>CM059427.1:9195433-10436825 GCA_030390025.1 Squalus acanthias
GCTCCAACAACACCCAAGAAGCTCGACACCATCTAGGACAAAGCAGCCCGCTTGATTGGCACCCTATCCACCATCTTAAACATTCACTCCCTCCACCACCGGCGTACCGTGGCTGCACTGTAGCAACTCGCCAAGGCTTCTTCGGCAGCCCACCTCCCCAACCTGCGACCTCTACCACCTAAGAAGGACAAGGCAGCAGGCGCATGGCGAACCCACCACCTCCAAGATCACTCACCATCCTGACTTAAGAAGTATATCAACGATCCTTCATCGTCGCCTGGGTGAAAAACCTGAACTCCCCTCCCAGATAACAAGCCACAGTGGGACGTACCTTCACCCACGGACTGCCCAGCAGGCTCACCACCACCTCTCGCATGGCAATTAGTGATGAGCAATAAATGCTGGCCTTGCCAGCGATGCCACATCCCATGAACGAATAAAAAAAATATGGCAGAACCATGCTTTTAAACCATAGCTGTGTCCCCCTAACAGCCAAACTTCTGTGGTTTTGTATCCTGTTCAAATACCTGAAGAGGTATTGGCTCAGATTTCCTAATGTTTTATTCATTTATCTTGTAAATTGTTTAAAGCTGGAGCTGGTGCCAAGTGCCATAAATGAGACAAGAAAAATACAATATCGTTGATGTACATGGATACCTTGCGTGAACCTTTCCAAACAGTAATTCCTAGATTCCAGGACTTAATTTAGAGGGAAGGTAGTGATATAACCCATTGATGACCAAGGGCTCTTCTTCCTTTCCCTCCTTCCCCCACTCCCACTAAATGAGTGCACCACACAGTTAATTTTGTTATTGCAGCATCGAACACTTCAATCAATGCTGGAATATTAAGCATTTAATTTAACTTTTAAACTTTTATTCTTCTGATTCTTGTAAAGGAATGCAGCTCGATGTTCTGCATCAGTAGTTGAATTACAGTGAGTTTCCTTTTGATTCCTGGGCTTGCTACAGATTGCATGGACATTGGACAGGTAGAGTCACACTCAAGTTTGTTGGGAAATAAAATAAAACCTGATTAAGGTGACTGACTGGAATGAAAAGGGTTCATTTAGGGCAGCAGCAGGGATCCTGTAACTGTAGGTCTATGAAAGTTCAATAGCCGTCGTAATGCTAATCCTCAGCTCTTGTCTGTTGACATCCTCCACATCAAAGTATATTGGGACAAAGGACACTGTTGCAATTGTATGGCGACTCGCAATTGTATAATTGTATGTGAAGAGGAAACATTTAGAACAAAATATCTGTCACCCCAGATGATGATAGCCAGATACAAGAAAGTTGACATTTACTCAGTGTGGGAACATCAAGGTAAAGCTAGAATGAGAAGGTGGCAAGCAGGGGCAGGAACAGATGTGTCCGTCATGATTGACCACCACGTAAACTGAATTTAGAACAAATAAAGGAACCTAATTAAGCTAACAAAGCATAGTTTGAACAAGCTAACACAATTAAAGTTTGAGGGAAATGGAAAGTACTGAGGAGAAGAGATGAGCAGAGTGAGAAAACCTGAGGAATCAGGATTCAGCAAAATTGAGGATTGGTATCCCTTAGGCAGCAGCAGGCAGTCCCTCGGAGCCGAGGATGACTTGCTTCCACATTTTAAAAATGAGTTCTCAAGTGACTGATGTGTCCAATGCGGGACCTACAGTCTCTGTCACAGGTGGGGCAGACGGTGGTTGAAGGGGTGGGTGGGTGGGGTGCTTGGGTTGACTTGCGCTCGGCTTCCGCTTGCTCCCGGCGAAGAGACTCGAGGTGTTCGGCGCCTTCCCGGATGCTTCTCCTCCACTTTGTGCGGTCTTGGGCCAGGGATTCCCAGGTGTCAGTGGGAGGTCGAACTCCAAACCATCGTCAACACCTTCACCGAAGCGTACGAGAGCATAGGCCTTACACTAAACATCCGTAAGACAAAGGTCCTCTACCAACCTGCCCCCGCCACACAGTACTGCCCCCTGATTATCAAAATCCGCAACAAGGCCTTGGACAACGTGGACCATTTTCCATACCTCGGGAGGATTGGTATAAATAAGAACTGGGGCCCTTGGTTCTCATGGTTTTTGTGTCGAAACCAGTCATGTACTATTTACTGAGTCAGTATGAGTGACCGTTGCAGACAAAGAAACCGTATAAGTGGTCGTGTTTCAAGAAAGGTGTAAATAAATATGTACTGAAACCCTCTGTTAGGTGAATTCAGCATTGGATAACTGTTAGAAACAACCTCGACTGGTGATGTTCCTAGCCCCTGGTGAATCTCCTGCTGGCGAGTATATAGATGTATCGCTTGCTTGTATTATTTGTTTGTGTTGTCCAATAAAATCTGTCATGTTAATCTGACTCCTGGGTCTTGAGCCTTTATTCACGGAGTGCAGATCACTCTGGCAACACCGTGTGTAGGGAGTGCACACTTGCTTACAGGCATGGTCTGAAATGCTGATCGTGAGAAATAGTTGAAGTAAAAAACACGACAGTATTTGAAGAAGCTAAAATTCTTTCAAAAGATCACAATGTAGCGTTATATTACAACAATCACAACAACTTGCATTTATATTTGCAGAAAAAAGCCCCAAGGCATCTCAGAAGCGTGAGGGGAAATAAAACAGTTCCGAGCCAAAGACAAACTTATTAGGAGGGCTGAGCAAAAGTTTGGTCAAAGAGCTGGATTTTGAGGAGGTGGAGAGTTTAGAGAATGGGACCTTGGTAGCTGAAGACATGACTGCTATCAATGGGGCAAAGGCAGGGGGATTGCATAAGACACAAGGGGCTGGATTTTGATACTGGGGTCGGGTTGGGGTCGTGAATCCCACTTTTTGGGTTGTAGACCCACCTCCATCGAGATGTGGCCAACCCACTGTATTTTCCCTTGATTGACCTTGTTGAGCCCGCCCAGTGAGCTCAGCAGGCCAATTAAGGGCCACCCGGCAACAGGTGACATCACAGATTGACATTTCATCTGTCGAGCTTTTGACAGATGAAATATCAACGTTTGACAGCTCTGTGAAGCTGTCAAACACTGACAATTTCTCTTCTAACTTGAGTCCTTCCTCTCAGGCTGAGTTAGAAATCATTCCAGCACAGAAAGCAGAAGGCTGCAGTTTTTGACAGCACCACGGCCTTTCTGCTTTCTGTGCCGGTGAGATTTCTGACTCCCGAGAACTGAAGGGCTGACACCTGCAGGAGGAAGTTAAGGTAAGTAAAACTTTTTCCCACACTTTGCACTTACCTTACACACTTACCTCTGCACACATGCACCCATCACTCACCTGCCCACCGGACATATCGACTTCTCCAACCCCTGCAGACCCACGGTCCGCCCCGATAACTTGGCGTGGTTGGCACCTGTCGGGAAGCCCACATTTCACCTTTCAAAATAGGGATTAGGCAAAAAACTGCCTGTTAACTACCTGTTAACAGGCAGTTAATTGTCACTAATCCCTTCCCGCCTCGGGGAGTTGGGTCCCAGCACAGGTTGGGTACCCGCCGCCAGCGAAACTGGCATGGAGGCGGGTTGGGGGCGGGATGGGGTCGGGACCCCCGAATCTGCAACTTTAACCCCCCACACGCCTCCAAACCCGACTCCACGGGTCAATGAAAATCCAGCCCAAGATGTCTGTTGATGATGTCACTAATGGGCAGCATGTAGATGAGGAAAAGGAATGACCAAGGAGGGATTCCCAGGGTGATGTTGTGGGGGTGGAAAGAGAAATTATTGGTAGAAATGCTTTGGCTATGATTGAATAAGTAAGACTGGAATGAAGGAAGGTTCGTCCCATAAAGTTTGACAGTGGAGTAAAGGTGTTGAGGAGGATTGCATTGTCAACCATGTTGATAGGTGCAGATGGGTTGATCAAGGATAGTGTACTATGGTAACGGTCATGGAGGATATCACTTGTGACTTTTTGGTTCGGACTGTTGTGCTGCTGTGGGAGCGGTAGAAATCTGATTGGAGGGATTCAAACAGGGCTTGACAGGAGAGGTGGTATGGATCTTAGTGAATGACAACCTGTTCAGTGTCCTTAGAGAGGAAAAGGGATGCCAGAAACTAGGTGGTAGTTAGCAAGGACAAGAGGGGTCCGGTGTGGCTTTTTTGGAGGTGTGTTATGATGGTGGTTTTGATGGGGGGAAAGCCAGTGCCTGAGGAGAGGTAACCATTTACAATGACAGCTAGCAAAGGAGTCAAAAAGGGAAGTTGGACAAGCAGCAGAGGCAGCTAAATGGATGGTCTTTATCTCGGTGACAAGGAAAACTATGATCTCCTTGTCCATGTTGTTAGCGGTGGAGGGGCAGGGAAGAGGAGTTTAACGATGCATTTGGTAGTAGAGTAAAGAAAACTGGGGTGCAGTTGTAAGTGACTTGGGGGAAGATTTTTTCTAGAGCCGTTCAAAAGGAGTTGGGATTGAAAGAGGGGTGGGGGGGGGGGGGGGGGGGGATACAAGGATGGCCTTATCTCCTAGTAGTGCTCCTTTCTTATAAAAACGAACAAAGGCTGGCATACTAAATGACTCTTCTCTTAAAGGGACAGTCAAATTTTAATACTTCAAAAGGGATTTGTTTATTTTTCTTTAACGTGGCTTAATTTAAATTACCGCTGTGCTTCTTCAAAAATGATTGACAGGTATGGGAAAGAAATAAAAGACTGTCCCCAACCTTTTCAACACGCTCTTTTTGGCCTAATTTGCATTTATTCTGCTTTGACTCCATATTCAAGCTGAAATGTAACCACCGAAACAGATTTAATGCACTTGTTTTAGAGGCTGTTACACTAATATGCTTCAGGTGGTGGGACAGGTAACTTTACAAAAGGTTAATGGCATATTTAAAAATCTATCTGAAGAAAAATGAACAAAACAAAATGCAAGTATAAACATTACCACAATTTCCAAGTCTCCTTTGAAAGTTTCAGTGATGCATTAGGAGCCCTTGGTTTCTGTTGGTGATAATATTGCTGATGGATGTATTCAATTGCAAGAAATAAATTCAGCTGATTCAGTGCCTATTGTGTCTTGGCAAAGATATATTCTAGCTATAAAATGCAAATCATTCCCTAGAAATATCTCTTGTTTTAAAGTGTTACATTGCCGCTATAAAATGGCGATTCTAATCGTGCTGTGGTTTCTTCTAATACGTGACAGTCCTTCAACACCAGTCAGAGTAGAGCGAACTATGTGTTGATCTGCAGTGGTAAGGTTATAAGATTGACCTTTATGATTTCCTGGCTAGGCCTTTTGAGGAGAGGTCTATGAATGGAGGGATGAAGAAAACAAAAATGTACAGCGAAACAAATTGCACAGCACTTGAGTACCCAGCAACTGGTTCAAGAGTGGAGCGGATGCCACCCTGGGAACAAACTTACCTGGAGAATACAACGTGCTGCGAGAGGGACCTAATTCTGTGAAGGAGTAAAACTTCAAAAAAAATGAAAGGGGAGAATTGCCAATCTGAGTGGTATTTACAGCATATATTTGTTGAAGCCATTTTGTGGGCCCTGGAGGGTTTAGCCTTCAAACTGATCTATGCGGTTCCTAATCCTTAATGTCAATGGTCCTAGAACCTGTTCAACATGCTCATGTCCCAATCTCTTCCTTAATGTATATTAATAGAAGTGGAAGAAATGTTCCTCTGTGTTTTCACACTCCAGAGCCCTGCTTCCTCCTATCCTTTTGAGCCCAGGCTCATTGATATAAAGCAGCTCTGTATAGCTATGAATTTTATGTGCTCAAGGTGAGGGATGTGAATGCTTCGTAATGGATAATTTGAATACTTGAGAGCTCATTTTGAGTCTACACGGCCAGAGGGGAGCATTTATTTTACTGGTTAGAAAATCATGTGCAGGGAGCATCCCAATTTCCTACATATGGTATTAGTGGGAGGAGGGGCAAGCTCCCCACCAGCACTGTGTGCTTGACAAAATAGCCTCCGTGTCAGCTTGACGCACTCTCAGCTATGATACAACATTGGGTTATGATGCGGAGACATTGGGTTAGATAGAGACTACAATCTGCCTTAACCCCAACGTCAAAAGCATCCTCCCCCCCCACTACACTAGTGTGACATTCCACTTGTCACATCTGCCACCTTTATGGCTCATCTGAATGAGATGGCAATTTAGGGGTGTTTTTAATTTTATGCTGAAGAGAGAAAAATACTTTCAAGACCATAAATGGCCCGCTGCTCCCAAGTTGAGGGTGATGTATCTGCCCTCGGAGGGCAGACTGTCCCAACTTGCAAAGGCAAAGACCTCAATACTCCCTCCTAAAAGAAGCCCCTAATGCTGTGAGGAAAGTCGGATTCTGGCCAGCCCTACTGGTGGATTTTACAAATTGCCGTATTTTCAATGTTATGCATCAAAAATGGGTTAAATGTTTTGCAACCTGGCAATACAAGAGTCTCATTATCATGGAAATCTGGTAAGAAGTTTGTGACTGATACACAGACTGTTTAGTAAGCTCATTAGAGATGGCTCATTAAAAATGGAAAAAACATAGTTAATTTAATAGCTTTAAGCTTTGGTTTAAAGGGATGATAGCATTTTTATTTGACCTTACAAATTGTGCATTCACATATAAAAGAGAAGCAAAGAGGTTTAGTTTTGTTGTTTGGGATATTGTGTAGTCTCTAACTTTAGTTAATATATTTAACAGGCTTTTAACTTTACCACATTAGAAATAGATTTAGGGGCTGCGATAGCTCAGAAACAGTATAATTTGATGGTTCATTAACAAGAGATCACCTTTTTTCACCCTTACTTCAAATATTCTCCTAATAGCTGTGGGCATGTTTTCAATGACACCCCTGTTTGAAGGGCAATGCAAGATAGAAACAGAGAAAACTGCAAAGTAGTTTGGCTGCTTTGAATTAACTGTTACAAGGGTGATTTCTGTTAACTTTCGGATGAGACATTAAACCGAGGCCCCGTCTGCTCTCTCAGGTGGACGTAAAAGATCCCATGGCACTATTTCGAAGAAGAGCAGGGGAGTTATCCCCGGCGTCCCTGGCCAATATTTATCCTCAATCACCATCAGCAGGGAAGTTATCCCTGGTGTCCTGGCCAATATTTATCGCTCAATCAACATCACAAAAACAGATTACCTGGTCATTATCACATTGCTGTTTGTGGGAGCTTGCTGTGCACAAATTAGCTGCCGCGTTTCCCACATTACAACGGCGGCTGCACTTCAAAAAGTACTTCATTGGCTGTAAAGCGCTTTGGGACGTCCGGTGGTCGTGCAAGGCGCTAAAGAAATGCATGTCTTTTTCTTTCCTTCTTTCCTTCTTTCCTTCCTTCCTTCTGCTTTCTTTCTTCTTTTTCTTCTTTTCTCTTTCTCCTTCTTTCTCTCTTTCTTTTTCTCTCTTTCTCTCTTTCTTCTTTCTTTCTCTCTCCTTTCCTTCTTCCTGCTTGCTTTTTCTTCTTTTTCTTCCTTCTTTCTCTTTCTTTCTATTTCTTTTTCTTTCTCTCTCTTTCTCTCTCTCTCTTTCTCTCTTTCTCTCTTTCCTTCTTTCTTTCCTTCTCTCTTTCTTTACCACTGTGGTCTTTTACTATAATATATGATGTGCCTAGGTATCAAAAGACAGTTTTATAGAAGGAGTCCACAGTGATTTTGATTTTACCATTCTGTACCTAGCTGTTCAAGCAGTCATGTGTTTTGGAGCTGTAGCTTGTGATCCAAAAGAAACCTTCAAAGGAGATACTTTCTCACTCCCTCATAATTAAAATGAATGGTAAGTGTAATACTGTAAATGTGATGTTTTAATGTCTATATAATGTGAAATGTTAACGTATAAAACATTCTGCAATGTGATGCTTTATTTGTATAGCGCTTTTAACATCCCAAGGTGCTACCCAGGAGCGTTATCAAACAAAATTTGTCACCGAGCCAGATAAGGAGATATTAGGACAGGTGACCAGAAACTTGGTTAAAAAGGTAGGTTTTAAGGAACGTCTTAGAGGAGTGAGAGGTAGAGGTGGAGAGGTTTATGGAGGGAATTCGAGTTTAGGGCTGAGGCAGCTGAAGACACGGCCGCCAATGGTTGAGCGATGAAATTCGGGGATCTGCAAGAGGCCAGAATTGGAGGAGCGCAGAGATCTCGGAGGGTTGTAGGGATACAGGAGACTGCAGAGATAGGGAGGGGTGAGGCCATGGAGCGATTTGAAAACAAGGATGAGAATTTTAAAATCGTGGTGTTGTCGGACCGTGTACTTTTTAACACAGTCTGCCATTTTTTTATGTTACTTCAAGCATGGATATTTTCAAACATAACTATACACTCACCAGAATGCTCAATTCTTACCACTCAATTGTCTCCATTCTGCATTATGTATATTGTACAGAATAGATTGCGAAAAATGTTGAGTCAGTTGGTTTATTCTTTAAGCAACTTAAAAAAAGAACTTAAACTGTTACATTTATAGTACTTGGAAAAATAGTCCATTCGCAGCACACCGCTGCCTGCAATAGATTTCTTTGTGCTTTATTTTTCTGACCTGTTTATTGCAACTCCTTCCAGTGCCTAATCAGCTGGACTTTAAAATGCTCGCACTTCAGGATCTGTGAAGCGGCTTTCCAACTTCCCATTGTTCAATAATCTGCTGGGAAGTCTCATGGCGTTACAGTGTGACATTTCTCTGGAAAGCTCACGTTTCAGCATCTCATTGAAAGTCACTAGGCAATGCAAATGGTTATTCCACCTGAAATTTCACTGAATTATTAAATTATCATAAATTATTTCTGAATTGGCTTAATTTTTTTTATTGAGACTTTTTTTTCCCCTTCAACTCTATCGGTTCTATTTTTCTCTCTCAATCCTCTGCCCTTCCTCAAAATCCCTAATCCTGCTCATTGAAAGGTTGGAAAATGAGCTGTTCATAGGCCTTAGCTACAAACACTATGAAATGACTGGAGGTGCCCTCTCCTTGGGTAGAGGGTGCTTTGCCTCTATTTGACATCTCCCCAGATTGTTCTGACTGCCATTGGAAAGTTGCCGTGTATAGAGTGCAATGTCCACCTCACAACCTTTCATATCACAGCCAGTCCAAGGATAAATGCATTACACCACAGGAGCCATACAGCTTATTACTTTATCATTGTTCATCTTAAAATTAATACTTAGGGTTGTTTCCTATGGCATGACCCCAAAAAAGAAATACATTTTTGTCAGGATTGATCTGGGGATGGGAACTTAGACCCCTAATTTGTGGAACTTCAGTTTCAAAATGTTTAACAAGAATCCTGCCTGCATGTTTCACCATTTTTATTTTAAACGTAGAATTACATAGAATATACAACGTAGAAACAGGCCATTTGGCCCAACCAGTCCATGTCAGCGTTTTTGCTCCACTCGAGCCTCTTCCCATCCTTCCTCATCTAACTCCATCAGCATTACCCTCGATTTCCTTTCTCCCTCATATGCTTATCTAACTTCCTCTTAAATGCATCTATACTATTCGACTCAACCACTCCCTGTGGTAGTGAGTTCCACGTTCTCACCACTCTCTGGGTAAAGAAGTTTCTTCTGAATTCCCTATTTGATTTCTTGGCGACTACAGCCTCTAATTTTGCTTTTCCCCATGCTCTTCCCTACAAGTGGAACACACTCAAAGGGGCGATTTTAACCCGACTCGCTCAGCAGAAACCTGGCGGGTGGGCAGTTAAAACCGCCCTGGCTCTTACCTGTCCGAAATCTGCCATGATCGCAACATCTGCAATTTTAACCTGCTCTCCTGAGCAGGCAGCAAGGACACGCGTCCAGAGCCAACAGGGTCCTTCTTTACATAGGCATGTTGCGGCCCGATGACATCATTGAGACCCGACTGTAATTTTAACTTGGGTCTGAGCAGGAAATCCACCTGGAGTTAAAATTGGGGCCTCTGTGTCTACTCTATCAAAACCTTTCATAATTTTAAAGACCTCTGTTAGGTTACCCTTCAGTCTTCTCTTTTCAAGAGAGGAGAGATCCAGCCTGTTCATCCTTTGCTGAGAGATGTAACCTCACAGTTCTGGTATCACCCTTGTAAATCATTTTTGCATCCTCTCCAGTGCCTCTATATTCTTTTTATAGTTATGGTGACCAGAACTGTACGCAGTACTCCAAGTGTGATCCAACCAAGGTTCGATTATAAGTTTAGCATAACTTCTCTAAATTACTGCCCGAGCAGGTATATTATGGAGAACATTTGCCAAACTGGAAGGTTGGGAGGGTGAGCAGTGTCTGTGGACCAAATCAAAGCTCTATGGATTTCAAAATGCATTACATGATGAGAGTCAGCAGGTTGAACAGTATGTTATGTTGTGTTGGAAACCATTGCACAAGGCACAAAAGCCTAATAAGTTTTGGCCTCTAAATAGGAAGGTAAAACGATTTGTGCAGTGGATTTTCACTCCTGTCAGGAGCTGCCACCATGATTGATTGAATGCCACACCATGTACAATGAAGCTGAAGCTATTAAAAATGCAATTAAACAAACATGAAGAACGATGTGACTCTCTTAATAAATCATAAAAACAATTTCATTCTTTCACATAGGTATTATGGTAAATGACATTCAACCTTAATAAACTATTAAAAAAATTGCATTGTGGATTAGTTTTAGCACCATTTGCCTTCTGTTATTTTTAACCTGTTTTTTCTAATTTAACACCACAATTAAACAAAGTGGAAAAAGGTGGCAGGGCCTCTTACACATTTAATTTAAATCGAAAGGGCAAATAAGCCTAAATTATGACAGAGTGAGCTGAGAGGCCACTCACCATTATTGTAAATGATGATTTGTATTCAGCAGAGTAATCCTGCACAAAGCCTGCCTCGGTTGTGGAGATGAAAGTCTGTTCCATTTAACTTTCTTGTTGGGAGGAAATTTTTACAGTACATGAGCTGCTTATTCTGTTGTAATCAATTTATGCACTGGGAATAACCATCGAAGCCAAAATTGAGGAAGGGTGTGCTTCAAATTAAATCAATAATCGAAGACTCTCAGGGTTCCATGTATTTTCTGAGTTAATAGTGTGACTTTTTATTTTGATTTCTCAAATATTGGCTTTTTACAAAACCCTGTTTGCAGAATAAAAGCTGTTGTACAATCAGTCCAGTACGAAATGCACTCCCGAACAAAATATTTACTCTGTTAGAGCACAGTCTCGAATGTACTGCAGGAGGTGGCTTTTTACATAGATTTGGGACCATAGTTGATGCAGTGCAAATTGGTACAGGAGGAGAGGGACCACTGACCTTGTGTTTCACTGGGAGTCTGATGAAGTCTCTTTTGTTCCCCGACCACTCATATATTTTCCAATATAGGCTGCAGTTCAAAGTGACTGCAGCCGAGCAGATTCCATCTCCTTGCCAACAGATCTGCTGCCAAAATTGCCTTTTCAGAAGTTGCACGTTCCAAAGCTGTGCGTTCCTGTAAGTTCATAAGCAGGTTAATTATTGGAGAAAATGAGACATTCTCTTTATTGTAAAGGGGAATTTAACCGCCATGGTGTGGGGAATGTCTGATTGAACATCTTGCCTCATAAGATGTGATGAGTTGTATGTAACAAGTATGTTTTTTTTAAATTGCAGGAATCATTTCAAGATTTGTCTGCAAGGAACACATACTATATATAATACTTCATCAGAACTTAAAAAAAAATGTGTTGGAAATTGTACAATAGGACAGTTGGGTGATTTAAATGCCAACTTAAATAATTATGATCTAAATAACAATAACGTTATTTAGAGCACATTGCTGCTCCAGGCAGTTCAGTATTAGCACATCAGTACTTTGATTCAACACGTCTTAAATGTCGACAGAAAATAGTATTCCTGTGGGAACAGAAGAGGAAACAAAGCACAAAGAGAGATCGGAAACGATAAATCATATTGAAGAGATAAATAGAAGAAATCGGAGAAAATGGAAGAGCTGAAGGAAGAAAACTGATGGAAATAATAGGAACGGCTGAAAAATAAACTGAGAAGAGCTGACAGCAGCTGAGCAGAGATGTTGGAGAAGGAGTTGACATGGCTAGCTGATAAAACTGAAGAAGAAACCAGGTACAAGCTAAAAGAAGAGCACTCAGAGAAAAGTTTGGACGATTAATGGAAAACTGTAGGAAGGTTGACATGAGAGACATTAGCGGAATTCAAATCCTATATGGATTTATGTGGTAATGTAAGACTTTCCCGTGATGTTGAAATGCTTGCTTGGATTCATCAATGAGTAGAAAACTACATCTAATTGGAAACGTATAGTGCTAAAATAGTAATAAAGACATAATGATGGGTATAAATGGAACAGGTGGAAGACACAATTATTTCTTAATAATGGGCATCATTGGAAAAATAGATCCAGTGTCAAGAAAATTGCCAAAGCAAGTTACATTAACTAATATAACCTCGGCTTTGGTTTCTGCGATGTGTAATCCGCTTTCCAGCACTTCTGATTTGAACAATATCACTAACCTATTCATTTATCATGTGTGAGAATGTTATGACTTTTATTTTTTTTTAAAAATTTGACTTTGTTGCTGAGCTATTTGTAATTTATCTGCTATTCTTAAGAGTAAATGTTTGGTCAGTTTTCAGCTAGGCTGTTACACTGGAGTACTGGACATTTATACCCTCTCCATTTCATGCCAGTGAAATCTGACCTTTAATTTTAAAATGGAAACTAAGTTATTAAGCTTTCCAGGGAGGATACCATTTGATTCTTAGAAAGAAAGACATGCATTTCTATTGTGACTTTCACAACCTCCCAAAGTGCTTTATAGCCAATGAAGTACTTTTTTGAAGTGTAGTTACTGTTGTAATGTAGGAAAAACGGCATGCAATTTGCACACAGCAAAGTCACACAACAACAATGTGATAATGACCAGATAATCTGTTTTTAGTGATGTTGATTACATAGAAACATAGAAGATAGGAGCAGGGGCTGGCCATTCGGCCCCTCGAGCCTGCTCCGCCATTTAATGAGATCATGGCTGATCATCCAAATTCAGTACCCTGTCCCTGCTTTCTCCCCATATCCCTTGATCCCTTTAGCCTTAAGAAATATATCTAACTCATTCTTGAATATTTTTAATGAATTGGCCTCAACTGCCTTCTGTGGTAGAGAATTCCACAGGTTCACCACTCTCTGGGTGAAGAAATTCCTCCTCATCTCAGTCCTAAATGGCTTACCCCTTATCCTTAGACTGTGACCCCTGGTTCTGGACTCCCCCGCCATCAGGAACATCCTTCCTGCATCTAGTCTGTCTAGTCCTGTTAGAATTTTATAAGTTTCAATGAGATCCCCTCTCATTCTTCTAAACTCTAGCGAATATAAGCCTAATCGGCCCAATCTCTCTTCATACGTCAATCCTGCCAACCCAGGTATCAGTCTGGTGAATCTTCACTGCACTCCCTCCATGGCAAGAACATCCTTCCTCAGATAAGGCGACCAAAACTGCACACAATACTCAAGGTGTGGTCTCACCAAGGCCCTGTACAACTGCAGCAAGACATCCTTGCTCCTGTACTCGAATCCTCTCGCTATGAAGGCCAACATACCATTTGCCTTCTTAACCGCCTGCTGCACCTGCATACTTACCTTCAATGACTGGTGCACAAGGACTTCCAGGTCTCGTTGCACTTCCCCTTTTCCCAATCTATTGCCATTCAGATAATAATCTGCCTTCCTGTTTTTGCCACCAGAGTGGATAACCTCGCATTTATCCACATTATACTGCATCTGCCATGCATCTGCCCAATCACCCAACTTGTCCAAATCATACTGGAGTTTCTCTGCATCCTCCTCACAACACACACGCCCACCCAGCTTTGTGTCGTCTGCAAACTTGGAGATATTACATCTAGTTCCCTCGTCTAGATCATTAATATATATTGTGAATAGCTGGGGTCCTAGCACCGATCTCTGCGGTACCCCACTAGTCACTGCCTGCCACTCGGAAAAAGACCCGTTTATTCCAACTCTTTGCTTTCTGTCTGCCAACCAGTTCTCTATCCAAGTCAGTACCTTACCCCCAATCCCATGTGCTTTAACTTTGCATGCCAATCTCTTATGCGGGACCTTATCGAAAGCCTTCTGAATTGAGGGATAAATATTAGCCAGGACACCGGGGATAACACCCCTGCCCTTCTTCAAAATAGTGGTATGGGATCTTTTATGTCCACTGAAGAGGGCAGACGGGGTCTCGGTATAACGACTCATCCGAAAGATGGCACCTCTGACAGTGCAGCACTTATGTGGTTAAGGTATGCTGGAATGTGTAACTTTTTGTTATACTGTACTTTTTCCAAACTGCATAAATATTGTTGGGTTTCTCAATGGTTTAATGCAACAAAAGTGTAGTAGACCTGCCATGATACTCACATTCACTTACGGGTTTGTCCTCAGGCGATGGGGATCTTATTATTCATGCATACTCTACACACCAGCTCCAACCGTTCCTTTCAGAAGTCTCTTATCAGGCTATAAAGAATGTTTCTCTACAGAGAATTGTGTAGTAAAGGTATTGACTCTGTTTTGTATTTAGAATGGATGTATGCAGGAGCGCCAAGCCTGATTTAAACCTTCCCCCCATGGGACTGAGATTAAGTATTTCTATATGGTAAAATATTGCATTTATAACCACTCCATTATACTGCTTGTTTGATTTTCGTGCAGTGCAAAATATTGTAGTATACCAAAGCCAAATGTGCAGCATAACTGGGACATTACAGGACTACAGGGACAGGAGCAGGTTTCAAATGGGAACATCACAGAATGATTTATTCTTTCACAATGTGATGTGATATTTATACCTTGGGGATGAACTGGGAAGAGGGAGATGTGGTGAAGTGTTATGGAGAGAGGTTGATAAACATATGTTTGGCTGCGCAAAGTTATAGGGATTTATTTACTAACCAGTTTGGAAGCAGAAATTAATTCTATTACAGCAAAAGAACAAGAAGATTAATTAGCTGATTTCTGCACAGAGCAGCAAACACATCTGGTGGAAAGTAGAAAGTTTTTCAAGGAGCTCACAGCTGTAGTCACAGCTCACAATTCTGCATGAAGGACACCTATCCAACAGCAGCTTTGTGAAATGGGACATTAATAGTCAGCCCTTTGTGGGAAATCTGCGGGTGAAAGGGAAGTCTTGTAATCCATCCTCCATCCTGTGGAAGTGTCCCAGGCCAGTCCCCATCTGGAAGGGAAATCTTGAATCACAGTGCTGAGAAACTTTACTTCAGATCTAATCATAGTCAGAGACTTACCTGCAATGGCTTCTCTTCCCGCTCCCGCATCGTTACCTCTGGTGTCCCCCCCCACCCAAGGATCTATCCTTGGCCCCCTCCCATTTCTCATCTACATGCTGCCCCTTGGTGACATCATCCGAAAACACAGCGTCAGTTTCCACATGTACGCTGACGACACCCAGCTCTACCTCACCACCACTTCTCTCGACCCCTCCACTTTCTCTAAATTGTCAGACTGTTTGTCCGACATCCAGTTCTGGATGAGCAGAAATTTTCTCCAATTAAATATTGGGAAGACCAAAGCCATTGTTTTCGGTCCCCGCCACAAACTCTGTTCCCTAGGCATTGACTCCATCCCTCTCCCTAACATCTGTCTGAAGCTGAACCACACTGTTTGCAACCTTGGTGTCATATTTGACCCAGAAATGAGCTTCTGACGACATATCCGCGGCATAACTAAGACCGCTTATTTCCACCTCCGTAACATCGGCCGTCTCCGCCCTTGCCTCAGCTCATCCGTTGCTGAAACCCTCATCCATGCCTTTGTTACCTCTAGACTTGACTATTCCAATGCACTCCTGGCTGGCCTCCCACATTCTACCCTACGTAAATTTGAGGTCATCCAAAACTCGGCTGCCCGTGTCCTAACTCGCACCAAGTCCCGTTCACCCATCACCCCTGTGCTCGCTGACCTACATTGGCTCCCGGTTAAGCAACGCCTCGATTTCAAAATTTTCATCCTTGTTTTCAAATCCCTCCATGGCCTCACCCCTCCCTATCTCTGTAATCTCCTTCAGCCCCACAACCCCCGAGATATCTGCGCTCCTCTAATTCTGCCCTCTTGAGCATCCCTGATTATAATCGCTCAACCATTGGTGGCCGTGCCTTCTGTTGCCTAGGCCCTAAGCTCTGGAATTCCCTGCCTAAACCTCTCTACCTCTCTTTCCTCCTTTAAGACGCTCCTTAAAACCTACCTCTTTGACCAAGCTTTTGGTCACCTGCCCTAATTTCTCCTTATGTGGCTCGGTGTCTAATTTTTTGTCTTATAAGACTCCTGTGAAGTGCCTTGGGACGTTTTACTACGTTAAAGGCGCTATATAAATACAAGTTGTTGTTGTCGTTGTCATCGACGACAATCTATATCTTGACAGACCCGAAATGCCTTGTAAGTAGTATGTTGCTCTTAACTTGGTTCGTTACATATGAACAATGACGGACAGGAAAAGACCCACTGGTCGATCCAGCCTGTCTCACACAAGTGCAATGCCTTGTGCATCACCATATATACACTCCCCACGCCACTTAAAAGACATGTTAACTCCTGGGAGAGGCGGAAAACCAGATTAAAAACCCAGGCCAATTAGGGAGGAAAAAAATCTGGAAAATTTCTCTCTGACCCCCTCCCCCACCCCCCACCCAGCCTTTTAGGCAATTGAAACTAGTCCAGGAGACAACTCTTGGCCCTGATTAATATTATACAGTATCTATCTTTTATACGAGGTGATTGCCGTCCCAGCCAGAAACTGGTCTAGCTTTCGCTTGAAGGAATTCAGTAAGTTAATGTTCACTGCCCGAGTCGGCAGCCTGTTCCACAGGCCCACTATTCTGCCTTTACATAAATTGAGATTGTGACCCCTGGTCCTCTCTAACCTATTTAGTTGAAACAAATTGTCTACACAAACACAATCTAATGCCTTCACCATTTTATAAATCTCGGTCAAATTCGACGCTACTCTAAAGTGTACAGTCCCAGCTCTTTGAGCCTAACTTGGTAACTAAGATGCTTTAAACTAGGAATTGGTCTCTTGGCCTTCCTGTGCACCCTTGCCAAAGCCTCTACCAGGAGCAGACCAAAACTGGACACCGATTTCGAACTGTGGTCTAACCAAGTCCTTGTACAGGAAACTTTCGTTTATCCGGCACCCAAATATCCGGAATTCTCGCTTAACCGGCAAAAATCATCCTCCGAAAACTCCTCTCAAATAACCGGCAATGTTGCCGAGTCGCAGTCGAGTCTCCGCGAACGGCGAGTGCTCCGAAAAATCCTCTCAAATAACCGGCAATGTTGCCGATCCCGAGTCCGAGTCCGCGAACGCCGATTTAGTCAGTAGGGGTACTTTTCAAAAGTGCCACTACTCGGCCTCCTGGCGCTGTCGCAAGTCCGAAACATTGCAGTAGCTTGAATAGATTCTCCCGTGCTGCTTGGAGTCTCTTTGTTAAAAATAGCCTCGGTAGATATAACTCTCTGTTATCCGGTACTTTCGATAAACCGGCACCACGCCGGTCCCGTCGATGCCGGATAAACGAAAGTTTCCTGTACAAGGACCAAATAGTAGTCTTTGTCTTATAGTGAATTGTCCTGTAAATACACCCTCGCACCTTATTCGCTCTAGCTATAGCTTCACGGCATTCGCCATGAACCTTTAGAGATCTATCCACTAGAATGCCCGGATCTCTTTCTTTCTCCACCGGCTTTAGTATTTTTCCCTGAAGGGTTCAGCATTTGCTCTGCCCACATGCAGAACACTGCACTTTTTTAAGTTAAACATAATTTGCCTGTCACAAGTCCAATCCCTCAGCGCATCTATTGTGTTTCTGGACTTTTGAGAAGGTGTTTGGAAAAAGTGCCACATAATAGACTTGTTAGCAAGATTGAAGCCCGTGGGATTAAAGGGGCAGTGGCAGCGTGGATACAAAACTGGCTAAGAGGCAGAAAGCAGAGAGTGGAGATGAATGCTTGTTTATCAGACTGGAGCGAAGTATACAGTGGTGTTCCCCAGGGGTGGGTATTAGGACCACTGCTCTTTATGATATATATCAATGACCTGGTCTTGCGTATAGGGGGCATAATTTCAAAGTTTGCAAATGACACACAGCTTGGAAATGTAGTAAACAGTGAGGTGTATAGTAGCAAACTCCAGGAGGTGATGGACAGACTAGTGAAATGGGCAGACACATGGCAGATGAAATTTAGTGCAGAGAAGTGTGAAGTGATGCATTTTGGAAGGAAAAATGAGGAGAGGCAATATAAATGAAATGGTATAATGTTAAAGGGGTTGCTGGTACAGCTAGATCTGGGGTTCACATACACAAATCTTTTGAAGGTTGATGAGGGGTTAAAAAATATATGGGACCCTTGGCTTTATAAGTAGAGCCATAGAGTACAAATGCAAGGATATTACGGTAAACCTTTATAAATCACTGGTTAGGCCTCAGCTAGAGTATTATGTTCAATTCTACACACAACACTTCAGAAAAGATGTCAAGGCCTTGGAGAAGGTGCCAAGGAGATTTACCAGAATGGTACCAAGGATAAGGGACTTCAGTTATGTAGAGATAATAGAGAATCTCCTTAGAGCAGAGAAGGTTAAGGGGAGATTTGATAGAGATGTTCAAAATTATGAGGGGTTTTAATAAGAACATAAGAACATAAGAAATAGGAGCAGGAGTAGGCCAATCGGCCCCTCGAGCCTGCTCCGCCATTCAATAAGATCATGGCTGATCTGATCCTAACCGCCAATCTACTATCTATCACAGAACCATCTCCTGCATCTAACAGAATTGCACACACGAAATAGGAGCAGAATCAGGCTACACAGTCCCTGGGCCCGCTCCACTACCCACAGGGCCATGACCGATCCGAACCTAGACTCATGTCCAAATTCCTGCCCGCTCCCCGTAACCCTTAATGCCCTTTACTTCTAGGAAACTGTCTATTTCTGTTTTAAATTTATTTAATGATGTAGCTTCTACAGCTTTTTGTGGCAGCATATTCCATGGACCTACCACCCTCTGAGTGAAGTAGTTCCTCCTCATCTCAGTTTTGAAAGAGCAGCCCCTTATTCTAAGACTATGTCCCCTAGTTCTCGTCTCACCCGTCATCGGGAACATCCTCCCCGCATCCACCCGATCCAACCCCTTCACAATCTTATATGTTTCAATAAGATCGCCTCTCATTCTTCTGAACTCCAATGAGTAGAGTCCCAATCTACCCAACCTCTCCTCATATGACCACCCCCTCATCCCCGGGATTAACCGAGTGAACCTTTTTTGCACTGCCTCGAGAGCAAGGATGTCTTTCCTTAAGTAAGGACACCAAAACTGTATGCAGTATTCCAGGTGCGGTCTCACCAATACCTTGTACAACTGAAGCAATACCTCCCTATTTTTATATTCTATCCCCCTAGCAATGAAAGCCAACATTCCATTTGCCTTCTTAATCACTTGCTGCACCTGCATACTAACCTTTTGAGTTTCGTGCACCAGGACCCCCAGATCCCTTTGCACTTCAGTACTCTCCAGTTTCTTGCCATTAAGATAATAAATTGCTCTAGGATTTTTCCTGCCAAAGTGCATCACCTCACACTTTCCAGTGTTGTATTCCATCTGCTAAATCTCTGCCCACTTACTTAGCCTGTCTATGTCCCCTTGCAGGTTTTTTATGTCCTCCTCACTCACTACTTTCCCTCCCATCTTTGTATCATCTGCAAATTTTGATATGTTACACTTGGTCCCTTCCTCCAAATCGTTAATATAGATTGTGAAGAGTTGGGGACCCAGCACTGACCCCTGTGGAACACCACTAGTTACTGATTGCCAGTCTGAGAATGAACCATTTATCCCAACTCTTTGCTTTCTGTTAGATAGCCAATCCTCTATCCATGCCAGAATATTACCCCCAATCCCGTGATTTTTTACCTTAAGCAATAATCTTTTGTGTGGCACCTTGTCAAATGCCTTTTGGAAGTCTAAATACACTACGTCCACTGGTTCCCCTTTATCCACTCTATATGTTACTTCCTCAAAGAACTCCAGCAAATTTGTCAAACATGACTTCCCCTTCGTAAAACCATGCTGACTTTGTCCTATTAAATTATGATTATCCAAATGTCCTGTTACTGTTTCCTTAATAATGGACTCCAAAATTTTACCTACCACAGATGTTAGGCTAACCGGTCTATAGTTACCAGCCTTCTGTCTACTGCCCTTTTTAAATAAGGGTGTTACATTAGCAGTTTTCCAGTCTGCCGGGACCTTAGCGGAATCCAGGGAGTTTTGAAAAATTATTACCAATGCATCTACAATCCCTACCGCCACTTCCTTCAAAACTCTAGGATGTAAGCCATCAGGTCCAGGTGATTTATCCGCCTTGAGTCCCATTATTTTACCGAGTACCACTTCCTTAGTGATTTTGATCGTGTTTAGCTCCTCTCCCCCTATAGCCCCCTGTTTGTCCAGTGTTGGGATATTCTTAGTGTCCTCTACTGTAAAGACTGATACAAAATATTCATTCAGTGTTTTTGCCATCTCCATATTTCCCACCATTAATTTCCCGGTCTCATCCTCTAAGGGACCAACATTTACTTTAGCCACCCTTTTTCTTTTTATATAACTATAAAAACTCTTACTATCTGTTTTTATATTTTTTGCTAATTTACTTTCATAATCTATCTTCCCTTTCTTAATCAATCTTTTTGTTATTTTTTGCTGCCTTTTAAAGTTTTCCCAATCCTCTGTCCTCCCACTAGATTTCGCTACCTTATATGCCCTTGTTTTTAGTCGAATACTATCCTTAATTTCTTTACTTAGCCACGGATGACTGTCCTTTCTTTTACACCCTTTTCTTTTCAGTGGAATATATTTTTTTTGGAAGTTGTAAAATAACTCCTTGAATGTACACCACTGATCATGTGTCGTCTTACCCTTTAATCTATTTTCCCAATCCACTCTACTCAATTCCGCTCGCATACCTTCATAGTCTCCTTTATTCAAGCTTAGCACGCTTGTTTGAGATCCAACCTTCTCACCCTCTAATTGAATATGGAATTCAACCATGTTATGGTCACTCATTCCAAGGGATCCTTTACTAGGACATTTTTAATTAATCCTGTCTCGTTACACAGGACCAGATCTAAGGTTGCTTGCCCCCTGGTCGGTTCAGTTACATACTGCTCAAGAAACCCATCCCTAATACACTCAATGAACTCATCCTCAAGGCAGCCCTGCCCCATTTGATTTGTCCAATTAATATGATAGTTAAAATCCCCCATAATTATAGATGTTCCCTTATTACATGCCTCAACTATTTCCTGATTGATACTCCGTCCAATAGAGTTGCAACTGTTTGGAGGCCTATAGACTACGCCCACTAATGTTTTTTTCCCCTTTTTATTCCTTATCTCCACCCAAACTGTTTCATTATCATGATTTTTTGACCCAATATCATTACTCTGTATTACAGTGATTCCTTCCTTTATTAACATAGCCACCCCACCTCCCCTTCCTTCCTGCCTGTCCTTCCTGATCGTTAAATAACCTGGTATGTTTAATTCCCAGGCATTGTCACCCTGCAGCCATGTTTCTGTAATGGCCACAATATCATAACCATATGTAGTTATTTGTGCCATTAACTCGTCTATTTTGTTACGAATGCTACGTGCATTCAGATAGAGAACTTTCAATGAGAGTAGATAGATCGGGAGAAACTGTTTCCACTGGCAGGAAGGTCGGTAACCAGAGGACACAAATTTACTATAATTGACAAAACTCCAGGGGGGAAATGAGAATTTTTTTTTTTACAGTGTGTTGTTATGATCTGGAGTGCACTGTCTAAAAAGGTGGTGGAAACAGATTCAATAGTAACTTTCAAAAGAGAATTGGATATATACTTGAAAAAGATAAATTTGCAGGGCTATGGGGAAAGAGCAGGGGAGTGGGACTTTAAAGAACCAGCACACACAAGAAGGGGCTGAATGGCCTCCTTCTGTGCTGTATGATTCTATGGGCTGGATTTTCTCAATGGAGATGTGTTGGAGGCGGGACTGCTGCTTGCCTGGTTTCAGTCCCGCCTCCATCAGCCTCTGACCAACTAGTGGGATCTTCCCCTGATTGACCTTGTTAAGCCCGCCCGGCGGGCTCAGCAGGCCAATTAGGTGGAAGTCAGTGACAGAGCACATCAACGTATGACGTGTCATCTGTCAAGAATTTTTGAAAGAAGAAATGTTATCGTTTGACAGCTCTGTGTTCAGGACTCATCAAACCTTTCTACTTTGTAGAAATCAGATGACTGTTGGATCGGGGGATCCATCAGCCAGTCTGTGATCTCTACAATGGAGATGTCAGGACTCTGGCCCCACAGCGGCTGAAGGCTGTAGGCAGAAACAAAGGTGAGTGAACATTTTCTAACATTTTACACTCTCCTCACATACTTACCACTCCACACTTGCACCCATCACTCACCTCTACACCGCACTTTCAGACCCCTCCGACCCCCGCAGACCTCCTACTCGGCTCCTACACCCTGGTGGGGTTCCCCGAGGTCGGGAAGCCTGCACATGGGAACGAAAAATGGGGATAATCCTATTTTCTGCATGTTAACTACCTGTTAACAGGCAGTTAATAGGCTTTAATCCCTTTCCCGTCTCGAGGAGACGGGACCTGGGGCGGGACGGCTTCCCGCCTCCTGGCAAGAGGGCACGGAGGTGGGTTGGGGGTAGGTTTGCCACCCGCCCCAAATTCTGCAACTTTCCTGGCAGTCCCGCCTCCTCGGGGCTGAGAAAATCCAGCCCTATGTCTTGGTATCCTCGGCAAAACTTGCAGTAATCAAGTGGTTTATTACAGCTACTTTAAAGGTTCAACCATTCCCCCTCCCCCATAACTGTGGAGACGTGTAATATTAATATAAAACAAGTCGTGTTCAGATCAGTGAGCAAGTCAGACACGTAGGGGTGAATTTTAACCACCAAAAATGGGTGGGTCGGGGTTGGGTGAGGGGTAAAAATGTTTTAAATCTCAAACCAGTTCAACCCGCCAACATCCAGGTTTAACAAAGGCAGGACAGGGGCTGGGCAGCCAAACCGTTCCCAGGAGGCGGGTTGGTGATTTAAATATTACAATGAGGCTGGGAGCCTAACATTTAACTACCCTACAGGTTTAATCCTGGATGGCTGGGTTTCCCAGGCCTCAGGAAACCCGGCAGCCCAAGGGAGACAAGGACACCTTCAGCGGGGGAAAGGTAAGTGCCTTTACAACACTGCTTGTTGGCCAGGAGGAGCAAGAATGCTTCCTCCCAGCTCCCCCAAGCTTACTTGCTTCCTCGGGATCGGACCCCACCCCCCTTCCCACGCTCCGCGGCTGCGGCCTGCTCCGGAGTCCTTCTCGCCCGACTGGAAGCCAAGCCTGTCGACCAGGCTGACTTCCAGGCGGGGATCCTGGCAAAAGAAAAATGCACATGCTGTGGAGTTAAAACCCCACAGTCCGAAACTCTGCTCGGCAAACCCACCCGTGTCAATATTGGGGCCACCGAGCCCATGGAAATTTGGATACTAATCGGACGGGCACTCCTGAGGGCAGCAGTGACCTCTGACATCGCTACATATTGTACAGGTTTTCGGTAAAAGACTCCAATTAAGTGACTGAGGTGGGTCACTGCCACTCCTGTATACTAATTAGTATTTAATTTTAGAATGTGTAGCTCTTGTGGTACCACAATTGGTAACCAAGAGTTGTGTACACATTACTCCATTCTCTGAATTATCACCAGACCTCACTCCAATTCTGTTAGTTTGTAAGTCATATGAATATTCAAAACAATAATAGTATTGATACATAAAATGACAGACAGGGAACCGGTTAAAAGCTGGTAGAGGTAGAAGGTGATGATTCAGGCAAGATGTTCTGATGATATAAACCATGAGAGCAAAGCTGAAGTAGTTTGTGGAACTGTTGGATTGAATTACTGCCTTAAAATCACTACCAAACATTTATTTTGTTACTGTATTTGTTAGGTTTTTTTGGTTACTGCTATTGCATAAGAGTGAAGGACTATAATGGTAGAATGATATAGGAGTAAGGGTAATTAAGAGGTTAGTGATGGAGGATCAGAAGCTGTATGGGATCATGTTACTGGTGAGATAGGATGCCATTTCTTCTGCTAAATTACCAAGACTTATATGCCCTGTAATGTTACATTATTGATGAACCAAGATTATAAAAGATATTTTTTATTTTAAACATTTCCACTCCATTTTCTCCCCTCTCCTCACATTGCTTTCTTATGCCAGAGGTGCCAGCCACTCTGTGGTACTGCACCCAAACAGGCATTTTTCTTGTGTGAGTTGGACAGTGTGGGCTGGATTTTACCAGCCCTGAGGAGATGGGTTTGGAGGTGGGACTGCTGGGAAAATCAAAAAGAATGGGAGCGGGTCCCGAACCCGCTCCCAACCCGCCTCCAACCAATCTTCCTGGGAGTCGGGTCCCCGATTTGCGCAAGGACCCGACTCCTCGCGGTGGGAAGAGGATTATAGCCACTTAACTGCCTGTTAACAGGTAGTGAACAGGCAGTTAAGAGGCTTTTTCCCATTTTTAGACTTCTGCTGCGGGCTTCCTGACGTCGGGGAACCCCGCCAGGGTAAGTGAGGCGTGCAGTGGGTCTGTTGTTCTGTTGGTGTATAGATGACAGCTGCAGAAGTGGTGTGAAGGATGCAATAGGACACTGGTGAGCATCAGAGGTAAGGAATTGTTGGGGAAAGTCATTTTTAATGTGTTTAGATTTTTCTGTAGGTGACAAGGTTTGAAGTATTTGTGTGGCCTCACCTCAATGGGAGAAGTGACATCACTTCTGTACCCTCACCTGCAGCTGCCATCTGTTTCATCCTAAGGAGAGATTCATTGGAGAGCCTGGGTGCAAGAGTGCTCACCTTTGTACAGTGATTGTCAGTGTTTGACAGCACCTCAATGCTGTCAAACACTGTCAAATCATCTGTCAAAAATTTATGGTTCATGTGCCTTTAAGAAAACCGGCAGATGAAGCGTCATCAACTGATGTCATCTGACACTGGCTTTCCCTTAATTGGCCAGCAAGCCCGCAGGACGGGCTTAACAAAGCCAATCAGGGGAAAATAGCGTCTGTGTGTCGGATGTCGCTGGGGGCGGGACTAGAACCTGGAAGGCAGCAGTCCCGCCCCCAACTCGTCTCGGTGAGTAAAATCCAGCCCAATGTGTCTGCAAGCAATCCTAATTCAGTCTTCCCCCAGTGTCTACACTTTTCAGTCGGGATCACTGAAGAATGATCAGCATTGAGAACCTTGGCTGCTCTTTTTTGCTCCTCCTGCCCAGGGATACAGCGGCCAATTGGACACTCCAATTTCTGCCTCATCTGACAGCAGCTAACTTGGCACAAACCAGGGATCAAATTTTGGATCTTATAGCTTGGTTCCACAATGGGCAGTATACTTATAACAGGAACCATTGTCAGACCTAATGGTTTTTGGAAAAATGATTGGTTTTGTGCAGGAAAATCAACCATCCAATAGCAATGAATCTATAGGTTCTCTGTCTCATTGTGATTTCAGTGAATACAAATATGTTACTGTGTTGTAGGCAATTGCAGGATATCACAATGATAACGTGAGGTGAGGTAGGCCATTCACCCTTCTATTGAAGCCTATAATCCCCACCCCTCCATCACAACATGTGACTGTCTATTGAAAGACTCCAGAGGTTTTGCCTCTATTAACTTACCCAGAAGACCATTCCAAATATTAATAATTGTTTGTGGAGGTGCTTCCTGACATCAGACCTGAACTTGTCTCTTACCAGTTTGTACCTGTGTCTCCTTGTCCTGCAGTCATAATTTAACTTGAAATCTTGCTCCAGATTCACCCTTTCTACTCCATTTAGCAATATCAATGATTATAATTGGGTCAATATTGCAGGAAGAAGTGTTTCTCTTGTAATAATCGTGTAGTAATTAGCTTATATAAACAACATAATGAAGAGCCATGGGTATGATCTCTAACCTACTCATAGTACTAATCATAACACACTTTGGTGCTTGTGAGGTCAGCCCACTTAGTGAATATACATTGTATCTCCCATCTCCTCCACAAAGATCACCTGTCCTTAATCTCTCAAAACTAAAAGAAAAATCAAAGCGTTGATATTTTTGTATGTGTGTGTTTATCGATGTGTTATATGTTTATATATCTGAGACCAATTGTAACACTACCACTGCCGATAGCTGAGCTCCACTGTCTCAACAGAGTGGGAATCCAACCAGGTGCCCTCCTGGTGTAAGTAGCCTGATGTCCCACCATGCAGTCCATTTACCCATTTGGGAGCAGCAGTCCATGATGTTAGTTAAATTCAGGACTCTCCGATCATAGAATGTATACTACCCACAGCACATTTTTAATAGATAGCCAAAAGGTCACATTGGAATAAAGGTTTCAATGTATGTCGTGCTGTTTTTAACACTATGCTTTCGGCAATGGGGCAGCATCTTTTTGATCCCTACTGAAAAGTGTCAGACGTCCAATATAAATTTGACTTTTTTTGTTATCTTGCTGGTGAAACCTCTTCAAAGACATGGGCCCGTATTTTCCGATGCCTACGGGTGTGTACGCGCTTTGTACACCCCCATAGGGACATCGGAAATGCCGGTTTCAGGCATGCGAAGCGTATGCGCTGAAACCGGCATTTTCGATCTGTCAAGAATCCTCTTGACAGATCGGACGCCTGCCCTGGAGAAGGGCCTCTGCGGGTGGAGAGTTCCGCTTTCTGCAGAACCTCCGCCCGCTGAAAACCTTTAAAAATCTTACGCCCGGTAAAAGCGTAAGGCCTGCTTTTACCAGCATAAGAGTTGAAAAAAAGTAAAAAAAAAGTTTTTTCACTCATTTTATAATTTAAAAATACTTTTAAAAAAGATAAGTTTATTTTTAGCCCTGTAAAAAACTTTAATGACTTTTTTCAAAAAATAAAATTTTTGTTTAAAATATTTAATTTAATGTAATTTTAACTCCTTTTAAAAACGTGATGGTTTTTAAAAAAAATTATTTAATGTTTTAGTGTCTTTTTGGGGTGATCTCCATTCATATATTTGACAGGTCTATCTGTCAAAAGTATGAAGGGAGATTCCCTTCTCCTATTGGCTGGCCTGGCCCACATGATCCCAGGGATGCTTGCGAACCGCCTGAGCCCCTGGGATACGTGGGCCCTGCACATTTCAACTGTGGAGAGGCCCAGGAGCGGAAGTGTCCGGACCTCGGGAACCCTCAGGTAAGTTCGTAGATTTTTTTCCGATAGGAGGCCTCCGCACGCAGGGAGCCTCCTATCGGAAATTACAGGCCATGGTTCCACACTGATAATGGCAGACATGGGCTGCAGTATGAAAGCAGTTAGTATGAAGCCCCACCAAAATAACTCTTTAAAAAAAAAAGATTGAGCTTTTCTAGATCATTAAGAGTATCAACGGTAAATGGCACTTCATATGTGCCTTCAAGCGCACGTGTATGGAACTCTAACTTCTTCCAACTTCACAGCGATTGTGAGTCATATTGTGAATTTAATTCCAGCTTTTGATCACTGTTAATACAAAAGCAACAGTATACTACTTCAGTGAGGCACAAAAGTGGCAGGCGACAGTAACGGCATTCCCAAAGGTTGCAGGCGGTTTGAGTAATCAGCAAGTTATGAGTTTGCAACTTGTTATCATCAGAAATATTTAATTTAATGTATAAGTTCTTCTTGGAGGCCTCCATGGAGCCCCTTGTGAAACATTTTTTGTGACAGTCATCGCTCCGACTTCAAAGGCCTGAAAGCAAAATGATTTGACATCGCTTGTAGCAGTGAGAGGAAAAAAAAAAA
The DNA here is from genome assembly GCA_030390025.1 of Squalus acanthias. Taxonomy (NCBI): domain Eukaryota; kingdom Metazoa; phylum Chordata; class Chondrichthyes; order Squaliformes; family Squalidae; genus Squalus; species Squalus acanthias. The sequence continues at coordinate 9,223,309 of CM059427.1, forward strand.
TCAAAGATTTAAAATCAGCCACTACATTTTGCACATCTACATAATATTTTACCTATGGGAGTTTTAAATAAAATGATTTTTAATTTTTTTTTAAAAAAATGAAATTTTTATTAAACTGTCCTTTTTAAAAAAAAAAACTAATGATTCTTTCCCAAGCTTATCACAAATGGTCAGCTTTTAATATCTACAATTTCACTAAGATTGATTTAGATTGAAGTGATTCAAAAAAAAAGAGTCAAGACCTGAGAATAGAAGGGAAAATAATATAGTCTCTCTTTATACATTTAAAAACTGTTCTTTGCTAAAGTTCTATAATCGATTCCACTGCATGATTTATCAAAGGAGGTATTATTAAAGGCTGGAGTCTGAACTCTGTTTAGATGACTTAAATAGCTTGAGAGTTTTGATCATCTGAACCCCTTCAGATTTGTCACCGCCTTCGAGCTATTCATTATTATATCACTGTGTATCTGTGTCTATATGTATGTGTATATATATATATATATATCATAAATAAGCATTGTTTTATTCAGTGCATTGCAACATTTTGAAAGCACTAGAATATGTTTATACAGTAGATCTGAAATGAATTTTAAAATAATCTAAATATGATAATTTTGTTTGCGATTAAATTTTATGGCTTTGTCATTTTCAAGAGCAAATGCAAAGCATTGTTTTGTTTTTGCCACCAGAGAGGAGATAAGACAAATGCTGTGTAGTACTGCTATTAATTTCATACAGGCACCTTCTGATAACATAAAGAGACAGACGTTTAATTAGTGGACCCGAGCCCTCGGGCTAACTCTACTCCCAAATGGCTTCTTCATGAATATGAAGTAATTTTACATTCGACACTTGCCCGGCTTCATTAAATTGATTTCTCTTATCCTTGCTGTTTAATACCATTTGAAATATTCTCTGGTCTTGCTACCAAAGAAGACAGATAATTTTCTCACTCAAGTTAAGAAAATAACAGAGCAAATTACCTCATTCCTTATATCCATTGGTTGCAGTTCATTGGTGTGTGCATACTGTGTGTGTGATGCAGCTTTAATAAAACAACAAATCCCCCAATTTTCTTTGTTCCTCTCTTTTGAAGGTGTTGACTCCTACTGTGCTACAGTTCCATGGACACCAGTAGTACTTAAGTACCTCGGCATTCTTTATGTATGAACCTAAATAATGAGGGGGAATTTTCTGAGACTCCATGCCACTGGTGGGGCCTCGAATACAACGGGCAACTTATCAGAAAACCGTGGGTGCACTGCCAGTGGCCCACGGCCTCCTAAAATTTACCCGAGTGCTGATAGGCTCTTCCATGTGCCTGGTCTTCTCCAACTCCAGTACACACATGTCCACACTTTTCAGAGGGAGTCACTGGATGTTTATCAGGAGCACAGGCTCGATTTTAATAGCCCTGAGGAGGCGGGTTTGGAGGCGGGTCGGCAGCGAAAATCAGAAAAAATGGCTTCAGACACCCAACCCGCCTCCATCCTGCCCCCACGCGATTTTCATGAGTGTCGGGTCAGCCGGTGGGACAGGTAGTTAAGGCAGTTAAGAGCCTGTTAACTGCCTTGCTAATCCTATTTTGATTGTGGTTTCCCATTTTCGTGCTTCTGGCTCCTGTTTCCCGTCCTGTCAGAAACACGCCAGCTGCAAGGAGACAAGTTTCTCGAGGACATGATTTGTAGTCATTGGTGCAGCACTTTAAAAGCGCTCCTGTAACATGGCTGACATTCAAATGCAACAACTTTGTTGTTGGAGGTTTGGGATTAAGTTTTGCAAATCAACTGACTTTGTGACTGCTCAAGCTGACACCCAAATGCAGTGTGACCTGATTGGAATAATTTCAGGCCACTTTGAGTGTGCGCTTGCAAGCTTCTTGCCTCAACTGAAATCTATAGCAACAGGATGGGAACCATTTTATATCCTCTCATCCTGGTCGTCAGACTCTGAGGAAGAGCAGCTGCGGCAGCGCCACAACAGCAGCACCAGTGCCAGGAGCACCAACCTCCTCCTCACCCACCTGATGCGGCACTGGACACAGGGCATCAGCCCCAGACAAAATTGGCTGGGAGGCCAGCGATGGCATCACCATGGCCAGATTTTCTTCACTTGATGCTGTAAACCCTGGCTGCCACCTGATGCGACAGGTTGACACCATCCCACACCAGCACCGTGAAGCATCCCTTTAATGTCCAAGCCATTCCATGCACACACATCACTATAGCGGAGATAGGGGTGGGGGGGAGTTATGACTGAACAATCACTGGAACTCAGATCTGTCCAAGAAGGGGCACTTTTGGAAAATGAGATTTCACTGTATGACAATATATTACCAGAAACTTCACATGGACATTGGCTAAACCTTTCAAGTGCCTACCCTTGTGTGTTGTTAGTTGGCATGCTTGCAGTAGGATGAGGGTGAGTGTGAGGGGTGGCTAGTGAGATGGGGAAGTGATAAAGTAGATAGAGGGGTTTGGGTGGAGGTTCAAGGTCAGTTGGTGTCCTGGGAAGGTCTCTTCCGCTCTTGGAAGGGAAGAGAACCTCCCTGCATGCTGTGACTCCCTCCATAAGCATATGGAGGGAGTCATTGGAGAGCCTGGGTACAAGTGTTCACCTTTGTGCAGTGATCGTCAGTATTTGCAGTACCTCAATGCTGTCAAACACTGATAGATCAACTGTCAAAATAAAATTGTGCGTGGTACCTTTAAGGAAACAGGCAGATGACGTGTCATCAAATGACTTCATCAGACCCGCTTCCTGTTAATTGGCCGGCGCAGGGCGGGCTTAACAAAGTCAATCAAGGGACAATCACGTCTGCGGAGCAGAGGCAGCAGGGGGCGGGAACCAGCTGACACGCCCCCATCCCACCTCCAGAATTAAATTTGCAGCCTTAGTCTGTATGGCTTATCACCACGGGACAGTGCATTTTATTGCTGAGCTATAAATACACTTCAATCATAGTATGATTGCCATTTGGAACCTTCATTTAGTTTATTTAAAAAACCCAAGAAATACATGCTGTTCATCCATGACACATTGGCTGAACTGCACCACCATGGTATATATATTGTGATACACAAGGTACCACAATTGTGTGGGACAGGCTGGATGGACCAGAGGGTCTTTTTCCTGTCTGATTTGTTCATATAAAACACAAGGGTGCGCTGTTTTACAGATGAGTTAAAAGTCCATTTAGCCTAGGTTTTGGATGTCTCCATGATTGACAGAGCATAAGCATGGGTACTGTTGAAATTTAACCAGTTAAAACCCATACACTTATCAGTGCAATGCAATGGAAAGCTTCCTGCTGCTTGTCCAGCCAGGACCACCCTTCCCACTAAGGCAATGGCTTTCAGGTTATCTGGTGCTGAGTGGGAATAATCCCAGTTCCCAGTGTCAGCTGCACACCTCCAAGTTCTGTTTAATGTGTTAAGGTGTCTATGTCAGACATCTTTACTGCCCCAAGTAATGTGACCCAGCCTGGCCAAGATACTGGATTACTGAGTCTACCACAGAGGGTTGACTTGGTTACAAACTTTAATTACAGGTATGTTATCTTTGAACATCCTCACCTGCAGAGATCCTATTTACATCCTCCCCCCTCCTTACCCACCAAGAAGATATTGCGATTTTAAAAAGGATTGGGATTGTTTGGGCTTGGGTCAAATGGTCTTTTCCTATACTTTGGTATCGTGTACCCATTGTTCTTACAAAAACATTGCCTAGTCAACCCTTCTTAATGCAGACCAATTATGTTCATGACAACAACAATAACTGGCATTTATGGAAGATCTTTAATGTCGGACATACAGCCCAAGGTACTTCACAAAAATTAGAAGAAAATGGATGCTGAGCCAATGAAGGAGATATTGGGAGCAATGACTGAAAGCTTAATCGAAGAGATGCATTTTAATCAGTGAAGTAAGATATTAAAAATTGGATATAACCAGGGCAATTCGGGCATGACTCATTTGCAGAAAGCCAGGCCTTTAACGAGATTTGTTTCAAGTCACACAACACCTTACAAGCTTTCGGAGTCTACCTCCTTCAACGAGATTTACAGATAGCATTGTATGTAACTTTTACAGCCACCCTCGGATAACGAGATCCCCATAAGGCGAGACAGAAATGTTTGCTAACCAAGTAACTTTTAAACCTAATTGGATCTCTGTAAAGGCAAGACAGAAATATTTGTAAAACGAGTAATGTGTTTTTAGACCTAGCATTGTGTGTAACTTTTAAACCTGATTGGATATAAATATGTGTGTTTTCATTAGCTCGGTGGAGTTGTACTCATGTAAGCGACATGAGAGGTTCTCCCCAGGCCTGTAATAAACCGTTGTGACTTCAATTACTTGGTCAGTCTTTCTTCCAACAAGCTAGTAGCGTCGACCTGGTATATCACTGGGTCCGCACTTTGGGAGCTTACTTCAATTGGCGACGAGGATGGGATGCGCGATCTGAACAAAACTCTCGGACAGCGATAACCTAAGACGGGTGAGTACGTTTAAATTACCACCTGTAAAATTAGAGGTTAATCGCTGGCGAGACGTTAAGTAAGATTGACGTACAAAAGAACTATAAAAAGAAAGACACCTTTAATTGAAGGCGGTTAACACTGCCGGACTGCGGTACCGGAAAACAAGGGTTTAGAAACCTGATAGGCCCACGAGGTGCGGCTCTTAAGTAGTAGTTAAAACGGGGAGTTTTAACACGGTGGAGGACGAGTCCTTCTGGCCGAAAAGTAAACTTAAGTAGGAGTTAAAACGGGGAGTTTTAACACGGTGGAGGACGAGTCCTTCTGGCCGAAAAATAAACTTAAGTAGGAGTTAAAACGGGGAGTTTTAACACGGTGGAGGACGAGTCCTTCTGGCCGAAAAGTAAACTTAAGTAGTAGTTAAAACGGGGAGTTTTAACACGGTGGAGGGCGAGTCCTTCTGGCCGAAAAGTAAACTTAGGTAGTAGTTAAAACGGGGAGTTTTTAAAATAAACAAACAAGGGTTTAGAAACCCGGTAGGCCCACGAGGTGCGGCTCTTAAGAAGTAGTTAAACAGGTTGTTTTAACACTGGGTGAAGGACAAGTCCTTCTGGCCGAAAAAGAAATAAATAAATAAATAAATAAACTATGGCTAGCAAAGAGGATAAGGAACCCTGGGGAGACCCAGAGTCTGTAACACGATATGTTTACGACAAGAATAAAAAATTAATTGAGAAAATGAGAAAGGCAGGGTGGAACCAGGACGATAAACCAGACACACAAAGGGACTGGTGGAGGAAACAAACCAAAAATAAATTGGAGAAAGCGTGCATTATCGTAGCGGCACGATACGATCGGGAACGTATGCTCCAGCGCGGAGCCCTTAAAACATATCCAGCAGCTGCAGCCAACCCAAAACCGGGTAACTCCCAGGAAAGGTTATACCCGGAGCTGCCCCAGGGGGGGCCGACTGGCTGTCCTCCCCCATATACAGGACACCAGTCGGCAGCCCCGGAGCCTGTTCCGATGGCACCAGTGACACTGCAATATAGGCCAGCAATCCCCGCGGTTCCGGAAATTCCGGCGGCAGGGGGGAATCCGGCCGTCCCGGCAGTACCGGGCAGGCCGGCCACCACAACGTTGACCTACACACCGTTAAGCCTGCAGGATCGGGTGATTCTCCTCAATGAATTACCAGCCTTAAAACACCGCCAGAATAATCAGACATTCTGGCACAAACTGCGCGAAGTACGCATAAACCATGCCCTACATAGTATAGATATCGATCAATTGGTACGAGCTAAATGTCCCGAGGAACAGTGGAGATTAGTGCAGGGCAACCACGGAAATGGCCAGTGGGCCACAAATACAGGACAGACAATCCAACAATTAAACACTGAGTTCGACCAATTCAAGGCCGCTGTGGAAGCAGCAATGGGACAGGCCCCCGTAAATTGGGCAGCTATAAGCGGAATCACACAAAAAAAGGGAGAAAGCGCTATCGATTATGGAAAACGAAAGTGGTCCGCCTTTGAGGGTAACTGTGGGATCCCAGGCCCCTTAAACAAAAACAACGCTTGTTTTCTGCAAACATTTAAACAGGGACTAAGTCCAATGCACCAGAATGCAATAAAAATGGGGCTAGTGGTCCACCATAATTGGGAGGACTTAATACAGTGGGCGTGCGAAGTAGATAATCAGGTCCAAGAACAAGCCAAACCTAAAATAGCTGCCCTAAGGACGGATAGCGACAATGAGGATGCATTAAGTGTGGCGGCATGCTTCGGTTGCGGACAGGAGGGCCACATGAAAAGGGATTGCCCGAGGCAACAGAACAAAGGGGATAATCAGACATCTCAGCAAAAGGCTTCCTGTCATAATTGTGGAAAACCAGGGCATAGGAAACAACAATGTTGGAATAAAGGAGGAGGAAGGGAAGGTCAGGGACCTAGACAGGGAGGAAAACCGGGGTCAAGTATTGGAAGGTCAGAGAATAACGAGGAAAGCATGGCGAAACTGATCAGGAAGGGAATGCAAGACTGGGAGGATGACAGAGAAAGAGAAGAAAGGAAGAGGAGAAAGAGTAGGAAGTATAAGAGAGATGATTCCTCAGACACCTCCGACGAGGAAGACATAGTGGAGCTGACAAGGAAAATGGAAAAACTGGTCAAACAGATAAAAAAAGGCAACGCCTGAAAGGTAGCGGCCCTCGGAGACCCGGTAAAGGGAGACCCTAGAATGTTTATTGAGGCACTGGTAGGGGGCCGACAGTGCAGAATGCTCATAGACACCGGGGCAGCAATATCTCTAACAAACGTACCCTTGCCGCGAACCAAGGAAAATATTTTTATATCTGGGATAGGGGGAGTAAAAATTAAAGCATGGAAAAGTGAGACAGTATTACTAGAATTGGGAAAAATCATTATACCTACATGTTTCTGGATCTGTGAGAATACTGAGGGAACCATCCTGGGTATAGACATACTAAGGGAAGTGGGAGTTTTAATAGACCCCAAACAGGATAAGTTGCTATGGCCCGATAACCACAAGGAAGGGAGACATAACTCAAAGGGATCCAAGACAGCATGTGCCATCAGCGCTATCCAAATAATAGACCCCAAATGGGACGAAAAGGGAGGGTGGGGGGCAATTTGCCACCGATTCCCCGAACTATGGGCCAAACACAAGCAGGACTGCGGACTGGTTAAGATGAACCCAGTCAGAGTCCCCGGGCCAACCCACCGACCCCATAAACAATATCCCCTAAAAGTGGAGGCCCAGACAGCCGTACGGAGTATAGTATTGGAACTCGTGAAACAGGGAATTCTGCGAGAAACAGTGTCCGGCACTAACTCTCCAGTATGGCCCGTAAAGAAACCTGATGCGTCATATCGACTTACAATCGATTACACAGCCTTAAATAAAGTGACCCCAAAGGAATATCCAATTGTAGCAAGCCCAGCTACTATCTTTAACGGTTTAAAACCAGAACACAAAATATTCACCGTGTTAGACATCGCAAACGGGTTCTGGTCCATTCCCCTGCATGAGGAATCACAGGAAAAGTTCGCCTTTACAATAGGCGGCAAACAGTATACATGGACACGGGTCCCACAAGGATTCCATAACAGTCCAGCCATTTTTCACCGCCACATGGCCAGAGCTCTTGAAGACCTAGACTTAGAGGGTGAAAATAGTACCCTCTTACAATACGTGGATGACCTCCTAATAGCGTCAGAAACGAAAGTGGGACATAAGGGGGCCCTGGTAAAGGTCTTTTCAACCCTACGGGAGGCGGGTTTTAAAGCAAACCCAGCCAAAGCCCAGGTAGGAAAATTGGAAGTCACATACCTCGGGTATAGGGTCAGTATGGGAAAAAGGGCTATGCCAGAGGAAAGGAAGGAGGCAATCAGCCAAATGCCAAGGCCCATAAACGTGAGAGGAGTACGACAGGTACTCGGTCTCTTTAACTTTAGCCGGAACTTTATAGAAGGCTTCTCACACATGGCCGCGCCTCTGTATGAATTAACAAAGGGGGGTAGGGCAGCAGGAGAACCCATCGGGTGGACATCCACTCAGGAAGAAGCATTTACCAAACTTAAACAAGCCCTGACCGCCGCCCCCGCGTTAGGATTACCTGATCAAGAGAGACCCTATCACATATTTTGTCACAATCATGATGGACACTATAGCGCCGTAGTAGCCCAGGAGCACGGAGGAAACATGAGATCGGTGGCCTACTATTCCACTAGACGATCCCCCATCGTGGCAGGTATGCCCCGCTGCGTGGCCGCTATAGACTGTGCCAGATGGTCAGTACAGGTCAGTGAACCGATTATAATGACCGGAGATATTGTACTACACACCCAGCACACCCTGGTAGAATTACTTAATACGGGACGACTGAAGTCTGTCTCAAATGCTCGACGAGCAGCCTGGGAGGCGGTACTATTACCCAAGACAAGTCAATACAGATAGTCAGGGATATGGGGCAGAACCCAGCCTCCATGATGATCATGGAAGGAGAGGACCACCAATGCATGAATGAGGAAGAGCCAGAAAATGACCTAGACAAAATAAAAGAAATACCCTTGGCCGAAGCGGACTTGGAGTTATATGTAGATGGATCCCGAAAATATGTACAGGGAAAGCCGAGGACAGGCTGGGCGGTGGTAAATGGGGAAGGGATGGTGTTACAAGCCGGAACTCTCCCAGGGGATAAATCTGCCCAGGTCGCAGAACTAACAGCCTTAACGGAAGCCCTGAAACTGGCTATGGGAAAAAGGGTTAATGTATATACCGACAGCCGCTACGCCTTCGGAATAGTACATGATTATATGGCCGCATGGAGTAGGAGGGGGTACATCACCTCTGGGGGAGCCCCCATCCAACACCTGGACGTAGTAAAGTCCTTGGTGAATGCCGCGCGCGGACCAACGGAGTTAGCAGTAATAAAGGTTAAAGCGCACACCAAAGGAAAAACTCCACAAGAACAAGGTAACAGAGCGGCAGACCTGGCCGCCAAGGTTATGACGGAGGCGCCCTGTGGCAATGTAACACCGATAGGGGGAGCCCCAGTCCCATTAATACCCCTTGAGTATAATATTGTTAAGTTACATCAAGGCATACCAGAACCTGAGCTGAACATTTGGGAAAAGAAGGGAGTAATGCTATCCAGAGATAAGGTCTGGAGGAAGGAGGGACGGGTCTGTGCACCGGAGTGTATCCAACAGGAACTAATGAGGTTGTATCACGGACAAGCCCATACAGGGGCCAGCCGAATGATAAATAACATAGGCCAATGCTGGTGGTGGCCCGGACTATCAAGCAGTATAAGGAAGTATTGTAAGGATTGCCACATTTGTGCGCAATGTAACACCGGAAAACCAGTAAAGGTAAAATGGGGTAGACAGCCAAGACCCAAGGGACCCTGGGAGAAACTACAAATAGACTTTACAGGACCATTAACCAAAAGCAAAGGAAAAACCTACTGTCTGGTAATAATTGACCAATTCACAAGGTGGGTGGAAGCTTTTGCCACCCGAAACTGTACCGCCAGTACAGTGGCCCGGATCTTGGCAGAAGAAATAATACCCCGGTGGGGAGTCCCATTACAAATAGATTCAGATAATGGAACACACTTTACCGGAAAGGTAATGAAAGAGGCTTGCGCCCTGTTGGGCGTAAAGCAGAAATTTCATATACCTTACCATCCCGAAAGTTCAGGAATGGTGGAACGAATGAATCGGACCTTAAAACGATCTCTCACAAAGGCCATTGTGGAGACGGGGCAGGGATGGGCGGAACTGTTACCCACAATCCTAATGAGACTAAGGGCCACACCAAATAGCACCACCGGACTGACCCCTTTTGAATTAATGACGGGACGGGCAATGGCGCTTCCCGAAGGAGTAGTGACCGGAGGGGAAGATGTGGGACCTTTAAAGGACAGAATCAGAAGGTTCATAAAGCAATTATGTGCGGAACTGCACGGGCTGAGACAGGAGGCTAGAGACCAGCAGATAATCAAGGATCTGGAGAGGGATACCGAGGAACAAAAGAAAGTCATACCTGGGGTGGGAAGTCAGGTAATGTCTAGAATAATTCCAATAAAACCTGGGTTACGGCCCCGGTGGGAAGGACCCTATTTGGTATTAATGACCAGCGACACTTGTGCATGCATAGACCTGCACGGCACTGGAAAGGGAAGATGGAAACACTGGACACAATTAAAATTATACAAAGAAGCTGATGAATAACCCAGAAATCATATTGTACAAGGAAAGCAAGGATTATTTGCATAGGGTCCAAAGGGACAGGACATCCTTGTATTCGCGTTAATATGATCCTGTTGCATTATGATAGTAACATTCTTCGTGGTCTGTATGTTTCAATAGATCTGGGAGACTGGCAAAGTAGTAAGAATGGAATAACTAACTGCTGGTGACGACCAGCCTTGTATTTCCACAGGACAAATTAGAAGAACGACGGAAGAAGGGACGGCTGACAAAAAGGAAGATAATCAAGTATCTGCTTATATATGGCCTATATAACACCGGAAATGATATTTTGGTGATTGGGGGTCAGGATGGTCGGGGACGTTGGGCGCCTCAGTGGTGCAAAGCATAATGATATTCCTCGTGATTGTTATTACAATATACTGTGTATTCTTGCTGCTCAAAGATTAGGTAAAGCCATGATGGTGTAAGACCCGATCTATAGCCCTAAAATTACAAGGGATGAATTGGACATGGTAATTAATAACCAGGCCGGCCAACCGTAAGACGGGAGTGGCAGAAACAGGATTGGTGAGTGATGACAGTCTCGAAAGGACACGTCACACACCCACCGAGGGAATGGAGGACGAGCTCGAACCAGAAGCTCGAACCAGAAGCTCGAACCAGAAGCCCAAACCATTGATGCAGGGCTCTTGGGCCCCGGGGATGGCAACATAGAACCAAGACAAGAAAATAATAAGTCCACATATACCGCGTGGGGTGAAACCGGCTTATAAATTGGTTTATGTCATACCCATGTATAACCTAGACTGGTAGAAGGCCAGAGAGTGCACGCTCAGGCAGACACCAGGCAATAGGAATACATGTTGACCTGTATTGGAACAGTTGTCCAATAGGTCAAAAGGGGGGAATTGAAGTAAGATATTAAAAATTGGATATAACCAGGGCAATTCGGGCATGACTCATTTGCAGAAAGCCAGGCCTTTAACGAGATTTGTTTCAAGTCACACAACACCTTACAAGCTTTCGGAGTCTACCTCCTTCAACGAGATTTACAGATAGCATTGTATGTAACTTTTACAGCCACCCTCGGATAACGAGATCCCCATAAGGCGAGACAGAAATGTTTGCTAACCAAGTAACTTTTAAACCTAATTGGATCTCTGTAAAGGCAAGACAGAAATATTTGTAAAACGAGTAATGTGTTTTTTAGACCTAGCATTGTGTGTAACTTTTAAACCTGATTGGATATAAATATGTGTGTTTTCATTAGCTCGGTGGAGTTGTACTCATGTAAGCGACATGAGAGGTTCTCCCCAGGCCTGTAATAAACCGTTGTGACTTCAATTACTTGGTCAGTCTTTCTTCCAACAAGCTCAGTAGCGTCGACCTTGTATATCACTGGGTCCGCACTTTGGGAGCTTACATCACGCTCTCGGCGCTCTGTTTAAATCAGCCTCTCCCGCTCTCGGCTCTGTTTAAATCAGCCTCTCCCGCTCTCGGCTCTCTTTAAATCAGCCTCTCCCGCTCTCGGAGCTCTGTTTAAATCAGCCTCTCCCGCTCTCGGCTCTGTTTAAATCAGTCTCTCCCGCTCTCGGAGCTCTGTTTAAATCAGCCTCTCCCGCTCTCGGCGCTCTGTTTAAATCAGCCTCTCCCGCTCTCGGAGCTCTGTTTAAATCAGCCTCTCCCGCTCTCGGAGCTCTGTTTAAATCAGCCTCTCCCGCTCTCGGCTCTGTTTAAATCAGCCTCTCCCGCTCTCGGCTCTGTTTAAATCAGTCTCTCCCGCTCTCGGCTCTGTTTAAATCAGTCTCTCCCGCTCTCGGAGCTCTGTTTAAATCAGCCTCTCCCGCTCTCGGCTCTGTTTAAATCAGCCTCTCCCGCTCTCGGCGCTCTGTTTAAATCAGCCTCTCCCGCTCTCGGCTCTGTTTAAATCAGCCTCTCCCGCTCTCGGCTCTCTTTAAATCAGCCTCTCCCGCTCTCGGAGCTCTGTTTAAATCAGCCTCTCCCGCTCTCGGCTCTGTTTAAATCAGCCTCTCCCGCTCTCGGCTCTGTTTAAATCAGCCTCTCCCGCTCTCGGAGCTCTGTTTAAATCAGCCTCTCCCGCTCTCGGCTCTGTTTAAATCAGCCTCTCCCGCTCTCGGCTCTGTTTAAATCAGCCTCTCCCGCTCTCGGAGCTCTGTTTAAATCAGTCTCTCCCGCTCTCGGCTCTGTTTAAATCAGCCTCTCCCGCTCTCGGCTCTCTTTAAATCAGCCTCTCCCGCTCTCGGAGCTCTGTTTAAATCAGCCTCTCCCGCTCTCGGCGCTCTGTTTAAATCAGCCTCTCCCGCTCTCGGCTCTGTTTAAATCAGCCTCTCCCGCTCTCGGCTCTGTTTAAATCAGCCTCTCCCGCTCTCGGAGCTCTGTTTAAATCAGCCTCTCCCGCTCTCGGCTCTGTTTAAATCAGCCTCTCCCGCTCTCGGCTCTGTTTAAATCAGCCTCTCCCGCTCTCGGAGCTCTGTTTAAATCAGTCTCTCCCGCTCTCGGCGCTCTGTTTAAATCAGCCTCTCCCGCTCTCGGCTCTGTTTAAATCAGTCTCTCCCGCTCTCGGCTCTCTTTAAATCAGCCTCTCCCGCTCTCGGCTCTGTTTAAATCAGTCTCTCCCGCTCTCGGCTCTCTTTAAATCAGCCTCTCCCGCTCTCGGAGCTCTGTTTAAATCAGCCTCTCCCGCTCTCGGCTCTGTTTAAATCAGCCTCTCCCGCTCTCGGAGCTCTGTTTAAATCAGCCTCTCCCACTCTCGGCTCTGTTTAAATCAGCCTCTCCCGCTCTCGGCTCTGTTTAAATCAGCCTCTCCCGCTCTCGGCTCTGTTTAAATCAGCCTCTCCCGCTCTCGGCTCTGTTTAAATCAGCCTCTCCCACTCTCGGAGCTCTGTTTAAATCAGCCTCTCCCGCTCTCGGCTCTGTTTAAATCAGCCTCTCCCACTCTCGGAGCTCTGTTTAAATCAGCCTCTCCCGCTCTCGGCTCTGTTTAAATCAGCCTCTCCCGCTCTCGGAGCTCTGTTTAAATCAGCCTCTCCCACTCTCGGCTCTGTTTAAATCAGCCTCTCCCGCTCTCGGCTCTGTTTAAATCAGCCTCTCCCGCTCTCGGCTCTGTTTAAATCAGCCTCTCCCGCTCTCGGCGCTCTGTTTAAATCAGTCTCTCCCGCTCTCGGAGCTCTGTTTAAATCAGCCTCTCCCGCTCTCGGAGCTCTGTTTAAATCAGCCTCTCCCGCTCTCGGCTCTCTTTAAATCAGCCTCTCCCGCTCTCGGAGTTCTGTTTAAATCAGTCTCTCCCGCTCTCGGCTCTGTTTAAATCAGTCTCTCCCGCTCTCGGCTCTGTTTAAATCAGCCTCTCCCGCTCTCGGCTCTGTTTAAATCAGTCTCTCCCGCTCTCGGCTCTGTTTAAATCAGTCTCTCCCGCTCTCGGCTCTGTTTAAATCAGTCTCTCCCGCTCTCGGCTCTGTTTAAATCAGCCTCTCCCACTCTCGGCTCTGTTTAAATCAGCCTCTCCCGCTCTCGGCTCTGTTTAAATCAGTCTCTCCCGCTCTCGGCTCTGTTTAAATCAGTCTCTCCCACTCTCGGCTCTGTTTAAATCAACCTCTCCCGCTCTCGGCTCTGTTTAAATCAGTCTCTCCCGCTCTCGGCTCTGTTTAAATCAGCCTCTCCCGCTCTCGGAGCTCTGTTTAAATCAGCCTCTCCCACTCTCGGAGCTCTGTTTAAATCAGCCTCTCCCACTCTCGGAGCTCTGTTTAAATCAGCCTCTCCCGCTCTCGGCTCTGTTTAAATCAGCCTCTCCCGCTCTCGGCTCTGTTTAAATCAGCCTCTCCCGCTCTCGGAGCTCTGTTTAAATCAGCCTCTCCCGCTCTCGGAGCTCTGTTTAAATCAGCCTCTCCCGCTCTCGGAGCTCTGTTTAAATCAGCCTCTCCCGCTCTCGGCTCTGTTTAAATCAGCCTCTCCCGCTCTCGGCGCTCTGTTTAAATCAGCCTCTCCCGCTCTCGGCTCTCTGTTTAAATCAGCCTCTCCCGCTCTCGGAGCTCTGTTTAAATCAGCCTCTCCCACTCTCGGCTCTGTTTAAATCAGCCTCTCCCGCTCTCGGCTCTGTTTAAATCAGCCTCTCCCGCTCTCGGAGCTCTGTTTAAATCAGTCTCTCCCGCTCTCGGAGCTCTGTTTAAATCAGCCTCTCCCGCTCTCGGCTCTGTTTAAATCAGCCTCTCCCGCTCTCGGCTCTGTTTAAATCAGTCTCTCCCGCTCTCGGCTCTGTTTAAATCAGCCTCTCCCGCTCTTGGAGCTCTGTTTAAATCAGCCTCTCCCGCTCTCGGCTCTGTTTAAATCAGCCTCTCCCGCTCTCGGCTCTGTTTAAATCAGTCTCTCCCGCTCTCGGCTCTGTTTAAATCAGCCTCTCCCGCTCTCGGAGCTCTGTTTAAATCAGTCTCTCCCGCTCTCGGCTCTGTTTAAATCAGCCTCTCCCGCTCTCGGCTCTGTTTAAATCAGCCTCTCCCGCTCCCGGAGCTCTGTTTAAATCAGCCTCTCCCACTCTCGGAGCTCTGTTTAAATCAGCCTCTCCCGCTCTCGGCTCTGTTTAAATCAGCCTCTCCCGCTCTCGGCTCTGTTTAAATCAGTCTCTCCCACTCTCGGAGCTCTGTTTAAATCAGCCTCTCCCGCTCTCGGCGCTCTGTTTAAATCAGTCTCTCCCGCTCTCGGCGCTCTGTTTAAATCAGCCTCTCCCGCTCTCGGCTCTGTTTAAATCAGCCTCTCCCGCTCTCGGCGCTCTGTTTAAATCAGTCTCTCCCGCTCTCGGCGCTCTGTTTAAATCAGTCTCTCCCGCTCTCGGCTCTGTTTAAATCAGCCTCTCCCGCTCTCGGCTCTGTTTAAATCAGCCTCTCCCGCTCTCGGCTCTGTTTAAATCAGCCTCTCCCGCTCTCGGCTCTGTTTAAATCAGCCTCTCCCGCTCTCGGCTCTGTTTAAATCAGCCTCTCCCGCTCTCGGAGCTCTGTTTAAATCAGCCTCTCCCGCTCTCGGAGCTCTGTTTAAATCAGCCTCTCCCGCTCTCGGCTCTGTTTAAATCAGCCTCTCCCGCTCTCGGAGCTCTGTTTAAATCAGTCTCTCCCGCTCTCGGCACTGTTTAAATCAGTCTCTCCCGCTCTCGGCTCTGTTCAAATCAGCCTCTCCCGCTCTCGGAGCTCTGTTTAAATCAGCCTCTCCCGCTCTCGGCTCTGTTTAAATCAGTCTCTCCCGATCTCGGAGCTCTGTTTAAATCAGCCTCTCCCACTCTCGGCTCTGTTTAATTCAGCCTCTCCCGCTCTCGGCTCTGTTTAAATCAGTCTCTCCCGCTCTCGGAGCTCTGTTTAAATCAGCCTCTCCCGCTCTCGGCTCTGTTTAATTCAGCCTCTCCCGCTCTCGGCTCTGTTTAAATCAGCCTCTCCCGCTCTCGGCTCTGTTTAAATCAGCCTCTCCCGCTCTCGGAGCTCTGTTTAAATCAGCCTCTCCCGCTCTCCGCGCTCTGTTTAAATCAGCCTCTCCCGCTCTCGGAGCTCTGTTTAAATCAGCCTCTCCCGCTCTCGGAGCTCTGTTTAAATCAGCCTCTCCCGCTCTCGGCTCTGTTTAAATCAGCCTCTCCCGCTCTCGGAGCTCTGTTTAAATCAGTCTCTCCCGCTCTCGGCTCTGTTTAAATCAGCCTCTCCCGCTCTCGGAGCTCTGTTTAAATCAGTCTCTCCCGCTCTCGGAGCTCTGTTTAAATCAGCCTCTCCCGCTCTCCGCGCTCTGTTTAAATCAGCCTCTCCCGCTCTCGGCTCTGTTTAAATCAGCCTCTCCCGCTCTCGGAGCTCTGTTTAAATCAGTCTCTCCCGCTCTCGGAGCTCTGTTTAAATCAGCCTCTCCCGCTCTCGGCTCTGTTTAAATCAGCCTCTCCCGCTCTCGGAGCTCTGTTTAAATCAGCCTCTCCCGCTCTCGGCTCTGTTTAAATCAGCCTCTCCCGCTCTCGGAGCTCTGTTTAAATCAGTCTCTCCCGCTCTCGGCTCTGTTTAAATCAGCCTCTCCCACTCTCGGAGCTCTGTTTAAATCAGTCTCTCCCGCTCTCGGCTCTGTTTAAATCAGCCTCTCCCGCTCTCGGCTCTGTTTAAATCAGCCTCTCCCGCTCTCGGAGCTCTGTTTAAATCAGTCTCTCCCGCTCTCGGCTCTGTTTAAATCAGCCTCTCCCACTCTCGGAGCTCTGTTTAAATCAGCCTCTCCCGCTCTCGGCTCTGTTTAAATCAGCCTCTCCCGCTCTCGGAGCTCTGTTTAAATCAGCCTCTCCCGCTCTCGGAGCTTTGTTTAAATCAGTCTCTCCCGCTCTCGGCTCTGTTTAAATCAGTCTCTCCCGCTCTCGGCTCTCTTTAAATCAGCCTCTCCCACTCTCGGAGCTCTGTTTAAATCAGCCTCTCCCGCTCTCGGAGCTCTGTTTAAATCAGCCTCTCCCGCTCTCGGCTCTGTTTAAATCAGCCTCTCCCACTCTCGGCTCTGTTTAAATCAGCCTCTCCCGCTCTCGGCTCTCTTTTAATCAGCCTCTCCCGCTCTCGGAGCTCTGTTTAAATCAGCCCCTCCCGCTCTCGGCTCTGTTTAAATCAGTCTCTCCCGCTCTCGGAGCTCTGTTTAAATCAGCCTCTCCCGCTCTCGGCTCTGTTTAAATCAGCCTCTCCCGCTCTCGGAGCTCTGTTTAAATCAGCCTCTCCCGCTCTCGGAGCTCTGTTTAAATCAGCCTCTCCCGCTCTCGGCTCTGTTTAAATCAGCCTCTCCCGCTCTCGGCGCTCTGTTTAAATCAGCCTCTCCCGCTCTCGGAGCTCTGTTTAAATCAGTCTCTCCCGCTCTCGGAGCTCTGTTTAAATCAGCCTCTCCCGCTCTCGGCTCTGTTTAAATCAGTCTCTCCCGCTCTCGGCTCTGTTTAAATCAGCCTCTCCCGCTCTCGGAGCTCTGTTTAAATCAGCCTCTCCCGCTCTCGGAGCTCTTTTTAAATCAGTCTCTCCCGCTCTCGGCTCTGTTTAAATCAGTCTCTCCCGCTCTCGGCTCTGTTTAAATCAGCCTCTCCCGCTCTCGGAGCTCTGTTTAAATCAGCCTCTCCCGCTCTCGGAGCTCTGTTTAAATCAGCCTCTCCCGCTCTCGGCTCTGTTTAAATCAGCCTCTCCCGCTCTCGGCTCTGTTTAAATCAGCCTCTCCCGCTCTCGGCTCTGTTTAAATCAGCCTCTCCCGCTCTCGGAGCTCTGTTTAAATCAGCCTCTCCCGCTCTCGGCTCTGTTTAAATCAGTCTCTCCCGCTCTCGGCTCTCTTTAAATCAGCCTCTCCCGCTCTCGGCTCTGTTTAAATCAGTCTCTCCCGCTCTCGGCTCTGTTTAAATCAGTCTCTCCCGCTCTCGGCTCTGTTTAAATCAGTCTCTCCCGCTCTCGGCTCTCTTTAAATCAGCCTCTCCCGCTCTCGGCTCTGTTTAAATCAGTCTCTCCCGCTCTCGGCTCTGTTTAAATCAGTCTCTCCCGCTCTCGGCTCTCTTTAAATCAGCCTCTCCCGCTCTCGGCTCTCTTTAAATCAGCCTCTCCCGCTCTCGGCTCTCTTTAAATCAGTCTCTCCCGCTCTCGGCTCTCTTTAAATCAGCCTCTCCCACTCTCGGAGCTTTGTTTAAATCAGTCTCTCCCGCTCTCGGCTCTGTTTAAATCAGTCTCTCCCGCTCTCGGCTCTCTTTAAATCAGCCTCTCCCGCTCTCGGCTCTGTTTAAATCAGCCTCACCCGCTCTCGGCTCTGTTTAAATCAGCCTCTCCCGCTCTCGGAGCTCTGTTTAAATCAGTCTCTCCCGCTCTCGGCTCTGTTTAAATCAGCCTCTCCCGCTCTCGGCTCTGTTTAAATCAGCCTCTCCCGCTCTCGGAGCTCTGTTTAAATCAGCCTCTCCCGCTCTCGGCTCTGTTTAAATCAGCCTCTCCCACTCTCGGCTCTGTTTAAATCAGTCTCTCCCACTCTCGGCGCTCTGTTTAAATCAGCCTCTCCCGCTCTCGGCTCTGTTTAAATCAGTCTCTCCCGCTCTCGGAGCTCTGTTTAAATCAGCCTCTCCCGCTCTCGGCGCTCTGTTTAAATCAGCCTCTCCCGCTCTCGGCTCTGTTTAAATCAGTCTCTCCCGCTCTCGGAGCTCTGTTTAAATCAGCCTCTCCCGCTCTCGGCTCTGTTTAAATCAGCCTCTCCCGCTCTCGGCTCTGTTTAAATCAGCCTCTCCCGCTCTCGGCTCTGTTTAAATCAGCCTCTCCCGCTCTCGGAGCTCTGTTTAAATCAGCCTCTCCCGCTCTCGGAGCTCTGTTTAAATCAGTCTCTCCCACTCTCGGCTCTCTGTTTAAATCAGCCTCTCCCGCTCTCGGCTCTGTTTAAATCAGCCTCTCCCGCTCTCGGCGCTCTGTTTAAATCAGCCTCTCCCGCTCTCGGAGCTCTGTTTAAATCAGCCTCTCCCGCTCTCGGCTCTGTTTAAATCAGCCTCTCCCGCTCTCGGCGCTCTGTTTAAATCAGCCTCTCCCGCTCTCGGAGCTCTGTTTAAATCAGTCTCTCCCGCTCTCGGAGCTCTGTTTAAATCAGCCTCTCCCGCTCTCGGCTCTGTTTAAATCAGTCTCTCCCGCTCTCGGCTCTGTTTAAATCAGCCTCTCCCGCTCTCGGAGCTCTGTTTAAATCAGCCTCTCCCACTCTCGGCTCTGTTTAAATCAGCCTCTCCCGCTCTCGGAGCTCTGTTTAAATCAGCCTCTCCCGCTCTCGGCTCTGTTTAAATCAGCCTCTCCCGCTCTCGGAGCTCTGTTTAAATCAGCCTCTCCCGCTCTCGGAGCTCTGTTTAAATCAGCCTCTCCCGCTCTCGGCTCTGTTTAAATCAGCCTCTCCCGCTCTCGGCGCTCTGTTTAAATCAGTCTCTCCCGCTCTCGGCGCTCTGTTTAAATCAGTCTCTCCCGCTCTCGGCTCTGTTTAAATCAGTCTCTCCCGCTCTCGGCTCTGTTTAAATCAGCCTCTCCCGCTCTCGGAGCTCTGTTTAAATCAGTCTCTCCCGCTCTCGGAGCTCTGTTTAAATCAGCCTCTCCCGCTCTCGGCTCTGTTTAAATCAGCCTCTCCCACTCTCGGCTCTGTTTAAATCAGCCTCTCCCGCTCTCGGCTCTGTTTAAATCAGCCTCTCCCGCTCTCGGCTCTGTTTAAATCAGCCTCTCCCGCTCTCGGCTCTGTTTAAATCAGCCTCTCCCGCTCTCGGCTCTGTTTAAATCAGTCTCTCCCGCTCTCGGCGCTCTGTTTAAATCAGCCTCTCCCGCTCTCGGCGCTCTGTTTAAATCAGTCTCTCCCGCTCTCGGAGCTCTGTTTAAATCAGTCTCTCCCGCTCTCGGAGCTCTGTTTAAATCAGCCTCTCCCGCTCTCGGCTCTGTTTAAATCAGCCTCTCCCGCTCTCGGCTCTGTTTAAATCAGCCTCTCCCGCTCTCGGCTCTGTTTAAATCAGTCTCTCCCGCTCTCGGCGCTCTGTTTAAATCAGCCTCTCCCGCTCTCGGCGCTCTGTTTAAATCAGTCTCTCCCGCTCTCGGAGCTCTGTTTAAATCAGCCTCTCCCGCTCTCGGAGCTCTGTTTAAATCAGCCTCTCCCGCTCTCGGCTCTGTTTAAATCAGCCTCTCCCGCTCTCGGCGCTCTGTTTAAATCAGTCTCTCCCACTCTCGGCGCTCTGTTTAAATCAGCCTCTCCCGCTCTCGGAGCTCTGTTTAAATCAGTCTCTCCCGCTCTCGGAGCTCTGTTTAAATCAGCCTCTCCCGCTCTCGGAGCTCTGTTTAAATCAGCCTCTCCCGCTCTCGGCTCTGTTTAAATCAGCCTCTCCCGCTCTCGGCTCTGTTTAAATCAGCCTCTCCCGCTCTCGGCGCTCTGTTTAAATCAGCCTCTCCCGCTCTCGGCGCTCTGTTTAAATCAGCCTCTCCCGCTCTCGGCGCTCTGTTTAAATCAGCCTCTCCCGCTCTCGGAGCTCTGTTTAAATCAGCCTCTCCCGCTCTCGGCTCTGTTTAAATCAGCCTCTCCCGCTCTCGGCTCTGTTAAAATCAGCCTCTCCCGCTCTCGGAGCTCTGTTTAAATCAGTCTCTCCCGCTCTCGGAGCTCTGTTTAAATCAGCCTCTCCCGCTCTCGGAGCTCTGTTTAAATCAGCCTCTCCCGCTCTCGGCCGTTTAAATCAGCCTCTCCCGCTCTCGGCTCTGTTTAATTCAGCCTCTCCCGCTCTCGGCCGTTTAAATCAGTCTCTCCCGCTCTCGGAGCTCTGTTTAAATCAGTCTCTCCCACTCTCGGCTCTGTTTAAATCAGCCTCTCCCGCTCTCGGCTCTGTTTAAATCAGCCTCTCCCGCTCTCGGCTCTGTTTAAATCAGCCTCTCCCGCTCTCGGCTCTGTTAAAATCAGCCTCTCCCGCTCTCGGCTCTGTTTAAATCAGCCTCTCCCGCTCTCGGCTCTGTTTAAATCAGCCTCTCCCGCTCTCGGAGCTCTGTTTAAATCAGTCTCTCCCGCTCTCGGAGCTCTGTTTCAATCAGCCTCTCCCGCTCTCGGCGCTCTGTTTAAATCAGCCTCTCCCGCTCTCGGAGCTCTGTTTAAATCAGCCTCTCCCGCTCTCGGAGCTCTGTTTAAATCAGTCTCTCCCGCTCTCGGCGCTCTGTTTAAATCAGCCTCTCCCGCTCTCGGAGCTCTGTTTAAATCAGTCTCTCCCGCTCTCGGCTCTGTTTAAATCAGCCTCTCCCGCTCTCGGCTCTGTTTAAATCAGCCTCTCCCGCTCTCGGCTCTGTTTAAATCAGCCTCTCCCGCTCTCGGCGCTCTGTTTAAATCAGCCTCTCCCGCTCTCGGCGCTCTGTTTAAATCAGCCTCTCCCGCTCTCGGCGCTCTGTTTAAATCAGCCTCTCCCGCTCTCGGAGCTCTGTTTAAATCAGCCTCTCCCGCTCTCGGCTCTGTTTAAATCAGCCTCTCCCGCTCTCGGCTCTGTTAAAATCAGCCTCTCCCGCTCTCGGAGCTCTGTTTAAATCAGTCTCTCCCGCTCTCGGAGCTCTGTTTAAATCAGTCTCTCCCGCTCTCGGAGCTCTGTTTAAATCAGCCTCTCCCGCTCTCGGCCGTTTAAATCAGCCTCTCCCGCTCTCGGCTCTGTTTAATTCAGCCTCTCCCGCTCTCGGCCGTTTAAATCAGTCTCTCCCGCTCTCGGAGCTCTGTTTAAATCAGTCTCTCCCACTCTCGGCTCTGTTTAAATCAGCCTCTCCCGCTCTCGGCTCTGTTTAAATCAGCCTCTCCCGCTCTCGGCTCTGTTTAAATCAGCCTCTCCCGCTCTCGGCTCTGTTAAAATCAGCCTCTCCCGCTCTCGGCTCTGTTTAAATCAGCCTCTCCCGCTCTCGGCTCTGTTTAAATCAGCCTCTCCCGCTCTCGGAGCTCTGTTTAAATCAGTCTCTCCCGCTCTCGGAGCTCTGTTTCAATCAGCCTCTCCCGCTCTCGGCGCTCTGTTTAAATCAGCCTCTCCCGCTCTCGGAGCTCTGTTTAAATCAGCCTCTCCCGCTCTCGGAGCTCTGTTTAAATCAGTCTCTCCCGCTCTCGGCGCTCTGTTTAAATCAGCCTCTCCCGCTCTCGGAGCTCTGTTTAAATCAGTCTCTCCCGCTCTCGGCTCTGTTTAAATCAGCCTCTCCCGCTCTCGGCTCTGTTTAAATCAGCCTCTCCCGCTCTCGGCTCTGTTTAAATCAGCCTCTCCCACTCTCGGAGCTCTGTTTAAATCAGCCTCTCCCGCTCTCGGCTCTGTTTAAATCAGCCTCTCCCGCTCTCGGAGCTCTGTTTAAATCAGCCTCTCCCGCTCTCGGCTCTGTTTAAATCAGCCTCTCCCGCTCTCGGAGCTCTGTTTAAATCAGCCTCTCCCGCTCTCGGAGCTCTGTTTAAATCAGCCTCTCCCGCTCTCGGAGCTCTGTTTAAATCAGTCTCTCCCGCTCTCGGCGCTCTGTTTAAATCAGCCTCTCCCGCTCTCGGAGCTCTGTTTAAATCAGCCTCTCCCGCTCTCGGCTCTGTTTAAATCAGTCTCTCCCACTCTCGGAGCTCTGTTTAAATCGGCCTCTCCCGCTCTCGGAGCTCTGTTTAAATCAGCCTCTCCCGCTCTCGGAGCTCTGTTTAAATCAGTCTCTCCCGCTCTCGGCGCTCTGTTTAAATCAGCCTCTCTCGCTCTCGGCGCTCTGTTTAAATCAGCCTCTCCCGCTCTCGGCGCTCTGTTTAAATCAGTCTCTCCCACTCTCGGAGCTCTGTTTAAATCAGCCTCTCCCGCTCTCGGCTCTGTTTAAATCAGCCTCTCCCGCTCTCGGAGCTCTGTTTAAATCAGCCTCTCCCGCTCTCGGCGCTCTGTTTAAATCAGCCTCTCCCGCTCTCGGAGCTCTGTTTAAATCAGTCTCTCCCGCTCTCGGAGCTCTGTTTAAATCAGCCTCTCCCACTCTCGGCTCTGTTTAAATCAGCCTCTCCCGCTCTCGGCGCTCTGTTTAAATCAGCCTCTCCCGCTCTCGGAGCTCTGTTTAAATCAGTCTCTCCCGCTCTCGGCTCTGTTTAAATCAGCCTCTCCCGCTCTCGGCGCTCTGTTTAAATCAGCCTCTCCCGCTCTCGGAGCTCTGTTTAAATCAGCCTCTCCCGCTCTCGGAGCTCTGTTTAAATCAGCCTCTCCCGCTCTCGGAGCTCTGTTTAAATCAGCCTCTCCCACTCTCGGAGCTCTGTTTAAATCAGTCTCTCCCGCTCTCGGAGCTCTGTTTAAATCAGTCTCTCCCGCTCTCGGAGCTCTGTTTAAATCAGCCTCTCCCGCTCTCGGAGCTCTGTTTAAATCAGTCTCTCCCGCTCTCGGAGCTCTGTTTAAATCAGCCTCTCCCGCTCTCGGCGCTCTGTTTAAATCAGCCTCTCCCGCTCTCGGAGCTCTGTTTAAATCAGTCTCTCCCGCTCTCGGAGCTCTGTTTAAATCAGCCTCTCCCGCTCTCGGCTATTTAAATCAGCCGTCTAGTCCAAGCATTCCAAGTAAGGAGGTACCCTTCCATCCTTCTTATCTTATGTTTATAGGATGGGTTTAAGTGAGGCATGGAAAGTCAGCTAGTGTGTTTATTATCTCAGATGAGTCAGCGGAACAGATGGTTGTTCGGCTAAGACAAAAACCACGATTGCTGGGAGGCCTTTCAGGGGAGCAAGGATAGTTAGGAATAAGGATGTCTTATTAATTGTATTTAAGGAAGACCTAAAACCTAGATTATTGGAACATTCTCAGAGCGGAACTGGACATGCTCAAGCCAAGACAATCCGAGTCTGATCACCTCAGAACCTTGTAGATATTAGCAGGTTGTATTTCAATGTCTTATTCACTGTGTCAACCTTTGTATTTTAAACTTCTTTACTTCTTGTATTGTAATTTCTTTTATAAGTATAGTAAACATACATACTTTGGAACAAGGCTCCCTTCTAGTTTCTGAGTATCACAGACCGAACCTTATATAAATCACTTACATTCAATTTTTATTTTTGAAGTCAGACGTACTTCCCAGATAACTGAAGGATATAAAGTAAAAACTGCACAGAGGTTAAAGTAATATGAAAGTTACTCATGGCTCCAATGACATATTGGGTGAGGGACCATGGAGTATAATACTACATCCTACAGACCAGGAGCTCCGAGATTTGATTTCCTGCCTGTGCTGAATTACTTGTGAGGCCATTTTAACCTAAAAGTGAGAAGTCGCACAACACCAGGTTATAGTCCAACAGTTTTATTTGAAATCACAAGCTTTCGGAGCTGCTGCTCCTTCGTCAGGTGAAGTCCTTCTGCTGCTGCTGCTCCTTCACCTGACGAAGGAGCAGCGCTCCGAAAGCTTGTGATTTCAAATAAAACTGTTGGACTATAACCTGGTGTTGTGCGACTTCTCACTTTTGTCCACCCCAGTCCAACACCGGCATCTCCGCATCATTTTAACCCAAGCTGCCCATCGGGAAACTGATGGGATTGGGTAGAACATCGGATTTACATCCCGCCCCATGTTATTCTCCATTGACTTCAATGGAGAGTATAAATGGATGTGGCGTAAAACCAGCGTTGCACCCGATCTCGTCGGGTTTTCCGACGGGCGGGTTAGCTTAAAATTGCTCCCCTTGATCTCAGCTGGGGCAACAGGTTGGGGTATTACAATTGGTCTCAGTTGCTGATTGGCATCATGTGATTGCTGCTGCCAGGTGCACCTGTGTGGATATTGGGTGGAAAACATGATCAACATGATCGTGATGACCTCCAAGGTTCAATAGTCTGCTGCACTCGTGGTCTAGGCTCTCACATGAAGAATGGCTATTTGGGTTAGGTCCCAAAGTGCTTCCTACGCCTATGTGTTCTAACAAGAGCCTGTGACATCTGGATGGGTGGGGAAGAGATAACAAGAGAAAACTGGAAAATAAAAAGCTGTTTATAAACCTGATCATGTACTCTCCAACAGTTCCCATTCTAACAATCCGCATCACTTATAATGCATGCTGTTCCTCAACAAAAGGACCAAACAAGTGTTATTACATGGCTATGATTAGTATGAATGCGCGTTCACACCATGAATCTGCAAATTATGGGGGTGATTTTCTGAGTGGGAAGCTTTTGGAGGCGGGACTCCCACTTGTCGGGTTTCAGTCCCGCCTCCATCAGCTTCTGGCCAACCAACGGGATTTTGCCATGATTGACCTTGTTAAGTCCGCCCGGCGGGCTTAGCAGGCCAATTAGGGTGAAGGCAGTTGCAGAGCACGTCAACGTATGACGTGTCATCTGTCAAGAATTTTTAAGAGAAGAAATGTCATCGTTTGACAGCTCTGTGAAGCTGTCAAACAGTGACATTCTGTGTAGTTTGATGAGTCCTTGTGTTCAGGACTCATCAAACCTTTCTACTTTGCAGAATCAGCTGGCTGTTGGATCGGAGGATGCAGCAGCCAGTCTGTGATATCTACAATGGAGATGTCGGGGACTCCGGCTCCACAGCGGCTGAAGGCTGTAAGCAGAAACAAAGGTAAGTGAACATTTTCTAACACTTTACACTCACCTCACATACTTACCACTCCACACTTGCACCCATCACTCATCTCTACATCACACTTTCAGACCCCTCCGACCCCCGCAGACCCACTGCTCGCCTCCTACACCCTGGCGGGGTTCCCCCAGGTCGGGAAGCCCACACTTCGGGACGAAAAATGGGGACAATCCTATTTTCTGCTCGTTAACTACCTGTTAACAGGCAGTTAATAGGCTTTAATCCCTTCTCATCTCCAAGGAGACGGGACCCGGGGTGGGACGGCTCCCGCCTCCAGGCAAGAGGGCACAGAGGCGGGTTGGGGGCAGGTTGGCCACCCACCCCCAAATTCTGCCACTTTCCCGGCAGTCCCGCCTCCATACCCGCCTCCTCGGGGCTGAGAAAATCGCCCCCTATGTGTGTAGAGTGTACTATCACCAAGTAATTCTTCAAGCACTGCCTAAATGAATTGGGAAAGTTGTAAATCTGTTCACAATAAAAGATGAAGGGGTTTACTGGTTCAGGCTGCACATGGAGATGGCTTTCAACTCACAGGTTAGAATGTGCATTACTCTGTTGTTACTGGGAGAAAACATAAGATTATTTATTACTAGAAATCAAATGGCGGCTCCCCAATGGGAGAGCATTGTCCAGTGGGGAACCAAGCTCTAGAAAGCAGGAAGGTCCAAGGTTAAGCCAAGGCAGCAGCAAAAGAGAAAGGCTTGCATTTATATAGCACCTTTCACAACCTCAGGACGTCCCAAAGTGCTTTACAGCCAATACTTTTGCAATGCAGTCACTGTTGTAATGTAGCAAACGTGGCAGTCAAATTGCGCACAGCAAGCTCCCACAAACAGCAATGTGATAATGACCAGATAATCTGTTTTAGTGATGCTGTAGGCTAGGTAAGGGGGAAAATGGCCCAGGTTTTGAACTCCTGATTTTCATCCATTTATACCTGGTGGGAAGGGCATGTGTGCGGACATCAAGTGAGGGCAGAATCAGGAGGACTGACTGTGATACCGCCCATGGACAATTAGCCTTCTGACACTCACCCTCCAGGTCCGCGCATCAAGAATGACCACTTGGGAGACACACTGGAGATCGCACGAGTCCCAGGGGACCGTACTCCAGCACGAGCCTGCACTTACAAGGAAAGACGGGAGAAATTGCAGGAGAGGAAGAAAATATTAAAGTTCTAATAATTCATCATGGTGACTGTAACTTCCTATATACAGTAACTCAATGTGAAATGCACTGAAATTTTGTCTTGAAGATGACAATGCTTATTTTTTTTTTTAAAAACGCTTTAATATTTCCTTGAAATGCCACTTGTTCATTGTTCAAGTTGGCTATGCCTCAGTATGAAGTTGATGTTGAATGATATAATTCTTCATTGTATTAAGCCCATTAAACAGCACATTAGAGAAGCAGCCAGACTCGGATCAGTTCAGCTTGTGAAACCTCCAGCTGCTCCCCTCCTGAGCCCTGTCACGCTGTTTGTAAAAGAAACTGTCAACTACTCCGAAACAGCGTGAAGGAATCTGATGATGCAGCAGATTTCAAATGTACAATGCTATCACTACCGAAAGGTTGGACGCATATTTTTTACTTAAGGATAGACCTGAATAATTGTTTTGCATTGTACCTCATTGAAGTGACATAAAGGCGCACACCCTGAATCTACAAATATGTTGTAGATATTTTGATCTTTGAGGAAATGCAAAGCAAGTAAACATTTCACAACGCAGTTTCGGAAGCGCAGGAAACATGAAGTAAATAAGGTACAGCTGCAGTCAGATTTCTATCATGTGTGCGATCAGAAGCCTTAGATTAGATCAAATGTTTCACCATGGCATACAAGAAACACATCGATTCATTGTTTATTTTGTAAAAAAAAAATTATCTGAAGCATGCTGATGTTTCAATGCTTGAATGCAATGCATGGCGTGCGGCTGAAACAGACAGCATAAGAAGACCTGCTCTCTGATGAATGAGTTAGTTGATCTCAGTCTGTGCAGCAGTAACAGCACTACAGTTAACCGTAATACCCACAGTCAGTCAGATCACTAATCAATGAATCCTGCTGAAAAGTAGGTGTCAATTGAATGCCCTCATTTATGTTGCCCCTCCATAGCTGAATAGTCCACTGTGGCGGATCGCCACCCAAAACGGGCATAATCCACTCTTCCGTCTGTGGACAAATTTCCAGCCCCTCCCCTTTAAGGCACATTACCTTTAAGGCAGAAGGGGGCGGGGCCTCAGGTTTTACCCAGAGAATTCTGGGAGTTTTTTCCAGAGAATTCTGGGAGCAGCTCTCGCAGCCATTTTGTTATAGCATGCAGTGAATAAAAGTTCTTGTTTTCCACACATGGATTCAGCCTCCATTCGTGTTTCGCGGCAGCCTCAACATTGGTGACCCCGACGCTCAGAACGTATTCCGAGCACTGCAATGGCGGACACGAACGCAGTTTCCGTGAAACTGCCGGAGTTTTGGGAAAACCAGCCCGAAGCCTGGTTTCTCCAAGCTGAATCTCGCTTCCGGCTGCGAAATATCACCACAGATGGGACGAAGTACGACTATCTCGTCACATCACTCAGTAACGCCACAGTTTCCAAGGTTTGGACAACGCTGCAGAACCCACCAGAGGAAGGCAAGTACGCACATCTCAGAACAGCGCTCCTTAAAAAATTTACGGCCTCGGCATATCAGTGAAACTGCCACCTCCTCGACCTTCCAGGCCTCGGTGATGCCTCACCGTCAGACCTCCTCTCCCACATGCTCTCCCTCACCGACGAGAGCCCACCCGGATCCCTCTTCCGCACGCTGTTCATCCGCCAGCTCCCTCTCAGCATCCGCCCAGCGATCGTGGCGTCCGGCCTCACAAACCTGGAAGCCCTGGCCGATGAGGCCGACAAGCTGCTGTCCGCTCACTCCAGCCGCGACGTCACTCCGGACCTGGCAGCCAATGCCTGGGCGCGCCCCTCACCATCCAGCACACGGCTACAAGGACCTGTCACCAGGCACACGGGGCCTTCACGCCCCACTAACCCGGGCCACTGTTACTACCACACACGGTTCGGCGCCAGGGCACAACGGTGCACACCTCCCTGCTCTTTCAAGTCCGCCCCCGTTCCAGCCCCCGCGATGGCCGTGGGCCACGCGGGCTCTCTGCTGTTCGTCACGGATGACAAAACCGGCTGCCGGTTCCTGTGCGACACTGGAGCTCAGCACAGTATCATCCCGGCCTCCTCCCTCGACATCCAAAAGGGCGAACGAGGACCGGCGCTGGCTGCTGCTAATGGCTCGGAAATCCGGACGTATGGCACCCGGACAGTCACCCTCGACCTCGCTGGTCACCGCTACCGATGGGAGTTCATCACTGCCAAGGTGCTCTCCCCCCTCATCGGCGCAGATTTCCTGTGCACCCACGGCTTACTGGTAGACATCCCTCGTCACCGCCTCGTGGACATGAACACCATGTCCCCCATCCTGGGCACCATGGCCCCCCGTCAACCCGCCGACATGGCGTCACAGTGCCACGCCCGGGCCACGGATGACTACTCGGCACTCCTGGCCGAATTCCCGGCCCTTACCAATCCGACCTTCTCCGCGGAAGCCGCCAAACACGGTGTGGAACACTTCATCCCCACCACAGGCCCCCCAGTGTACGCCCACGCCCGCAGGCTGGACCCGGCCAAACTGGAGATCGCGCGGATCGAGTTTGCCTCCATGGAACAGCTCGGCATCATCCGCCACTCCAACAGTCCCTGGGCCTCCCCACTCCACATCGCCCCCAAACCAGGCGGAGGTTGGCACCCCTGCGGGGATTACCGCCGCCTCAATGACGCCACCACCCCTGATCGGTACCCCGTGCCGCACATTCAGGACTTCTCGGCTAGACTGGCCGGCCGCTCAGTCTTTTCCAAGGTCGACCTGGTGCGCGGCTACCACCAAGTCCCCGTCCACCCCGCGGACGTCCCCAAGATGGCCATAATCACCCCCTTCAGCCTGTTCGAGTTCCTGCGGATGCCCTTCGGCCTCAAAAACATGGCCCAGGCATTCCAACGGCTCATGGACTCGGTCCTTCGGGACCTGAAGTTTCTGTTCGTCTACCTGGACGACATCCTGGTAGCCAGTTCCTCCAAGCAGGAACACCTCGAACACCTTCGCATCCTGTTCGGGCGCCTCAGCGACCACGGGCTCATCCTCAGCCCAGCCAAATGCCAGTTCGGCCTGGACAAGATCGACTTCCTCGGCCACCACATCACCCATGCTGGGGCCATTCCCCTGCCCACCAAGGTGCAGGCCGTCCAACAATTTCCCCGCCCCACCACCATCAAAGGCCTCCAGGAGTTCCTCGGGATGGTGAATTTCTATAACCGCTTCATCCCCAAAGCGGCGTCCTCATGAGGCCCCTGTATGAAGCCCTCCGGGGCAGGAGCAGCAAGATGGCGGTCGAATGGACGGCAGACGTGTCCGCCGCCTTCGATTCCACCAAGACCGCGCTCGCCAACGCCACCCTGCTCGCGCACCCACAGCCCAATGCCAGGGTAGCGCTCACCACGGACGCCTCCGACCACGCGGTCGGCGCCGTGTATGAGCAGTGGGTCGACGGCGCCTGGCAACCACTTGCCTTCTTCAGCCACCAACTACGCCCCCCGGAGGTCAAGTACAGCACCTTCGACCGCGAGCTCCTCGCGCTGTTCCTGGCGGTCCGCCATTTCCGGTTTTTGCTTGAGGGCCACCCCTTCACTGCGTTTGTCGACCACAAGCCCCTGACATTCGCAATGGCAAAGACAACCGACCCCTGGTCCGCCAGGCAGCAGCGCCAGCTCGCGGCAGTGTCTGAGTTCACCACGGACATCCAACACGTCTCCGGCCGAGACAATGTGGTAGCCGACTGCCTCTCCCACCCCGCCATCCACGCCGCACACCTAGCAGTTGACTACGCTCAACTCGCAGCAGACCAGATCACCGACCCTGATCTGCTCTCCGCACCCACCAACCTACCAGGGCTACGCCTGGCCGACGTCGCTTGTGGCCCGACCGCAGTCACGGTCAAGTGCGACATATCCCTATGTCAACCTCGGCCCGTCGTCCCAGCGTCCTGGCGCCGCCGGGTATTCGACATTCTCCACAACCTCTCCCACCCCGGCGCCCGCGCATCCATCAAATTGGTAGCCAAACGCTTTGTCTGGCGCGGCCTTCGCAAGGATGTGCGTACTTGGGCCAACTCCTGCCTAGCCTGCCAACGGGCCAAGGTACAGCAACACACGAAAGCACCCCTCGAGGAGTTTACCGTCCCCTCGCGGAGATTCGACCACATCCACGTGGACATCGTCGGGCCCCTGCCGCCGTCGCAAGGCCACATGCACTTGCTGACCATCGTTGACCGCACCACACGCTGGCCTGAGGCAATTCCACTGACCTCTACCACCACCGCCGACATCGCCAGAGCCTTCGTCGGCACCTGGGTCGCACGGTTCGGCATCCCCTCCGACATGACGTCGGACAGAGGTCCGCAATTTACCTCTGAACTCTGGACCGCCGTCGCACGCAATCTCGGGGTGACCATTCACCGCACCACAGCGTACCACCCCCAAGCCAACGGACTGTGTGAGCGGTTCCACAGATCCTTGAAGGCATCTCTTCGAGCCAGCCTCCAAGAGGGCGCCTGGACCGACCGACTTCCGTGGGTCCTCCTCGGCCTGCGCACCGCGGTTAAAGAAGACCTCCACGCATCGGCAGCAGAGCTCATGTACGGTCAGCCGCTGCGCGTACCCGGCGAGCTCCTGCCCACCGCCACGACACCCTGGTCAGCTGACCAGCAACGCCACAACTTCGCCTCACCGGCGCTGCAGTTCGCCCCGGTGCCCATTGCCCGACACGGCGAATCCACCTCACACGTCCCACTAAGCCTGCACCAGGCACGGTTTGTTTTCGTCCGGCACGACGCCCACCGCGGACCCCTTCAACCCCCATACGACGGGCCCTA
This sequence comes from Squalus acanthias, assembly GCA_030390025.1. Lineage (NCBI taxonomy): Eukaryota > Metazoa > Chordata > Chondrichthyes > Squaliformes > Squalidae > Squalus > Squalus acanthias. Next base: position 9,254,555 of record CM059427.1, read on the forward strand.
CAAGGTGCTACAGGCTGGGGACAAATTTTTCACCCTGCAAGTGGGCGACAGGACCGAAAAAGTGTCGGTGGACCGACTCAAGCCAGCACACTCGGAGCCCGGGGAGCAGGTCCCTGTAGCTCGTCCACCTCCACGCGGCCGACCTGCCCTCAAGCCAGTTCACCCGACTGCTCCACGCCCGGCCGTTCCACGTTCACCGGCGTCCTACAAGAGCCGCTCCGGCCGGCCCATCAGACCACCACACCGTCTCGTCCACACCTCCTAAGCGGATTCTGGGGGGAGCTGTGTGGCGGATCGCCACCCAAAACGGGCATAATCCACTCTTCCGTCTGTGGACAAATTTCCGGCCCCTCCCCTTTAAGGCACATTACCTTTAAGGCAGAAGGGGGCGGGGCCTCAGGTGTTACCCAGAGAATTCTGGGAGTTTTTTCCAGAGAATTCTGGGAGCAGCTCTCGCAGCCATTTTGTTATAGCATGCAGTGAATAAAAGTTCTTGTTTTCCACACATGGATTCAGCCTCCATTCGTGTTTCGCGGCAGCCTCAACACCACTGTCATTCACCGTGCAGCAAAACACAGCCTACTCTGGAGAGGTACTGGGCAGCTGCCACCATCTGTGGAACTGGACCTCAGCAACAGTCAGCACACTCAAGAGAGAGAGGAGGGGGGTAACCGGAAACATTATTTGATTAATAACATTTAAAAATGAGGTTCTCCTTACATGCTATTTCAGATAAAAAGCAAGATACTGCGTATGCTGGAAAACTGAAACAAAAACAGCAAGTGCTGGAAACACTCAGCAGGTCAGGCAGCATCAGTGGAGAGAGCAGACAAGTTAACGTTTCAGTTGCAAACTCTCTTTACAAATGAAAAATAAGAGGGAGACAGGTATATTAATACAATCAGAAAAAGGGGAGTGGAACTTTTCTTTTAAAGACAAACCCGGGAGAGTAATTGTGAGTGGAATGATGGAACTGACCGTCTCAGTCAAGTAATGGACAGAATTTCCTCGGAGCTGCTCTCGCTCTGCCATCGTAACATTGCCAGAAGTGCGGTGGAAACCCCGTTTAAATTAAAGAAACAACAAGTGTGTAATAAATGCCGGCCCTGCCAGCAGCACCAACATCCCGGGAATTAATTTAAAAAAATAAAAGTCTAGGTGGGGTGGAGGAACAAAGGGATCTAGGAGTACAAATACACAAATCACTAAAAGTTGCGCCACAGGTTAGCAAGGCCATAAAAAAAGCAAACCAAGCACTAGGGTTTATTTCTAGAGGGATAGAATTGAAAAGTAGGGAAGTTATGCTAAACCTGTATCGAACCTTGGTTAGACCACACTTGGAGTACTGCGTGCAGTTCTGGACGCCATATTATAAAAAAGAATATAGAGGCACTGGAGAGGGTGCAGAGAAGATTTACCAGGATGATACCAGAAATGCGAGGGTATACATATCGGGAAAGGATGAACAGGCTGGGTCTGTTTTCTCTTGAAAAATTAAGGCTGAGGGGTGACCTAATAGAGGTCTTTAAAATTATGAAAATTTTTGATAGAGTGGATACAGAGAGAATGGGCTGGCTTTTGATTCAGGGGCGGGCTGGGGTCGTGTAATCCACATTTCGTGTTAGCCACCTGAATCTAAATCGATGTGGGAGATTGATGTGATTTTAACATAATTGGCCAATTGAGTTCCAACGTGTGGGAACCCATGGCCAGTGAGTTTTTCCAGTCTGAAAGTCGCTTCCGATGACGTCATCATTGCTGCAGCATTTAAGGTCTGCAACAAGCCTTGCTTCCTCTGCAGACTGCCAAGCTTTTGCCTTTGCATGTTAGAGGCACCTGCAGGAAGAATGGCCAGCCAGAGACCTAGGTCTGCACCTCGATTTGATGACGTCACCCTGCAAGCTTTAATTGAGGGAGCCAGAGCTAATAAGGAGGTGCTCTTCCCTTCTTCAGGGAGGAAGAAGCCTTCCCATCAAACCAAGGCTGTGTGGATCCAGGTGGCAGAGGAGGTCAACTCGTTGTCCATAACCCGCAGAACCTGGCTTCAGTGCAGGAAGAGGTTTCATGACCTGCTGCGCACTGGAAAAGTGAGTATGAATTTCCCATCACCCTCATTCTGATCCCCATTGCCTCTCCTCACCAGCACTCAGCTTTGACAACCTCTTCCTCCACATCCCACTTAACACTGACATCCCTGCACCCTTACCCATTCCCTCTCTCTGTATGGTCACATTCACCTAACTATTCGACTATGCAGCCCTCACACTCCCTATCGCTGTGATGCTATGAAAACAACTTACAACACACAGAGAGGGCCCATGGTCTTGCCACCTCACTCCGAATTTGTCTCCTTCTAACCATCAATGATATAGATTCTCTACACTCACTCCTTCATTCTCACTCAAACTCCACTTGTCTCCCTCATTGCAGGAAAAGAGAGCTCACAATAAGAGGGAAAGAGTGAGGACAGGAGGAGGGCCACCCTCAGTAGCCCAGCTCACCACCTGGGAGGAGACGGTCCTGGAGATCATGGGAGTGGAGGAGGATACGCAAGTGGGGGACGGACAGACGGGTGCATCAGAGCAAGCTAGTGACAGAATAGTTTATCATCTCTCTCATTGACATTGCATGAGTCACTGATAATGATTCTGATGCTCCAGCAGACTGACTTATGATCATCTGCAATATGCAATGTGCATGTAACCTTGGACTCACATCTCTGACTCTTTCCTTTACTCCCCCCCAGGACCATCGCGAGCAGCCGTCCCCACCGTCCGGGAGGAAGAACATGAGCCTCACCACTCCTCAGAGGAAGCTGCAACCTCTGAGGTCGCCACGTCAGCAGAATTCAGCGCACCCTGCACCAGCGCAGACACTCACATCTCGGAGGGAACATCGCAAGATAGAGTAGTGTTGTCACCTGGTGTATCACAGCTCACAAGTGAGCATCAGCAGATAGTGGAGACAGGGACAGCAGTGGAGAGTCCTAGTCGGAGGGCGCAGGACTCTCCTAGCTCGGCTCAGCTGCATGTCGACCCTCTGCCTCTGGGTCCATCCATAAGATCAGCGGTGCTGGAACTCCAGGAACAGATGCAGGCGTCTCTGGCAGGTTTTGTCTCCAGGGTCGCTGCGAGTGTGGAGCGAATGGAGGAGTCCATAGTGTGGGGGGTGGTGTGTGGATCAGCCTCACCACTGACGTATGAGCGGCTCGAATCGCTCCCACTCCCTTGATTCTAGACCTTGGGCTTATTTGGGGGGTTGTGACAAAAGTGCAGCAGACAACTGAGTTTGATACAAGAAACTTTGATCTTTATTCAAGAAAGAAAATACAACAGAACAATCTTAACACTCTAATAAAAATGGGAAACATTTTAATACATACGAGGAAATACAGTAGAGAATACCTCACCCCTCCCGATCCCACTTCCGAGCTAAGTTGAACTCTAGAGGACCAGGGATAATGCTCACCAAACGAATCCTTGACAGTTGAGCTGGTTCGCGGTTTCGGGGTTCGCTGGATGCGTCGGTCGGTGTCTGCCGTACCCCGGACACGGTAGAGGACTTCGACTGCTGGTCAGTCTTCGCGAGTCCGCTGATGCGGTAGGGTGCGTTTTGGATTTATGGGGTGAGTACCCACTTTCCTTCTGTAGAGATAGGGTTTAGAGTTCCTTTTCAGTAAAAATCTTACCCGGGGGTAAGTCAGGAATAGATTGTAGAGTGGAAAACTTTCAAATCTTCGGTTTTCTCCTGAGTTGTTTTTCTTTGGTCGCGGTGGCTCGATATTACCAGGTTGGTTGGTGGTAATATTTTGTTGGTAGTTTCGTAAGGCTCTTGTTGCCACGATGTGTCCGATGATGTCCTGGGTCACTGAAGCTGTTGAACTTGGGTGTACGGTAGAATGCTGCCCCGTCTCGATGCTCCGGTTTCTCCTTGTGTGTTGCTTCTAGAGAGCACTGACTTCTTGAGAAAACAGGCCTTCAATTATACTTTGAGGGGCCTTCTAATCTGCGCGCCAAATCAGTCCCGGTTTATTGTTTGATTTAGGCGGGCTCGTTAATGGTAACTTGATTAGAAATGTGTAAAATGGTTTCGGGATGCTGTACTGATTATTCAATGAGCTGTTGAGCTCCTAGTGAATTGTCAGAGCTACACTCAGGTTTCAAGTCTCCTGTCTGAGCTCGAGATTTCTATGTAGGTTGGCGAGGTGATTTGCATTATGCATGTTTTGGATGGGTCCTGTGTTTTGGGTGGGGACTGCTCCTCCGTGGGTCGATTGTTAGGATGTTAATGTCTGATAGGGGCTGAGTGAGGTCACACAGTTCCCCAGACAATTTGATTTACTCCAATACCCAAACTGTCTTTACAGAAATGAGAAGTCGCACAACACCAGGTTATAGTCCAACAGTTTTATTTGAAATTACGAGCTCGTAATTTCAAATAAAGCTGTTGGACTATAACCTGGTGTTGTGCGACTTCTCATTTTTGTCCACCCCAGTCCAACACCGGCATCTCCGCATCATGTTTTTACAGAGGTTGATCCCATTCCCTGTTGCAGCCTTTTCTCCCTTTACAGGCCCAACATGCCTTTTAAAAATGTCAAATCTTGGTTTCCGACCTTGAATCTCCCTCTGTTAGGCCCAATACGTATTTTTATCATCCTGAAGCTTGTTAGAAAGAGTCCAAAGTCATTTTCCTTAGGGTTTTCTTCTAGCTTTGGGGGATCTGTGAATTTTGAGAATCTTACAATAGCGAACATGAGCAGAGCCTTTGTGGAGTCATTGGCGCAAGAACGCATCACCACGGAAAGGATGGCAACCTCTGTGGAAAGGATGGCTACATAGAGGAGAGGATGGCTACGGCTATGGAGGAGATAAGTCGCCAGAGTGTAGAAAACATGGTCATTGTTCAGATAGACTGGCATCTCTTGAGGAGCGATGGTCATCTATTGAACACAGAAACCAGACCTTTATGGAAGTCCTTCTGAGTAGGACTTCCAGTGCAGATACGGGTCCCCATGGCCCCCTGATGTGCAGCAAGGTGCTGTCAATCCACTTGCAAGCACTGAGGTGGGGCTGACCCATGAGAGGGATGTTGGTGGCAGACAACAAGGAAGTGAGGACTCCTCTCCAAGCGCTCACACGACCAAGCCACTGCAAAGCCCTTGGTCAGAGCCCCACCAGAGTCCTCACCCAACTGAGATCGGCGTCTCAACCCCTGCACAGCGCAGGAGCAGCAGACTGTTGTGGAGCCCTCACAGGCTCGCAACCCCAGAGGACGCCCGCCAAAGGTGTCGAGGCAGGAGCAGCAAGAAAGTGAGCAAGGGGCCTCCACATCTGCTGAAGCCACAGGGGAAGCACCACGTAGGAGCACGCGTAAAAGAAAAATAATGCACAAGTAGTCACAAGGGTAGTCACTTGGGTGTAATGTTGTGTTTAATCTTGAAATGCCAGTACTTGCTTGGTGTGATTAAAAATTCTGCTGGCAAACTGCTGAAGTTGTGGCGTCTGTCATTTCGCAAATGGGACTTCCACATTGAGGGCTTAGGATGACTTGCAATTGTCAGTATGGTGGTCAGAGTGATAGGAATCCGCAGGTTCCTGGCCATTGTCGATGGTCTGATAAGAAGGTGCGAGGCAAAAGTGTTTGATTGTGCAGGCTAAGCAAATCTGGTCAAGTGCGTCCCTTGCATCTCGGGCAGAAATGTGGTCACACGCTGGCGCCTTCTGGCCTGTGCAGCTTCAGGTGGGTGAGCAGCAGCTTGGCACTCCTGTTGATGCTGCTGCTGCTGGTGGTGCTGTTGTTCATGGTTCTGCTGCTGCCACGGCTGGTCTTCGTCTGAATCTGATGTCCAGGAGGAAAGGAAATAAATGGTTCTCATGCTTCTGGTATATGCCTCAGTTGAGGAAGCGCTCAGTCAAGGTGGCGAGAGGGATTTCCCAGGAGGTCACACTGGAGATGGGTGTCAGGCTCCAAACTTCCACAGCTGTGGTTATGCCATATAAAAGTTCCCCCAGAACTCAGACAACAAAGTCCTGCCAACTGCAAATGATGGCTGATCACATCTCCTATTTCATGGTTGAGCTGCAGCTGATAGTCAGCAATCCAAATGTGCTACTGCCAGGTTTCACATTCGTGGTTCAGAACAGGCGTGCTTCACGTTGAAAAAGGGTTAAAATCACAAAGGCCTTTCAAAATGGCATTATAGAGGCAATTTAGTGCTTGTTAAGGTCCTTAACAGCTTATCCCGCCTCTTAAAGGCGGGACGGAGTCGGGACCAGCAGACACGATTTAATGAAAATTGCGTGGAGACAGGATGGAGGCGGGCTTATGCCCGCCCGCCAGTTTTCGCAATTTTAACCCCCCACACGCCTCCAAACCCGCCTCCACGGGTCAATGAAAATTCTGCCCAATGTTTCCACTGGTGGGGAAGAGCATAACTAGAGGCCATCAATATAAGATAGTCACCAAGAAATCCAATAGGGAATTCAGAAGAAACTTCTTTACCCAGAGAGTGGTGAGAATGTGGAACTCGCTACCACAGGGAGTGGTTGAAGCGAATAGTATAGATGCGTATTGACTGCTAAACAAATGTTAAGGGCCTGGAAATCTAATTTTAATTTTGTGTAGTGTGAAATTTGTCCATTTTAATAAAAGTTAAAATTTTTAAGAAACTTTTCAAAAAAAAGTTTTACATTTTTTTTTAAGTTTGTACCTCTTTATTTCAGGTTTGCCTTTTCCCCATGTGAGAGCCCCAATCTTTCTTTCGTTCTCTCTATTTTAAAAGGTTAGAATTTTCAGGGTTTACTCACTTCCTTGTTGGCTGTCTGTGAGAATTCTGCCTTAGACAGCCTATTGACGTCACAGCACGTCGCACAAGGGGCTCCCCATTAAGTTCTGTTGAATTGAATTTGAGGTTGGAAAACCCGAAGTTCTCGACACGGGGATTGCGAGATCCTTGTGCGGAGCGGACTTCAGTACTTCGCTACTCTGCTGATCGCAAATTCAGGGCCATTCCTTATTGTCCAAATGCCTAATAGTTTTAGCATGTTTGCATGGTTCTTTTCCTTCCCTCCTTTCCTGAAGGTGCTGCTTCTGGCTGGGGTACACAAGCTCCTGTACTTTGTGTGCTCTTCAAATGTGAGCACTCACAGGCTATTTGACCACAGCAGGCATCACAGGCAAGCCCAACTCTGTCTTCAGTCATTGTACAACAGTAGCAGTCATTGGACAGGAATTAAGAGCAGGAACCCGGGCTGATATTTTTTTCCCCCCATACTTAACCCAGCACACTGGGATTGGGCCTGGAATCTTCCTGGTTTCTATCGCTCAGTTCCACCAATTGAGCCATCAAGGTAAGGTTCTAAACACTAATGGATCTCTAACTCCAGTGGGATTAAACTACAGCCAGCTCAGACAGTTTTTATTATCTTGTGTACCTTTGTGTTTCTGTGCTTTATGTAAGATGTTAAGTTCAATTATCAGTAATTAATATCATGGTTATTTATAGTCTAATTCTCCTTCATGTCACTTCAGTTAACACAGTGGTGTGATATGCTTTCTCAGGGATCTGGATGTTCTGTCTGAGGACTGAATATTCATTTTTTTTTCTTTCCATACATAGCACTCCCTGAGATTTGACAGGGCTCTTATCCTTTTTGGTAGTTGGAATGCTTTTCTGTACGCATTTGGCTCTTTTACAAATCAGATCACTATCCAGCTCTATTTCATTGCACCTGTGACTGTGGTACAAATGAATGAATTAAATTTTGATTTATTACTTTCCTGGTATTATTAGGGATGAAAGAACCGGTACCTCACTGTAACTGTAAACTGGGCCTTTCCAGGTTTATTCTGAATTTGGCCTCACTAAGAACTGCCTGCATGTGCAGAGGTAACTGCGAGATGGCTTATCCCATGATCCACCATTGTATAGGCACAAGTACCCACAACATGATCATAGGGACACCCGAGGTCCGCCCACAGGCCTTCACTCAAGGCTCATGGAAGCCGATTGTCATTCTTAACAATTAACTTGAACAAAAATATTTGAAGCAGCGTCCCTCAAACTTTTTCAGGCTGGAGCCCATCAAAAAGTTCTCAGCCCACTGCTCCACCCTCTCCCCCACCGCCCCACCCTCTCCCCCACCGCCCCACCCTTTCCCCACTGCCCCACCCTCTCCCCCACCCTCTCCCCCACTGCCCCACCCTTTCCCCACTGCTCCACCCTCTCCCCCACTGCTCCACCCTCTCCCCCACCGCCCCACCCTCGCCCCCACCGCCCCACCCTCTCCCCCACCGCCCCACCCTCTCCCCCACCGCCCCACCCTCTCCCCACCGCCCCACCCTCTCCCCCACCGCCCCACCCTCTCCCCACCGCCCCACCCTTTCCCCCACCGCCCCACCCTCTCCCCCACCGCCCCACCCTCTCCCCCACCGCCCCACCCTCTCCCCCACCACCCCACCCTTTCCCCACCACCCCACCCTTTCCCCACTGCCCCACCCTCTGCCCCACCCTCTCCCCCACTGCCCCACCCTCTCCCCACCGCCCCACCCTCTCCCCCACTGCCCCACCCTCTCCCCACCACCCCACCCTTTCCCCACTGCCCCACCCTCTCCCCCACCCTCTCCCCCACTGCCCCACCCTCTCCCCACCGCCCCACCCTCTCCCCCACTGCCCCACCCTCTCCCCCACTGCCCCACCCTCTCCCCACCGCCCCACCCTTTCCCCCACCGCCCCACCCTTTCCCCCACCGCCCCACCCTCTCCCCACCGCCCCACCCTCTCCCCCACCGCCCCACCCTCTCCCCCACCGCCCCACCCTCTCCCCCACCGTCCCACCCTTTCCCCCACCGCCCCACCCTTTCCCCCACCGCCCCACCCTCTCCCCACCGCCCCACCCTCTCCCCACAGCCCCATCCTCTCCCCACCCTTTCCCCACTGCCCCACCCTCTCCCCCACCGCCCCACCCTCTCCCCCACCGCCCCACCCTCTCCCCCACCGCCCCACCCTTTCCCCACCGCCCCACCCTCTCCCCCACCCTCTCCCCCACTGCCCCACCCTCTCCCCACCGCCCCACCCTCTCCCCCACCGCCCCACCCTCTCCCCCCACCGCCCCACCCTCTCCCCACCGCCCCACCCTCTCCCCACCGCCCCACCCTCTCCCCACCGCCCCACCCTCTCCCCACCGCCCCACCCTCTCCCCCACCGCCCCACCCTCTCCCCACCGCCCCACCCTCTCCCCACCGCCCCACCCTCTCCCCCACCGCCCCACCCTCTCCCCCACCGCCCCACCCTTTCCCCACCGCCCCACCCTTTCCCCACCGCCCCACCCTCTCCCCCACCGCCCCACCCTCTCCCCCACCGCCCCACCCTCTCCCCCACCGCCCCACCCTCTCCCCCACCGCCCCACCCTCTCCCCCACCGCCCCACCCTCTCCCCACCGCCCCACCCTCTCCCCACCGCCCCACCCTCTCCCCCACCGCCCCACCCTCTCCCCCACCGCCCCACCCTCTCCCCCACCGCCCCACCCTCTCCCCACCGCCCCACCCTCTCCCCACCGCCCCACCCTCTCCCCACCGCCCCACCCTCTCCCCCACCGCCCCACCCTCTCCCCACCGCCCCACCCTCTCCCCACCGCCCCACCCTCTCCCCACCGCCCCACCCTTTCCCCACCGCCCCACCCTCTCCCCCACCGCCCCACCCTCTCCCCACCGCCCCACCCTCTCCCCCACCGCCCCACCCTCTCCCCACTGCCCCACCCTCTCCCCACTGCCCCACCCTCTCCCCACTGCCCCACCCTCTCCCCCACCACCCCACCCTCTCCCTACCACCCCACCCTTTCCCCACCGCCCCACCCTTTCCCCACCCTCTGCCCCACTGCCCCACCCTCTCCCCCACTGCCCCACCCTCTCCCCACTGCCCCACCCTTTCCCCACTGCCCCACCCTCTCCCCCACTGCCCCACCCTTTCCCCACTGCCCCACCCTCTCCCCCTCCCCCTCCCTTTCCCCACTGCCCCACCCTCTCCCCCTCCCCCTCCCCCACTACCCCACCCTCTCCCCCACTGCCCCACTGCCCCACCCTCTCCCCCACTGCCCCACGCTCTCCCCCACTACCCCAGGCTCTCCCCCACTGCCCCAGGCTCCCCCCCACTGCCCCACCCTCTCCCCCACTGCCCCACCCTCTCCCCCACTGCCCCACCCTCTCCCCTACTGCCCCACCCTCTCCCCTACTGCCCCACCCTCTCCCCCACTGCCCCACCCTCTGCCCCACTGCCCCACCCTCTGCCCCACCCTCTGCCCCACTGCCCCACCCTCTCCCCCACTGCCCCACCCTCTCCCCCTCTGCCCCACCCTCTGCCCCACCCTCTGCCCCACCCTCTGTCCCACCCTCTGTCCCACCCTCTCCCCCACCCTCTGCCCCACCCTCTCCCCCACTGCCCCACCCTCTCCCCCACTGCCCCACCCTCTCCCCCACTGCCCCACCCTCTCCCCCACTGCCCCACCCTCTGCCCCACCCTCTCCCCCACTGCCCCATGCTCTCCCCATACTGCTTCTGCTTCAAATATTTATCCAAATTTTCCTTAAAAGATGCGAATGATCTTGGCATCACCCATTCCTTGTAGCAATGTATTCTATGCTCCAACAACTCACTACGCAAAGAAATTTCGCCAAAACCCTCTCTTCATTCTCTCCCTCAATGCTTAATTGACTCCACAACCAGAGGAAACAATTATTGCTATTCACCCTATCAAAACCCTTCATAATGTTAAAAACCTTTATTAAATCTCCTCTTCGCCTTCTTTGCTCCAATGGAAATAGTCCCAGCTCCCTCCTTATAGCTATAGGGGGAAAAATTCAGTTGGTTGCGCCTCCCGTTAGCGCCTTAAGAGGGCACTAATGGGGCGCAAAGCAACTAGCGCCCAGGCGCGGTGATGTTTGCGCCGCTCGCGAAATTTACTAGACATTTTGTGGCGGCGCTAAACACTACCGCCACGATCTCCTGCGCCGGCAGATCGTGACGTCAGTCGAGTGCGCAACGCCCCGGAGCGGATATTGAGTGGCGCCCCCTGCCTTACCGCCTGCCGCTAGCAACGACAAGTTGAGGGGAGCGTTTTGCAGTCAGGAAGGGACTGGGGGAGCGCTATTTAAAGGCGACCGCTTCCTGCCTTTTATTGTTGGTGACATTTTTGAACCACGCATTCTGAGAGAGAGAGAGAGAGAGACTTCTGGAGAGATTCAACGCTGTGTGAAGGAGTTTTGGGTACTGAGCAGCACTTTGCAAGTTCATTTTGATTTGCCCTTCCTTGTATTGATTTAGAAGAGAGTGTGGGGGCTGCACTCTGAGCACTTTCCCTGGTTCTCTCCATTGTTCTTTCTAGCAGATTTGATGTACAGGTCTCTCCAGGCCGGGATTCAAGGCTGCAATGAGCAGGATGTGGATGGAAAGCAAGATCAGCCCTCCCCTTTAAGAACTGGCTGGCGCCATTGTGTGTGTGTTCCATTGCTGACTGACATCACATGAGCTTCGCCAGCGCTCTGAGGTAGCGCCTCGCTCATCGGCCTTTGCGCCTTAAGACAGGTGTGAAGCGCCTGATTTAGCGCTCCAATCACCTCCAGGGGCGATAAAAGTCAAGTTTGCAGTTGGTGGAGATAATTAGCGCCAGGCGCTAATCTTTGCGCCTGGCCGATAATTGCGCCCCAAATGGGGCGAGACTGAATTTCTCCCCCCATAGTTTCCTATCCCATTTTGTTCTTGCCCATTATTTGTCTTTCCCTTAAAGCCTTTGCAAAGGCTGAAAACTATTTAAAATAAGTGGCCGCATCCATTTACATGTGAGGTGCAACCCTGTACAGGCTGCAAGCTAGTGCAACATCTCAAGCGCCTTTTTACGTAGCTTTACAATGGTAAAGGCGCTATATACATGCAAGTTGTTGTTAGCCGGGATCACTGAATTAAATATTTCTTAGGTTCTGAGCAGACCCTTATGTCAATAATCTTTTGAGAATTATGCTTTCTTTGTTTTTATGTTTCAGTACCTACTAAGAAATGTAATTGTATCGCTTTGTATAACGTGATTTGTGGATAGTGCCTGTTTTATTTCCATGTCTTACTGATTACTTGTTGCTAAGGCATTTAATCTTATAATCATTCTCTTGACTGGAGAATTACTAAGAATAACCATGAACCAAAAATAACTTCTGTTAAGTACAGCCCCACCCCCACCTCAAGCACTGCCTCCTGGCATATTATTGATTGGGTGTTTTCTTCTGATTTCTGTCCTTTTACAGATGTGATGTCCACTTGTCTGTCTGTAATACTCATTCACTCCTTTGAAGCCCCGATAACCAGACTAGAATAACCTTTCCTAGAATAAATTCCATGCCTTGAAGTGCTGCTCCCGACCAGCTCTGCCAAAGTTGGGGTCTGAGCATGTCTTTCATGATTCTCCACAGTTTAATCCTTGTTGACCCTTTTACCACAATACTTCTTGATCTTAGTTTGTTTTATCTTTTGACATTTCCCCCCACCCCCAAGTATCGCAGCTACTACTACACAATTCATACACACTACACAAAAATAAAAACTGTAAAAAGAAACAGCCAATTCTGCCATCTACAGGCAGGACTGTTATTCCAGACTATTTCAACAACAACTACAACTTGTATTTATATAGCACCTTTAACGTAGTAAAATGTCCCAAGGCGTTTCACAGGAGTGTTAGAAGACAAAAAAAGTTGACACCGAGCCACATAAGAAATTAGGGCAGATGACCAAAAGCTTGGTCAAAGAGGTAAGTTTTAAGGAGCGTCTTAAAGGAGGAAAGAGAGGTAGTGAGATGAAGAGGTTTAGGGAGGGAGTTCCAGGGCTTAGGGCCTAGGCAGCTGAAGGCACGGCCACTGATGGTTGAGCGATTCTAATCGGGGATGCTCAAGAGGACAGAATTAGAGGAACACAGATATCTCGGGGGGGGGGGGGGGGTTTGTGGGGCTGAAGGAGATTACAGAGATAGGGAGGGGCGAGGCCATGGAGGGATTTGAAAACAAGGATGAGAATTTTGAAATCGAGGCGTTGCTTAACCGGGAGCCAATGTAGGTCAGCGAGCACAGGGGTGATGGGCGAATGGGATTTCAGTGCATTGTTACTTCAATTTGGTTCCAAATACCATGGCTAACTTTGGTTTGTATCTAATATCAGGCCATATAGTTACTAAAATTGACCAAAAAGCTATGTGGAGGAACATCAACAAAAATAAATTACTTCACAAAGGAAATAGAGTGAGAGAAGTCAAAAAATAGTCAGCATACCCAATACTTCCAAACCAGTATGTTGTAACGATTTAAGGCATCTTCATTAATGGATTTCTAAAGTAACTTGTGAGCCCAATTTATCAGACCCTAGCAATTGCCACTTAGAAATCTTGAAACTTATTTAATTTACGTTAAGAGAACAAAACTATATTGTGTAAATATATTTAGCACCAACATGCTAAATTGATGTTTAAAAAAAAGTGATAATATAGATCCTCACCCATTTATTAAGACCACCGGCTAATAGTTACTATTATTCCTGTAAACTGTTGAATATAAAGAGAGAGATCTCAGCCTCTGCTGGACATGCAGATCTATTGGGTACAGTGTTGATCCTTGTTTCCATGGTCAGATAGTCAGGAATGTTTGAGGACAGATACTATAACAGTACAATAAGCATTGTGTAAGTCTCCCACTTTCTCCTCATACACTAAAACATGCTACGTTGTATCCACCTCAGCAGGATGAAAGGTTGAGTGAACCCTGTCAGGATTCAAACCCACAACCTGCTGGTCACGAGTCCGGTGCTTAACTCATTGAGCTATTCAGAACTCATTCAATAAAACACAGTAGATTTTTGGCAAAATTTTTCTCTAATAAATGGAGATATGTACACAGAGATATGTACACAGATGCTGTAAATGGCCAAAATGCTCCATCCACTGTGAAATAGATAATGGCCCAGAAATTTGACTCGGAGGCTTGCCGCGGAGTTAAGGATCGCGCGCGATCTTACCTACCGCGCCTGCCGTTGTGTTTCGGGCCCACAGGAACTTCGGGTCCTGGGCCTCTCCTTGGTGCCGGCGCGCAGTGTGTGCGTGTCCCAGAGGCGCAGTTAGTGCGATGCGACCTCTGGGATCACGTGGGCCATGGAGAGCCAATGGCAGCACAGCATCTTTCATTCATAGATTTGACAGGAGAACTGTCAAATCTATGAATACAAATTGCTCCCAAAAGAACAGCTAAACCTCAAATATTTTTTTTAAACCATCACATTAATAAAATAACTATAGTTAAATAAATTAACCACTTTAAACAAAAATTTAAATTTTTGAAATTTTTTTAATTCTTTTTAAAAGTTATAAAAATAAACTTACCTTTCTTTAAAGTGTCGAAAAAAGATAAACCTGTTGAAAAAATTTAAAATAATACTTAATTAACTACTTACCTTGTTAAAAGGGGGTCTTACGCCTCCTTTTTACTTGTGTAAAATCTTCCATACTTACCCTCGCGTTGAAACCTGAAAAAAAACCTAAGTGTGCTGCGTGTGCGCAGCCTCTACCACGCACGCGGTTCACCTAGGAACTGCCCCCTTCACCATATCGGAAGTGCCGGTTTCCCGCGCATGCGCAGTACATGCAGGAAACCGGCACTTCGGGACCGAATACGGGTGAGTACACAGTGGGTACTCTCCCGTATTCGGCCGAATTTTTGGGCCAATAACATTGGTATTTACAGGAAGTTGATGGTTTGTGTATATTTCAACTGATTAGTTGACATCTATTTGTCAATTGAAAAGAAACGATTTTATGCTTGCTGATTTACACACTAGTTGGTTCACAGAGTGCTACAAATTCGGGTCGGTCACTGATATCTACTCGGGTTCACTGGTGTCAGCCACTCTCTTTAAATGATCTGCTCACCTGCTTCTTATGGAAGTTGACTCCTGTTGCCCTATAATCTACTCACGCAGTAGTGTAACAATAAAACTGCCTTGTGATCTCCATATCTTATGCACATATACTCCTTCAGCTGTGGCACCGTGGGTAGCACACTGAGTCAGAAGGTTGTGGGTTCAAAGTCCCACTCCAGGGACTTGAACATAAAGCTAGGCTGACACTCCAGTGCAGTACTGAGGGAGCGCTGCACTGTTGGAGGTGCTGTCTTTTGGATGAGACGTTAAACCGAGGCCCCGTCTGCTCTCTCAGGTGGACATAAAAGATCCCGTGGCACAAGAGCAGGGGAGTTATCCCCGGTGTCCTGGGTCAATATTTATCCCTCAACCAACATAACAAAAACAGATTATCTGGTCATTATCACATTGCTGTTTGTGGGAGCTTGCTGTGCGCAAATTGGCTGCCGCATTTCCCACATTACAACAGTGACTACACTTCAAAAGTACTTCATTGGCTGTAAAGCGCTTTGAGTTGTGAAAGGCGCTATATAAATGCAAGTCTTTCTTTTTCTTTTTCAATCTCTCTGAAGGTGGACCACGTTAGCAGTAGGCAAGACGTAATTCGGTTCAATTTGTAAGCTGCTTTATTCTACAGTAGTCAAAATAAGCAGAACACTGAGTATGAGGAAAAACAATTGGCACAATCAGTATAACGCCTGTTCACGTACTGTTACTAAAATAAAGAGCCTGGATAAAAATAAAACTGTTGGGGGTAGAAATTAGGTCGCGCCCCATTTGGGGCGCAAATATCGTCCGCGCGCAAATATTAGCGCCTGGCGCTAATTATCGGCACTGACAGGAAACTTCACTTTTACCGCCCCGGGAGGTGAGTGGAGCGCTAAATTAGGCGCTGCACACCTCTCTTAAGGCGCAAAGGCCTAGGAGTGAGGCGCTACCTCAGCGCACGAGCGCAGCGCAGCTGCTGCCAGTTAGCGAGGGAACACAGACACACTGGCGCCGGACACTTCTTAAAGCGGGGGG
Source organism: Squalus acanthias (assembly GCA_030390025.1). Taxonomy (NCBI): domain Eukaryota; kingdom Metazoa; phylum Chordata; class Chondrichthyes; order Squaliformes; family Squalidae; genus Squalus; species Squalus acanthias. The sequence continues at coordinate 9,270,520 of CM059427.1, forward strand.
GGCCACTTGCTCCCCAGCCACACCCTGCTCATTGCAGCCTTGAATCTCAGCCTGGAGAGACCTGTAATCCATTTTGCTGCCAAGCATGGAGAGGGTGAGAGAACGCGCTCATCGCTTCACCGAGCGGGCCTTGGATGCTCTGGTTGACGCAGTGGAGCGCAGACGATGCATGCTGTTCCCGGAGAGTGGCAGGAGGCCTTTGCCACGCGAGTTCAGAAGAGTGTGGAGGGAGGTGGCTCAGAGCGTCTCCTCCAGGAGCATGGTGCCCAGGACCCATGTTCAGTGCCGCAAAAAGTTCAACAACCTCACTCGGGTCGTCAGGGTGAGTGGCTTTTTCTCAATACCTCTCCATCCCTCCATCTCAACCTCACTCTATGGCCAGAGGGTCTTAAAACCCCAATGCACAACACTCATGCAACACCTATGGCCCTTTCATCAAACACACACACACATTCCACACTTTGCATACAGTAAGGGCTATTCACCTATGGGAGGCACATCAGGCAAGACCATGGCTGCATATTGTAAGGGCTATTCACCTATGGGAGGCACATCAGGCAAGACCATGGCTGTATATTGACTCAGATGCTGTCCTTTTTCTTGCAGGCTAAGCTGGCTCATAATCGGAGACAGCAGCAACGGACGGGTGGAGGGCGGCTTCAGCTGCAACCCCTCAGCGATCTGGAGGAGCGCGTCCACAGGATTGTGGCAAGCCGGGTGATCGGTCCCGTCGCCACTGGAGACGCCGACCCCGTTGTGGACAGCAATGGTAAGGTCATCACCTTTTTGTCCTCTGTCCTTCCACTTGTCCCTCACAATACCAGCCTTTGACACTTTCAATCCAACTTGCTAACTCGCTGCACTTATTCCTCCCTTACTGCCACCCTGTCCTCACGCTAAAGCCACTCTTGTACCTCCCTGCTTTCAGATGGTGATTCACCAGCTGAGGAGATGGTCCCTGAAGCTGCCACTGGGAGTGATGCTGCAGCTGAGGAGGAAGAGGAAGCCGGAGCATCAGTGCCACCCTCTCCTGAGGAAGCCCATGGCCACACTGGGAACACGCCTTCCCCGGAGGGGAGCAGGGGGGAAGGGGCTGATGATGGTGAAGTTCCAGGACCCAGCGGGCTGCAGCAACGCCATTGGGGGGGGAGGGAAGAACGGGGGAGCAGGGGGGAAGGGGCTGATGATGGTGAAGCTCCAGGACCCAGCGGGCTGCAGCAACGCCATGGGGGGGGGGGAGGGAAGAACGGGAGCCTTCTCCCCAGAGGGAGAGTATGCCAGACACTCCGAATGCAATGGACGCAGAGGAGGAGCGGCTGATTGCAGAAATGAACAGCCAGGCGGTGGGCATGCACACTGAGCTCATGGGTGCAGTGGGAAGGGTGCCCGAATGCATTGAGGCACTGGCAAGGAGTGTGGAGCACTTCGCTGTAGCACAGGCGGATGCCACACTAAAGCTTAGTGCTGCAATTCAGTCACTGGCTGCCAGGAACCCATCTGAGACTGCTCTCATGCAGACTCAGATTGAGGCCACGCGAGCACTGACTGCTGCCATCCTCGATGGTTCGTGCACATGTCCCCGGGGCTGTCACCGCGCCGCAGCAGGCCAGCAATCTGTTCTCCGGCAAATTGCTCCGGATGCTGAAGTGCTGCCCCGTGGGAGTGCCAGTGTGTCGGGCGAGCAGGGAGTTGCTGTCCTCTCTCACGATGACAGCATTCCTGCTGCCAACACTGTCACTTCTCCACTGCACTTGCCACCGCCTGTAGGACAGACTGCTGCCGCCCATGCAGAGTTGGTGCAGTCTGCAGCCGGGCCCTCCAGGCCCAGAAGTGGTCGAGGCCGTCCTTCAGGGGCATCTGCAGTGTCAGGGTCTGACAAGCAGCAGCCTTCCACCAGCCTTGCTGCAGCCACTGAGGTCCCATTACGGAGGAGCAGTAGGGTTAGAAGGGGGGAAGTGCGCAAGGGAAGGAGATCACCCTCGAAGGGCAAAAAGTAGGAGGTGTGCCAAAATGCTGGTCATTTTTTTATTAAAGGCCGAGGTTCATGGCCCAACTTTTGTTTAGTGTTTTGGACATTATCTCCAGGTTGTGAGAACCAGTTATGTTATTGACTGTTTTTTTGTGTTTATTTCTATGAGTTTGTCATGAGGAATTGACACACACAGAGTTTGTACAATAAATAAGTTTCTGTATTCAAAATATACATGGCTGGTGGTTGGAATTATTGGTGCCTTGGCCGGCTTAGGGGTTGCGTGCTGGGTTGATTCGTGTTTGTAGCACTGGCAGGGGCCCTAGAAGCGGCTTGCTATTAGTCGTTGACGGACGGCCCTTGCAGTTTGACCATTGTGGGCCGCCCTCCTGCCTTGGTGCTGCTGCTGATCATCGTCCTCGGCCTGTTCCTCCACGTCCTCCTCCTCCTCTTGTGGTGCTGCAAGGCCTGGTGGCATTGGCTGCGTCCTGAGGATTGCCATGTTGTGCAACATGCAGCACACCACTACGAATTTGGAAACTTGCTCAGGCGAGTACTGCAGGGCTCCTCCGGAATGGTCCAGACAGCGGAATCGTTGTTTGAGCACGCCGATTGTGCGCTCAATAATGTTCCTGGTTGCTTGTTGGCTTTCCTGGTACCGCAGCTCAGCAGGGGTGTTTGGCGCACGGAGCGGTGTCATCAGCCAGGTGCTCAATGCGTACCCCTTGTCCCCCAGAAGCCAACCAACTGGCTGATGCGGTGCCTCGAAAATTTCTGCCACAGTACTCTGGCGCAGGATGAAAGCATCGTGGCAGCTGCCCGGATAGTGGGCATTGACAGCGAGAATCACCTGTCTGTGGTCACAGACCAACTGCACATTCAAGGAATGGAACCCCTTTCTGTTCCGGAACTCCTCTGCATTCTCTCGCGGAGCACGCAAAGCCACATGCGTGCAGTCAATGGCGCCCTGCACCATGGGGAAGCCCGCTACCCTCGCAAAGCCCATAGCACGGTCATGCTGCTTGTCTGGGGTCATAGGGAAGGAGATGAAGTCTCGTCTCCTTGTGAAGAGGGCATTGGTGACCTGCCAGATGCAGCGATGCACCGCAAACTGGGAGATATTGGCGAGGTCCCCAACAGCAGCTTGGAATGAGCCAGTGGCGTAGAAGTTCAAAGCCACTGTGACCTTCACTGCCACCGACAGAGACGTCCTGGACCTCAGCTGAGGCTGCAGATCTGGCTGCAGCAGGTGGCAGAGCTCAGTGACCACCTCCTTGCTGAATCGCAGCCTTCGCAAACACAGCTCCTCGGACATGTGGATGTAGGAGAGCTGTTCACGATATACCCTGGGAGGGTAAGCTCTCCTGTACATGCGCCTGATGGCCCTCCTCCGTCTGGCCATCATTGCCACTCTCTGTCTGCGTCTCACTATCCTCCGATTGAGCTGGAGCAGGACGACGCCCCCAATCATTGCAGCCCCCATATTCTCTTTGCCAGAAAAGTAATGAGGTACAGCAACGAAAGTAGCAGCAAAGTTAGGATGAACTAGGCAAAACTACCTCACAAAGCGTTGAGTCAATGTAGAAGTCTCTCTCTCTCTCTCTCCGAATCTCTCTCTCTCTCTCAGAACGAGTGGTGCATAAATATCGACCACAGAAAAAGACAGGAAGAGGCCCCCTTTAAATAGCGCCCCCCCCAGCCCCACACCGATTGATAACGTTCCAGTCTTCCGGTCGTTGGAAGCGCCAGGCGGTAAGGCAGGGGGCGCCACTCAATTTCCGCTCCGGGGCGCCCCAAGGGCGTTGCACCACGGAATGACGTCACAATCTGCGCGCGCAGGTGGTCGCAGCGGTAAGTTTTAGCGCCGCCGCACAATCTCAAGTTAAGTTCTCGAGCGGCGCAAACAGCGCTGCGCCCGGGCGTTAGCGCCTTAATGCCCCATTAGCGCCCTTTTAAGGCGCTAACGGGAGGCGCAACCAACTGAATTTTTACCCCTTGGACTATAACCTGGTGTTGTGCAACTTCTCACTTTTGTCCACCCCAGTCCAACACCGGCATCTTCGCATCATGATGGCCACTATCGACACCACAAACTGCCGGCACAAAGTGGAGAGGATCTCCAAGAAGATCGCGCATATCGACACAGGCATCAAGTATCTACAGAGATGCAAGAGTGATTTCAAATAAAACTGTTGGACTATAACCTGGTGTTGTGCGACTTCTAAAATAAAGAGAACGTGTGTATGCTACAGTGGGCCCTTTACTAAACACAAAAGAACCAACTCTCCCTGACCGGAAGAGGTTCTCCCCTCACAGTCTGCTGCTAACTACCTTTTTCGTGTCTGATCTGACTTTTAACAGCCTCTCTCCCTCATCCACAGAGATCAAAAGAGGTTGCCAACACCAAGGTGCTAGATGTCTTCCTGAATGACTGGACGTGGCTAATAAATTGCCTATTGTTTGGCCCCTGAAAGAAACAACTTCCCATCTTGCATATTAATTAACATTGTATAAATGTGAGCCGGTTACTTCCTGTCTGAGCTGGGGGACCGCATTTAGCAGGGACACACACACCTGACATAAATTAAAAATCTCATTTGTCCACAGCGAAGAGTGGATAAGGACTGGAAGGCACAACACTGTCAATTGAAGTTTCTATTAACATCATAAATCATGAGATTGTAGTTCACAATGTCAGAGTCCCCAAACATTTAGGCACAGCTCAACTCTTCCCACATCGTGTTATTTTCTAAGCACAATGGCTGATTTTGATAGTCCTGAATACATACCACTGCAATCAAATGCACAGTGGAACAGGAGGTGACCTTTATAAAAGAAGAAAAAGCAGTCAGTTTCCAGGTCTTTCGATAATTGCTACATTATGTACCAGGCTGATTGGAGGCTTTGTGATTTTCCCACCCGATGGGAGTTCTCTGATGGTTTCAGCCAGAATATCTGCTGGAAAATGTGCAGGTTTCTGCAAAAATACTAACGGTGAAGTTTTACTTGTTCAAGGAAAATGCAGCATACTGCCAAAGGCAGATCAAAGACTGTGTCAGAAAGAAAAGAGCAATAAAGCCAACACGTTGTTACCTAATGCCTCTTGCTCGAGAAAGAAAAGAACTTGCATTTGTAGAGCACCATTCAGAACCTCAGAACCTCCCAAAGAGCTTCTCAGCCAATGAAGTACTTTTTGAAGTGTAATATTCATGTTGAATAACATTTAACATTGCTTGTTAACTGGAGGTTCCCTTTATCACTCTTGCATTTGTGTAAATGGTGTTTTGCTGTTGCACCATAGAATGTGCTCTTAAATGTTAATATTAAGAACTCTGCTCAGTGCTGATGAAGTCCATCCAGTAAGTAGCTGATACAGACCAGGAAGTTGCCAGGTTCGCTCCCAGCCTGTGTGGAGTTAGCTGACCGCAGCAAGGTGTGGAGATGCCGGTGTTGGACTGGGGTGGACAAAAGTGAGAAGTCGCACAACACCAGGTTATAGTCCAACAGCTTTATTTGAAATCACAAGCTTTCAGAGCGCTGCTCCTTCGTCAGGTGAAGTGAAGAGATGCATATAGGCACAGCATATATAGTCAGAGAACACTGCCAGATGATTACAGTTAATCTTTCTAACTGCCCTTTATCACACCTCGGCAGAGAGACAATCACGGCAATCAAAGGTGTGGATGGTGTCCAAACAGGTCAGTCAGGAAGACAGTACATCAAAGACAATAGCAAAATACAACAAAGACAATGAGGTGGGGTCACAAGGGGTCAAATGTGGCAGATGCTGGGGTCTGTATGGAAAACAAAAAACTTTTTACTTTTTTTGCTGGAAATCACAGCAGGTCCGGCCGCATCTGTGTAGAGAGAACAAGCCAACGACGACTTGAGTCTGGATGACTCTACGTCAGGTGGGGTTACATGTAGCGTGACATGAACCCAAGATCCCGGTTGAGGCCGTCCTCATGGGTGCGGAACTTGGCTATCAGTTTCTGCTCGACAATTTTGCGTTGTCGTGTGTCTCGCAGGCCGCCTTGGAGACTGCAGCAGGGGCAGTGGTAAGAACCATTGTGTTAGGGAAGGGAAAATCAGCCAGGGCTCCTGCTCTTAAATTGCCATCCCGTGACTTCTACTGGAAGCGTGTTTGTATCCAGACAATGACAACACTTACTGAGTAAACGTATTACAAGGTGCTTTACAAAGGGAGGGGAGGGGAGAGGATGAGAAAATTGAACAGAGAGCATAAGTTTGAGAACACAGTTGAGGGGTTGACCTGAAGGCATGACTGAAGAAGTCGGTTTTGAGGTGCTGTTTGAACGTGCAGAAACACGGCGAAGTGGAAGGGTTTAGGAAGAGAATTCCAGAGCGCAGAGACATGATGGTTGAAGACTTCAGCCACCAATAGTGCAGGGATGCACAGAAGACCTGAGTTGGATCTTGCAGGACAGGATCGGACTCAGCGGTGATGCCCACCATAATGAAGCAGCATTGAGACACTCGCTTGTCAGGCTGCTGTATGAATGATGGTCACTTAGGCAATGTACTGTAGGGCAACCTTTATTCATGGAACCATACAAAAGCAAAATACTGCGAATGCTGGAAATTGGAAATAAAAACAGAAAATGCTGGAAATACTTAGTGAAGCTCCATGCCGGGCTGGAGCCTTGTAAAACGAATCCTTAATTCTTTTCTCTCTAGAAAAATGGTGATCAAGAGAAAATGGGACGCAATATTTTTCAGTAATGAAGGCAATCAATAAGATGAACATCAAGAGGTGTCAATACAAAGCTAGGATTGGAAAAACAGACAACATGATTTTAAACTAAAGAAATAACAGTTAAATTTAACATAAGGAATGTCTTCACCTTTCCAGTCATCCACCTATAGAACAGAAGATACATTTTCTGCTTTCTTAATTTCACAAACTGGAAAATCGTGCAACCGTCCATGATTTTCCGTCCATGGACAATCAAGAACCCAGACCTATGTGATTTTCTGATGGATGCTCCTGGCAGGACAGGCTTCATGCAGGGATTACGGAAGCAGAAAATTTACCCTTAGAGTGCCACTTGGTGTAAAAGGTACTGACTGAGCAGAAGGATTCAAAAGGGAATTGGATCGATTCCTGATTCAACACAACCTAACTCATGCGGTGAGCTGAACAGGTTGAATGGCCTTGCTGCCTTCTATGCTCTGGATGGCATTTCTTTGTTGTTCCTCTAGTTTTATCCCCATCTCTCCTGAAGGCACCAACTCATGCTGAACTACGGTTCCACTGGCACCAGCCGCCTTCTCCCATTTCACCCAAATAGTCATTCTTCATTTGTGTGTCCTGACAGTGAATGCCAGCTGGCTATTCACCATGGATTAAAAATCTTGCACATTCCTGCAGGCATCACCGAGTAGTATTCAGGTTCAGGAAACCAAGCTGACTTCTCCCTTTCTGTCCCAGTAACACTGAAGTCAACTGTAGGGCCTCGACTGCCATCTTGACTGAGACCACCTAACTCAGCCCAGGCCAGGGACTGAAGCTGGTATCTTCCCCATGCTATAGCTCAGTACAATAAACAACCTGCACTTACACAATGCCTTTAATGGAATGAAATGCTCCGACCCTTCACAAATCAGAAGCCAAGCAGGAATTGGCAGAAGCGTTAAGGGAAGTGACTAAAGGCATGCTTGAACAGGTATTTTTGAGGAGGCTTTTAAAAATATGGACAGATGTAGCAACCTAGAAGGATTTAGGAAGATAATTTCAGAGTTCGGGAGCACGCTGGCTGATAGCTTTGCCACTGAGGGAGAAGAAGTGCACAATAGACCAAAGGCAGAAGAGTTGAGAGCATGAGCTATGGCATAGAACATAAGAACATAAGAAATAGGAACAGGATTAGGCCATTTGGCCCTTCAAGCCAGCGCCGTCATTCAACAAGATCATGGCTGATCTTCTACCTCAACTCCACTTTCCCGCAATATCCCCATACCCTTAATTCCCTTTGTTCCCAAAAATTTGTCGACCTCTGTCTTGAAAATACTCAACGATTGAGCATCCACAGCTCTCTGGGATAGAGAATTCCAAAGATTCACAACTCTTTGAGTGAAGAAATTTCTCCTAATCTCAGTCCTAAATGGCCGACCCCTTATTCTGAGACCCCGTGTTCTAGATTCCCCAGCCAGGGGAAACATTTTCTCAGCATTAACACTGTCAAGCCCCTTAAGAATTTTATATGTTTCAATTAGATCACCTCTTATTCTTCTAAACTCTAGGGAATATAGGCCTAATCGGGGTACGGTAGCATAGTGGTTATGTTACTGGACTAGTAACCCATGAGGCCTGGCCTAATGATCCGGAGACATGAGTTCAAATCCCGCCACAGCAGCTGGGTTAATTCAGTTAATTAAATAAATCTGGAATTTAAAAAAAAGCTAGTATCAGTAATGATAAATCAGTAATCAGCAACCATGAAACTACCGGATTGTTGTTAAAAACCCATCTGGTTCACTAATGTCCTTTAGGGAAGGAAATCTGCCGTCCTTACCCGGTCTGGCCTATATGTGACTCTTAACTGCCTTCTGAAATGGCCTAGCAAGGCACTCAGTTGTATAAGGCGACTCACCACCAACTTCTCGAGGGCAATTATGCTGGCTTTGCCAGTGAGTCCCGTGAATGAATTAAAAAAAAATCTCTCCTCATAGGGCAATCCCCAGTGAACCTTCGCTGCACTTCCTCTAAGGCAAGTATGTCTTTCCTTAGGTAAGGAGACCAGAACTGTACACAGTACTCCAGGTGTGGCCTCACCAATGCCCTGTATAATTGTAGTTTGACATCTTTACTCTTACACTCTAATCCCTTTGTAACAAAAGCTAACATACCATTTGCTTTCCTAATTGCTTGCTGTACCTGCATGTTAACTTTCTGTGATTCATGTACAAGGACACCCAGGTGCAAACATTTCCCAGTCTCTCACCATTCAAAAAATATTCTTTTTTGTTGGATTGGAGCTGGCAGAACAAAGCCATGAAATAATTTGGAAATGAGGACAAAGATCTTAAAATCAATGGGCAGGGAGCCAGTGGAAGTCGGTGAGGACAGGGGTGGCAGGTGAATAGACGTTAGTATGACTAGGCGTGACGGTTTCCATGGTGCTGTGGTAAGGTAGGGACAGAGGCAGCTATCACAGAAGTGGAAATGAGCTGTTATGGAGTTGAAGCTTAGCTCCGGGTTAAACAAGACTCCAAGGCTGCACAATCAGCTTCAGCCTGAGAACGCAGCTAAGAAGGGGAACAGAAATGGGAACTCAAATGTGGAGTTTTATGGCAAGAACCAAACAGATGACTTCACTATTGTCAATGTTTAGCTGGAGGAAGTTCAGGCTTATGTCATGGGTATGGTTCTTAATGAAAATTTTGCATCTGTTTTCACAAAAGAGAGGGACTATGCAGACATTGCAATCAGGGAGGAGAAGTGTGAAATATTAGATGAAATAAACATAGTGAAAGAGGAAGTATTAAGGGGTTTAGCATCTTTGAAAATGGATAAATCCCCAGGCCCGGATGAAATGTATCCCAAACTGTTAAGAGAAGTAAGAGAGGAAATAGCAGAGGCTCTGACCATCATTTTCCAATCCTCTCTGGCTACAGGTGTAGTGCCGGAGGACTGGAGGACTGCTAACGTGGTACCGTTGTTTAAAAAGGGAGAAAGGAATAGACCGAGTAATTACAGGCCAGTCAGTCTAACCTCGGTGGTGGGAAAATTATTGGAAAAAATTCTGAGGGACAGGATAAATCTTCATTTAGAAAGACACGGATTAATCAGGGACAGTCAGCATGGATTTGTTAAGGGAAGGTCGTGTCTGACTAACTTGATTGAATTTTTTGAGGAGGTAACAAGGAGGGTCGATGAGGGTAGTGCATTTGATGTAGTCTATATGGATTTTAGCAAGGCTTTTGATAAGGTCCCGCATGGCAGACTGGTCATGAAAGTAAAAGCCCATGAGATCCAAGGCAAAGTGGCAATTCAGATTCAAAATTGGCTCAGAGGCAGGAAACAAAGGGTAATGGTCAAAGGGTGTTTTTGTGACTGGAAGGCTGTTTCCATTGAGGTACTGGGTCCTTTGCTTTTTGTGGTATATATCAATGATTTGGACTTGAATGTAGGAAGTATAATTAAGAAGTTTGCAGATGATTCAAAAATTGGCCATGTGGTTGATAATGAAGAAGAAAGCTGAAGACTGCAGGAAGATATCAATGGACTGGTCAGGTGGGCAGAACAGTGGCAAATGGAATTCAATCCGGAGAAGTGCGAGGTAATGCATTTGAGGAGGGCTAACAAGGCAAGAGAATACACAATAAATGGAAGGACACTGAGAAGTGCAGAAGATCAGAGGGACCTTGGAGTGCATGTCCACAGATTCCTGAAGGTAGCAGGAGAGGTAGATAAGATGGTTAAGAAGGCATACGGGATACTTGTCTTTATTAGCTGAGGCACAGAATATAAGAGCAGGGAGGTTATGCTTGAACTGTATAAAACACTAGTTAGGCCGCAGCTAGAATACTGCGTACAGTTCTGGTCACCACATTACAGGAAGGATGTGATTGCACTAGAGGGGGTGCAGAGGAGATTTACGAGGATGTTACCTGGGTTGGGGAATTTTAGCTGTGAGGAAAGATTGAATAGGCTGGGGTTGTTTTCTTTGGAACAGAGGAGGCTGAGGGGGGGACCTAATTGAGGTGTATAAAGTTATGAGGGGCCTAGATAGAGTGGATAGGAAGGACCTATTTCCCTTAGCAGAAGGGTCAGTAACCAGGGGGCATAGATTTAAAGTAATTGGTCGGAGGTTTAGAGGGGATTTGAGGAGAAATTTTTTCACCCAGAGGGTGGGGGTCTGGAACTCACTGCCTGAAAGGGTGGTTGAGGCAGAAACATTCATCACATTTATAAAGTACTTGGATATGCACTTGAAGTGCCGTAACCTACAAGGCTACGGACCAAGAGCAGGAAAGTGGGATTAGGGTGGATAGCTCTTTGTCGGCCGGCACGGACAAGATGGGCCGAATGGCCTCCTTCTGTGCTGTAAATTTCTATGATTCTATGATTCTTTTCTGTGATTTGATGTCAGACAGGCAGTTGGACAGAACAGCAACAATAATGGATTAAAAGATGGCAGTGGAGAGGTGAGCTGGGTGTCATCAGTCTACAAATGGAAGCTGTCCCCATGCTTACTTGTAATGTTACCAAGAAGCAGCTTGTAGGAGAGGAAACAGAGGGTGCCAAGGATGAAGCCTTGTGAAATGACTTTGTGAGTACGGCAGGAGAGGTCAAATGTACTGGCTATGCTGGGACAGGTAGAGAAGAAACAATGAAAATGCGTTGTGCTAGATTTGGAGCATGGAGCAGAGTCAGTAGAAGAGGGTGGAATGGTTAACTGTGCTCGAGGAACAGCACCTCATCTTTCGTTTAGGCACGCTACAGCCCTCTGGACTCAATATCGAGTTCAACAATTTTAGATCATAACCTCAGCTCCAATCACATTTATATTTTATTTTATCCACCCTTTTATTTGTCCCCCCCACCTTTTTTTTTTCCTCCTAGAAGCTGGCAGCTGTCCTTCATTCTGCCAGTGGATTTCACACTTCATTCAGCCTTAATCTGTCACATTAACACCACCTCTAGCCTTGCATATCTCTTAATGTCTCTTAATGTCTCTTCATCTCCTCCTTTGTTCCTTTATCCCCTCCCCCTTTTCCCAGCTTTACCCTGGCCTTAAATCTATTTGATTTCCAGCTCTTCCCAGTTCTGATGAAAGGTCATCGACCTGAAACGTCAACTCTCTTTCTCTCTCTACGGATGCTGCCTGGCCTGCTGAGTTTTTCCAGCGTTTTCTGTTGTTATTTCGGATTTCCAGCATCTGCAGTATTTTGCTATCGTAACTGTATCAATGATGGGAGGGAAATCTAAGGGAGATAATGCACCGTGGCCTGTCACACAGAATATCTACGACTTTGTTTTAAATTTACCTCTAATCGCCAGTAAAGTTCGAAAAGAATAATGGTGCAAGGAAGGACACAAACAGACATACTTGATTCGTAGCTTGCCATGATTTACATTTGTGTGAAACTGGTATGAAAGTATTTTGGGGATATATCTATTGGGAGATATTTGTATGAAAGTTTTATAGAACAACTGGTTTATTTAGGCATTTTTTTGCCCTCTACTACTTTCAAGTCAGTATTCAATCATTAGTATCAATGGGGTAATACAGTCAATTTCATCTCACAACTTGCCTGCTCGCATCAATTAGCTCCAACAGCATAATTATGGTCCACGTAAAGCATGAGAAAACACACTCCACATGCACTTAGCGACAGTGATCTACAATAAAGAGGGCATGCAGCAGGACAACCAACGCTCAGTCAAGAGGCAATCAACTTACTACTGACTGCATCTAATTCTGTTTAGAGAAAACTGCAGCATTGCGTTATGGCCTGTTTTTGATAGGTCTAAAGTTTTTTTCAAAATGAAAATCTCCCAGTAATAACTTTGAAAACCAACATTTTCAGGCTGAACCAGTGAACCTAATTCACTGCAGCTACAATTACTGAGCAATATACAAGAGGCCTTATTTCTAGCACTTTCTCACAGCAGCCTCCCTTGTTAAAGCGAAAGTGTTAGAGTTCAAAACTCTAAGGACAGTATAGTCATTATTTTGCTAATAGGTTGTTGGTAGTCTGAATATTCTGGTTGCAGACTATTGCACAGAATATACCTGGGAGGCTTTTCTGAGTCACTTTAGTTCATTTGCTTGTTTTGCCTCCAGCTGGGTTATGCTTATTTCCCAGCACTGGACAAGTGATAGATTATTGTTCAAGCATAATATTCAGAAAAACAAGTTTTATCATTATATCATCTCAAGTGCTAACTCATTCTGATTTGTAAATTTGTTCCTTCCCACGCTGTACAACTAGGTCAGTCTGTCCTATTGAAATGAATGGAAACAGAAAATTTAAAGGAGGCTTATTTTTCTGGTTAAGAACATAAGAAATAGGAGCAGGAGTAGGCCAATCGGCCCCTCGAGCCTGCTCCGCCATTCAATAAGATCATGGCTGATCTGATCCTAACCTCAAATCTAAAGAACACAAGAAGTAGGAGCAGGACCCGGCCACTCAGCCCCTGGGCCCGCTCCGCCACCCACAGGGCCCTGACCGATCCGAACTCAGCCTCATGTCCAATTTCCTGCCCGCTCCCCATAACCCCTAATTCCCTTTACTTCTAGGAAACTGTCTATTTCTGTTTTAGATTTATTTAATGATGTAGCTTCCACAGCTTCCTGGGGCAGCAAATTCCACAGACCCACTACCCTCTGAGTGAAGAAGTTTCTCCTCATCTCAGTTTTGAAAGAGCAGCCCCTTATTCTAAGATTATGCCCCCTAGTTCTAGTTTCACCCATCCTTGGGAACATCCTTACCGCATCCACCCGATCAAGCCCCTTCACAATCTTATATGTTTCAATAAGATCGCCTCTCATTCTTCTGAACTCCAATGAGTAGAGTCCCAATCTACTCAACCTCTCCTCATATGTCCACCCCCTCATCCCCGGGATTAACCGAGTGAACCTTCTTTGTACTGCCTCGAGAGCAAGTATGTCTTTTCTTAAGTATGGAGACCAAAACTGTATGCAGTATTCCAGGTGCGGTCTCACCAATACCTTATATAACTGCAGCAATACCTCCCTGTTTTTATAATCTATCCCCCTAGCAATAAAAGCCAACATTCCGTTGGCCTTCTTGATCACCTGCTGCACCTGCATACTAACTTTTTGATTTTCTTGCACTAGGACCCCCAGATCCCTTTGTACTGCAGTACTTTCCAGTTTCTCGTCATTAAGATAATAACTTGCTCTCTGATTTTTCCTGCCAAAGTGCATAACCTCACATTTTCCAATATTGTATTGCATCTGCCAAATCTCCGCCCACTCACCCAGCCTGTCTATATCCCCTTGTAGGTTTTTTATGTCCTCCTCACTTTCTACTTTCCCTCCCATCTTTGTATCATCTGCAAACTTTGATATGTTACACTCGGTCCCCTCCTCCAAATCGTTAATATAGATTGTAAAGAGTTGGGGACCCAGCACCGACCCCTGCGGAACACCACTGGCTACTGGTTGCCAGTCCGAGAATGAACCATTTATCCCAACTCTCTGCTTCCTGTTAGATAACCAATCCTCCACCCATGCCAGAATATTACCCCCAATCCAGTGATTTTTTATCTTGAGCAATAATCTTTTATGTGGCACCTTGTCAAATGCCTTCTGGAAGTCTAAATACACTACGTCCACTGGTTCCCCTTTATCCACCCTGTACGTTATGTCCTCAAAGAACTCAAGCAAATTTGTCAGACATGACTTCCCCTTCATAAAGCCATGCTGACTTTGTCCTATTAAATTATGTTTATCTAAATGTTCCGTTACTGTCTCCTTAATAATAGACTCCAAAATTTTACCCACCACAGATGTTAGGCTAACTGGTCTATAATTTCCAGCCTTCTGCCTACTACCCTTTTTAAATAAGGGTGTTACATTAGCAGTTTTCCAATCTGCTGGGTTCTATTGTAGCTAAACTATTCATAATGGCAACTATTTTGACAGGGATATATTTGTTCCATTTTTGTAAAGGAGGATCCAGTTTGGGAAGGGGCTGGGGGGAGGTTTTCCAGGACACTTGTCTGGTGGAATGGAACTTATTCAGTATAAAATTCTACTCCAGTCATGTATTACCCTGATATAATTCACAAATTAGAACTGAAAACTTCTGATGCTGTGACAGCCGAGTGGGAGGTTTGCTCTGCAATGTTGGGGTGCCCTTTAACAGACTCCTTTTAGCAGGATCCATACCCAAATGTATTGCCTGTTCTCACCACTGATGCTGACGGATCTGCTGAGTTTTTGTCCCTTTTTGCAAGAGGCCTTCTTATTAAGGCATAGGACCATTTAGGTACCTGTCACTGGACTAGAAACAGAAATATTGGGTTCGATTTCAATGGACCTCAGAGGGTGGGTTTGGAGGCGGGTTGGCAGCGAAAATCGGAAACAATGCCGGTTGGCTGCGAACCCGCCTCCAACCCGCCCCCACGCTAATTTCGTAAGTGTCGGGTCAGCTGCTCCCGAACTGACCCGACACCAAACAGCGGGACAGGCAGTTAAGGCAGTTAAGAGCCTGTTAAGGGCCTTGATAATCCTATATTAATCTGCTTTTGGCTCCTGTTTCCCATCTTCTGAGAAACACGCCAGCTGCAATGAGTCGGGTTTCTCGAGGACATGATTTGTTGTCATTTGCTGCAGCCACTTAAAAGCGCTCCTGCAACATGGCTGACATTCAAATGCCACAACTTTGTTGCTGGAGGTTTGGGGTAAGATTTTGCAAATCTACTGACCTTGTGACTGTTCAAGCTGACGGCCATCTGCAGTGTGACCTGATTGAAATAATCTCAGGCCACTTTGAGTGTACGCTTGCAAGCTTCTTGCCTCAACTGAAATCTATAGCAACGGTATGGGAACCATTTACATCCTCTCATCCTGGTCGTCAGATTCGGAGAAAGAGCAGCCGCGGCAGCACCACAACCAGCCACAACAGCAGCACCAGCACCAGGAGCGCCAACCTCCTCCTCACCCACCTGATGCTGCACAGGGCGGGGGGCGTCAGCGCAGGGCTGCACCGCGCCGCTGGAGATACCCCCAACACCGGGTTTACAGGCAGAGGATCAGCTTCCTCAGCATGAGTGAGCAGCAGTGTCAAAGGAGGCTGAGACTTTCGAGAGACATAGTCGTTGACATCTGCGCAATGGAGCCCAGAGGAGCGTGTGGACCCTCCTTACCAGTGGCTGTCAAAGTCACCACCACCCTCAACTTCTTTGCTTCGGGCTCCTTCCAGGGATCAGCTGCAGACATCAGCGGCATCTCCCAGTCGGCCGCACACACCTGCATCACGCAGGTCACCAATGCCCTCTTTGCAAAGGCCCACAATTACATCCACTTCTCCACGGATGGCCCAAGTGTGACGGCGCGTGCGATTGTCTTTGCAAATATGGCAGGCTTGCCAATGGTGCAGGGCATCATAGACTGCACACATGTCGCCATTAGGGCCCCCTATCACAACCCAGCTGTATTTGTCAACCGCAAGTGATTCCACTCCCTGAACGTCCAGCTGGTGTGTAACCACAGAAAGATCATCATGTATGTTTGTGCAAAGTACCCTGGCAGTTGCCATGAATCTTTCATCCTGCGCCAGTGTACTGTGCCTCAGCTCTTCAATCTGCCAACCCAACATTGCGGATGGCTTCTTGGCGACAAGGGCTATCCCCTGAAAAAGTGGCTTATGACACCGATGAGGAGGCCATCAAACGAGGCTGAGGAGCGCTACAATCTGAGTCACTTATCCACCAGAAGCATCATCGAGCAAACCATCGGCTTGCTCAAAATGCGCTTCCGATGCCTGGACAGATCTGGTGGAGCCTTGCAGTATGCACCAGTCAGGGTGTCCAGAATCATCGTCATCTGCTGTGCCCTGCACAACATTGCACAGCAGCGCGGCTTACCACTGCCTGAGGAACAAGTGGCTCAGCGCACACACTCCTCGGAAGAGGACGAGGAGGAGGAGGATGAGGAGGAGGACGGGGAGCAATGCGTTGTGGGGCCGGATGTGGCCAATGCAGCCGCACGCGACCACATTGCTGGCCGTCTGGCAAGGGAAGCACTCATCCATGCCAGATTCACGTAAGCTTATGCTTCAAACACAGGTGGCTGGCAGATGGAGATGAATATAAGGCCGACATTCTCAAAACCTCATGCATCATCTGTCCAATAAATGGTGGTGTCCACTCACTCTCACCACCATCATTATAAATGGAATTAGCCCTGAGCCCTCACTCTTGAACTTCCATTTCCCAGAACACATAGGCCAGAACCTCAACTTTTTGCCATCACTTTTGCTTAATTACATCACAAAAGGATGATACTCGATATTTAACAACACTATAAAACACCTAAGTGATTACCCTTGTGACTATTAGTGCTTTAACTTCTTCTTACGCGTGCTCCTACGTGGTGCTTCCCCTGTGGCTTCAGCAGATGTGGAGGCATCTTTGGCGCTGCGCCTGCTTAGATGCCTTTGGCAAGCGTCCTGTGGGATTGGGAGCCTGTGAGGGCTCCTCCACAGTCTGCTCTTCCTGCAGCTGTGCAGGGGCTGAGACAGCCATCTCAGTTGGGTGAGGAACCTAGGGCTCTGACCGAGGGCTCCGCAGTGGCATGGGAGTGTGAGTGCTTGGAGAGGAGCCCACACTTCCTTGTTGTCTGCCACCAACATCCCTCTCATGGGTCACCCGCACTTCACTGCTAGCAAGTGGCTGGAGAGCAACCTGCTGCACCTCAGTGGAGCCATGAGGACCCGTCTCAGTACTGACAGTCCTCATAACAGAGACGTCCATGTACCTCTGGTGTCTCTCCTTAATAGATGCCCATCTATCCTCCATAGCAGACCATCTGTTTAGAAGAGTCACCATGCTCTGTTGAATGTGGTGACTTATGTCCTCCAAGGAGGTTGCCACCCTCTCCATGGCGGCACGTTCATGCGCCATTGCCTCCACAAAGGCAGAGCTCATGTTAGAGATGGACTCCTCCATTCTCTCCACACTCGCAGCTACCCTGGATGTAAACCCTGTCAGAGCCTCCTGTACTTGTTCCTGGAGTTCCAGCACCGCTCTCTTTCTGGATGGTCCCAGAGACACAGCATCTACATGCAGCTGAGCTGAGCTAGGAGCGCCCTGCAACCTCCGACGAGGACTCTCCACTGCTGTCGCTGTCTCCACCATCTGCTGATGCTCACTTGTGAGCTGTGATACACCAGGTGACAACACTACTCTATGTCGTGAAGGACCCACCGAGGTGTACGTATCTGCGCTGGTGCTAGGTGCACTGAGTCCTGGTGACGCTGCTCCCTCAGAGGCTCCAGGTTCCTCCGAGGATTCGTCTGGCTCTTCCTCCTGGACAGTGGGGTGGGGGGCTCTCGATGGTCCTGTGGGAGAGTAAAGGCATGAGGTAGTCATCAGATTTGGAGGTAGCAGACACATCCTATTGTGCAGATGATCAGGAGTCAATCCCTATGAGCAACATATGCCTTTGCAGTCAATCAGGAATTGTAAAAGCGAGAGATGAAAAAGCATTCTGTCAGTAGCTTTCTCTAGTGCGCCCGTCTCTCCGTCCCTCACTTCCAGCTCCTCGCCACCTCCCATGATGTCGCGAGCAGTCTCCTCAGCATGAGTTAATGTGGCGAGTGATGGTGTGCCTCCTCCTGTCGTCGCTCTCTCCCTCTTATTGTGGGCTATCTTTTCCTGCAAGGAGGGACACAAGTGGAGTTTCAGCGAAAGTGATGGAGTGAGTGTGAAGAATCTTAGAGGGAGGCCAGGATGGAGTGAGGTGTCAAGAGGAAGGAGCCTCCCTGTGCGTTGTTAGTTGTTGTCATTGCATAACAGTGAGAGCGAGTGTGAGGGCTGCATAGCAGGATGGTGAAGTGATTCAGTACAGAGAGAGAGATTGAAAGGTAAGTGTGCAAGGGAAGTAAGGGTAAGGTGGGATGTGGAGGAGCAGGCTGACAATGCAGAGTGCTGGTGATGAGAAGAGAAGGGAAGCAGAATGAAGGTCAGTGTGATGTGAAATTCACTTTTGATATTCGGACAAGATCATTGAAGCGTTTGCGGCACTGGAGCCAGGTGCGTCCACACAGCGACCTTGCGCTGACCTCCTCAGCTATCTCCAGCCAGGCTGCCTTCGTCTGTTGAGGAGGCTTCCTGCGGCCATGGGCAGGGAACAGAATGTCCCTGCGCCCTCTTACTCCCTCTACAAGAGCTTGCAGGGAGTCGTCATTGAATCTAGGAGCAGCCTTCTTGCCTGTGGCAGCACTCATGGTGATCCTGGCCCTTTCCAGCAGCAGCAACGAGAAATGAAAGGCTGAGGCGACACGGAGCCCTTAAAAAACAAGTGCAGCAAAGACCTCATCAGTGCAGACCCACAGACCCGCTCCAACTCATTGCAGCAGGCAGCGCGCACGATGGAACTAATTGGTCCAATTAAGTCAAAATGGGAAATCTAGAGCAGCTGAAACCGGCAGCGGGACAGAAACCCGCCCACCAGGCAACCTGACTCCATCCCGCCTCCTCCATTAAAATCGAGGCCATTGTGTAGATTGAATAACATAAAATATCTTTCAAAATAAAGTTAATACAAAATGCAGCACCCCTGGAATCCCAGCACCAAAGCTGGAATGAGAAAATCACTTCCAATGCTAATAGAAATACCCAATATGTTTTAGATTAAATA
This sequence comes from Squalus acanthias, assembly GCA_030390025.1. NCBI lineage: Eukaryota > Metazoa > Chordata > Chondrichthyes > Squaliformes > Squalidae > Squalus > Squalus acanthias. The sequence goes on from CM059427.1 coordinate 9,289,852, forward strand.
CATGGCACAAATTGGAAGAGTTGCAGTGGCTGGAAATTCATACTTGGCGCAGTGAAGGATGGATGGAACTAAAAGCCTGTGATAGAAGGGACTACAAGGATGGCCATTGGCATTCACCATAAACAAATTACCATCTAATCAGCCAGCAAATGTTACTACAGTAATATCTTGTATATGGCTTCTTTTGCTCTGACATGTATAAGGAATAGATGTGGGAGAACATCAATTGGATTGTTTTTTTTAAATTAAACATATATCCATTCTCCCCTTTGTGTTTGTTAAATGTTCCTTTTGCATTTTCTTGGTGCTTCACTCCAATTTACTTGCCCCCCTTTCTCTAATCTACTGGTTAATGTTTCAGGAATCATTATTCTTTTGTTTGTACTTGTGAATCAAAAAAATTCCAGGTATAAACTCTTCCCCATTAACATCTCCACAGCTACATCCTGTCACCTATGCTTCCTCTTTCATCTGCCAAGACAGGACAGGTAGGCCACTGTTACTGGTGCTGCATGATCAGTCAACCAGTCCAGAAACAGCTCCCCTCCTCCTTCCATTGTGAGCTTCTCCATCTAATCACCCCGCTGGGAATCTTACTCACCCCGCTGGGAATCTTACTAAGTGAAGGTGGCAGAATTCAAATATTAACAGCGGCCGGGATTCAGAACAAAAAGCTGCCTGTTTGGGAGTCTAATGTTTGATGGCTAGAGTCACATCTCTTTGTTTAACATTCCTCTCCATTGCTTCTTTTATTCAACCTTGTTTTTTTATAGCTATCACCCTGCACTATCCCATATAGTTTACATGATGCGGAGATGCCGGTGTTGGACTGGGGTGGACAAAAGTGAGAAGTCGCACAACACCAGGTTATAGTCCAACAGTTTTATTTGAAATCACAAGCTTTCGGAGCGGCTGCTCCTTCGTCAGGTGAAGTGAAGGGATACGTATTCCTTCACTTCACCTGACGAAGGGGCAGCAGCTCCGAAAGCTTGTGATTTCAAATAAAACTGTTGGACTATAACCTGGTGTTGTGCGACTTCTCACGTATAGTTTACAAGCAGTGAGCATGGCTGATGACTAGATTCCTTAACACAAAGAAGCTGTTTGAATTGGATATACCCCTTTTAAGGCCTCCCTCAAATTCAAAAGTGCACCTTGGATGGTATTAACCTGTAATTTAGATCAAACCAACAAAGACAAGTGCATGTGCTATAAAAAATACTGTTCTTCATCACAGCAGTCTGGTGGAGGGTTAACTGGCAGCAATGGAAATTTAGCTATAGCTTACCAATGATCAAAATATAATGTATTTCTTTGTATCACCATTCGCCACCTCAGACTGGAAAAATCCATGTAATGTCAGGAATTTACCAGCACCCTTACAAGAACTTTGCCAACGCAATGCTTGACAATTCCCAGACTTTCCTATTTGCTTTAGTTAAAGGGGGATGGGGTATAACCAACTGAATCAGTATCAGTGAAGCATCAGAATAATTATTGGTCTTTCTTGATCATTAAGTCTGAAGATAATCAGCAAAATTGTACATTAAGGGGCATAGAAAATAATTAACTTCTGCATAACAACCTCTTGTAACAGGTCCTCCAATGGCCCATTTAAAAAATCTGCACTTAATTGTAAAAAAAATATTTAGCGTTGTGCCCCTCAAAATCTTGAATCATTTCCCACTGTCACTTGTCAACTTTTCCCCTGCCTTAAATCGAAACCCGAAGTGATGCAATGGCCAAAAAAATATATTCTGAGTGAGCACTGTGTCGGTATAAGGCACAGTATGAGGGAAGCGTTGTTCCTGATAGACCAAAACATAGCAATAGAAGGTGATTTGTGTTTATGTTTTCCCACCTATGTAGCAGTTGTCACAAGGACACTCAACTCCACTGACAAGTTTGTGTACAAATTGGCATGAAGAGATTTTAGTGTCTGGACCCCATTTATGAAGGAATGCTTCTTTAAAATGTAGCAAGCGTTTTTTTTTTGAAACGCTAAGCTCATGTCACTGGCAGTCATGGCTGGATTCCAACAGTCAACTAATACTGTGCAGAGACCTTTGAAAGGGGAATGATTTTCCCAGCAAAGTGGATTGTGGGAACACAGCAATTGGGACTAACAAAAGCTGCAGTTATTTTTAATTTTTTTTTAACCAGCGATTTATCATAAGCTGTCTCAGGGGACATTTAACAATCAGATCCATGGTCAGGCAGGATTTTACCACCAGCCGTTGGCCAACTATGATTTAGAACATCTGGAGTGAAAGGAAACTTTAATAATCTGCCAACAATGTTTCAGACATCTGACCTTTGTTCATAAACATTATATTTGTGCTGGGTACACTGCACATTTCCATCATTTTGAAACAACTAGTGTGTTTACAGTGTCTTTTCCCTAATGGTCCCAAGTTCAGAATCAATTGGTGCTCTCTGTGTACTCAATTCTGACTTATAAGAGTTGGTGTCAATGCTCTCAGAGAACAGAATGTGGGTTTTATCATACCATTCCCAGTGAGTGAGTTCCCAAACTTAGCTACAACATCTGGGGAAGCACTTCATCTGAGGCAGAGTGGATAAATCACCCTAACCCGCTCTCCTGCCCCTCTAATGTCCCGGTACAACGGGTTATTGTCATGGCTTGAGAGCACCCCAGTCTCTCCACTCAGAATAATTTGCACAGATATAGGTGGGGGAGAGAAAATGGATGGAAAAGTAATTGATGATAACAGGGAGAAAAAGAAATTGCCAAAACTCACACTCCTGGTCACTATTCTGTGACCCCCTCCTGTAAAGTGTTAGTTTGGGGATGCTCCATGGTGTAACACAGCCCACCACCACTCACTGTATAGGTTCACACATATGAATAATGGCCACTGGAGGGCTCCCAGAAGCTGTGGATCTGTACCCCAGCATGAATCGCTGCCTTCATGACAGGAAGGGAGAAAATCAGCCAAAATTACATCCATCAGGAGTACCGCACTGTGCTTTCATTTTGTTTTTTAACCATGCGTTTCTATAAAGCCTATACACGGTTGTAACATTTCAGGATTTTTTTGCCCATTTTTCCCCCACAGAAAAGATTTGGAGAAATAAAGTTACTTTTAATGTTGAGTTTAAGCAAAGTGTATTCTCACAAGTTTTATGAAAAGGCACCCAGACAAAAGGTGGTTAATAAATATGCTGAATGAAAGTTGGTTTCCCAAGAGACTAAACAATAAGCAATTTATTAGCTTGTCTAGGTAATCGAAAAACATCTCACATCCACTGTGTTGGAAAGTCTGTGAGCAGATGGGATGTAAAAGAGAGTGCGAGAGGCTTTTGGGAAACAAGAAGGCTGTGATTCTCAAGCTTAGAAGAATGAGGGGTGATCTCATTGAAACATACAAAATTCTTACAGGGTTTGACAGGGTAGATGTAGGGAGGGTGCTTCCCCTGGCTGGGGAGTCTAGAACCAGGGGTCACAGTCTCAGAATAAGGGGTTGGCCATTTAGGACAGAGATGAGGAGAAATTTCTTCACTCAGAGGGTGGTGAATCTTTGGAATTCTCTACCCCAGAGGACTGTGGAGGCTCAGTCGTTGAGTATATTCAAGACAAAGATCAATAGATTATTGGATATTAAGGGAATCAAGGGTTTTGGGGATAGTGCAGGAAAGTGGAGTTGAGGTAAAAGATCAGCCATGATCTTATTGAATGGCGGAGCAGGCTCGAAGGGCCGAATGGCCGACTCCTGCTCCTATTTCTTATGTTCTTATGATAGCAGTCAGACTTTTAATCAGAGCTGTGAAAGGTTAAGGGAGGTTCATAGAGTCAGATATGCTGGAGCAGTTAGAATATATCTTGTTTAAATCAAGTAAGGTGAGCCCAGGAAGTAGAGAAGCATGGCATGTTCTTTGCATAATGATACAAAATAAAGATCAGTTGGAACTAAGTGAATATAGTCATAAGGGGGTACACTCCCCCAGGTCATGCCATCATGCAAGCACATAGGGCAGCAAGTGTCAACTCCTATTAAAGTAAGATGCTCAGACTGCTTATAGGAGTGACTGATGCCACTGAACCCAAGGCGTTATCTATGGCAGACCTGAATTTGTAACAAATGTCATTAAAAAAATTTGGATTTTTAACTATTGCAAATTCTGCAACTGGCTAGACATCCCAGTCTGTTGCTATTTCACAAAACAGGGCAATGACCTAACAATACAATTTCATCAGATTAGTCAAAGAAGTGCTTTGCCATAATTAACAAACTAGTAACCAGAAATTCATTGGATTAGGAGTTGTTTCACAAAACTGTTGTCCAGAATGAGAAGATGATTATTGCCAGGCTTTAGATATGCAGCATGGCAGAGCATAGTACTATAGAGTGGCAGGTCACAGCTTCGATTCTGCTGTCCTCCGAATCCCCGATCTCAGTTGGTCTGCTGTGGGAGGTATGAACAGAAGCCAATCGTATTCCACGAAGGAGAAGGGTGTGGAGAGAAAAATTAGACGGCAAGTCACCCCTGGCCAATTATACTCTGGCTGTAATACTGGCCCAGAGCAACAACTGGGATGTACAACCAATGATTCCAGACCTTTGTAACAGCACAATTCCAACAGTTTTAATATACAGCATTACAGTAAGCAAGCCATTTATAAATTTTATCACAAAAATGCCTTCAAGTCAGGATTTAAAAGCTTAACAGTAAAGACAAAACCAGAAAGGTAAAATTGCACCCAAAGCAATTCTTTCAATTAACTTGTGATCTACTTTAATGAAAACAGTTGGTAACATACAATGCTATCTGCTTTTATTGCAATAATCATAACTTTCACTGTTCGCAACCTTGGTGTCATATTTGACCCTGAAATTAGCTTTCGGCCACATATCCGCAGCATAACAAAGACCGCCTATTTCCACCTCTGTAACATCGCCCGTCTCCGCTCATCTGCTGCTGAAACCCTCATCCATGCCTTTGTTACCTCTAGACTTGACTATTCCAACACACTCCTGTTTGGCCTCCCACATTCTGCCCTACGTAAACTTGAGGGCATCCAAAACACGGCTGCCCGTGTCCTAACTCGCACCAAGTCCCGTTCGTTCACCCTTCACCCCTGTGCTCGTTGACCTACGTTGGCTCCCGGTTAAGCAGCGCCTCGATTTCAAAATTCTCATCCTTGTTTTCAAATCTCTCCATTGCCTCGCCCCTTCCTATCTCTGTAATCTCCTTCAGCCCCACAACCACCCCCCCTGAGATATCTGCGCTCCTCTAATTCTGCCCTCTTGAGCATCCCTGATTATAATCGCTCAACCATTGGTGGCCGCGCCTTCTGTTGCCTGGGCCCTAAGCTCTGGAATTCCCTCCCTAAACCTCTCCGCCTCGCTACCTCTCTTTCCTCCTTTAAGACACTCCTTAAAACCTACCTCTTTGACCAAGCTTTTGGTCACCTGCCCTAATTTATCCTTATGTGGCTCGATGTCAAATTTTTTGTCTTCTAATACTCCTGTGAAGCATCTTGGGACGTTTTACTATGTTAAAGGTGCTATATTAATGCAAGTTGTTGTTGTTCATTCCATAAAAATATTTTAAAATTCTGAGAAACTTCCAGATTCCCAAGGTTTCAATCGGTGTGATGTAGATTTCTAAATGCAGTATTTTGTAGGCTAACCCATTCTACCTACATGTATAAGAACTGAGATCAGAACCATTACATCTGTATTTATGGCCACGTACCAAGGAACTAGAGGAAGGTGGACATAAATCTTAAGAAAAGCTGCCAAAAAATGAATTGGAGGCCAGCACAACCTTTGAGTCTCTCTGGGAAATGGAAAATGTGCTGGGTTTTTTTCAGTAGGAGGGTGATGGTTTAAATTTGTTTGATATTCTGTGTGTCACATTTGTTATTTAAGGGCTAAAAGCATTTATTTTTTTAATTGGCTTCCCACAGCAATGAAAACCATTGTGTAAATTAAGTCAATTCTATACAAGTGCTCTCCAACACAGCATCATTCTATCACAACAAATATTTAAAGCAATTAATTTGCAACAGTTTCTGTGAACACTCCTCTATGACGAGCTTTCAGAAGGTGGCACAAATAGACTTCCTCTGCAAGAAAGGAAGTAAAGTATATTATTCTGAGAAATTTTTAAAAAATTAACTTAGTCAGCGGGCTATCTGACAGATGGAAACCAACACCATGTTTAAGAGGCTCCAAAGAAATCTACACCCAATGGTAGGGTTTTTTGCTTGCTCAGAATGGAGTGCCTCCTCTGTCCCCACAGAGACACATTCCAAAGAGCTTAAGTGCAGGATGGCAGAACCAAGGCTTATGGATTCCCAAGTGTGTGTAGGAATAAGTGACACATCTAAGATTGTTCAGCTTACCACAGAAACCAAGCAGAAACTGATAGCCAAGTTCCGCACCCATGAGGACGACCTCAACTGGGATCTTGGGTTCATGTCACGCTACATGTAACCCCACCTGACGTAGAGTCAGCCAGACTCGAGTCGTCGTTGGCTTGTTCTCTCTACACAGATGCGGCCGGACCTGCTGTGATTTCCAGCAAAAAAAGTTTTTTGTTTTCCATCCAGACTCCAGCACCTGCCACATTTGACCCCTTGTGACCCCACCTCATTGTCTTTGATGTAATGTTTTCCTGACTGACCTGTTTGGATACCATCCACACCTTTAATTGCCGTGATTATCTCTCTGCCGAGGTGTGATAAAGGGCAGTTGGAAAGATTAACTGTAATCATCTGGCAGTGTTCTCTGACTATATATGCTGTGCCTATATACATCTCTTCACTTCACCTGACGAAGGAGCAGCGCTCCGAAAGCTTGTGATTTTAAATAAAGCTGTTGGACTATAACCTGGTGTTGTGCGACTTCTCACATTTGTCCACTCCAGTCCAACACCGGCATCTCCACATCACAGAAAATCAAGGGTAAGTTTCCTGCTGCTTGTCTAGCTAGGACCACTCTACTTTTTAAAGATTTGGTCTAGTGTTGTCTGGAGCCAAATGAGAAGAATCTCAGACTCCAATGACAGGTCTATCCCGCCAGGTTGCATTAGTGAGCTAGGATGGCTGGTTGATCATCAGTGTTCTGGAGTACTACTGACCTGCCTGGCTCAGGTATCAGATGGCCAAGTCTGGCAGAGAGAGTTTACTTAATTTCAAAATTCCATCATCTTATCATCTTGGAACTATCTCCACAATTGTTAGATAACTCAAGTGCCAGCCCACCCATAATGGGTACCAAGAACAGTAGCATAGTGGTAATGTTACTGGGCTAATAATCCAGAGGCCTGGACTAATGATTTGGAGATGTGAGTTCAAATCCCACCACGACAGCTGGGGAATTTAAATTCAGTTAATTAAATAAATCTGGAATAAAAAGTTAGTATCAGTAATGGTGACTATGAAAATATTGGATAGTCATAAAAACCCATCTGGTTCACTAATGGGAAGAAAATCTGGCCTAAATGTGACTTTAGACCCACAGGAATGTGGTTGACTCTTAACTGCCATCGAAATGGCCAAGCCAGTTCTAACAATAATAAGAATAAAACCAGACAGACCACTCGACACCAGCTACGGATATGACAATGGCACACCCAGCCCAGTCGACCCTGCAAAGTCCTCCTTACCAACATCTGGGTAATTGTGCCAAAATTGAGAGAGCTGACAGAATCATACCTTTCAACCAATGTCCCAAACTCCTCCATCACCATCCCTGGACTAGACCCACCAGAGGTAGTGGTATACAGTCAGGAAGAAGTGGCCCTGGACCATTGATGTTTCAGGTCAAGCATGGGCAAGGAAACCTCCCTCAGCTGATGTATCAGTACTCTTCCATGTTGAACACCACTTGGAAGAAGCACTGAGAGTAGCAAGGGCACAGAATGTACTCTGGGGAACTTCAATGTGGCTCTACTACTGGCCGAGTCCTGAAGGACATCGCTGCCTGCGACAGGTGGTGAGAGAACCAATACGAGGGGGGAAAAACCTACTTGACCTTGGCCTCACCAATCTACCTGTCGCAGATGCATTTGTACATGACAGTATTGGTAGCAGTGACCACTGCACAGTCATTGTGGAGACGAAGTCCCATCTTCACACTGAGGACACCCTCCATCATGTTGTGTGGCGCTACCACCGTGCTAAATGGGATAGATTCAGAACAGATCTAGCAGCTCAAAACTGGGCATCCATGAGGCTCTGTGGGACATCAGCAGAATTGTATTCTCATGGCCTGGCATAACCCCCTCTCTACCATTACCATCAAGCCAGAGGACCAACCCTGGTTCAATAAGGAGTGTAGAAGAGCATACCAGGAGCAGCACCAGGCATACCTAAAAATGAGGTGCCAACCTGGGGAAGCTAAAAAGCAGAAGCAGAATGCTATAGACAGGGCTAAGTCAACGCATCAGATCAAAGCTCTGCAGTCCTGCCACATCCAGTCGTGAATGGTGGTGGACCATTAAACAACTCCATGAATATCCTCAATGATGATGATGGAGCCCAGTGTGTGAGTGCAACCTACTTCAGCCAGAAGTGCCGAATGGATGATCGATCTCGGTCTCCACCATCACAGAAGCCAGTCTTCAGCCAAATCGATTCACTCCACGTGATATCAAGAAACGGCTGAACACACTGGATACAGCAAAGGCTGTGGGCCCCGACAACATCCTGGCTGTTGTGCTGAAGACTTGTGCTCAAGAACTAGCCGCACCTCTAGCCAAGCTGCTCCAGTACAGCTATAACACTGGCATCTATCCGACAATGTGGAAAACTGCCCAGGTATATCCTGTCCACAAAAAGCAGGATAAATCCAATCTGACCAATTACCGCCCCATCAGTCTACTCTCAATCATCAGCAAAGTGATGGAAGGTGTCGTCAACAGTGCTATCAAGCGGCACCTACTCACTGATGCCCAGTTTGGGTTCCGCCAGGACCACTCGGCTCCAGACCTCATTACAGCCTTGGTCCAAACATGGACAAAGGAGCTGAATTCCAGAGGTGAGGTGAGAGTGACTGCCCTTGACATCAAGGCAGCATTTGACCGAGTGTGGAATCGGCAGCGGCCGGGGGGAGAACGGACTTTCCACTGGCTGGAGTCATACCTAGTTCAAAGGAAGATGGTGGTGGTGATTGGAGGTCAATCATCTCAGCCCCATGACATCATTGCAGGAGTTCCTCAGGGCAGTGTCCTAGGCCCAACCATCTTCAGCTGCTTCATCAATGACCTTCCCTCCAACATAAGGTCAGAAATGGGGATGTTTGCTGATGACTACACAGTATTCATGTGAGGGGCTCTTATGATACTCCGTGGCAAATTGGTGTTGAATGCAGTCCTCCCTTCCTGCAACTGCTCTTTTTCTTGTTGCCAGAAATCCACCTCACAACTTGATCCTGGATCTCACATTTAAGACAGAGGATGCCCTCCTGTTGCATGTATAGGTGTGCTGAACCATAAAGAGGAGATGCACAAGATACATGTTTTATATACCATAAGCTTAAATGGCATTGAGATTTTTGGCCTTTACCAATATGGTGGGCAGTGCAGTTCCAGCTCATAATGAGCGTGTGCTTCCTGCCCGCCATATTGGAGGCTTAGCATACTGTTTAGTGCACGAAAGATGGGTGTTCTGCAGCCTAATCTCTAGGTCAATGCTTTCAGAAAGGTCTCGGCTCTCCCAGTTTGTCCCTTATGACCCATCCAACACATCATTGATGAAGACATTGAAAAAGATAGGTGACAGTGGACATCTCATGTCACTGCCCTTTTGCCAGAGATAAGTTTAGTGACTCTTTAATCTACCCTTACATGGATGTTGGAGCTGCATTACACATCTCTGATAAAATCCAAGATTTGGCCATGCACGCCCATAGCTTGTAGCTTCTTCACAAGGGATGAAATATAACATGAAAAGTAATGTAAGTGGGTTTTCCAGAGTCTTGTATAAACCTGTCCTCACAAAAGCAGAATTCAAGGAAAAAAAGATATCAGCATATTAGATAGTGCTACTCCATGTAAGGGATACCACAAGATTTCTACCCCAAGTCCCAAAGGATTGACCCAAGTATTTTTACACTGGTTAATACAGATAGCAATTTAGCTACCAAAATAGCAAATAATAACTGAACTTTGGAAAGCACAATGGAAACTAGAATAAGTCGTTGGAGTTGCTCTGGGTTTTGTAGGACATGCACAGTCCATGCTGGAAAATCTCGTCCAAGGAGAGTAATACATTCAGCAATGGCTCAAAAATGATTTGTAGCCAGTGCAAATTAACATAAGGCTGCTGGTAAACACGATCACATATAGAGTACTAAACACCAATGTTAAATTACAGTATCTCATAAAAATTTTTTTGTGTGTTTAGTGGATCTCTAATATAACGGCACTGCATTTTTACATCAACTATACCATGTGGTAGGGACAAAAGTCGGAACTCCCCTGACTGCATTCAAAGCTCTAATCACTTATCTACTGAACCTGCAGTCAAGCAAAGTTGGAGGTACCCAAACCTGCCTGGGTCTGCTTGACTCAGAAGATACCATAGGGTGAATGGCAAACCCTTGTAGCTATGGGCCAAAAATTCGGCCCTTGCCGGGTGAGTACGCACTGTGTACTCACCCGTAAGGCGTCCTGAAGTGCCGGTTTCCTGCATGCACTGCGCATGCGCGGGAAACCGGAACTTCCGGTCTGGTGAAGGGGGCGGTTCCTAGCTGAACCGCGTGCGTGGGAGAGGCTGCGCGCACGCAGCAAACTTCGGTTTTTTTTCAGGTTTCTCCGGGAGGGTAAGTATTGAAGAAGCTGCGCTTTTAAAAAGGAGGCGCAGGACCCGTTTTCAACAAGGTAAGTGGTTAATTAATTATAATTTAAATTTTTTTTCAACAGGTTTATCTTTTTTAGATACTTTAAAGAAAGGTAAGTTTATTTTTAGCACTGTTAAAAAGTATTTTAATTTTTTCAAAAATTAAAATTTTTGTTTAAAGTAGTTAATTTATTTAACTGATAGTTATTTTAAAAATGTGATGTTTTTTTAAAAATTTATTTGAAGTTTAGGTGTTGTTTTGGGGCCGATTTCAATTCATAGATTTGAAAGGTCTTCCTGTCAAATCTATGAATGAAAGATGGTCTGCTGCCATTGGCTCTCCATGGCCCATGTGATCCCAGGGGACGCATCGCACTAACTGCGCCCCTGGGACACGCAAGCACTGCACGCCGGCACTTGGAGCAGACCCAGGAGCTGAAGTCCCCGTGGGCCCAGAGGTCAACGGCAGGCGCGGTAGGTAAGTGCGCGCGCGATCCTTACCCCTGCGGCAAGCCGGAGAGGCGAATTTCAGGGCCATTACCTCAACTGGTACAGAGATGCAGAAAAATCACAAGAATCCAGCATCAACAACAGTCTGAAGCGTCTTTCAATGACACCAATACCAAATTCACTGAACAACCACTAGGAATAAATAATAGGTAAATACACACAAAATAAAATGACCTCATTACATTGAAATATTGCATTGCATCACTTGGGAGACCCTGACCTGTGATTAACAGAGGATGGAGGCCTACTTCTGCCGATGGCGACTTCGGCCAAACCCGCAAAAGACCGTCACCTCGACATTCCACCTCAACACCCATCAAGCAAACCAAGCTTTGAAAGTCTCCTTTTGTGGCGCAGAAGTAAACCATGCCAAAAGCCCCTCCTATTTAGGAGTCGCGCTTGATCGCACCCGGTCGTATAGACAACATCTCCAGAACCTTCGGAAGAAACTAAGGAGAAGGGTCAACTTGATCCAGAAACTTGCCGGATCCACATGGGGAGCAGATGCTCAAACCCTCGGTACGGCAGCACTCGCCCTGGTGTACTCTACAGCGGAGTACTGCTCTCCGGCATGGCTATCGAGTCCGCATGTCAAATCCGTTGATGTCCAGCTGAATTCTACTATGAGAATTATCACCAGTACGCTTTTACCGACACCAACACCTTGGCTGCCCGTGCTTGCAAACATTGCACCACCACACCTACGCCGCGAATATGCAGTCTCCAGAGAATACAACCGCTACACCAGCAAAGACTTGCCGATCCAGGCCGACCTGAACAACCTACCACCAACCCATCTCAAATCTAGGAGGCCATTTTGGACCATCGCCGAAGCCCTTCTGCAATCTCCCTTCAACCTTGATGACCGATGGCGAAATGCTTGGAAGAACTGTGACATATGGAATGGATTCCTTATAGAGGACCCCACAGGACAACCTGAAGGATCAAAGCTTCCTCGCAAACAGTGGACAACCATCAACCGCCTCAGAACCAGTCATGGTAGATGCTGCCACCTTCTCCATAGATGGAAGATTAAAGCATCTCCATCATGCGACTGTGGAGCTCCTCATCAGACCCTGGAGCACATCATTGAGCACTGCCCTCAGAGGAAATTCGCAGGCAGCCTACAAGATATCCACGCTGTTACACCAGAAGCTTTGGCCTGGATATCTGACTTAGATATTGACATCTGATTTGCTTTGCTACTACCATACAAAAGACGACGACTTGCACTAGTTGTCATCATGATGACAGACAGCTCTTTTAGAGAGGAGTGGCAGAAAAGCCAATTTTTGAAAATGTTATTTCCCATGAAGGCAAAGCCTTTTTAATATTGGCCCAGAAATTCGCTCTCCTGGCTTCCCGCGGGTGCAAGGATCGCGCGCGCTCCTACCTACCGCGCCTGCCGCTGACCTCTGGGCCCACGGGGACTTCAGCTCCTGGGCCTCCTGCAGCTGCCGGCGCGCAGTGCTTGTGTATCCCAGGGGCGTAGTTAGTGCGATGCGTCCCCTGGGATCACGTGGGCCATGGAGAGCCAATGGCAGCAGACCATCTTTCATTCATAGATTTGACAGGAAGACCTGTCAAATCTGTGAATTGAAATCAGCCCCTAAACAACACCTAAACTTCAAATAAATTTTTAAAAAAACATCACATTTTTAAAATAACTATAAGTTAAATAAATTAACTACTTTAAACAAAAATTTTAATTTTTGAAAAAATTAAAATACTTTTTAACAGTGCTAAAAATAAACTTACCTTTCTTTAAAGTATCTAAAAAAGATAAACCTGTTGAAAAATGTTTTAAATTATAATTAATTAACCACTTACCTTGTTAAAAACGGGTCCTGCGCCTCCTTTTTAAAAGCGCAGCTTCTTCAATACTTACCCTCCCGGAGAAACCTGAAAAAAAACCTAAGTTCGCTGCGTGCGTGCAGCCTCTCCCGCGCACACGGTTCACCTCTCAACCGCTCCCTTCACCAGACCGGAAGTTCCGGTTTCCCGCGCATGCAGGAAACCGGCACTTCAGGAGGCCTTACGGGTGAGTACACAGCGCATACTCACCAGGCAAGGACGAAGTTTTGGCCCAATTGTCATACTGTGTTCTGCACGTGCAACTCTGTGCCAAACCCCAATCAATCATTCAGTTTAGTTTCACGTGCCTGTGGAATTACTCACACGCAAACCCAGTAATTCCTAACTCATGACAGTCACCCTTCATTTAAATACACAAGAGCTTTGTGATCAGGCCACTAACCGAACCCACACACCGGCTGCATTTTTTTGGTACTCTCACTTTGCTGCATGCAATAGAAAACACCACAGACAAATGAATTTAACAGATTTATAAAAGATTAATAAATCAGTTGTGTTAACTCTGGTTTCTGACTGTAGTCTGATACACAAATTCTGCAGGCATGATGAGCTTGAAAGAGGTATTAAATACAAAAATACGACAACGTTACAGCAAAACAGCATTACATCACAATGAAACATCAGACTATGATCACAATACCAACTTCCATCTATTTACATCTCATCACCTCAAACATTTCTTTGTGAAGAACCACTGAATTGCAATTCATTCTGTTACTGTTTTTAAGAGATGTGTAGTGTAAATTCTATAAATCATAGCGACTTAGCAAGAGTTATATTGGCCTGTCAGCTGCGTTACAGCTTTCTACACAGACTGTCTGTACCGAGGAACTCTCCCAGAAATTCAACATAAATAGCCTTTACAAAACGCTTTAAAACCTGTGTTTTTCGTTGTATAATACATACAACATACATAATTTCTTTTCAAAACGAGCAGTTTTCCTGTACACAGTTCAGCAATTGTCTGATCTCTGAAAGATTGATCCCCATAACCAAGAGACAGCTTCTAATATGCAAAGTTACAATGTATTAATATAATCGCCCGCAGCATCTTACTTTGCTAAAAAAAAATTAAATCATTTTTTCCCCCCCCCCATATATAGTGTTAGCTTCTGCCTTGCAGAAAGCCGAGACTATAATGTTTCAACATACCTAGGCATCTAGCTTAGGTCCAAGTTCATGAATCTGATTAAAACCCCAAAATCTGTTTCACACTTAAAAGTCCTGTAATCCTTTCCCACCCAGAGATTTCCCAACAACCGCTGCCCCCCCCACCCCCCACCCCCTCCCTTTTCTCCTGAAGATGCTGACCCATGCAGCGGTAGTTCCACAAGTTTGGAACCTCAAGCCCCTGATACCTCACCCAGGTGGCTATTTGGTATGTGTGACTGTTGGCAGTGAGAGATCACCAGACATCCCATGTGCCTAATTGTAGTGTTCTACTGCCGGCTCAAGCTGCGATCGGCTAGTCGAGTAATCGAATCTGGGGCCTTCCTGGTCTGTACAGCTCGATACCACATTGGGCAGCATTGTCATGCACTAAGTGACGGGGGAGCTACCACCCTGAGATTAGTGAAAGGAACTCATTGCTTTTTTTTTTACTGTTTTGAGTGGCAATCGTGGGATGAGAGAATAAATTGACTTCACCGTTACATTACACAACTGTTATCGGCCAGTCACAGCTTCAGGAGAAGAAACTTAACAGAAAGAATATATAACTATATGTGCAGTGAGAAATTGTCCCAGAATCGATGGAAACTGCAGTGGTTAAGGAACCGTGACTTCCAGGAGACGATTATTTTTCCTCTTGCACGCAGGGAGGTTGCCATTTTTCTGCGCCCCCTGAATAAACTTCACACAGACTTTATCGTGATTGAACTGAACCAGAAACCTAAAAAACAAAAACATAGCAAAGCGTTTATTACTGCCTAATATAAACTTGAGAAGTCAGCTTCTTGCTGAACACCATGCACATGTTAATTCAGAATCCTAACACGGAGCGCTACTTCATTGCAAACAGGTAGAGCCCAACATGCACAGTTTTCCCAAATGGATCATATGCTCTGTACACATAAAGCACAGGGTCCCACCCCCACTGCACACGTTAAAAATAATACTTGCATTCCTGTCGTCCTAGGTATAATAATTGTATTTTCACAAGAGTGAGTTTACAATTAAGCAATTACAGCACCCTCCACCCTTGTTGGGAAATTGCCAATGAAAACCCCAACGCTTCATCCTGCATTAACAAAGCTAGCGTTACAATGAATTAATCACCCCACATTAAACGCGAGGGTCTGTGTAAAAGCTTTTCTCAGTGACTGGCTGACTTGATCTTGGTCACAATGCCCTTCAACCTCAAAGGTTTAATGTGAAGCTCAATGTGGGTAGCATGCCTAAAACCTGTCGTACTTAAAAGGTGAGTGATAGGAACAATACAGAACAGTCAGTGACTGTGTGTAGCAAGGGCACAAAGTGAAATGCCCAGTGCGCCATGAAATATACACCAATTGAAGTCAGCTCGATTGGTTTAAGAAATAAGAAAGTTGGCCCTTATAGCAGTCCACCTCTTGACCAACAAAGCAATGAAATATAGTGCCTAAAAAAATGGAGGAGAGCAGGATATGGGCTCACCCTCCTGATTCCGGCACAGCAAGCTTGGCCACACCAACAGGGAGACACAGACCAGAGGCCAGACACTTCCTCAAAGGGCAGGTCTGACATTAAAAAAGCAAGTCACCCTGGGCCACTCTTGTGTACTTTCTAATATCCAAACTGAGTGGCATTAGATGAGGCTTTGAGATAACTGCAGTGTGAAAACAGTGGAAACACATGGGTAGGATTTTCTCAATGACTATTTGGCATCCTCTTTAGGATTCCCGCACCATTTATGGTCTCCCAAAACTTGCTTATGCCTGAATGACCACTTACTATAAATGTTCCATTATTCTACTGAATTATCAATGGGTAAATAATTAAACATGGTCTCAAAAGGTTTCTACTGGATACAAGTCAACTGCCACTTAAATGGCATACACATGTGATCCGCAGAAAAATAGCTGAAAATGTTCAGATGTGGCCTAGCCTGAGACCGTAAGCCTAGCTGTGAAAGAATGCAAGTACCTGCATCCTATTCTCTGGATAACCATTAAACCATACCTAATACACTGACTTTCCCACTTGTCTCATTCTGCCTTACATTTAATTAGTTTAATTATACATTTTTTTCCCCTCTCTAAAGCTTTTAATAAAAAGTGTAAGTAAACTCTTCCGCCCCTCCCCCCTTAACTATGCTCTTATCACAAAACCCAACTTGACTGGTAGGAAGAGTGAATGGTGCTGGATTCACCAACATTTATGTCAATCGACACGAACCACCCCACCCACAACCAACCAAACCTGTCCTCTTGTAGATGGCATTTCTAACATTAAAGTATTATAATATCCATCAAGAGGACTTGATATCCTGTGGTAACTGTATTCTTCAGAACACGAGAGCCCCTGTGGGCTACATACTCACAGTTTTACATCCCCCACCCCACCACCCCTCACAGCAGGCCAGGTACTTTTGCCATGGGCGGGGACTCTGAAAATCTAACTCAAGTAAATTGTTTATTTCTTTTAAAAAGATGAACTGTTTCATTTTTTGAAACCATGTTCTCCTTGGATCCTATCGCCCTAAGGAGTTAAATTGAGGCCAAAGTCAGCCTAGACAAGGGAACTAGATGTCATATCTCCAAGTTTGCAGACGACACAAAACTGGGTGGGCGTGTGTGCTGCGAGGAGGATGCCGAGAAACTCCAGTATGATTTGGACAGGTTGGGTGATTGGGCAGAAGCATGGCAGATGCAATATAACGTGGATAAATGCGAGGTTATCCACTTTGGTGTCAAAAACAGAAAGGCAGATTATTATCTGAATGGCAATAGATTGGGAGAAGGGGAAGTGCAACGAGACCTGGGTGTCCTTGTGCACCAGTCGCTGAAGGTAAGCATGCAGGTGCAGCAGGCGGTTAAGAAGGCAAATGGTATGTTGGCCTTCATAGCGAGAGGGTTTGAGTACAGGAACAAGGATGTCTTGCTGCAGTTGTACAGGGCCTTGGTGAGACCACACCTTGAGTACTGTGTGCAGTTTTGGTCGCCTTATCTGAGGAAGGATGTTCTTGCCATGGAAGAAGTTCAGCGAAGATTCGCAAGGCTGATACCTGGGATGGCAGGAATGACGTATGAAGAAAGATTGGGTCGATTGGGCTTATACTCGCTGGAGTTTAGAAGAATGAGAGGGGATCTCATTGAAACTTATAAAATTCTGACAGGACAGGACAGACAAACTAGATGCAGGAAGGATGTTCCCGATGGTCGGGGAGTCTAGAACCAGGGGTCACAGTCTAAGGATAAGGGGTAAGCCATTTAGGACAGAAATGAGGAGGAATTTCTTCACCCAGAGAGTGGTGAACCTGTGGAATTCGCTGCCACAGAAGGCAGTAGAGGCCAATTCATTAAATAGATTCAAGAAGGAGTTGGATATATTTCTTAAGGCTAAAGGGTTCAAGGGATATGGGGAGAAAGCAGGGACAGGGTACTGAATTTGGATGATCAGCCATGATCGCATTGAATGGCGGAGCAGGCTAGAGGGGCCGAATGGCCTACTCCTGCTCCTATCTTCTATGATTCTATGCTTTATCCAACTGAGATCACATTTTTAAGTGGCAGCGGAGGTAAGACTAAGTTCCTGCTGGTCTGCAGGCTACAAGAATGGTGACTAAAATGTTGCCGGAAATGAACAGCCAGGACTAAGCAGTGTTAAAGATTGAGTAGTGCCTCTTCCTTTTCCCAAGCTCTAGTGGTCGTTCCGTACTATTAGATAAATGGGGGTGGGGGGGGGGTGGGGGGGAGAAAGAAGGGGAAAAGATGAACCTAGCAGTAGGAACTTCTACCATTACCAGCAGAAGGAAAGTCAAAGGGCTGGATTTTCATTGACCCGTGGAGGCAGGTTTGGAGGCATGTGGGTGGTTAAAATTGCAAAAACTGGCGGGCGGGCACAAGTCCGCCTCCATCCCACCTCCACGCAATTTTCATTAAATCGTGTCTGCTGGTCCCGACTTCGTCCCGCCTTTAAGAGACGGGATAGGCTGTTAAGGCTCTTAACAAGCACTAAATTGGCTCTATAATGCCATTTTGAAAGGCCTTTGTGATCTTAACCCTTGTTCTACATGAAGCACGCCTGTTCTGAACCACGATTGTGAAACCTGGCGGGAGCACATTTGGATAGCTGACTATCAGTGACTGGCAGGCATCTGGGATGGAGGAGCCATATCTGGGAGTGTCTCTCTCTGTGTGTCTCTCTCTCCCTCTCACAGCAAAGGCCAGGCAGTCTCTGACCTTCAATGCAGCAGCAATGATGACATCATCAGAGGCGACTTTCAGACTGAAAACACTAATTGGTTCATGGGTTCCCACATGCTGGAACTCAATTGCCCAATTAGGTGAAAATTGCATCAATCTCCCACATCCAATTGCAGTCGGGTGGATAACACGAAAAGCGGATGACACGACCCCAACCCGCCCCAGTATCAAAATCCAGCCCAAAGAGTGGATACCAATAGCTTCACTCTGTTACTCTGAAGCATGCAGAGCTTACTTACTTAAAGGGGAATGACTGGTTAAGGTGCTGCGTATGATCCTTCAGTTAGGAACATAGGAACAGGAGTAGGCCATTCAGCCCCTCAAGCCTGTTCCGCCATTCAATGAGGTCATGGCTGATCTGTATCTTAACTTCATTTACCCGGCTTGGTTCTGTAACCCTAATATCCTTGTCTAACAAAAATCTATCAATCTCAGTTTTGAAATTTTTAATTGACTTAGCCGCAACAGCATTTTAGGGAGAGTTCCAGATTTCCACTACCCTTCGTCTGAAGAAATGCTTCCTGACATCACCCCTGAACCGCCTAGCTCTAATTTTAAGATTGTTCCCTTTGATCTATCTACCGTATCAAATCCTTTAATCATCTTAAACACCTTAATTAGATCACCCCATAGTCTTCTATACTCAAGGAATACAAGGCCTAGTCTAGGCAACCTGGCCTCATAATTTAACCCTTTAGCCCTGGTATCATTCTGGTGAATCTGCGCTGCACACTCTCCAAGGCCAATATATCTCGCCTGAGGTGTGGTGCCCAGAACTGAACGCACATTCCGACAAAGGGTTGTACTCAAAGGGTTAACCCTCCATCCGCCCTCAGATCTTGAGCAACTTTGTGTACATTTCCAGCGTTTTAAACAGATTTACAACATTCATGGTTTTTAATTTTCTTTAAAAAAAAAATCAGAACTTACTCATTGTTTATCTCAACATTTATCTTCTGATTGGTTTTGAAGAATATTGTGCGATAAAGCTTGGTAATAATCTCAATTAAGCGGTCGCTGGTGAATAGAAAATCGCCCTTAGCAGCAGCTGTGGATCCCTGTGATAAAAGGATTGGTGGAATTAGTGTTCCTGCATGTATTGCACGATGTAGTAATTGGGCCAGTACACTATTACGCTCAACTCTTGAGATTTCAGCTCGAATCCAACCCAAACTGTTAGGATGAAAGAACTTCTCGCTCTGCTGGTTGCAAGAGTCCTCCCCACATGAAATGAGCAGTGGCCCCAGGTTCATAGCACAATTCGTCCATAATTTGCTGCAGATTGATGTTTAGGAAACGGAAAAAGTCACAGTGGGTGGGTGGGGGGCGCTCTTTTCGGGCTGGAATTAACGTTTGCCGGTGAAACAAAGTCATGTGACCTGGGAATATTACATGCCAAAAATGGAAAAGTGTTCCATTCTTCACTTTACTGAGCTGTAATTAAAAAAAAAAGCCTCACCATTTATATAAAATATTAATACAATGCAGGTCAGTCCTGTGGAAAGAGTAGCAACTTTTAGTACCGCAATATCTTTTTCTGTCACTAGAAGGAGCTCACATATAACCATATCTCAATGATAGCCTCGCATTTATATAACGCCTTTCACAACCTCAGGACGTCCCAAAGCGCTTTACAGCCAATGAAGTACTTTTGAAGTGTAGTCACTGTTGTAATGTAGGAAACATGGCAGCCAATTTGCACACAGCAAGCTCCCACAAACAGCAATGTGATGATGACCAGATAATGGGCCAGAAATTCGGGTCGGAGGCTTCCCGCGGGTGCAAGCCCCCGACCTGCATTTACCTAGTGCGCCTGCTGTTGTGCTCTGGGCCCGCGTGGGATTCCGATCCTGGGCCTCCTCCAGCTGCCGGCGCGCAGTGCTTGCGTATCCCAGGGGCGCAGTTAGTTCGAAGCATCCCCTGGGATCACGTGGGCCATGGAGAGCCAATCGGAGCAGGGAATCTCCATTCATAGATTTGACAGGACCTGTCAAATCTATGAATAGAGATCGGCCCCAAAACCTAACTAAAACTTCAAATAAATTTTTTTTAAAAATCTCATTTTTAAAATAACTATAAATTACATAAATTAACTATTTTAATCACAAATTTTAATTTTTGAAAAAATTACTTACAGTTTTTAACGGGGCTAAAAATAAACTTACCTTTCTTTAAAGTATTTAAAAAAGATAAACCTGTGGAAAAAATGTTTAAATTTTACTTAATTCACCACTTACCTTGTTAAAAGCAGGCCTTGCGCCTGCTTTTTCAACGCGCAGCTGCTAGGGACTTACCCGCACGGAGAAACCTGAAAAAAAAATGGAAGTTCCAGGCGTACGCGCTGCCTCTCCGTCGCACGCGTTTGACCTCCGAACCCCTTCCTTCAAGGGAACGGAAGTTCCGGTTTCCAGCGCATGCGCAATGCATATGCGAAACCGGCACTTTCGTTAGGTCTACGGGTGAGTACACAGCGCGAATTTCTGGCCCAATGTGTGTTTTAAAAAAAAAAAGTGATGTTGATTGAGGGATAAATATTGGCCAGGACACCAGGGAGAACTTACGTCCACCTGAGAGAACAGACGGTTTAATGTCTCATCTGAAAGACGGCACCTCTGACAGTGCAGCACTCCCTCAGCACTGCACTGGAGTGTCAGCCTAGATTTTTGTGCTCAAGTCTCTGGAGTGGGACTCGAAGCCACAACCTTCTGACTCCGAGGCAAGAGTGCTACCCACTGAGTCACTGGCTGACAAACATGAAACTAGTAACAAACATGGGACTCTACAACATTACAACCCTGACTTTAACTCGGGGTGCGAGTGCGACATGGAGTGCGGCTTGGAGGCCCACACAGCGCGAGCCTAGGGTATTTTAACACCTGAGCCATATTTTCATTTTTCGAATCGGCTCAAAGCCGGTGGGAATGATGCGATGGCTGGCAGGTGGAAGCGGAAAAGGGTGCGGCATCAGGCCATGGGAAGGGAAAGGGAAGCCGGAGACCAGGAGGCCAAAAATTCCACGTGGGGCCTGGACAAGCTCTCCTGCTCCTCCTGGCCCAGAAGGAAACCTGATCATCTTTTTAAAACATCACTTATCTCGGCCGCTTCAGGCCTTGGATTCAATTTGCGGCAGCTTTTCCCCGACACCGGCTGTAACTCATGTGGCCCGGGGTTAAAATAGTGTCGGGGTCCAAATGGTGTTATCGGATCCCGACTTTTGAATGTTTGTGAGGCCCTTGCTTGACGAAGGCTTCACATGCCTCCTGTAACCTGGAAGTAAAAATCCTGGCCGGTGAGAGTGCCGCGCAAATGTGGAGATAAGGGGGTTAAAATCAGAGCTTACAATACTGAACCAACAGGGTAGACATTCTGTTGGAGTTACACCAGTTTCCTGTCCTAACTCCAGCAAGTGTGGAGCTGTTCCACCTTTGCCCATAGCCCGCCTCCACTTCTGGGATACTCAGCCAGAAGTGATGGGATGGTGAATACGTTTGCCCTAATATGGGCAGGTGTATTCAAATGACATGTGCACAACAGAAAAATCACTTGACCCGTTTCCCGTCATTAATTCCATAGCAGTACTGGCTGCTGGGAACGCTAGTGTACACAGTTTGCTAACAACTCCCCCACCACCCCACCCCCCCCACCCCCAGCAATAAAGTATAATCAATCAGGTTATTTACAATTAAAAATTAAATATATTATTCAACAGCCCAAGAGCTGCAGCAGTGATTTTCCTCCCTCCCATGAGAAGTGCTCTCTGACACAGACGGGAAACCAATGAAAATTATTCAAATGAGGCCAGCTCAAGTAAATACGAGAGGCTCAAATCATAACCCGCCAACCTTGCATCACATTTCTGGTAAAGCGGAAAATCCCGGCAAATCCAAGGACATGGATGTTTTGATAACAAGTCCTGGACGAATACAATTTTGAACATTAAACTAGATTCTAATTTGACCGTATGTAGTAGACAAGTTTGGAACAATGCTCGAAAAGTCATGGGCTGTAGCAGGATGCTGGTAAATAAAGAGGTGTACATATTACCCGGACGGAACAAGGCCACAGTAAACTAAGCTGGATTTATTAAATCTGCTGGATTTCCATTCTGCACAAGTCAACAAACCTAAATGATATTACCAATGTCTTTCAGAAAAGTTGGACTTAATTTGCTGTATATTAAAATAGCGGCTGATATACATTAACCTTTAACTGGCACAAACTTAGATTGAACAAACTTCGCTCTGGATAGCACTGACCCGCATTTCTGTTTGCACTGCTTCTTTTTGTTTAAAGAACATTTCATAATTATGCAGCACTTTGCAAACTAAATGAATGTAACTCAGGGAGAATTATAACTCAGTTAAAGTGTCAGACAAAAGCTGTATTCAGTAATAACTTCACACCCACCAGAACTTGACAGTGAAAGGTTAATCGTATACTAATGTTCACATTCAGTCAGCAGCTTTTTATGCCAAGAGACTTTTGGATAGTTGTCTCTTGAATTACAGCATCATCCTGAGGTCTTGAACCATCCTCGGTAGCCAAGTCTCTTTATAAAGTTCCCAGAGCGGATGGCAGAAACAGCACATTCTTCTTAAAGATGATTTGAGGTTAAAGTTATATCCTGTAACAGTTTAATCTAACAATAGGGAAAACTTTTGAGGATGAGAGAGAAATGTGAACATTTTTCTTATGTCCAGTTTTACCTGTGTTTTTCCCGTAATTTTCTCTTTTCCTTGTCTAAAGATGCTGACCCCATGGTGGGATGTGGCTTCTCATCCATGTGGTTAATCTTCATTGGCAGAGCCTGGATAGCCAGTGATAGCACCTTATCAAACTGTGGGGAGCATGAGCCAAGCCTGATCCTGTCCTCAGTATGCACCAGCCTTGGCTCAGTCATAGCACTTTCGCCCAAGGTTGTGGATTCAAGTCCCACTCCACAGAGATTTGAGCAAAAGGTCTACGCTGACACTTCAGCTCAGCACTGAGGGAGTGCTGCACAGTTGGAGGTGTCATCTTTTCGATGAGAGGTTAAACCAAGGCCCCCGTCTGCCTTTACGGGCGGACGTAAAAGATCCCTCAACAATATTCAAAGAAGAGCAAGGGACTTTGCCTAGTTTCCTGGCCAATATTTAACCCTCAATCAACACCATTACAACAGATTATTTGCTCATTTATTTTTGTGGGAACATGTTATGCGCAAATTGGCTGCCACAACATTACAACAGTGACCACACTTCAAAAGTACTTCATTGGCTGTAAAGCGCTTTGGGACCTCCAGAGATCGTGAATGGCGCTATATAAATGCAAGTCTTCCTGACATCCACTTAAGAGCAATGGTCTGGTTAGCAATAAGCGGCAGCAATCCTAGACCAACTGAAAGCAGCTAACCCAGTTTAAGAGATAGAACCCTGCGGCCTTCTTGGCCTGAATGGCTTCATACCACACCAGTGACGTAGCTCTAACTAATCAGAGGAGTTCGGGGGTTCTTTGGAAATTAATTTGGGAGTAGTGTTGCCACCTGACAGGGTTTTCCAACAGCCAAAGCAGATTTTTGAAATTGGCAATTTTATCTGGCAATACTGTGGCCACGTCTTTAATATTGAAGATTTCCCCTCGTACAATATTTAAAAAAAGAGTCACTGCACTGCGTGGCTGGATATAACTGGCAACCAGTGAAATTTGCCTTTGGCTGGGCCAGAGGAAAACCAGCCAGGCGGCATCCCTACTGGACAAGGCCTCATGCCAGAGAGTAAATTATACATTGTGCATCAGATGGCGTAGACTTAATGGGTTGAATACCCATTTCTTAGTACACACCTCCCCAAATATGCAGTGAAGTGAGTAATCGATTGGATTCAAATAGCCCATCAGATGAAAAGACTTAAAAGAACATGGTATGCACCGGCCCGTAATTTGCAGTCAGCGGCGAAGCAAAGGAGTTCGCCGCTGGCCCCGAAGAAAGCTGCCCACAAAGATCTTGCGATCTCTATGGCGAGATGTTTGGCTTTTTTGACGTTCAGTTGAGATCAGTGTAGTATAGTGGGGAATTCCATAGTGCGAGCTCCTGTGATGTCAACAAGCTGTCTAAGCAGCCAATCACAATGCAGAATTCTCACAGACTGGGAACCAGGAAGTGATCAAGTTGTTTTTATTCTGACTTTTTAAAAATGTTAGAGAGCAAAACAAAGATTGGGGTTCTCACATGGGGAAAAGGTAAACCTGAAATAAATATGAACAAACTTTTTTAAAAAATGGCATTTTTGTTTAAAGTTTCTTAAAAATTGTAATTTTTATTATAATGGATAAATTTGACACTCCATAAAATTAAAGTTAATTTTTCAGGGCCATAACGTCTGTTTAGCAGTCAGTACACTGTTAAAACCCCAGTTATACCTATTCCAACAAGGTCTAACTTTTAATGGGGTATTTAACAGCGATATTACCGCGGAAAAGCCCACGTTTTCATCAGTTTCACTGAGTTCTGGCCTGGGTGGGGGTGGGGGTGGTGAGGGGTGCGGGTGGGCACAGCACAGCCAGTGTCGGAGCAGTGAATGACTGACTGCAACTTCAGGATTTCCGCGTTAGGATGCGCATGTGCTACATCCTGAAGTTGCGGTCAGTTCGTTCGCTGTTGTTACCCACTGCAAATAACATTGTTACCAGGTATAATTACTATTTGTCTTCACCAAATAAATCAATTGCCTCAGCTAACACACTCCGCCAAAGTAGGTACCAGTGCTCAGTGAACCCACAGCTTGCTTTCCATCACAGTTGGAAGTTTGTGTATTGCTGTCAGTTGTAATCCAAACAATGCAGTCTTCTAAAGCTCTTGATTGTTATTTCCCAATCAAACTTGAGCATGTTCCCTTCCATAAGGCAATTGATGTTAGCCATGCTTCAATATAAGTGGAGCTTAATTTTTTTCTTTCTAATAACTGAGGTATGAATCATTTCTCAGTCAGTAGCTAGAAAGTGGTTTAGCAAGATATCAATTAGAATCATAGGAACAGGAGTAGGCCATTCAACCCCTCAAGCCTGTCCTGCCAATCAACGAGATCATGGCTGATCTGATTATCCTTGCTCTGTCAATTATTCAGTGGATATTATCTAGACTCTGGATTTGTTGTTACCTTAAAGTTTCTATTATATTCTGTTTCAGTCTTTCAATATTCTGTCTAAGCATTTGTATCCCAGAAAGGTCACTTCAATATTACCACTGGATTTTTAAATTTGTTTTTAAATTTGTTTTTATGGGATGTGGGTGTCGCTGGCAAGGCCAGCATTTATTGCCCATCCCTAATTGCCCTTGAGAAGGTGCTGGTGAGCCGCCTTCTTGAACTGCTGCAGTCCGTGTGGTGAAGTTACTCCCACAGTGCTGTTAGGTAGGGAGTTCCAGGATTTTGACCCAGCGACGATGAAGGATCGGTGATATACTTCTAAGTCAGGGTGGTGCATGACTTGGAGGGGAACTTGCAGGTGGTGGTGTTCCCATGCGCCTGCTGCCCTTGTCCTTCTAGGTGGAAGAGGTTGCAGGTTTGGGAGGTGCTGCCGAAGAAGCTTTGGCGAGTTGCTGCAGTGCATCTTGTAGATGGTAGACACTGCAGCCACGGTACGCCGGTGGTGGAGGGAGTGAATGTTTAAGGTGGTGCATGGAGTGCCAATCAAGCGGGCTGCTTTGTCCTGGATGGTGTCGAGCTTCTTGAGTGTTGTTGGAGCTGCACTCATCCAGGCAAGTGGAGAGTATTCCATCACATTCCTTACTTGTGCCTTGTAGATGGTGGAAAGGCTTTGGGGAGTCAGGAGGTGAGACACTTTCCGCTGAATACCTAGCCTCTGACCTGGTCTTGTTGCCACAGTATTTATGTGGCTAGTCCAGTTAAGTTTCTGGTCAATGGTGACCCCCAGGATGTTGATGGTGGGGGATTCAGTGATGGTAATGATGTTGAATGTCAAGGGGAGGTGGTTAGACTCTCGCTTGTTGGAGATAGACATTGCCTGGCACTTCTGTGGCGCGAATGTTACCTGCCACTTATCAGCCCAAGCCTGAACATCATCCAGGTCTTGTTGCATGCGGGCATGGACTGCTTCATTATCTGAGGAGTTGTGAATGGTGCTGAACACTGTGCAGTCATCAGCGAACATCCCTATTTCTGACCTTATGTTGGAGGGAAGGTCATTATGAAGCAGCTGAAGATGGTTGGGCCTAGGACACTGCCCTGAGGAACTCCTGCAGCGATGTCCTGGGGCTGTGATGATTGACCTTCAACCGCCACACCAATCTTCCTTTGTGCTAGGTATGACTCCAGCTAGTGGAGCGTTCCCCCCCACAATTCCCATTGACTTCAGGATGATTTTCCTACTCTTCAGTCTGGTACTAAAATACATCTATACCTCATGTCCATGTGTTAAGTGGGGCAATTTCTTCTCCAATTTTCTCCCAAGGACATTAACTCTAGTTGGAGTAGGTCCACGGGGCACCAGTAGGCCTCTGGCATGTTAACTAAGTGGCCCTTCTCTGGTGAACCTAGATTTCAAATATTGGTATGCTATTTGAGCATGAGCAGCATCACAGGCAAACTTGATCCTGTCCTCACTCAAGATCCCAACATCTGCACTTCCAACAGGCATCACTGGATAGTGACGAGGCAATTGTACTGCTCCCAATAGCACCCCAGGGAGACCAGCTACTTCAGTGAAGATCAAAGACCAAATCCCAGGACCTTTCTGGTCTGCATCACTGTTAAGAGTTTAAATGGTGCATATTTAATAGGGAGCTTCACACAGTTCATTTGAAAAGGAGCGGAATAAAATAAAAGTATTACACCACTCAGTACTCTTCCAAACAAGGATTTAGTGGAATTTTAATGTTCCCTTTAAATAGTATGTTATACAGGATGATAGTATATTCTAAATACTTTAACTTCATGGGATTTAAATGCTGTGCCTTTTTAAAGTTTTAACTGGATTTTAAGTTTATTATTCTAAACGGATTGCTAAGATTTATAAAATTAGCTCAAATGAAGAGTTTCACAGTAATTCCTCAACCAACCATATCTGGGACAATTAAGTCTATGTAGCTGAGGAGAAAATAAAGATTTTGAGCAACTATTCCTTCTCCTGTTAATTCTTTTTCAGCCCTACAAAATAGCAAAGAACAAGATCCTATTCCAAAACAAAAGCAAAATACTGCGGATGCTGGAAATCTGAAATAAAAACAGAAAATGCTGGAAATACTCAGCAGGTCAGGCAGCATCTGTGGAGAGAGAAACAGAGTTAACGTTTCAGCTCGATGACCCTTCGTCAGAACTGGAAAAAGTTAGTGATGTAACAGATTTTTAAACAAGTGTAGGGGCAGGGAGAGGGGGGAGGAGAGGAAAGAACAAAAGGGAAGGTCTGTGATAGGATGGAAGGCAGGAGAGATTAAAAGACAAAAGGGATGATGGTGCAAAGCAAAAGGAGATGGTAATGGGACAAGTTAAGAAACAAAAGATTGCTCTAGATGAGGTGTAAATGGCAATGGCAGAATGAAAGACAGCTGCCATGTGAGAGAAAAAAAGAAAAAATGTTTTAAAAGGGGGCCGAGGTTATGATCTGAAATTGTTGAATTTGATGATGTTGAGTCCAGAAGACTGTAAAATGCCTAATAGAAAGATGAGGTGCTGTTCCTTGAGCTTACGTTGAGTTTCATTGGAACAGTGTAAGAGGCCGAGGACGGAGAGGTCAGTGTGGGAGTGGAGCGGAGAATTAAAGTGACAGGCGACCGGAAGCTCGGGGTCATGCTTACGGAATGAACGGAGGTGTTCCGCAAAGCGGTCACCCAATCTGCATTTGGTCTCCCCAATGTAGAGGAGACCGCATTGTGAGCAGCGAATACAGTATACTAAATTGCAGGAAGTACAGGTAAATCGCTGTTTCACCTGGAAGGAGTGTTTGGGGCCCGGGACAGTGGGAAGGGAGGAGGTAAAAAGGCAGGTGTTGCATCTCCTGCGCTTGCGCGGGAAGGTGCCGTGGGAAGGGGAAGGGGTGTGAGGGGGTTCCTATTCAGCTTACTGAGACATTGCTGCCGTTATTTTACTCATTTCTGTCTTATATAAAAACAGGCTTCGCAGTGCGATTTTGCACTGAGTGCGGTTTAAAGAGAGTGCTGCAAGTTGGGTGAGTCAAGGAGTCTTAACTGTTTGCTAAAATCAAACTTTTGTTTGTTTCACATTTACTGTTACTGTTTACTGTTTAAAATCTAAATTTCCCAGCTTTAAGCAGGGTTATAAAGGGATACACAAGGCCTACAATTCAGAGCAGCTGAAGGCAGTTAATTAGGGAAACTAGATTAAACTGGTTCTCCTGTAGCAGAACCCAGCAAGCTCCTTTGTTTCAGGGCCTGTAAAAACAGGCTTTGCAGTGCAATTTGCACGGAGTGCGGTTTGAGCAGAGTGCTGCGAGTTGGGTGAGTCAGAGAGTTAGGTGAGGAGTGGAAGGAGGAGCTCCCTTGCTTCGCCTTTGTTTTTCCTAACTTTTCACCCTGTAGGAATTGGTTCTTACTTTACACCAAGGAAAGAGTCCGAGAGCGGGAGCAGTCAAACAACAACTGCGAAACCGCTAAAGTGACGTCCAACCAGGGAAGGGGCTGATTGGTAAGTAGGACCTGGTATTTCTACAGTCCAGTCGTTGAAGTAAAAGTAAGGTTTCTAGTTCAGAGTAAGTAGTGTTTAAAGGGAAGTAAAGGTCCCTAGTGTATATAATATTCTTTAATTTAAAGGAAGTAAAGGGAGTAAATTAAGGGTAGGACATGGCAGGGCAGCTCGGCAGCGTGGAGTGCTCCTCCTGTGCTATGTGGGAAGTCAGGGACACTTTAGGTGTCCAGGGCGAACACATGTGCAGGAAGTGTCTCCAGCTGCAGCTACTCGAAATCCGCGTTTCGGAGCTGGAGCTGCGGCTGGAGTCACTGTGGAGCATCCGCGAAGCTAAGATCTTCGTGGATAGCACGTTTAACGAGGTGGTCACACCGCAGGTAAAGAGTGCACAGGCAGACAGGAAATGGGTGACCGCCAGACATAGTAAAAGAACTAGGAAGGTAGTGCAGGAGTCCCCTGGGTCCATCTCCGACAGATTTTCCATTTTAGATTCTGATGGGGGAAGATGGTTTCTCAGGGGAATGCAGCAAGAGCCAAGTCCGTGGCACTATGAGTGGCTCAGCTGCACAGGAGGGGAGGAAAAAGAGTGGGAGAGCAATAGTGATAGGGGATTCTATCGTAAGGGGAACAGATAGACGTTTCTGTGGCCGCAGACGTGACTCCAGGATGGTATGTTGCCTCCCTGGTGCCAGGGTCAAGGATGTAACTGAATGGCTGCAGGGCATTCTGAAGGGGGAGGGCGAACAGTCAGAGGTCGTGGTTCACATTGGTACCAACGACATGGGTAGAAAGAGGGATGAGGTCCTGCAACAAGAATTTAGGGAGCTAGGTAGCAGATTAAAAAGCAGGACCTCAAAGGTTGTAATCTCTGGATTACTCCCGGTGCCATGTGCTAGTGAGTATAGGAATAGGAGGATAGAGCAGATGAACGCGTGGCTAAAGAGTTGGTGCAGGAGGGAGGGCTTTAGTTTCCTGGATCACTGGGTCTGCTTCTGGGGAAGGTGGGACCGGTACAAGTCGGACGGGTTGCACCTGAACCGGAACGGGACCAACATCCTTGTGGGGAGGTTTGCTAGTACTGTTATGGGGGGTTTAAACTAACTTGGCAGGGGGATGGGATACGAAGTGGAGCTATAGTAGGGGGTGATGCACAGCCAAATATAGAGGAAAAAACAAGTCAGCCTGGAAGGCAGAGCAAATATGTAACAGCACAAGAGATTTTAAATGAATATTTTGCATCTGTGTTCACTATGGAGAAGGACAATGTAGGCATAGAAATCAGGCAGGGGGATTGTGATATACTTGAACAAATTAGTATTGAGAGGGAGGAGGTACTAGCGGTTTTAGCGGGCTTAAAAGTGGATAAATCCCCAGGCCCTGACAAGGATGTGTCCCAGGTTGCTGTGTGAGGCAAGGGAGGAGATTGCAGGGGCTCTGACACAAATTTTCAGAATCTCTCTGACCACAGGGGAGGTGCCAGAGGACTGGAGAACAGCTAATGTAGTACCATTATTCAAGAAGGGTAGTAGGGATAAACCAGGGAATTACAGGCCAGTGAGCCTAACATCAGTGGTAGGGAAATTATTGGAAAAAAATCTGAGGGACAGAATTAGTCTCCACTTGGAGAGGCAAGGATTAATCAAGGATAGTCAGCATGGCTTTGTCAGGGGGAGATAATGTCTAACCAATTTGATTGAATTTTTCGAGGGGGTGACTGGGTGTGTGGATGAGGGTAGTGCAGTTGATGTAGTCTACATGGACTTCAGTAAGGCTTTTGACAAAGTCCCGCATGGGAGACTGGTCAAGAAGGTAAGAGCCCATGGGATCCAGGGCAATTTGGCACATTGGATCCAAAATTGGCTTAGTGGCAGGAGGCACAGGGTGATGGTCGAAGGTTGTTTTTGTGACTGGAAGCCTGTGTCCAGTGGTGTACCGCAGGGATCGGTGCTGGGTTCTTTGCTGTTTGTAGTGTTCATTAATGATTTAGATATGAATGTAGGAGGTATGATCAGTAAGTTCGCAGATGACACGATAATTGGTGGAGTGGTAAATAGCGAGGAGGGAAGCCTCAGGCTACAGGATGATATAGATGGGATGGTTAGATGGGCAGAACAGTGGCAAATGGAATTTAACCCTGAAAAGTGAGGTGATGCATTTTGGGAGGACTAACAAGGCAAGGGAATACACAATGAATCACAGAATCACAGAATCCCCACAGTGCAGATAGAGGCCATTTCGGCCCATCGAGCCTGCACCGACACATATCCCACCCTATCCCCGTAACCCCACGTATTTAATCCCCCCTAACACTAAGGGTCAATTTATCATAGCCAAATCAACCTAACCCGCACATCTTTGGACTGTGGGAGGAAACCGGAGCACCCGGAGGAAACCCACGCAGACACGGGGAGAATGTGCAAACTCCACACAGACAGTCACCCGAGGCCGGATTCGAACCCGGGTCCCTGGCGCTGTGAGGTAACAGTGCTAACCACTATGCCACCGTGTTGCCCTGGTAGGACCCTAGGAAGGACAGAGGATCAGAGTGACCTTGGTGTGCATGTACATAGATCCCTGAAGGCAGCAGGACAGGTAGATAAGGTGGTTAAAAAGGCATATGGGATACTTGCCTTCATTAGCCAAGGCATAGAATATAAGAGCAGGGAGGTTATGATGGAGCTGTACAAAATGCTAGTTAGGCCACAGCTGGAATACTGTGTGCAGTTCTGGTCGCCACACTATAGGAAGGATGTGATTGCATTGGAGAGGGTGCAGAGGAGATTCACCAGGATGTTACCTGGGCTGGAGCGCTTCAGCTATGAAGAGAGACTGGACAGGCTGGGGTTGTTTTCCTTAGAGCAGAGAAGGCTGAGGGGGGGACCTGATTGAGGTGTACAAAATTATGAGGGGCATAGATAGGGTAGATAGAAAGGAACTTTTCCCCTTAGTAGAGGGGTCAATAACCAGGGGGCATAGTTTCAAGGTAAGGGGCAGGAGGTTTAGAGGGGATTTGAGGAAAAACTTTTTCACCCAGAGGGTGGTTGGAATCTGGAACTCACTGCCTGAAAGGGTGGTAGAGGCAGGAACCCTCACAATATTCAAGAAGCATTTAGATAAGCACTTGAAACGCCATAGCATACAAGGCTACGGACCAAGAGCTGGAAAATGGGATTAGAATAGACAGGGCTTGATGGCCGGCGTGGACACGATGGGCCGAAGGGCCTCTTTCTGTGCTGTATAACTCTATGGCTCTAACATTTAATGTCTTGTCTATGGAACACTTACCTCTTTGAGGTGTACAGCGAAGAGTCCATCCGTCTGTTTGCTAACAGACACACTGGTGATGTCCATCATAGGAATGGTGGATTTGATCTGGCCTGATTTTTGATCAGCAATGAAGAAGTTGCTTTTGGTTAATAGGAAGATCCTCGGGGCTCCCTGCATCAAGATAGAACAACTGTCATTAGAAATAGGGTCACAACAGGTCAGAGCTGCACGAGCAGGAACGAGTCACCATTTCATTTAAACCCCTTTCAAGCTCATCATGATTTTCAAACAAATGTTGCTGCAGACTTGACAGTCACTTACTGAGGCCAGAATTTCCTCTCGGCATATATGACCCTGTATTTTAACAAGCAGCTGGATGGTTTCCAAGTGTCCTGATTTGTACATTACTGACAATCCTGTCCACCCAGCAGAAAATGAGTAACCTTAAAGCTCCTTCCGTCAGTGCATGCTTAGTGACCACTTATTGGAGGTAGAATAATGGCTAATCATCTTTACTTGGGGCACAACTGGTAGTCGCATCTTATCCTTCCAGCTAAATATTTACTGTCTGCAGCTGAGAGTGTCAAGTCATTTCATCGAATACATTAAGTGATCAAAAGTGTAATAAAATATTTTTTTCCGCTAATTTTCCGCCTCTTCTCCCAAGGTGGTGACAGTTCCATGGCCAATGATAGCCCTTCAGTATGTCACCCCAAGTGACCATTTTTAATAGTTGAAATGTGGACAATGAGTATCAACATGCTTTTCAACCACTGGGATGGGGACATTACATCTGTGCCCCACTTTTCCTCGCTCCACATCCACGTACCTTTAGCAGGTTGTCAATGTCCACTCATCAGGTGCAGGAACCTGATCTTCGTTTTCTCTCCTGTAACCTGGAGATGCTGAGACCAACTGTGCTAACCTCAGCAGCAGCCCAGGTGAGATCAGCTAATTCCTTGTAGACCAGGATTGAACATGGGACCTTACTGCTCCATATCACCCAGTACTGAATCTCATGCAGTATTTCCCCACTGGGTCACCTGTTTTTCTGGTTTAAGTTGTATCAGAGTACAAAGACCATGGCCCAGAGTTTCCTTGGAGCTACAGAGTTTATGTTTACATAAGTGGGGTTTCCGCCGCACTTTTGGTCAGGTTATGGCGGCGGAGTGGGAGTACCTCCAAGAAAATTCCAGGCCCACGAAAACACAATGAACCAAACTTGCTCTAACCTTGCCATTAGCTCGGTTAATTTTGTTTACAACATCTGCCAGCACGATCTTCTCTTCCACAGCACCATTCAGCTTCTGGTATTTGGGGTTCTTACTGATTTCCAGATAATCACCTTGGAAAGGCTGACGGACACTGCAGAGAGAAAATTTCCAGAACTGAAATTCCAACAAACAAACCCACTGTCCCTTTTATGTGCCTGCGTCATCACATCGTTTTTAATTAAGCAGAACTTCAAATACCTGAGTAACATTTTAAAGTCTGATCACTGAGTTCAAGTACAGTCGGCACTGTGCAAGATCAATTCTGATAAAATTAATCACCAACGGCAACTTTTCATCAACTCCTTTAATGCCATTTTAATGATATTTTTCTTACTATTATTTTAGAAAACAAATAAGGGAGTTGATCTTATCACACAACTCCACTACGAACAAACGTAACGCAACTAAAATTCTGTCAATCATTTGGCTGCCATTATTTTAACAAAAAGGTCACTGCCTCCTCTCTGAAAGGCACTGACTCATGCTGGATTCAGTTCCATGGGTGCCAAGCAGGAAGTGGTAGCTCACCTGAACGACTATTCTTCATGTGTGGGTAAAGACAGTGACTGCTGATAATCCATTTGATCACCCATCCCGTCCCATCCCAATGGCCACACACATGCACTTTCCACTGGGGGTCACTGATTAGCAGTCAGAGGCAGGAACTCTGGCCACCCCAGCTAATATCGACTAACTCAGAACAGACTGTGGATTGAACCTGAAATTCTATCGGTTTATATGGCTCAATGGTACACTGGACTGTGCCGTTGCCCACTAAGCTATGCAGGAGCTAGCTGCTATTATGTCTGGGGTACAGATACTTACCTCTTTGAAGGTGAGAGTGCAGGTTGAAAATGCCATAAAAAGCCAAGGGGATTGGTGGTTGTATACATAAGAGAATTGAACACAAAAGTAAGGAAGTGATGTTGAATTTGTACAAGATATTGATCAGGCCAAAGTTGGAGTGTTGCATGTAGCTGTGGGCACCCCATTATAGGAATGTCATTGGATTCATAGAAATGGTACAGTGAAGATCAATAGAATGATACCAGGAGTGCAGGGTTATAACTTTGAAGGAAGGCTCAAAAAATGGGTTATTTTTCAGTGGATCGGAGAAGGGTATGGGGAGAACTAATAAAGGTTTTAGAAAAGGTTTTGAGATAGTAAGTAGTGAAAGATCGTTTCCAAGGGTTTGTGAAACATTAGCAAGGGGCCAAGTGCTCAGGATTATCACTAAAAGAATAAAGGAGGAAGTTAGAAGACACTTGTTTTCATAGAGGGCTATTAGACGATGGAATGGTTCA
Source organism: Squalus acanthias (assembly GCA_030390025.1). Taxonomy (NCBI): domain Eukaryota; kingdom Metazoa; phylum Chordata; class Chondrichthyes; order Squaliformes; family Squalidae; genus Squalus; species Squalus acanthias. The sequence continues at coordinate 9,324,934 of CM059427.1, forward strand.
TCACAAGTGGTCATTGAACCATAAAGTATAACTTCCTTTAAAAAGAGAATTGGGTAAGTATTTGAAAAGAAAGAATATAAAAAGATATGAGGAAAGAGCAGTGAAATGGGATTAGAGTAGACAGCTCCAGTTGTAGAGCTAGCACCAGCACTGGTGAAGTGGGCGAATGGTCTCCTTCTGTTCTGTAATTTCTAAGATTCTATATATTTCATTATACATTTGACAGGACATGAGTATCTGGATTTGTTTATTTTATTACCCCCCCCCCACCCCCCCAATCCCAGAAACCACGATAATGAAATTCAAAATGTCCGTTCATCAATACACTTCCTCTAGGAACATGGGAATTGCTAGACAAAAAAGACCAAGGTCCATCTAGTTCGCCTTCTACCATCCTGGTAGTCGCATGATACAATGATAACGGAGTTGTTGACGAATCAATATCTTATCAATTAGTCTAGACCCAGACATGAGGCAAGGGAGAACGCCAGTGGTGGAAAGCCTTGGGAACCATAGGTCCAATGTCACCTGTTCCTCCCAAGCATGGTACACTTACCACATGTCATGTCTCAAATTACTCATGTACTGTATCCCAAAATAGTGTTTTTGGAATTTTTTTAAAATCTCATTTGGATTTGAATGAATCAACACTCTCTGCTTCCACCGTCTCCCTAGGGAGCCTGTTCAGTCACTTCTGATTTTCAATATATAAAAGCAGGATAAACTTGATTGTAACGTGCCATTTCCTGACAGCCTTGCTGGCACAAAAGCTTCAAACCAATCCTGTTTTCTTCTAAAAAAGACATGCAATTCTTCAGCCAAAACAGCCAGTCACTCTGATGGGTGGGAGATGCTGCTCCAATATTCCTGCCCCTGTGAGCAGATGCCCGGGAAGTGCTGTAAATAACCCCTTTATGTAAATGGGATGAACACCAGGCTAGATGTGCAGCAGGACTCGAGAAATTTCAGGGCCCGGAGGTCATATTTGACCTTGCAAAGTCCAAATACTTTTGGAAATCATCCCCATTGCTTTTTGTTGTGAACGTACTCAGATAATCATTTACCAAAATCAGACTGCCAAAATCAAAGAGCCAACACTGTTGATCACTTTTTATTTTTAACACTGTATTCCTTGTGCTGAATTTCATATCTGGTCTGTACTTCTGTGCAATCATTGTAATTCTTTTTTAATGCATTACACAAGATATACCTGTTAGAGCAGAGCTATAAAGTTCATAGAATTCTCTATGAATGATCATTACAATGAGTTAATAATTACCTTAAAAAGACTTGTGTATCATTAGCAGATGGCAAAGGAGATTTACAGGATTGCATTAGTCACACAACCAAAATAAGGATATCTAGCTGCAGTCCATTGAAATGTGTTATCGTTCATCAGTACCAGAATAAAATTGATTATTTTTTTCCATTTTAAAGCATTGTGCTTATGAAGGACACTTCACAATGCATCTTACCATTACGGCTGATATCCGCTATTACCTGTTGGTGTACAATGCCTTCTTATCCTTGAACAGCTCACTTGCCTCGAGCTTCTCTTCAAATATAGCTCTCTTTTGTTCTGTGAACTGATCCCTGTACTTCTTGCACTGCAAGCAGAGCACAACAGTCGGTTATAAACATTTTTTTAAAATTCTCCTTTTTCTTTTAGCGATGTAACACTTTGAGCTGGATTTTCATTGACCCGTGGAGGTGGGTTTGGAGGCGTGTGGGGGGTTAAAATTGTGAAAACTGGCGGGCGGGCACAAGTCCGCCTCCATGCAATTTTCATTAAATCGTGTCTGCTGGTCCCGACTCCGTCCCGCCTTTAAGAGGCGGGATAGGTTGTTAAGGCCCTTAACAAGCACCAAATTGGCTCTATAATGCCATTTTGAAAGGCCTTTGTGATTTTAACCCTTGTTCTACGTGAAGCACGCCTGTTCTGAACCACGATTGTGAAACCTGGCGGGAGCACATTTGGATATGGATAGTTGACGCTGGCTGGCTGGCTATGGGGATGCATATCTGGGAGTGGTGGTGTAAAAATATCTGGGAGCAGACTTAGGACTGCTGCTGCTCATTTTGCAGGTCCTCTCACAGCAAAGGCCAGGCAGTGTTTGAAGACCTTCAATGTAGCAGCAATGATGACATCATCAGAGGTGACTTTCAGACTGAAAACACTAATTGGTTCATGGGTTCCCACATGCTGGAACTCAATTGCCCAATTAGGTGAAAATTGCATCAATCTCCCACATCCAATTGCAGTCGGGTGGATAACATGACCCCATCCCGCCCCAGTATCAAAATCCAGCCCTGTGAGTCAAGAGCAAGCAACGCACTTCAGGTTTTAGGTCATCCAACAAATCATGAGTATCACAGGCAATCCTCACCCTGTCCTCAACAAGCATCCATGTGTGCACGCTTTCCTGCAGACATCAATGACTAGCATTTAGGAGCGGAAATCTACACTACTTTCCCTATTACCGAGCTCAGGGTGCTCAAACGGAATAGAGTGCCCCATCTATCATTCTCTGGCCGACGAAGTGGGTAAACTGCTTCCAGGCCTCTGCAAGGTTGTCCTTCAGTCACTACTTGGTGATTTACCCGCTACTTGAGAGAAATGTCTATCTCTGAGCTTCACTTGAGAGAACAGTTCTGAGATCAGTAATCACCATATGGGGAATTGGGAATTGGAAATGGGGTGGGAGGGGTGGGGGGAGGGGGAAGAGAATGGGGAATGGAGCTGCGAAGGAATGCGAGGGGGGGGGGGCGCGAGAGAATGGAGGCGGCGGGAATGGGGACCAATGAACCTGGATTTAACTATTAATATCTGAGAAAATCTTATCTTGTTTTTTACCCTCCACAGGTGGAAGATCCTCTTCAGCTCGGTGTGCGTATTGTCCAGGAATAGGTATGATCTGGCTGGCCAGGTCCTCTCTGTTGGGGACAGTGAAGGCAGCTTCTTCTTCAGTTCCAAGAAATACTTTTGTATCTGGGATGAAACAAAGCAGTGCATTACAGTCAGTGCTTATTGACAAAGCAAGTCAAGATTAGTAACCATTTTCTCCAAGGTCATGCCACTTTCATAGACTGTTTGCTCCATTTCTAAAACAGAAAACAAGTAATGGAAAACAAATCTCTTAGCCAGCACTGCATCCTTTGCCCCGTACACCAGCACTGGAGCACTGTATTAGTAAACACATTTGATAGGCTGCAGAGAAAAAACACTCTTGCTTTAAGACTCAGTACAGTCTAAGAGACTGTGGTCCAGATGAAGTTGGGTGATTCCATCTTCCACAGCTTTGGCTGTAGTTCCAATCTTCTACAATACTGTGACTAGAGGAGCTCATCAATTCCTCTGCCCTTCTTCCCCTTAGCCTAAAGCTTGAAAACTTGGAAGCTTAAGCCTTTAAAGTTCCTGGGCCTGGAGGATCAGTAAAGGCTGATCCCAGATTGGTCAAAATTTACTAATCTGGGAACAACCTTTTCTAGTCCTCCATGCCCCGGAATTTTAAATAGCTGAAGTTGAAATTGGATTCATGCGCATGTGCAAAGAAGAAAAGAAGTGGCAGAGGCTTTGTGGGCCTCATTTGGCTCATGGACCTCCTCTTGGATACCCATGGCCTAAATAACCAACCACTGCACTTTAAAATCATTCTTTATATGTGAAAACCTCATCAGAAATTGAGAAGGTGCTGTTTTTGTGCCTCTAATACACTTCAAAAACATTTTTTTCTTACTTAATTAAAAGGTGATCATATTTTTGGTGGAATATGCTTATTATCTTTTTTGAAGTATCGTGAGATCCTTAACATCCACCTGAATGGACAGGTGGGACCTGAGTTTAACATCTTCTGACAATGCAAAGTGTCAGTCTAGTCTACATTATATGCTTAATAACTACAGGTACTTTGGAGCTCAAACGTACAACCTCCTGATCTCGAGGGGAGAGTGCTACCAATTTAGCCAGACTGACATAAAAGGTGGTATCATAGATGACCAATACCTGTCTGGCATCGAGAATAGTAGCTTTGGCACCTGAAACTGCATTTTAACCAGATTACAAACAGCTTTTAGTGGCATGTTTGTGTCTGCAGATACCCCTGAGCCAATGTTTGACTGTCTCTTATAACTGTCTTAATCCAATTGATTAGATTAACTTTAACCTCTAGATGATAAAATTAAAATAGCATTCAGCCCCACATTTGTTTGTTGTCCATGAAAGATATAGATCATTGCATCTAATTATGGCATCTGTTTACCATGTACTGGAAGCCATCAGTATGATTTCACACTCATTCTAAATTGTACAGCAATTGGAGAAGCAAATTTCTATCAACTTACAATTCTTTGAATGGTAAATTCATAGATCTTCCTGCCTGCGTTCGCACGGAAGAATTTTCTATATTCCCTGCGAACCTGAGGAAAAACAGGAAGTAAGCAGACAGACGTTTAACACATGTAACTTTTCAATTGCTTTGTTGAAAATTGCCATCACATCACAACTGTACCATCGAGAACAGGTTCCATATGGAATCGACAATTGTCAGAAACCATTAAGAATTTGAATTCAGAAATCACACTAGATAACATTTAAGAATCTTAAAAAAATCAATTTAATTTGACAAAGTTAATATACCCAAGACACAAGGAAACAATGTAAATCGAGCAATATTTCAAAATCAACCTGCCAACAAAACCTTTGATAAACACAAGCATGCATATAATCTGCAAATAGAAATGTTAGCAATGGATTAGGAATCAACAGCAGGTTAGTAGTACTAGTTCTCAGAACCTTTTCAAAAATATGGGCTCCCAAGCAAATACCTTTACTCATAGCAGTTGAAAGGAGTTATTCTGTTCTTTAGCATATGAATGTAAGGGTTTTAACAACATCCTGTTTAGGGTCAGGATGATTTGAGGACAATCCATGAGGTCAGAGGTTGTAAGTGTCAAGGGCCTTGCAGCTTTGATGGCAGACCTTGTAGGGTTTGCACCCAGTCCTTTGTGGTGTACTAGAACATTGTCCCCTTTACCCTTGAGGGGTATTCTGTGTTTATGTGAGATGCATTTGGATCACGTGGGCTTCCAGGAATAAGCTCCAGCCTGCCTGGTCTTTCCTGATTTCTGGAAGGTGTCTGATTGGGATACATCCCACAGATGTTCCATCCAAATGTCTGTAGTGGGAAGTTTTGTGTCATATTGCAGGGATGCTTCACCTTGTACCGAGGAATGACAATTGCACATAGGTTTGGATCTACAGGAGGCATATTATCTTCTCTATGGCCTTTAAGATTGTTGCCCAGGAAGGTTGAATGAAGAGATAGGGGTGCAGCAGTGTACCCCTCTGGTCACAACCCATCCAGCATTCGTTTCCCCGTGGAGAGGTGGTATTCATGGACGCGTGTGGGATGTGGTGAGCTTGATGTATTACAGAGATGGCCCTCCCACATTCTACTTCAGGTGATGGTTGTGAGGAATTGTTTCCATACTTTACACCATTTTTAATCTTATTTATGTTGTCTCTTAATTTGAAAATCAGTCATGGTACAGAGTGTAGAGATATATTTACAGGGTTTAGCAGGGAGTGTAGGAACAGGTTTTTTTTGGTGGGGGGGTGGGAAGGGTTCAGCTCCCACTGTAGTTTTTCAAGCATGGCTGGGTCCTGAAGGAGATATCTAATCTGAAGGTAGCAGCATAGGTCACGTTGGATGGGGTGGAATTTGTCTCAGTTGTTGAAAGGGTATCATCGGTCAAGGAGATTACCTAGTCGGGTGATGTCTTTGTCAGGTTCACATCCCACCCATGGAAAGGGCCTCTGGCAGTTCTTTATTATATCAGATTGAGGAACAGCCTAAAAGGCCTCGAGGGATTTTCAGGGAGATGCAGACCTCTGTCCAGGCTGTTATTATTGGGTGTTCCTTGGCTCCGGTCATCCTTTTCTTGGGGTCTATGAAGGTTTGACTTTTTACGGGGTTGGCTGGGAAGCCTTCAACTCCATGCCCAGCCGTGCAGCCCTTCTAACAAGACTCTGTGCAATAAAATGTAATCCAAACTTGGTCCTGAATTTTTGTTTCACAATTAAATTTTATAATCCTATTTTTCCCTCAGTTATATTCATGAACATTGTTAAGATTATGTTGCTTTACTTTGTAACAATGCATCTCCCTTTAGGAGATATTATTCCATTTCAAGTGTAAACACTATTTCAATGGATTTTGAGATACTCAGTGAGACTCCACCAGTCCCTCTAAGCATATTATTACTAGCAACTTGCTATTGGACCACCTCTACATACTCAAAGGTTTATTAATCAGCATAATGTGCGGGTTAGGTTGATTTGGCTATGATGAATTGACCCTTAGTGTTAGGGGGGGAATTAAATATGTGGGGTTACAGGGATAGGATGGGATATGTTAGGGGGAATTAAATACGTGGGGTTACGGGGATAGGGTGGGATATGTGTCGGTGCAGGCTCGATGGGGATTCTGTGTGAGAAAGCAGGGACAGGGTACTGGATTTGGATGATCAGCCATGATCGTATTGAATGGTGGAGCAGGCTCGACGGGCCGAATGGCCTACTCCTGCTCCTAGTTTCTATGTTTCTATATAGCTTTATCTGCACAAATAATGCCATAATTTCTATGGATGCTTTAAACATCTAGCTCGAATTCAGAAAAGAGAATAAAAGATGACAACAAAAATATCAATCTGATGAGGTGTCACTATCCAGCCTTCCTGTGAATTTGTTTCTTTTTCCAATGATGGGTCTAAGTGAGCATCGCAATCCTATCCAACATCTCACTTAAGGATCACTCAGGAACGTTGCAGCATACTGAGGCACAGAGTGATGGGACGTGGGTCTGAGCCTGTGATTCCCACACTATGAGCTCTTCATTTGAATGATGTCTTGTGGGTAGTTGCCATGTGGAGGCTGTGCACTCCCCCACAGGAAGAGCCAGGAAACAATGGGCTATGATACCAATAGTTCGATCTTAATAGAATTCTTTCACTTGCTCAATGGTGACTAACATTACCTCCCAATGGCCTGCCCCAGCCTTTTTGTTTTGCTGGAGAGCAAGAAAAGGAGAAGGGATAGCACTAAATCCGGCTTGGTCAACATCCCGCGGCTGGGCAAGGCCATGAATAGAGGCCGAGGGGCATGTGGAACAGCAGGTCTGCCAAAGGTTACAGGTGAAGGGAGAACAAGCTGCAGATGGCCCCCGGATCATATTATGTATACCACTGATCTAATTGATGTTAACAATTAACCTTGCAAAGAAAGTCTGAACATGTACACATTACATTAACGGTCAGCCGATATTTAAAAACTTGCCGCAGAGCCTTTTGAATCGACAGCACTGGCAATTACGTTGTAAATATTTACAAGGGACATTACTTCCAACCCTAGCATTCCAAAAGATGTAATAAGGATCAAAATAGGCAGAGTTTTGCTAAAATGGCAGTATTCTTTCTGTTGAGCTCAACAGCATCTCGAGCCAATGTCATAACTTGTATCTACACACCAACCTCCTTCACGGTTCTTAGTCAGATGATAGGTGCTGAAGAAACCATTACCAAAATCATGGTTATAGCATTTTAGAACACTCTAGCCATCAGCTAAGGGCTAGCAGAAAGATATAGCTATCCCTCTAAATGTACTTGCAGGAATAGATAAAGCAGTCATGGAATCTAGGTATTCAGTGCAGAAGTGTGCTGAAATTTAAAGGAAAATACTGCTACCAAACTACTCGTAACCTCATGCAGCTTGCCACAAGTAAGTTTGCAGTTAGGGTTTTCACCGAATAGCTAAACATGAAACTGGTTGAAAGCAGCAATTTCAGCGGAGTTAGATTTTTTCCAAAATCTCCTATTTATGCAAGTTAGTCACAGAAACCCTGGTTGTGTACCTCGGATGTAGTAACAAATAATTTAGCGAGTGCTAAGTGAGACAGCAGCCATGGAGAGTGTTTATTTTATGAATGAGTCAAATAGTGACTATTCACCCAGGTTTGAGTAGCTGACTTCAATAAACTCCAATTGTGACAAGACATGTATTAATCGTTGGTTAAACACTTCATAAATGTAGCAAATTTACTTCAAATAAACTTTGCTTGTTTCGGTTAAAAGTGCGGACAAAGCAAACATACCAGCATTTTTAAATATTAAATTTTCATCAACTGATATCCAGTTCCAGGACCAAGTGGGAGTGATCTAAGTTAGTACAGTTATGGAATGATCAGGGGTTAGTGGTTAATGTAGTTTCCATTTGGATGGATTTTAGAAGGAGGTTGAGTTGGGGGAGTACCTTCAGTCCAAGCCAGTAAGCCCAAATGACAGCAACCGCATGTTTACGCCTGGCTTCCTCCTTCAGGCGTTTCAATTCTCTCCGTGCCTAGAAGGTTGCACATAACGAATGAAGAGACAGATTGATAGATATAAAAGAGAGGCAGGTACACAGCGAAGGATGTTCCCAAAAAGCATTGAAAGAAAATTGGGACAGCATGCCACATGATCAGGTACAAATGTCGATACACAAAACATATCACAGCTTTTTAAACAGCAATCAAACTATGAAGATATTTCAGAAAACCTAGAATAAGCCACCTGTACTTTAACAGTAACTTGTTGTAGAATAATCAACAGATGACGCAGAAAATACTTATTAAACATCACATGGTAAAGCTCGATTTCTAGATCTTCTATTAAATTCCACCATAGTAACTTGACTAAACTAGACATATGTATATGTGTATAGATTTTATTTTTGGTCAGCCAGAAGTCCAACATGTGTGGAAACACATTACCATGTTTAAGATTATCCAAGCCAAGCTACTGAGAAATGTAACATGTAGAATTTCTGTTTGCCCGATACAGAGTGCACACTCTCTCCTTGTAGAGAGGTACACCATTTACCAAAGTCCAGAGAGCTTGTACGCGGATTGGCAGAGCCAAAGCTTACGGTTCCCAAATATGGACAGGGATACTGCAGTAGTTTAACTAGCTAAAACCACATAGCCTACGTGAGCACTGGTAAGCTTCCCGCTGGGACCAGTCTATATGTTAGGGTATTTGCATGCAAGGTTATCTGGAGCCAAGTGGGAAGAATCCCAGCCCCCAGTGACAAGTCTCTAGGTTTCATTAATGTGCCAGACTAACTGATCGATCATCAACAGCACTCGTGTATTGTGAACCTGCTTGGTTTAGGTATTGGATAATCCAATCTGTAACAGAGGGTTGGCTTAGTTCTGAAATATCATTGCCAGATGTGTCATTTTGGAGTCACTACAACCAATGTTCCTGCTAACTTTTTTGGGGTGGGCTGCCCCTTCAAATTATTGCGCATGCGCGGTGTTTTCCATTTAAAAGCCGCGAGTGGCCTGCGCGGGACCTCCAGACCTCAGCGGCCACGCAGCTTAATGGGAACATTGACTACAATCCCAAAGAGACCCATTTACCTCTTTTGGGGTCAATACTCACCAGCTGGTTGTCTTATACATATTATATAAATACATATTAAATTATACAATTCCGGGCACGACATTTTAGGAAGGATGTCAAGGCCTTGGTGAGGGTGCAGCAGGAATTTACTGGAATGGTACCAGGGATAAGGGACTTCAGTTACTAGAGAAGCTAGACTTCTCTCAGACTAGAGAATCTGGGATTGTTCTCCGTAGAGCAGAGAAGTTTAAGGGGAGATTTAACAGTCCCAATCTCTGCTTGGCGGGCCAGGAGGGCAGGTGGTGGACTGAGCTCTGAGGGCTGGGGATGAACAGGATTTCTGCTCATTGGGGTTGGGGTTGGGTAGATTCAGGCTTAATGCAATTTCTGCTCAATTGAGAGGGTAATTGTTAGGGCTGTTATTTCCTTTGGATGCTAGATTGTGTAATCCGTTTAACAGCAGCAAGATTTTTCCTTGGAGATTTCATTCTTTCAATCGCTCATTTATCCTCTCCAGGTGGAACTGCTTATGTGCTACATGACATTTCTCATTGAGCTGACTTTTGCAGCTTCACTTTGCTGATCTCCGTTTCCACAAGTTGTGATAACAAATGGATTTTTAGGAACACAAGAACATAGGAACAGGAGTAGGCCATTCAGATCCTCAAGCCTGTTCCACCATTCAAATAGATCAGGGCTGAACTGTAACTCAACTCCATCTACCCGGCATTGGTTCGATAACCATTAACACCCTTGCCTAACAAAAAATCAATCTCAGTTTTGAAATTTTCCATTGACCTAGCCTTCAACAGCTTTTTTTTTGGGGGGGGGGGGGGGGGGGGAGAAAGAGTCCCAGATTTCCACTACCCTTAGTGTGCAGAAGTGCTTTCTGACATCACCCCTGAACGGCCTAGCTCTAATTTTAAGGTTATGCCCCCTTGTTCTGGACTCTCCCACCAGAGGAAATAGTTTCTATTTATATAATTTTACAATTTGGTTCTGTTCAATTGAACACATCTTGGGGGCACAGGAGGGCAATTTTCATCTTAAAGGACATAGATTGGGAATTTTGAGACTGGTGTGAGGGGCTGTCATGTGACGTTAGGTGCTGCTCCATTGTAATCAATTACATCACAGCGCCACCTACAGGTCCAGTACTTTTGAACCCTTGCGGTCACTCACCACTTTTAATATATGGTAGATTGATTAATAAACTATATACAGGAAACTCTTTATTAACCGGCACCCAAATATCCGGAAATCTCTCTTAACCGGCAAAATTCTTGAGTAGGTAACCGGGGTTTTCCTTCATCTCTCGTTTAAAATTAACTTTAAAAAAAACCCCGAGGCGTTTGCCTTGTATCGGAGCGTGTAGATTGGGAGGGGAATGTGCAGCCCGGGTAGGCAGCGGACACGACAGATGGTCAGCTGGCGGTCCCCGGGGAGACGGAGCTCCGAATGCAGGCACATGTCAATGTGTACGGGGCTCTCGTACGTTGGGAGATATAACTCTCCGTTATCCGGACTGTTTGATTAACCGGCACCACGCCGGTCCCGTCGGTGCCGGTTAATAAAGAGTTTCCTGTACAGTGAAAAACCACAATGTGGGAGATAAATAACATCTTATAGTTGTGAACATTTTAAATTCTGTTCAGAGTGCTCACATAACTTCAGTGCTATACCTTTGTGTGTAGCTGGGCAGCAATGCTATTATCAAAAAACATCCTGCGATGGTCTTAGGCTTCTGGAAAGGGAAATGCCAATTTGCTTTTCTTTCTCCAGAGTATAACCATTTACCAATCTCTAGCTACACACTGTAACTCTCTGAATCCAGGTGTATGTTAATTGAAAAAAAATCCATGTTAAAATCAACCCTGAAATGTATAAACACAATCTAATACACAAAATTAATATTGTTCTAGCCTGTCTGATCCTCAGAGTACATCTTCCTCTATTCATTATTTGTAAATGAAGACATGACCATATGGTAGTGTTCCCAGCTAGTATTTTGTTAAAAATAGCACAAAGAGGAAAATACAGCTTTATTTTCTGAAAGGAATTCACTAATGTGTAATGTGCGTGAATCAGCACTGGTGAAGATATAGTACAGTTACTGAACTTGTAGATATTGTGAACAAAGACTTGAAAAAGTGGTATCAACATTTGCATACTGCACTAAGAATTATTTTCCTCATCATAAATGTTGGTAATATTTTATTAAAAATCTGTACAAACTGCTAATGGCTAGTTTTATCACTAGCTATTAATCATAATGACTGGAGGAGTTAGACATGTAGAAAACTTACACAACTTGCTTCCCCAATCAAGCTATCACCATCCAAGATACTCAAGAAAAAAAAAAAAATCTGTTTCACGTTAATTCAGTCATTACACAGCACCAACAATAATTCCTGGGATTCCTTTAACACCTCGAAGGAAATGTACACGTGAATTCTGACTGCAATCACGGATACATCACCTGTGTCTGCTTCAGTCAATTTCTGTAAGAGTTTAGGATTAACGGTCCAGTTTTTAATACAGTTGCAAATAAGGTTTCTGACCTTTATACTCAAACACCAATTAGGATGCAGATTTTAAACGGGGAGGGGTGTAAAATTGAACAGTATGGCCGCGATTTCCCCTACCTCGGCAGGTCCGGTGCGACCGGGGTCGGTGGCGGGTCCCGACCTCACTGCTGGCTCCAGCCCGCTGTGTAGAATGAGTTTACGTTAATTGGGCTTGTTAAGCCCGCCCAGCGCGTTTGCCAGCCAATTGAAGGAAGCGGGTCTGATGACGTCACTTGATGACATGTCATCAGCCGTTTTCCTTAAAGGAACCATGCGCAAATTAATTTTGACAGTTGTGCGGTCAGTGTTCTACAGCATTGAGGTGCTGCAAACACTGACAGGCACTGCACGGCTGCACCCAGGCTCTCCCATGACTTCCTCCATATGCTTATGGAGGGAGTCACAACACGCAGGGAGGTTCTCTTCTCTTCCAATGGGCAGAAGGGACCTCCCCAGGAGATCAACGCAATCTGGTTGAACATTGCACAGGACACAAGCAGGGATGTCGTCAGGAGGACCAGGCTGCAGTGGCGCAAACCTTTCAATGATCTCAGTAGATCACGAAACGTTACTGCAAAGCCACACTCAACCTCATCCTGCTGTGCCACTCATCACATCCCCATCACTCTGCCCCCCCTACCCTAATCCTGCACATCCTTACTCACACCAACTTACCTTGCACCTCCACCCATCCCTCTCTATCTACATTATCACTTCCCCATCTCACTAGCCACCCCTCACACACACCCTCATCCTAGTCCATTTATACCAACTAACAACACACAAGTGTAGGCACTTGGGTGTTTTAGCCAATGTTCGTGTGATGTTTCTGCTACTGAGCTGTCAAACATTGAAATCTTTATTTTCAACACTTTGCGTTCTTGGACAGATTTGTGTGCACCTTTGGAAGTGGCTTAGTGAGTTGCAGTGAGTGGTGAGACATAACGGTACCCCCCGCAAGGCTGATGAGTGTGAAAGGAATGGCTTGGGCATTGTAGGGATGCTTTATGGTGTTGGTGTGGGGTGGTGCCAACCTGGCGCATCATGCGGCAGCCACGGTGTATAGCGTCAAGTGAAGTAAATCTGGTTATGGTGAGGCCATCCCTGGCCTCCCGGGCAGCAATGTGGTCGGGTGCTGATGCCCTGTGTCCTGTGCAGCATCAGTTGATTGCGGAGAAGGTTGGTGTTGTTGTTGGTGCTGCTGGTGTTGGGGCTGATCGGGGTGGGATTCTGAGGACCAAGGTGAGATAGTTTCAAGGGCACCGATGCTGATGTAATAGATGGTAGGTGAACTTGAGATGACAGATGCGATCTGTCAATGGTGAGAAGGTTGTTCCAATGAGGTGACACTGGATACAGAGTTTACTCCAAATACTTGCAACCTGCATAAAGCTCAATCTGTCTTCCAAATGCAGTCTGCAACAGCTTCTGAGCATGGAAAGTGAACAGCTGCGAGATGGGAGCTTTTATAGCACATTTGCCGCCATCAAGTAAAGAGATGATTTCACGGTAACACAACTCCCGACCTCCTTACCTGACATGATCCCCAAGCAGCGGGACCCCGTGGGCAACCTCGTAAAATGTAAAGGTGTGCTCAAAATACTTCTAAAGTGGCTGTTAACAAGGTCATAATGACCTGAATTGCTGCCGCCGCATGTCGAGTCTATTCAACGCTGAGGGACCCGACATCTGGGAAAGGCGCGTGGCAGCAGGTTGACAACAGGTTCCCGACCCGCTGTCAAAATTTTTTTTCCAACCCACCACCAATCGTGCCCACTGACTCCCCGAAAAATTCCCCCCTATGTATATTTGAAATAGAGAGCTCATTAACTTGATTTTTCCTCCCTAATTCAAGGGAATTGCCTCAGCTTGCTTAACCCCACTACATGCAACAATGTATTTCAAATTATTAAATGTGTCATCGTCAATGATTTTTATTATACTAGTCAATTTCCCATGGCATGGCACACAGAAAGGCTCATTTTTCAATTGACCTAGCCTCAGCTTTTTGAGGGAGAGAGTTCCAGATTGTGAAGAAGTGCTTCCTGACATCACCCCTGAACATCTACATCATGCATAGGTTTTGAATATAATGAAATATTAAAACATGAGAATCTCCCAATAATGGCAGTTCCCTTGAAGAGAAAAGGTTTTTGATTGAGGAATAGTTTTCTTCAGGCTTGTGGGCCTGTGTTATAATGGTGTTCATTTGTACACAGATTTTTTTTTTTTTTAATTATTCATTAACGGGATGTGGGTGTCGCTGGCAAGGCCCATCCCCAATTGCCCTTGAGAAGGTGGTGGTAAGCCACCGTCTTGAACCGCTCCAGTCCGTGTGGTGAAGGTACTCCCAAGTGTGCTGTTAGGGAGGGAGTTCCAGGATTTTGACCCAACGTCAATGAAGGAACGGCGATATATCTCCAAGTCAGGATGGCATGTGACTTGGAGGGGAACTTGGAGGTGGTGGTGTTCCCATGAGCCTGCTGCCCTTGTCCTTCTAGGTGGAAGAGGTCGCGGGTTTGGGAGGTGCTGCCGAAGAAGCCTTGGCGAGTTGCTGCAGTACATTTTGTAGATGGTACACACTGCAGCCACGGTGCGCCGGTGGTAGAGGGAGTGAATGTTTAAGGTGGTGGATGAGGTACCAATTATATACTAACATTGTTACACGAGTCCCAACTTTTTGGGGATGGGGGTGCAACACTGAAGTGCCTCAATTGTCCTGGCAGGTTGCATTGTCCACCTCTCCAACCACCCCCCCCACCCCAAACACACAACCGCTATTCACATGCACTATGACTTGCACGAGTGAGGCCTGGGTTAACTCATGGTCCACTCTTTCATCATTGTGGAGGGATAGCTCACCCAAGCTTCCCATCTCCTGCTGCCCTAACTGGTCAAGTCTCTGTGGCAGAGTGCAGTGGGATGCCAATTTGCTTCACCACTAAGACTGACCTTTGTAACAAATCAACTTTAATGACAAAGTTAGTAGAATGGCAGTATACAAGTAACATTTCTCAGTGCCTGTCACAACCAGCCCAGTAATCATTTGTCGACCAAAGTATTACCCGGCTTCGTAACTTAAATAACTACGTGAATCAGAAAATAAACCAAACGTTGTGATTAGACGCAGCAACAGCATCTCACAATCAACATGGCATCATACCTGGCTACAGTAATGGTAGTTAGTAAATAGCAGTTACACTTCATTCCAAAAGATGCAGTTTTCAGGTTAACAGGCCACATGCTCCACTATTCAATGGCATGCAGCAGATTAATGCATTTGCAATCTAACTATTCTGAAAAGGAGTATTGCTAGTTTCATCATGCCTCTATAGTGGACATTGAATGCGCTAGTTGTTAGAGTTTGGGAGAGGAAGTATGAGAGTTGCTGAGATGAGGGTTGGGGATATGAAATACCTCGTATCCAAGCCAGTAAGCCCAAATAACAGCAATAGCATGTTTACGCCTAGCCGCCTCCTTCAGTCGCCTCAGATCCTTTCGGGCCTGTATTTTTGTTTTCGTTTTTCCCCACAGAATAGTTATTACGGGGGAAGAATGGTAGCAGGGGGAAAAAATGGAAGCAGTATAAGAGAAATTAGCAGAAGCCAAGAGAAAACATTGTTTTTTTTTAAATATGAAAATTGAACAATTGAGCGCTAAAGAAAGAATTTCCTCCACAGAGAGATGAAAGTAGTAAAAGTTGCTTCAATTTTAAGTGGTCAGGAAATAAAATGGGTTTTAATACATCAAAGTTAAACTAACAGTGAATACCAACACCCTTCAGAGTTGAAAACAGTAACTCTTCATACCTGAGTACCTCGCCAGTAGGCCGCAATTGTTGTAGCCGACTCCTCGCAACGTTTCTGGTGCTTCAGCTCTCGCAAAAGCTTGCGTGCCTTCCAGTGGGCGAGGGGGGGGAAATGGGAAGAAATAAAATAAAATTCCTGTTTTTTTGTTAAAAAGATTCCCTCCCTTCCTTTGGATGCTCACCGCTGCTGCACACCCATTGTGGTTTCTTGTTGAGTGCTTTGGTAGCAGGATTGTCAGCTCTTTGGCCTTTCCCGCAGTGGTGTCTACACTGCTGTGTGTTTGGCTGACTCTGTTCTTACAGTGTCGGAGTACGCTTGCAGATTGAAGGGAACTTGGTTTAAAGACAGACTCAAACTCAGCCCCTCCGAATGAGACTCTGGTGCTCTACCCACCCCAAAACATGATGCGGAGATGCCGGTGTTGGACTGGGGTGGACAAATGTGAGAAGTCGCACAACACCAGGTTATAGTCCAACAGTTTTACTTGAAATCACAAGCTTTCGGAGCGCTGCTCCTTCATCAGGTGGAAGGAGCAGCGCTCCGAAAGCTTGTGATTTCAAGTAAAACTGTTGGACTATAACCTGGTGTTGTGCGACTTCTCACATTTGTCCACCCCAAAACAAACAAGTCTTTCTCCGTTACCTTTTACCTGGTTCAAAACTAATGTTGATAATGGAAAATAGCCATTTACAATGAGCGGTCTTACACTATGGGGGTACATTTTCTTCTTTAGTGTTCCTGGTGCAGATGTTGGCGTACTAGGAGTGCATGTTAGGAATTCAAGCAGCTGCTGCCCCCAGCCTACACGAAGCTCTGTATCACGAACAATAAAGATAAAAGGTCACCCCAATATTGCTTTGATATCATATATACAAATCAACTGTCACAATTATAAATAATGCAGTGATCAGTACTTTTTTATACATTTACCTTCACATGTAATTTGACAGCGACATGGATTAATGAGAATATCTGAACATTACAGCATCATATATTGTAACAGCAACATTGAGAAGTTCAGGTCACAAAATATGAAGCATTCACAAAATTCTGAGCACATTTTAGAACGAGGAGGAGAATATAAAAGAGGTGGGTAATCTGATCAAAGATGGTTAATTTCTAGTGAACATTCCCTCACCAAAAGGGCAGGAGGCTTTACTAGTGCTGGGTTGCTTGCTGCTGGAGATTCAGCTACTAGAAGGTGTGCAAAATCAGTACTGAATGATTCATCGTACAAATCGGCGCACCAGCTAAGCCTGGCTGAAATCAGAATGTACTCTGGATGACCCAGTGTCCGCTCACATCACTATATAATATATTACAGTGCCTCTTATAGAATTATACAGCACAGAAAGAGGCCACTTGACCCATCATACCTGTACCAGCTCTTTGAAAGAGCTATTCAATTAGCCCCACTCCCCTGCTCTTTCCTCATAGCTCTGCAATTTTTTTCCCCTTCCAAGTATATATCCAATTCCCTTTTGAAAGTATACTGAATCTACTTCAACCACCCTTTCAGGCAGTGCATTCCATAACTCGCTGTGAAAATTTTTTTCCCCCTCATCGCCTGGTTCTTTTGCCAATTATTTTAAATCTGTGTCCTCTGGTTACTGACCCCCCTGCCAGTGGAAACAGTTTCTCTCCATCTACTCTCTCAAAACCCTTCATCATTTTGAACACTAACTACACACTGAGGCCAGTGCCGAGCAAAAGAATCTTTATGGTTACACCGAAACTGCAACAGTCAAAAGACAATCACTCTTCAAAAAAAACCAAAATTTATTTACATTACTAGTAAGTAAATATAATCGAGATCATCAGATTGCTACATACCAGTTTAAACTAATCTAGATTTTGGAAGTTTTTTTCTTTTCAACTGTCTCCACTTTTGTTGAAACCTTATTATAAGGAAGTAAATCAGATCAAAGAAGTCAACTAGATCTACTTGTTTTTCATAACTTCATGATTATTTTATAACATCTTAAATATTATATATGACTTTTATTGGAAAATAATGTAACCAAAAATGCAAATGCGAAAGAAAATTAGTTTTCTTCTCTACAGGATAACTCACCTTCCATCCTCTGATATATGACTGGATAAGTAAGGCCACACTCTTGAGGTGCAGATATTTCTTCCGTTGCTATATTGAAGAAATCAAGGAAGAGAAGGTTTCTTAGTTTCTTGAAGCAAACTACTGTAGTACCAGGGACAGGTTAATCCAAATCCCCAACCCAGATTGGCCACAGGTAGATAATAAACAATGATTGATATCGCTCCAATAAGAGTTGGTAAATTGCTGTCAATGAGGAACTAAACCATACCAACCAGAATGATCCTGGCTTTGATTGCCAGGCTGATCTCAGCCAGGGTGCAGTATCGGTGCTACAATGGAACTCAGTGCCTCTGGGCTGGAGATAGAGGGAAAAGGCCAGCCAAGGTCCAATGCCAATGCAGTAACCACTGCTGGAAACAGCCTCTGCATGGGTCTCAGATGAGAACTGGATCAGGCTCAGCTGTGGTAACCCCACAATGCTCAACGTCTAGGCTCACGACATGAAGCGTAGGGTGAGGTATCAGAGGGTGAATAGCTCCTGTGAAACTATACCCCCAGCATGAGTCAGCATTTTCAGGGGAAATGGGGAGGGATAAAATAAAACCAGTCCTGGAAAGTAATGAGAGTTCAAATGGGGGGAAAAAAAATTCACAAAAGAGTTGAAATTTATTTGTTCAACTTGATGACAGCAAAAGTGATTGGTGTGTTCAGGTGATAATGAACATTATTTTATTATGTATAATTTACAAACACTCGACACCTCCCTAAGGGGCTCGAAACTCAAGAGTACAAAGCAGTGAAACAGCAGTAACCGTATTCCAGTTTCATGGTTTCCTCGAACTGCATCGTCAGTCTGACAGAATAACAATCACCAAGTCGGCAGCTTTAATAGTATTCTAATTCGACCATTACAGCGTACCATTAGTGGCTTGATCCCTGGGGTGTTAATAGCATTCAGCAGTACAGGAACTATGCACTCTCTACCTTAAAACCCCTCCATTAGTGCTGGTACAGCATATTTGCAACATACAATCGAAACAATGGAAAGTAGGAAATGTCCATTAACATCCAATAGCACCCATGGAATTTTGAATATTTAACATGTGTCACCGCAAATTCAAACACACACAAAAAATTTGCAGCCCTGGGACACAATGCGTCAGTGTTTATTGTGTTTTGCATGAATTTTTTTCTGCAAGTGAGGGTGGTGGGGAGGAACATCCCTTAAAATATCTTGAACCACAGAAGCATTTCAATACGATAGGGAGTGAGAAGCATTTAAAGTTCCAATCACTAATCTGCCTTTCAAGCAACTAAGTAAAATCGTAAGTAAAATCTATATATTTTTTAGTAGCATGCTAGACTTCACTTAAACAAAATCTCACCCTTAATCTCTTTAAAGGACTCTTAGGCTGAGATTTTCCCTATCGCGGCGGGTCCACGGCGGGCGACGTCGGTGGCGGGAACCAGCCTCGCTGCTGGCTCCAGCCCGCTGTGTGGAATGATTTTCCCCTGATTGGGCTTGTTAAGCCCGCCCAGCGCGTTTCCCGGCCAACTGAAGGAAGCGGGTCTGATGACGTTATTCGATGACGCGTGATCAGCCGGTTTCCTCAAAGGGACCATGTCCAAATTTATTTTGACATTTGTGCGGTCAGTGTTCTACAGCATTGAGGTGCTGCAAACACTGACAAGCACTGCACAGAGGTGCACAGCTGCACCCAGGCCCTCCCATGATTCCCTCCATATGCTTATGGAGGGAGTCACAACACGCAGGGAGGTCCTCTTCCCTTCCCATCGGCGGAAGAGACCTCTCCAGGAGACCATCGCAGCCTGGTTTCACATTGCACAGGAGGACACAAGCAGGGATGTCGTCAGGAGGACCAGGCTGCAGTGGCGCAAACCTTTCAATGATCTCAGTAGATCACGAAACGTTACTGCAAAGCCACACTCAACCTCATCCTGCTGTGCCACTCATCACATCCCCATCACTCTGCCTTCCCTACCCTACTCCTGCACATGCTTACTCACACCAACTTAGCTTGCATCTCCACCCATCCCTCTCTATCTACATTATCACTTCCCCATCTCACTAGCCACCCCTCACACTCACCCTCATCCTAGTTCAATCATACCAACTAACAACATACAAGGGTGTTTTAGCCAATGTTCATGTGAAGTTTCTGCTACTGTGCTGTCAAACACTGAAATCTTTATTTTCAACACTTTGCGTTCTTGGACAGATTTGTGTGAACCTTTGGAAGTGGCTTAGTGAGTTGCAGTGAGTGGTGAGACATAACGATACCCCCCGCAATGGTGATGAGTGTGAACGGAATGGTTTGGGTATTGTAGGGATGCTTTATGGTGCTGGTGTGTGGTGATGCCAACCTGGCGCATCATGTGTCATCCAGGGTGTACAGCATCAAGTGAAGTAAATCTGTCCATGGTGAGGCCATCCCATGCGTCCTGGGCAGCAATGTGGTCGGGTGCTAATGCCCTCTGCCCTGTGCAGCATCAGGTGATTGCAGAGAAGGTTGGTCTTGTTGTTGGTTCTGCTGGTGTGCCTGGTGATGCTGGTGTTCGGGCTGCTCGTGATGGCATTCTGAGGACCAAGGCGAGAGAGTTTCAAGTGCACCCATGCTGATGGAATAGATGGCAGGTGAAGTAGAGATCACAGAAGCGATGTCAATGGTGGGAGAGGTAATGAGGTCAGACTGCATGGAGACTAGTGTAAAGACTTGCAGCATTCTGAATCTGTAGTGGAAACGCAGTTTAGAGAAGCTAGTGGTTAAGGGAAGATATCTGAATCAGCTGGGAGCTTTGACTTGACATTTGAAGCTGTCAACTCATCAGCTGAAACAATGGTAAGTCACCTCCTGCCTCAGCGTCACTGACTAGGTCTAGGCACAGCGGGAAACCAGTGGGCGACCTGTCAAAATCAAAAAGCTGGGAAAAAAAGCATTGTTAATTGGCTGTAAAGAATTGCCTTCTCCGCCGCTGCGTGTTGGGTCTGCTCAGACCCGACATTTGGGAAAGGTGCGTGGCAGCGGGTTGACAGTGGGGTCCCAACCCGCTGTCAAAAAAAATCACTTTCCCACCCGACCTACCACCGATCGCGCCCGCTGACCCCCCGGAAAATTCCCCCCTTAGACTCACAACACTAAGCAATAAATGCAATTCATTACTGCAATGATAACAGAAAACACCAGAAAGACACAGGTCAGTCACCATCCTAAGGAGAAAGACAGGTTAACAATGGCTAGTTTTAGATTCTTACATCATTCTAATGTAAAATCCAGCAGCCGGTAGACTGCTGAAAGGACTGCACTCCTGGTACAATTTAAACACAGGTATCTAACTTTAATGCCTTCAAGGTCATAGCCAAGCAGGCCGGTTATAGATCCACTATTCCACAGGGAAACAACAGCACTTCTTAACTTTTGATGTACTAGTACTATATGAGGCAAGGTATTTGCTGGACTGTAAACCGCACTGCACTGACGGGCTCCCAGAACACAAACACGCACGCTTCTGCTGTTAAGATCTTTAGTTTACATCATTCTAATAACCTCCCATGTGTATTTATGCCATGGGCACATTAGATCGGAGTGTGCAGACAGGTTCAGTCTTGCTAGAAACCATGGGGGAAGGTTTCCTCTTTATGGTAGGTGTTGTAACTCACGTTTTACAAATTGGTTAATGATTTCACTACAGATAGATCACAGGGGAAATCTCCAACCCCTCCCGTGAGTGGTGCCAGTGACGTCCAATAGTATCAATTACTGTATGAACTCATTGGGCCGGAATTTGCGGTCCAGATGATGGCAAACTGGCGGCGTTCGCAGTCATTCCGCCTTTGAAACTGACCGCAACTTCGGGATTTGGCTCATGTGGAAACCCTGGAGTTGCGGTCTGTCGTTCACTGCTCCTCCACAGGCTGCACTGTACCAGCCCCACAGAGCTGGCAATCAGTGTAATCTCTCAAATCAGGGAAACTGATGAAAACTTCGGTTCTTCCGCAGTAATTATGCTGTTCAATTCCCCACTAAAAGTTAGACCTAAAGGGATCAGGTGTAACTGGAGTTTTAACAGCATATTGGCTGCTAAACAAAGGTTATGGCCCTGAAAAACTCATTTTAATTTTGTGCAGTGTCAAATTTATCTGTTTTAATAAAAAAAAATTTTTTTAAGAAACTTAAAAAAAATATATATATTTTTTAAAGTTTGTTCATCTTTATTTCCGGTTTGTCTTTTCCCCATGTGAGAGCCCAATTTTTGTTTTGCTCTCGCTAACATTTTTAAAAAGTTAGAATTTTAAGAGCTTGCTCACTTCCTTGTTCGCGGTCTGTGAGAATTCTGCGTTTTGATTGGCTGCTTAGACAGCTTGTTGACATCACAGCAGCTCGCACTAGGGGCTCCCCACTATACTCCGTTGATTTGAACTACACGTCGGAAAACCCAAACTTCTCGGCACCGAGATCGCAAGAACTTTGTGCGCTGCTTACTTCGGGGGTCAGCGGCGAATGCCTTTGCTTCGCCGCTGACCGCAAATTCATGCCGTTATTAGTGTGTAAACAATCCAGCAATTTGTGGCGAGGAAGTAATACGGTGTGAGTTGCGAATCACTACGAATCGCTGGACGGTTTGTACTGCTCCGCCATTAGCCTCGCAGAAATGGGAGCTCTCCGTCAATCTCCCCGTGAGTGTCAAGAAATTGCTGGAATTGTGCTGTTAACACAAATTAAACCCTAACCCAAATGCAGAAAAATAGGGCTGGTATTTAACAATGCAAGAACCCTTTTAATAACGGGTTTTATGTTCCTGCAATGCCACTCAACCTCTCTGGCCCAGAAAGGAAACAATTGAAACTGTGGAGTCTCATTCCTGCAGGTAGTGAGTGTTTTTATAAATGTAATTTTTTTTCCTTAATTTTCCTTTGTGTCTCTTTTTTCTCTCAATCTTAATCCAATCTTTCTTGCCCCCTCTTTATTCCTCTTTCTGTAAATAATTTGACTCTAGTTCGCCCTATTTCCTTCTCCGTTGTTACTCTGTTTCTTTCTCAATCCTTAAATCTCGTCATTCACCGAGGAGCCAGATACCCTGTTGACCTCGCTGCGCTGTTAGCGTCTCATACTTCCAGCTATTTGCAACACAAAAATCTTTCGCGTGAGGGATAAAATCTAACAAATGCTCTCATGAGGTAAACTGCATCAACGCACATGGCTACGTTGTGAAAATGCCACTTTGCCATTTGCGCATGTGATCACGATCAAAGTCCTATGTGCTTTTCCCTCTCCTACATGATCAAAACTATGAGCAGGAATTTCCTCGGAGCTGCTCCTTTTCTCTGCAACCTCCTCCAAGACCTACAACCCTCTGAGATCTCTGCGCTCCTCCAATTCTGGCCTCTTGCACATCCCCAGTTTTAATCGCTCCACTACTGGCGGCCGTGCGTTCAGCTGCCTAGGCCTTAAGCTCTGGAATTCCCTCCCTAAACTTCGCTGCCTCTCTACCTCTCTCTCTCCTCATTTAGGATGCTCCTTAAAACCTACCTCTTTGACCAAGTTTTTGGTCACCTGTCCTAATATCTCCTTATGTGGCTCTGTGTCAAATTTTGTTTGATAATTGCTCCAGTGAAGCACCTTGGGATGTTTTACGATGTTAAAGGTGCTGTATAAATGCAAGTTGTTGCTGTTGCTCCTGCTCCGCAACTTTGCTGGAAGTGCGGTGTGAAAACCCCCGTTTAAGCATACAAGTGGGATCCCATTGGTGACACTGTGGCAGAGGGCGGGAACAGCGATGAGGAAACTCCCAGCCAGTCTCTTTTTAAAGTGGTGCTGCACAAGAGGCTCTTATGAAAACCACTTACAAAATGTCTCCTGGTCCAAGCCGAAATAGTGATCTGGCTCTTCTTCAGCAACAGGAAGTTCGTGCGGCACTTCCAGCCACGATAGATCTTCTGAATAAGCGTGGCCAGATCTTCCAGGCGACGCTTTCTCAGATCTTCCAGCTCAAACAGCTGCAGAAACAAATGCAGTAACGTAATAGTTAGGGTCACGGTAAAGGTCAGGCCTAATTTAACTTTCTGACTCTATGAGATCACATCAAAGAAGTCCCTAACTGCATTGACAATTGCATTCAGCTCGAATTAGGATGTTCCAAATGGAGAAGTTAGAAGAATTATTATTATTTTTTTTAAAACAGAGGGTTGTCAGGATATGAAATGTCCTACCAGAAGCAATGATGGGAGTAGAATCCAGAAGAGCTTTTAAAAGGAGAAGTGGATAAATATTTTGAAAAAGAAAAATTTGAAAGGGTACAAGGAAAGGAACGAAGTAGACAGCTCTTTCAGAGAGCCAGCGGTGCGATATGCCAGGTGCTGTTAAAACTCTACGATTCAATGGACTCTTGCTGCTTCTGTGGTCCTCTTTCTCAAGTCAGTTTACATGCTGGTTATCAATTTGATGCACGATCAGGATTTAGATCAGTTATTGGCACTGGAGTACTTCCGGTTAATTTAAAATCACAGCCAAAAGTGGCACTTTGCTGCTACTTGCAGCAAAACTTCTTAAACCAGAAAATAAACACAAGCAAACAACATGCCATCAAATTAATTACTGCACGGGATTGTGCCCATCCTGTACTTAATTTAAAATGTTGATTTAATGTTAATAACTGCTGTTTAAATGTAAATTCCCTGAAACCGGAGATAGCGGCGAAGGTTACAGCAGGGGATTACCTACCGTTCTGGGGTTTCGAATAAATATCTTTGATCTACCATATGAAAACTCTTCAGGAGGGATCTGAAGTTCTGTCAGCAGCACTTTGACACCGTCCCTTAAATGAAATGAATATAACAAGAAGTTTTAGTTGATGCCAACGTTAAAGTGAAGCTTCTCCCTTTGCAACCAGTAAACTAAGTAATTTTACGCAACAATTGTTACAGGAGACCACTCTGAAAGAAATGAGATGGACATTTTGAGAATATGATAGAATTTATGTTCAAAGCTTTGTACTATGTACTTTTTGTTATTCAAGTAAAATATGAATCCTGAACACATTACAGTCATCCAGTTAATTATCTACACTAATGTTTTCAATCCAGAGACCTTTGATTTTGCCAGCGCAGTAAACATTTTGTTTGTGTTAATATTGCAAAGAAATTCTCATTCCACCATGGCTCACTGGGTTTTTATCCAGTGAGTTGCTGAGCCGCACAGAATTGGAAGTTGCCAGTTTTGCTCCCTGGTCTGTTCTGTGCCAGTTGATCTTATCTGGTTTGGTGGTAAGGGGTGCAACATTGGGTTTGAGGTCACTATCCAGCCCCCCCCCCCTTGCAGGAAATATGCCTTGCATACTGTATGGATGTCAGACAAGGGCATGTTGGGCTCCGCTGTCGTCTGCCTGTAGGGTTGACTAACCTGTCAATACTCATAGTCAAGGCTCATACATGTATAATGGAAACTGGAGAGTGAGCGGCAGCTGTGGAACACGTCCCTCAAGAAGAAACTGGTTTCATGACAGGGGAGGAGCCGGAGAAAAATAACTGGCAGACAAAACGGACAAGAAAAACAATGGAACTCTCTCCTATATAGTATATTACTGTATGCTTTGTTCAGAAGAATTTGAGTGAGCTCAGTATAACGATGGATATAGTTACAAGTTTTAGTCATTAAGGTAGCTCACATTGTTCTCAGTCCCCAGTCCATCACGTCCCTTCCCCTGTGCAATCATTTTTAGAGAAATCAAAACCCAAATGTCAAAGAGATCCACCATTTATGGGCTACTTATCTCCTCAGCCATTCCACTGACAAATTACAAGGGGCTACATGCTTCCTGGAATATCTTCATTCACTTCAATAATGGCTGGCACCGTGGGCCAGCCTGGAGACATCCGATCCGAGAAAAAAAATATTATGAAGTTGGGGTATTGTGCCTACTCAGCAACTAGCAGGTTTTTCTGGGGCCCAAATCAGTTCTGAAGCCATTAAACCACGGTAGCTAAACACAAACAAATTGTTACGTATAAATCATCATTACACATGTGCTGTATTGCTCTCAAGGTTTCACTTTTCTACGGATTATTTGCAAACTAACAGAAAAGTGAAAAGGTGACAGACAACAGCATCCCACAAGAGCAGGGGAGCTCTGCCCAGTGTCCTGGCCAATATTTATCCCTCAACCAACATCACTAAAGCATATTATCTGGTCATTATCCCATTGCTGTCTGTGGGACCTTGCTGTGCGCAAAGAGGCTACCGCATTTCCTACATTACAATAGTGACTACACTTCAAAAGTACTTCATTGGCTGTAAAGCGTCTTGGGATGACCCAAGGTCATGAAAGGTGCTATATAAATGCAAGACTTTCTTCTTTCTTTCTATTTGTAACTGCAACTTTTATCTTATGAAGAGTGGCCACTGAACCTGGGATCTTCTGATCTGTGTGGCGAAGTGCTGCACAAAGCTTTGCCTTAATTTGCTTTCTCTCTTTTTCCTCCAGCAAAGTCTACCAGATAGCCATCAAGAGCAGGAAGCCTGGCCAAAGTTCCCCCTGCCCAACCCAGCAGATCTCAGGCCAGCTGTAGTGCTTCTACTCCCACACTGGCTGCAATCCGCTAACAGAAAATCAAACCCATGGCCTTCCTGTGTGACTCAGCTACTCACTGGCTAACTTCACTGACCCACCAGGGGAGTATGGGGGCACCTTCATTTTTAATCCTTAAGCTTTCAGCAGTGCATGTAAAAAATAAATTGTAAAAATATTTTCTCCACTGTTCCTGGACCGTCATTTAAATTTAAAACAGAAATAGACAGTTTCCTAGAAGTAAAGGGAATTAGGGGTTACGGGGAGCGGGCAGGAAATTGGACATGAGGCTGAGTTCGGATCGGTCAGGGCCCTGTGGGTGGCGGAGCGGGCCCAGGGGCTGAGTGGCCGGGTCCTGTTCCTACTTCTTGTGTTCTTTAGATTTGAGGTTAGGATCAGATCAGCCATGATCTTATTGAATGGCGGAGCAGGCTCGATGGGCCGATTGGCCTACTCCTGCTCCTATTTCTTATGTTCTTATAATAAAACCGAATAGGATTGTCGTACCTTGCTCCTTGCCTCCAGTGGGGCCACGTTTGTGAACATAGCATCTTGTACCTCTCCAGGCAGGACTCGTACGGCTGCTTGAAAGCATATCCGGCTCGTCGCACACGCACATTCTCCATCAGCCCCAGGTATCTGACCTGGTGGCACACCAAAGCCTCCGTAAAGGCGCGTGGGGCTTTCTGGTCATTCGGTTTGATGCATCTGTAATGTAGCCAGCATACGATTGATTGGCACTTCTGTACAAGTAATATTAAACTGCCCCTCAAACAAATATATCTTATTTTAAGAGGATGAGATAATCAAATACATTTCTTTGGAGACTCCACCTTCTCGCTTAGCACGGATCAACGAATTGGGTGCGAAGGTCAGCACACCTGATACACGGCAGTTCTCATTTTCTGGGAGAGGGGGCAGAGTCTCAAAAGTGTACCTGAATATTCTTTTAGCTGCTGTATGTAGGCAATACCGTCCAAATTTTAAGAAATATTTATATTCAATGTATAATTCTGAACTACACTAGTTAAGGATGCCCATGCACCACTGTAGAAGTGGGGTCAACTGATAAGCACAGCAGCTTTAACTAATCCCTGGGAACACAAACACTTAGGATAAATCAATGAGGCAAAATGTCATATACTTAAAAAAAAAGCATAATGCTAGCAATCGGAAATAAAAACAGAAAATGAACACATCAGTCAGGAAGGAAAAACTAGGCTAACCTTTCGGGTGTAACCATTTGTCAGAACTGTACACCCAAAACATTTACCTATCTTTCTTTTTCAGAAGCTGGTCGACCTGTTCCAACAATGTCATCTACCAATTTTTGTAACTGCACATTTTTAGGATTGTTGAATTACAAATGATTTTCTGCAGCAAGGATCTCATTGCCAGGACTGTGGTTCCTGACACGTTCAAGTTGCTTTTTATATTGTGCTATGGAGCATTTGTCACACCATTGTGGCTCATTATAAAGTACATCGGCGAGACCATGCAGACACTGAGACAACGTATGAACGGACACCGCGCAACAATCGCCAGGCAGGAGGGTTGCCTCCCAGTCGGGGAACACTTCAGCAGCCAGGGGCATTCAGCCTCGGATCTGCGGGTAAGCGTTCTCCAAGGCGGCCTTCGGGTTACACGACAGCGCAAAATCATAGAGCAGAAACTGATAGCCAAGTTCCGCACTCATGAGGATGGCCTCAATCGCGATATCGGGTTCATGTCACGATACAGAACGTGACTTGACATCATGGCCGGTCTTCCCAGGTGTTTTTTTTTTAAAAAAGACTAACACAAGAACCAACACAAATTGACAGGATATGCAGCCAGCAGGTGGTTTGACACGTTGGACCCCCTGGGACACATCTCATTGTCTTGGCTGTGCTCTTAGTGTGTCTTTGATGTAGGGAAAGATTTGAATAGATTTTGTCTGTGTTTAAATTGTGAATTCTGGGAGATTCTCTCACTGCTAACCTACCTGAGGAAGGAGCGAACAGCTCCGAAAGCTTGTAAAATTAAATAAATCTGTTGGACTATAACCTGGTGTTGTGCGACTTCTCATTTTTGTCCACCCCAGTCCAACGCCGGCATCTCCACATCATTATAAAGTAGGAAATACTTGGATCCTGAGCATCACATTAGATTTACTATTTCAGAACATTCATATGCTGCCCAGTGATTAATCTCTCTTCTGAGCGTACGTGGGTTGTCTCACACAACTTAAAATAAAAAATATTCCCACCTGATGTAGTTGGGATTTTTGGTCTGCAGATTTTTCATCAAAGTTGCTACAGAAGCCTTGAACTGTGACCCAGCCGTAGGTGGCCTCTTCAAGGACATCTTAGCCGGGTTTCCTTCTGGGAAGAGGGCTTTGACGAGCACATGGTTGGTCTTCCACATGGCCTGGGACAGGTCGCGATAGAGCAGGTCATTGTTTTTATCTACAAATCCTTCCACGTGGTACATCACCTTGAAAATGAAACAGAAATATTGATGAGGTGATCTCCTATGGCACGATAACCGTCAAAACAAGTCAACAGCAGCCCCTTAGGAATAAGTTCTGGCCCGGAATTTGCACTCGGGAGGCATACCTTCGGAGTACACCTCTGAACTGATAAAAAAGTAACGCACCTACCTGCTGGCTCCCGGGCTTCGGAGTCTTCGGGTCCTGAGGCTCCAGGCGTACGCCTGCGTAAAGGCCCACGGATCCCAGGGATGCAGGCGGTTCGGAAGCGTCCCTGGGATCACATGGGCCAGGTTCTCCAATCAGAAAGGAGGATTCCTAATATGCTTATGGGGATTCCATTTACGCACAGAATCCCCATAAGCATATGAGGAATCCCCAAATAATTAAATAATTTATACAACTGGAATAAAAATAAATGTTCCCATTTTCAAATTTAATTAAAAGTCCCTTCAATAAAGCAGATACAATAAAAATGTACTTCCTTCAAAAATAATTTTAAACATTTTAATCCGGGCCAAAATTTACATAAACTAATTTTAAGATTTATATTAGCTCTTACACTGGTGAAAGCAGGCCCTACGCCTGCTTTTAACAGGCGCAAGGGTTTCGTGGGCAGTAATTGGGCCTCTGCGCCAGCGAAAGTGATTTTTGGGTCGGTGCGGTAGATCTGTCAAGGTGAACCTCGACAGATCGGAAGTTCCAGGTTTTCACGCATGCGGAAACCCGGAACTTGCAGGGCCTTTCTGATGGCTTACGACGGCGTACGCATCCACTTAATCCAAAGAAATTTGGATGTAGCACAATAAATACAGAAATGACCCGCCATTAGACTGTGTTTTATAATTCTAAGAAAACAGATACACAGGGCTCCATTTACAGCAGCTTATGAAACTGAAGGCAAGAAAAACATCCGCACTTTTCTAAACATGCTCCTTTTCTAGCTAGGATACAAGCTTTAGATAAAGGAGAAGCAAACATTTTAGCTTGACTTTCTGTACCTTGCCAGCGTAGTGTTGGATCCTGAAGCAGTTGTGAGGCAAAGTGGTATCGTTGAGGAAGCGGGAACTTTTGCTCATCCTGCTTTCGAAGCGCTCATGTATGGCACAGACTTGATTGAGCTTCTCCAGGAAGGTCTCGTCTGTCACTGTACCAGGACGCAAGCATTCTTCATCAAGCATTGCCAGGATTCCATTCGTATTCTAAAAATGAACGCACAAAGGTTGAGACTATGTCAACTTATGAAATATCATTTACAGTGCTACGACATTGTGATACACACACATAAATGTACATATATGTATACATATATACACACAAATATACATATATCTTCTTCTTAGGCAGTCCCTCGGAACCGAGGATGACTTGCTTCCACATTAAAAATAAGTTTGCAGGTGACTGAGGAGTCCAATGCGGGACCTACAGTCTCTGTCACAGGTGGGGCAGACGGTGGTTGAAGGGGCAGGTGGGTGGGGTGCTTGGGTTGACGTGTGCTCCTTGCGCTGCCTGCGCTTGGCTTCCTCTTGGTCCCGGCGAAGAGACTCGAGGTGTTCGGCGCCTTCCCGGATGCATCTCCTCCACTTTTTGTGCGGTCTTGGGCCAGGGATTCCCAGGTGTCGGTGGGGATGTTACACTTTTTCAAGGAGGCTTTGAGGGTGTCCTTGAAGCGTTTCCTCTGCCCACCTGGGGCTCTCTTGCCATGCCGGAGCTCTGAGTAGAGCGCTTGTTTTGGGAGTCTCGTATCGGGCATGCGGACAATGTGACCCATCCATCGGAGCTGATCGAGCGTGGTCAAAGCTAATGGAGCTAATTTACAGAGCAAACGGGAAACTGTTCAACTTCCGTCGCCTCCAGTCCAGATCCAAGGTCGTCCCATCCTCTGTCGTCAAATTACAGTATGCAGGCGACGCTTGCGTCTGCGCTCACTCGGAGGTCGAACTCCAAACCATCGTCAACACCTTCACCGAAGCGTACGAGAGCATGGGCCTTACACTAAACATCCGTAAGACAAAGGTCCTCTACCAACCTGCCCCCGCCACACAGTACTGCCCCCCGATTATCAAAATCCACGACAAGGCCTTGGACAATGTGGACCACTTTCCATACTTCGGGAGCCTACTGTCAACAAGGGCAGACATCGACGACGAAGTCCAACACCGCCTTCAGTGTGCCAGTGCAGCCTTCGGTCGCCTGAGGAAGAGAGTGTTTGAAGTCCAGGACCTCAAACCCGGCACTAAGCTCATGGTCTACAGAGCAGCAGTGATACCCGCCCTGCTGTATGCCTCAGAGACATGGACCATGTACAGCAGGCACCTCAAAGCACTGGAGAGGTACCACCAAATCCATTGGCAGGACAGGCGCACCAACGTCAGTGCTCTTGCTCAGGCCAACATCCCCAGCATCGATACATATATATATATATATATATAAATAATATATACACACACATGTATGTATTTTTGTTTAGTACATATTAATGTAGGGGGAGACAGCACTGAACAATCCAGACTTTCCAGCAGGGTAACCATTTCCCCATGTTATTCCTGGACTTCTGCTCAAAATTCAAACTTACCTATTGGCAGAACAAATAAGAAATTTCAATAGAAATTACCACCAAGTAAGCTTTCCAAATGAGACTGTCATCAAGTAACAACAGAGACTCATTTGCACATCGTTTACAAGAGCAACAAACCTCTTTTATCCTATTTGTTGGGATTTTGGGGCTGTAGATTTAGTTACTACAGAAGAGCCATGCTATCATTTTTTTCATCACATGCAAGTGGTATATTTTTGTAAAGTTGCACAATGTGATGCGGTACAACATTTCAAAATGTATCAAGTAAGTTAGCATGGTAATGACACAAGGCCCCGCTCATTCCTCAAGTGACAAAAAGTTTTTTTTTTTTAAATGCAGATACTTCTACATGACTTTGTTTAACTCTGAAAATTAAAGGGTTATAAAGTGGTTAAACATGAGCTGCACCGACAATTCCCCCAGAGGAGTTCCTGAACTCCCTCATAAGGATAAATGGAGGCCTAGATTAGATTGTTAGATGTTTCAATAGCAGGAGAGAGGTACAAAATGATGGCCAAATGATCCTGAGCCATGTGATCCTCCCACTAGATGACGCTGAAGCAGCACTGACGTAGGTCACTTAGTCATCCGGTCAGTTGTTGAAAACTATTGACACAGGGAAGCCAAAAAGCGATCGAAGGAAATTGAAAAGGGTCCTGGAATTTTTTTTTTAACTTATACAATTTAAAACAAGAAGGTGCGGAATGCAGAATTTCAGAATGTAATAGGTTTTCGGTAGAAGTGTAGATAAAAGTCAACTTCTACCTGGTCTTCTCGGCAGCGACAGGACACAACGACGTTTTCTGTGACTCCGCCCATTTGACTGAGTCTATCAGGAATATCAAACCTAGCAGTGGAGTAGCTCATGTTTGCTGATACTACAAGAATATTACATTTAACCCTGTAGTGTCATTAGACTAGAATTACATAGAATCTACAGCACAGAAACAGGCCATTCGGCCCAACTGGTCTATGCCAGTGTTTATACTCCATGAGCCTCCTCCCACCTTAATTGCCTCTTTCCACCCTGCCCCCATGTCCCTCTATTCCCCGCTCCCTCATGTATGCATCAAACCGCCCCTTAAATGCATCAATGCTCTTACTGCAATTATATAGGACTTACTGCAATTATATAAGGCCCTGGTGAGACCACACCTGATGTATTGTGTACAGTTTTGGTTGGTCTCCTTACCCAAAGAAGGATACACTTGCCATAGAGGGAGTGCAACAAAGGTTCACCAGACTGGTTCCTGGGATGGGGGGGATTGTCCTATGAGGAGAGACTGAGTAGACTAGGCCTATATTCTCTAGAGTTTAGAAGAATGAGAGGTGATCTCATTGAAACATACAAAATTCTTACAGGGCTCGACAGGGTAGATGCAGGGAGGATGTTTCCCCTGGATGGGGAGTCTAGAACCAGGGGTCAGTCTCAGGATAAGGGGTCGGCCATTCAGGACTGAGATGAGGAGAAATTTCTTCACTCAGAGGGTGGTGAATCTTTGGAATTCTCTACTCCAGAGGGCTGTGGAGGCTCAGTCGTTGAGTATATTCAAGACAGAGATCGATAGATTTTTGAATATTAACGGAATCAAGGGATTTGGGGATAGTTCAGGAAAGTGAAGATGAGGTCGAAGATCAGCCATGATCTTATTGAATGGCAGAGCAGGCTCAAATGGCCAAATGGCCGACTCCTGCTCCTATTTCTTATGTTCTTATGCTCTCTGCTTCACCACTCCACATAGCAGCACGTTCCACATTCTCACCACTGCTTTGAAAATTTTACGAATAAGTTTAAAACCGAAAGCCCTAAAATGGAAATTTTATTAAACAAAAAAAAATAACAGTCAGTTCTTTGTAAATCCTCTAATCAAACTGAAAAAGTCCAACTTACATTTTCAATCAGCTCACAAATGATGGCATTGTTGAAGTATTCAATGTGAGTCCATTCAATTCCCTGTGAAATATATGAATGGTCAGAATTTGATTACTGCAGCAAAATATGGCTCCTTCTGATAATCTTTTAACACTTGGCTAAAGACAGTGTCTGTTTACATCTTTGTTCCAGTTGAGGATTTTTTTCCAATACACAATGACACTCTAAATTGAAAACATTGCAATGCTCTTCTGAGCCAGGATTCTCTACACTTAAAAAACATTTCACTTGAAAAGCTTCCAATTCTGCTCCCATTCCATTCCCCAATCCAAGTCAATTTCCCATGCACTTCATGGGAAACAGTCCAGGAACATACGTCATGGCACAAGGTCACTTCAGTCACTTTGATGCATGCAGTCTTTTTTCCAAGGAAAGCCATTTCTTGAACACACGCCTTCCTAAACAAATCTGCAAATTTTCCTAAACAACATGCGAGATAGATAGATAGATAGATAGATGCTTTTTCAGGTGAAAGATGTTCTGGTATATTTGTAAATCATTTCTATGTGAGTGCCAACAATAGCTTCATCGTCTCAAGAAATGAGGCTGCAACTTTCATCGTTAAAGCAGGCTCTAGTGCATCCCAATTGCAGATTTTTTTAAAAAGGTATATACTAGAGAAAGCATTTTTTGGGCGAGGGTGGGGGGTGGGGGAGACATTGGAAAGATTCCAGGAAGCAGGAAGACCAGCAGACAAGACAAGGTCCTGACTTAGGAACAAGAACAGAGTACAAGTACCTGGAAGGAGTCTTTGCACAGCCATTAGCAAGGCATCAATAGCAGCAAGCAAGAAAGGGGCTACATCACAGAAAAAGAACACAATTTTAAAAGACAAAGTCATGCAGTCAACAGTTATGTGGGAAACATAAAAAGTTCTTTAATATTCTTCACATCGAGATTCCGCTTACGAACTCAATAAAACAATTCTATATTAAAAAAAAACCAGAACTTATGAATTTAAATACACGAGGCACTTTTATACATACCAGAAAAGGCAGCATAATCTCACATTGCCCAAAGTGATTAAACCAGCAGCTGAAAGCTGGAGGTTTTACTTTGATAGTAACCAGGGTAGTTTATGAAAAGGTGCATATTTTTAGGTTTTCTATTTGTTGAACTTTTCATTAAAAGCATACACCAAATAAATTCAGGTACTTTTTTTGGTTTGTAATTATTGCATTGCAATGTCCATTTTCCTTCAATGAAGTTGCCGCGGGACATCTTTAGTTAAAGGTGCTACATAGGTGGAAGTTGTTGTTGTTTTCTGCCTGTTTATAAAGTGCTTTGGGAAGTGGGAGCTCTATTCAGCCCTTTCCTCCCCTCTATCAATGCTCTATCTCTTCTTTGACCACCCCATTCTCCTGTTAAATAAAAAATAAAATAGCTTAAGACAGGGAAATGAAAAGAAACATTAGGGGTGTTTAACAAAGCCCAATTCCTCTCAGTGTGTGGTTTATGTTATTGGGTTTCTTAGGAAGCAGTGATTTTCAAATACCAGCACATTTTGGAGATGATGAACCCGGAGTAGTTTTACTTGAACAGTTGCGAGCATGAAAACATTGTAGTATTTGTTTAACATTCCTCTCTACAAATGACAAACTATACCCTGTAGGGGGTTTTGCATTGTCAAATGTTCCCTTCAAGTTTTTCAATTACTTTTCCCCTCAAAAAAAGAAGGTAAAAGTTGAGAGGTGGATTGATGCTTGTTCTAGGTTTTCATCCAACAAATTCAAGTCCCACCTGTGCGGTTTTGTTACAAAATGTCAGGGTGCCCAGTATTTGATCAATTAGACACAGCACCTGCAGGCTGAGAAAAGGCTATTCCCCCCAAAATCTGTTTCTCGTAATGTGCAGGAGTTTTGCAGAGCATATTAGCAAACTGGTTTTGAACAACCTATTAAAAGCTAAAAAAAAAAGTTATTTCATGAGTACCTTCGCCACACGGACTGCAGCGGTTCAAGAAGGCGGCTCACCACCACCTTCTCAAGGGCAACTAGGGATGGGCAATAAATGCTGGCCTTGTCAGCGACGCCCATAAGCGAATAAAAAAAAAGCAAAGAGACTGCTTAGAGGCCACTGGTCAGTATATTGACGACAGTATCTTTTCCATTACTTTAAGTCTGGTTCACTGCAAATTCTGCACAAACTATTATTTTAATTCTGAAGAATTATTAGGATTCTACAAGTTATAATGAAATAGAAAACCACAAGGGGCAGTGTAATTTGTGTAAATTGCTGCTTAATTTAACAGTTTTTTTTAGTATTACTAAAACAGTCTTATAGCTATGGGCATCTGGATGCGCTGTACTTATTTAACAGATTCTCTGGGATCTCTGCACCTACAAAAGTAGAATCATACAGCACAGAAGGAGGCATTTCGGCCCATCTTGCCTGTGCTGGCTCTTTGGTAGCTGTCCAATTAGTCCCATTCCCCTGCTCTTTCTACATAGCCCTATCATTTTTTTTCCCTTCAAGTGTTTATGCAATTCTCTTTTGAAAGCTACTATTGAATCTGCTTCCACCACCCTTTCAGACAGTGCATTCCAGATCACAACAACTCGCTGCGTAAAAACTTTTTCCTCATGTCGCCTCTGGTTCTTTTGCCAATCACCTTAAATCTGTGTCCTCTGGTTACCGACCCTTCAGCCATCGGAAACAGTTTCTTCTTATTTACTCTATCAAAACCCTTCATGATTTTGAACACCTCTACCAAATCTCCTCTTAACCTTCAGGAGAACAATCCCAGCTTCTCCGGTCTCTCCACGCAACTGAAGTCTCTCATCCCTGGTACCATTCTATTAAATCTCTTCTGCACGCTCTCCAAGGACTTGACATCCTTCCTAAAGTGTGGTGCCCAGAATTGAACACAATACTCCAGCTGAGGCTTAACCAGTGTTTTATAAAGGTTTAGCATAACTTCCTTGCTTTTGTACTCTATTCCTCTTACTAAAGCCAAGGATCCCATGTGCTTTTTTTAACAGCCTTCTCAATTTATCCTGCCACCTTCAAAGATTTGTGTACTTACACCCCCAGGTCTCTCTGTTCCTGCACCCCCTTTAAAACTGTTCCATTTAGTTCATATTGCCTCTCCACATTCTTCCTAACAAAACGTATCACTTCACACTTCTGTGCGTTAAAATTCATCTGCCATGTGTCTGCCCATTTCACCAGTCTGTCTGTATCCTCCTGAAGTCTGTTACTATCCTCCTCATTGTTTACTACATTTCCAAGTTTCGTATCCTCTGCAAACTTTGAAATGATGCCCCGTATACCCAAGTCCAGGTCATTAATATATATCAAAAAGAGCAGTGGTCCTCATCCCAACCCCTAGACATGTCACATATACATCTAGTTCCTGCCCCTCTAACTGATTGCTCCTTAGTTTTTTTCTATTCGTCTTCTCTAACTTTGTTTCCCTCAAAACTGTAGAACTCCTTCCCTCTCTGTCTTCCTGTTTTTAGGACCTTTAGAATCCATGTTTGGCTTCATATAACTGCTACTTCCTGATTTATCTCTCTCTCTCCGACCCCTTTTTAACCTTTTTAAGCTTGTTCCTGCACTTAGACTCCTCAGTCAAAAAAAAAACCTACTTTGGAAGAGACGCTGAGCAGAGACAAGATGCCTCTCTCCTCAGGCAAAGGGGGAGGGAATAAACAGTAAACATAAATTGAAGGAGGGCCGCGGGAATTCAACCTGTGCCATTCTCCTGAGTGGCCTAGATAAGGCCTGGGAGTAGATCAGAGGCCCGTGCTCTCAATCAGTATCTAGTATTTGGCACCGGGAGAATGGAAGAGGGCTTAAAAATCTAAATAAAAATAAAAATATTCATTTTGCAATCAAAACCACAATACAAATCTAAATATAGGCCCATGTTGCCTGGAACATTTTTGCCTAAACCCATACACTGATGTAGACCAACAGAAGGTCAAAATGTGTGTTCTATTTACTGAATTGATATGATCTTACAGACTGGAAACTTAGAAATCATTAGGTTTTCAAAAAGAAACTCAGCAATAGATCCAAATTTAATTCAGAACCTCATAATTGCATGTACTATACAATTCCCACCACATTTAGCAGCAGCCAATTACTGTAACTAAATTCCACAACGTGTAACATCTCATGCCAAGAACAGCTGCAGTCACTGGGCTGTTAATAAAAACAAAAGCTGCCAATGCTGAGCCATAGACCAGAACGGTCCCGGGTTCAAACCGAGTTGGCTGATCTCAGCCGCTGCAGCACTGGGGTAGGACAAGTGGTCTCCGAGTTCGGAGTTAGGAAGGGATGTAATGGAGCTTCCGAATGCTGATTGCTATCCTGAGACTCCTACAGAGAAGTGCATGTGTAACACGGTGGCATAGTGGTTAGCACTGGTGCCTCACAGCGCCAGAGACCCGGGTTCGAATCTGACCTCGGGTGACTGTCTGTGTGGAGTTTGCACATTCTCCCCGTGTCTGCGTGGGTTTCCTCCGGGTGCTCCGGTTTCCTCCCACTGTCCAAAAATGTGCGGGTTAGGTTGATTTGGCTATGATAAATTGACCCTTAGTGTTAGGGGGGGATTAAATATGTGGGGTTATGGGGATAGGATGGGATATGTTAGGGGGAATTAAATACGTGGGGTTACGGGGGTCGGGTGGGATATGTGTACTGTGGGGATTAAAGCAGGGACAGGGTACTGGATTTGAATGATCAGCCATGATCGTATTGAATGGTGTTGCAGGCTCGACGGGCCGAATGGCCTACTCCTGCTCCTAGATTCTATGTTTCTATGTAGATGCTGGAGAAGAACAGGATTGGACTTGGATGTGATGCCCCCGTCTAAAGTCCAATAACCTACAGCTAGTCAGACACATGATGAAGAAATGCATTTGGGCAATGTACTGGAAGGTTATCAGCACTTGTAGAACTGTATCCCAGCACCACATTCTTCAGCTTCAGGAGAGGGAGAGGAAAACAGACAGAAAATTAGAAAATAAATCCCCTGCAATCAGTAGTAGACTCAGTTCAATATGTCCAAACAATGCAGAGCAAACAAAACCAATGGAATTTTGAAATATATAAGCTAAACAGTAGGATACAAGTCAGAAGAAGTTGTGATCAAACTTTATAGTGTTCTGATCAGACCAGATCTTGATTACTGTATCCAGTTCTGGTCACAGAGACACAAAGGAAACACTCAAGCATTAGAGGCAGTGCGAGAAGAGCCATGAGACTGATCCCTAAAGGTCTGTGTTTTGAGGAAAGACTGGATAAACTATAACTTTCCAGCCTCGAATGGAGGCGTCTTGACAGACGATCTTATAGAAGATAGTAAACGGTATGGAAAAGGTAAATCCAGCAAACAATTTTAAATTAAATTGAGAGATTAGGACAAGGGGGGATATGTATTCAAACTAGTAAAAGGCAAATAGACATCAGAAAGTTCTTCACACACAGAGTGATCAATATATGGAATGGTCGCCTGGATATAGTAATGGAGGCAAAAACCCCTGGAATCATTTACGAACCAATTGGATGCTGCAAGAGAGGACTTTAGGGCCATCTAGATGGATGAATTAACATGGGCCAAATGGCCTTCCTCATCCATGATTATCTTGTGATCTCACGAAGGATGCAGAGGGAATAACCAAAAGATCGCTAACAATACTAAATCAAGAAAGATGAAAACGTGAAGTTTGTGGGAGACATGTTAGGGTAGTAGGCAGATATGCAGCAAATGCCTCCCACAAACTTCAGCTTCCATACTAGTGCTTCCGATATGTCTTCCTTTATCCTCAACCGAGGATTCCCCTCTACCGTGGTTGACACGGCCCTCGACTGTGGTCGACACGGCCCTTGACCGTGTCCGTTTCATTTCCCGCACATCTGCTCTCACCCCTTCCCCTCCCTTCCAGAACCATGATAGGGTTCCCCTTGTCCTCACCTTTCACCCCACTAGCCTCCACATTCAACGGATCATCCTCTGCCATTTCCGCCACCACCCCACCACCAAACACATCTCCCCCTCCCCTTCCCTTTTCAGCATTCCAAAGGGACTACTCCCTCCGCGACATCCTGGTCCACTCCTCCATCATCCCCAACACCCCCTCCCCTTCCCACAGCACCTTCCCATGTATGCGCAGGAGATGCAACACGTGCCCTTTTATCTACTCCCTTCCCACTGTCCAGGGCCCCAAACACTCCTGCCAGGTGAAACAGATTTACTTGTACTTTTCAATTTAGTATACTGCATTCACTGCTCACGATGCGGTCCCCTCTACATTAGGGAGACCAAACGCAGATTGGGTGACCACTTTGCGAACACTTCCGTTCAGTCCATAAGCCTGACCCCAAGCTTCCGGTCGCCTGTCACTTTAATTCTCCGCTCCACTCCCACTCTGACCTCGGCCTCTTATACTGTTCCAACGAAGCTCAACATAAGCTCGAGGAACCTCATCTTTCTATTAGGCACTTTACAGCCTTCTGGACTCAACATCGAGTTCAACAATTTCAGACCATAACCTCTGCCCCTATTTTTTCACATGGCAGCTGTTGATGATTCTGCCATTCCTATTACACCTCTTCTAGACTCATCTTTTGTTTCTTTACTTGTCCCATTAACATCTCCTTTAGCTTTGTACTATCATAACTTTTGTCATTTAATCTCTCCTGCCTTCTACCCTATCACAGACCTTCCCCTTTTGTTCTTTCCTCCCGTCCCCCCTTTCCCTATTGAATCATAGAATAATTACAGCATGGAAGGCGGCCATTTGGCCCGTTGAGCCTGTACCAACTCTCAGCTACTCCCACTCCCCTGCCCTTTCCCTGTAGCCCTGCAATTATTTTTCCTTCAGATACATATCCAACTCCCTTTTGAAAGATAAAATTGAGTCTGCCCCCACCAGCCCTCTCAGGCAGTGCATTCCAGATCTTAACCATTCGCTGTGTAAAAATGTTTTTTCTTGCGTCACCTTTGGTTCTTTTGCCAATCACCTTAAATCTGTGTCCTCTGGTTCTTGACCCTTCTGCCAATGGGAACAGTTTCTCTCTATCTACAGTGTCCAGACCCCTCATGATTTTGAACACCTCTATCAAATCTCCTCTCAACCTTCTCTGCTCTAAGGAGAACAACCCCAGCTTCTCCAGTCTATCCACGTAACTGAAGTCCCTCATTTCTGGAATCATTCTCGTAAATCTTTTCTGCACTCTCTCTAAGGCCTTCACATCCTTCCTAAGGTGTGGTGCCCAGAATTGGACACAGTGCCCAGAATTGGACACAGTGCCCAGAATTGGACACAGTACTCCAGTTGGGGCCGAACCAGTGTTTTATACAGGTTCATCATAATTTCCACACTATTGTACTCCATACATGAAGCTCAGGATCCCGTAAGCCTTTTTAACTGCTTTCTCAACCTGCCCTGCCACCTTCAACGATTTATGCACACATACCCCCAGATCTCTCTGTTCGTGCACCCCCTTTAGGATTGTACCCATTTAGTTTATATGTCCTCTCCTCATTCTTTCTACCAAATGCATCACTTCACACTTTTCTGTGTTAAATTTCATCTGCCACGTGTTTGCCCATTTCACCAGCCTCTCTATGTCTTCCTGAAGTCTATCACTCTCCTCCTCACTGTTCGCTATACTTCCAAGTTTTGTGTCATCTGCAAATTTTGAAATTGTGCCCTGTACACCCACATCCAAGTCATTAATATATATCAAGAAAAGCAGTGGTCCTAGAACTGACCCCTGGGGAACACCACTGTATACCTTCCTCCAGTCTGAAAAACAACCATTCACCACTACTCTCTGTTTCCTGTCACTTAGCAAATTTCGTATCCATGCTGCCACTGTCCCTTTTATTCCATGGGCTTCAATTTTGCTGGCAAGCCTATTATGTGGCACTTTGTCGAACGGCCTTTTGGAAATCCATGTACACCACGTCAACCGCATTACCCTCATCAACCCTCTCTGTTAACTCATCAAAAAACTCGATCAAGTTGGTTAAACACGATTTGCCTTTAACAAATCCGTGCTGGCTTTCCTTAATTAATCCACCCCTATCCAAGTGACAGTTGATTTTGTCCCTGATTACTGTTTCTAAAAGCTTCCCTACTACCGAGGTTAAATTGACTGGCCTGTAGTTGCTGGGTTTATCTTTACACCCTTTTTGAACAATGCTGTAACATTTGCAATTCTTCAGTCCTCTGGCACCAGCCCCGTATCTATGGAGGATTGGAATATTATGGCCAGTACCTCTGCGATTTCCGCCCCCAATTCCCTCAGCATCCTAGGATGCATCCTATCCGCTCCTGGTGATTTATCCACTTTAAGTACAGCCAGCCTGTCTAATACCTCTTCTTTATCAATTTTTATCCTATCAAGTGTCTCTACTACCTCCTCCTTCACTATGTCTACTCTTCCTTGGTGAAGACAGATGCAAAGTACTCATTTAGTACCTCAGCTATACCCTCTGTCTCCATGCATAGGTCTCCTTTTTGGTCCCTAATCAGCCCCACCCCTCCTCTTACTACCCTTTTACTATTTATATGCCTATAGAAGACTTTTGGATTACCTTTTATGTTGGCTGCCATTCTATTCTTATATCCTCTCTTTGCCCCTCTTATTTTCTTTTTCACTTCTCCTCTGACCTTTCTATATATAGCCTGATTCTCAGATATATTTGCGACCTGACATCTGTCATACGCGCTCTTTTTCTGCTTCATCATATTCTCTATCTGTTTCATTATCCAGGGAGCTCTGATTTTAGTTGCCCTACCTTTCTCCCTCGTGGGAATGTACCTCGACTGTACCCGAAGTATTTCCTCTTTAAAGGCAGCCCATTGTTCCACTACAGTTTTGCCTGTCAATCTTTGATTCCAGTTCTCATCTCACTGAAACTGGCCTTCCCCCAGTTAAACATTTTTACTCTAGATTCCTCCCTGTCCTTTCCATAACTAATCTAAACCTCATGATATTATGATCACTGTTCCCTAAATGTTCACCTACTGACACTTGCTCCACTTGACCTACCTCATTCCCCAGAGCCAGATCCAGCAATGCCTCCTCCCTCGTCGAGCCAGAAACATACTGATCAAGAAAGTTCTCCTGAACACACTTCAGAAATTCTTCCCCTTCTCTGCCCTTAACACTATTACGATCCCAGTCTACATTAGGATAGTTGAAGTCCTCCATTATTACTACGTGATAGTTCTTGCACCTCTCTGTAATTTCCCTGCAAATTTGCTCCTCCATATCTTTACCACTATTTGGTGGTCTATAGAATACACCTAGTAGTGCAATGGCATCTCTATTATTTCTTAACTCTAGCCATATAGATTCTGTCCTTGACCCCTCCAGGACATCCTCTCTCTCTAGCACTGTAACATTCTCCTTAACCAATACTACCACACCACCTCCTATCTTTCCTTCCCTATCTTTCCTGAACACCTTATAACCAGGAATATTTAAAACCCAATCCTGCCCTTTTTTGAGCCAGGTCTCAGTTACTGCCACAACATCTATATTCCCATGTGGCTATTTGTACCTGCAGCTCACTTACCTTGTTCACTATGCTTTGTGCGTTCATATGCATACACTGTAAACCTACCTTAGACCATCCTGTATTCTCTCTTAGTTGGACCCCACCAAATACCTTACTATTTCTTACTTTAGTGCTCTCTGCCACTCCCAATCCTTTAAGCACTTTATTTCCCCTTTCGAATGTTACATCCTGGTGCACCCTGCCCTGCACTTGATTAAAACCTGTTACATCTCTAACTTTTTCCCGTTCTGACGAAAGGTCATCGACCTGAAACGTTAACTCTGTTTCTGTCTCCACAGAAATACCTGCGAAGTATTTCCAGCATTTTCTGTTTTTATTAATGCAGTAAATGCAGCTCAACATAGATAAGAGTTGAAGTAGTACATTTTGAACACAGAGAATGGAAGTATACCCTGCAACACTCTCAATGGGGAGAG
The DNA here is from genome assembly GCA_030390025.1 of Squalus acanthias. Lineage (NCBI taxonomy): Eukaryota > Metazoa > Chordata > Chondrichthyes > Squaliformes > Squalidae > Squalus > Squalus acanthias. The sequence continues at coordinate 9,368,328 of CM059427.1, forward strand.
GAACGAGAGATCTTGGATGTAAATGCACAAATGTATAAAAGCAAGATTGCAGGTGAAAAAAGCCATAAAAAGGCCAAATTGGATTCTGAGTTTTATATACCCCAGCACTGAATACAAAGAAATGGTCAGGTATCTGTACTAGATATTGATTAGGCTGCAGTTGGAGTACTGCTTGCAGCTCTGGGCATTCCATTGTAGAAAGAATATTAGAACCATGGAAAAGGTGTGAAGTAGATTTACAAGAGTGCAACAATGTAGTTATGATGAGAGACTTGAAAACCCAGGACTGTGTCCACTGGAGCAGAAAAGGTGGAAAGGATCTCATAGAAATATTGAAAATTCTGAAAAGATTTAAGAGGATGAATAGAGAAAATTATTTCCAGTGATCGAAAGAGTTGGTAACAAGGACCATAGTATCAGGTTAGTAACGAGCATAAGAGAGAGGATATAAGATTTTTTTCATGTAAAAGATTGATAGAACATGGAATGCATTAGCACAAGTGGCCATTAAGGCCAAGTTAATCACAACATTTAAGAGGGAATTGAACACTTTAATAATAAAAATATTAACGGGTACAAGGAAAGAGCAGGGAAGGGACATTAGAATAGAAAGGTCCAATATGGACCAAACACCACCACAGGCACTGTGCCAAATAGCTTCCATGTGTACTTCACTTACATTTTCCTCTCTCCTTCACTTCTATGTCCTCTCTGCCTTCACGTCAGTTTCTCTCTGCCTTCTTCCCTTCCATTTCCTTCCCTTCTGCTTCCCTCCAAACTTTCCATTCCATTTATCTCTCTCCCCTTCCATTTCTTTTTCCTCTCTTCTCCCCTTTCCATTTCTCCATCCTTCTCCTTTCCATTTCCCCCTCCTCCCCTTGTTTCTTCGGTTCTATTTCTCTCCTAATTTTCTTTCCTTCCCTTCTGTTTACCTCTCTCCCTTTAATTTCTCTCTCTCTCTCTCCCTTTCTCTTCAAAACAGAAGACAGTGCCAATATTCCTGTTGCTTTAGATGTGGAGGTTCCCTCATTCACATGTGAAAAGCTTGTATATTACAGATTTGTCAGTAATAATGATGCAGATAAAATCTTTATGGAGACCTTTTTCTTTATTATTGGGATTGCTTTGCTCCTGAAACACAATAATTTGTAAACCTCTAAAACCCTGATGAGCAGTTTGATTATAGATATTCAAGGAAAATGAGCACCTCCCCAACACCACTGGTGTTAGGTGACAAAGCAAGCATTTAATCCTTGGTCAATGCACAGGGTGGAAAGAGAGAGAGAGCGAAACCCGAAACCCACAGTGACTCCAGTCTGACAAAACACACACTTAATTCTGTAATATAATCAACCAAAATGCAGGGCAGTGCTCTGGGCAAAGAGAGGGAAACACACATCTTACAATGACATTATTCAGAAAAATCAGAACTGCTGTGTAAAAGTGGGAGTGGCTGTGATATGACAGGGTGCTCAACTGTTTACAAAGGCTGGGGACGTTGGTGGGAACATGCAAATGGACGTTCCTAGCCGAAAGAAAGATGTCAGTTAATAAAATGAACAGATTCCACACAGCATTGTTAATATACTCCCAGCAAACGTGGCATAAGCAGCAGCTGCTCAACTATTGAAGATCCCTTTGTTCAATCACAGATTCCCACATCCCTCCCACCAATCTGAGACAATCACTCAGAACCTTCACACAAAGTTAAAGCGAATCAAACCATTGTCTGATATAGACACAGGTGCATATTCAGGAGAAAAAGACATTCAAGTTGGTTCAGAGATTCTGGTATTCCTCACAGAGCCACCAACTTTCTCTCTCCTGATCAACTTAATTTCAAAAAGGTAATATGTTCATTGGAAAGGTTTAGAACACAAGACGGTGAATATTACAAATAAGCTGAAACAGAGGAGGAGCAGAGTCAACACAGCCCATTGTGTAATTAATAGGATATGTATTGTTAAGCAGCATTTAACAAATAGTCCGAGAGAGAGTGAGCATCCATAGGCTATTCAGTTATTGGTGACGTCACAACTACACTCAATCCTCCCCTCATCAAACATCCACACACATGCACTCTCTCTAGTCACTGAATTGCAATCAGGAACTGAAAGCCTGGCTGATTTTCTTCCCTACCCAGCACAATCCTAGCACATCAAGTACTGCCTCAGCACAGATCAGCTAACTCAGCACAGATCAGCGGAGATCACCTTCTTCCAATACTGATGAAACAAATGTCAGTGGCATGGCAAAGGTGGGTCATTACCTCTTTGATGTACTCCTCCTGTTCTTCCTTCAGCGTGAGCTCGATGAAGATCTGCTGCAATTTCTCATTGCAGTAGTTAATGATGAACTGCTCAAAGCTATTGTTCTGTAACAAGAGAAGGGAAATAAAAATCCTGTTGATTTGATCTTTGCCTGTGCTACACATCAACATTTATTCCACTGCGAAAACTCAACAATCAGCTCATAGCTTAGATTGAACACACACACAAGCAGCACGTGTCCTGGAAAGTACTTGCCACGACATTTCATTAAAGCGGTAGAGCCTAACAAATAAAGCAAACTGCAAATGCCATGAAGCAGATTTATACACAAAGGGTAGCTCAAAAGAGCTTTTGATCTCCAGGCTTCATTGTAGCAGTTTACAGGACTTAAATTATTATGAATTAAGTAAATTAATGCCACATGCGGCAAAGCTGCCACTGCAAACAGGTCATACTTACAGAGTTCTGTTGCGAAAAAAAAGAAAATTAAAAAAGCATCAGAGATTGTGCAAAACATCCAAATCAATAAACTTAAAATAATAATGCACCTTCGGAAACCAAATCATAAACATATTTCTCCTCATAGCAGCTACGTACAGAGCATACCATGTCCCCAGCTGTTACAGAAGGAACTAGGCCACTTAGAGATGGTGAGGTAGAGGGAGGTTTCTAATTGCTTACCATAATGACAGTATTGGTGTATCATCCATAGCGATGACACGTGGAAGGAGCTGTCTAGCACAATACTGATCAATAACATTAGCAATGACCAGTTGTCATTGGTAATGTGGTAATCCTCCATTTTCCCCCAAAAGATTAACTTTTTAGATTTAGTTTACAACACAGGAATTAAAGCGTCCTTTTCACTTCCTTGCATGCCAATCATCCGTGTTTGACACAGAGAGTCAGCATTTCGGGGGGCACCGCCCGCAGAAAATAATTCTCATTCGACATCCTGACCCTCACATCACTTGTCCCTGTTGCCTCGATGCTCCTCTTAAGATGGAAAATATAACAATAGAAGTAATCATCTCAGAAGAGGAGTCTCCAACCTGCATCTCCCAAAGCAAGGTTATTCTCCGCACCCCCCCCACCCACCATTTTGTATATTCGGATGTATGGGTGCTGACGGAAGGATAGGGAACCTCTTGGTTGGCCTGACCTTCTTGCAGCCCTCCACTGCTTGCACTCTTCTGAACACATCACCTCAGAGGATCCTCACTGGCAAACCCATTGGTGCTAGTAAAGGAAGCTGGAGGCAAAAAATAATTAATAACAGCTGGCACGAAGGTTCATAAAAGCCTAAAGTGTCAGCTGCAAAAAAGTACACAAAAAACATTTACAAGGAGGGCCCAGAAAAGTCCTAAAAACACTTACCTGAGCCAATGTGGGCCTCCTGTCTTAAGTCCTGTCCTAAAGTCCACTTCCAGCCAGGATTCCTGTGGACTTGTGTCCAGCACAGCCACAGACACTGCTCTTTCCCTCCCCTTTTGAATAGGTGAATGAAACTTGCACCTGCTTTGGACAGTAACTACCAACGTCCACCCAGGCCTGATCGCACAATAGAATGAAGCCAGGATTAAGCAGGAATCCAGTAGAACTGATTTCCCACTGGATTTCACCATCTGATATGCCTAGCCTGGTCTGCGTCCAAAAATGGAGTGCACCAGGCACTATAATCAGCCGCAATGTGTCAATAGACTAGAGGTTGGAAATGGACAGTACCTTTGCGAAGGGAAAAAAGGGTTCCTTGGCTGATAGATCATTTATTTCCCCCCAAAACTAACAGGCTTGTTGAAAATGCACTTTATTTGTTTTCTTTTAAAATTAAAAGTCTATCAATTGTGAAGTATAAAAATGCACTATTTTTAAATGTAAAAAAAATCTTAATTTCCAGAGGAGCGTGCCCTATACACCGCCTTAGAAAATAACTTCTTGTATTTCTATTCAGATTTTCATGTACTTATGGGGGTTACATTTTTTGTGTTTAGTGCTCCTGCTGCAAAGTTTTGCAAGGCAGGAACATATATTGGGAATTTGGGAGCGCATCTGATTCACAGGCCCGTGATTTCCCATCCATTAAAATCAATGCATGGAAAACGATGGACCTGTGAATTGGGCACGTGCCCGAATTCACAATATACACTCTTGGTACATGGAGCGCTGCGCCAGGGGCTCTGAAGAATAAAATTTACCCCATGGTTTTATTTCTTCCAACATGATGGGAAGGAATGTTTGGTAAACCTGCAAAAGTAATGCCTCAATGCACTCTCGGTGGAATTACTTGTTTTCATATGCCATAACCTTACATTCAGTGTCGTTTTCTGAGTGGTCAGCTTTTTGATGCTGTTGGTCAGCTTTTGCTAGGTTGGCTTGGCAACATCTGAATGGATCTGCCTATCTCACAAATTTTCACAACCGTTCTTTGTCTTAATAGATTAAACCGTGCTTGATCTGTCGGATGTACTTTACAAAATAGGAGGTCACTGAGAAACAGTTGGAAGCTATTGCTGCGACCGCTCTTCCACACATTAGCCTAGTGGCCATTTGATCACTACTTCATGATTCATCTTCTCCCCTATTCTTTTGAAATTTGACGCGTGTGCTGAACTAGAGGCATTGGTCCTTTGCCCGGGTTTCTCCCTATTTTGACTGGGCTACTGTGTGTATTGTTTTCCTCTGCTATTCACCTGCCTGGTATTAACATCCAGAAATTAAGATTGTGTCAACTGACACAGCTTTGGTTTTATTGGCACAGCCATTTTTTTTTCTCAATTGCCAGTTGAAAGTTTTAATTAGTGGCTCCACTAATCCCCCAGCCTCACTGCTCTCTTATCCCACCCCCCACCCCCGCCTCTCACCTCCACCATATCTAAGCTCCTCTTCAGATGGACAAGCGTGACAATGGAAGCACTCATCCTCTCACTAGTGATTCACAGCTGAACAGATCAATCCGAATAAAGAGCATCCTTTTTGACTGACAAGGCAGTCAACAATTAACAATAGCCCAGCGGCAACATCCACCCAATAAACACAATCGTTCACCTTGTCCTATTTAGGGAATCCTCTCCAGCCAAACATCTGAGTTTGCACTCAACGTTCCTCTGACACGGGATTACTGCTCGTCCCCTCCCCGCTACACGCCGGCATATTTCAGCCTTTGCAACTCGGTTCCAAACTCATTACCTCTCTTATAGGAACAGGAGCAGACCATTCAGCCACTCGAGCCTATTCCGCCATTCAATTAGATAATAGCTGATCTGTATCTTAACTCCATCCACCCGCTTTGGTTCCGTAACCCTTAACACCCTTGCCTAGCAAAAATACATCAATCTCAGTTTTAAAATTTTCAATTGACCCCCAGCCTCAACAGCTTTTTGGGGGCAGGGACTGTTCCAGATTTCCACTGCTGGCAAAAGCCTCCGAAAAAAACAAATTATTCGATCATGTTTTTAATCGTTCTTCCTTCTTTTTCAAATTCCTTTACTTCATGCTGGCCATCCATCTCTCTCCCTTGTAAATCACTCAGATATCTTACTACATGTGTATGAATCTACATTGTTGAATGTTTCTGTAGAAAAGGTTCACCGACACCATGTCACTGGCATTTAAATATAATTTTGTTCTACTTCTCAGATAAACGCAGCTCAAGTTTGATTATAATGTGTCATATACCACAGCTTTTAAAGTGTAATTAAACCAAAAATGTAATGGGAATTAACAGAACTTGCAGATTGAGAAAGCTATAAGGAACCCTCAACAGCAATAGCTGTAAATGCTAAGGTGATAATTCCTGCATTAATAATGGATCAGAATGTCAACATTCATTGTGAACCAAAAGCAAAGAACAGCAGCATCTGAAAAAGAAGGCTTAATGTTTCAGTTGTCGTCCTTCACCAAAATCCAAAGTATTAACCTTTCAATTTTTCTGTGTGTCAGCTGTGGCTCAGTGGGTAGCACACTCGCCTCTGGTTGTGGGTTCATAGTCCCACTCCAAGGGACTTGAGCACATAAAGCTCGGCTGATACTCCAGTGCAGTGCTGAGAGAGTGCTGCACTGTCGGAGGTGCCGTCTTTCAGATGAGACGTTAAACCGAGGCCCCGTCTGCCCTCTCAGGTGGACCTAAAAGATCCCATGGCACTATTTCGAAGAAGAGCAGGGGAGTTATCCCCGGTGTCCTGGCCAATATTTATCCCTCAATCAACATAACAAAAACAGATTATCTGGTCATTATCACATTGCTGTTTGTGGGAGTTTGCTGTGCGCAAATTGGCTGCCGCGTTTCCCACATTACAACAGTGACTACACTCCAAAAAAGTACTTCACTGGCTATAAAGCGCTTTGAGATGTCCAGTGGTCGTGAAAGGTGCTATATAAATGCAAGTCTTTCTTTCTTTTCAATTTTTCTTTCAGGTACTCTTTGGCCTACTGAGGATTTCGACAATTTCCTGTTTTTATTCCAGATTTCCACTATGTTTTAAAATCTCAGTGTAAGTATTACTAATTATTAACCACAAGTGGTACCAAAGGGATCGAAACCTGCTTGCAAAAAAACAACTCAGAGTTATCAGCAGGAAACCCAGAATGTGCTTGATTGCTGAATATGATATTACATCCTAAGTAGCAGGTTGACCTACCACTGAAGTTCTGGCTGTACACGGTCCTCTGTGCACATCAAAGGCCTGTAAGTTTCTAAAATGTCTGCAGGGAAAAGTGCCCCTTTTTTGTATGAGATTTTCTCGTAAGAAATACTTTTTCAACGACATTGTTCACAGCTTAAAGACAAATCAGGGCCCAAGTCTTCAAAGCTTGGGATATGATTTAATGTGGCAGCTGTTTTAAGCTATTTAAATTTACTGCAATGGCCAAGGACAGAGTTGCAAGATGATCTACCTTTCAGAGAAATGGAATATGTACTTTACACTCCACTTCATTGTACAAGCATTTTAACATAGCTCGACACTAACTCCAATGATTAATGATTCAATATTAAATTGAAGAGCTGGATACACAGTCTGTTATGTGATTCTGTTGTAAAATGTTTTGCAATTTCATCGTTCAAAGGTGAACACCTATAATATGTTAGAAAGATTAACTGTAATCATCTGGCAGTGTTCTCTGACCATATACGCTGTGCCTATATGCATTTCTTCACTTCACCTGACGAAGGAGCAGCGCTCCAAAAGCTTGTGATTTCAAATAAAGCTGTTGGACTATAACCTGGTGTTGTGCGACTTCTCACCTATAATTTGGGCTGTTAACAGTGCAATCTGGATTTTTAAAAGTTTCCACTGATGCAAAGTTAGCCACACAAAAGATTATTGCTTAAGGTAAAAAATCACGGGATTGGGGGTAATATTCTGGCATGGATAGAGGATTGGCTATCTAACAGAAAGCAAAGAGTTGGGATAAATGGTTCATTCTCAGACTGGCAATCAGTAACTAGTGGTGTTCCACAGGGGTCAGTGCTGGGTCCCCAACTCTTTACAATCTATATTAACGATTTGGAGGAAGGGACCAAGTGTAACATATCAAAAGTTTGCAGATGATACAAAGATGGGAGGGAAAGTAGTGAGTGAGGAGGACATAAAAAACTTGCAAGGGGACATAGACAGGCTAAGTAAGTGGGCAGAGATTTGGCAGATGGAATACAACACTGGAAAGTGTGAGGTGATGCACTTTGGCAGGAAAAATCCTAGAGCAATTTATTATCTTAATGGCAAGAAACTGGAGAGTACTGAAGTGCAAAGGGATCTGGGGGTCCTGGTGCACGAAACTCAAAAGGTTAGTATGCAGGTGCAGCAAGTGATTAAGAAGGCAAATGGAATGTTGGCTTTCATTGCTAGGGGGATAGAATATAAAAATAGGGAGGTATTGCTTCAGTTGTACAAGGTATTGGTGAGACCGCACCTGGAATACTGCATACAGTTTTGGTGTCCTTACTTCAGGAAAGACATCCTTGCTCTCGAGGCAGTGCAAAAAAGGTTCACTCGGTTAATCCCGGGATGAGGGGGTGGTCATATGAGGAGAGGTTGGGTAGATTGGGACTCTACTCATTGGAGTTCAGAAGAATGAGAGGCGATCTTATTGAAACATATAAGATTGTGAAGGGGTTGGATCGGGTGGATGCGGGGAGGATGTTCCCGATGACGGGTGAGACTAGAACTAGGGGACATAGTCTTAGAATAAGGGGCTGCTCTTTCAAAACTGAGATGAGGAGGAACTACTTCACTCAGAGGGTGGTAGGTCCATGGAATATGCTGCCACAAAAAGCTGTAGAAGCTACATCATTAAATAAATTTAAAACAGAAATAGACAGTTTCCTAGAAGTAAAGGGCATTAAGGGTTACGGGGAGTGGGCAGGAATTTGGACATGAGTCTAGGTTCGGATCGGTCATGGCCCTGTGGGTAGTGGAGCGGGCCCAGGGACCGTGTAGCCTGATTCTGCTCCTATTTCGTGTGTGCAATTCTGTTAGATGCAGGAGATGGTTCTGTGATAGATAGTAGATTGGCGGTTAGGATCAGATCAGCCATGATCTTATTGAATGGCGGAGCAGGCTCGAGAGGCCGATTGGCCTACTCCTGCTCCTATTTCTTATGTTCTTATGTTCTTAAACCTGTTCAGTTAACAGGAGAGCATTCAGATAGAATAGATTTAAAAATATTTTGGGATTTTTCTAGTCCCGTTCCTCCAAAAACAACTTTTAAAACTCACATAGTAGACAGAGTCCCTATTTCTCAAGCTACTTTTATACTCCGCGACAGCCACATTAGTGCTACAAGCTGCTGAATCACAGGTTTTCTGCAGCTGGCTGCAGCTGAAAGTAAACTTGCCAAGATTCATTCAGGTCACTTCCCAGCTACCAGCCTCAGTTTATTGCAGCAACTTTACTTCCAGCAACCAACTGTATTAAGATCCACACGGCAGGAGCCAGTGCCACTCGCACAGGCAATTGATTTTGCTGACGTTTGTCAACAATGTTCGCAAGTTAATGCAACAATTTGTAAGGGATGGATTGGCAAGTCCATTAATTTCCTAGTCAACTGCACCCCCTTCCACTCCCCAAGTTTCCGAGTCCTCCTTCCCATGTTGATTTTTGGACTCTGAGGGAGTGGTGCAGAGACAGCGGGCTGCATTTTGATACTGGGGCGGGTTGGGGTCGTGTCATCCGCATTTCGTGTTATCCACCCGCCTGCAATTGGATGTGGGAGATTGTTGCAATTTTCACTTCATTGTGCAATTGAGTTCCAGCATGTGGGAACCCATGAACCAATTAGTGGTTTCAGTCTGAAAGTCGCCTCTGATGATGTCATCATTGCAGGTCAGAGACTGCCTGGTCTCAGAGATTGCCTGGCCTTTGCTGTGAGAGGACCTGGATGCAAACTGAGCAGCATCTCAGAGAATCAGAGAGAGAGAGAATTTTTTTTGCAACCAATTCCTCCCAGGCAGTCTCTGAAGACATTCAATGCAGCAGCATCAGAGGCGACTTTCAGACCTAATACTACTACTACCTTCATCACAATACTACTACTACCTTCATCACATCTCCGTTGTAATAGTGGACCTGCAGCTCATAGTCAGCTATCCACTTGTGCTCCCACCAGGTTTCACTGGCGTGTTTCACATCAGGCGTGCTTCACGTCGGAAAAGGGTTAAACTAGCTAAAACGTTTCAAAATGGCATTACAGAGCCAATTTAGGGCTTGTTAAGGGCTTTAATGGCCTCTCCCGCCTCTTGGAGGCAGGACGGAGTCGGGAACCCCGCGACCGATTTTGTCAAAATTGCGTGGAGGCGGGATGGGGTCGGGACCCCCGAATCTGCAACTTTAACCCCCCACACGCCTCCAAACCCGCCTCCACGGGTCAATGAAAATCCAGCCCCTACAATTTCTGACTACCACTCTTACCTTTCTAATGCCCTGCTTGCTGGACTTCTTTGGAGGCCCAGAGTTTCTGTGCCTTTGACATCTGCAGGAACCACGAAAGTTGGCACTATCGGAGATATAGGATTCGCTCCCTTTATAGGTTGACTGGTGGTGGAGTAACTCACTATCAACACACCGTCAATGTAAAAGCACATACTAATCCTTGTTACTGATTTACATGTTAGCTTGGTTTATTTGGTAGCCCGCCTGAGCTAGAAAGTTTTGAGCGCTGGACTTGAGCACAGAATCTAGGCTGACACTTCAGCGCAGTCCTGTATTATTGGAGGGGTCCATCTTTTGCACTACAGCAATTTGTATTGTGATTTACAGGATTGTTGCTCCTTAAGATTTTCTTTTGCACTATTTTTTTCTTATTGAAGTTTTGAAATGCTTAAGAAAATTTTGACTGTGATAAATAGAAGCAATCTGTGAGTAGGGTGACTGCTGACATTCTCCAGGGTCAACAGTGCTACAGCTCATTTGTGCTGACACAGACTCTCTGCCTCCACTTCGCCCTACACATATTCCATTCATTCAATACACAACAGGCCAAATATGTTGATATTCTCCACATCATTTCTGAAGTTTATTAACTCAAAGCTTGATGGCAAGTTTTTCTCAATTGGTAAAATGGAGCCAAATGTTTGTTGTTCATCTCAACAAAGATTAAATTATAACTCTCTGCAAGTCTACTCTTACACATTATGTGATTAAACTAGTCAAACGACAACTAAATGCATTCTTAAAAATAATGGGACATTACATACCAAAAATATGGAACAAACGTCAATTGATGAACCTGAAGAACTGGTTATATATTAAGCAAAGACTACATGTTAAAAAAAATCAGCTATACATATTTAACTTCATAATCCTAAACTGCTGTGGCCGGAAGATACTATGTCAGTATCACAAGGTGAAGATCTTGGCTGTAGGGTATAGTTCACAAAAAGTGCCACCTAAAATGTGCATTCCAAGGCTGCAGTAACATTTCCATATCAAAACCTGCGGTAACTTCAGTTAATTTAAAAGGGGAAGAATAACTTGCTAAATTGCCCAATAGTTTCAGTGTTGTCCAATAGAAAATCACTGACTACCTACAGGCATGGCTATAGCAACACCACTTTAGCCACATGCACTAATTTTAGTAGAAAACATCTTACACACAATACAGGTAAATGTACTTCACATCTGTATATTTACTTCACATCTACCACCATTCAGTAACCAAGGAAATAAAGCACTCAACAATCAAAAAAACTCTCGTACTCTGCTTTTCGTCTTACCATTATACCAACACACAGAAAGGTTAAAGTACACATGCATACGGCCTGTAAATATAAATATTGAGATCACATGCCCAACGACAGTGTCTATTGCTCATTTTTGACTTACTAATAGAAATGCAATTTGTCCACATCTGGATTCCCAATTTGTCACATGTGGCTAGTGGCTAACTTTTTGGACAGCACTGTAATATTGCTGTGTGCATTGATCAGTGACTTTCAGTCACCTCTCATTACTGTACCTTGTTTTATATTATAAAACTGTCGGTTAGGAGCAGCCTGGATGCAGGCATGTTAAGTCCACCCCCAAGCCCTACCCCCTACCCCCGGGCCTCCAGTAACACCCCTGGTACAATGAGAAAAACTGCCTCCCACAAGCAATAAGTCAAATCTGCAATTGCAAAGACTGGATTATTAACATTGCAATATGGTTCAATCAATTTTGACGTAATACAAGATATTTCCACATAGGAACAGGAGTAGGCCATTCAACCCCTCAAGCCTGTTCTGCCATTCAATTAGATCAGTGGTTCTCAAACGTTATTGGTTGAAGGGTCCTTTTTAAATCGATTAGTAATCACGGACCCCCATCTAAATTATACTATATAATACTCATTATATAAAAGTACAGCTCCCCTCCCGTGTTATAAAAATTCCACGGACCCCTGTAACACAACAAAAGTATTCTGTATATAAATTAGTTATACAATTAAACATATACATTTATTATTATTTTTGTTTTACTTATATCCCGGACCATTCCCTGTGTTATGGCCCGGTTCAGTACATTCCCTGGAGTTTATATCCCACACCATTCCCTGTATTATGACCTGGTTCAGTACATTCCCTGGTGTTTATATCCCAGACCATTCCCTGTGTTATGGCCTGGTTCAGTACATTCCCTGGAGTTTATATCCCAGACCATTCCCTGTGTTATGACCTGGTTCAGTAAACCCAACTATAGATCAGAAACCTACCATGTGTGGAATCGCAGGCACAAATCATTCTGAGACACAGGGTTTGATGCATTGCTTCATCTCTGGACTGCCCTGGTAATCCCATTCTTATTTTTTTTTTTTAAAAAGGAGGGCCAAACTGATTGCAAAATAACTTCAATAGGACTTGTCCCATAAATGCGCAAGTTAAATGTGAATGGTCTGACCATCCTTAGTATGTACACTCCCAGTGCTAAGACCTAGCACCACAATATTACACCGTGCTGAAATTTCCAATGATCGATTCTCTTTCATCAATACCAAGAGAAACTTTACCTGTAAAACTAAGGAAAGGTTTCAAGATCAAATAATAAGTCATAAATTTTAAAACTTACTTCAAAAATTTCAAAACCATATATATCTAACACTCCCATCACCTTCTTCCTCGCTTTGGTTTGTGCCTGTTGAAAAGAACATCAGGCAAGTTAGAAAAATAAATGATTCATTTTATACCATCCAAAATAACCTGCTGTGCATACTTGTAAATGTTTTCCACGCACATACAAATCAGGTCAGAAACTTAACTGCTATTTATTCCCCCTTCCTATTCATGCAGATCAACCTCGTCTGTTAACCTCATGTCAAACATTGGCTTTAAGGAGTCTCCTTTCCATTTCTTACATTGTTAAAGGATTAGTTTCTGTAGCAGGAATGATCTAAACTGGCACCAAGTTAAAGATGTTTTGAGTGAGGGGATGGAGGCAGAATTATTTTAAAACTCTTGTAGGCCGGATCTTAGTTTTAACTGTCTGTTTTCTCCCACTCCCCAGACCCCCACACCCACCTGCAGACATAGGTAGTGCTACATTTCAAGACGTTCCTTTAAGTCTAACAGCCGGAATCACAGATCTCTCGAGGACTATGGTAGAGAGACGCTAAAAGCAGAAGTTATTTTACAGAGCAGCATAACTGAAATAACTAATCTCTTTTCCCTAACTACATGGAGGGAGTTAAATTTACACTGAAAATACTTTCTCAATCATCACTTTTTATGTAAGTAAATATTTTTGTGTGTCTAAATTAATAAGAGGTGATATGCTAGAGAATAGACAATGCATCTCACTTGGGAAGTAAAAACCTTTACACATGGTTTGTAACTATCACTTTTACTAAAGAGATATTCCCCACTCCGGCAATAAACCCAGAACTCAGTTATTATGAAGGACAGATTTTGCAGGAGGCTAAAGCTTTGATCTCTTGAAACAAGACACAGGCCTTTGGGGCATTTCAGTTGATTAGGTTTAGAGTAAAAAGATATTCATAAATGGAACGTCACACTGAGACAGCGTGAACTTTTCATCCAAGTTCCTTTACGAAAATATTTAAATATATAATCTCACTGAAGCTATTCATTTGATAAGAAGGGACATTTGGTTGTTCACATTCTCGGGCACCAGTGCTCTGCCACCAGTGAACACTAGCCAGTACCTTAATGCTCTCGTTGATTCTGCTCACAAGCCAAGTGAACAACCGATTGTAAAGGTTTTTTGCCAAGGCATCACGTGCATAATAAGCCTGAAAGAGAGAAAAAACGATTGTTGGAATAGCAGCATTTTAGAACAAAGATCGACACGTTTACTTTTCTAAAGCTTCAATGAGCATCAGTGACCTCAGGCGGTGCTGCATTTAAAGTGTCAGCAAAATCAGAAGACATTGGGCCGTATTTTCCGATCGGAGGCTTCCCGCGTACGGAGGCCTCTGATCTGGGAAAAAATCTACGCACTTACCTGAGGGCTCCCGAGGTGCGTATAGTTCCGATGCTGGGCCTCTCCAACTCCAAGTGCGCAGGGGGCCTACGTATCCCAGAGAGCTTTTACCAGGCGTAAGATTTCTAAGGGTTTTCTGCGGGCGGAGGTTCTCCAGAAAGCGGAACTATCCGCCTGCAGAGGCCCTTCGCCAGGGCAGGCGTCCGATCTGTCAAGTGCTTTCTTGACAGATCGGAAGTGTCGGTTTTCAGCGCATGCGCTGTGCATGCCTGAAACCGGCATTTCCGATGTCCCTACGGGTGTTTACACAGCGCGTACCCACCCGTAGGGATCGGAATATCCGGGCCATGGTCTATACCCATCAAAACGTGACTGCATCCCTTAAAGCATCTTTCAGTTTTAATATTTTTGGAAATAAAAATTATTGTGAGAAATAAAGAAAATAAAAGAAAATTAAAACCGAATTTAAAATGGAAGAAAGTGTTCGTCTTGCACAAAATATATTATTTAAATCACCCCATGTCCCCATACATTACAAATTGGGTCATTCTAACAATTCATTCTTTGCCCTCAGCAAGTAAACTAATTGAAACAAGTTGAGTTTTTTTTTAAAAAAAGAGTCAAAGTACAATAATGATGCCGGCACACTGCACACACATATGTCCAGGAAATAGCCAAATGGGTAAAGGTATTGCTGGGTGTGGCACAAAGACAAGGAGGGCCTGGTGTTGTGCTGAGTTAGCTGATCTCAAACAAAGCAGTAGCTGGGGGGATGGTACAAACGGCCGTGGTGCCTGGGAGGAAATAAAATCAGTCAGATTGCTACTGCCGATTGCAATCTGGTGATTCCTGTTAGAACATATGTATGCAGATGTTGAGTGTGGACAAGATAGGTTTTGGTGTGAAGTCCTTTAGGGCTGATGGCCTGCTGGCCGTCACTATCTCAGCTCACACATAAATAGGCCTTCTGAATGTCAGTGGGGCGGGGATGAGGGTGGGGCTTTCAGCCATATTCAGGAAAAAAAATATCAAGTCATAAATAAAACAAATGATTTGTAATCCAAAAATTTTAGGTATAATCAGTAAAACAATTTTGGAGGCACAAATTAAATACTTTTAAGTAACTAATGCTGCAGTTGTACAGGGCCTTGGTAAGACCACACCTTGAGTACTGTGTGCAGTTTTGGTCGCCTTATCTGAGGAAGGATGTTCTTGCCATGGAAGGAGTTCAGCGAAGATTCACAAGGCTGATACCTGGGATGGCAGGAATGACATATGAGGAGAGATTGGGTCGATTGGGCTTATACTCGCTAGAGTATAGAAGAATGAGAGGGCATCTCATCGAAACATATAAAATTCTGACAGGTCTGGACAAACTAGATGCAGGAAGAATGTTCCTGATGGTCGGAGAGTCCAGAACCAGGGGTCATAATCTAAGGATAACGGGTAAGCCATTTAGGACAGAAATGAGGAAGAATTTCTTCACCCAGAGAGTGGTGAACCTGTGGAATTCTCTGCCACAGAAGGTAGTTGAGGCCAAGTCATTAAATATATTCAAGAATGAGTTAGATATATTTCTTAAAGCTAAAGGTATCAAGGGATATGGGGAGAAGGCAGGTACAGGGTACTGAGTTTGGATGATCAGCCATGATCTCATCGAATGGCGGAGCAGGCTCGAGGGGCCGAATGGCCTACTCCTGCTCCTATCTTCTATGTTTCTATGTTATGTAATAAATGTTTAAAACTGTCTTCACAAAGTACAATGCTAAAAAGTAGATGTGAAACGTTAGCTGCATCCTCAGCATCTCCTCTCCCATGGAACTTCATTCAACCGTCTGTACTTGAATCAGGCAACTAAAGGTACTCCTTGCATCAATGCTTCTCTTCAAGATGGAGAAAGAGCTCCCTATGCCAATCAGGGAACGTGCCTGTGTGTGTCACACCATAACTGCAGTTTGCCGTCATTGACATTTATGGATTATAATTGGGGTATAGCCCCAAATTTATTTGTTCATTTTTACGGGTGCAGCTATTGAATTTAACCCTAAAGGCAGAAGGTGTAAGTTACACAAGGAGGATGGCTACTTGGGTGAGGTTACTGGGGAACTGCCAGTGTCCACAGAACTGTGCCTCGGCAAGAGTCAGCATTTTCAGCGATGGGACAAATCGGGACAAACAAAAAAACATTTTTTTTTTTAAATGAAGTGAGAAAAGGCCATTTGCCATCAGGTCCGGTAGTTCCAAAATACAGTGTACAATCTGTTCCATCATGCAAACAATCCAATCCCGAATGAAAGGTTTTGAAATGTTTTTCCCCCAACCCTAACCGTCAATCAAATAAAACTCCAGAATGCCAATCCAATATCCAAATTATTCAGCCTTAATTAGCTGCCTTCTCTGCCATGACATTGCCAGTGCTCCTGGCAGACAACAACCATCATGTTCTACACAATATTCAATCATCTTTATCTGTACTTAACTGTATTCTTTGGTGATTTCCAATGTTCCCTCTAAATTGTCTTTGTTGTGCACGGCCTGTTTATTTCAATGCGCGGTTCCCTTTAAATTTCCGCACGTGCGCTATTACAAATGGAAAAGCTTGTGAGCGGCCTGCGCAGTCCCTTGCAGATTACTGCGGAGCCACGTAAGCGCAGCTTAGAGAAAACATAGGTGATTTCCATCTCCATCTCAACCATCTTGCCCTTTTTCCTCTGAATTCACTACCTTCCTGTCCTCCCTTAATCTCTCCCTCCCTATAAGCTCTCCAACCCATATTCACAGCCACCCCCTCAACATTGCCATCCCCTGTGGTCCCTCTACTCCAATGGTCTTTACCACAGACAAGGCCATTTCTTTATATCCCTCGCCACCTACATCCCGGTACCTCCTTCCCTTACTTCCTTCTATGTCTTTCTCTGGCAAAACTCTCCACCAAGCTGCCAAGTGCCTAAACTTTGGCCCTCTAATCATCACGATACTTCTGCTGCTGTAGATTCTCTCAATCGCTCCCTTACCCTCACACTTGATGCCCTTGCCTCTTGAAAAACCTTTACTCTTTCCCATCCTGGTAGTTCCCTCTGGTATCGGCCACATCTTCACTCCCTCACGCCCAAGGGGTGCAGACTTGAATGTATCTGGTGCACAACTGGTTTAGGCATCTATCACCAGACATGGTTGGACCTATCAAGCTTCACTCTCCTCTTCCAAAACTGCCTGCTACTCTAGCATCATCCTGCAGAACAAAAATAACCCCCAACGTCTTTTCTCCACTCACGATCATCTCCTTAAATCCCTTTCCTTTGCCTCCGCCATCCTCACCAACAAGTGCGAGGAACTCATGGACTTCTTCATCACTAAGATTGAGACCATCTGTTCAACTGCTTTTTGCCGATTCCCCTCCTTCCCCTTGCCCACCAAACCAAACTTAGCCCAGGCTCCTAATTTCCCAAGCCCTGAATCTAGTTTCTTTCCTATCTCACCTCAAGACCTCTCCAAACTCATCCGGGGCAATTTTGCCAATGGGGGCACGGTGGAGGCGGGACTGCTGTTTGTCGGGTTTCAGTCCCGCCTCCATCAATTTGTGGCCAACCCACGCTATTTTCCCTTGATTGACCTTGTTAAAGCTTAGCAGGCCAATTAAGGGGAAGCCGATTACAGAGAACGTCAGCGTATGACGTTTCATCTGTCAAAAATTTTTGACAGATGAATTGTCATTGTTTGACAGCTCTGTGAAACTTATGTGTTGTCTGACTGCTTGCCCAACATGCTCCTAGGAGACGGGTCACTTACTTAAATATTTGAATGAGGCTGCATGCCTTTGATTTTATCTGTCTTCCAGCTTTCCTGGCAGCTACAGGGAGGCACGGGCTGCTGCATAGAAGAGGTAAGTGCCCTTCCACCACAGCTTGTGGGCCAAGAGGAGCAGGAGTGCTTCCTCCCGGTCTCCCAAGCAAACCTGTTTCCCACTCCACACGATCGGACCCCCCCACCGTGCGATGTCTGATCCCCATTCCCCACGATCATCGACACCCGATCTCTCTCCGACACACTGCGATCAACCTCCGACCCTCCAAACCACGCTGTACCCAAACCCCCCCTCGTGATCTCTACCCCCAGCAGCAAGAAACCTACCTGCTCCTGGGCTGCGGCCTCCTCTGCTGTGTTCCCCGCCTGACAGGGAGCCGGTGGGGTATCTGTTAAAAAAAAACTATGCACGCTGTCGCTGTGGAGTTAAAGCTCCACGCCATTCGACCCGACCAGAACTCCTCTCCCCTCTCCCCCATCCGGCTTGGAAATCCCCCCCCAGTAAATATCGGGGCCATTGTCTTCAGCCCTTGCTACTGATTCTATCCCCCTCCCTGGCCACGGTCTTGGGTTGAACCGCACTATTCCCAACCTTGAAGTGAGCTTCTGACCCCATATCCTCTCCATCACAAAGGCTACCTACTTCTAGAATATTGTTTGCATCTGCCCCTGCCTCAGCCTATATGCCGCTGAAACCCTCATTCATGCCTCTGTCACCTCCAGATTTGACTATTCCCACACTCTCCTGGATGACCTCCCATCCTTTAAGTTCTGTAACCCGCAGATTATCCAAAACTCTGTTGCTTGTATGCTATCCTGCACCAAGTCCCACTTAGCCATAACCCATGTCCTTGCTGACCTACACTGGTTCCTGTCCCTCAACGTCCCTAAATCAAATTTTTCATTCTCAATCTCTTCATGGCCTTGCCCCTTCCTACTTCTGTAACTTCCTCGAGCCCTACAACCCCCGCCACCCCCACAATTCTCTGTTCTCCGACTCTGCCCTATTGTGCATCCCCCTCCTTTTGCCACACCATTGCCAGCAGTGCCTTTGGCCATCCAGGATACATGCTCTGGAATTCCCTCCACCTCTCCTCCACCTCCTCTTTGACCAAGGTTTTGGTCATCCCTCCTACTATCTCCTTCTTTGTCTCATGTCCATTTGTGTCCAATTATGCCTCTGTGATGTTTTCTACACTGAAGGTGTTATATAAATGCAAGTTGTTATTGTTATCTTATTTAACACAAAAACAAAGTGTAGCTTGGCTGGCATTACAATGCACATCGAGCGCCTTTGGCGCGCTTACCTGGGCCACATTTAATGTTGTTGAAACCTTCTCTTGTTTTGCCTCCACAGTTCGGAAACTAAAGGCTCTCTCCAGCACAGCTTGATCCTGACCAAGCAACTCACAGATCTCCTTCAGCTCTGCAAATACAACAAATGAGTAACTACAACCCTAGAATCACTGGGATGAGACATTCAACATGCTGAAGGCTAACTCACTAAATTTAATACTATGCCTCTACTGAACCACAGGTCCTAACATTCCATGATAAATCAATAATCAGTTTAACAGCTTCATCAAGTTTTATATCAAGCACAATGGGGTACCTTCAGAATTTACCTAAAATACCTCAGAAGCTCATAACCGGCAAAGGCTCTCTTCTATTCCCCTAATATTTCCCTCTTTTAGGTCCTAGTGTCCAAGCAGATCTCCCTCCTCTGCCCCCAGATCTTGGAGTAATTCTTGGCAATTATGCCTAATTTGCTTTGTCGGCAATGATCCCACTACCCTTCACCCCAGCCTAGCTCTTCCCACTGAGCTTCCACTCTCAGCAGGGGAGGGAATGTTCTGGGATGTGCACTTCTCTGTAGCTGCTGTCAACGTTGCTTTGTGACCACCCAGTAGTTAATATAGATACCTCTGGAGAAAGGACTGTGCCAGATAATATTTTCCCTCCACTGTGATGTAGTCCTCCATCTCATGGCTCAATCCCAAATTGCCAAAACTCAGTCAATGAGAACAGACAAATTTAAAAAGATAACCATGGCTAGAATCCTATTAACTAAATTCTGCAACACTACATGAGCTTCTAATTCTCACAGTGCTAAGAAAGGGCTTCTACTTTCACAATGGCATGATACCGAGAGAAGATTCAAGCTGGCGCCAACGTTGCATTTCAAAGTCTAGGGGCAGCAGCATTCCTCCTACCGTTTTTGTCTTGGATTCGGCTCTCATCTAAGCCATTTACTCGAGACTCTGGCTTGAATTCAATGTTTCCCAGCTTCAGCACCGCAGCCACCACCTCCAAAATCGACTCTGCTTCATCATCCATGAAACCAACAATCTGCATGGCATTCTGCAGGAGGGGAAAAAGTGTAGAGAGCAGGAGAACTGTCAGAAGTGCAGACTCAAAGGCATGCGTCTGAAGGAGGGCTATAACTGGCATGTTTGGGCCTTATAATGAAAATTGGAAAGTGGTTTCTCACACCTTTAACTAAGACAGGAAATGATTCATTGCACAAGGACATGCAGCATGTCCTGATGTTTGTAATTCCCTGCGATTTACTGTGCCAGAACAGATGTAAAACTTAGATGGTCTCTTGGGACTAATGCAATCCCTGTATTTAGCTTCCAGATGTTAACTTCCCAGCCCAGTTAAAATTGTCCTAAAATGCTTGGAGAGAACAAATTGGCTGTGCACCTGGTAACAATGCTCCCTGCTGCTGGTCGGACAAGCTTAAATCAATACATTTTCGGAGATCAAAACATCATATGCAACAAACAGAGAAAGCATGAAAGGATACAGATCTCAGACATCACTCTCTATCCTGTCCCCTAGTGCTACATGAATGAAACATTATTAAGGCCATTTTCCAGCACTTTGTGAATTTGAAAAGATTACCATTATGTAGTACCGACCGCTGTGTTACCTATTGACAGATAAATGTAGCATTGCATCATTAAACTACCTGAGCATTCCATTACCCTATCACTATATACAATCCTCTCAGCAGAAATTAACGGTACAGTCACTACACCCTGTATTTTCACTCTGGCTGACAATGTTCAAATTGGAACAGGGGATGTCCTTCTTTAAAGAAAACAGAACACTCTGTGTTGCAGTATTTCTGTTAGGGGGCATCAATCATTTTGAGAAAGAAAACATGACCACTCATGTGGAAATGAGAGAATAAAACACTTTTGAAAAGCATGTAGTATAGTTATTGCTGAGGACACAAAAAAATCCTGGCCAAGGTAGGCTCATTTCTATGAGTGGCATATAACATAATTCGACATTTAAGATTGATGGGCAGGTGATGTGTGTAACCATTTCTCATATAAATCATCATATTTGCTAACTTCAGTATCCATTCATGCAGCAGCTCGTAAAACAGCTTCTTTTGCTCTGGCTGATTCTCACCTCTACAGCCCATTAGTGACATTTCAGCACCTGAACACAAGGGGCAAGGGTGAGGGTGAGCCAGAGCTACACAAGGAGCAAGGGTGAGGGTGAGCCAGAGCCACTCAAGGGGCAAGGGTGAGGCAGAGCCACTCAAGGAGCAAGGGTGAGCCAGAGCCACTCAAGGGGCAAGGGTGAGGGTGAGCCAGAGCCACTCAAGGAGCAAGGGTGAGCCAGAGCCACTCAAGGGGCAAGGGTGAGGGTGAGCTACACAAGGGGCAAGGGTGAGGGTGAGCTACACAAGGGGCAAGGGTGAGCCAGAGCCACACAAGGGACAAGGGTGAGCCAGAGCCACTCAAGGGGCAAGGGTGAGCCAGAGCCACTCAAGGAGCAAGGGTGAGGGTGAGCTACACAAGGGGCAAGGGTGAGCCAGAGCCACACAAGGGACAAGGGTGAGCCAGAGCCACACAAGGGGCAAGGGTGAGGGTGAGCCAGAGCCACACAAGGGGCAAGGGTGAGGGTGAGCCACACAAGGGGCAAGGGTGAGCCAGAGCCACACAAGGGACAAGGGTGAGCCAGAGCCACACAAGGGGCAAGGGTAAGCCAGAGCTACACAAGGGGCAAGGGTGAGCCAGAGCTACACAAGGGGCAAGGGTGAGCCAGAGCCGCTCAAGGGGCAAGGGTGAGCCAGAGCCACACAAGGGGCAAGGGTGAGCCAGAGCCGCTCAAGGGGCAAGGGTGAGCCAGAGCCACACAAGCTGTTTTAGGAGCTGCCACATGATCGGATATCATAAGAACATAAGGAATAGGAGCAGTAGTCGGCCATATGGCCTCTTGCGCCTGCTCCACCATTCAATAAGATCATGGCTGATCTACCTCAACTCCACTTTATCGCACTATCCCCATATCCCTCGGTTCCCGTAGCGTCCAAAATCTATTGATCTCGGTCTTGAATAAACTCAACGACTGAGCATCCACAGCCTTCTGCAGTAGAGAATTCCAAAGATTCACAACCCTCCGAGTGAAGAAATTTCTACTCACCTCAGGATAAAGGGTCAGCCATTTAGGACTAAGACTATGACCCCCCTAGTTCCAGTCTCTCCAGTCAGGGGAAACAACCTCTCAGCATCTACCCTGTCAAGCCCCCTAAGAATTTTATACATTTCACTGAGATCACCCCTCATTCTTCTAAATGCCAGAGAACATAAGCCAATTCTACTCGATCTCTCCTCATAGGACAACCCTCTCATCCCAGGAATCAACCTAGTGAACCTTTGTTGCACTCCCTCTAAGGTAAGTATATCTTTCCTTAGGTAAGGAGACCAAAACTATACACAGTACTCCAGGTGTGGTTCCCCCTTAGCTACCCAACTAGCTATAGTCTCAGAAAACTCTTAACAGATTTGACAAATGCGATTTCCCTTTCATAAAACGGTGTTGAATCTGCCTAATCATATTATGATTTTCTAAGTGCTCTGTTACCATTATTATTAGGTATGTTTGACTCTCAAGTCTTACTGCTTGCCTCTCTTTCGCGCTCTCTCTTGCTGTGTGGACAGTCACTCAGCTCCAGCTCAAACCCATGACTCCATCTCTTCAGCTTGTGCTGTGGCTCAATCTCATACACACACATGCCCCCTTCATCAACTGATAGTTTTAACTGGAGTATTGCCAGTGTGAGCAGTGGGGGAGGGGGGGGGGGAGAGGAGGGGGATGGTAAAATTTTTGTTTTTATTTCTTTTTTTACATCTCCTTTAGCCCTTGTTGGCCCTCGCCATTCTCCTTTTCATCACTTGCCCCCTGTCTCAGGTACTGTGGTTTGAATTTCGACTTGGTTTCTGTCTGGATAGAAACATAGGAACACGAGGAGGCTATTCAGCCCCTCGAGCCTGTTCCGCCATTCAATGAGATCATGGCTGATCTGCGACCTAACTCCATATACCTGCCTTTGGCCCATATCCCTTATAACCTTTGGTTAACAAAAAGCTGTCAATCTCAAATTTAAAATTAACGATCAATCTAGCATCAATTGCCATTTGCGGAAGAGAGTTCCAAACCTCTACCACCCTTTGTGTGTAGAAGTGTTTCTTAATTTCATTCCTGAAAGGTTTGGCTCTAATTTTTAGACTCTGCCCCCTAGTCCTAGAATCCCCAATCAGTGGAAATAGTTTCTCTCTATCTACCCTATCTGTTCCCCTTAATATCCTGAAAACTTCGATCAGATCATCCCTTAACCTTCTGAATTGTAGGGAATACAACCCTAATTTGTGTAATCTCTCCTCGTAATTTAACCCTTGAAGTCCAGGTATCATTCTGGTAAACCTACGCTGCATTCCCTCCAAGGCCAATATATCCTTCCTAAGGTGTGGTGCCCAGAACTGCTCACAGTCCTCCAGGTGTGGTCTAACCAGGGTTTTGTATGGCTACAGCACAACTTGTATTCTAGTCCTCTAGATATAAATGCCAGCATCCCATTAGCCTTTTTGAATATTTTCTCTACCTGATCATGATATTTTAATGATCTATGTACCTGAACCCCCCAAGTCACTTGGACCTCCACTGTTTTTAGCTTATCACCATTTAGAAAGTACCCAGCTCTATTCTTTTTAGATCCAAAGTGGATGACCTCACATTTTCTTACACTGAAATCCATTTGCCACAGTTTTGCCCATTCACTTAATCTATCAATATCCCTTTGTAATTTTATGCTTTCATCTACACTGCCTACAATACCGCCTATCTTTGTGTCGTTGGCAAATTTGAATATATGACTTACTATGCCATGATCTAAGTCGTTAATAAATATTGTGAATAGTTGAGGCCCGAACACAGATCCCTGTGGGACACCACTAGTCACATCCTGCCAATTTGAGTACCTGCCCATTATCCCTACTCTCTGTCTCCTGCCGCTCAGCCAATTTCCTAACCAGGTCAATAACTTGCCCTCAATTCCGTGGGCTTCTAAGCAGCGACAGCACCGGAGGGGGCAGCAGATAAAAACAGCGGGAGACCAAGGCAGCGCGGACCTGAGCGGCAGCAGCACAGAGGAGGCGGCACCTCCGACGGTCTCAACAACAACAAATAACAAGGAGCGACGTCACAGGACAGCAGGTAGGTGATTGGTGGGTGAGTATTAACGTTTTTTCTCTCTAACCAAGGACAATGGTTTAAACTAGGAGCGGGAGACTATAATGTACTTTATTAAATTTATAACTTAACAAGTTAAACTAATTAATGTAACTATAAATAGTCGCTGAATAAAGACATTAACTAATTAAATAAATAAAATAAGGTTAGACCAAGACATGGCAGGGACTGCAGTGTGTGGGAGTTTGTGGACGGTGAGACTGTCCCGAGCAAACACGTCTGCAGGAGATATCTCCGTCTCGAATCTCTCTGGCTCAGAGTCATTGAGCTGGAGTGTGAGTTGGAGACACTCCAACACAGAAGGGAGGGGAGGAGTATCTGGACAGTTTGCTCCAGACTTCGGTCACACCTCGTAGAGAGGTGCAGGATCAGATTGGGGTTGTTGTGACCGATAGTGTGCAGAGAAAGGGGAACCCAGGTAAGAAAGGGAACGAGGATCCACAGAAACTGATCCTATCCAACGGGTACAATGTACTTGCGACCTGTGAGGATAAAGACTGTTGGAAGGACAGCCAGAATGCAGACCATGGCACTTTGGAGCAGGAGGCTGTCTCAAGGCGGGAGGAGGAGGAAGTGTAATGTGGTAGTTGTAGGGGATTCTATAATTAGGGGGACAGATAGCATCCTTTGTAAGCAAGATCGAGAGTCCCGCATGATGTGTTGCCTACCTGGTGCCAGGGTAAGGGACATCTCAAACCAGCTTGAAAGGATATTGGAAAGGGAGGGGGAGGATACAGTCATTGTGGTCCATGTTGGGACCAACAACATAGGGAAGAGTAGGCAAGAGGTCATGTATGGGGAGTGCCAGAAACTAGGAGCTAAATTAAAGAACAGGACCTCAAGGGTTATAATCTCTGGATTAGTACCTGAGCCATGCGCAAATTGGCATAGAGATAAGCTGATTAGGGAAGTAAACACATGGCTAAATGAGTGGTGTGGGAAAGAGGGGTTCCATTTCCTGGGGCACTGGCACCAGTATTGGGACAGGAAGGAACTGTACCATTGGGACAGGCTTCACCTGAACCGGTCTGGGACCAGGATCCCAGCGGAAAGGATAAATTGGGCGGTCACAAGGACTTTAAACTCATAAATAGGGGGGAGGGCTCAGGGGGAAATTGCAGTACAAATAGCAGTTCAAACACAAACTAAAGTGAAGAGAGTAGAGTAGCAGTCAGAAATTGTGCTTTAGGCACAACAGGGTAAGGGGAAAACTAAAAGATGTAAAGCGATTAAACCAGGAGAGAGAAATAAGAAACATGTGAGTAAAACATCAGAGCTGAAGGACAGGCTACGGTGAGTGGCCCAAATAAGTGTTCTTTTACAAGCGCACGGAGTATAAGGAATAAATTGAATGAACTGCAGGCGCAAATTCAAATTGGAGGGTATGACATGGCTGCAAGAGTCAGGACTGGGAACTAAATATACCAGGTTATAAGATCTACAGGACAAATAGGGAAAATGGCAGAGGGGGAGGAGTAGTCTTAGTGATTAAGGATGAAATCACTTCAATGATGAGAGAGGATTTAAAGAGAGGTAAGCAGGCAGTGGAGACCTTATGGGTCGAATTAAGAAATAGGAAAGGATCTAAGACTGTAGTGGGAGTTGTGTATAGGCCCCCTGATAGCAGCTCTGAAGTGCTAGATTGTATAAATGCAGAGATTAGTTAAGAATGTAGCAGAGGTAGAGTGGCTTTAATGGGGGATTTTAACTTTCATATAGATTGGGAAAAGCAGACTAGCACCGGTCAGAAAGGTAGTGAATTTCTTGAGTGTGTCCAGGATAGTTTTCTACAACAATGGCCCAAAAATTCGGCCGTTCTCGGGTGAGTACTCAGTGCGTACTCACCCGTATTCATTCCCGAAGTGCCGGTTTCCTGCATGCACTGCGCAAGCGCGGGAAACCGGCACTTCCGGTATGGCGAAGGGGGCGGTTCCTAGGTGAACTGCGTGCGCACTAGAGGCTGCGCGCACGCAGCACACTTAGGTTTTTTTTCAGGTTTCAACGCGAGGGTAAGTATGGAAGATTCTACACAAGTAAAAAGGAGGCGTAAGACCCCTTTTGAACAAGGTAAGTAGTTAATTAAGTATAATTTTAAATTTTTTTCAACAGGTTTATCTTTTTTAGAGACTTTAAAGAAAGGTAAGTTTATTTTTATAACTTTTAAAAAGTATTTTAATTTTTTCAAAAATTTAAATTTTTGTTTAAAGTGGTTAATTTATTTAACTATAGTTATTTTATTAATGTGATGGTTTTTTAAAAAATTTATTTGAGGTTTAGCTGTTCTTTTGGGGCCGATTTCAATTCACAGATTTGACAGGTCTCCTGTCAAATCTATGAATGAAAGATGGTCTGCTGCCATTGGCTCTCCATGGCCCACGTGATCCCAGGGGTCGCATCGCACTAACTGCGCCCCTGGAACACGCAAGCACTGCGCGCCGGCACTAGGGAGAGGCCCAGGACCCGAAGTTCCTGTGGGCCCGAAACACAACGGCAGGCGCGGTGGGTAAGAGCGCGCGCGATCCTTACCCCCGCGGCAAGCCGGCCACCCGAATTTCTAGGCCATTATGTCCTAAGGGCAACAAGGGGGCAAGCCATATTAGATTTAGTAATGAGTAATGAGCTAGATTTAGTTAACAGCCTAACTGTGTGTGAACGCTTATCCAATAGTGATCATAACATGATCAAGTTCAACGTAGCGTTTGAAAGGGAGAATCGCGAAACAACTACAAAGATTCTAGACTTATGTAAGGCCGACTTGAACAGGATGAGGCAGAGACTGTCCACAGTAAACTGGGCAAGTCTGTTAATAGGTAATACGACACAAGAACAGTGGGAGATGTTTAAAAATGTGATACAGAACCAGTTTATACCCCTGAGGGGCAAGAGCTCTACTTGCCAAAAATACAGCCATGGGCAACTAAACAGCATAAAACTAAAGAAAAAGCATACAAAAATGCAAAAAGTAGCACAGATCCTGATGACTGGGAAAGATACAAAGAACAGCAAAGGGTCACAAAACAGATAGTAAGAGCTAGAACAAGGGAGTATGAAAATAAACTTGCAAGGGATATCAAAAATCAATACAAAGAATTTTACATTAGGAAAAAGAGGGTGGTCAGGAGCAATGTTGGCCCCTTAAAAACTGAAAGTGGTGATATTGTCAATGACAATGGGGAAATGGCAGACATGTTGAATACTGTATTTACTTTGTGTCAGTATTTACAGTAGAAGATGATAGCATGTCGGAAATCCCAAAGAAACTAATATTGAATCGGGGACAGGGACTCAATAAAATTAATGTAAATAAAGTAACAGTAATGAAGAAAATAATGGCACTAAAGAGTGACAAATCCCCAGGGCCAGATGGTTTCCATCCCAGGGTTTTAAAGGAAGTAGGTGAGCACATTGCAGATGCCCGAACTATAATCTTCCAAAGTTCTCTGGATTCAGGAACCATCCCTTTAGATTGGAAAATTGCGCATGTCACTCTGCTTTTTAAGAATGGCGAGAGAGCGAAACCAGGGAATTATAGACCGGTTAACCTAACATCTGTTGTCGGGAAATTGCTAGAGTCTATAATTAAGGATAGGGTGACTGAACACCTCGAAGATTTTCAGTTGATCAGAGAGAGCCAGCATGGATTTGTGAAAGGTAGGTCATGCCTGACAAAACCTGACTGAATTTTTTGAAGAGGTGACCAAAGTAGTGGACAGGGGAATGTCGATGGATGTTATTTATATGGACTTCCAGAGGCATTTGTTAAAATTCCACATAAGAGACTGGATGCACCGTAGGAGCAGGTGGTGGTGACAGGAATTGCCGAGAACTGACTTTAACCTTGGAAATCACTCGGTGTAAATAACTCACCACAGTTTTGTGATGGGCCTTGGGGAACAAAGAGAAATCTGCAGTGGGCATCTAATGAGCAGGACCTGTGTAAGTTTGATTCTTCCAGTTAACCTGGAGCTGACCACAAGCAATTACTTTGTGACTCTTAATGGATGTGACTGGATGCTGAGTGAGAGTGGGGTTGGTTTAATTCCACCCTGTCTACACTAACATAACATCCAGACAGCCATAACCAGCCCAACATGTCTGCAAACATTATGTTCCAATTAGCCCACCAGAGCCCACCATTCATAGCCAACCAGAATGTTAGTCGTTAAAGAGTTAAAACCAAAGACTGATTATCAGCATGCAAAAGAGCAATTCACATTTATATAGCACCTTTCATGACCTCAGGACATCCCAAAAGTGCTTCACAGCCAATGAAGTACTTTTGAAGTGTACTTATCATTGTAATGTAGACAAATACGACAGCCACTGTGCACACAGCAAGATCCCACCAGCAACGATGAAATTAATGACCAGATAATTTGTTTTAGTGATGCTGGCTGAGGGATAAATATTGGCCAAGATACTGGAAGAACTCCCCTGCTCTTCCTCAATGGATTCATGTTACATAGAATTACACAAAATTTACAGCACAGAAACAGGTCATTCGGCCCAACTGGTCTATGCCAGTGTTTATGCACCACTCGAGCCTCCTCCCACCCTACTTCATCTAATTCTATCAGCATATCCTTCTATTCCTTTCTCGCTCATGTACTTAACTAGCCTCCCCTTAAATTAATGTATGCTTATGGAGGGACTCACAGCACACAGGGAGATTCTCTTCCCGTCCCATGGGCGGAAGAGACCTCCCCAGGAGACCATCGCAGCCTGGTTTCACATTGCACAGGAGGACACAAGCAGGGATGTCGTCAGGAGGACCAGGCTGCAGTGGCGCAAACCTTTCAATGATCTCAGTAGATCACGAAACGTTACTGCAAAGCCACACTCAACCTCATCCTGCTGTGCCACTCATCACATCCCCATCACTCTACCTCCCCATCTCTACTCCTGCACATCCTTGCTCACACCAACTTAGCTTGCACCTCCACCCATCTCTCTCTATCTACATTATCACTTCCCCATCTCACTAGCCACCCCTTATCCTAGTCCAATCATACCAACTAACAACACACAAGGGTAGGCACTTGGGTGTTTTAGCCAATGTTCATGTGAAGTTTCTGTTAATGTGCTGTGAAACATTGAAATCTTTATTTTCAACACTTTGCGTTCTTGGACAGATTTGTGTGCACCTTTGGAAGTGGCTTAGTGAGTTGCAGTGAATGGTGAGACATAACAGTATCCCCCACAATGGTGATGGGTGTGAAAGGAATGGCTTGGGCATTGCAGGGATGCTTTATGGTGTTGGTGTGGGGTGGTGTCAACCTGGCACATCATGTGGCAGCCAGGGTGTGCAGTGTCAAGTGAAGTAAATCTGGTTATGGTGAGGCCATCCTTGGCGTCCCGGGCAGCAACATGATCGGGTGCTGATGCCCTGTGTCCTGTGCAGCATCAGTTGATTGCGGAGAAGGTTGGTGTTATTGTTGGTGCTGCTGGTGTGCCTGGTGCTGCTGGTGTTGGGGCTGATCGTGGTGGGATTCTGAGGGCCAAGGTGAGATTTTTTCAAGGGCACTGATGCTGATGTAATAGATGGCAGGTGAGGTTGAGATGACAGAAGCGATCTGTCAATGGTGAGAGAGGTTGTTCCAATGAGGTGACACTGGACAGAAAGTTTGATCCAAACACTTGCAAGTTGCATAAAGCTCAATCTGTCTTCCAAATGCAGTAAGCAAGAACCTGGAAAGTGAAGACCTATGAAATTGAGCTTTTATAGACGATTTGCAGCTGTCAAGTTCGTAAATCATCCCATGCTGACACAACACCCGACCTTCTTACCTGACGTGATCCCCGCGCAACGGGGAAGCCGTTGGCAAACTCTAAAAATCTAAAGGTGAGCTTAAAATAAGACTTAATTGCCTTTTAACAATGCATTTAATGATCTAAATTGTCTCCCCCGCCGCTTGGTGTCGGGTCTGTTCAGCACTGACAGGCCCGACACCTGGGAGACTCGCGTGGAGGCGGCTTGACAGCGGGTTCCCGACCCGCTCTCAATCCTTTCTATTTTGACAGCTGACCCGCCTCCGATCCCGCCCTCTCAGCGCCGGTAAATTTCCGGCCTAGAGTTCAATGTACTAAAGCAAAGAAATCACCAAGTGTTGTAAACAAACCAAAATTAAATCAGCAAACAAATCTCTAGAGAACATTTTATAAGGCAGTTGAACTTTGCATGGAGTTCATCTCTGGTTAGGCAACACTTACGCCCCTTTATTTATTGACATCAAATCACATGACTGAACTACTGCATGCAATAGAAGACCCCTATCAAATTATACAATGCAAACTCGCACTTATATTCAGTAAAGGTTTTCATTTACAAATGGGGGTGGGGGGTGGGGTGTTGCACTTTTACAACATGCTGAATTATGAGTGTATTGCAAAACTTGCAGGGCTATGAAGAAAGAGTGAGACTAATTGGATAGCTCTTTCAAAGAGCCAGCACAGGCATGATGGACTGAATGGCCTCCTTCTGTGTTGTATGATGCTATAAACTCTAAGGGCTGCATTTTGATACTGGGGCGGGTTGGGATTGTGTTATCCACCCGACTGCGATTGGATGTGGGAGATTGATGCGATTTTCACCTAATTGGGCAATTGAGTTCCAGCATGTGGGAACCCATGACCCAATTAGTGTTTTCAGTCTGAAAGTCGCCTCTGATGATGTCATCATTGCTGCTGCATTGAAGGTCTGCAAAGACTGCCTGGCCTTTGCTGAGAGAGGACCTGGATGCACAAGTCTGCTGAGAGAGAGAGAGAGAGAGAGAGAAAAAGAGAGAAAGAGAAAAAGAAAGAGAGAAAGAAAGAGAGAAAGAGAGAGAAAAATGAGCAGCAGCAGCCCTAGGTCTCCTCCCAGATATTTTTCCTACTACTACTTCTCCATTGCAATAGTAGACCTGCAGCTGATAGTCAGCTTTCGAAATGTGTTACACATTCGTGGTTCAGAACAGGCGTGCTTCCCGTAGAACAAGGGTTAAAATCACAAAGGCCTTTGAAAATGGCATTAGAGGCAATTTAGTGCTTGTTAAGGGCCTTAACAGCCTATCCCGCCTCTTAAAGGCGGGACGCAGTCGGGGACCAGCAGACACGATTTAATGAAAATTGCGTGGAGGCGGACTTGTGCCCGCCCGCCAGTTTTCGCAATATTAACCCCCCACACGCCTCCAAACCCGCCTCCACGGGTCAATGAAAATCCAGCCCCAAGACATTTATTTTTTAAAGGAGTTAGTTTGTATAACTATATTTTAAAGCTAAATATTGAAATCTATTATTATTTTGGGTAATGTAGCACATGCACAGCTGATAAACTTGATAAAGAATGTAGAGTTGGGAGCCCCCCTAATAGTTATGGGAATTTATCCAGTGGGTACTAAGCCATACAAACCACGGAGCTCCCATGTTTGGTCTCGATTCTGTGCTGATCTTAGCTGGGGTGATAGTGACAATTGCTTTCAGCTCCCCGGGTCTTTCTTTTATCATTATTAATTCTCGGGATATGGGCAACGTTGGCAAGGCCAGCATTTATTGCCCACCCCTACTTGCCCTTGGGAAAGTGGTGGCGGGCAACCTTATTGAACCGCTGCACTCCCGTTAGCGAGTGGAAGACTGGCTGGGGTTGCTGGCTCCGATCACTATCCACTGATGGAAGTGCACCTGCGTGGAGCTCAGCGAGGAGTCGATGCCGTCAGGAGCGAAAGATGGAGAAGATATGGTGGAGAAAATTAGAGATAAAATAAGAAACAATAACCACCGTCACGATCCATTTAAAAAAAAAAATCAGTTGCAAAGACTGATTTGAGCTTGAACGATGAGAGTTGAGGGGATGTGGTGCTGATTAATACCCTCAGGAACTGAGCCACTAAGTGAGACGACTGGGGTTCCAACTGTATTTCCCCCCCCCCACCGCCGGTGGCATCTCGAGCACTTCAACAGAAGTGTTTCTTTTACAAGCAGGCTTTTGTGGTTGTGAATTTCAAACTAATGGTCCCGGTTTTATTGTACTGCCGAAGTGGGGACACCCCTCAATTCATTTTGGAGCGGACATCCCTTTGAAATCTTGCAGTTTGCTCACAGGCGGTTGCACTGGCAATTGAGCAGAACTCAATACACAACAATCTAGGGCAACACGGTGGCATAGTGGTTAGCACTGGTGCCTCACAGCGCCAGGGACCTGGGTTCGAATCTGACCTCGGGTGACTGTCTGTGTGGAGTTTGCACATTCTCCCTGTGTCTGCGTGGGTTTCCTCCGGGTGCTCCCACAGTCCAAAAATGTGCGGGTTAGGTTGATTTGGCTATGATAAATTGAACCTTAGTGTTAGGGGGGGATTAAATATGTGGGGTTATGGGGATAGGATGGGATATGTTAGGGAGAATTAAATACGTGGGGTTACGGGGGTAGGGTGGGATATGTGTACTGTGGGGATTAAAGCAGGGACAGGGTACTGGATTTGAATGATCAGCCATGATCGTATTGAATGGTGGAGCAGGCTCGATGGGCCGAATGGCCTACTCCTGCTCCTAGATTCTATGTTTCTATGTTTCTAAATGGAGAAATGATCATTACATTTGCTGTAAAGTTAACTTTGTTTCTCTCTCCACAGATGCTATCTGACCTGCTGAGTATTTCCAGCAGTTTCAGTTTATATTACTGCTGCTGTGCTGGATCTGTTTTATGTGACCTTACTCCATCCAACTTATTTTCCTTTAGATCTGTGAGTTCTTACAACCATTATTAGAAGGTTTGAGCAGCCTATTGCCATTAAAATTTCAAGCTGCCCTGTCAGCTGTAGTACATACTGGAAAAAACATGCGCTTGTTTTTTTTTTTAAATCGCCTGTTGCTTCTCAGCTTCGGTGATTTAAAAGCTAAATTTACCAACTGAAAGCTAGCACGGAACAAACCAGCTCTCCCTCGTGGGACTACCCGAGACCTGTTTCTTGGCATTACAATGTGTTTTCCCCGAATGATCAGGTTGGACGTGTTAAAATTTCCAAGCTACTTCATCAGTAAAAGCAGAGCGAGTCTAAACCAGTTCAGTCTGCTTACATCACCTGCTGCTGAGTGATCACACAATTCAGCGTCTGCAAATGAGTACATCTGAGGTAGATGTGAGTTCACTGTAAACACTCTCAGCCTAAAGACTGACTCGGTTGATTATTATTGTTTCCACTGCCGTATTTAGGAGATGATTTGAATGCGCGGTTATAAAGCACTTGTGGAAATGTACACCAGCAAGAGACAACAGGGACGATTTAAACTCGAGGCGCACAACAGCGGCTGAAGTCTTCCGGCCACTTGCCCGTTGTCGACAGCGTGAGGCCCCTGAGCCATTTTGAGGCCCTGCTGGGCTCCACAAAAATTTTTCCCATCCACTACCAGACCCTCGGTGACCTCGCCTCACCCAGGATTACCTCATCCTCTTGAATAAGAAACTTTGCGCTTGGCTACGCAGAGGAGCCGGATTATCCCCCTCCCCAGGTCGACGAACTGTCCTTTGGCACTGGCAGCTTGCTGTGCACATTAGAGAGAGGCCAGACCATGAATATGGAATAAGCCTCCCAACTATGTCATCAGACAGAAGGCATAGGCGTCCAGCCACTGCCCGTCAAATGACAGTGCCCTGATTATACATCTGCTGCAGCTTTTGTTTCATGTTCTATGAACTCAAGAAAATGCAGACAGACACACATATATATATATATATACACACACATACACAGGTCAGAGTGAGAGAGACAGGGGTCATAGAGAGAGAGAGAAAGAGGGGAGAGTGTCTTTCTTCATTTAATGTTACTTCAATTTTCAAAAAAAAATGTTGCATTTTGAAGCCCACTAATGATCTTACCAGTGATTTGCTGATAATTAGGAAAAAGGTCATTGCCAATTTCTTATACCTATGAGACAAAGATTCTAATTTCTAACACAATTTAAGTGGGGAGAGGGAGAGACAAAGGCCCAGAAATTTAGGCTGGGTGCGCAGGGAGTGCTGTGTACATTCCCTGTGCCTGAATGGTGAGGCCCGAGGCACCCCAGATACTGGGCCTCGGGCCTTATTATGATGGAATCAGTGCGATGATTTGAGACCACCGGCAGAGTGCAAGATTGGGCCACTGCTAGCATCACAACAGCCCTCGGGTAAGTGGGTTTTAAAAAAACAAATTGAATTTTAAAACCATATAAAGCCTCTGAGGGAAACAGATAGAAAGGGAGGGTAGGAAGGAAGAAGTGAAGGGGAAGTTGTTTAGGGTGAGAGGAAGAATGTTCCCGATGGTCGGAGAGTCCAGAACCAGGGGTCATAATCTACGGATAACGGGTAAACCATTTAGGACAGAAATGAGGAAGAATTTCTTCACCCAGAGAGTGGTGAACCTGTGGAATTCTCTACCACAGAAGGTAGTTGAGGCCAAGTCATTAAATATATTCAAGGATGAGTTAGATATATTTCTTAAAGCTAAAGGTATCAAGGGATATGGGGAGAAGGCAGGGACAGGGTACTGAGTTTGGATGATCAGCCATGATCTCATCGAATGGCGGAGCAGGCTTGAGGGGCTGAATGGCCTACTCCTGCTCCTATCTTCTATGTTTCTATGTTTTCTGACCCCAGGAGTCTTACCATCTATCCTTGGATAGGCAAGTAGGAGTGGGGAGAGGGACAGTGAGTGGAGCTTAAGGATGAGGTGAGTGACAGTGGAGCAAGAGGGAGAGGAGGATATAGGGGTTGAGCAAGTAGGCAGGGGAAGAGGTAAGAGTAATGATAGGAGTGTGGGGGTGGCAAGATAGGGAAAGGGTAGTGGAAAGGTGAAGGGATGGGAACACAATGGGATCAAGGGGTTTGGCGGAACATATGAGTGGTTAGGGGAGGTGCTGGGAAGAGTCACCAAGGGCTACATTTCCCCCACAACCCTCATTCTCACATGCTGCCTGCAGCTGTTGATGGCTCCTTTCCCTGCTACACAATACCAGACCATGTCCCGCCTCCCGACTGAAAGGAGAGAAAATAAAAAGACAGAGAAGCAAAAGAGGACAGAGAGGGGAAACAATAGGAAGAGTTATGGGGAAAGCAGCGGGAGAGGAGAGACAGAGGGAAACAGCAACATGAGGGCAGCAGAGACAGGTAAGAGAGGGACTATATTCATCAACTGACTGTATGCAATGCTACAGGAGATATCATACATACAGATATAGATAGTTCACTCGGTTAATCCCGGGGATGAGGGGGTGGACATATGAGGAGAGGTTGAGTAGATTGGGACTCTACTCATTAGAGTTCAGAAGAATGAGAGGCGATCTTATTGAAACATATAAGATTGTGAAGGGGCTTGATCGGGTGGATGCGGTAAGGATGTTCCCAAGGATGGGTGAAACTAGAACTAGGGGGCATAATCTTAGAATAAGGGGCTGCTCTTTCAAAACTGAGATGAGGAGAAACTTCTTCACTCAGAGGGTAGTAGGTCTGTGGAATTTGCTGCCCCAGGAAGCTGTGGAAGCTACATCATTAAATAAATTTAAAACAGAAATAGACAGTTTCCTAGAAGTAAAGGGAATTAGGGGTTACGGGGAGCGGGTAGGAAATTGGACATGAGGCTGAGTTCAGATCGGTCAAGGCCCTGTGGGTGGCGGAGCGGGCCCAGGGGCTGAGTGGCCGGGTCCTGCTCCTACTTCTTGTGTTCTTTAGATTTGAGGTTAGGATCAGATCAGCCATGATCTTATTGAATGGCGGAGCAGGCTCGAGGGGCCGATTGGCCTACTCCTGCTCCTATTTCTTATGTTCTTATGTTCTTATATAAAATATAGGAAGGATTTCAGGACTTTGTTCTCACAGTTCAGCTGAACCCTTCAGTGAGATTGCTGCCTTGCAGTAGATACTATTCCAATGAAAGTATTATATAATAAAGAAGTTATAATATTTCAACCAATAAAATTCTGGACTTTAAACCCCACTCCCAAGCGTCTTACTTTGACTGTTCTAAAATTGGCAGCATCATCCACCCCATTCACTTTAGCCGAATCCAGGCCTAGGTAGTTGTATTGTTTGAAATCCCGCTCAAGCTTCAATCGTTCTGGAAGAGAAAAGTTAATATAATACAACATCAGTAAAATACCAACGTTTCAAAGCATTTACATTATCGCAGTGTTCTTTATTTGTTGCGTGGACATCGCACAGTCGACACCAGCTGATTGGCAGTGTCACAAATTTTGGATTGCTTTATATACTCATTTGGGTTTAGGGTCACTGGCCTCTTCTTTCAGCGGATCTGGTGCCCCTTATGATAAAGGAGTTTACCTTTACTGTCCAATATCTACTAATGCAGCAGTGTAACCTGGGGCTGTAATGATGGAAACGCCCTGCTGTGTGAACTGGATACTGTAATGGGTTCAGGGCTAGGGCAGCGTGGAACCTTGGGGGAAGTTTGGCTTAACTTGCAAGGGAAAGGGGGCAGAGGGGAAGCAGTCTTAGTGATATGAGCTCCTCGCACTTGTTGAAGGTAAGAGTGGAGGGAGCAGGGGAGAGGGGTGATTGGTAAGGACATGATTGGTAATGATGAAAAGAAGGTGGGGGTTATCGTTGCTCTCCAGGATGATCCTGGAGTGGTGAGCAGCTTTGGCAGGGGAGAGCAAGGCCCAATAGCACTTGATGTGAGCCAGCCAGATCTGGCTATGGATGGTTAAACTAGTTGTGCATCAGATAGTGCTCAGTCTGCACCCCTCGGATCTGAGGGACGAAATTGGTCGTCATACCAGGGGGAGAGAATAAAGGATTTGCAGGGGACAAGGGCATCCAAGGTGGATATGAGAGACTGTTTAAACAGATCAACAGTTGCAAAAACAGGGCCAAAGGCTAGGCAGTTGGGTTTTAGAAAGTGCACTTGTGATTTGGCGGGGTGGGGGGCGGGGGGGAGGTGGAAGAAATGTTTGCTAGGGACAGACACAGAAGGAGCTGGGATTAGAAGTGGGTAGGGGAATGTGGGAGGTGACGGACACAAGGAACTGGTCAGAGATGGCCTTGTCTGTGATAGTAACTATGGGGGCAGGGTGGGCATGGGAAATGGCAAGATCCAGGCGGTTACCGTAAGTAGGGGGCGGGAGAATTTATATGGAAGGAGACATTTAGGGAGGCAAGGAGGTCAGTGAATTCAGAGGAGGGCGACGGCAGCGGAGATGAATATTGATATTACGGAGGATGAGGAGTCACTGTGTACAGAGGCTGAAGGAGAAAAGGATTGAGGATAAATCAGTGAGAAACTTGGGGCAGGATATGATAAGAATTAAGATCAATGTTAATATGCTTGTGCTTTCCACCCCCCACACAATCTTATGAATCTTTGTGTTTAACCATCGAGTGCTGATGACGGATCAGGGGATCTGGCCTAGAGGAAGTACTTGAAACCAAGCATGTAAGGAAGCCGAATGAATAAATAATCCTTGGTTAATGGCTGTATCTGTTCTGATGTCAAATCAGCCCCATATTATAAAGGTTCAGGATCCTCTAAATCTGTTCCTCTATTTAAATCACTGACATTCAGACCTTGATTTGCTTTGTTGCTGCAAAGGACAGCAGATTTTCAGTTGGGCATGACTTCTTCTGCTTGCTCCTTTCCTGTAGCCTTGACCCAGCCCATTAGCTGGGGGTGGAGTAATTCAATTATTTAGAGTGGGCACTGGGGGGGTCAGCCAGTGACCACGCTGAGCCAGAAGACAGTCAGAGCCGGCACGGTCCCAGGGGATCGGGGGAGGTCTCTCACTTCTGGGAGGCAGCAGGCCAGAGGTTTTTTGTGGGCCTAAGAGGAGCATTCCTGTCCTCCTAGTCCCATTAAAAAAAAAATCCTAGGATGTTTTCTGAGTGGCTTCCAGTGATCCCTTTAAGGAGCTGGTTAGCCATTCAACGTCTGGCACAAATGGGCGGAGCATCGGTGGCATATGCTCTGCCTATTTGTACCTCAAAATTGCAGTTGGAGTCCTATGTACGTCAAAGGATGCTGATTTACATATTACAAGGGATCTTCTGCCTGAAACAGGCTCTAGTTGCCTCTTTCAGGACCCCATCTAAGATGGTAGTGGCAGGAGCGCTATTTTTAGGCCATTACCGCCCCATTTACACCAGTTGGAAGATCTTTAAATTGGCCTTAAGTTGTAACCACTAAGTTGTAATTAAATGCAGTTAGTTTTAGTCTCACTGCAGTTAATTAGTACATTTCTGGGCTTTGAATTCATCACAACAGGCTGAAATACAAGTCACTGCCCAGCAGTTGGCCTGATGGACGTGGCTGGTATTGTGTGTGTTGGTCCAGGTTTAGGACCGCCAAGTCACAGGCTGCTGACACAGAACTCTGACACTACCAATGAGGGGACGCTGAATATTCTTGCTCATGGAGCACTCCTGTGAAGAGTGTTTTTAGGTTCTTCTCTCCCATTCTTTTCTCTAAAGCTCCTTGTACTGTTTTCTGTGTTAAAGACACTGTATAAATGCAAGTTGTTGTGGTTGTTACACAGAGATTTTAATGGTACCATTAGGCATCGTAACAAATAGATCGGCATCAATAGTTATGCCACACAACATGGACAATGCAGTTTGAAGTCAGCCTAAACCGAGATTGAACTACTGCACAGCACAGCTCATATACTATCATTTAAACATGCTGGTTACTATGTGGGACTAGCTGAAGTGCTCTTGCAGAGAGCCAGCACAGGCTCAGCAGGCCGAATGGCCTCCTTCTGTGCTGTAACCATTCTATGACTCTATGATTCTAAAGGTCAATTAGTGACAGCAACAGGCTTATGTTGGAATATGCCTACCAATCCCATATGATGGGATTGCCCTCAAAGAAACAATCAAGAAAGAAAGCTTATCGGTACTCAAATGTGGTGCAATGCACAATGGCAAAAGGGTTACAACTCTCATTGCCCCCAAATGCGAGTTCAAAATCTTGGCTTCTTCATTATGGACAGAAAATGCTAAAGTAAAGAGATAACTCCTGATAGTTTAGTTGGTAAATTCACTGTAGTGTGGAGATGAGCCATCCAGGCCAATGAGGTCCTTGGTTCAAGAACTACAGGAAGACATAGATAGGCTAGCAGGATGGGTAAATGGGTGGTAGATGCAGTTCTATACAGATAGATATGAAGTAATAGATTTTGGAATTAAGAACAGGGAAGGAAATAGGCCTTAAATTGTGTGATTTTAAATGGAGTAGAACAGCAGAGAGACATTGGTGTTACAGATGAGCATTAAAAGTGGCAGTGCAAGCAGATTATGCCATAAAAAAAGGAAATACCAATCCTTGATCTTCTATTTAGAGGTATTTTCTGAGACCCCACACACAGTGAGGCCTTGCACACAATGGTTTATCAGAAAATCACTGGGGCACTAATCACAATTCTCCACCCGTTTCCAATGGACAGAAAATCAGGGTCAGTGTCTCCCCGATCTTCCAATAAACTGGAATACACATGCTGCCCATTTTTACTTGATATGTGCAGTAGTTTGCATTTGTCTGCATTAAATAGCACCTGGCATTATTCTACCCGCGCACACAAACACTGTTTATGATATTTCAATTTGACTGTCTCTCCTAGTTTGGCATCATTTGCATTAAGTTTTTTGCGTCCAAGTCATAGATGTAAATTAGAAACTGTAGCGGTCGCAGCACTGAGCCCTGGGGAATCCACCCACTACTTCCCTCTTCTAACTAGTGTCTGTTGTTTTCTATCCTTCAGGCAATCTCTTATCCTTTCTGAAGTTTTACCCTGAATCTCCACAGCTTGGAGCTCAACGAGCAGTCTTTTGTGTGGAACTTGTTTTTTTTGGAAGTCTAAGTACACAATGTATGTTTTCCACCATTCACTTGGGTGTCAAAGAAATCAAGAAGGTTGGTCAGGCAGGATTTTCCCCTTCTGAATCTATGCTGACTGCAGTTAACTGGGGTGTTGTTGTACAGATAATCCTCAAATTTACTCTGATAATCGATTACATAGTATTACTTAGTATTTACAGCACAGAAACAGGCCATTCGGCCCAACTGGTCTATGTCCATAGGATTTAACTAAGATTAATGGATCTGTAGATGTCTATGTCTATTTTGCCATCCTCTCCAAATATAGCTACCATATTAGTCAGTTTCCAGTCTATTGGTATCTCCCCAGTGTCACTGACTTCCTCACAAAGATCACCAATGCCTCACAAATCTCCCTTGTGTCTCTCTCTCTGCACTCTGGGAATAAATACCATTTAGCCCTTTTCAGCTTTTCTGGGGCTTCTATCTTTATATCAAAATTTTGCCTCAAGGTGATTCAGGCATCACATTGGCACCAACAGGCAGGCGGAGCAGCCATTCCTCCGACTACCTGCCAGTTTGGGGTGCTACTTGAAAATCATCCCCACCAAGTCAAGAGGAGTGCTGCCTCTCGTGGCTTCCTTTACGCACTGAGTGACTGAGCAATCATGCATTACATTTACCAACTCTGACGCAAAACTGCTAGGGTTTTACCAGTTTCTATTCAGTTGATTTAAGTCCCTTATTAAAATAGCTGTCCTGTTCTCACATACCCTCATTATCTCTTCATAGAGCAAACTGTCCTCTTTCTTGTGTTCACCGGGTGATCTATACAATCCCTCTAAGTAGTGGCTTGGATTTCTTTTGCATTAGAGAGGTCTAATCAGAGTAGTTTATTATGTAGCTTACTCCCTCCCACAGGAGTAATTTAAATCATTTACTTCTCAGTTGTCCCTGACATATTTGGCTACACTACTTTCTTTTCTATCTACTCTGCCCTTTCTGAACTCTCAAAATCCCTGAATGTTAAATTCATTTCCATCCTCTGGGTCTTTTTGTATAGCCTGCCAACACTCACCGTCAAGGCTCACACATGAACAACAACCACTTGGATAAGGTATCAGATAACTGGGTGTGAAATATGCTGTAGAATGCGTCAGTGCCTTCAGGAGAGACTTGGAGAAGAAAAAATAGGGGGGAAAACATTTGAAGATAGAATTTTAGACTCTCAGAAATTTACGGCACAGAAGGAGGCCATTCGGCCCATCGTGTCTGTGCCGGCCAAAAAAGAGCTATCCAGCCTAATCCCACTTCCCAGCTCTTGGTCTGTAGCCCTGTAGGTTCCGGCACTTCAAGTGCATATCCAAGTACTTTTTAAATGTGATGAGGGTCTCTGCCTCTACCACCCTTTCAGGCAGTGAGTTCCAGACCCCCATCACCCTCTGGGTGAAAAAAGTTCTCCTCAACTCCCCTCTAATCCTTCTACCAATTACTTTAAATCTATGCCCCCTGGTTATTGACCTCTCTGCTAAAGGAAAAAAATAGGTCCTCCTATCCACTCTATCTAGGCCCCTCAATTTTATACACCTCAATTAAGTCTCCCCTCAGCCTCCTCTGTTCCAAAGAAAACAACCCCAGCCTATCCAATCTTATTCCTCAAAGCTAAAATTCTCCAGTCCTGGCAACATCCTCGTAAATCTCCTCCGTA
The DNA here is from genome assembly GCA_030390025.1 of Squalus acanthias. Classification (NCBI taxonomy): domain Eukaryota; kingdom Metazoa; phylum Chordata; class Chondrichthyes; order Squaliformes; family Squalidae; genus Squalus; species Squalus acanthias. The sequence continues at coordinate 9,410,350 of CM059427.1, forward strand.
CCCTCTCTAGTGCAATCATATCTCTCTCTAATGTGGTGACCAGAACTGTACACAGTACTCCAGCTGTGGCCTAACTAGTGTTTTATACAGTTCAAGCATAACCTCCCTGCTCTTATATTCAATGCTTGGCTAATAAAGGAAAGTATTCCCTATGCCTTCTTAACCACCATATCTAACTGTCCTGCTACCTTCAGGAATCTGTGGACATGCAGTCCAAGGTCCCTCTGTTCCTCTACACTACTCAGTGTCCTACCATTTATTGTGTATTCCCTTGCCTTGTTAGCCCTCCCCAAATGCATTACCTCACACTTCTCTGGGTTGAATTCCATTTGCCATGTTCTGCCCACCTGACCAGCCCATTGATATCTTCCTGCAGTCTACAGCTTCCTTCTTCAGTATCAACCACACGGCCAATTTTTGTATCATCTGCAAACTTCTTAATCATAGCCCCTACATTGAAGTCTAAATCATTGCTATATACCACAAAAAGCAAGGGACCTAGTAATGAGCCCTGCGGAACCCCACTGGAAACAGCCTTCCAGTCGCAAAACCAACCATTACCCTTTGCTTCCAGCCACTGAGCCAATTTTGGATCCAACTTGCCACTTTCCCATGGATCCCGTGAGCTTTTACTTTTCTGACCAGTTTGCCATATAGGACTGGTCAAAAGCCTTGCTAAAATCCATGTAGACTACATCAAACGTGCTCCTTTGTTACCTCCTCAAAAAATTCAATCAAGTTAGTCAGACATGACCTTCCCTTAACAAATCCAAAATAACAACAGAAAACGCTGGAAAAACTCAGCAGGCCAGGCAGCATCCGTGGAGACGAAAGGTCTTCGACCTGAAACGTTAACTCTGTTTCTCTCTCCACGGATGCTGCCTGGTCTGCTGAGTTTTTCCAGCGTTTTCTGTTGTTATTTCGGATTTCCAGCATCTGCAGTATTTTGCTATCGCCTTAACAAATCCATGCTGACTGTCCTTGATTAATCCGTGCCTTTCTAAATGACAATTAATACTGTCCCTCAGAATTTTTTTACAATAATTTGCCTACCACCAAGATTAGGCTGACTGGTCTGTAATTATTCGATTATGAAGAGCATCTCTCTCTCTCTTAACAAGCCAATAGACACATATAATCTGATTTTACTCCAATATCCTTTGCATTGCTCACCTGTCAACAAAAAATGGTTCCAAAGGCTTGGAAATAAAATGTATCTAATTATCTGAACTACATAATGAACTACTCTGCTACCTGTGTCCTAACTTGCACCAAGTCCCGTTCACCCATCACCCCTGTGTTCGCTGACCTACATTGGCTCCTGGTGTGGCAATGCCTCGATTTTAAAATTCTCATTCTTGTGTTCAAACCCTTCCATGGCCTCGCCCCTCCCTATCTCTAACCTCCTCCAGCCCTACAACCCTCCGAGATCTCTGTCCTCCTCCAATTCTGGCCTCTTGCACATCCCCGATTTTCAATCGCTCCACCATTGGTGGCCGTGCCTTCAGCTGCCTGGGCCCCGAGCTCTGGAATTCCCTCCCTACACCTCTCAGTCTCTCCCTCTCTCTCCTCCTTTAAGTCGCTCTTTAAAACCTACCTCCTTAACCAAGCCTTTGGTCACCTGTCCTAATATCTCTTTATGTGGCTCAGTGACAAATTTTGTCTGATAATCACTCCTGTGAAGCACCTTGGGACGTTTTTACTACGTTAAAGGCGCTGTATAAATGCAAGCTACTGTTGTTGTTGTCATCAATGGAACAAAGCTTCTGGGTAGTCCCTTGAGCTACATGTACACACTGCAGAAGTCTTTAGTGCACCGATATTACAACTCATGACCCATCCACTTTCAAAAGTTGCACTTACTCAGCAAATCATCGGAGCCACCGGACAACAGCTGATAAAAGATATGGAAATTCCGTTCACCTCTGGGCTGCTTGACAACACGCGATTTCTCCAGGAGATCTTTTAGAGAGGGGGGGGGGGGGAAAGAGTTTTTGAAACAAATTATTAAAAGTAGTGCGATATGTTTAAAATACATTTGGATCATTTATCTTAAATTCCATAAATAAACCTTTTTATGAAATGCAGCGAGTAACAGATCTCCAGTGATGCGGATCAGGCATGGGAACGTCTAATGCTTTCCTCAGTATTTAAAAAAAGTGTTGTCATGAGACACCGAGAATTAAAACAAATATTATTTTGGTATGATATCAGGCATTCATAACCTACTGTGAACATAAAGTACATGCATATGTGTTCCAGATAACCATCAGGATGAAGTGAGTGAAGGGAATCGTTTGCTAATACAATCTTTCTAAAAACAGAAACATATTAGGGTCCATAAAGAATGAATGCTGAAAATGATGATTTTTTTTGACCCCCCACTCCACCCATTGCCAATTGTACCCACCACAAAAAATGTTAAGTTCAATCTTAAGGAACAGAACACCTCAGTGCTTTTCACCCTGAATCCTGTCTAACTCTTTTTGCAGTCCACCTATTCCTGTCTCGCTCTCAACCTCACAGGGAGGCAGCCTCAGTGAGCCAATTCCCCTGCAATACTGAAGACGACAAGATAGGTGCAGTCCCGACGAAGGGTCACAGACCTGGAACGTTAACTCTGTTTCTCTCTCTGCACAGATGCTGCCTGACCTGCTGAGTATTTCCAGCATTGTCTGTTTATATGTAAGCAGAAACAATATTTTTTTTTTAAATTAAAGAAGGAAACAGCCACAGGGCAGTGTACTGCAGAATTTTACAGAAGCAGTATCTTGGACCTCATTTTGTTTCCTTCCTTCAGTCTTTCCTCACCCCAGCAGCAAATATAGGAAAACAAAAATAGATTTTATAGCTTGTCAAGAGTAACAACACATGATACCATCCAATCACGCATACCACCAGAGTTCCCCATTTCAGTCACAATGGCTGCAGGAGAGGGGGTGGCAAACAAATCTGTCCCCACAGAAAGAGAAGTGTCAGAGGGGTACTGTCCCTTACTACTCTCACTTGTACCCCTCCCTCCGTCCCGCCCTCCCTCCCAGCCACTTCAACGTGGCATTGGAGTACAGTCAGCCATCTCAGCACAGTTTGTGTGCAGCCTGGAGAAGCCAGGGCAAAGAAAAATGGGAAGGTGCTGCAGCTTGCACACTCTTGTGGGGTCGGGCACCATGGCAGTCCCAAATAGGGAGGTTACTGAATTTGTCCCTGTACAATTCACCACTACAGAAGGTATGAAAGTTATTAAAGGGGCAGGAGCATACAGCTACAGTTCATCTGTACATGACCTATGAGGAGAGATTGGGTCGATTGGGCTTATACTCGCTGGAGTATAGAAGAATGAGAGGGGATCTCATCGAAACATATAAAATTCTGACAGGTCTGGACAAACTAGATGCAGGAAGAATGTTCCCGATGGTCGGGGAGTCCAGAACCAGGGGTCATAATCTAAGGATAACGGGTAAGCCATTTAGGACAGAAATGAGGAAGAATTTCTTCACCCAGAGAGTGGTGAACCTGTGGAATTCTCTACCACAGAAGGTAGTTGAGGCCAAGTCATTAAATATATTCAAGAATGAGTTAGATATATTTCTTAAAGCTAAAGGTATCAAGGGATATGGGGAGAAGGCAGGTACAGGTTACTGAGTTTGGATGATCAGCCATGATCTCATCGAATGGCGGAGCAGGCTCGAGGGGCCGAATGGCCTACTCCTGCTCCTATCTTCTATGTTTCTATGTATCCCACTCAAAATTAAAAAAATAAACATTGCTTCTGACTGAGAAGCAGGACTGTCACTCTATTCTCTTTTGTTTCCTCCTAAATAGTACTGAGTTTGTTTTATTTTTGTGACTGTGCGTAGTTTGAATCTGTATTACTGTAATACATTATTAATTATCCTACTGTGCACAAGTTCAGCCTGAGGTACACACTGCTCCTTTAATTGAAAAGCTGTTTTCAGTAGGAGGTACTGTGTTAGTATATATTCACGTCTCCGATTCATTTGGTACATGCAGCTGAAGGCTCGGCTCTTAATTGGAACATCCTGGTCAGAAGCAAAACATTCCTCATATCCAACCAATCCCATTGATCATACAATGCAAATGAAGTAGGAATGAATTGGCATCTGTGCCAATGTTCCCTCTCTAAATTAAAAGCATGGCCATTAACCAACACGTACAGTAGTAAAAATGAATGCTGGGCACTATAAACAATCAAGAGCAAGAGGCATACATTATGAACAGCCCTTCACTCAGTCCAAGATATATTTACTGTACACAACAAAAATCCTGCTATGAGTCATAATATGGTATTAGTATGTGTGGCAGATCAAAATGTGCAACGTAAGGTTTTTATGAAGAGCAAACTGTGCATTCACATTATTAAAACCACAAGCATTTTTAAAGAAAGAAACATCAAATAGTACTGTAACAGTATATTTAAGGTTTCCTATTTTCAGATATAGCTTTTAGACCCCAAATTACATGATTTACAAACCAGCAAAGGAAAGGATCAAACTTGGAGTGCAGCTAAAACGGCAATCCAGGCAAAGATTTATATTTAACTTGGAACAAACCTTCAGGCAGGGCAGGAACAACATGCATCTCTCTCATTATTTAATGCTCCATTATTTAAGGCCATTAAACGGCCTATTGAACACTGGAGGTGAAACAAGATGTTACACAATAGACTTCATGAAATGTTAACCGTGCACGACATGTGTTGTCAGCACATTTTCATGTCATCCTTTCATTCCGACTAATTACATGAGTGTGTCTAACTTCTTTCTTCTATTACATAAAACTGGCGAGTGTAACTCCACACACTGCATGTTTTCAACCATTCTGTTTAATAATAAAACAGAACTGATCAAAATGCAAATTGCAGTTTGCTCATTAACCCCAAGAGGGTAACCGAAGAATTACTGGCATTAAAAAGCTCTTTGTGAACATACTGTGAATGAAGTGTTCTATCGCTCCGTGTACTGTTCTAAGTATATTTGATAATATAACATTCTGACATAGATATTTATAGAATTTTTTTGTCTATGTTTTGTAATGGAAAGAATGGGGGTGATTTTAACCCCCAAGAAAGGGTGGGTTTGATTCAGGTGACAAGTTAAAACTTACAGTTTTAATGGAGGCGGTACGTGGCGCGGGCGACCAATTCGCTCTCGGGAGGCGGGTTGGTCGGTAACAGCTTTTAAGGAGGCTGCGTGCCTCCACTTTAACAGGCTTTTTATTTTTAACCCATTTTGGCTGGGTTTCCCTGGGCTCAGGAAACCCGGCAGGTAAAAGGAGGCGAGAAGGGCCGGATCTATAATGTAAGTACATTTACAGCACTGCTTGTGGGCCAGGAGGAGCAGGAGTGTTTCGCCCTAGTCCAACAAGCAAACCTGCTTCCAGCTCCACGATCGCTGACTCCACCCCCCCGATCTCACACCCTGCAATAGCCCTCACACCTCAACGCTCGCCCCCCCCTGCAATCTCTCCCCTCCCCGTGATCTCCCCCCACCTCCACGCTCTCCCCTCCCCGTGATCTCCCCCCACCTCCACGCTCTCCCCTCCCCGTGATCTCCCCCCACCTCCACGCTCTCCCCTCCCCGTGATCTCCCCCCACCTCCACGCTCTCCCCTCCCCGTGATCTCCCCCACCTCCATGCTCTCCCCTCCCCGTGATCTCCCCCCACCTCCACGCTCTCCCCTCCCCGTGATCTCCCCCCACCTCCACGCTCTCCCCCTCCCCGTGATCTCCCCCCACCTCCACGCTCTCCCCTCCCCGTGATCTCCCCCCCACCTCCACGCTCTCCCCTCCCCGTGATCTCCCCCCACCTCCACGCTCTCCCCCTCCCCGTGATCTCCCCCCACCTCCACGCTCTCCCCCCTCCACGCTCTCCCCTCCCACGATCTCCCCACCGGCCCCCCCCCCCCCATCCCCCAACTACAATCTCCCCCCCCCCCGCCCCAGAGAGCCCCTGAACGCAATCTCCCTCCTGGACCATGAGACTCCCCCCCAATCTATCCCTCCCTCCCTACCTGCTTCTCGGCTATGGCCTTGTGCCACAGGCTTTCCTGCCTGACAGGTGGGAACGATGTCCTGCAATTAATATCTGCATGATATCCAGGAAACCCGTACTTCCAGGATTGCTGTCCAGAACTCAGCTCCCCCCAAACCCCCTCACCCCGCAAATATCGAGACCAATGTGTATATTTTGAAACCTGTAAATGTCTATACTGAACTAACATTTTATTTATCCCCTTCTACAAGTCCTGGTTTACAGCTAGACACTCAAATCAAACAAAGTATTTAGCAGCACCGATTCCCTAATTCGACTTGCTACGGAGAGATAGCACACGGTTTGGTGCCAATGAATTTCCAGCATGTCAAGTTCTTGATCTCACCTGTAATCTTGGGGGAGGAGGTTGGGATGTACAAAGCTGAGGTCTCGTGCTTCGCCACAGCCTGAAGAGTAGAGGTGGCAGAGGTACTGAAGCAGGGCCCCTGCACATCCTCTCGGCCGGGCAATAGAAAAAAAGGAGAGAACCGTTTTTTTCCCTCAAAATGCAAAATGACAGTGATGAGGAACTGAACCTGAACTGATTTTGCCAGCCCTGGGGAGGCGGGACTGCCGAGAAAATGGCAGAATCTGGGGGCGGGTACCCATCCCGCCTCCGTGCCATCTTCCCAGGAGGCAGGTACCCGACCCGCGCCGGGTCCTGTCTCCTGGAGGCGGGAAGGGGGTTAAGAGGATTATCCCCATTTTTCCATCAGAGGTGCGGGCTTCCCGACGTCGGGAAACCCTGCCAGGTTCAGCGAGGCGAGCAGTGGGTCTGTGGGGGTGAGAGGGGTCCAAAAGTGTGCTGTGGAGGTGAGTGATGGGTGCAAGTGTGGAGAGGTAAGTATGTGAGGCGAGTGAAAAGTATTAGAAAAAGTTTACTTACCTTTGTTTCTTCCTGCAGGCTTCAATCGTTGGGGATCCGGAGGCTCCCACATCTCAATGGTAGAGATGACAGAATGGCTGCTGCATTCTCCGATGCAACAGCCATCTGCTTTCTGCTCATAAAATAGGTTTGGTGAGCCTCGAGTACAAGAACTCACCAAACAACAGAGAATGTCAGTGTTTGACAAATTTTTTGACAGATGTAACGTCATACGCTGACGTTCTCTGTCACCGGCTTCCCCTTAATTGGCCTGCTAAGCCCGCTGGGCGGGCTTAACAAGGTCAATCAAGGGAAAATAGCGTGGGTTGGCCACAAGTCGATGGAGGCGGGACTAAAACCCGACAAGCAGCAGTCTCGCCTCCAAAGCGCCCCCATTGGCATAAATCACCCCCTTAGTATCAGTACACCCATGCCAGTATCAAGTCAGGGATGGCATAAACTAAATAGAGTGCAACACTCCTCGATCAATGTCCTGACAGAGGAGTAGATTTTAACTTTCACCACCAGGCGGAATACTGGTGGAAGCAGATGTATAATGGGCGGCTGATCAGATTCCGATACCGTCCATTTTCCACCATTGCCGACAGTTAAAATCAGCCCTAAAGTGTCTAAAGCTCAACTACATCAATCTGACATTTTATTTCCCCACAGTATGTTTGTTATCCTGCATGAAGAAGTTGCCCAATCAAAGCAAATTATAAGCAGTTTTGTGTTGTGCTCTCATATTCCAGTGGAAAGTCCAATGACTGCTCAAACCTCTTCACCTGAACCTCTTAACTGACAGAGAAAAGAAATATCCATCCCTTCTGACCAATCTAGGTTTCCAGAGCTAAGAGAACAGTGTTCAAACCTGCACTGTTTCCCAGGCCTTTTACTTATCTTTTCTTTCCTTCAGAGCCACTCAACTCAAGGCTGTTCTCCTCCTGGCAAAAAAGAGTGGGAGAGCGATCTGGAACAAGCTCCTGAATGTTTTCCAACATTAAAACTGCTGCACTACTTAATCAGAAGAATGAAGCTTCCTTAGAGCATACCACACGTTTACGGTTGTTTCCTTATGTAGGAAACCCTGGCATGCAACTGAGGGTAGCTGATGCTGAACTCGCGTGATGACCTGCACCAAAGTTCAGTGACCGGAAGCTTTTAATTACTGAGCTGGCCAAAATTCACCAATCTCAAGACTCAGTTTTAGTCTATGAGGATATCTTGGCAGAAATGTTTTTTTCCCAGATGGGTACGGCCCAAGTAAGACCCAAGTATTCACAAAAATAAGAACACAAGAAAGCGCAGAGTGAGAAAAGGCCAAATAAGCCCATTTTTTCCACAAATCAGTATCATTCACTTAACCCATTTAATCTCCTGAGGGAAGTTTCGGCAAAGTTTCTCCTAAAAAGTAAATAAAGAAAATACCTAGAGTACCTAACGAACCTTGCACCATATATCAGTCAGCCTTGACATGGCATTTCCAAGATCCAAGCACCTCAGGAAGCCTCATATTCCACACAAAATTCAATTATTTTTAACTGTACTACTTCTTATTCTCCTCAAATTCATTCCTAACCAACTATTTAACACTGAATCATTCTCATTACTCTGATCTGAACCATCTCCAACACACCAATATCCTTTTGAAGGTAGACTACCCAAAATTGTATGCAATTTTCCTGCTCCTGATCACTACCCAGTGATGCTTGTTGGAAGGAGTGTATGTTTAAATATTGGGTAAGGACAGGATTTTTGCTTCATATCCTGGGCTAGGGATGGAGGAGAGAAGGGGAAAAAAGACAAGATTCTTGATTCTCATTGCCGGAGCCACTGATTTATAGTGACTGAATATAGGTCAGATTCCCTTCTTATTACATGCACATACAGGGTTTTTTAAGCTGGTGTCTCTAGGATTGAATTCTGCGATTCCATTCCTATTTCCATGAAAACCATAAATCAGTGGCCAAGCTTGTTGCCAACATGTGACCCATACTGGAAAATGTGCATGGGTGAACGAGGATTGAGAAGAGGCTTGGACTTAGCTGTAATGGCTCTTTGATCAGTATTAGGCCGCTGACAATCACTGTCTAGGCTCAAATACCACTTGGGTAAAGTATAGTTGATCTGGAAGCAGAGCCAAGGATCAGGCAACACCTCCTGAAGAGGGGGAAAATTGGAGGAGAGCAGGAAAAGATGCAATCATAGAAGAATGAAATCAAAACCTGAGCAATCAGCTTTCATAGCAATAGTATACCTGCACGATGAGCTCTGCATTGACATTTTCACTTCAGATTCAGTCCGATATGATCTTGTTAATAGAAATATACTGTAAACCACCAATCTCCCTAGCCTGCCCATGTAGGGGTGTGCAATTGAAGGATATTGTGGTTTCTTATCTGTGGCATGCTTATGGTTGCAATGTTTTGAGTCAGGTGAATCACTGTCCGTCTAGGTTCTTATGAGACAGGCGCTTTGCTTTGTGTCTCATTCTGCAGGAGGCTGGGTAGTCATAATAACTTGTTTCACAAAACCCAAGCAACTTAATAATTTGGTCTTTGCGGAATTCATTAGTCAAAGAAATGTTTAAAAACAGTTTCAGACATGGAAGGGCAATCTTTGAGGTAAGCAGTGCAACATTTTTTTAAATTTTGTGGCAGTGTCCTTCACTTAAATGAATAATCTCTTTGGCCAGAAATTTCCGGGGTGGTAGCGGGCGCGATTGGTGGTGGGTCGGGTGGGAAAGTTGTTATTTTTGACAGCGGGTCAGGAACCCGCCCCCACGCGCCTTTCCCCCAGGCACGTCTGACATCGCGGAGCCGACCTGACCGGCAGTGGCGGGGGACCCAGTTGAGATGATTAACAGCTAGTTGTCAGACCCTTAACAGGCTTTATTAAACTTACTTTTTAAATTTAACTGTATAGCCACGGCAACCACGCTGCTCAGGAAGCACGTCTGTCGACCTGAGGCCGGAGTTCAGTGACCATTGCTCCAGCTGATTACTTGACGACAACAACAACTTGTATTTATATAGTGCCTTTAACGTAGTAAAACATCCCAAGGCGCAGCACAGGAGTATTTAAGACAAAAAATTTGACACCGAGCCACATAAGGATAAATTAGGGCAGGTGAGGAAAAGCTTGGTCAAGGAGGTAGGTTTTAAGGAACGTCTTAAAAGGAGGAAAGAGAGGTAGAGAGGCAGAGAGATTTAGGCAGGGAATTCCAGAGCTTAGGGCCTAGGTAACAGAAGGCACGGCCACCAAAGGTTGAGTGATTATAATCAGGGATGCTCAAGAGGGCAGAATTAGAGGAGCGCAGATATCTCAGGGGGTTGTGGGGCTGAAGGAGGTTACAGAGATAGGGAGGGGCGAGGCAATGGAGGGATGTGAAAACAAGGATGAGAATTTTGAAATCGAGGCGCTGCTTAACCAGGAGCCAATGTAGGTCAGCGAGCACAGGGGAGATGGCTGAACAGGACTTGGTGCGAGTTAGGACATGGGCAGCTGAGTTTTGGATGACCTCAAGTTTACGTAGGGTGGAATGTGGGAGGCCAGCCGGGAGTGCGTTGGAATAGTCAAGTCTAGAGGTATCAAAGGCATGGATGAGGGTTTCAGCAGTGGATGAGCTGAGGCAAGGGCGGAGACGGGCGATGTTACAGAGGTGGAAATAGGCGGTCTTTGTTATGCCGCGGATATGTGGTCGGAAGCTGATTTCAGGGTCAAATATGACACCAAGATTTCGAACAGTGCGGTTCGGCCTCAGACAGATGTTAGGGAGAGGGATGGAGTCAGTGCCTAGGGAACGGAGTTTGTGGCGGTGACCAAAAAACAATGACTTCAGTCTTGCCAATATTTAATTGGAGAAAATTTTTGCTCATCCAGAACTGTATGTTGGACAAGCAGTCTGACAATTTAGACACCGTGGAGGGGTCGAGAGAAGAGGTAGTGAGGTAGAGCTGGGTGTCATCAGCGTACATGTGGAAACTGACGTCGTGTTTTTGGATGATGTCGCCAACTGGCAACATGTAGATGAGAAATAGGAGGGGGCCAAGGATAGATCCTTGGGGGACACCAGAGGCAATGATGTGTGGGAGCAGGAAGAGAAGCTGTTGCAGGTGATTCTCTGGCTACGATTAGATAGATAAGAATGGAACCAGGCGAGTGCAGTCCCACCCAACTGGACGAAGGTGAAGAGGCATTGGAGGAGGATGGAGTGGTCAACCATGCCAAAGGCTGCAGACAAGTCAAGAAGGACAAGGAGGGATAGTTTACCTTTGTCACAGTCACAAAGGATGTAATTTGTGACTTTGATGAGAGCCATTTCGGTACTGTGGCAAGGGCAGAAACCTGATTGGAGGGATTCAAACATGGAATTGCGGGAAAGGTGGATACGGATTTGGAAGGCAACAACACGTTCAAGGACTTTGGAGAGGAAAGGGTGGTTGGAGATGGGGCGGTAGTTTGCAAGGACGGAGGGATCAAGGGTTGGTTTTTTGAGGAGGGGGTGATGACGGCAGATTTGAGGGAGAGGGGGACAGTACCTGAGGCGAGAGAACCGTTAACAATATCAGTTAACATGGGAGCCAGAAAAGTAAGTTGGGTGTTCAGCAATTTGGTGGGAATAGGGTCGAGGGAGCAGGAGGTGGGTCTCATCAAAATGTACAGTAAAAGCTCCCACCTGACAGATGATCACTTTCCTCAGGCAGAAGCTGTTGCTCAGTCCATTTCCAGCACAGATTCTGCAGGCTGCAAGTCTTTCCAGCAAAGTCTCCATCCAGTCTCACCTCATTGGAAGAACTCTCTTACCATTGACAGATTGCTTCTGTCATCTCTACTTAACCTGCCATCTATTCCATCAACATGGGTGCCGTTTATACTGTCTCACCTTGGTCCTCAGAATTGGACCACGATCAGCCCCAACACCAGCAGCACCAGGCACACGAACAGCACCAACAACAATGCCAACCTTCTCCACAATCACCTGATGCTGCACAGGACAAAGGGCATCAGCACCCGAGCACATTGCTGCCCGGGACGCCAGGGATGACCTCATCATGGCCAAATTTAGTTAACTTTATGCTGTACACCCATATGGCTGCCACATGATGCGCCAAGTTGGTACCACCTCACACCAACACCATAAAGCATCCCTACAATGACCAAGCCATTCCTTTCACACTCACCACCATTGCGGAGGGTATCATTATGTCTCACCATTCACTGAAACTCACTAAGCCACTTCCAAAGGTGCACACACATCTGTCCAAGACCGGAAATTGTCGAAAATAAAGATTATGTTTGACAGCACATCAACAGAAACTTTACATAAACATTGGATAAAACACCCAAGTGGCTACCCTTGTGTGTTGTTAGTTGGTATGATTGCACTAGGATGAGGGTGAGTGTGAGGGGTGGCTAGTGAGATGGGGGTGTGATAATGTAGATAGAGAGAGAGGGATGGGTGGAGGTGCAAGGTAAGTTGGTGTGAGTAAGGATGTGTGGGAGTAGGGTAGGGAAGGCAGAGTGATGGAATGTGAGGAGTGGCACAGCAGGATGAAGTGGAGTGTGGCTTTGTACTAACGTTTCCTGATCGAATGAGATAATTGAAACGTTTGCAGCACTGCACCCAGGTCCTCCTGAACACATCCCTGCTTGTGACCTCCTCTGCAATCTACAACCAGGGTGTTTTGGTCTCCTGGGGAGGTCTCTTCCACCCATCGGTAGGGAAGAGGGCCTTCCCTGCATGCTCTGACTCCCTCCATAAGAATATGGAGGGAGTCATCAGAGAACCTGGGTGCAGCCCTCTGCCTCTGTGCAGTCATCATCAGTGTTTGCAGCACTATGTTAGATTAAACGTCAAATCTAATGGCTCCATGGTTGACATCTGGAAGTTTTAAATTGCTTAAAGTACTTTTTCAATTATTTTTTAAATTGAACAATTTGTTTGTTGTCTCTGGTTCAACTGGGTCAGGGCATGAGGGGTCTGGCCTATTAGTCCTTTTGGTTGGGGGTGGGGGGAATGCTGTTATTGGTCTGCTTTCTCCTTCTAAGAGAGAGTAGGCCCTGCACGTTGTGAGTTAAATGCTCCAGAATGGACAGCTCATTATGATCCTTACGATCTCCTGCACCACTCTCCAGAATGGCTGAATGCAGGAGCATTACCAGAACGTGTGTAGGAGAGGCCTCCAGGAATAGACCTGCATGGAGGGTGAAATTTGAAAAGCTTGTGCGAGGTGAGATATATACAATGTACAGTAGCGTAGTGGTTTATGTTACTGGACTAATAAGCCAGAGGCCGACATAGAATTGCAGCACAGAAGCAGGCCATGCGGACCAACGGGTTTATGCTGGTGTTTATGCTCCACACGAGCCTAAACCTGGCTTGGACTAATAATCCAGAGAATGAGAGTTCCACCACCATGGCAGTTCGAGAATTTGTATTCAATTAAAAAAATCTGCAGATTAAAAAGCTGGTATCAGTAAAAAAAGTAACCGTGAAGCTGTCCGATTGTCATAAAACTCAACTAATTCACGAATGTCCTTTCGGGAAGGAAACCTGCTGTCCTTACCCAGTCTGGCCTATATGTGACTCCAGTCAAACACCAACATGGTTGGATCTTAGTTGCCCTCTAAAGCTCAAACTCTCTCCGGGCATCTAGGGGTGGGCAATAAATGGAATTCTTCTCCTAATCCCTGACAAAACTGAAATCGGTGCACAGTATGGAAATTTGTCTATGACAAAAGGCAATACGGAGTGGGAAATTGTCCAAGAGCACACTGGCAGCGGGGAGCCTTACCCGACTCCGACCTGTTGTACACCTCCCCCATCTCTTCACCCTACATTGGCAGTTGTGTTCTCAGCTGTCTAGGCCCCACGCTCTATAATTCCCTCCCTAAAACTTTTCACCTCTTCACCTCCATCCCCTCCTTTAACACCCACCTCCTCTTTCAAAACTGAGATGAGGAGAAACTTTTTCACTCAGAGGGTAGTGGGTCTGTGGAATTTGCTGCCCCAGGAAGCTGTGGAAGCTACTTCATTAAATAAATTTAAAACAGAAATAGACCGTTTCCTAGAAGTAAAGGGAATCAGGGGTTACGGGGAGCGGGCTGGAAATTGGACATGAGTGAGTTCGGATCGGTCAAGGCCCTGTGGGTGGCGGAGCGGGCCCAGGGGCCGAGTGGCCTGGTCCTGCTCCTGCTTCTTGTGTTCTTTAGAGTTGAGGTTGGATCAGATCAACCATGATCTCATTGAATGGCGGAGCAATCTCGAGGGGCCGATTGGTCTACTCCTGCTCCTATTTCTTATGTTCTTATGTTCTTATACCAAGCTTGAGGTCACCCCTCCTTATATCTCCTTCTCGACTTGGCATCCAGCTTTGCCTGATTATGCCCCTGTGAAGTGCTGTTGTTGTTACTGCACTGCTGCCAGCGTCAGGGCTGACACTATTGTAAAGGAAGGGGGATTTATATCAGCATGACACAGGGTATGCCAGAAATGCACAGCAGTCATACAATATCAGCTACAGATATCTGCTCAGATTGCCTTCATTCACACTCTACTCCTCAGTACAAACTATCTTAAGCAAAATTATTCCCTTTAATTTACTTTATCCTGCTCTTCTCTTCTAAACTGTAATTATATTTCTTTTCATAAATGCTTAATTATGGTCCCCAGCTAGAACATTAATATTTTCATTCTCCATTACGTTCAATTAAAAAAAAAAATCAAACCATATACTCGGCAAATGAATGAAATATTTTGTTACATTTTATCTACGTACTCACCAAGGGAAGAAGTTGGATTGCTCGGAAATGGAGACTGTAACTGCATTTTCATCCGTTAATCACATAATGTACTCCCAAATCAGACAAAGCAATCTCCAATGTTAGCCATCCCCTAAATCAACAATGCACTTTAACCCCAGCCTTCAAAAGGCACCCTCAGTATGACATTTCCATTCCCTTTATTGTCTCGCAAAAGGATCAAGCTGTCAGTGCTGATTTTTTATAAGATGTGGGGCGGCGTGTCCTTTAGCTTGGATTGGACAAGTCTGCCAGCACTTTCATTGGTGACAGCTAACAGACCAAAAAATCTGTTTCTTTGAGGTACTAAGCATTGTTGAAAGACAACCTCTCCCCTTACAAGAAAAGCCTTGCCTGAAAACAAGTTGCTAAAATGCTTGTTGTATGAAAAAAAAATATAGCAAAGCAGGCAACTCCCTGAATATCACCAGCTGTACCCTGTAAGGAACACTGCAAATAAAACATTGCTAATGTCCTTCACAGAATAAGAGAATGCCAAGTCAAACTGTCCTGAACACACTGACAACATACATCTGCTTTAATATGTCCGTCCATTTTGCATTGTAACCGTCTTTAATAGTGTATTTTCATGAAGTTGTTAGCATTTACAATAAACGTTTGTGTGGGGTAAATATTAGCACTATTATAGAGGTGGCAGAAATGCAAGCACCCACTTCAATAATGCTGGCTTAAGAGAGCTCTTTGTTTTCATGGTGCCCTTTTACTTTTGAAGAATGCCAAGCTCCAAAGTAGTAATGAAGCAAGTCTCTCTGAATGTAAACATCGTGCATTTTGAATCAGACGTTCCTTTCACTGATGCTGTAATAATAAACTGCAGCATAAATTAGTTTCTGTAGCGAACTTGCAACACATTTCTCACATCTGCCCACAACATTAATGACTTGAAAACAGTGTTTACTATAACGCTTGTTTACATACAATTGTGCATTAAAATGCTGCCATAAATAGTTTTGGTAGTTATAAAAAGATAAAATAAGCCATGAGAGTTTCTTCTACTTTTGGGATGTCCAAGCTAGAAGGACAATTCTGTAATCCCACATTCCCAGTGAAGAAACCACATGAAGATAGTGCAGGTTGGAGATAGTGATATGATACTGTAGCCCCGATTCTCCAAACCATGCTCCCTCTGAGCATGGGTTCCAGCTGTGAACATGGAACTTGTTCAAATCCCACCATGGCTCCTGAAAAGCCCAACAAGACAAAATGCCTGGGCACTCCTGTTCTACTCGGTACAGCGATTTTAGGATTTATTTCTGATACAATGTAAAGTAGTGCAGAATTTAACAATTCTGTAACAATCTTAGAGTCCAGAATGTTTAACTCTTCTGACACGAACAATGAATACCGTCAATAATTCAAACCGGTTTTTGCCATTTAAAAAATTGAATTATCCAGTAATTAGAAATAAGTGACTCAGAATTATCAGGAGTAGATTGTATTTATATTTATTATTCCTAAAGTTTTTCAGTAGCAGGCTACAAAATAGCCATGTCATATTGATCAAGGATAAGGTTTTAAACTATTTCAGGTAAAAATAAGGCAGCATGTTTCCACATAGTAATTGGTTAAAGTAATTTTGGAGCATAAAGTCTGCATGAAGCAGCATGCGGAGCCTTTTAAATGCCTTGGAAAAGAACATTTTACTCAAGTTCTCCAATGGTTCATTGGTAAGTGCAGTGTCCAGTGTGGTACTGAACCACACAGACCAGCAATTCCCCTCACCTCCCCTTTCAGCATTCCGCAGGGACCGCTCCCTCTGCGACACCCTAGTCCACTCCTCTACCACCCCCAGTACCCCTTCCCCTTCGCCCGGCACCTTCCCGTGCAAGCGCAGGAGATGCAACACATGCCCTTATACCTCCCCTCTTCCCACTGTCCAGGGCCCCAAACACCCCTTCCAGGTGAAACAGCGATTTACTTGTACTTCCTGCAATCTAGTATACTGTATTCGCTGCTCACAATGTGGTCTCCTCTACATTGGGGAGACCAAACGCAGATTGGGTGACCGTTTTGCGGAACACCTCCGTTCAGTCCGTAAGGGGGACCCCGAGCTCCCGGTGGCCTGTCACTTTAATTCTCTGTTCCACTCCCACTCTGACCTCACCGTCCTCGGCCTATTACACTGTTCCACGGAAGCGCAGTGTAAGCTCGAGGAACAGCACCTCATCTTTCGTTTAGGCACCCTACAGCCCTCTGGACTCAACATCGAGTTCAACAATTTTAGATCATAACCTCAGCCCCTATCACATTTATATTTTATTTTTTCATCCACCCTTTTGTTTGGCCTCCCCTTTTTTTTTCCTCCTAAAAGCTGGCAGCTGTCCTTCATTCTGCCAGTGCATTTCACACTTCATTTAGCCTCAACCTGTCACATCAACACCTCCTCTTGCCTTGATCATCTCTTAATGTCTCTCAATGTCTCTTAATCTCTCCTTTTGTTCTTTCATCCCCTCCCCCTTTTCCCAGCTTTATCCTTGCCTTAAATCTATTTCATTTCCTGCTTTATCCAGTTCTGACGAAGGGACTTCGACCTGAAACGTTAACTCTGTTTCTCTCTCCACGGATGCTGCCTGGCCTGCTGAGTTTTTCCAGCGTTTTCTGTTGTTATTCAGCAATTTAGAATCATAGAATCATACCGCACAGAAGGAGGCCATTTGGCCCATCGTGCCTGTACCGGCTCTTTGAAAGAGCTGGCCAATTAGTCCAACTCCCCTGCTCTTTTCCCGTATCCCTGCCATATTTTCCTTTTCAATTTAGATTCCCACTTTGTGCTGAATTAGGAACATAGGAACAGGAGTAGGCCATTCAGCCCCTCGAGCCTGTTCCGCCATTCCATGAGGTCATGGCTGATCTGCGACCTAACTCCATATACCCGCCTTTGGCTCATATCCCTTAATACTCCTTTGGTTAACAGAAAGCTATTAAATTCCGATTTAAAATTAATAATTGACCGAGCATCAATTGCCATTTGCGGAAGAGAGTTCCAAACTTCTACCACCCTTTGCGTGTAGAATTGTTTCCTAATTTCACTCCTGAAAAGTCTGGCTCTAATTTTTTAGACTATGCCCCCCTAGTCCTAGAATCCCCAACCAGCAGAAATAGTTTCTCTCTAGCTACCCTATCTGTTCCCCTTAATATCCTGAAAGCTTCGATCAGATCACCCCTTAACCTTCTAAATTCTAGGGAATTAACTGATCTTAGCTAAGGCAATGGTTGTAGGATGGCTACAATTCATCTCAGCCTGTCCAGGTTAGACAAAAGTGAGAAGTCGCACAACACCAGGTTATAGTCCAACAGCTTTATTTGAAATCACAAGCTTTCGGAGCGCTGCTCCTTCGTCAGGTGAAGTGAAGAAATACAAATGGGCACAGCATATATAGACAGAGAACAATGCCAGACGACTACAGTTAATCTTTCTAACTGCCCTTTATCACACCTTTGATGTAATGTCTTCCTGGTTGGATTTGATTACCGTGATTGTCGCTCTGCCGAGGTGTGATAAAGGGCAGTCAGAAAGATTAACTGTAGTCGTCTGGCATTGTTCTCTGCACAGGCATTGTTCTCTGTCTATATATGCTGTGCCCATTTGTATTTCTTCACTTCACCTGACGAAGGAGCAGCGCTCCGAAAGCTTGTGATTTCAAATAAAGCTGTTGGACTATAACCTGGTGTTATGCGACTTCTCACTTTTGTCCAACCCCAGTCCAACACCGGCATCTCCGCATCATGTCTAGGTTAGGGAAGAGAGATTCCTTGGTTTTATATGCTCGTTGACTTTTTTTTGCAAACATTAGCCAATAGGTCAAATTATGCCCCAGTCTCATTTTATTTAAATATACGTTGCACACTTACTTCTGGGAAAGGCTCTCTATTGCATTTGTGCCTCAGTTCACATTTCAGTAATCATCTCTGGAAAGAAGCAGATCTGTCTGAATCACAGCACCAACGGATACCTGTACTTCAGCCATCCAAGAATTTCCGCTTTGTTAAACTGACTAGGTCAGCACATAGCCTCAACCTTCAGACGCAAACCTGATTCATAAAGTAACCCGCACACTGGCTTCTTAAGACATTGCTCACTTTCCCTGCAGTCAGTCCAAACCCAAACATTAGTATAGTGGGCAGTATTCAAAAGGAGACACAACACAATATCAGAAAAAAATATTGTGGCTGTTCAAATCCTTTTAAAACATAGCAACAATTTTCGCTAATGATAAATACTGATATGCCACAGCTACAGCCACTTTGCTTAGATTAACTTTATTGTAGCCATTGCTGCAAGTAATTTTCATGCCAGTGGTTGACCAGTAGGAGGGTAATTTGATGATAAATGGTTGTTTTTAAATCACAACGCTTTAAGTTTATAACCTCAGTAACCAAGTGGAAAAAACATTTCATGAGAAACTTAAAAACGGACTGTTGTCTCAAATTTTTCATTTTTTGAATTAAAAAGTAAATCGGTTTGGTCATATGGCTAGTGTTAACCTTGTTCGTTCTCATTTGTTTATGAAGTGAGTTTATAAAGTACCTATTTAGATCACAGACGTGCATAGAGCCTAAGTAACCTGTACACAGGGACGGCTTCAAGAAAGTATCAATTACTGTAACTGGAAGCTTTAAATTAGTGCTTTATTATAACCCCTTTAGAACAGGCAATCTGTCTGTAATTATATATGATGTGGAGATGCCGGTGTTGGACTGGGGTGGACAAATGTGAGAAGTCGCACAACACCAGGTTATAGTCCAACAGTTTTATTTGAAATCACAAGCTTTCAGAGCGCTACTCCTTCGTCAGGTGAAGTGTAATTATATAGTTGTACCTTTAGGCAAGTAAAATGCTCAAGGTAAAAGCAATCCTGTCGCATCGCACTTGCACAGTGTTATCAGGCTCAGAAACCGCAGGCATCAGTGCCAGTACTTCAATCTGCAGAAGTATCCACAGAATGTGCATGGGCCTATCATAACTGTACAAGAAGCAACATGTGTTTAGAAAAATAGTGCAGCTACAGTACAAAGTTTAACTCAGAATATTCACCATTTACATTTCAAGTGTTGCCAACAAGGTAGCTTGTTTCACAGGTATTCAGCTCCTTCGTTTTTGAAGTATATATTTTAGTAACGTAGCATTAACATTACAGAAATAAAGCTGTTCCCAGTATCTTGAGTGTTCCTATCTTAGATATAGGCAACTCAGTTTGGGGGACTTCCAGCTCCTAACACTCAGATCCACCAGTGCCATCCTGGCCACCACTATTATCTGCTGCAGCCCAATGTGACTTACAATATGGCTTTCACAATTAATATAGATAGCAATAAGAATTTGCAGCCCCAGATGGACCAGAGATTCAATGACATAACTGCATATTTAATTTATCCTTGAGCTTTCTCGTGCATGTAGATGAAAAAGTACCTTGCAAGATACTTTGCCGCATTGGTACAGCTTATTAACTTGGCCACGCCATGTGCAAATATCCTAGGCATGGCAGTGGAAGGGCTTTATTTGGCTGATGTGCACAATCACAGGCCAGACTATGTGGTGGATTTGTGACAAAAAGGGGAGGGAGGGAAGGAGGGCAGGCTCTTGCCTACAACGATCAACCCCTCAGTGATCAATCCCTCAGTGATCAACCCCTCAGTGATCAACCTCTCATCATCCTGATGGAATGACAAGTTACACAGTGGGCACATCTCTTTGTCAAAGCCCCTTACACCAGGGCCTCAAGAAAATTCAATTCGTAGATTTTTACCAACCAAACTATAATCAGAAGAGCACAGAATGAAGATCTATGTTGATATTATTTCTCTATGACAATTGAAAGAAGCAAAAGTTTTCTACATAATTACATCATCAACGGACTGAATGCTACATCCAAATCTGCTTATAAAAACATAGTTTAGTGGCACTGATAAGTTAAAAGTAAGACACTGAACTGTCCAGCACAAGTTAACTGAGGTAAAAGCAACGGTACTGGACAATCAAGATGCACCTAAAATATTTGGCCAGCTTGCCCTTGGTATGAATGAAACCAAGTGCCCAGTGTGTGAAACTAATATCATCCAAGCATATGCATTCTAGTTATTGCCAAAGTCTCTGTCCAAGTTTGGAGAAGGGGAGCTAGAAACACCAGGTCAGAACTGATTTTCATTGTCAAGTGCAGCTGTTATATTGGAGCGAGCACAGTGTTTCTTATTTTCCTAAGGCCCGACAGAAAGCCAATAAGGCACCAACTCCAGAGTCTGTAGATCCTCGTTCTATAGTACCAAGATTCTGAAGGGGATTGACAGGGTAGATGTGGAGAGGTTGTTTCCTCTGGCTGGAAAATCTAGAACTAGGGGGGGGCATAGTGTCAGGATAAGGGGTCGACCATTTAAGACTGAGATGAGGAAGAATTTCTTCACTGAGAGGGTTGCGAATCTTTGGAATTCTCTACCCCAAAGGGCTGTGGATGCTGAATCGTTGAGTATATTCAAGGCTGAAATAGATTTTTGGACTCTAGGGGAATCAAGGGATATGGAGATCGGGCAGGAAAGTAGAGTTGAGGTCGATGATCAGCCATGATCTTATTGAATGGCGGAGCAGGCTCGAGGGGCCGTATGGCCTACTCCTGCTCCTAATTCTTAGGCTCTTGTGTTAATTTGGTGCCAGATTTATGCCTATAACAAGTGTAAATCTGGCACCATACCAGTAGTATAAATAACAGGAAAATACACCAGCTCTTGAAGGACACAAAGTGGAAAAGTAATTCAGATCCAAAAGGTACACACAATATTTCAAATATCACAAAACTACAGATAGAATTTTTATAGAGCAAGAGAAGTTGATAAAATTTTATAATGCATGAGTGAAAGCAATCCTGTTCCTAGGAGATAATAGAAGAATCATTCTAATGTGCTATATTGTTTCCAACTCAATAAAGTTTATTTCTAAGCATTTCATTAGCACTGCCTTATTTACTGGTTTTAATTAGTTTAATTTTAAAATAAACACATTGGCCTGGATTTTGATACTGGGGCAGGTTGGGGTCGTGTCATCCACTTTTCGTGTTATCCACCCGACTGCAATTGGATGTGGGAGATTGATGCAATTTTCACCTAATTGGGCAATTGAGTTCCAGCATGTGGGAACCCATGAACCAATTAGTGTTTTCAGTCTGAAAGTCGCCTCTGATGATGTCATCATTGCTGCTGCATTGAAGGTCTTCAGAGACTGCCTGGCCTTTGCTGTGAGAGGACCTGCAAAATGAGCAGCAGCAGTCCTAAGTCTGCTCCCAGATATTTTTATTTTTACACCACCACTCCCAGATATGTCTCCTCTCCATCCATATATGCATCCCCATAGCCAGCCAGCCAGCCAAATGTGCTCCCCGCCAGGTTTCACAATCGTGGTTCAGAACAGGCGTGTTTCACGTAGAACAAGGGTTAAAATCACAAATGCCTTTCAAAATGGCATTATAGAGGCAATTTAGTGCTTGTTAAGGGCCTTAACAGCCTATCCCGCCTCTTAGAGGCGGGATGGAGTCGGGACCAGCAGACACGATTTAATGAAAATTGCGTGGAGGCGGGATGGAGGCAGACTTGTGCCTGCCCGCCCGCCAGTTTTCACAATTTTAACCCCCCACACGCCTCCAAACCCGCCTCCACGGGTCAATGAAAATCCAGCCCATTGATTCTGTGCTAGGATTTTTTTTCCCCACCAGGCCTCGGCCTTCCACTGCCATTCCATTCTGATTACTACCTACCCTCAGGGTCTTTGACATGAATCGGAGAGGTTGAGTAGATTGGGACTCTACTCATTGGAGTTCAGAAGAATGAGAGGCGATCTTATTGAAACATATAAGATTGTGAAGGGGCTTGATCGGGTGGATGCGGTAAGGATGTTCCCAAGGATGGGTGAAACTGGAACTAGGGGGCATAATCTTAGAATAAGGGGCTGCTCTTTCAAAACTGAGATGAGGAGAAACTTCTTCACTCAGAGGGTAGTAGGTCTGTGGAATTTGCTGCCCCAGGAAGCTGTGGAAGCTACATCATTAAATAAATTTAAAACAGAAATAGACAGTTTCCTAGAAGTAAAGGGAATTAGGGGTTACGGGGAGCGGGCAGGAAATTGGACATGAGGCTAAGTTCGGATCGGTCAAGGCCCTGTGGGTGGCGGAGCCGGCCCAGGGGCTGAGTGGCCGGGTCCTGCTCCTACTTCTTGTGTTCTTTAGATTTGAGGTTAGGATCAGATCAGCCATGATCTTATTGAATGGCGGAGCAGGCTCGAGGGGCCGATTGGCCTACTCCTGCTCCTATTTCTTATGTTCTTATGTTCTTACCATATGTGCCTTGTGTGCAAGGCTTATTTTTTGCAGGCACCTGCTAGTCCCCATCATTCCGCCTGCATGAAGCTGTGAAGTACATAACAATTCCTTAAATGGTAAGGCAGTTTCTTTGCTGGGGAGCTGGTGCTCGCCAAGCCTTGTTTTCTTCCTGCAGTGCAATCCTGTTTAAGTTTCACAGCTGCATGAGCATGCTATGCACAAAACTGGAGACAAGAACTTGCTTGCAAATAATCCTTGATAGACTCAAGACAGATTGCAAATCACTCCCTTAAACTCCTTGAATTCATGCCTGCTCTTGCCACTTAAAGCACACAATTTACTAAACATGATGTTAGGGGAAGTTACCAGAAACCCAACTTGAGATCAACGTTACAAAAAGAAAATACTGCAGATGCTGGAAATCTGAAATAAAAACAGAAAATGCTGGAAATACTCAGCAGGTCAGGCAGCGTCTGTGAAGAGAGAAACAGAGTTAACGTTTCAGGTCGATGACCTTTTGTCAGAACTGGAAAAAAGCAGGAAATGGAACAGATTTTTAAGCAAGTGTAGGAGCTGGGAAAGGGAGGAGGGGATGAAAGAACGAAAGGGAAGGTCTGTGATGGGATAGAAGGCAGGAGAGGTTAAGAGACATTAAGAGATATTCAAGGCAAAAGGAGATGGTAATGGGACAGGTTAAGAAACAAAGGATGGCTCGAGATGAAGTGTGAATTGCGCTGGCAGAATGAAAGACAGCTGCCATGTGGGAGAGAAGAACAGACACAAACAAAAAGTGTGGAAA
Source organism: Squalus acanthias (assembly GCA_030390025.1). NCBI lineage: Eukaryota > Metazoa > Chordata > Chondrichthyes > Squaliformes > Squalidae > Squalus > Squalus acanthias. Next base: position 9,434,187 of record CM059427.1, read on the forward strand.
AAATATATATATGATAGGGGCCGAGGTTATGATCTGAAATTGTTGAACTCTATGTTGAGTCCAGAAGGCTGTAAAGTGCCTAATCGAAAGGTGAGGTGCTGTTCCTCGAGCTTATGCTGAGCTTCAGTGGAACAATGTAAGAGGCCACTCAGACCTCACCGTCCTCGGCCTCTTACATTGTTCCAATGAAGCTCAACGTAAGCTGGAGGAACAGCACCTCACCTTTCGATTAGGCACTTTACAGCCTTCTGGACTCAACATAGAGTTCAACAATTTCAGATCACAACCTCGGCCCCTATCATATATATATTTTTATCCACACCTTTTGTTTGTGTTTTTTCTTCTCTCCCACATGGCAGCTGTCTTTCATTCTGCCAGCGCAATTCACACTTCATCTCGAGCCATCCTTTGTTTCTTAACCTGTCCCATTACCATCTCCTTTTGCCTTGAATATCTCTTAATGTCTTTTAACCTCTCCTGCCTTCTATCCTATCACAGACCTTCCCTTTTGTTCTTTCATCCCCTCCCCCCTTTCCCAGCTCCTACACTTGCTTAAAAATCTGTTCCATTTCCTGCTTTTTTCCAGTTCTGACGAAAGGTCATCAACCTGAAACGTTAACTCTGTTTCTCTCTTCACAGATGCTGCCTGACCTGCTGGGTATCTCCAGCATTTTCTGTTTTTATTTGAGATCAACTTTCCTTTTTTATAACAGTCAAGGTAGGGATTGGGAATCAGAGGTCCTGAAATCCAACCTCTGCTACTGATAGTAATTTACCTGTGTTCTGTTGGTGCTATCTCCAATGGATTTCATTGATGCAGCAGTACGTAGCAGGTTATTAACCCAACTTTCCCTTTTACAAATACTAATCTGTTATTAGCAACCACAAAGAATGAGATAAAGTAATTGGGCCGGCATTTCTTCGTTCCGGCTTACATGGAAATTACGGCTAAATTTGCACTGGTTTCTACTCCAATCTTGCTGATGGCAGCTTACGTCGAAATTTCCTTAGAACGTGAAAAATGGTGTAAAGCAAGTGGAAATCAGTGTAAACAATCGGAGCCCAAGGAATACGCAGAACATATGCCATTCTTTTAGTCCCTCTTATCTTATTAATGTTATGAAAATTAAAGTTTGAAGCCATCAAACCATCGATTATGCCCATTAAGCACTTCATGTTTAAGAAGATGCAACTGTGGAAGTTTTTCCTCTTTAAAATGTAACAGATTCCCATGCCATGTAAAAATATTCAAAGATATAGGGAGCTATTGCAATCTAACTCACCTGGCGAGAAACTGATGGGATCGGGTGGAAAGCTGGTTTTACACCCCGCCCGACTTTACTCTCCATTGAAGTCAGTGGAGAGTCATATTGGACGGGGTGTAAAACTGGCGTTCCACCTGATCCCGTGGGATGCCCACCTGGAGAGTTAGGTTAAAATTGCCCCCATAGAAAATACAGTGCCGGTCTCAGTAAGGAAAAATAAAACAAACCGCTAAATAAAATGCTATAAAAGTAAGAGAAATGGTAATGTCAGGTCCTGCTACGCCTAAAGTTTTGGGCATCACTTTACACCTGTTCAGAACGGAGGTAAATGCAGGAAACTGGCACTCTCTGCTATTTTGCATGGGGGCTGTTAATGAGCTAAGTGAGGTTTCGGCAAACGCAACTCGAGCGGCGCAAATGAGAGAGAGAATTCGTGCCCAGCAAGGTTCTGGTGTAAAGCCAGCATAAGTCACAAGCAAATTTCCTTGGAAAAGCCTGGTGCAACGCCGTTCTTAAGCCACTGTTGCGCCGAAAATTACGAGGAAATTCCGGGGCTGTTATTACTATAATTCTACCAATTTGCTCGGCTAACATCATTGCGTGGCAGCAAATAGAACAGCGCTTTGTGCATTTTCTGCCTGCCTGCCCACTTAATTGTATTGTACAAAAAAACCTCATTAAAAGGGATTTCAGAGTAAACAGATACCTCAGCTCAACAGAAATGTTCAATAGTGAGCTCAGCTTTGAATGGAGCTCCGATCAGCTCGGCTGTTATTCATTGTTATTTCTTAATTCTATGCATAAAGTTTCTACAATCTTTAGTTAATTTCCCAGATATACAAACCCAAATCTGAAATACTCCGCAATACAATAATAAAAGGGTTTACCATGAGAGCCTAGATGGCTGAAAGCACAGCTGCCAATGGTGGGGCGAAAAGAGCGGGGATGCGCAAGAGGGCAGAGTTGGAAGAGCGCAGAGTTCTTAAGAGGGTTGTAGGGCTGGAGGAGTTTACAGAGATGGGGAGGGGCGAGGCCATGGAAGGATTTGAAAACAAGGATGAGAATTTTAAAATGGAGGTGTTGCCGGACCAGGAGTCAATGGGTGATGGGCGAGTGGGATTTGCTGCAGGTTAGGATACGGGCAGAAGAGTTGCCGATGAGCACAATTTATGGAGGGTAAAAGATGGGAGGCCGGCCAGGGGAACATTGCAATAGTCAAGTCTGGAGGTAACAAAAACATGGACGAGGGTTTCAGCAGATGAGCTGAGGCGGGTGGAGATGGGTGATGTTACGGAAGTGGAAGTAGGCGGTCTTTGTGATGGAAAGGATATGGAGTCGGAAACTTTTTTAAAAACTCCAAGTCTGCTACAAAGAATGTAACACTTTAAACTGGCATTACTTTCAGCAGCAGAAATGGACTCATAAGCTTAAACCTGCTGTCTCACAATACAACAATTCTCTCCTACCCCCCCCCAAACCCCCTCAGTCAAAGGTAGCTCTGCTCCATGTCAACATTTGCCTAACACCCATAGCAACCTGTCAACATGGAATACAAACACACAACTCAATGCAAAATTAAATAAGCTCACCTCTCACAAAAAAACAGGATGGACTGAAAGCAAATTTTTAATTTCTCCAAAGCTTGAAGAGAGTCAATCTTCCGCCAGGCCACCTAAATGTCATGACTGGACAAAAAAAACAGGCAATGGCCTGGAGAAAGAATCCAGCACAATCTTCACCCCACAAAAGCCTGTACCACATTAAAGAACACTGACCGAATTACATCAACCTCCCGCTTTTCATTTAACATTAATATTTTCTGCATTAAAATTGACTGACTACCACAGAAACCTCTCCAAATAAGTAAAATAGCAATATAAAACTGCAATGTTTCAGAGTTGGGTGTGGAAAATGTTTAATACATGAATCACCTGCATGAACACAATCCTATCTTGGTTATCTGTGCAGTCATTCATCCATATCTCACTGAAACACAGTCTCCTCTATTTGTATTACCCAATTTCCATTTCAGCACCCGAAGTGGTGCTCAAGGCTTATTCTGCTCTGTGCAAATGTAAACACGCAGAACTAACCAGTGGAAATGAAAATCGGGCCGTTTCTATAACGGGAGTGGGGGGTGGGGATTAACGTCGTCAATATTATGCCCGGGCGGCAAATTGTAAATCTACCCCATTGTGTTCACACAGTATTTCATGAATTGATGTCTTTCACATGCATTGCAGGTGCTGACCATGTGTATGGGCTTGGGGAAGACTAGGTAAGTTCATAACTGCGCTTCTGTGGCAAGGTCAGGCAGATGGATGGGCATACTGTGGTGAGTCACCCTCCCACTAAAGAAACATGCTTGGTTATGCTAAACCTTTATAAAATACTGGTTAGGCCCCAGCTGGAGTATTGTGTCCAATTCTGGGCACCACACTTTAGGAAGGATGTCAAGGCCTTGGAGAGGGTGCAGAGGAGATTCACTGGAAAGGTACCAGAAAGAAAGTCTTCAGTTATGTGGAGAGACTGGAAAAGCTGGGGCTGTTCTCCTTAGAGCAGAGAAGGTTAAGGGGAGATTTGTTAGAGGTATTCAAAATCATGAAGGGTTTTGATAGAGAAAAGAGATTGTTTCCAGTGGCAGAAAGGTCGGTAACCAGAGGACACAGATTTAAGAGTAATTAGTACAAGAACCAGAGGTGATATGAAGACATTTTTTTTTTAATGACGATCTGGAATGCACTGCCTGAAAGGGCGGTGGAAGCAGATCCAATAATAACTTTCAAAAGGGAATTGGATAAATACTTGAAGTGGAAAAACATTACAGAGATATGGGGGGTGGGACTAATTGGAGAGCTCTTTCAAAGAGCCGGCACAGGCACGATGGGCAGAATGGCCTCCTTCTGTGCTGTATCATTCTATGATTGCCAGTGTTAAACGGTACAATGCTGACCTTCCTTTTCAAACAAATAACAGATCGTACATTGGATTTCTTCTGGCACTGATATAAATTCACCAAAATTTTAAAATCCACACATATTCTCCCCCAGCTAATTGAAGCCATTGAGCAAAAAAAAAAATACAATTCAAACAGGACTTCATTGTAATGTGCACACACACACACACACTAATCAAGGGATAGTTACCTGGTATGAATGGAATGATATCAGACTATGCTAGTCTAGACTGTTCTCAGCAGGTCACAATCAAATGTGTGTTCTTAAACATATGCTACAATTATAGTATTTCAGGGGACCGTATGCTGCTGTTTAAATGGCTTCATGTGTTTCTATACAGTAAAAATTCAATGTGATACATGTATTATGTGAACATGTTAATGTATGTATAATGGTCAAACTAAAAATGGCCACCATAAAACCATGTCACTGCAATATTATCCAAGGTTAATCACATCATGTACTGTGCTAAACTTTTCAGCTGATCTAGTTTATAAATGACTCCAATTGTGCTGGTTATATCTGCTGAAAACATCTTTTCACTGAACTGAACTAAGCATGTCCAGTCAGCACAATGTGTTCTGGGAGTGGGCTTTCTGCTCATTAAAACTGGGCACCGGGAACCAGAGTCCTCGGCGACACGAAGACATTTGGGTTCAGTCCACGGAAAATAACATGTCCTATTAATCAAAACTTCAAAAATATAACATTTATTTTACCAGCATTATAAAGAACCTATGTGTGGGACAGCTAAAAAACAAACATTCTCCAGTGAAATAAGTAGCTTTTCAAAACTCTTGCAGGAGAAAAACTCAAACGATTCACTGTCCCAAAGAACAAGGGAACACTCAGCATTTTCCAGAAGTGAGAAAGATCCACTCATTACCGAGTTTAAAGATCTTCAGGAGGTGGAATAAACTGGATCTTGGGTTTCCCCCATCGTATATTTTCCTTTACGGAGCATATATGGGATCATTCTTATGACATAATATAATGCGTCTTTATAGCCTAAAAATTGTTGTTGGTGGGCTTTTTGGGGTCGTCAACATTTTTGGGGGAGAATAAACGCCTGCCATTAACTCCAGATATTACTGCTTTCAGTCAGCAGCTGGAGTTATTTGTACACAACACCCACATGGTTGGATAACCAAGGTTATTGTTATATCTTCTCCCCCTATTCATTCATTGACACACAGGCAAACATTCAACTTCAGCAACATCTCCCCTACTCACTCATTGACACACAGGCAAACATTCAACTTCAGCAACATCTCCCCTACTCACTCATTGACACACAGGCAAACATTCAACTTCAGCAACATCTCCCCTACTCACTCATTGACACACAGGCAAACATTCAACTTCAGCAACATCTCCCCTACTCACTCATTGACACACAGGCAAACACTCAACTTCAGCAACATAGCACCTTGGGACGTTTTACTGCATTATATGTGCTATATAAATGCAAGTTGCTGTTATATTGCAACATAACAACTGCCTGGAGATCCTTATTTGCGGCAGAATTTTGACACAGTCTACTCTTAATTTGAAGTAGTTAATTCAAATCTTTTTTGAGGACAAAATACTTTCTGTGCTGTTTTACAGAAGGTAGTTGAGGCCAAGTCATTAAATATATTCAAGAATTAGTTAGATATATTTCTTAAGGCTAAAGGTATCAAGGGATATGGGGAGAAGGCAGGTACAGGGTACTGAGTTTGGATGATCAGCCATGATCTCATCGAATGGCGGAGCAGGCTCGAGGGGCCGAATGGCCTACTCCTGCTCCTATCTTCTATGTTTCTATGTTTCTTCTATTTAAATTGCTTAATGTGAATTTCTGGTTAATTCACATTCCCTCCAGCCATCCCTCCACCCCCAGATTAAAAAACAACTTTGAACTAAAGGAGCAGACTGTATTCCTCTGCTGTTTCTGTAGGCCTGGGTGAACACAGCAACCTCACAGCCAGTGATCCCCAGCAAGCCAGCACCTCAAAGCAACCTACATGACTCTCACCACCTTTGCCAATCACCAGCACACACCCCGGAAGATTTAGATAGGGAGTAGCACAAGACAAGTTAACAGTGCACGGGTGATGATAAGCAAGGTATGGTGGCAGAGGCAGTGCAGGCACCTACTGCACGAGGGCCAGCATGGTTCATGCTCCTGCTGCAACGTCGAGAGATTCTGACCGGTCACGGCCTATTTAGAAAAAGAATCTACTTTCCGAGCAAGATCATCCACAAAACTCACTTGCGCTTGTGAAAAAAAAGCATTGAAAGGCTTGGTGAGGAGTACGGAGGAGACCACGAGCCAGATCTGCAGGCATGCATGAGCCATCATGGAGAATGTGGCATCTGTTGTCGCACCTCCAGGAAAGTCCTCAATGGAATAGGCTGGATGTTTGGGCAAAGAAAAAAACAACCTGAGAGCAGTGAGCCTCTGGAATGCATTGCCGACTTGTGTGGTGGGTGCTGACTCTCTGCACACCTTCAAGAGGGAGCTGGACCGGTTCTTGGCTGGGGCTGAGATCAAGAGATCACATTATATAAAAGGTAAGTGGATTAACAGATACTGTACGGTCAATGTGATCTCCTGGATGGTTTTGATTGCCTGAGGGGGTCGGAGTGGTATTTTTCAAAGGTTTGTTTTCCCCCCTTATTGGTTCTGGAATTTTTTTTCTGGATTTTTGCCTCTCTCAGGAGATTACATGGCTGTTGGAGGGGGGGGTCAGTAACAAGTGTCTAGTTATGATACTCCAGGCATCATGAGTATGGGGCAGGCTTGATGGACCAGCTGGTCTTTTCCTGCCTCTCATTTTTGTATTTCCACATATGTCCTGACACAGATGACAGGCACAAAACTAAGACAAGGGAAACAGGCATTGGCCAGCATGATATGGTGCTAGCAGTCACAACTCTAATGCTCATTGATGCAGCAGAACCTTTTTGTATTCACTTAGGCCATTGCATTATGGACATGGACCTGGATGGGCAGAAGGTTGCCATCAATCACATCCTGTTATTTGGGAAAGGCAGCAGTCCAATAGAATTAGGCAGCCCTATCATGCTGCTGTTACAGTAGAAAAGGAGATAACGGGGTTGGGTTTCCTGAAGAAATCATTTTTAGATTTACAGGCAGCAGATTGGTTGCTACTGCTGGTAGTTCTGATGACGGCCTGGAAGGACCCAGAAGCATCAAAATTAAGGACCGTGGTCAGCTTGACAGCTACTGGCAATGCTGTAACTGTATCAGAGGTTGGCTGCAAGTCTTCCTGTAGCAAAGGCACAACTCTCCACAACTGCCTTCTTGCTAAACCTCAGCCTCAAGAAAGCACCATCTCTGGAGGCTAAGGTTTAGCAGGAAGACAATGTCCCTGGACCTAGAGATATGATGGGTGCGTGACAGCGGGTTTGGACCACATACCTTTGGTGCCACCAGCGTGTCAAAGTAATCAAGGACATCACAGACCAAAGTGCACCAACAGAATTAGCACATTCAATCAAATTATCAATCATCTATCATGCAAATGAAATCCATCCAAACCTCTTCAAGTTTCGGAGTGGATAATGTGCAACACAGAGGAGGGAAGAGAACTGGAGGAATAAAAGAACTTGAAATCCTTCCCTCAATGATAGCGATACCTAGGAGAGTGAAATATTTTCCCAGTACACAACTTTGATCCCACACATCATCACGGTCTGTGCATAAAGTTGTGCCCACAGCTGAAACCATTTGTTACAGATATTTAAAAGTGATCAGCGCTTTCCATCATTTCTTGTTGTACATCATAACTCTGCACTTCACAGCACCCGAATCCCACCTGCTTAAAACCACCTCAAATGCTTAACAAAATATCAGGTTATTGCAGATCAATCCTTTCTATTTACCACTGTGTAATACTTACAGTTGCTGATAACACCACCAAGGGGGTCACCTTTGAAGTCAAACTCAATATCCATATACTTTCCCTGTTAAATTGAAACATTCGGTTGAAATGTGATATGAAATTGATGTAACAGAGACAATTAAATAAGGTACAACAAATGCCTCAAGGGAGGACATCAAAGGTACTACTGTTTACAGCATTCCGTCATATGGTTAACATAACAATACCTTAAACTGTGCTCTTTTATTCTATATATTAGGTAATTGCAAGTTAAATTTTTTTTTTAATTACAAAACGAATGGGCCTGATTTTAACCTCCACTTGCAGGTGTCCACATAATTTGAAAGAGGTTCAAGTTTCCCTGCGGGGTGTCTCAGAGATACTGTGGCAGTGCGGTTACGTTCCGAACTTGCTGACTTTTGCCTCTTAACCTTTGGCCCAGCCCGATATCACTGCTCAGAGAGGCTGATGACGAAGCCACATATTGATAATGGACTGTCTTGAGAAATCCCCAGGGGGCAACAGATAACAAAAGCAGGCGTTTGAACCCATGCCTTCTGAAAGACAGCAGTGCCTTATCAAACAATGCCATCAAACTTAATGGGGAATTTTCAAATGGCACAAACCAAAGCATCCAAAAAGTGAAATGAAAGATCTGGTATGATGTGACACAGCCTTGTGCTTATATGAACAACACCTCCCATGCAGCAGAATTAACTTAATTCAAGCACCCATGCATATCGACGTTTGCTTTTGGAGGTTCAAATCGCGCTCAATCTGTTGATTTGAGAAATAGAAACAAAATAATTATTTGATATAAAAATCCTTGAATTGGAGTTTTCTAATGTAAAAGCCGATAGGTAACTCTGAATTGGCAATCATAATAACAGCTACTTACAAATCTGGAAGAATTGTCATTCCTCATAGTTTTGGCATTTCCAAAGGCTGGAGGGAAAAAAAACCAAGGAGGAAGAACATATTAACCTTAGGTCTTTGAAATAAAAGAGGAACAAATCACTGCCTCGCATGAGCTCATCGCACACGGAGATTTAATTTTTTTAAATCCTTTTCTATTTTATTAGCTGAAGATGCAACACACATTCTTTTACGATTTAGCACAACAGGAAAAAAATATATAAACTAGATGAGCCTCAGAAACAAACGCCTCTCTACTCCGAGGACCACGATGAGCATTTTATCCGTACACAAACCAATGAGAACCAGTCGCTCTTTCAGTTACAGAGTCACACATTACACTGCACTGTGCATTGCTGACATTGATTTGCTATTTTTATACAATACAATTAACGATCTTGACCCTAAGTGCTTTGTTCAGTAATAAGTATTTCTGTAGTGCAATTTGGTTAGGTGTTGCGTTTAGAAACATAGAAACATAGAATCTAGGAGCAGGAGTAGGCCATTCGGCCCGTCGAGCCTGCTCCACCATTCAATACGATCATGGCTGATCATCCAAATCCAGTACCCTGTCCCTGCTTTAATCCCCACAGTACACATATCCCACCCTACCCCCACATATTTAATTCCCCCTAACATCTCCCATCCTATCCCTTAACCCCACATATTTAATCCCTCCCCCTAACAACTAAGGGTCAATTTATCATAGCCAAATCAACCTAACCCACACATTTTTGGACTGTGGGAGGAAACCGGAGCACCCGGAGGAAACCCACGCAGACATGGGGAGAATGTGCAAACTCCACACAGACAGTCACCCGAGGTCAGAATCGAACCCGGGTCCCTGGCGCTGTGAGACACCAGTGCTAACCACTATGCCACCGTGTTGCCCATTATTACACTTCAGTCTGTGATGGTGCTATAAATCAGCATTCCCGCTCTAAAGCATTCGAGAAATGGAAAGAGCTCCCTTCTGTGGAACAAAATCCAAGTGTGTGAAAACTGGCACGCTGAACTATGAAAAGATACCCAGTGTTTGACCTACATAATAAAGCGTCTACTGAGGTGCCTGTGGAATAACGTTGCTTGTTTACATAGCTCCAGTTGTGAGAGATATTTAAATCCCATAGCTCCACTGGATGAATTTCAGAAGCTTTGACCATGGCACACTGAGTAGAAAGAAAAACATTACACCTCAGGAGGAGAGAAAAGCAAGAATCGCATACCTCCTGTCAGACAAGAATGGATCTTTGGCAGTGTAGACAGAGAATGAGATATAGTATTCTCACCTGCCTGGACAAGAGGTGGCCTGCAGGTATCAGTCACTAACAGGGAATAAAAATGGATGTACTGGAACAGTGAGTCAACATACCACTATACTGCAGAATGACAGGTTGCATGTTCACTGCAGTGAAGGTGAGTTGTTAATGTGGGATGGGGAGGCAAGCACAACCGTACAGGAAGCACTAATTACATATATATTTTTTAAACTTCCTTGATACCTCAGTGAGTAAGTGCACCATCCAATGTGGTACTGAGCCATGCAATTCAGTCTGATCCCCAGTTTATGCAGATTCAACTGATCACAGCCAAGGCAACAGCTGGAATCTACAATTCACCTTTGGAGGAAATTTTTTTTTTTTTTAAAGTTCTGGTTATGATCCTCACTCTGGATCATTATCCAGTGAACCTTGCTTCCCAACCAATCACTTCCCATTGCACGGGGTTCCCATGGGGCAAGCTACCTCCAGACCACAGGATATAGGCCACCCTAACAGATATGCCAGACTCCTGGATAATCATTACAGGCCCTGGACAACACAGAGTAACTCCAGGACAGATGTCTCAGGTCCCAGATGATGGTGACCGATTCCCCAACTGAAATTCAGCTTTAACCCAGTGACACTCCAGGCCTTTCCTGTGTACTGACCCCACGGTTCAATGGAGCCGCAAGGTAAATCTCACATGACGCTACCTTAAAAGAATGAAATTGAATGCTGAAACAAATTTGCATTTTAGCATCATCTGATTTTAGGATTGCTTTCGTTTTGGCCCTGGCACAGTGCTCCTCCCTATTAAAAAGCAAGGTAACAAACTGAATATTCTTAAACTTACCCTCAAGCACAGGGTTTGACTGCAGCAGCTGCTCCTTAACTTGATTGACCTCTGCTCCCTTGCCACAAACAGCAGCAACATAGGACATAACCAACTTGCTGGCCTCTGGAAAGATTAAAGGTATGTTAAAGTTTTGTTAGTCAGGCTACAAATGATTTCACTAAATTCAATCAATCCAATACATCTGACCTATAGTAAAGGTAGTAGGCAAGTACAAAAATATCTTTAATACATCATATGTGAAGGCACCAGAAATATGATTGTTAATATGCACGGAGTCACCTGACCGATCTGGAAGCTGATAGAGTAATTTTTGTGCAATATATCAGAAGACATCCAATCTTATCTAATCCTTGGCAGCAGTAGCACAAAGATAGGTCGGGGGAGGGCAGTGCAACAATCCGGATTCTGTGGAGTTGGAGGAGCACTAATGCTCCTACTGGCTTCACAGCAATGAATCAATAACAAGAACTTTTATTTATATAGCGTCTTTAACATAGCAAAACATCCCAAGGTGCTTCACAGGAGTGTTATCAAACAAAATTTGACACTGAGCCACATAAGGAGATATTAGGGCAGATTGGTCAAAGAGTTAGGGCTGGATTTTGAAACTGGGGTCGGGTTGGGGTCGAGAATCACACATTCTGGCTTGTGAACCCGCCTCCATCGAGATGTGGCCAACCCACTGTATTTTCCCTTGATTGACCTTGTTGAGCCCGCCCAGTGAGCTCAGCAGGCCAATTAAGGGCCACCCGGCAACAGGTGACGTCACAGATTGACATTTCATCTGTCAAGAGCTTTTGACAGATGAAATATCAGCGTTTGACAGCTCTGTGAAGCTGTCAAACACTGACAATATGATTTCTAACTTCAGTCCTTCCTCTCAGGCTGAGTTAGAAATCATTCCACCACAGAAAACAGAAGGCTGCAGTTTTTGACAGGACCACGGCTTTTCTGCTTTCTGTGCCGGTGAGATTTCTGACTCCCGAGAACTGAAGGGCTGACACTTGCAGGAGGAAGTTAAGGTAAGTAAAACTTTTTCCAACACTTAGCACTTACCTTACACACTTACCTCTGCACACATGCACCCATCACTCACCTGCCCACCGGACATATCGACCCCTCCAACCCCTGCAGACCCACGGTCCGCCCCGATAACTTGGCGTGGTTGCCACCTGTCGGGAAGCCCACATTTCACCTTTTAAAATAGGGATTATCCAAAAAACTGCCTGTTAACTACCTGTTAACAGGCAGTTAATTGTCACTAATCCCTTCCCGCCTCGGGGAGTCGGGTCTCAGCACAGGTCGAGTACCCGCCGCCAGAGAAACTGGCATGGAGGCGGGTTGGAGGCGGGATGGGGTCGGGACCCCCGAATCTGCAACTTTAACCCCCACCCGCCTCCAAACCCGACTCCATGGGTCATTGAAAATCCAGCCCGTAGGTTTTAAGGAGCGTCTTAAAAAGGAGGAAAGAGAGGGAGAGAGGCGGAGAAGGATTCCAGAGCGTAGGGCTTTGGCAGCTGAAGGCACGGCCGCCAAAGGTGGAGCGATTAAAATCAAGGATGCACAGAGGCTAGAATTGGAAGAGTGCAGATATCTGAGGGTTGCAGGGCTGAAGGAGGTTACAGTGATAGGGAGGGGTGAGGCCATGGAGGGATTTGAAAACAAGGATGAAAATTTTAAAATCACGGCGTTGCTTAACCGGGAGCCAATGTAGGTCAGCGAGCACAGGGGATGTGGGTGAATGGGACTTGGTGCGAGTTAGGATACAGGCAGCAGAGCTTTTGGATGAGCTTAGGTTTATGGAGGGTGGAAGATGGGAGGCCAGCCAGCAGTGTGCTGGAATAGTCAAGTCTAGAGGTAACAAAGGCATGGATGAGGGTTTCAGCAGATGAGCTGAGGCAAGGGTGGAGTTAGGCGATATTACGGAGGTGGAAATAGGCGGTCTGAGTGATGGTACGGATATGTGGTCGGAAGCTCATCCCGGAATCGGATGCGGAGCAAGTCCAGCACCTGCTCCACGATATCCAATTTGTGCAAGGGGGCCTAAAACAGGGGTTAGGCACCGCATTTACATATGTATGGGGCCTAACACCTGTATGAGGCGGCGTCAAGGACACCTGAAAAATGGCCTGACCCAATTGTGGGTAGAACGTTTTTGCAGGCTTCCTTGGGGTTACAGGACATTGGTCCGCTCGTAAACAGTGGCATCGAGGTCCAATTTCTACCCCATTGTGCGCCTAAATTTAAAATCAGCCCCATTCTGTAGGCTCAAACAGGTAAAATAGCCACTTGGATGAGATACTTGAAGGTGGCCAGCGCCTATGCTTCTGCACCCTAACACGAGCGAATGCCTTCATGAAGGACGGCGAGTAATGTAGAATAAAATTGGGGGCAGGGGGGGGGATAGAAATGTTTCTGTTACTTCATGGAGCAGTTTATAATTCCTTTAGTTTTTTTTTTAACTTATAATCTGCTTTTGGCACCATCGCAAAGCTACCTGGTGTCATCTCTACCAGTTTTATTTGCACTCATGGAAGGAGAACCTGAAAGACAAGTTGGCATCAGTCACCCGCTCTGGGAATGCTGGAGGAGCTCTGGCAACAGCTATTTTGCACAAATGCCCTTCATTTGGCACTGCTACTGTCAGTGCTGGCGTAGCAAAATTTAGCTCATGGGTTTTTTTTTAATCAATTTGACTAACAATTATGTGATAGAGAACAACTGTTACCAACCACACCAGACGCTTGCATTAGCTTGTTTAGTAACAGTAGTAGTTCCAACACATCTATTTTCTTGCCAATTATATTTGACATAAAACAGACCCAGCATAAGGTATCATAACGTGGTGGGTGTGGGGTGGGGCCGGGGGAAGGGGAGCAAAGTGGTTTTTTTTAAAATCAAACAGTTATTTGTGCTGAAATGTTGTGGAAAAACTCGAGCATTACTTGAAATTTCTCAACACTGATTTAACAATTTCTTCTCCAAATTCTAGCCAGATTCCAATATTCATTGTAATGTTTATGCATCATGTATGCAGTGAGATTCGTGCCCACTCGAAACAAATAAAAGTCAACTGAAGAAGCAGTGATATATTTCAGGATTGATTTCAATGTTAACTATAAGTTAATTGTTCAAGATATGGGATTATGAGCTTTATTGTTTCTGAGCTTTTCACTGTCCCTTTAATTTAAGACATAAAAAGCAAAAAATATAAATGCTGTTAATCTGAAATAGAAACAAAATGTATTAGAAATGCACATTCAGCATTTGAAAGAGAAAGGTTAACATTTTGGGCGTAACCCTTTGTAAGCATTCTGATGAAGGGTCACACTCGTACCATTAATTTATCTTCCTCTTTCAGATGCTGATTGGCTTGCTGTGCATATCCTGTTTTTATTTCCTATTCATTCCAAGCCTGGATGATAGGCCTCTTACCACATGCATTCACATGTACTATGTTACAAACTCCAAGAAATTGATATTAAATTACTTGCAACTTACTACCAGAGCTTAGTCAACCCTCAAACAGGACAGTTCACATATTATATCATTTCAATATGACTTTAGATAATCCAGAACAATGCATTTTAAAATTGACTTCAGTTGGCTGTGACTTAGGTGAAGCTCTTGTGGTGGCAGATCGGAGGATTCAAACAATATTTTAAAAAAACTGTCCAGAGATATCTAAAATTCAATGGTGCCATTCGGCCTCACCAGCTCCCCATAGTAACATTATTGCCTGTCTTCATCAGTTAATTGGTGTGTGGGGATATTAATATAGCAGCATTTCCACTGGGGAATACATCAAGTTTAACACCCGTAACAATCCCAATTACTCAGTCTGTTCTTCAAAGGAGTTTGACTCCAATCAAAGAAAGGAAGATATCTGGATACCAGTATAAGATTTTTAGTCCCCCCATTTTGACTGCCTGTTTTCATATGAGGCATACCAAAAAGGGACTGGGTGGAGTCTTTGCCATGGCGAGATTCATCAGTGACTCAGTTCAAAGGTTACTGATGAGATGTCCTTAAGATTCAGGATTTTTCATTGTTCAGAAACAGTTTATACATCAAGTCAAATATAATATTACTTGCTGTTTGTTTCTGCTTCTGTGCAATTATCTCACTTCTATATAAATTCAACTATTAGGACACCCTGAAAGTTACAGTCTGTTAATGTGGTATTTACTGCCTTTTGGACTATTGAGAGATTGGTGGGAGCCCAGGTGGACTCTGGTGCTTAACACTGTAGAAAAAGTAATTGTTAATCTACTGGCACTCTATCAATTTATGTCACATACAAGGGTTCAATTTCAGTTCATGGGAAATGCAGGACTGCTTATGAAAAATGCTTTTTGCTACGAACACAAATATTGGGAAGAAGTTCAAATTGCAACAATTATATTCCTGTATAATTCTGTACAAAATTGTAACGATGATTCAACACTTATTGTTTTCAGTTTGGCCCACAAGTGACAACAGTAATTAAAAACTGGCTAGGTAAAATTCCTCCTGTTGATAATTTTAGCGAAAGACTCACTGCGAGTACAAATTCATATTTCATCTTCCAGATGTGTTATTGCATAGATTTTCTTAAATTATCTGACCACTAACACTCATAGCCAGACCCGAAGCATCCATTTTAGTGTAGATCATAAAAATCTACATGGTAGATTGATTGAGAATTTATAGCTCGTCAGTATTATAACAAGTTTAAAAGTGTCTTCTATGTCCATCTGGTGGGAAAGTATTTCTGGGAACACTTCACAAAGACCAGCTGCAGTTCCCAAAAGGAAATGACTCATCCCTGTTGATGCTGAGTGCTTGTAGGCAGTCACCCATCAAGACAAAAATAATGTGATTGTTTAAGCAGACCTCGATGTCATTTCAGACTGAGCTAGTCTTACTGCCTGAGAAATGGTCGTGGATGCCAAGTTCCCCATGGTGATCGAAGTTTCTAATATTGTTCGCCTGGCTGAAAAATGCCATGGTATTTGGAGTTGCTCTAGGTTCTGTCCACCAGACCTGCAGTTCAGCTTCGTCCTCAAGATGGATGACTTGTCTCAGGTCAGGTATTGGAGCCACCACCTTGTTACTGGTGAAAAATCTGACTTGCTGTCAGGCCTTTCACTGCAATACCTGTTGCACAGTGGCTTTGATTATCTGTGCGTGCTATTTGACTATCATATTTTGTCACAGCCTTGATCATAGGGAAAAGAAGTTTGTACCCAGGTCGGCAGATTTATTCTGATGACAGGTCATCGTCTTGAAATGTTAACTCTATTTCTCTCTCTCTCTCTCTCTCTCCAGATGCTGCCCGACCTGCTGAGCATTTCCAGCATTTTCTCTTTTTATTTCAGATTTCCAGCATCTGCAGTATTTTGCTTTTGTGTCAGTAGATTTATTCTTCAGTTCCCTACTTGCTATCATGCTCTATGGGCTGGAGATAAACAAATTCACCTTTCTCATGTCAAAGTTTTCTTCATGGACATGTAGGCTAAGGTTATGAGAATTGCTATGGCATCAGGATTTTTATTGTTTTGAACCTGATTTAAAGTACTGCACTCATTCTGCCAATTAATCCATTTTGCTTCTGTCTGTTATCTGTCCCTTAATAGAAACAAATTTGTAATTTTCAGCCTGAATCCTTTGGTCGATTCATATGTTATTTTCAGCTGATTTTGGAGGAAAGGCTAGGAGTTACTTCCCTAATCCACACTGTTTGTAATGTGTATACCAATGGCTAAAAAGGGCTCATTGTTCACCCAGTAACCCAGAAGCAGAGATTACTTTGCGAATAAGGTCAGGTTTTGGTTCATGGGGAACAAGGGCTTGCCTGGGTTCAGAAGCAAATTTTTATATTGAGCACACAAAAAAAAAGTATTTGGTAGGAGTTCAAATCATAACAGTCTGTACTTTTCTGATTGTGGACACACAGAACACATTTTTGTGCATGAATAATTTATATGAAATTATAAACAGAGCACTGGACCCAAGAATGCGTTCTGCTAACAAATCAACCACAAAACCTTCGACTGCTTCCTTTTGGTTGTTCCTGAAACACAATCACTTTGTCACAAAATATTCCTTGTTGTCCACCTCGCCAATCTTACAATTATAACAATATAATATCCTCTCCCTTCCAAATAAAAAATACTTGCCCGACAATGAGGGCACCAATTTAAAGCATTGCCCTCAAGAGTTGGGCAATCTTTGATATCATGTCCAAAGAACTCTAAACTTCACACCAATTCCTGGAGGTCATTCATTTAAGCCAACAATAAACATTCAAAGTCTTGCACAACTAACCACTTCCATTTAGGCTACAGTTACATTTATGTATACAGAAGAAAAAGTAACATAAGTTTCAGGGAAGTTGAATGACTATTTTGCCCAAGACCTGACAGCAGCCAAGCACCACGAATTTACTTCAAAACCCTTTTTGTAGACTGTCAGTCTGGGTTTAGATTAGATTTTTGAGTAAATTAGAGGGGTAAGTTTTCAAATTAAGAAAGACTGCAGCAAATAGAACCACAGTGATTAAAAAAGATAAACTACTCCCAGACAGGCAGACAGGTCACACCATAATCAGCAGATCATTTTAACAAAGTTGATGCTATTCTGAACATTTGGCCTGGAGGTGTAGTTGAAAAAACCTCTTGAAAAAGTCGCATTGTGCCAATGAAAAGCCGTTCTGTTCTACTTGTATTTTGTAACATTTTTATGACAAGGCAATTTATAAATAGTGCAACAGGATACAAAGCTCTAGAAAAATGCCGCCACTCCCATTCTTCAGTCTTGTGACGAGTGATGCAAATCACATGTCTCTTCAGTGTATTAAATCTTACAATATTCCCTTCTCAAATATTTCAAAACGTAAAGCCCAACCGCCGGTTATTTTCTGACAGACGCCTAATTCAAATGAAGCCTTAGTGAACAGAGCTGCATGCATTTCCAAATGGACAAGATTACGTTAGAAGGGGCAAAGAAATCAGTCACTTGACGGTATGCAGCTACTGGACCAATGTTCTTGACTGACATTGGACAAGTGACCATAGATTTTTACATGCAACAGTTAGACAATCCCCCGCCCTCCTCCTAAAAGGTTAACAAGCAAAATTTGGATAGTATAAAGCTAGGAGGGCAATATTTAGAGCTAAAGAAGTCTACTCCACACCCTCTCTACTCCACACCCCACCCCAAAGCCCTGTGAGAGCACCTGTAAATGAATCTACATGCCTGTGCTTCCTAGTTTTATTTGCTTCCAATCGGAAGCAATACTACTGTTGTACCCAAAGAACAACTTTAATTTTTTTTTTTAATTGTTCTCTTTGGATATTAACTCTACTGATCAAACATAAAGTGGAACATTCCTCTGATTTTCAACTCCTGGCACTTCATTAATTAATTAATTTCAAGCACATAGTAAATACAAATCTCAATATGAATATTTTCCATTTATCAAGACCTTTTGACAGTGTGGAGATATCACCAAGTCACACCATTACACTGCTTACTGCTGTTGCCTGTATATATTGACGGATTTCCTTGTCACCCTCATTTCTCCTCCGCACCTACGCCCACCCCCCTCCCATCTAACATAATCTTGTGCATTTGGAAATGCAAGCATCTCTATTCACTTCGGCTTTATTTGAACTCGGCACCTGTCAGAAAATAACTGGCTTTACGTTTTGAAATATTTGAAGAGGGATACTGCAGGTTTAATACACTGAACAGCCATGTGATTTGCATCGCTTATCAGCTCCAACAGCTTTTAATATCAATTTACTTCTCAGTGTAGAATGCTCTCATTAACACAAAAACCTCCTCTTTAATTGTTGGCAAAGCCTGCTCTTTATAAACTCTAATAACTGAATAATCCCGACGTTGACATTTCTACTTTCCCCTTGTACTTCAGGCAGCAGCAAGCAGCGAGCAGTAAAAGATTACCCGATGACACATGGCTGGTAATGGGCTCTCCAGAGCAGTTAATGGCTGATATCAGCAAGTGGAAACCATACTGTGCAGATGAAATGATAAAAAATGAATTAGTGCCAACAACTAGATATTGGAGGAGTGCTCGGTGCATAAAATAGACTCTTTAGATGCTGCAGTTTTCCTTCAACGTTCAAAAACCAACTGCTTCAAAGAATGACATTCCAAATCATCAAATAATACTCAATCAGGGATGAAGGCAGCAAACAACAGGGAAATTCATGTGTATGGTACGGTCATTTGTTACCCACTTAACACCAATCTTATCCCAACCCACGTGGCAGGCGGCTGATGTGAAAATTAGCTTTGTGCTCTGGCTGAGAGTGGGACAATATTAAACAACACAAACAGCAGAATCCTCACAAGCACAATGGGACATCATCGTGTCTATGGGGTGGGGGGGGGGGGGAGCTACATTATTGCAATCCCTCTTTTTCTTTATTTATCTTTGTCTTATTCTCTGAATAATAAGATCACACAAACATAGGTATCTCATCCTTCAATCCAGCAACAATCATCAATTCGTATATGTAACAATGTGTGCTTAATTTTAGCCGAGTTGCACCCCAGAGTGAAGATTCCCAATTTGTGCAGTTAACATTCATTTTTAAACGCTGCTAATAATCGAGTTTTTTTCCACTGAAATATTTCAGTTTTGGACATGAGATTAACTGAAGTACACATCTCTCCTTGGGTTTCATATTAGAATCATAGATCATTCACATGGTACCCAGGTAGACCCGTTTGCTCTGATTTTATCAGTGTTGGGAGACATTCCAGCACAAACCGAAGGTCATGGAGTCCTTCAGCTACAAGGATAGTTAACTTTATTTCATACGCAGTTAAAATAGCACTGGTCGCATTCCTGGGAATATGAAACCAAGAGTATGTAAAACATTGAAAGTAAAGTCGAAACTTCCTCAATGGCCTACAGAGTAGTGTGAAGCAAAACAGATCTGAAGGTCCCAGTGTCATTCCCTAAATTAGCTGACTGTGTAATTTTACATTCCACTGCCCATATGGGCGTAGCATTCACACATGCTTTTGAACTACCTGGAGCACTGAAAATGAGCTTTGCTCCCCATTCACCACTTTGCGCTCTTGTCCCCTTTGACCTTCTGCTGCTTTGGGAAGGAAATGCTGCTGTGGGTGGGAATTCTTGCAATAGTTTTGCTGGATAAAAAGTTTCACAAAACTATCATCCACAGCAGTATTTCATTTCTGGAGTAGCAAAAATTAAGAAAGGAGAAGAGTGCCAGTGTGAACTGAAAGGGGACAGGTTACAGGGAGGAAAGGCTCCTGTGTATTTGATGGGGGTGGAGGGGGAGGGAAATGGTTAGAGGGAGAGAATATTTTGGAGAATGGGAGGAGATGGTTCGGGCCTCTGTGTATTGGTGGAGATGGCTAGAGTGGGGAGTGCCTCTGGGAATTGATGGAGAAGGTTAGAGAAGGAGTGCCTCTGTGAATTGGTGGGATTAGATTAGATCCGGCCAGGAGAGCAATGGAATAATTGACTCTGGAGGTGACAACGGTATGAATGAGGGCTTCGGCAGCAGATGAACTGAGGTACAGGCAGAGCTGAGGCAGGGGCACACGTGGCCAATAGAGGTGGAAGTAGGTGGCCTTTGTGCTGGAGAGGATATGGGATTGGAAGCACAGTGCAGGATCAAATAGGAAGCCGAGGTTGTGAATAGTTTGGTTCAGCCTGAGACAGAGGCTGCCGAGGAAGATGGAATCTGTATCAACAGTACGGATTTTGTGACAGGGGCCAAAAATCTTCGTGCACACTACTGTGTACTTATCATCTTCAAATTCTGACCTCCTTTGCACCCTCTCCCTATGCTTCACCTGTAGTTGTCATTTCAGCCCCACATTCTAGAACACTCTTGCTAAACCTCTCTTCCTCCCCCCCTTTCAAAAGCTTCCTCAAAATCCACCTCTTTGACCATGCATTCAGTCACCTCCTCTAAAACTTCCTTTGCTGCTTAATGTCCATTCTCACTTTTATGAATTATATAGAATTTACAGCACAGAAACAGGCCATTCAGCCCAATTGGTCTATGCCGGTGTTTATGCTCCACACAAGCCTCCTCCCACCCTAATTCATCTAACCCTATCAGCATATCCTTCTATTCCTATTTCCCTCATGTACTTATCTAGCTTCCCCTTCAATGCATCTCTGCTATTTGCCTCAACTAATACTTGTGGTAGCAAGTTCCACATTCTAACCACTCTCTCTGAGTAAACAAGTTTCTCCTGAATTCCTTATTGGATTTATTAGTGACTATCTTATATTTATGACACCTAGTTTTGGACTCTCCCACAAGTGGAAACATTTCTACATCTACCCCATCAAACGCCTTCATAATTTTAAAGACCTCTATCAGGTCACCCCTTAGCCCTCTCTTTTCTAGAGAAAAGAGCCCCAGCCTGTTCAGGCTTTCCTGATAATTACAACCTCTCAGTTCTGGTATCATCCTTGCAATTCTTTTTTTGCAACTTCTCCAGTGCCTCTGAATCCTTCTGTAATGTGGAGACCAGAACTGTGCACAGTAGGAAGTTTTATGATGTTAAAAAAGCTATCTAAATGAAAGCTCTTGTTTTAAATTGCGTACTGAACTGGTACAGGTGTGCAGTGTCATCCTTTTCATTCTGATGCACATCACCTATCACAATAGAGGACCAAGTTTTCCCCTCCTCCACAAAAGGTAGGGATTTCTATGTCAAGAAAATAATACAAATAACAGGCAGCAATCTTGATCACTTGGAGAGGCCTAACATTTTTCTTGCACACCAACAGTGGTGCCACCCCACCACTATGGTATCTCCATGGTGACCTGAGCATCACCAGCACAAGGATCGTGTAATGACGAAACAAACCGAACAAGTTAGCACTTGACAGATCACATGAATGTGCATTTGCTTCTTCCCATCTTTAGGGGGATAACATTTTGCAGCACTATTTCAAGGGGTAGGGTAGACAAGAAGAAAAAATAATCTGAGTTTGCAATTTGCCTTTGCCTCACACAGAGTACTGCTACATATATTTAGTACTAGGGTTGCAAAGGGGTGGAAAGTTTCCGGTAAATTTCCGGAAATTTTCCACGGGAAGTTTAGCTTGGGAATTTTGCCCAAAAAAGCACATGCTAGCATAATATTGTTTTTTTTTTTGTCTTTCTTTTTTTTTTCCACAGGTCCTCTCTTAAAATTACTAACAGAGATGGAATCTTAATTATTAAGGAATTTCTTAATCAATATATGTTTATCTTCTTACTTGGCTTGTTTTAATAATTGCAAGTTTTGTGTGTGACTGTGAACAAATGTGTCCTGATTGGTTGGATGAGTGGATGAGCGATTAGCTCCCTCTATTGGTGATGTAGCGTCGTGCGTGCACAGGTCATGCTTCCATCACATGGAGCATCAGGAAAAATTTACTCACCCTGGCCTGTTGCAATCGTGCTGATCGACTGCAGTTTGACACAGAGACGAATGCCCTTTATTTCTCTGCATAGAACTAATGCCACGTTTACCGTCGGATGTGTGGAAGCATTTTACCCCAGGCATTAAAGATGGAAAGACTGTGTACATGTGCAAACACTGTACAAAGCCATATGTAAAGAATGCCACAAAGATGCAGCAGCATTTATCCAAATGCAACAACTTCACTCAAAGCTCACAGCAGTCAGCCCAGAGTTCCTCTGCTTCCATTCAAGAAGATGATGGTTCACATTCAGCATCAGGCTCCTTATCATCAGCAACTCCTGGCCCACTTGGAAGGTTCTTTGATACAATGGATAACCATAGCCAGAAGAATGCAGATGAGTGTCTTGCTCGAGCTGTATATGCGACAGGCTCACCCCTCATGCTCACAGCCAATGTGTACTGGAAGAGATTTTTCAATGTTATTCGCCCTGCATACTGTCCTCCCACCAGACATGCTTTGTCTACTTATTTGCTGGAGGCTGAGTATAACAGAGTCCAAGGAAAGCTCAGAGAAATAACAGAGATGGCAGACTGTGTTGCAGTTATCTCAGATGGGTGGTCAAATGTACGAGGGGAGGGCACCATAAACTATATCGTCTCCACTCCTCTCCCAGTGTTCTTCAAGAGCACAGACACGAAGGACAACAGACACACAGGCACATACATTGCTGATGAGCTGAAAGCGGTCATCAACGATCTTGGATCACAAAAGGTCTTTGCAGTAGTGACTGACAATGCTGCGAATATGAAGGCTGCTTGGGCTCAAGTGGAGGAGGCCTACCCTCATATTACATCTATTGGGTGCGCAGCTCATGGGCTCAACCTGATCCCCAAGGACATCATGGGTTTGAGAACCATGGAAACACTGTACAAGAGAGCCAAGCACATTGTTAAGTATGTCAGGGGAAAACAGGTAGTTGCAGCAACCTACAACTCCAAGCAAACAACAAAGAACAAGAACACCACACTGAAGCTGCCCAGCAACACTAGATGGGGTGGCGTTGTCATAATGTACAACAGCCAAGAAATGGCAATATCCCAGTCTGGGGATATGGAAACCACCATCAAGAAAATACTGCTGGATGATGTGTTTTGGGAGAGAGTGGTTAGCAGCATTGAACTACTCTCACCAGTAGCATCTGCAATTGCTCAGATTGAAGGAAATGACGCTGTCTTGTCAGATGTTCTCAGGCTTTTTGCTGATTTAAAAGAACAGATCAGCATTGCCCTACCCACATCCCTACTGCTCAAAGCAGAGGAGAAGGCAATTGTTCAATTCATACAGATGCGTCAAGAATTTTGTGTCAAGCCGATTCATGCTGCAGCATACATGCTGGACCCAAAGCATGTTGAGAGACCAATACTTTCTGGAGAACAGATCAACAGCGCTTACAGTGTGATTTCTACCCTCTCACGCCACCTCAATCTGGACGTGGGCAAAGTTCTGGGAAGTCTGGCAAAGTTCTCTACCAAGCAAGGTCTTTGGAATGGGGACGGGATACGGGAATCATGCAAGCATATCAGTGCACATACCTGGTGGAAGGGACTTTGTGCATCTGAGGCCCTGTCACCCATTGCATCGGTGATACTCCAAATCCCACCTTCATCAGCGGCCTCTGAACGAAACTGGTCACTTTTTGGGAATACGCATACAAAGGTGCGCAACAGGTTGACTAACAAGAGAGTGGAGATACTGGTGGCTATCCGGGCGAACCTACAACTTATTGAGCCAGATACAGAAGTGTCCACCACACAGCTAGACAGTGACACAGAGGAGGAAATGGACACGTCAGAGCCAGAGTCAGAGAATCAGGAGGAGCAATGATGAGTAGAAGACTCAGAAGACTCATGAGTAGAAGACTCCAAGGGACAAAATAAGGACAAATTACAGGCTAAATAAGCTGACGCTCTTTTTATTTTATTTTAGATGGGTCTTTTTTGTGGGGGTTCAATAAAGTTCAAAATTATAACCTAAATAAAGTTTTGAAAGCCTGTTTTTATTTGTATGGAACAGTATGTCTATTTTGATGACAAAGATAATATAAGGGTCAGAGACAAAAACCATCAGTGTGCAAAAAAACTCAAAATTCCCATAAATTCCCAAAATTCCTGAAAATTCCCATGGAATGTTTCCTCTTTTAAAAATTCCCGGAATTTTGCAACCCTATTTAGTACCAACAAAAAAATGGGAGAATCCTACCAATTTGAACGGTAACAATGGACTTGCATTGAGTCAGGAAGCACTCCTAATTTACTTGCTGATCTACCCATTTCAACATTAGCTCGACGAAGTCAATTCTTGTCTAGCTTCATATAATCAGTAACGTGAGTCATGCAGGAAGAGTAGCATTTTTCACAGCTGAAGAACTACATTTCCTTCTATAGTTTGTCGCATTAAATCAAATTTGCTTCTCTCAAGCTCGTAATAAGTGTAACGTAAATGACTAAAAATATCAACAAGCCATTTTCTCTGTGGTCGAGCTGTATAAACTGAATAAATGCTGGTCCTGCCGGTTTATTTTTTGTGCAGACCAAACAGTTCCTATTTTCAATCTCGAAAACAGCTAAACCTAAATTATAATTGTGGCTTTGCCAACACATTGGTTACCGTACCGTATTGCTCCATTTTTGTTGAGCTGAATAATATTACCAGACAGGAAACTGTGTGCAACCCACCTGGGGGTTGACAAGTAGGTCACGCCACTGCGGCCTTTTGTTGAGAGGCAATTTAGCCGAGGCCAAGGTGTTTCTCTTTCCAACATTTCCTGCACTAGGCAGGAAGTCCTCTTGTAACTATTTCTAACTTTGTGAGTAGCGCACTTTATGGATCTCATCATGCAAATATTTATTAGTCCCAGAATATTAGCTTTGTGCAGTGGTTCCTGTTTGCAACAAAAACATTATTATATCTCTAAGCTCATGCACACTTGGGGGGAGAGAAATTATCTGTATCTAGACTGCAGATTTCAATACACCAACTGTTCAGCTCTCCAAAATTCAAATGTTCCAATTTGAATTTCTTCTTCAACTTCCTCCAGAATCAGGTCAGGATTTTGAGCCATTAGTTCAACAGTCAAATGTCCTCAAGCTGCATTGTACCTCAGGTGCTTTGCTTATGCAGAAGATCTTAACAGGGAAAATTCAAAAGGACCTGAATACACAAGAATTTTCTTAACCCAAAGAGTGGTAAGAATGTGGAACTTGCTACCACAAGGAGTAGTTGAAGTGACTAGCATAGATCAATGGTGGGCAAAATACGGCCCCGCAGGCCGCATCTGGCCTGCCAGTTCATTCTATCCAGCCTGCTGGAGCTCGGGCTGCACTTTTGTCTGAGTCTCGAGAGTGGGGCCCCGAGGAGAGCTCGCTCGCTCAGGTTTACTGCGGCCTGGGAGTAGCTGCAAGCCTGAACTGGAGCAATTAAAAAAAATAAAGCTGCCGGGACTGCGGCTGTATGTCTGATGCAGATCCGCTTTCCTTTTGCGTCTCGGAGCCGGCCTAACGTCTGTCTGTAGCGCTCTCCCACTCTGGCTTCGTGAACCACTTTTCTAAAAACCCGTCAGATCCGCCGCTCATCACTGGCTGGTGGAGTCGCTGCTGCCCGCATGCTCATTGGATGTTTCTCCACCGTCGAGTCATGGCTGCTCATCTCGACAACTCTTTTACTGAAGAAAGAGACTGGCACTGCGTCTTTCCTCTCCAAAACAGATAAAGATTTACTATATGTGTATACAATCCTCTTGATAAATTAATCCAATGACAGAGTAAACTGCAAAAAATTCTATGTTGGAGAAGTTGCACAACAATCCCTTGCATCATATCTGCACTAATCACCCAGTCATTAAACGCCGCAAAAGGAAGGCAATAATTGGCAAATGTGAGTAATCAGTTCTTTTACAAATAGGAATAAAATTATTTGTCAATTTAATTTTTAAATATTATAATGTAAACCTACAAATGAGGCACACTCAGAATCACTAGGACATTCATTCTGCCACTGTGATTACTATCACATATACATAGAAACATAGAAGATAGGAGCAGGAGTAGGCCATTCGGCCCCTCGAGCCTGCTCCGCCATTCGATGAGATCATGGCTGATCATCCAAGTTCAGTACCCTGTCCCTGCCTTCTCCCCATATCCCTTGATACCTTTAGCTTTAAGAAATTTATCTAACTCATTCTTGAATATATTTAATGAATTGGCCTCAACTACCTTCTGTGGTAGAGAATTCCACAGGTTCACCACTCTCTGGGTGAAGAAATTCTTCCTCATTTCTGTCCTAAATGGCTTACCCCTTATCCTTAGATTATGACCCCTGGTTCTGGAATCTCCGACCATCGGGAACATTCTTCCTGCATCTAGTTTGTCCAGACCTGTCAGAATTTTATATGTTTCGATGAGATCCCCTCTCATTCTTCTATACTCCAGCGAGTATAAGCCCAATCGACCCAATCTCTCCTCATATGTCATTCCTGCCATCCCAGGTATCAGCCTGGTGAATCTCCGCTGAACTCCTTCCATGGCAAGAACATCCTTCCTCAGATAATGCTAGTTCTATTACTTCAGGAGATTTTTAAATATATCATTGCAGGAATACATTTTCAAACAATACTATTTTCCAATATTACTAATTACATAGACAATACTATATAGATGGCAGAAAGAATGGTTTGCGCCACTCCCGGTACCCAGAGTACGATGGCAGGGGAGGTCGTCATCGCCATCTTAGACACGGGAGTGGATCCTGAAGCACAAGGACTCCAGGTAATGGCACGTGATTGGAATTCAGGCCTTGCGAAGCCTCGGGCACCCGTATTCAGCGCACTAAAAAGAGAACACCTCTCATGTCGGTGGCCCTGCAGACTCAAGCCACGTAGGCTTTCAGTGCAACATGGAATCGATTGATCAATCATTTCATTAATTTAATTTAATAACGGAATATTTTGCTATTTTACACTACATTTTGTGTATTTAAGATAGTATTTGACTACTATCTAAATTTGTGTTTGTTTATGCAGAGTTCCTTCTAATTTTAGTGTGCGTGGACCCTTTAAATTTGCACGCGCAGTATCTCTTCCAATGGCAGGAGCTGGTGAGCAGCCTGCACAGGATCTCGCGATGGGTGTGCGACCGCGTGGCCGCGCATCTTAGAGGGAACGTTGGTGTGCGGCCCGCAACAGCTCACCAAAACTTGTTAAGTGGCCCTCCAATCCAAATAATTGCCCACCCCCTGGCATAGATGCATTTAAGGGGGAGCTAGATGAGGGAGAAAGGAATCAAAGGATACGCTGATAGGGTGAGATGAAGAAGGGTGGCAGGAGGCTCGTGTGGAGCATAAACACCGGCATAGACCAGTTGGGCTGAATGGCCTGTTTCTGTGCTGTAAAGCTATGTAAATGGCTCCATTTGATTCAGGTGGAAAATCCTTTCCCCAGTTATCATTTCTCAAGAAGGTAACAATGGATAGGAATTTAGTTGGCTTCACAGTATTCCCAGAAACAATTAAATATACTGTAGTGCTGGATACAAAACATATTCACCACAAGTGGCCTTTTATTTCACCCACTTATGGTTAAGTTTTAGCTGTCCTTTAAGAATCAATCCTAATTGGCCAATGAAGAGCAAGTGTTGAAACTTAGCCATAGCTATTTTTATTTCAAGTTCCTTTCGAAGATGCTAACAGCTTAGTATTTTCCATTCTCTCTGGGTTAATACTTGCCATTTTTACACTCGGACCAGAATCCAAGAGAATCACAGATGTTCCTAGACCGTAATCAGGAAGGTTACAAATGCTACTGGTGTGAAAGTTAGTATTCTCGAAGCTACTCTTTGGACTCCACCTCTTCTCAAGAATCTTCCTGTTCTACTGAATTTCTGTAAATGCTTCATTTACAGTCAGTCTTGCTGTCATCTGGAGGCAATATCCAGCTGTTTTTCTATTAACAGAAATATTTCTTACATGTTTGTGGATTTAAAAAAAAGCACAATTCCCTCCTGGCAATGTGGCTTCCCTGTACGTCCACTAAACGTGGGCTGGCTGTGAACACTGAACTATTACATTAGAAAAAATAGGAAATTGTGCAGACTGCTTTCCAAATAATGAACTTATGGTAATAAAGTTCTCACACATTCTTTGCGAGAGTACTTAACTCTGGCCTAAAATTTGATGAAAATTAAATGCAGTGCAATTACAGTTGGGAGCCAGGAAAAAAAATCAATTCCCGTCAACCCATGCCTGTTCTGCATCAGCAGTAACATTTCTGCTGACCTGCATATCTATCCCACAACTTGTTAGAGAGAGGGAAAATCAACTAACCTGATGATTCAGCTAGTTAAGGCAGTGAGTTGGTAAGCCAAAAAGACCAGGACAGTTCCAGGTTTGAGCCACTCTCTCTGCTGTATTACCTAATCTCAGGCAGGGAAGCAGTAGAGGGTGATTATATTAAGTCTCGGTGCCCTTGGGTTAGGTAAAATCGGCCAGGCTTACCATTTTTGGGTACTGATTCATGCTGGAGGTTCACATGTTTGAATCTCGGTATAGAATAGGATCAGATTAGGCTTGGCTGTGCTGGCCCCGGAAGCTGAATAGCCTGCTGACAATCACCATCAAGGTCCACATGTGAATAACGGCCATTAGGACAAGATACCAGAGGGCACCAACAACAACTTGCATTTATATAGCACCTTTAACATTGTCAAATGCCCCAAGGTGCTTCACAGGAGCATAATCAGACAAAATAAACTGACACTGAGCCACAAAGGGAGATATTAGGACAGGTGACCAAAAGCTTGGTCAAAGAGGTAGGTTTTAAGGAGCATCTTAAAGGAGGAGAGAGAGGTGTAGTTGCGGAGAGGTTTAGGGAGGGAATTCCAGAACTTAGGGCCTGGACAACTGAAGGCACATCTGCCAACCAGTTGAACCATAGTCCAGCAAAGAGTCAATGGGCCAAATATTCCTGGAGCGCCGCATCTCACGGCATGCCTCGTTGGTTGGGCCTTATCTTGCACCCTTCAGCTGGAATATCATTTGTGGAGTAACTTGCTGGATGTGTAAGCCTCTAATGGCGCAGGGAGGCCAACGGGCATCTGGGACCTCATCAACGACAGGACTAACAGTGTATCACCTTAACCATTGAGATTTAAGGATTTATAAATGAAACAGAGGAACAACGGAGAAGGAGGGAGAATTAGAGTGGGAGGAATTGGGGGGTTGGGGCAAAACTGGCAGAGAAAGGAGGAGAAAACAAGAATGAGGAAATTTGAAAGGAAAATTCAAAAATCTATCCCCAATGCACATTTTCTCATTGCAGCACGGAATTCAAACTTTGCAGCACACACACACCCTTACCAATTTTTATCATTTCCAAGACCACTATTTGTGGTTTTCATGGAAAAATGGATGGAATTCAAAATATGATCCCCAAAACTCTGATTAAAATAACCTAGAATCCCATGTAATAAAAATGTAATTTGACTTATTCAATCACCATAAACCAGCGGTCTTGATTAATCCCCCCAAAGAGGGGATAACTTTTCAAATATACTTAACTAACTGATGAAAATTTTATGTACACTGTGCACAGAACTTAAATCAAAAATCCACACAAAATGCTTTATATACTTATATTCCTTTTATTATCTAATTCTTATTTGACATAACGATAACTTTTTTTTAAGCTAAATCCCATTGCCCCGTTTCCGAAACACTCAAGAATATCCTGCAGTTCTAAAATAAAAATATGGAGTTCTCTGCTTCCCATAGTTCTGCCGATACTTCAAATAAACAACTTATGCCGCTGTGTTTCAACTCTCAATATTTTTTTAACATTTAATATGTGCACAGAATCTTTATGAAAAGCACCCAGAGTAGCTTCCATCCCACGGTACAAACCTGTCCCATTTTTAGTGCCTCCAAATAAACTTAGGAATGTTTTAGTGATCTCAGCCACCCTACCATTGAAAGACACTAACCAGAAGGACAGGCATCTGCCAATGGGAGGGGGTGGGGAGGGGAAATTAAAAAGAAGATTATCCACATGTCACTGCCACACTCTCAATAGAAGCAACCTCGATCCATTCCTCCCCAACCCAGCCTTGGCTGCAGAGAGGGTGTGGCTCGAGTAAAGGGAATTTATACACCCCTAAAAATATCCTTCTATTCCTTTCTCCCTCATATACTTATCTAGCTTCCCCTTAAATGCATCTAAGCTATGCACCTCAACTATTTCATGTAGTAGCAAGTTCCACATTCTAACCAATCTGTCAGTGAAGAAGTTTCCCCTGAATACCTTACTGGATTTATTAGTGACTATCTTATATTTATGGCACCTAGTTTTGGACTCCCCACAAGTGGAAACATCTTCTGTACATGTATCCAATCAAACCCCTTCATAATTTGAAAGACCTCTATCAGGCCAACAGTAAGTCACAGCTGATTGGACTGAAGCACGCCACCAATCAGAATGAATTCATGGGCTGCTGCACTACCATTGGTCTCAGTGATGAAACCAATCGCTGCTAAATCTGCCAGAACTTCCTGTGGTGTTTACTAGATATAACAGTATTAATACCTGTTTTGCCGGCTCCACTTTCTCCGGTGATAAGTATACATTGGTCCTTATCCTGGTCTCGTAGAGATCTGTAGGCTTCGTCTGCTAAAGCGTAGCTGTGGAAATAATACATCTGTTATAACATCTGAATTTTTAAAATTTCTTTTTTTAACTTTTCTGCAGAAGAGAGGGAGAATCGACAGGTCCTGTTCAGCACTGGTCAAAAACAACCTTGAAGGTCACCTACAACCAAAAACTTGCATTTATATAGCGCCTTTAACATCGTAAAACGCCCCAAGGCAACAGAATTTGACACTGAGCCACATAAGGAGATATTAGGACAGGTGACCAAAAGCTTGGTCAAAGAGGTAGCTTTTAAGAAACGCCTTAGAGGAGGAGAGAGAGGTAGAGAGGCGGAAAGGTTTAGGGAGGGAATTCCAGAGCTTAAAGCCTTGGCAACTGAAGGCATGGCCGCCAATGGTGGAGCGATGAGCAAGAGCCAGAATTATTGAACTAATTAGCAGCAGTGACATTTGTGCAAATGCCTGCAGTTTGAATATTCTTGTTTCTGAGCCCAGGTTACGTTAGATCACACATATCAATATATCACAATAGATTGTACTAACATATCACACTATGTATAACCTCTAAAACATAACACGCTAATACAAAAATCATTAGACATGATAAATTAAGGTAAAAATTGGTGAAATCAACTAAACCGGCAGCATGACAGTGCCACACACACGACTGCACAACCGAGCAAATGAATCGCTCACTGCCAACTTCCTTTCTTAATTTGTTTTTCCAATACTGTACCTCTCGAAGCATAGCAACAGTTTTCATTTGGGAGACCAAGTAGTTATCTACTCGTGGGCATGTGATTGAACTAGAACTAGGCGCCGACCCTCCTTCCCATCTTCGAAGGCAGTGACGCTGCTCGACAGGCACCGGACCCCTTCAGTAACCTCGATCAAATGTCCATTCTTTACATGTGAGTGTAGACAGGCTATTTGATTGTTGAGGCATCATAGTTGAGCCCAATCCTGTCCTCACCCCCTGTGCACTGTTCAGCAAGTGATTAATGGTTAGTTATTAGAAGTGAGAACCCTACCTGATTTTTTCCCCTCCTGAGGCAAGGGGTGCTGAGGCAAGTTGTTGATGCCCCCATTACTATTCAGCTGATTTAGCACAGACCAGAAATCAAACCTTCCATACTGGATGGCACATTAACCCACCAAACAACTCAAGGAGTCGGATACCGAGATCCTTAAATCACAAGCAAACAGCACTTTCCACGACTCGGTGCAAAGATTCCAGCAGTCCTACCTAGTTAATTGCTGGAAATGTAGAACCCTGCATTTAAAGGAGTTAGATCATTGCCTTGTTGAGGATTGCGTGAGTAGACTTACTTACTGGAAGAGACTGCTGTACAAAGCTGCCATTATCCACCCTGTGCAAAAGATGACATTGCAGCAGATGCTCTGCCTATTGTCTCTGCCATAATCCCCTCAAGTACTAACTGAATTGAACCTTAAAAGTAATTTAATTGCCATCCCAAAAACATGCAACTAACCTCCCATTTTAAAATGACACAAGCTCTCAAAGGCACCGCAAGAGTTATATGCCAATTACAGGTGTGCACGATCGAAGGACATTTTCTCATCTCACTCCCAGCAACCTTTATCCTACATCATTTTTAGTGACGATGGGAAATAAGGCTAGTCAATAATGTAATTTGGCCCCAGCATCAGCAGCACTGAGTAGATGGTGGCCCTAACTGGAAGGCTAGCCACCTCACAGTATTAAAATCAAATTTTCCATGTCTGTGGGAAGCTGTAGAGGTTCAGAGTGTCTTCCCAGATAGTGGGATTTAATTAACTTACATTCCCTGTTCCACTCACTGCCACCTCTGTGGACCTATACAATCAGGGAATGGGAGACAAAGATTTATATTATTTGAATTAATCTTTAGAATGGAAATCAGAACCTTTTTTCTTACAGTGAAGAGTCTTATCAGTATGGGGAGCACTGAAAAGTAAGAGAACATTTTAAACACTCATATTAGAAGGAAGGGAGCAGCAGATTGAGATGGAGAGATGAGAGCAGGAAAGCAGGAACTGGAGAAAAAGGCCAGCAAGAGTCCAAAGAAAATAGTTGTGGAAAGCCCAGAACAGACAGGAAAGTTGCACTGGGCTAGAAGCGGGTGGGTGCACTCTGCAAAGTGAGCTATTCTACTATCCACCGCAATGAC
Organism: Squalus acanthias; assembly: GCA_030390025.1. Classification (NCBI taxonomy): domain Eukaryota; kingdom Metazoa; phylum Chordata; class Chondrichthyes; order Squaliformes; family Squalidae; genus Squalus; species Squalus acanthias. The sequence continues at coordinate 9,467,613 of CM059427.1, forward strand.
TCTCCAGATTTCCCCAAACCTAAATGTCTCATCTTATATGTGAGGACCTGTGGTATTAACATTTTTCTGATAGTTAAGATTTGCAGATTATGAAATCCTGTAAAAGGAGTGTTGAGGTGGATGAACTTTCCCACCATCTTGAAAGTGATGCACAGTAAAGGTCGCTGGGAATGAAATGAGAAAATATTGTAATTTACTAATATATCTCGAGTCCCCTAAATTTTCAAACTGTAGAAACTTTTTTTTTTTACATTAAATATTTTAACTATTTCTTGTATTTAGACAGCAAATAAATGCAAACAAAATACTTAAAGAAACCAAAAACATTGGTCCAGATATTCTGCTTTAGCAGAATTGGGGCTCATCTTTGGCATGGTGGGACTTCTACTGGCTAAGATGTTGGCCTTGGGATCATTATCATTATGGTCGGCTTCCTCCTGGATAATCCATCTGAAGGGGGCATGAAAGATGACTGCAAAAGGCCTTGGAGGCCTTCCCCAGCACTGTGGTGAAGGCATCCACTCTAGTGGCCGATGAGATTGTTTAAATAACTGCAAAAAGCGTGTGACCTTTGCGTGCAATTAATCATTCTGCAATAAGCCTTTGGACCATTTAATCTTTAAATGGAGCCTTTGCTATCCCTAGAAACGGTGGGCACAAGGGACAGGCATCCCTGGGGTCCAGCATCGCTATGGCGCCAGTGACAGGTGATAGGTTAGATCCCATTCGTATATGCTTACAATAGGCTGGCATATTGTATGTTGTCGGTCTCTACCTGCAGGAAATGGCAGGAGGAGGCGAGCATCAAAATGGCAGACCTTGAACCAGCTCAGAAGCAGGATGGGAAGTCCCAGCCATCGAGTCAAAAAAGGAAACAGAAAGAAAAAGATGAAAGCATAAGAGAAAGGCTAAGCAGCCTACACAGCTGTAGCATTTTGTTCAGTGCTATTACCATTTTTCTGCATTCCCGAACATACGTCAAGAAAGTATTTGAATCTTGCACATTCCTGACTGTCAGAAGTGTTGTACAATAAATCAGCGACTACAAGGAAGGGGAAAAAAATATCTGGAGAGCCTGCCCCTGAATCAGATCCACAATTTAATTACTGTGCTGTGTTGTATATTTACAGCCTCATTCCCCAATGTGTTTTTTCAAACTACTGTATGGGCTTTTAATAATAAGTCCCTACTGTCAACAAGGAGTCTGTTTCTATGCTGAATGACCAAATATCCCACAATTAATCCCACTCCCATGAGAAAGTCCAAGAACATTAATTATACTCGTAACGCCTCCAGTCAGTCTTAGCAAAATAAATATAAAAATCAGAAGTAGTCTTGGTTCAGCAATGTTGATTTACCTCCCAGCATTATCTGTGGTCCAATTCTAAAGCCTCCTTCTCAATTGAACTGGGGGTGGGGGAGTGGCACAAAGGAAGTGTATTTTATAATATTATCCTTTGCCTCTAATAAATCTATTTTAAAGGTCCTTCTCCTCACCAGGAGGGTTGGCAGGCAACTTGGCCCCAGGCCTCTGATACCACTGGTTATTAGCCAAGTGATAAGAAATCCATGAAAGCAGCCAGGTGACTTGTGCCAATTGTCTCCAGCTGTACGTAAGGCCCTGATTCTGCTCTGTGACTCCTTCCCCAACCCCCAGGATAGCCAGAAACTGGCTGGCATGGATGGGACTGTGGCTATGACCCATGTCCTACCACTCCATAATGTAGAATGCTGATACCCTGATCTGCTGCTCCATTGGGTCACCTCTTCTTCTCTAGCGGGTGTCAATCTTGGTTCAGTGGTAGCACTTTCACCTCTGGGTCAGAAGATTGTGGGTAGGAGTCCCACCCCAGAGACTTGAGCACATAATTCAGGCTGCACTGTCAGAGGTGCCGTCTGTCGGATGAGACATTAAATTGAGCCTCCGTCTGCTCTCTCAGGTGGACGTGAAAGATTCCATGAAACTATTTTGAAGAGGAGCAAGGAAGATCTCCCCGGTGTCCTGGCCAATATTTATCTCTCAACCTACACCTAAAAACAGCTTATCTTGTCATTATCACATCGCAGTTTGTGGGAGCTTGCTGTGTGTAAATTGGCTGCCGTGTTTCCTACATTACATGACTACACTTCAAAAGTACTTAATTGGATGTAAAGTGCTTTAGGACATCCTGGAGGTTGAGAAAGGCGCTATATAAATGCAAGTCTTTCTTACTTTCAATGCCTTTTATCCAACCTACACAGTTGTTACTGTTCAGCACTGCTTTCTGTCATACAAGAGAAAAGTGAGAAGTCGCACAACACCAGGTTATAGTCCAACAGCTTTATTTGAAATCACAAGCTTTCGGAGCGCTGCTCCTTCGTCAGGTGAAGTGAAGAAATGCATATGGGCACAGCATATATAGTCAGAGAACACTGCCAGACGACTACAGTTAATCTTTCTAACTGCCCTTTATCACACCTCGGCAGAGAGATAATCACGGCAATCAAAGGTGTGGATGGTGTCCAAACAGGTCAGTCAGGAAAACATTACATCAAAGACGATAGCAAAATACAACAAAGACAATGAGGTGGGGTCACAAGGGGTCAAATGTGGCAGATGCTGGAGTCTGTATGGAAAGTAAAAAAACTTTAAACTTTGTTTTTCTCTTGCTGGAGAGAAGGATCAGCAGTAAACCTCAGTACCTGTCGCTGGACGTATGGAGAACAGAGAGGAAGTATGGAGAGTGATCTGGGAACTGGGAAGCTGATGTATTTGGGGTGGGATACAAATGGAACGTAGAATTTATCAATAACAGTACAGGGTATTAGTGTGTAAATAGAGAGGGATTTCTTTGTCGTGTGGGGGGGGGGGGGAAGGGGAAGTGAAGTGAAGTGAAGTGAAGTGAAGAGAAAGTCTGCTGCAGGGAAAAATAAAACCAAAAATCTAATAATGGCTACATTACAGGGGCAAGCAGCAAACCGAAACACATATCTGAACAGCACTCAGTTCAGATCCCAACTGAAAGCATCTTTAAAGCTGCAAGTACAAGGACAGCTGTATTGAAACTCTCCAGCATTACATTTTATAACTTCAATGCAAATATTGCCTCGGGTGACACCATGATCTATCTTTGCTCTGCACCACATTTCTCTAGTTTTGGTGAAAGAGTGCCATTCAAGCCCCTCGTGTCAGATTACTGAATTATGAGAAAAGGCTGGAAATTCAGCCCCGAAAAGAAGCAATGAAGATGCAATCCCTTAGAGACACATCAGCTGGTAAACAGTACAAGGAAGTAAATCCAGAGCATAACATCAAGCTAAACTGAGACAGCAGGGCATGGCAGCACAAGTTGAAACTGGGAAAAGGCGATTTAGAACTGTTGTCAGGAAGTTCTTCACACAGACCTCCGGGAAGAGTAGGTAAAAGTCCTGGAATTGCTTAAAAAACAGACGGATGCTGTGGAGAGAGGACTGAAGGCTCTTTCTGGATGAATGGCCGTCCTCACCTGCATCTCTTTTGTGAAACCAAAGATTCAAGCCATACATAGTTTCTGATAGCATCTGAATATTTCAACTCAGTAATCATAAACTATAAACGCGAAGCTGGAGTCGTCTATTTATTATCTGAATCCTATTACTGTCTGTTTGCACTTCACTGAGAAGAATCAGGTATTTCAATAGATTAAAAAGGCAAATATTTTTACAAATATGAAAAGCCCATTAGCCACAACAAGCCTGACATTTTTTCATTGATCAGCCCACCTACTCAACTAAATCCCTTCTCTGTCCAGGAATATATCCCATTGTCCCTTGTACATAACTATAATGTTCACTTCAGTGGCTTTCTATAGTAACATTGCCACAGTTCCATTACCCTTTAGATGAAAAAGTTCCCCAGAATTTCCTTTTTCCTCCTAAGTTTCTGCTGTTGTCCCCTGGTTTTTGAACCCCTCACCACAAGTGGATAATTTGCTGGGATTAATTTTGTCAGTTGTCTTCATAATCATGAAAGCTTCAATTAGATAAACTCAAAGTCTACTCTTTTCTAAACAAGCCAGGTTTCCTTAACTTTTCCTCACAACTTAAATTACTGATGCCAGAATCACCTTCATTGCCCACCTCTGTACTTCTAAAACATAAACGTAACATCCTTCCTCTGCTTAGGCGACCAGAACTGTATACAGTACCCCAGATTGGTTCTGACTCATACTCCATACAACCTTGTTTAAATTGTAATATATCCTTTGGCTAATGTAACTCAGTAACTTGCATGTTTCTTTCCAGTAGAAAAAGGCGTTGTGCTGACAATTTCACAGGTCTATCCAGTATTACCCCAAGACCTCTTTTCTGATCAGCTGCTGAACCATTGTTCCATTTAATACATGCTCCTTCTTGTTGATCCTTGGATTCTATATTAATCATTTCACACTTATCCACACTGAGTTGCATTCGTCACCTATTTGCTCCGTTACCTGAAAGATCTTAAACCTTTGGAATCTGGTTCCTGACCATCTGCTCTGCCACCTATTGTATCATCATCTGCAACCTATATTATGGCAAAATCATTAAAATACTTATTTAAATAGCACTAAAATAATATTTTGGTTCAAGTTAAAAAACCAGATGATTGATGGCGGCCATTCCTAAAGTAAGTCCACTTGATGTGGAGCCTCAGGTTATGCATTTTGGAACACAGGATCTCAAAGGCTACATGTTTCAGACAGTGTTAGAAAGGTTTTAGGGCAATGAGTTGTGGAACAATTCACTGTCCAGTACATACGAGGCAAATTCACCAATCCCACATTCCCTGCTCGAACAAAGTGTGGGTGAGAGAGGGCCACAACACTGTAGCAAAGATCCTTTGATCTGGACTCCAGTCGAGCATACTTTCCTGCTGGCACTGCAGGATCGTTGAATTTACCTTCTTATCTTAACAGTGGAATTTCGCAAACACTTTTACATTAAAATCCAACTAGTCGTCCGGAATTTCGGTGGGGTTTTCCCCGATCTTCCGCTGTAACTTCAGATCAGCGGACCCCCGGAGAAGCGGCGTTAGTGGCTAAAACAGCCATTTAAGGTCATATCTCTAGAGTTTCTGCCAAAGTTATGGCGGGAGATCAGGAGAGCCCTCCCGGAATCTCTTCCCCATTATCTCGAAAGCCATGCCAGATGTTGGTCTGCCGGCATCTCTACAAAAGGATGGCCTTGTGCACTGAAAGTTCATTGGATGCAAAGTAAATGCCTGATTTTAGGGTTTCAGTTGGAGAACATAAGATTTACTAGTTACCTAAGCAGGTTACCTTACAGGGAAATATTCAAGTAGATCGAGTTACTAAAACAGCAGAACTCTCTGGTATTGCTGGCTTATCACACTGAAGTCTATGGCAAGTTCACACTACAGCAGTGGCAGCACACATTTTTACATTTTAATATCTTTACATTGAATTTTTTATTAAAACCAAGATTAAAAATAATGACATTTATAATACTGCTACAATCCACAATGTGATGTCATTGCATGGAGTGCATCAATGCACCTTAGATTAGTTCCATGGTCCAGTCTCTCATTCTGCCAGAACAATACAGCCCCCCTTTTATGGCAGTTTCCATTTATTTTTATTATGCTCAGTTGCTAGCTAGTGAAAAATGTCAATAAACACTTTCATTTTCCAAGTTTGATCTTGTGTATGCAGCAAAATCTCTGCCCCAGTCACCCAAATGCAAACTGTAGCACAAACCAAAGCTACAAGTACTGTCCAAACATTGCTAGAGGATCCTATTATACTGCAAGATAGTCCCTTCCCTCCCTGGCTGCTTCCCACGTATACAAGACTCACTCTTACATGCCATGTGTCAGTATTAAATTGCCTTACTGACACATGTAACCTATCACTAGTAAATAGCTTCTCAATGTGCACATCACATACTACTTTTGTAACAAACCATAAAACCTACCTCATTTTATGTTACTTGGCAAAGAGTTGAGAGTGACATCAATAGCAATCATTCCGGTATTTGAAAGACTAATAGTAGGAGAATGTTAGTACACTTGATTCTTCTCACTTCCTGTTGCTGTCACATATGTTTCCCACCACACCACCCCCCCCCCCCCCCCCCCCCAAAGTGACAGATCCTAACTCCAAGCCCATGTAGCTCCTCGGTAAAACAATGCCAATAAACCTTTTACAATAAGTTTTGTTATTTCCTACAGTATTCAGCATCCTGCTTTTCATTTACCAAGGCAATGTAGATCAACCGTCCTCCCAATAGATCTCCAGTTTAGGAGGCATTACATAACAGACACAGCCAAATATTACTATAATGGCACAGATCAGCTGAATGACCTTCAAAACACCAACTACCCATAGCGGTACAAAAGAAACAAGTGGAGATTCCTAGCTGTATTATCACAATGCGTCAGACTCAGAATGACGCAGAACCCTCTTGTGCTAACTCACAACAAAGATTTATGAAGATCTGAGATTGATGTGCAGCATCTTGTGAAGCACTCATTTAACCTCTGCCAGCAACTCCAACCAGCAAAGGAAATATGGGGATGGTGGCATAGTGGTTATGTTACTGGATGAGCAATCCAGAGGCCTCGACTAATGATCCAAAGACGTGAGTTCAAATCCCACCACAGCAGCTGGGGAATTTAAATTCAGTTAATTAAATAAATCTGGAATAAAAAGCTACTTTCAGTATTGGCGACCATGAAACTACTGGATTGTTGTAAAAACCCATCTAGTTCACTAATGAAGGAAACCTGCCACCCTTACTTGGTCTGGCCTACATGTGACTCCAGACACACAGCAATGTAGTTGACTCTTAACCACCTTCTGAAATGGCCTAGCAAGTCACTCAGTTGTCAAGAAGGCGGCTCACCACCACCTTGATGGGCAATAAATGCTGGCCTTGCCAGCAATGCCCACATCCCGTGAATGAATTAAAAAAAACAGGCAGCACCTCCTCTGATCACAACATACTCGAGACATATTACTTTACCTTACAAAAAACCCTGAATGATTGCCTAATACTGAGCAAATTATCATTTATCACGACACTAAAAAAAAATCAACGTGTTCACTTTCCCATGATTTTTTTCTTACATCTATAACAAAAATATATTGAACCTAGGTTTCAATATTCATTAAATAATAATTAGCATTTCTAGAATCATACAATTTTACAGGAGGTCACTCGGCCCATCGCGCCTGTGCCTCTCTGAGGAGGAAAGTCAGGACTGCTACTTCGGCCCGAGCACACGCAGGGCCTCGTCAGTGGACTGGGATTCTAAAACAAGTAAGGCTTTTCCCAACCACACTGTGAATTTCACGGCTGGAGTCCTGAACTTTGACATTTAAACTGGTGCACTGGCTTGTTAGCTGCCTGAGAAAAGTGAAAGGATCTTTATTACAGGTGTGTCAGGATTGGCATGTAGTTTTGCATTATCGCCAATGCAGGTTTAAAAATCACACCTTGCCATTTTAACAGTGGTCTTTAACAGTGGGAGCAGAAACTGATAGCCAAGTTCCGCACCCATGAGGATGGCCTCAACCGGGATCTTGGGTTCATGTCACGCTACATGTAACCCCACCTGACGTAGAGTCATCCAGACTCGAGTCGTCGTTGGCTTGTTCTCTCTACACAGATGCGGCCGGACCTGCTGTGATTTCCAGCAAAAAAAGTTTTTTGTTTTCCATACAGACCCCAGCATCTGCCACATTTGACCCCTTGTGACCCCACCTCATTGTCTGTGATGTAATGTTTTCCTGACTGACCTGTTTGGGCACCATCCACGCCTTTGATTGCCGTGATTATCTCTCTGCCGAGGTGTGATAAAGGGCAGTTAGAAAGATTAACTGTAATCATCTGGCAGTGTTCTCTGACTATATATGCTGTGCCTATATGCATCTCTTCACTTCACCTGACGAAGGAGCAGCGCTCCGAAAGCTTGTGATTTCAAATAAAGCTGTTGGACTATAACCTGGTGTTGTGCGACTTCTCACATTTAAATTGAGATGAAAGCAGTTATTTCTATAAGAAAAGAGAAAAATCATGCCCATTGTCTGGAAAGTGCCACTGGTATAACTGCATCTGAAATTTGTAAAAGAAACAAATGTTCTCTTGGCTCAAAATATTAGGCGTAACATTTTTTGCAACTGAAATAAATTAACAATTGAAGTCCCATTGTCAACTTTCAGGCCTTTTGAATTTTTACTATGAATCAATCCAGTTATTTTGTTCCAAGTTCACATAAAACTCCAACCTTCATGAAAGAGATGGGGCTGTGCCCCTAGGCAGGAGTGTATCCTCTGGCCTGTTACACAGGATTCCCACATTTTGCCATTTCAAAACCAAGACCTGGGGCAGGACAGTGGGTGAGATCATGGTTGGAATTCTGGCATTTTCTTTGTTGCTGATGAAAATTTATCAGAAATCTTAATAATGCCGTCACATCCTTAGACAAAGGAATAGAAAAACAGACTTTTATTTAACAAGATTAACAGACTTCTGCTATCTGGTTTCCATTTTTGAAATTACCAGACAGCCCAATCAAGAAACAGATCGTCTGATCCTAAACCAGATGGGTGGCAACCCTAAGCTATCTTAAATTTACTAAAAAATGAATCTTTTGGCATGTTCTGTAGTAATACTTGGTGCATATGTCAGGGAGGTTATGTAATATACAGACTTGGGGCTTGGGTTGCTCACCATCTGGTTTGGACAAAGATGTGCGGGTTAGGTTGATTTGGCTATGATAAAATTGACCCTTAGTGTTAGGGGGGATTAAATATGTGGGGTTACGGGGATAGGGTGGGATATGTGTCGGTGCAGGCTCGATGGGCCGAAATGGCCTCTATCTGCACTGTGGGGATTCTGTGATTCTGTGACAGGACCTTCTAGTTTTTGCCCGAGATACTTCTAAAATGGAAACCAGAAACTCAAAGTTGCACATTTTAAAAACTGTTTTGTTTTCACTTTAATGCGGTCACATCTGCGTAGTCCTGGTGCCATAGCATCGAACTGGAGATAACGAAGCAGCTCTTTATCTCTGTTTCCCACCTGCTGGCCTCTATGGATTCCCCCCACCCCCCAATCAACCTTCAAAACAACAACTTGCATTTATACTTCAGGGATGGTGTGCAGCTAAAATGAAAGACTCAACTCACAAAGATTGATGGTTACATCGATCCTGTGGAATCTGCCCTGCAGTGTAAAGAGAATGGATTCCACACACCTACAGGTACAGTGTAACAATACAAAACTGCAAGCAGCTCCATCATATGAAGGCACTCTGAATCACTCCTTTCTAAAATTAAGCTTTTGTCATGTACCCAACAGAGCTGCTGAGCAGATTAGGAGCTCAGGTTACAGGACAGGAGCTCACATCTTTACTTTATAACCTTATTTGCATTGACATCTGGGTATCTTATCCAGTCTCTGATTTCATTAATGCCCTATTTTCACTGCTACAGTCTGGAACGTATATGGAGTAAACACACATTTCTACCCTTCTGTTGCCTGTGGTGAGATACTGTTCCCCTCCCGCAAAATTCTTCTCTAACCACTTAGTCAAATGGTAAAATCTAATTTACTCTTGATCAACTTACAAGGATAAACCTGATCAAGTTTCAAACTACCTTAGCAAAATACTGCGGATGCTGGAAATCCGAAATAACAACAGTTGGAGGAAATTGTTGTTATTTCAAACTACCTTTTTTAACTCAAAGTTTTAAAGAGGCTAATAGTGTTCTGAAAAATCACTACTTCATGATTTCTACAGTTGGACCAAGGGGCATATCAGGGATATGTCTATATGGGCACTTTTATGTTATCTTCGGACCTGAGAGAGAGGCACTCAAACTTGCAACTCCTATGCATTACCTTGAATTACCTTTTCTGTATTACTCCATGTTTGAAGCAGTCCAATCAGGTTTCCGTCCCTGTCACAGCACTGAAATGGCCTTATCAAAGTCACAAATGACATCCTATGTGACTGTGACACTGGTAAACTATCCCTCCTCGTCCTTCTTGACCTGTCTGCAGCCTTTGACACAGTTGACCACACCATCCTCCTCCAACACCTCTCCTCTGTCGTCGAGCTGGGTGGGACTGCACTCGCCTGGTTCTATTCTTATCTATCTAGTCGTAGCCAGAGAATCACCTGCAACGGCTTTGCTTCCCGCTCCCGCACCATTACCTCTGGTGTCCCCCAAGGATCTATCCTTGGCCTCCCTCCTATTTCTCATCTACATGCTGCCCCTCAGCGACATCATCCAAAAACACAATGTCAGGTTCCCTGAGGACACCCAGCTCCGCCTCACCATCATCTCTCTCGCCCCCTCCACTGCCTCTGATTTGTCACGCTGCTTGTCTAACGTCCAGTACTGGTTGAGAAACAATTTCCTCCAACTAAATATTGGGAAGACCAAAATCATTGTCATTAATGCTCTATTTACACTGCTACAGTCTGGAGCGTATATGGAGTAAACAAACATTTCTACCCTTCCGTTGCCTGTGGTGAGAGACCATTCCCCTCCCCCAACTTCGTCAAATGGTAAAATCTAATTTTTATTCTTGATCAATTTACAAGTGGTCTCTGCCACAAACTCCATTCCCCAGCCATCGACTCCATCTCTCTCCCTGGTCACTGCCTGAAGCTGAACCAGACTGTTCGCAACCTTTGACCCTGAGATGAGCTTTCAACTCCATATTCGCTCCATCACCAAAACCACCTACTTCCACCTCCATAACATCCCCCATCTCTACCCCTGCCTTAGCTTATCTGCCACTGAAAGCCTCATCCATAAGAACATAAGAACATAAGAAATAGGAGCAGGAGTAGGCCAATCGGCCCCTCGAGCCTGCTCCGCCATTCAATAAGATCATGGCTGATCTGATCCTAACCGCCAATCTACTATCTATCACAGAACCATCGCCTGCATCTAACAGAATTGCATCCATGCCTTTGTTACCTCTAGATTTGACTATTCCAACGCTCTCCTGGCCGGCCTCCCATCTTCCACCCTCCATAAACGGGAGCTCATTCAAAACTCTGCTGTCCATATCCTAAATCACACCAAGTTCCATTCACCAATCACCCCTGTGCTTGCTGACCTACATTGGCTCCAGGTCCGGCAAGGCCGTGATTTTAAAATTCTCATCCTTGTTTTCAAATCCCTCTATGGCCTCATCCCTCCCCATCTCTAATTTCCTCCAACCCTACATTGCCCCCTAGATCTCTGTTTTCCTCCAATTCTGGCCAAGCGACCGGAAGCTCGGGGTCACCCTTACGGACTGAATGGAGGTGTTCTGCAAAACGGTCACCCAATCTGCGCTTGGTCTCCCCAATGTAGAGGAGACCCCACCAGCCTCCACATTCAACGGATCATCCTCCGCCATTTCCGCCACCTCCAGCGTGATCCCACCACCAAACGCATCTTCCCCTCCCCTTTCAGCATTCCAAAGGGACCGCTCCCTCCGTAACACCCTGGTCCACTCCTGAATCACCCCCAACAACACCTCCCCTCCCCACGGCACCTTCCCATGCAAGCACAGGAGATGCAACACCTACCCTTTTACCTCTTCCCTTCCCACTGTCCAGGGCCCCAAACACCCCTTCCAGGTGAAACAGCGATTTACTTGTACTTCTTGCAATTTAGTATACTGTATTCGCTGCTCACAATGCGGTCTCCTCTACATTGGGGAGACCAAACGCAGATTGGGTGACCGCTTTGCGGAACACCTCCGTTCAGTCCGTAAGGGAGACCCCGAGCTCCCGGTGGCCTGTCACTTTAATTTTCCGCTCCACTCCCACTCTGACCTCGGCCTCTTACACTGTTCCAATGAAGCTCAACGTAAGCTCGAGGAACAGCACCTCATCTTTCGATTAGGCACTTTACAGCCTGCTGGACTCAACATTGAGTTCAACAATTTCAGACCATAACCTCTGCCCCTATTTTTTCAGGCAGCAGCTGTTGATGATTCTGCCATCCCCATTTGCAACATTTAATCTCTCCTGCCTTCCACTCTAACACAGACTATTCCTTTTCTTCTTTCCTCCCCTCCCCACTTTCCCTGCCCCAGCACCTGCTTAAAACCTGTTACATCTCTAACATTTTCCAGTTCTGATGAAGGGCCACAGATCTGAAACGTTAACTCTGTTTCTCTCTCCACGGATGCTGCCTGGCCTGCCGAGTGTTTCCAGCATTTTCTGTTATTTCAGATTTCCAGCATCCGCAGTATTTTGCTATTTGATAACTGTCATAACTGCACACGTGAACAAGCAGCCCTTGTGATATTGCGATAGCATGATGCAGATACACCGTAACACACACAGTGAGCCTGGGAACTACGGTCAACAACTACTACTTGCATTTCCGGAGGGTTGTAGGGCTGGAGGAGATTACAGAGATAAGGAGGGATGAGCCCAATGAGGGATTTGAACACGAGAATGAGAATTTTAAAGTAGAGGCATTCATGGATGAATGTCATGATGGATGTGCGCAAATTGGCTGCTGCAATTCCCTACATTATAGCAGTGACGACACTTCAAAAATACTTCATTAGCTGTAAAGCCAATTTCCCAATTGGTTGTGAAAGGCGCTGTATAAATGAATGTCTTTCTTTACTAAGAACAGCTAAATGGCATTAATGTACGCCTTCCCCCCAATTTCTGGCATCTTTCCCCCACTTTATCTTTTTTTTTAAAATACTCCCACCACAGTCTCCTTGGGATTTACAAGTTTGCCTCTCGCTAGAGAACAGAAGAAAGACATCAATGAAAGCAGGGCTACCCCCGCATCAGAAGTGTGGGGGTCTACGACTCTTCCGCCAGAATAAGGGAAATCGTTTTTGCAATGCGAATGACTTGAGGGAGCTGGCACACACTTGCCCGCAATCTGAACCAAACAATCACCAATGTAAAATTGCTGTAGAAGTCAGGGCTGCAGCTGTCTCCATTGACAGTGCTGCAACATAAATAAATACAAAATAAGATCAGTGATTTGGTTTTTAATCAGGTATCAACTGGATTATACTTGAGCAACAGTTTGCATTCATTAGTCACCGAAGCATGCAGGGACCAACACAGGTATGTGCGAGAGCCTCAGAAGGTTTCTCAATTACAGGTTCTCACATGTCATTTCCTGAGATGAACTCAAAAACACAAATCGACAGTAACATATTAGCTTGGATTTTTGTGATTGGCATTATTTTAAAATTAGAGGTAATCTATTTAAAATGAAATAGGGTCAGCCAGCATTTAGATAATACCGATTGCCAAAATTCAGTCTACTGAATTGTGTTATTGCAAAGTTCAAGCCATTCTGAAATGTTACGTCTGTAATATGCATAGTGTGGGAAAGCTGGTTGCTTTGGCATTGTTTGGAATAGTAAAATCGAATTCTTTACAATGCTAAATAAAGTGAAACTACATCAGATTAGCAGAAGGCTGGTGGGTCTAAGTTCCCAATATTCAGACGTTACGATCACTCGAGTAGCCAGTGTCACTTCAATTCCATTTAATATTGTTTGAACAAAAGATAATGTGCTATTGACAGAAAGCCTACAACACAAAAGAAACCTTCAGCACTATTGGGTCGGCACAACCAGTCCCGTAAATCATGCTTCAGGCATTAAAACCGTTACAACCCAAACCTTAAATGATGTTTAACCACAGTCTTTACTATGTGGTTCCAACAAATTCATGAGGGCAGCATTTTAGTCACTAAAATATATAATTACAGTATTACCTGCAAAACATATACTTTACCTAGAAGCACAACTGTTTTCCCAACCCTCTTTCCCCTCTCTCCTGAAGATGCCGACTGTTGTTGGGCGAGGTTCCACGGCAGCAGCCAACCCTCTTGATAGCTTGCCCAAGCAGCCATTCTTCATGAGTGAGCCGAGACACTGGGACCTCATTTTAAAGTGGGGGGCGGGGGGGAGTTGAGAAGGAGTGGGTTGCCTGCTCAAAAGAGTCGTGAAGGTAGTGGAATCACAGCGGATAAGTCACTGGACTTAGTTTAACTGCCCCACCCCCAGCCCAGTTTCTGGCAGGTTGTGTGGCCGGGGGGGGTTGTTAAAACTTGGGGCCTGTGTATCAGTAGGCTATTTGACTGTGGAGTGCAACACAGCTGAGCTTGATCCTGTTCTCACCCAAAATGTACACACGTACACAGTACACACCTACCTCTGAAATGCAACTAGGAGTAGAAACCCGGGGCTATTTTCCACTCCCTTGCCCAGGGACATGGAGGCTAATTTTAGTAACCCAAATGTCACCTTGGCTAAGATCAGCCAACTCAGTCGAACCCCAGACCTTCCCGGTCTGTATGTCTCAGTAACTTCCTGGGTAGTAGTAAATCTACCATCCGTAGCATTTGGGGCTGGTGTGGAGAATCAAATCCGTTGCTTTTAAACTGAATATTGGCTAAATTTCAATGCTATTTGAAGTAGTGCAAGCACTGAAGTTTTGTACTGTCAAGTATTGGGTTATTATCACCATGCTTCCTCTACTCACAATAGGCAGGGCATTTAAATAGGAACTACCTAGCAGATTTTTTTTAAATGTTTAACTTGTGCTGAAACAGGGAGATTACCAGTGTCACAGGGAACGCCCTACAATGAGAGGAGTGCCGCTGGTCAGCTTGACCGGAAGCCTGATCACATGTCTCCCCAAAAAAGCAAAGCACTGCAGATGCTGGAAATCTGAAATAAAAAAAAACAGAAAATGCTGGAAATACTCAGCAGGTCAGGCACCATCTGTGGAGAGAGAAACAAAGTTAACGTTTCAGGTCGATGACGTTGCGTCAGTTCTGATGAAAAGCTCATTGACCTGAAATGTTAACCCACAGATGCTGCTTGACCTGAGTGTTTCCAGCATTTTCTGTTTTTATTAGATATTTTCCCACCTCTATTTAGGCTGTCAAAGACCTGAAACTGAAAATAAGGAGAGACACTGAGGCAGGAGAATACTGAGTTATTTGAACCAACAACTAAAAACAGATTATCTGGTCATTATCACATTGCTGTTTGTGGGACGTTGCTGCGTGCATATTGGCTGCCTACATAACAGTGACTACGCTTCAAAAAGTACTTCATTGGCTGTAAAGTGCTTTGGGACGACCGGTGGTCGTGAAAGGTGCTATATAAATGCAAGACTTTCTTTCTTTTTAAGTTAAGGAAGGAAAATTAAAATATTTAAAATGATATATGCATACTTTAACTGGTTAGTGAGGAAAAAAAGCAGCTCCAACAGCAGCAAATCCTGCTGAGGATACATTGATCCTTTAAAATAAAAAAAAATAGGGCACATTCAGCAGGTCACATGATTCACAAATAACTTCTTCCTCATTTTCAGCCAGGGACACGGCACTAGAGTGACTGCATTGACTCAGTTGATGACCTCCCTGCAGGCAGCTTGCTTTAACTGGATTGGTGGCCTTCAGCCACGAATAGGGACACACTCCCATCTCCAAATTCAGCACCCCAGCCCCCTGCCCCTCCCCCCCAAGCCTCTGCCATGGGAGCACTTGCATCCTGGGGCAGCTCCTGCAGCAGCACTTAGATCGCCACAGCATCAAGAGGAGCATTTTTACCCACATGTCCCACTGTGGACAATTGCTCCCCTTTTCTGCCACCAAGCTTTAATCCTACCCTTTAAAGAACTGCTGCCTGGTTAAACTATGCACTCCTTAGCCAAGGTGTGTTATAGGCCAGGTTTTAAGATTTAAGTGAATCGCAGCCTGGAGTATCCTCTTAAATATAGACGATGCTTCCAATTCACAGCATGCACTGTAAAAACATCACAGGTGACTGCCATAAATAAATAAATAAAAAGTGACGCCTTTAACTTCAACTCAGCAACTGTCTTAAGTGTCTGAAAAAGTAAAATGGATTTAAAAAAACAAATCATTGTTGGCTCCAGTTTGTTTTGTTAGTATATTGATTTTTGCATGGCGTGCTCATTGCAGCTTTGAGGCAAATATTTCCGATTGCTCTGCCAGTATCGATCCATCACAGATATACATGCCAGGGCTGGTTTTTTAAAATATTAATACTGAATACAGGCCATACAATTCAGACTACTCTGCAATCTCCAGCAGTGAGGCTAACTCACTATAGACAGCACTACTGTTCAGGACAGGAAGGGCTACCCAACAATCACTTGTCCTTTCTTACAGAATGTTTAGATGAATTCAGTTATTTATTTTCAATGATTTAATAATGCCTTTAGCAATTGTGTGGTGGTGGGATAGATTTGTTTTTCCTTTACGTTTGTCCACATTTTCCCTTTCATTTCTTCCCTTTTCCTGAAGGCACTGACTTTTGCAGAATTAAGGTTCCAAGGGTGACAACCATCCTCTAGTACTTCACTCAAGCTTTTATTCTTCATGTTTGAGTCCAGACAATGAGTGTCTACCCCAAGACTGCCCTGGCTGAGATCAATCAACTCAAGATGAACGGGGTTGAGCCTGGTACACTCTTTGGTCTATAAGGCTAAGTTCCACTTGCATGGATCAATGCATTTAGCAATTGAGTCATTGAGGGAGCACTCCTATGCAAATCTTTCCATTCTCCGCACCATTCATCACTATGGATTCTAAGCAAGACGGCCAATTTAGTGTCAGTCTATGCTGAACTGTGGGCCATGTTGAGCTCTGGGGTCCGCACCAACTAGGAACAAGCTGAAATAACAACAGAAAACGCTGGAGATGCAACACATGCCCTTATACCTCCGCTCTTCCCACTGTCCAGGGCCCCAAACACCCCTTCCAGGTGAAACAGCGATTTACTTGTACTTCCTGCAATTTAGTATACTGTATTCGCTGCTCACGATGTGGACTCCTCTAGATTGGGGAGACCAAACGCAGATTGGGTGACCGCTTTGCAGAACACCTCCGTTCAGTCCGTAAGGGGGACCCCGAGCTCCCGGTCGCCTGTCACTTTAATTCTCCGCTCCACTCCCACTCTGACCTCTCCGTCCTCGGCCTATTACACTGTTCCACGGAAGCGCAGCGTAAGCTCGAGGAACAGCACCTCATCTTTTGTTTAGGCACCCTACAGCCCTCTGGACTCAACATCGAGTTCAACAATTTTAGATCATAACCCCAGCCCCTATCACATTTATATTTTATTTTTTCATCTACCCTTTTGTTTGCGCCCCCCCCCTTCTTTTTTTCCCTCCGAGAAGCTGGCAGCTGTCCTTCATTCTGCCAGTGCATTTCACACTTCTTTTAGCCTCAACCTGTCACATTAACACCACCTCTTGCCTTGATTATCTCTTAATGTCTCTCAATGTCTCTTAATCTCTCCTTTTGTTCTTTCATCCCCTCCCCCTGTTTTCCCAGCTTTATCCTTGCCTTAAATCTATTTCATTTCCTGCTATTTCCAGTTCTGACGAAAGGTCTTCGACCTGAAACGTTAACTCTGTTTCTCTCTCCACGGATGCTGCCTGGCCTGCTGAGTTTTTCCAGCGTTTTCTGTTGTTATTTCGGATTTCCAGCATCCGCAGTATTTTGCTGATATTAACCAAACACATTTCAGATAGGACATTAAAGCCATCAACAAAGTAATATGCTCATTCAACCAGTGTAGGCTGGATTCAAACCCAAGTCCCAGAGGTAAGAGGTTAATATGTTGACTTACTTCAGTTTCCATCCAAAATGGTTTCAAACAATTTCTGATATTGTACATTTGGATGTTGTTTTGGCACTTTTTTTGTAAACCAAAGGCTATGTAATTTTGTTCGGATTGTTTGGTTCACTTGATTGTACATACATTTCAAGGATTTATGGTCATGGTTAAATCTGTCACGGGGCCACAGTGAAAAATCTAATACCATGATGCCAATGGGAAATTCAAAATTGTTTGTAGAACTTGCAAGCAATTTCTTAAATAAACTTTATTTCAAGAGGTCAAACATTGTGATTAAACAAATTATAAATCTAAACTGGGAAACTGCCAAACATTTAATCAAGGTACAAGCATCTTTTCAATTATTTTCTAAAATAAGAACACAGCGTTTACAGGAGGGCAGGGGCACAGGCACAATGGGCTGAATGCTCTCCTTCTGCGCTGAACGAGTCTTTGATCTTGATGGCTACAGTTGTGCACATTTGTACAGTAGCTTAACATGCTCCAGATTCAGCATGCCATGGGAAGGGCAGTTTGAGGGGGTGGGGGTAGGGAGGTTAGACGAAGGGTACAGTTCAAAAGTCAGCCCTGCATGAGATCAGCCCCATTCCCCCAACACCAATGCTGTATGAAGCTTTGGTTGATAGACCTCAATATGGACAATGTTCAGCGGTTAAAGTGGGACACTGTTGTCCTTACTGCATCATTTTTTTTAAAAACTTGAACGCATCGACTGGAGTGCTAAAAGTATTTGAAAGAGCAGGATCGACAAAAGAAATAAATAGTGTAAAAGGATTTGCCCTGAACTACATAAAAATAGTGGCTGCAACCATTCCATGTTTGTGCGATATTTTGTACAGAAGGCCAAACATGCAGAACAGCAAGAATAACCCAAGTGAAAAAAGATTACATTCAAAAAAAATCTCTCAAATCAATGTTGTTCCTATTCGAAGCCTCAGATTTCATATTCACACAAAACAAAGCACAAACATGGAGCTATAGTGTAGGCTACTTACTACTTTCCAACAATACAAAACACTTCTGTACAAGGTAACAACTCATGACCTTTAAAATTGGCTTTTCTCGTTGTTCCAACTCTTCCATAATGTGGCAAAAATTGAAATTTTGTACTGTTATGGTTCTACATATTTTAAAACCTTATGCAACACAAGTTAAAATAGGTCCAGTTATGTTTTCACTGACGACCAAGACGCCTGATAGACTCCAATCTATCTGGAGAAAAAGGTGGTTGATGCTTTAATCTGGTAGATCCGGAGTAAATTGGTGAATTTATGTACAGTTGATCACAGTTGTCAAGTGAGCCCAGTAGACAAGTCAGAATAATGTACTGTATTGCAAGTGGTTCATTTGACTTCATAGTGGCTATATTTGGGAGAATTGTATTCAAGTAACATTACATCATTGATAATTTCCTCAACTAATATTGTCACAGGTTGGGCAATCACATGACATCATTTTTCAATTGTGTATGAATCTATAATTTGTCAACATGACAAAAAGCAGACTTCAAAAAAGGAGCTCAGAAGGGAACTAGGGCTTAAAACTGAGGTTCTGTTACTTGCGAAGGGAGAGATCTTTTAAATAAGCCTCTAATTTTGGAGTAGATTCTTTAATTTAGTCAGTGCTAGCGGTGTTTCAGAGAGATTTTTAAAATCAGAAAAAAAATATTCCTACTAAAGAAAAACAGTTGCAGCAGTTTGATGCTATACTGAACTATCTGTGGTGTGTGTGTGTGTGGTGTATGAGAACATTGCTTTATGTTCTGTAGCATCTGCCTAGTCTGAATCATATTTCCTATAATTATGGGCACTCTTTAAATTGTAAATGAATACTGTACCTATTTTAGTCTGTATGACTCTGGTCATATTTCCATCATTCAAAGAAGACTTGATGTGGAGATGCCGGTGTTGGACTGGGGTGGACAAATGTGAGAAGTCGCACAACACCAACAGTTTTATTTGAAATCACAAGCTTTCGGAGCTCTGCTCCTTCGTCAGGTGAAGTGAAGAAATGTATATCGGCACAGCATATATAGTCAGAGAACACTGCCAGACGACTACAGTTAATCTTTCTAACTGTAAAGAAGACTGACAGTGAGCTAAGTAAAACCCAGTACCAGTTCTGTTAACTGTTTGACTCAAACCTTAGAATCTCTGCAAGAGCATAACAAGCAGAGATTTCCACTGGTACGACGGCGGGGACAAGTTGCACGCGTGGATAGCTGTGCAATATTCAAAGAGAGAAACTGGTATTTTAATTATAATACATAGAAATGTTTAATCAGAGCACAGTAAGCACAATGGGCTAGAAATGTGTGCACTCAGCGCCACTCCGTAGCGCTAAAGCACAGCCTGCCACTCTTTCGCCAGCTGGTGGCGGGTCCCGCAGCGGCCGCAGATTTCGTGCTTACCTTCGCGCTGCCGGTAACTGGCAGCGCCATGCTGAAAAAAATGGCGACGTGGTGACGTCAATCAGCGTGCAACGCCGACTTAATGTCACCAGCGCGAACTGCAACCCTAGCACTGAATTCAGCGCTGGGTCCTAAGCAAGCAGGTCGACCATGGGGATGTCACCACCTCTTAGAGGGACACACACATCTTTCAGGTAAGTTTGTATTTTAAACTTTTGGACTGGGTTTTTTTGATTTTATTGAAGGAGTGGCTTGCTGCAATAGATGTTAAATGTTCTTTTTAAGCATGTAGGGAGTGCTGCTGGACAATTGCAAGGGTTCAGATTGTAAATGAAGGCCTTTGAGAAGACAGAAAATCCTGCAAATACTCAGCAGGTCACGCAACATCCATGGACAGAAAAACAGAGTTCACATCTCAGGTCAAGATGCTGCCTGACCAGCTGACTATTTCCAGCATTTTATGCTGTCATTTCACATTTACAGCATCCGCTTGCAGAGGGACGAGGAAGACAAAACAACACCTTGTATTTATATAGCGCCTTTAACGTAGTAAAACGTCCCAAGGTGCTTCACAGGAGTACAAGATGACAAAAATTTGACACCGAGCCACATAAGGAAAAATTACAGCAGATGATCAAAAGTTTGGTCAAAGAGGTAAGTTTTAATGAGCATCAAAGGAGGAAAGAGAGGTAAGAGAGGCGGAGAAGTTTTGGCAGGTAATTCCAGAGTTTAGGGCCTAGGCAACAGAAGGCACGGCCACCGATGGTTGAGCGATTACAATCAGGGATGCTCAAGAGGGCAGAATTAGAGGAGCTCAGATATCTCGGGGGGGTTTGTGGGGCAGGAGGAGATTACAGAGATAGGGAGGGGCGAGGCCATGGAGGGATTTGAAAACAAGGATGAGAATTTTGAAATCGAGGTGTTGCTTAACCGGAAACCAATGTAGGTCAACGAGCACAGGGGTGATGGATGAACGGGACTTGGTGCAAGTTAGGACATGGGCAGCCGAGTTTTGGGTGACCTCAAGTTTACGTAGGGTAGAATGTGGGAGGCCAGCCAGGAGTACGTTGAAATAGTCAAGTCTAGAGGTAACAAAGGTATGGATGAGGGTTTCAGCAGCAGATGAGCTGGGGTGGGACAGAGACGGGCGATGTTATGGAGGTAGAAAAAGGCGGTCTTAGTTATGACACAGATATGTGGTTGGAAGCTCATTTAATATGGCATAGAAGGCGGCGGCACAGAAGAGGAGGAAGCAGAAAGAGGAGGATGCATCCCAGACAGCCCCTTTGTGGCCAGGATATCCGGGATGGAATCATCCTCCTGCGGTACACCAGTGACCACAACCCCAATTCCCCTTTCAACATTAGTCCCACACCTTACCTTCCCTCTGTTACTGACCATCATAGTATCCTCTTGGCCATGATACTGAAATAAAAGCCACCACAAAGCAAACTTTCCAATCCAACTTTATACATCTATCCATCCAATATGACAAAGAAATCAACTCATCATCCATTTTTATTTTCTTAGTGACTGTCTTGTGCGTACCTTTGCCTATCCTACTGATGTCATGCAGTGCTACCCCAGTGGCTGCAGCATGGCTGGTGGAAGGCTGCTGACTCTCAGTGGGGGACACTGCAAATGGCCTTGCTGGTTGACCTTGAGGAGCTGGTGGCTGGGAGTGTCAAATCAATCATCTTCTTCACTCTCCTCCCCCTCTTCTTGGCCACCCACTGGCTGGGCAGGCTGCATTTCTTGGATGTGTGAAATGAGGAAGGCACAAGGGTGGAGTTGTGGTGACAGGAGGGCAAGAAAGCATGAGGTGCATGCCAGAAGGAGGATAACCTATGAGGATATCAGCATCTTTTATTCTTTCAGCCCCACCGCTAGCCAAGGGCTCAGCCATGCTCCTGACAAGAATGGGCCTGCACCATCTCCTCCAAGGAGGGGAGGGGAGGCTAGGAATGGGAGATGTGCCTCGTGATTGGTACAGATTGTTGGTAGGTGAGTGATTGGGGGTGGGGGGTGGGGGGTGGGGGGTGGGGGTCGTGCATTGAGCAGTGTGTGAGGCTAGTGGTGCAGTTGGTAGGAGACAGCTTTTGAAGATGCATTCACTGATCTTGACCAGTGGTCTGAGGTCACAAAGCTTCCATGGGCACTGGAGCCAGGTGGTGGGGGCAACACTGCTGACAGTGAAGGCCTCGGTGATGTGGTCCCACATTGTTCTTTCTGGAGGGCCGCCTGGCCCCTGTGGGTAGAGGACCTCTCTTGCAGTGTTGACCCCCTGCACAAAGCTGGAGTGCTGCGTGCGAGACCCTGGGTGCCCCTTCCCTGGCTTGCTAAGCCATTTGTGTTAGTGCTGAAGCACTTGTCCCATTTTTGGAGGTGAGGAAGGGAATTCAGCTTTAAGAGCTGAATATTCACATTTGGGACTTTTTTTTAATGTTAATTTTTTTGAAAGGCAGAAAGGGCTGAAGACTGCATTGTCTCACTGGATTTTAATCAGTATTAATTCTGAGTGCATGGCCCCTTTAATTCTCAGGCCTTTTCATTGCCCACAATTCCTTGCGAGCTCCACAGCCTCGCTTCCACAGGCTGGGCGAAGCTCCAACGCCGCACCTGGACAGGAACTTCGGGTCGGATGCCGCCAGTAACGCCACCAGGACAGCGTTGCACAGAAGTAAGCGCTGCGCCACCAATCTCCAGCCCCCCAGATTAATTTAGCCCCGTTAGCGTTGCGGCCATTTTCAGCGGTGACACCGGCAACTGTCATGGGGAACACGAATTTCGAGGCCAATATCTTTTCTGCTCTCTGAAGTATGTTTACATTGAAACCAAGCATTACTTATGTTTACACAGGGGCAGAGCTTCAAACGGTATACAGATAAGTTTTGTGCTGCAATAAATTACTTTAAAAACATTCTTAAGAAGTTAATGGAAAATTGGAGTCTGCTGGTGGCTAATGCTACATGCAAGGACTCTATGGGTTGGATTTTGATACTGGGGCGGGTTGGGGTCGTGTTATCCACCCGACTGCAATTGGATGTGGGAGATTGATGCAATTTTCACCTAATTGGGCAATTGAGTTCCAGCATGTGGGAACCCATGACCCAATTAGTGTTTTCAGTCTGAAAGTCGCCTCTGATGATGTCATCATTGCTGCTGCATTGAAGGTCTGCAAAGACTGCCTGGCCTTTTCTGTGAGAGGACCTGGATACAAAATGAGTAGCAGCAGTCCTAAGTCTGCTCCCAGATATTTTTACACACAGACAGACAGAGACAGAGAGCCAAATGTGCTCCCGCCAGGTTTCACAATCGTGGTTCAGAACAGTCGTGCTTCACGTAGAACAAGGGTTAAAATCACAAAGGCCTTTCAAAATGGCATTAAAGACACAATTTAGTGCTTGTTAAGGGCCTTAACAGCCTATCCCATCTCTTAGAGGCGGGACGGAGTCGGGACCAGCAGACACGATTTCATGAAAATTGCGTGGAGGCGGGATGGAGGCGGACTTGTGCCCGCCCGCCAGTTTTCGCAATTTTAACCCCCCACACGCCTCCAAGGGTCAATGAAAATCCAGCCCTATGGCTCCTTCAGTTAAACAGGGTTCAATTGGGCCAAAATTAGAGCAAATAGCAATTTTAAATCCTGCCTAAGCCTCTGACTAAGTAGGAACGAGCACAGTAGCCTGCAAGTTCTTCCATGCAGCGTGTTTGAGTTGTGCAGGAGGAATAGCGGCTCACTCTTTCAACAGTGAGATCGATCTGATATGTCCCGTCTGAAGAAGGCATTTTTTTTGCTTTGGTTTCATAACGTATTTTCCTTAAGTACACACTAGTGGAATAAATCATCAACAGAAAGTACTGATGAGTATTTAAAGTTCTGACGAAAGGTCATTGGCTTTCTCTCTCCACAGATGCTGCCTGACCTGCGCAGTGTTTCCAGCTATTTCTGTTTTTTTATTTGATTAAAGTATTGGAAATTCAACTCTTGAAGATCAGAGAATGCTGGCTGTAAGAATTTAAAAAAGTAAACGCCATCTAACTCATCCTTTCCAGTAACCTCAATGTGTGAAGCTCCTTACCTCCCTCATATTTCCCTTCCTCCGACAATCTGCAGGCTTTTTAAAACCTAAACTCGGCAGCACCCAAGCACCACTTGGCTGAATGCATCTCATCTTCTCTCTTACTCTTTTCAACCTTGCTGGTGTCCTACACTTTAGGCAATGTTTAAAACTAGGCCCGAGAAAACAGAAAAGCACAGGAGCAAAACGTGACTGGATTCAACGGAGGTAAATCACTGACGTCATAATAAATGTTATTAATGCAGCTGTTGATGGCTGCTGTCAACTGTAACAAATGGTTAATAGGCCTCTGAAATATTGTAGGTCTTTCTTTTTATAACTGCTGTACATGTTTCCCCACTGTGCATGTACTAGTTTTCTACTGTCAATGTAGGAATGTTTGAAAGAAAAAAAATCTGTATCGTCAGTTTAATAAGATTAAGTACTTTACATATTTTTCATTTCAATTACTTTAGCATCAGCAATAAAAAGTGAAAAGAAAAAAAGTACAGCAGTTGGAAGAGCATTGCAATATTTCATAGGGACCATTACACCACTTGTTACAATTGACATTTTAGGCACTGCTTGCAATAGCTGTCAGAATCTAACAAATATAGTATAACAAATGGCTGGTAGAGAGCAAGACTGCAATTCAAGCAATCACAAACTGCAACAGCAAAGCTGAAGTTCATCAGCAGCGCTGCGAGAATGAATTATTGCCTTAAAAAAAAGGGGTGGTTCAAAGGAGTGGTGTGGGAAGAAGGGGTTTCGCTTCATGGGGCACTGGCACCAGTACTGGGGAAAGAGGAAGCTGTACAGTCAGGACGGGCTCCACTTAAACTGGGCTGGGACCAGCGTCCTGGTGAATCGAATAACTAGGGCTGTAGATAGGGCTTTAAACTAAAAGAGCGGGTGGTGGGGGGGGGGGGGGGGGAGGGGGGGGGAAGGGTCATGTGAGGAGCAATTTAGAAATCTAAAGAGAAAGGTCAAGGCAAAAGAGCAGTGTAGCGATTTGGGTAAAAATAAGCAGAGTGTGACAGAAAGGGACAGAGAGTTTAACGGTAGTAGTGCAGCAGAGAATAAGGTCAAAGCAGGGAATAATGGTAAAAAAAATTAATTAAATGCCCGTTATCTGAATACACAAAGCATTCGTAACAATATAGATGAACTAGTGGCGCAAATAGAGATAAATGGGTTTGATCTAATAGCCATTACAGAGACGTGGTTACAAGGTGACCAAGGTTGGGAACTAAATATTTCAGGATACCTGATGTTTCAAAAAGACAGGCAGAATGGAAAAGGAGGAGGGGGAATAGCCCTGATAATAAAGGATGACATAAGGACAGTAGAGAGAAAGAATTTCTGCTCGGAAGATCAGGAAGTAGAATCAGTATGGGTGAAAATAAGGAATAACAAGGGGCAGAAAACATGGTGGAAGTAGTATATAGGCCCTCTAATAGTAGCTGTACTGTTGGACAGAATATTAATCAAGAAATAGTAGGAGCTTGTAACAAAGGTAATGCAATAATCGTGGGGGACTTTAATCTTCATAAAGACTGGACAAATCAAATTGGCAAAGATAGTCTGGAGGAAGAGTTCATGGAATGCATTCAGGACAGTTTCCTGGAACAATACGTCATGGAACCAACCAGGGAACAGGCTATTTTAGATCTTGTATTGTGTATTGTGTAATGAGACAGGGTTAATTTCACGTTAAACTTGAGAGTGACTTGCGTAAGTCCAAAACTAGAGTCTTAAACTTATATAAAGCCAATTATATAGGTATGAGGAGCGAGTTGGCTAAGGTAGATTGGAAAAATAGATTAAAAGGTATGGTGGTAGATAAGCAGTGGCTAGCATTTAAAGAAATATTTCATAATTCTCAACAAAAATACATTCCATTGAGGAACAAAAGCTTTATGGGAAAAGTGATCCATCTGTGGCTAACTAAAGAAGTTAAGGATAGCATTAGATTGAAAGAAGCAGCTTATAATATTGCAAAGAATAGTAGTAAGCCTGAGGATTGGGAGAGTTCCAGAAACTAGCAAAGGATGACCAAAAAATTGATGAAAGGGAAAAAATAGAATGAGAGAAAACTAGGAAGAAATATAAAAACAGATTGTAAGAGCTTCTACAAGTATGTAAAAAGGAAGAGAGTAGCAAAAGGAAACGTTGGTCCCTTAGAGGCTGAGACAGGAGAAATTATTATGGGGGATAAGAAAATGGCAGAAACATTAAACAAATATTTTGTATCTGTCTTCACAGTAGAAGACACAAAAAGCATACCAAAAATGGTGAGGAACCAAGGGTCTATTGAGGGTGAGGAACTTAACGTAATTAATATAAGTAGAGAAAAAGTACTAGAGAAACTAATGGGACTAAAAGCCAACAAATCCCCTGGACCTGATGGCCTACATCCTAGGGTTCTAAAATAGGTGGTTGCAGAAATAGTGGATGCATTGGTTTTGATCTTCCAAAATTTCCTAGATTCGAGAACAGTCCCAACGGATTGGAAGGTAGCAAATGTAACACCGCTATTCAAGAAAGGAGGGAGAGAGAAAACAGGGAACTACATGCCACTTAGCCTGACATCAGTAGTAGGGAAAATGTTGGAATCCATTGTTAAGGAAGTGGTATCAGGACACTTAGAAAATCATAACATGATTAGGGAGAGTCAACATGGTTTTATGAAAAGTAGATCGTGTTTGACAAATTTATTAGAGTTTTTTGAGGATGTAACTAGCAGGGTAGATAAAGGGGAACTAGTGGATGTAGTATATTTGGATCTCTAAAAAGCATTTGATAAGGTGCCATTTAAAAGGCTATTACACAAGATAAGGGCTCATGGGGGTTGAGGGTAATATAGTAGCATGGATAGAGGATTGGATAACGGACAGAAAACAGAGAGCAGGGATAAACGGGTCTTTTTCAGGTTGGCAGGCTGTAACTAGTGGGGTGCCGCAAGGATCAGTGCTAGGGCCTCAGCTATTTACAATCTATATTAATGACCTAGATGAAGGGACCGAGTGTAATGTATCCAAGTTTGCTAATGATACAAAGCTAGGTGGGAGAGTAAGCTGTGAGGAGAACACAAAGGGGGCGATTTTGTGACTGGGGGCGTGTTGGAGGCGGGACTGCTGCTTGTCAGGTCGATGTCCCGCCTCCATCGATTTGTGGTCAACCCACGCTATTTTCCCTTGACTGACCTTGTTAAGCCCACCCAGCGGGCTTAACAGGCCAATTAAGGGAAAGCCCGTTGCAGAGCACATCAACGTATGACGTTTCATCTGTCAAAAATTTTTGACAGATGAATTGTCATCGTTTGACAGCTCTGTGAAGCTGTCAAACAGTAACATTCTCTGCAGTTTGATGAGGTCTTGAATACAAGACCCCATCAAACTTCTTTCTTTAACAGAAATGAGATGGTCGTTGCATCTGTGCATGCAACGGCCACCTGTCAATCCCAACGCGGAGGTCCGAGACTCTCCGCATACAAACCGACTGAAGCCTGCAGGAAGAAACAAAGGTAAGTACACTTTTAAAAACACTTTGCACTTACCTCAGATACTCACTTCTACATTCTTGCACCCATCACTTACCTTCACACCACACTTTTGCACCCTCCCGATCCCCGCAGACCCAGTACTCGCCTTGCTGAGCTGGCGTGTTTTGGAGCCATCGGGAAGCCCGCACTTGAGGGCAAAAAGGGAACAATCCTATTTTCTGCCTGTTAACTACCTGTTAACAGCCAGTTAATAGGCTTTAATCCCTTCCCTCCTCCAAGGAGACGGGACCCGGCGCGAGACGGCTACCCGCCTCCTGGGAAGATGGCATGGAGGCGGGTTGGGCACCCGCCCCCAAATTCTGCCATTTTCCCGGCAGTCCCGCCTCCATACCCACCTCCCCAGGGCTGGCAAAATCACCCCCAATGCAAAGGGATATAGATAGATTAAATGAGTGGGCAGTAAGGTGGCAGATGGAGTATAATGTAGGGAAGTGTGAGGTTATTCACTTTGGTAGAAAGAATAGAAAAACAGAATATTTTTTAAATGGTGAGAAACTTTTAAATGTTGGTGTTCAGAGAGATTTGGATGTCCTCGTGCAAGAAATACAGAAAGCTAGCATACAGGTACCGCAAGCAATAAGGAAGGCAAATGACATGTTGACCTTTATTGCAAGGGGGTTGGAGTATAAGAGTAAGGGAGTCTTGCTACAATTTTACAGGGCCTTGGTGAGACCACACCTGGAGTACTGTGCACAGTTTTGGTCTCCTTATCTAAGGAAGGTTATACTTGCCTTGAAGGCGGTGCAACGAAGGTTCACTAGATTGATCCCTGGGATGAGAGGGCTGTCCTATGATGAGAGATTGTGTAGAATGGGCCTATACTCTCTGGAGTTTAAAAGAATGAGAGGTGATCTCATTGAAACATATAAGATTCTGAAGGGGATTGACAGGAGTAGATGCTGAGAGGTTGTTTCCCCTGGCTGGAGTGTCTAGACCTAGGGGGCATAATCTCAGGATAAGGGGTAGGCAATTTAAGACTGAGATGAGGAGGAATTTCTTCACTCAGAGGGTTGTGAATCTTTGGAATTCTCTGCCCCAGTGGGCTGTGGATGCTGAGTCTTTAAGTATATTCAAGACGGGGATAGATAATTTTTTGTACTTTAGGTGAATCAAGGGATATGGAGATCAGGCGGGAAAGTGGAGTTGAGGTGGATGATCAGCCATGATCTTACTGAATGACGGAGCAGGCTCGAGGGGCCGTATGGCCGACTCCTGCTCCTATTTCTTATGTTCTTATGTAAAACTCACGGTCAGATATTTGTAATCTGGTGTAATGTGCATGTTTGGAATCAACTTCTTTTGCATAAAGTTTAAGCATCATTATTGAAACAGTTAGGGAACCAATCGCCCCAATTCAGCTGATGCTGTTTCCTTTAACCCAGTCTCTCAGTCACGTTAAGTAGCACACAACAGTGTGTCTTTTAGAATTGTCACTGTACCATGAACTGCCAGGGGTATGGGTTCAGTCTTCAGGTGGGAAGGAAATGCGCAGCTCCAGTTGTTACGATGGCCCTGCTAGTTTACCAGGAATCCTAATGTGTTTGAATTTATATTACTTATTCTCCCAGGAAAATTGGCAAACTTATTACGGACTATGTCAACCAACACCTGCAGCATCAAAATACTATTTTCTTGTGCTTCCTGTTAAATGGCAGAGCGTGATAGACTGTGTTCAAGCGCAGAGCTCACCCGTTATTTTCAAACCCCTATCACTTCAGCAGAGTCTCGGAACAGCAGCCACAATTAGTCGAGGATAAACGGCTGTTGAGCGCACAAGCCAGCTAGGGGGATGACTGGAGGGGCGGAAAATGGCGAAGCTCATGTTTACCTCAACACGCTAGGCCTGAAACTTGCATGAGACTTAAAAATGGCAGGTTTAAGCAGTGGCATGTATAAAGCTGTTGATTTTAAAAAGAGAATTCTGCCAAATCCATTTAATATTAAACTTGGGACAAAACAATGTACCTTTCAGTCTAAACATATCTCAAATCACCAGGGCAATAATGACCACTCTGTTAAATATGAAGCAGGAAATCATATGTTAATGTTGGTTGAGGACAAGTCCTTGTGCGAGTGGAGATGGTTGAGACTATCTACACATGTAAACAGGAGATTGAGCATTCGTTTTTGGGAAAATTGGCAATTAGAAGAGTTTTCTGTACATGCAGAGATTTAGGCAGATTTGTATAGCCAAGCAACAAGTTTTTCTTGAAGTTATTTTCCAAAAGGGAATTGGATATATACCTGAAAAGGAGAAATTTGCAGGGCTATGGGGAAAGAGCAATAAGATAATTGGTAAGAGAACCATAGGGTAGATGAGGTTTTTTTTAACGTGGTGAGTTGTTATGATCTGGAATGTACTGGCTGAAAAAGGGGGGTGGAATCAGATTCAATAGTAGATTTCAAAATGGAATTGAATAAATACTTGAAAGGGAAAAAATTGCAGGGCTATGGCGAACGAACAGAAGAGTGGAACTAATTGGAGAGCTCTTTCAAAGAGCTGGCACAGGCACGATGGGCTGAATGGCAGTCTTTTTGAGCTGCAAGATTCTTATGATTCTATGACAAAAAGCTCAGATAGGTAGAGTTGTGTTAATACACAGGCCACAGGGCCCCAGTAATATGGAGCGCCTGCCAGAAGCCCTGTGCAGACGTAACCAGCACCGTTTGCTGGTTGTGTTAACTGCAGTGCACGGCAGGCAGTGACTGGAATTTGAGCGCTGAGTGAGACGATTTAGTTACCTGACTGTGGACACACATGCGGTCCTAGCAACGGGACGAAACCTGCGAGCAGAGCGGGAAGAGTGGAAGACGCTACCGGAGCTTCACAGCAGGGCGGGAAGAGTGGAAGACACCACTGGAGCCTCACAGCAGGGCGGGAAGAGTGGAAGACACCACTGGAGCCTCACAGCAGGGCGGGAAGAGTGGAAGACACCACTGGTGCCTCACAGCAGGGCGGGAAGACGTGGTGGAAGAACTTCTAGAAGCCGCTGCAGCTCTCGAAGCATTTTATTACACGTTTGTGGGGGCGGTGGGCGGGAAGTTGGCTATGCAGGGGGCCTGAGCCCCAAGGACTTTGAATGTGGCCCTACAGGTGGGGCTTATACTAAGAGAGGGCTTTTGTTAGGCAATTCCAAATTCAGCTGTAGCAAGTAGAACACGATACATTACAGCAAATCTAAAAGCCTAAATGCTACGCATTGGGATGGGGGGTGGGGGGGAAAGGAAGTCATTAATTGCTCAAATAGTTGACAATGTGACGATATTTCATACTTAAATACTCAGGCTGTTTGAAACTTTTAAAATCCCCTTATTAGGACTTTTGGAATTTATACTCCATCACACTGCGCTGAGGAGCGGTAGACTGCAGACTCTCAACTTAAGACATCCCACATGCCAAGCTCCTGATCTGAGCCACATGGTCTTGGGAAGTTCCCAAGGGGATTGGCATTTTGACTGCAGCAAGGGAGGAAGAACATTCAGAAACAAAGTTACGTACAAATCACCCAGGCCCACACATCTCTTAGTGGCTCGCTCAGCAATGGGACTATCAGTGGCCCAAGGCCAGGTTGCCTGCCCTCCCTGCCAGCTGGAATATTGTACCGCTGCCAGGGGGCCCCAAGAGGAAGAGGCAAAATATAAACAAGCGAAGAATTTTTTTACTGTTTTCAAAATGTATATAGACATGTTTCAGTCAATTCACCACCAACCACTGCAACAGTAAACATACAGACAAGGCTGCGGAATATCTCACACAACACTTGCATATAAATCTCAACATAACTGTTTACACAAGGAAAATTTAAAGCCCAGTGTTCAATTCTCAGTACGTCCCAGAAGATGTATAACAGAAGCCAGATGTTCTAGTTCCAGGAAGCATCACTAAAATCTGAACTATTGAGCAGCCACTCTCCACTGGGGAGTTCAACAAAGTTCCTTCCACACCATCTCGAGATAATGGGATGAACAAAATCTGTATAACAGGGCGAGAGAGATTAAGAGCACACTTGGAGTCCACAGAACATTACGTTCTTGCTGGAAGACCATTTTCCAATCACTGATCAAATGATAAGGTATAGTATCCCGAAGTAAATATAAATCACCATTGTTAAACCATTGGTGAAAATTTCCTTCGCATTTAATACCTTACAGCATCTACTGGGATACAGCGTCTGAAAATTTACCAAACGTTGGGACTACTTAACCACACTTTCATCAGTCCATCATTAATTTCCAGGAATACTTTGAACAGTTTCAGACGTCTACGACAATGACACAATAGCAAACTGGGAGGAGAGGGCCCAGTGATTGGAAGGCCCCATTCCCTCATTAATTTTTCAGGCATTTATAGAAAAAAAAAAATTAACTGTTCCAGAGCCCTGACCTTTTAATGAAAGCTTCAACTATGTGCCTCCAGAATTGCTTTTAGCCATTTAAGATCCATTAAGCATTTATAGACATAGGATTTTCTTTTCAATCCCAATCTGTAATACCCTCCCATCATCACTGTAGGTAAATTTTAATGTAACATAAACATAGCGCTGAAAGATATGCCCTATTGCCCTCTTAAGAACATAAGAAATAAGAGCAAGAGTAGGCCATACGGCCCCTCGAGCCTGCTCCGCCATTCAATAAGATCATGGCTGATCATCGACCTCAACTCCACTTTCCCGCCCCATCTCCATATCCCTTGATTCCCTAGAGTCCAAAAATCTATCGATCTTACATTAATCTACCTCTTACATTAAATTTTATCTTCAGCCTTTCCCATGGCTGAAATGGTGACTAATTATATTTGTGGAAAGTTGAAGAACTCCTATTTTAAGAATTAAATGTTAACATGAAGTTTTGATTAACATCCTTCTATTCTGTTGCACAATCTTTTTTTGAACAGTGAATGCTGATGACATCATTCTAGACACTGATTTGAAAAAGTTAACCAACCCGATAGTGTGAGCAATTGAATCAACAGTATAACGAGATGCAAACATTAACCCAAAAGTGCTTCAGTATGAAGTGTGCAGCTTAGTCCAGCTCTCTCACCCTGCAGAGTTTACCAACTGTTTCAAACCAGCACTTCTGATAGTTATCGGCACATTCATTTAAACAAAAATATTCACAGAATTGACCGAATTAAAGGAAAATTACAAAAGGATATTGAAGCTCAGAATTGTTAGTAACTGCTTGATTTTTTTTAAAAGGGTACCCAAATGTTAATAAAAACAAAAGTCTCAGTGCTGTGTTGGTGCTTCGGGGTAAACATTTCGAACTTCACCTGACAAAGTGCCATCACTCTTACTCCCAGAACAAATTCAATTCACATGACAAAGTTAGCATCAGTGCAAAGCAGTTTTAACTTCGCACATGACTAAGCTTGCAAGGACCCATCTGCCTCTTCCCATGCCACACATGAGCAATATGGGCTCAGGACACCACAGGAAGCGCGGCATCACTGACATTTCCCAACGGCCCACATTACCACAGAGACGACAAATGTCGGGGGTTGCTAGAGTCGCTCTGCTGAGCGCAGAAACAGGAAGATCAATTCAGGCCTTAAAGGCAACAGCACTGTTAAAGGGGCAGGTACAATTGAAGCACCATGGTGGAAATGGGCCAGGATTTTTTATCTGAACACCTTTAGTGACCATGGCTGGGATGGCAGCAGCACCCAAAGCACCATGAGTGCCCCGCAGTCTGTCTCGGAAAGAGCTAGTAAGAGGGTGGCACCGTTGTGCCAAGCAGTAGATGAAGGAACAGGGAAACCGAGTGTGGGTTTGAAGAATGATGGTGTGAGAATGGAAGCATGGTGGTTTGACTGTTTGGCCGTGAGCTTCCCTTTTTATTCCAGCTGAAATGGAGCAGGTGTAGGTCAGGGAGAGGGGAGGATTCCTACACTGTGGAAGGGAAATGGATGCGAGTGACTCGGGGAGGCCCAGGCAAATGATTTCAGCAACTATAAAGTAAGTTGGTTATTGTCTCCCCAATATATGCTATTTACCTCAGCTACTCCTTGTGGTAGCGAGTTCCACATTCTAACCACTCTGGGTAAAGAAGTTTGCCTTAAATTCTTTATTGGATTTATTAGTGACTATCTTATATTTAAGGCCCCTAGGTTTGGACTCCCCACAAGTGGAAACATCTTCCTAGGTCTACCTTATCAAATCCCTTTGTAATTTTAAAGACCTTGATCAGGTCACCCCTCAACCTTCTCTTTTCTAGAGAAAAGAGCCCCAACCTGTTCAGCCTTTCCTGATAAGTATATCGTCTCAGTTCTGGTATCATCCTTGTGAATCTTTTTTGCACCTTCGCCAATGACTATATCCTTTTTATAATATGGGTTGGCAGGATAGATGCGGAGAGATTATTTCCCCTGGCTGGAGAGTCAAGAACTTGGGATCATAGTCTCAGGATAAGGGGGTCAGCCTTTTAAGACTGAGATGAGGAGGAATTTCTTTACTCAGAGGGTTGTGAACCTTTGGAATTCTCTGCCCCAAGGAGCTGTGGATGCTCAGTTGTTGAGTATATTCAAGGCTGAGATAGATAGATTTTTGGACTCTAGAGGAATAAGGGGATCGGACGGGAAAGTGGAGTTGAGGTCGAAGATCAGCCATGATCTTATTGAATGGCAGGGCAGGCTCGAGGGGCCCGTATGGCCTACTCCTGCTCCTAATTCTTATGTTCTTATGTAGAACTGTGCAACTTTTTGCCAGTTTACGTAGTGGCAGTGCTTAGGACCACGCTGGTGCGTAGCAAGTCAGTCAGTAGAGTGAGATCCCGCCTCTGGTGCCTGGATATGTGCAGGCTACACATCAGCGCATCAACTTCAGGCCAATGTTTGGGGTCAGATCAAAATCCCCAGAACAAAACTATTTCCAGTAGTTGCTGGCGTGTATTTGGAGTCAGTGAGTAAAGTGCATCTGTTCTGCGTCTTCTGACTCTGCAACTAAAAAAGTCACGCACATCAATCCCAGTTGTAACCACATGGCACAACCTCAGCAAGAAACATAGAAACATAGAAACATAGAATCTAGGAGCAGGAGTAGGCCATTCGGCCCGTCGAGCCTGCTCCACCATTCAATACGATCATGGCTGATCATTCAAATCCAGTACCCTGTCCCTGCTTTAATCCCCACAGTACACATATCCCACCCTAGTCCCGTAACCCCACGCATTTAATTCCCCCTAACATATCCCATCCTATCCCCATAACCCCACATATTTAATCCCCCCCCTAACACTAAGGGTCAATTTATCATAGCCAAATCAACCTAACCCGCACATTTTTGGACTGTGGGAGGAAACCGGAGCACCCGGAGAAAACCCACGCAGACACGGGGAGAATGTGCAAACTCCACACAGACAGTCACCCGAGGTCAGATTCGAACCCGGGTCTCTGGCGCTGTGAGGCACCAGTGCTAACCACTATGCCACCGTGTTGCCCAAGGACTCAAGTCAATCACCTCAAGTTCTTCTTTGGTGGCAGTCATTTTCTTTAGCGCTTTGGGCCAATTTACAGATCTGTTTGCTTTAACAAGCCAACAATGTAGCAGCATACATTGCCATAAAAGCAATTTTTTTGCTTTGAGGGTAAAGAAAAATTTGCTGGTCAATGGGGAAAGAGCAGGGGAGTGGGACTAATTGGAAAACTCTTTCAAAGAGCCGGCATAGGTACAATGGGCCGAATAGCCTCCTCCTGTGCTGCATGATTCTATGAAAGCATTAAAAAAAACTTGTCATTGACAATCTAATGCCACTTAAGAAAAAAAAATTGCATTATTTGTGTCAAGCAGTTTTCTATTGCACATTGCAGTTTCCAATTCACATCTACAAGTTAGTAAAAAAAAACTATTGCACCCCTATTTTTTGCCAGAAGCTCAATAGTCTGAGAATTTGTGCATAATTATTATATAGAACAGGACATGTATTGAAGCCTTAATCACCCTGTTGGGAGTATTTTGTCACATTTACCAGAGTGACCCAGTTCTATTTGGCCCTAAAGAGTTGAACAATGTAGCTGGACGTGATTAAAACCAGTTACAGAATATTTCAACAGTCCAGTAAGAATACGCAGCATGTCAGCATTACATTTTTAAAAATGTCTATTATGAGAGGCACAGACCCACTCAAAAAAAATTGTTATTTAGTGGGATAGTAAGTATTTTGTGTGTAGCACTAAAAAAAGGGCACCTAAGTTTTAGACAGGGCACTGTGAGAGCAGAGGGACATTTACAAACACTAGCACGCTGGTGTGTGCGAGGGGTTCTATGTTCTATTCCAAAATCGGTAAGTCCTGTAATCATACACAAAGTTTGCACATTCAACGTTTAAGTTGTTTTATTTATTCCCTTTTAACACCGCTGTGCCGCCCTGGCAGCTGTAGCCTTCGAAGCACACTAGCCCCCATTACAGTAAATCCTCATCCACCAGCATGCAACTGTGAAGCATGAAAATTAGGTTCAGACTAAGAAAAGCAGGAAGAGAGCCCATGAAGCACATCGCGGAAGTATGATGATTTCCAATTGCCAATCAGGCTATAAAGATTGTTATTATTTTGAGTAACCAGATTTAACAGATTAGTACCAAGAATTCTTTTTGCGGTGGCTTCTTTGAATTTTTTTTTAATTCCATACGTTTTCAGTCAGTGTAACCTAACCCCCTTAAACAAGGTTCTCCTCAGGAAAGCCAGATAATGCCTCTTGTGTTATATAAACCCTGCACATCTGGTCAATTCGGCAATTACTGATAAATCATAGACTTCACAACTAGTTCGGCAGCGTCAACTGTGAAGTAAAGAATATTTTATGGATAACACATACTTTTTTTTTAAATGTTCTAGAGATTTTAATTGTTTCTATGTTTTTGGATTACTGTCAGTCACAGGTACTGGCAGCTTACATTAAATACAGTAGACAGAAAGGATCTTAGCTCTGAAAATCAAGAAGTAGAATCAGTTTGGGTGGAGCTAAGAAACAGCAAGGGGCAGAAAACATTGGTGGGAGTTGTTTATAGGCCCCGAAACAGTAGTTATAATGTAGGGCAGAGTATAAATCAGGAAATTAGAGGTGCATATAACAAGGGTAATACAGTAATCATGGGGGACTTTAATCTACATATAGACTGGGCAAACCAAATTTGCAGTAATAGTGTGGAGAACCAATTCATGGAATGTATGCAAGGTAGTTTTCTAGATCAGTATTATTGAGGAACCAACTAGGGAACAGGCTATTTTAGATCTAGTATTGTGCAATGAGAAAGGGTTAATTAATAACCTTGTAATAAAGGGGCCTTTAGGGAAGCGTGACCATAATATGATAGAATTTTATATTGAGTTTGAAAGTGATTTAGTTAAGTCCGAAACTAAGGTCTTAAATCTAAACAAATCAAACTACATAGGTATGAGGGGCAAGTTGGCTAAGGTAGCTTGGGAAAATACATTAAAAGAATGATGGTAGAGAAGCAATGGCTAGCAGTTAAAGAATTAATACATAATTTACAACAAATATACATTCCTTTAAGGCAAAAAACCCCACAGAAAAAGTGGCCCAACCATGGAGAACAAGAAAAGTTAAAGATAGTATTACATCAAAGGAAGAGGCTTATAATGTTGCCAAAAAGAGTGGTAAGCCTGAGGATTGGGAGGATTTTAGAATTCAGCAAAGGAGGACCAAGAAATTGATAAAGAAAGGGAAAATAGAATATGAGAGTAAACTAGTGAGAGACATAAAAACAGACTGTAAAACCTTCTATAGGTATGTAAAAAGGAAAAGATTAGCAAAAGTAAATGTGGGTCCCTTACAGGCTGAGACAGGAGAAATTATAATGGGGAATAAGGAAATGGCAGAGAAATTAAACAAATACTTTGGGCTGGATTTTGAGACTGGGGCGGGTTGGGGTCGTGTCATCCACTTTTCGTGTTATCCACCCGACTGCAATTGGATGTGG
The DNA here is from genome assembly GCA_030390025.1 of Squalus acanthias. Classification (NCBI taxonomy): domain Eukaryota; kingdom Metazoa; phylum Chordata; class Chondrichthyes; order Squaliformes; family Squalidae; genus Squalus; species Squalus acanthias. Next base: position 9,505,234 of record CM059427.1, read on the forward strand.
GAGATTGATGCAATTTTCACCTAATTGGGCAATTGAGTTCTAGCATGTGGGAACACATGAACCAATTAGTGTTTTCAGTCTGAAAGTCGCCTCTGATGATGTCATCATTGCTGCTGCATTGAAGGTCTGCAAAGACTGCCTGGCCTTTGCTGTGAGAGGACCTGGATGCAAAATGAGCAGCAGCAGCCCTAAGTCTGCTCCCAGATATTTTTGCACCACCACTCCCAGATATGTCACCCATCCACCACCACTCCCAGATATGTCTCCCATCCACCACCACTCCCAGATATGTCATCCAGCCAGCCATCCAAATGTGCTCCCGCCAGGTTTCACAATCGTGGTTCAGAACAGGTGTGCTTCACGTAGAAAAAGGGTTAAAATCACAAAGGCCTTTCAAAATGGCATTATAGAGTCAATTTAGTGCTTGTTAAGGGCCTTAACAGCCTATCCCGTCTCTTAGAGGTGGGACGGAGTCGGGACCAGCAGACACGATTTAATGAAAATTTCGTGGAGGCGGGATGGAGGCGGGCTTGTGCCCGCCCGCCAGTTTTCGCAATTTTAACCCCCCACACGCCTCCAAACCCGCCTCCACGGGTCAATGAAAATCCAGCCCTTTGTGTCTGCCTTCACGGAAGAAGACGCAAAAAACTTCCCGGAAATAGTGGAGAGCCAAGGGTCTAGCGAGAATGAGGAACTGAAAGAAATTAGTATTAGTAAAAAAAATACTTGTGAAATTAATGGGACTGAAAGCCGATAAATCCCCTGGACCTGATGGCCTACATCCTAGGGTTTTGAAAGAGGCGGCTATAGCGATAGTGGATGCATTGGTTGTCATTTTCCAAAATTCCATAGATTCTAGAACGGTTCCCGCGAATTGGAAGGTAGCAAATATAACCCCACTATTTAAGAAAGGAGGGAGAGAAAACAGGGAACTACAGGCCAGTTAGCCTGGCATCAGTAGCAGGGAAAATACTAGAATCTATTATTAAGGACGTGGTAACAGGGCACTTAGAAAATAATAATAGGATTGGCAGAAGTAAAGGGCATTAAGGGTTACGGGGAGCGGGCAGGAATTTGGACATGAGTCTAGGTTCGGATCGGTCATGGCCCTGTGGGTAGTGGAGCGAGCCCAGGGACCGTGTAGCCTGATTCTGCTCCTATTTCGTGTGTGCAATTCTGTTAGATGCAGGAGATGGTTCTGTGATAGATAGTAGATTGGCGGTTAGGATCAGATCAGCCATGATCTTATTGAATGGCGGAGCAGGCTCGAGGGGCCGATTGGCCTACTCCTGCTCCTATTTCTTATGTTCTTATGTTCTAACACAGATTTATGAAAGGGAAATAGTGTTTGACAAATCTGTTAGAGTTTTTTGAGGTTGTAACTAGCAGAATTGATAGGGGGAACCAGTGGATGTGGTGTATTTGGATTTTCAGAAGTCGTTCAATAAGGTGCCACACAAGAGGTTATTAAACAAAACTAGGGCTCATGGGATTGGGGGTAATATACTCGCATGGATTGGGGATTGGTTAACGGACAGAAAACAGAGAGTAGGAATAAACGGGTCATTTTCGGGTTGGCAGGCTGTAACTAGTGGGGTACTGCAAGGATCAGTGCATGGGCTTCAGCTATTCACAATTTATAACAATGATTTGGATGAGTTGACCAAGTGTAATATATCCAAGTTTGCTAATGATACAAAGCTGGGTGGGAATGTAAGTTGTGAGGAGGATGCAAAGACGCTGCAAGGGGATATAGACAAGCTAAGTGAGTGGGCAAGAACATGGCAAATGGAATATAATGTGGAAAAATGTGAAGTTATCCACTTTTGTTGGAAAAATAGAAAAGCAGAGTATTTTTTTAAATGGTGAGAGATTGGGAAATGTTGGTGTTCAGATGGACCTGGGTGTCCTTGTACACAAATCACTGAAAGTTAACATGCAGGTACAGCAAGCAATTAGGAAAGCAAATGGTATTAATTACAAGAGGATTTGAGGATAAGAGTAAAGATGTCTTACTGCAATTATATAGGACTCTGGTGAGACCACACCTGGAGTATGGTGTACAGTTTTAGTCTCCTTACCGAAGGAAGGATATACTTGCTTTAGAGGGAGTGTAACAAAGGTTCACCAGATTCCTGGGATGGGGGGATTGTCCTATGAGGAGAGACTGAGTAGACTAGGCCTATATTCTCTAGAGTTTAGAAGAATGAGAGGTGATCTCATTTGAAACACACAAAATTCTTACAGGGCTTGACAGGGTAGATGTTTCCCCTGGCTGGGGAGTCTAGAACCAGGGGTCACAGTCTCAGAATAAGGGGTTGGCCATTTAGGACTGAGATAAGGAGAAATTTCTTCACTCAGAGGGTGGTGAATCTTTGGAATTCTCTACCCCAGAGGGCTGTGAAGGCTCAGTCGTTGAGTGTATTCAAGACAGAGATCAATAAGATTTTTGGATATTAAGGGAATCAAAGGATATGGGGATAGTGCAGGAAAGTGGAGTTGAGGTAAAAGATCAGCCATGATCTTATTGAATGGCGGAGCAGGCTCGAAGGGCCAAATGGCCTACTCCTGCTCCTATTTCTTATGTTCTTAAATACACTATTCCAGAGTTAAATAACGCTCCGCCCCAACATTGTGACAAAAATAGAAACTCATCTGGTTTTATGCAGTTTTTAGTAGGGTAATTCTGTATTAAAGCAGCAGTAGCCAGCTGTGCATTTTTGATGAAATTCCCTTTGTTCTGTGGCAAATCAGTCGCTGGCTGGTCAACCAACAGGGCTGACAGCAATGCAAAAACATCCTTTGTCACCGTTAGATTGATTAAAGGCACTTGTCGTTAAATGTTCAGATGACTCATCTGTGAATCAAAGTCATCAAGCTGCTCGCTTCCTTATTCACTTATTCAATGTGAACAACTGAACTATATGCATTAGTGTTGCTTCACACCCATGCCTTACGCCCAAAAACCCACTGTGCGTTTCCATGGGCTCCTTGGAGGGCTATTTTATGTGAATTTATATTGGCACTTGGCAGTACAAGTACTTAAAGGGAAATCTTCCACTTTGGCACACACCAGCAGCGCATATCAAGAAACTGCGCACCCCAGCCCAGATGCTCTGTCTATTTACAAGCCAAAAATGAGAAGTCGCACAACACCAGGTTATAGTGCAACAGTTTTATTTGAAATCACGAGCTTTCGGAGCGCTGCTCCTTCGTCAGGTAAACTTTACCTGACGAAGGAGCAGCGCTCCGAAAGCTCGTGATTTCAAATAAAACTGTTGGACTATAACCTGGTGTTGTGCGACTTCTCATTTTTGTCCACCCCAGTCCAACACCGGCATCTCTGCATCATATTTACAAGCCAGAACACTAGGAGCACTGAATCAGAAAATTTACCTTTACATTTTCAACTGCTGTCAGCTGTTTAAACAAGCCCCTTTAAAAAGTATGGCCACCTGAGGCGGGGCCACAGAGGCCTAAATTCGAAAGCACCCAATAACAGACGCAAAATGGTGCCATTAGAGAGAGGCCGGAGGGCCGCCCTGAATCCGTCCTGAAGCCTCATTGGAATAAACCCGGCGAGCTGCAAGCACCACATCTGCCACCCTGACACAGCTCAAATTCCAGCCGGCTCGGACACCGTGCCAACCCAGGAATTAAAGATTCATCGCCTGGGAACTGCTGCAAGCAACCGAGGGGGAAAATCATTAACATTGGGTGTTCTTTTCATTTTTTTTTTGAACACTTTCGTTTATTGGTCACAAAAATATTGCAGATGGGAAAAAAAAGCTGTTTGACTGGGTGGGTCAGTTGGAGTTGGGGATTATTTTATTTTTTTAATTCGTTCATGGGATGTAGGAGTCACTGGCAAGGCCAGCATTTATTGCCCATCCCTAATTGCCCTTGAAGGTGGTGGTGAGCCGCCTTCTTGAGCCGCAGAGGGCAGTTAAGAGTCAACCACATTCCTGTGGGTCTGGAGTCACATATAGGCCAGACCGGGTAAGGACGGCAGATTTCCTTCCCTAAAGGACATTAGTGAACTAGATGGATTTTTACGACAAGCCGGTAGTTTCATGGTCGCCAATACTGAAATAGTTTTTAATTCCAGATTAATTTAATTAATTGAATTTAAACTCCCCAGCTGCTGTGGTGGGATTTGAACTCACGTCTTTGGATCATTAGTCCAGGCCTCTGGATTGCTCATCCAGTAACATAACCACTATGCCACCATCCCCATATTTTCTTTGCTGGTTGGAGTTGCTGGCAGAGGTTAAATGAGTGCTTCACAAGATGCTGCACATCAATCTCAGATCTTCATAAATCTTTGTTGTGAGTTAGCACAAGAGGGTTCTGCGTCATTCTGAGTCTGATGCATTGTGATAATACAGCTAGGAATCTCTACCTGTGGTGGCCTCTGGATTACTAGTCCAGTAATATAACCACTATGCTACCGTATACCTCCAGAAATATATCTAATCAGAATTGGCAACCCTAGCTGGCCCGCAGGTGAGTCTGGGGCGTGGGGTGAAATGGGAGGGTAAGCTATTCCGAAAGCTGACTGCTATCTCAGTGCAGTAATGCTTTCTTAGGTTCTTCCTGAAGTTACCTTTTATCAGCTTATACTTGTGTCCCCGTTCGCTTTTTCATACCAAATCAAATAGTTATGACTGATCCTCTACATCCCTCAGCCTGATTCATTTTAAAACCTCCTTCATATCTCTGAATCTTCTCTTCTCCAATGAGAAGAGCCCCAGTTTCTTGGCATCATCCCTCATATACTTAATTCTCTGGTCCCAAATCAGTAGCTCTTCTCTGCACATTTCTCAGCTCAGCTACATCCTTCCTGTAGTGAGGGTTCCAGACCGAATACAATACTCCAGGCTGACCAATGCACTAATTAGTGACAGAATCACTTCCCTTGATCTACATTATATTCTTCTTTTTATACAACTTGGCATCCCTTGCTTCTTGGACAGTGGCCAAACATTTCCTCGATGTCCTGAGGGACCCATGACTCGCAGACCCGTTTCTTGATTAATCATTGTCAGTATTTTTCCATTAATCCTATAATCCCTCTGCTTATAGAAATAAAAACTTGCATTGCACGACCTCAGGATATCCCAAAGCGCTTTACAGCCAATAAAGTACTTTTGAAGTGTAGTCACTGTTGTAATGTAGGAAATGCCACAGCCAATTTGCACACAGCAAGCTCCCACAAACAGCAATGCGACAATGACCAGATAATCTGTTTTAGTGATCTTGGTTGAGGGATAAATATTGGCCAGGACACTGGGGATAACTCCCCTGCTCTTTCAATAGTGCCACGGGATCTTTTACGTCCACCTGAGAGGGCAGACTCAGGTTAACATCTCATCCAAAAGACAGCAGCAGCTCTTACAGCACAGCGCTCCTTCAGTACCGATCTCAGAGATGCCGTAATTGTGACCATCTTCAAGAAAGGTGACAAGTCCGATTGCGGTAATTACAGTCCAGATCCAAGGTCGTCCCATCCTCTGTTGTCGAATTACAGTATGCAGACGACGCTTGCGTCTGCGCTCACTCGGAGGTCGAACTCCAAACCATTGTCAACACCTTCACCGAAGCGTACGAAAGCATGGGCCTTACACTAAACATCCGTAAGACAAAGGTCCTCTACTAACCTGCCCCTGCCACACAGTACTGCCCCCCCCATTATCAAAATCCACGACAAGGCCTTGGACAACGTGGACCACTTTCCATACCTCGGGAGCCTACTGTCAACAAGGGCAGACGTCGAAGATGAAGTCCAACACCGCCTTCAGTGTGCAAGTGCAGCCTTCGGTCGCCTGAGGAAGAGAGTGTTTGAAGACCAGGACCTCAAACCCGGCACTAAGCTCATGGTCTACAGAGCAGCAGTGATACCCGCCCTGCTGTATGCCTCAGAGACGTGGACCATGTACAGCAGGCACCTCAAAGCACTGGAGAGGTACCACCAACGCTGCCTCCGCAAGATCCTGCAAATCCATTGGCAGGATAGGCGCACCAACGTCAGTGTTCTTGCTCAGGCCAACATCCCCAGCATCGAAGCTTTGACCACGCTCGCTCAGCTCCAATGGACGGGTCACATTGTCCGCATGCCCGATACGAGACTCCCAAAACAAGCGCTCTACTCAGAGCACCGACACGGCAAGAGAGCCCCAGGTGGGCAGAGGAAACGCTTCAAGGACACCCTCAAAGCCTCCTTGAAAAAGTGTAACATCCCCACCGACACCTGGGAATCCCTGGCCCAAGACCGCACAAAGTGGAGGAGAAGCATCCGGGAAGGCGCTGAACACCGAGTCTCTTCGCCGGGAGCAAGCAGAAGCCAAGCGCAAGCAGCGCACGTCAACGCAAGCACCCCACCCACCCGCCCCTTCAACCACCATCTGCCCCACCTGTGACAGAGACTGTAGGTCCCGCATTGGACTCATCAGTCACCTGCGAACTCATTCTTAATGTGGAAGCAAGTCATCCTCGGTTCCGAGGGACTGCCTAAGAAGAGAAGACTGCACTGGAGTGTTAGCGTAGATTTTGTGCTCAAGACTCTGGAATGGGACTTGAATCCACAACCTCTTCACTCAGAGGCAAGAGTGCTACCACTGAGTCCAAAGATGTGCGGGTTAGGTTGATTTAGCTATGATAAATTGACCCTTAGTGTTAGGGGGGGATTAAATATGTGGGGTTATGGGGATAGGATGGGATATGTTAGGGGGAATTAAATACGTGGGGTTACGGGGGTAGGGTGGGATATGTGTACTGTGGGGATTAAAGCAGGGACAGGGTATTGGATTTGGATGATCAGCCATGATCGTATTGAATGGTGGAGCAGGCTCGACGGGCCGAATGGCCTACTCCTGCTCCTAGATTCTATGTTTCTATGTTTCTATGAGCCACGACTGACACCTTATGTAAATAACACCACACCTGCCATGCCCACCTTCACAAACAGTGGAATTTTCTCGCAGCTTGTCCCAATCTTCCACTGTATTACTACCCCTGCTATTTTGACGTCATTATAAAATTTGGGGCTGAAACGGATACCCTGTTCCAGATCATTTATGAAACGAGTGCTGATCCCATCACCAGAGCCCAGTGAAACCCAGCGTCACATCCCTCCACCCAGAATACACCTATTTACACAAACCCGATGTTTCCTGTCACCCAGCCAAGATCCCATCCATCTTCGCACCCTGCTGCTCCTACCCTGCCTGCTAATTCTCTTCACTAGTTTTCTATGAGACACCTTATCAAAAACTTTATTAAAATCCAACTAAACCACATTTACATGATTTTGTCCCTGACTACATGATTAGTTACCAGAAAATTCTATTCAATTCATCTGGTATGGCTACCCTTTCATAAATCCATGCCGACTCTAGCATAGTGGTAATGTCACTGGGCTAGTAATCCAGAGGCCTGGACTAACAATCCAGAGACGTGAGTTCAAATCGCACCACGGCAGCTGGAGAATTTAAATTCAGTTAATTAAATAAATCTGGAATAAAAAGCTAGCATCAGTAACGGTAACCATGAAACTATCGGATTGTCGTAAAAACCCATCTGGTTCACTAATGTCCTTCAGGGAAGGAAATCTGCTGCCCTTACCCGGTCTGGCCTATATGTGACTCCAGACCCACAGCAATGTGGTTGACTCTTAACTGCCCTCTGAAATGGCCTAGCAAGCCACCCAGTTGTAAAAAACAGCTACAAAACACAATAATAAGAATGAAACCGGACAGACCAACCGGCATCAACCTTGGCACCGACTACGGACACGGCAATGTCACACCCAGCCCAGTCGACCCTGCAAAGTCCTCCTCACCAACATCTGGGGACTTGTGCCAAAATTGGGAGAGCTGTCCCACAGACTCGTCAAGCAACAGCCTGACATAGTCATACTCACACTCGCAGAATCATATCTTTCAGCCAATGTCCCAAACTCCACCATCACCAACCCTGGGTATGTCCTGTCCAACCAGGGGTGGTGGCACAGTGGTATACAGTCGGGAAGGTGTGGCCCTGGGAGTCCTCAACATCGACTCTGGACCCCATAAGTCTCATGGCTTCAGGTCAAGCATGGGCAAGGAAACCTCCTGCTGATTACCACCTACCGCCTTCCCTCAGCTGATGAATCAGTACTCCTCCATGTTAAACACCACTTGGAAGAAGCACTGAGAGTAGCAAGGGCACAAAATGTACTCTGGGTGGGGGACTTCAAAGTCCATCACCAAGAGTGGCTCAGTAGCACCACTACTGACTGAGCTTGCCGAGTCCTGAAGGACATAACTGCCAGTCAGGGTCTGCGACAGGTGGTGAGAGAACCAACACGAGGGAAAAACCTACTTGACTTCGGCCTCACTAATCTACCTGTCGCAGATGCATCTGTCCATGAGAGTATTGGTAGCAGTGACCACCGGTCACTCATTGTGGAGACGAAGTCCCGTCTTCACACTGAGGACACCCTCCATCGTGTTGTGTGGTATTACCACCGTGCTAAATGGGATACATTCAGAACAGATCTAGCAGCTTAAAACTGGGCATCCATGAGGCGCTGTGGGCCATCAACAGCAGCAGAATTTTATTCCACCACAATCTGTAACCTCATGGCCCAGCATATCCCTCACTCTACCATTACCATCAAGCCAGGGGACCAACCCTGGTTCACTAAGGAGTGTAGAAGAGCATGCCAGGAGCAGCACCAGGCATACCTAAAAATGACGTGCCAAACTGGGGAAGCTGCAACACAGGACTACATGCATGCGAAAAAGTGGAAGCAGCATGCTATAGACAGGGCTAAGCGATCCCACAATCAACGGATCAGATCAAAGCTCTGCAGTCCTGCCACATCCAGTCGTGAATGGTGGGAGACCATTAAGCAACTAACGGCAGGAGGAGGCTCCATGAATAACCCTATCCTAGAAACATAGAAGATAGGAGCAGGAGTAGGCCATTCGGCCCCTCGAGCCTGCTCCGCCATTCAATGCGATCATGGCTGATCATCCAAATTCAGTACCCTGTCCCTGCTTTCTCCCCATATCCCTTGGCCCCTTTAGCCTTAAGAAATATATCTAACTCCTTCCGGAATATATTTAATGAATTGGCCTCAACTGCCTTCTGTGGTAGAGAATTCCACAGGTTCACTACTCTCTGGGTGAAGAAATTCCTCCTCATCTCAGTCCTAAATGGCTTACCCCTTATCCTTAGACTGTGATCTCTGGTTCTGGACTCCCCCGCCATCGGGAACATCCTTCTTGCATTTAGTCTGTCTAGTCCTGTTAGAATTTTATAAGTTTCAATGAGATCCCCTCTCATTCTTCTAAACTCTAGCGAATATGAGCCTAATCGACCCAATCTCTCTTCATACGTCATTCCTGCCATCCCAGGTATCAGCCTGGTGAATCTTCGCTGCACTCCCTCCATGGCAAGAACATCCTTCCTCAGATAAGGCGACCAAAACTGCACACAATACTCAAGGTGTGGTCTCACCAAGGCCCTGTACAACTGCAGCAAGACATCCTTGTACCTGTACTCGAACCCTTTCGCTACGAAGGCCAACATACCATTTGCCTTCTTAACCGCCTGCTGCACCTGCATGCTTACCTTCAGCGACTGGTGCACAAGGACACCCAGGTCTCGTTGCACTTCCCCTTCTCCCAATCTATTGCCATTCAGATAATAATCTGCCTTCCTCTTTTTGACACCAAAGTGGATAACCTCGCATTTATCCACATTATATTGCATCTGCCATGCTTCTGCCCAATCACCTAACCTGTCCAAATCATACTGGAGTTTCTCGGCATCCTCCTCACGGCACACACTCCCACCCAGCTTTGTGTTGTCTGCAAACTTGGAGATATTACATCCAATTCCCTCGTCTAGATCATTAATATATATTGTGAATAACTGGGGTCCTAGGACCAATCCCTGCGGTACCCCACTAGTCACTGCCTGCCACTCGGAAAAAGACCCATTTATTCCAACTCTTTGCTTTCTGTCTGCCAACCAGTTCTCTATCCAAGTCAATACCTTGCCCCCAATCCCATGTGCCTTAACTTTACACGCTAATCTCTTATGCGGGACCTTATCGAAAGCCTTCTGAAAGTCCAAATACACCACTTCCACTGGTTCTCCCTTATCTATTTTAGCAGTTACATCCTCAAAAAATTCCAGTACATTAGTCAAGCACGATTTACCTTTTGTAAATCCATGTTGACTTTGTCCGATCCTGTCACTGTTTTCCAAGTGCTCTGCTATTACATCTTTTATAATGGACTCTAGCATTTTTCCCACAACCGATGTCAGGCTTACCGGTCTATAATTCCCCATTTTCTCTCTACCACCTTTTTTGGAATAGTGGGGTAACATTAGCTACCCTCCAATCCATGGGTACTGTTCCAGAGTCTATAGAATTTTGGAAGATGACCAGCAATGCATCTACTATTTCTAAGGCCACTTCCTTAAGTACCCTAGGATGTAGATTATCAGGCCCTGGGGATTTATCGGCCTTCAATCCCGTCAATTTCCCTAACACCATTTCCCTACAATTACTGATTTCTTTCAGTTCCTCCCTTTCATTAGACCCTATGTTCCCCGACATCTCTGGGAGGTTATTTGTGTCCTCCTTTGTGAAGACAGAACCAAAGTATGTATTTAATTGGTCTGCCATTTCTTTGTTCCCCATTATAAATTCCCCTGATTCTGACTGCAAGGGACCTACACTTGACTTCACCAATCTTTTTCTCTTCACATATCTATAAAAGCTTTTACAGTCAGTTTTTATGTTCCCTGAAAGCTTACTCTCATACTCTATTTTCCCCCTCTTAATTAAGCCCTTTGTCCTTCTTTGCTGAATCCTATACTGCTCCCAATCCTCAATCTGAAATTAGTCGATGGGTCAGAGAGAGGTCAAATGGAATTTAGTGCACACACAAATCTTTAAAGGTGGGAGGACAAATTGATCAAGCTGTGTAAAAAAAACACACAATCCTAGGTTTTACAAGTAGTGCTATGGAGTAATGAAGCCAAGAGTTAATGCTTAATCTATATAAATCAATGGTTAGGTTGAATATTGATGAATTTTGAATGCCTTAACTTAGGAAGGATATCAACGCCATGGAGAGAATGCAGCAGAGATTCACTAAGATGATCACAGGGATGAGGGCTTTAGCTACGAGGAGAGAAGATAGGTTGGGAGATTTAATAAAGGCATTAAAAATTGAGGTTTTATGCAGTATATTGGGAAAAAACTACCTTTATTAGTAACTTGAGGGTATAAACTTAAGAGAATCACCGAAAGAACAAAGGGAGAGTTTAGGAGAAGTGAAAATATATTTGAAAAATAAACATTTAAAAAGATATGTGGAAAGGGCAGGGGAATAAAATAAAATGAATACTTTGGAATGATTTCAAGGCTGTAATCTCATTTTGCCATCAGTACTGTTTGCCCTCAGTAATGGATTACTGCCTCATTCTCTGGCATCAATACGTTTATATCTGAATTTATTTCTTTACACAGTGAAATGTCGCAATTAAAGGGGAGGTATTTTTGTTCAGACAGTACTTAACAAATATAGGTTAAAGCTAATTTATGGTTGGGACTTTGAAGCAAAAACAAATGGTTTTATTAGTTCCAAGTCAGCGCAATTATGATCTCGGACATCAATGTGACATTTATTGCCGTGACAGTCGTACTTCTACAAGTCAGAAGCCAATTTGAGATTGTGTTCTCCTCTGCAATTTGCTTCTCACCATCTGTTCTCGGTGTATTGGTTCAATTGCTAGAATGACTCTCCTAAATTTGCAATCTGCCCTACCATATGATTAATTGTCTTCATTGAAAGAATGAACTGCAACGGAGCCTTGTCACTGTTCAAAACTTACTAAGTGACTCCCCTGATGACTTGGCAGCTTTAAGCAGTGAGTAACTGAGCCACAAAAACTAGGGCAGGTCCAGGTCTGACCCTCAGTCTGTTGAGTTAGATGATCTAGGCTTGAGGCAGAGATGGGGCACTACAATTGGCCTCAGCACCGCTGGGTTAAGATGAGGAAAACTGGAATGGTTTCTGATGCCTGATCACTATCCAGTGACTCCTGCTAGAAGTACACGTGTGGATGTTGAATGAGGAAAAACTTGCAACAGAAGAAATTTCTCCAGTAGAAAGGTATAGCAGCACAGATATCTTGCAACTTGAATCAATTTATCCTCAAAATCTGACAGCTATTTAATCAACAGAATGTTACTAGTGAATAAATCATAGTATTTGAAATTAACCAAACTGATATTATTTGTATGAATGTGAGAAGTCGCACAACACCAGGTTATAGTCCAACAGCTTTATTTGAAATCACGAGCTTTCGGAGCGCTGCTCCTTCGTCAGGTGAATTCTGACCTGACGAAGGAGCAGCGCTCCGAAAGCTTGTGATTTCAAATAAAACTGTTGGACTATAACCTGGTGTTGTGCGACTTCTCACATTTGTCCACCCCAGTCCAACACCGGCATCTCCGCATCATTATTTGTATGGGAATGGGATTTAGGAAGAATGTAAATGAACTGGTCATTCACAAAAATGTTCCCACTACAGTGCTGTAATTTCTGGCATCTGATTGCACTGAAATGCATTTAACGAGGAAAAGACTGTTGTCCCTTTGGGCAATGGTCACTGTCAAATGGTTTCCATTTATGTAATCCTTTTATGAGAAGCTGATGAATTCTAAAGCTTATCCTTGGCAGTTCCCAAGTTTTGTTCTTGGATGACATCCCACCATGATCTAGGAGATGATTAAACAATATCATGGCAATTGTTTGCGAAGCAAATCTTTCCTTCAAATAGCTTTATTACGTGTGTGTGATTTTTTTAAATTTATTGTTTGATAAAAAAGATCCCTCCTGGAACAACGCAAACCACGGCCGGAAAAACATCATTCCTCACTGCGGGTATGGATTACTCATCACTGCTATAATATATTTCTATTCTATTCAGTGACTCCCTCCGTATCGTAACCAAACATTGGTATTGATGCTTGTTTGAGATTTCCCGGATCTTACTGTGTGACACAGGATAATCTAAAAGGTGCACCGAAAAAGAATAGCATGAAGTAACTGGGTGTTGCAGTGCAGCTGCTCAACTTTGTTTCATGAGCACACAGAAACTATCATTCAAGAGAGTAGAATAAACCCAGTAATGAACCAAAACCTGCACAATGTGCGAAATTCAGGATCTCGAATGTGAATGCAAGGTGCAAGCATCTTCTTGTCGAAGGAGCACCCTTTTGGTGGCTCCTGTCAATGATGCAGCAGGAGTAGTTGTGCTTCCTTCTTGCGATACGACTGGAATAGAGTTGTTTAGTGAGGTGGTTATTTTCACAATACAGAATAATGGAAGTAACATTAACCTATTGTAGAATAAAAATATAATTTCAAAGTGGGGGGGGGGTGGTGTGGAAATCAGCAGCTCCTGATTGATATCAACTTATCCGTATGGAAAGTTTACGTGTGTGAGTGTCGGCCAAGGGCAGGTTTTGGATTGGCCGTGACACCATGGCACCACTCTATAGTTTTTTTTCCCCCAATTTTCTCTCCTCTACTGCAGGGGAGGACTCTTGGCACCAGCAACCATTTTGGGGTTCTTAAAGAACCTCTTTTGGTTGCAAACTCTGTTCTAATTGAGACAATGCACGGAGCTTTATATAGTATTAGAGAACTTTAGATACATAGACTATAATTCTGCGTAGTGAAGTAGCGAAGAGAAAATTATAATTAAAGAAATCTTTAAAAATTCATATAGCACCTTTCACGACCTCAGGACGTTCCAGAGCCAATGAAGTACTTTTGAAGTGTAGTCACTGTTGTAGTGTAAGAAATGCGACAGCCAAATTGCACACAGCGAGGTCCCACAAACAGCAATGTGATAATGACCAGATAATCTGTTTTAGTGATGTTAGTTGAGGGATAAATATTGGCCCCAGGACACCAGGGAGAGCACCCCTGCTCTTCTTCAAAATAGTGCCATGAGATCTTTTGCGTCCACCTGAGGGGGCAGACTCAGTTTAATGTCTCATCTAAAAGACAGCACCTCCGACAATGCAGCACTCCCTCAGCACTGCATCTAATTTTCAGCCTAGATTATGTGCCCGTCTCTGGAGTGGAACTTGAACCCATAACCTTCTGGCTCAGAGCAAGAGTACTACCCACAGAGCCACAGCTGAGTCAGATGCTGCATAAACGCCCAGAGTGTCTTACTTTTATGGGAATTGAGTCCCACTGCCCTACATCTACTCGTTCATAGCCAGAAAGAGGATCAAGGACATTCCACACAATGGGTGTGAGCTGTTGTTCATTGCCAAGACAATCCTGATAAGTTGATAATTTACAATCTATGGGGAAACAACATCAATACTAGCTTATCAGAATCTTAATTACCTGTGGTCTCAGAGTCACTTTTACTGAACTTGTGCAAATACACTATGCCTTTTAAAAACGTTAAAAATAACTTTTTCCAAAACTTTGCTGCGGAAAAATGGTCAAAAGGTCCAGATATAAAAGCTTAAACTTCCCTTATCTTTGCTCCTCCCTTTTACACAGGATCATTATTTTTGCTCTTTTCTGCATCTGTACTATGCACCTACATCGTTATGTAACGTGGTGATCAGAAGTGAACGGTCATTCAAAAGTGGTCTAACTAGTGCATTATAAAGCCTTAGCGTGTAGACATGTGCTCTGTAGGCTATATATCCCAACATTCTTTTGTTTTTTCATTGCTTGTCTAGTGATTAAAACTGTCAAATTTACTATTGTTTACAGTTCCCTTTCTAGGGTCTCTCTGTACTAATTCGAATCCATTTATTGTGTGTTTCTGTTGTATATATTTTATTTTACATTTGCATTCTCTGTCCAGCCAGGTGCTTCCAATTTCCCCTCCTGCTCACCAGCTTTATAGTGGTCATGATGCGGACACACGTGAGGTCACTACCCACCAGGTACATGGTACATACTCATGTGACTCGGCCAACGTTGTCTACCTCATACGTTGCAGGAAAGAATGCACCGCGACATGGTACATCGGCGAGACCATGCAGACACTGAGACAACGTATGAACGGACACCGCGCAACAATCGCCAGGCAGGATTGTTACCTCCCAGTCGGGGAACACTTCAGCAGTCAAGGACATTCAGCCTCGGATCTGCGGGTTAGCGTTCTCCAAGGCGGCCTTCGAGACACACGACAACGCAAAATCATCGAGCAGAAACTGATAGCCAAGTTCCGCACCCATGAGGACGGCCTCAATAGGGATCTCAGGTTCATGTCACGCAACAGAACGTGCTCGACATCGTTGTCTGTCTTTCCAGTTTTTAAAAAAAAAACACAAAAAAAAAGTTAAAAGCTTAACTGCAGACGGTAGCATTTGACACGTTGGACCCCCTGTGACCCACCTCATTGTCTTAGCTGTACTCTGATGTGTCTTTGATGTAATGCCTCCCTAACAGATTGTATCTCTGCAGACAAATTGTTCTCTGTGTATATATACTGTGTAATAGATTCCCTCACTGTACCTTTACCTGAAGAAGGAGCGGAGCTCCGAAAGCTCGTAATTTTAAATAAAACTGTTGGACTATAACCTGGTGTTGTGCGACTTCTCATTTTTGACCAGCTTTATAGAGCAGCTCTCAGCCACCAAGCCACACTCCAGCCAGGGTATCATTCAGTGCATATTTCCAATAATAAAATCATGCAAGTCCAGTAAACTTTGAGGATTCCCAAAAACATAATTTCCCCTCAATTAATATTATCAGCTTTTCCCACCCCAAATTTAAGTATACCTTAAAATCTAGAAGATTGATTTACAACAAGTTGGTTACCAGTACATTAAAAAAATTGACCTGTTATCTGTGCATGCAATTACTAACAATGAATTCAATCTCGAACAGGTTTGTATCCACTCTACACCTATGTCCATTTCCCACCCCCCCCCCACCCCAGCCTTTGCATAAAAGTTGTGTGTTTAGGGTACTGAGAGGTTACCCGAACAACAGTAGCAACTTGCATTTATATAGCACCTTTAACGTAGTAAAACATCCCAAGGCGTTTCACAGGAGTGTTATCAATCAAAATTTGACACCAGGCCATATAAGGAGGTATTAGGGCAGGTGACCAAAAGCTTGGTCAGAGAGGTAGGTTTTAAGGAGAGTCTTAAAGGAGGAAAGAGAGGTAGAGAGGTGGAGAGGCTTAGGGAGGGAATTCCAGAGCTTAGGGCCCAGGCAGCTGAAGGCACGCCTGCCAATGGTGGAGCAATTAAAATCGGGGATGCTCAAGAGGCCAGAATTGGAAGAGCGCAGAGATCTCGAAGGGTTGTAGGACTGGAGGAGATTACAGAGTTAGGGAGGGGCGAGGCCATGGAGGGATTTGAAAATAAGGATGAGAATTTTAAAATCGAAGTGTTGCTTAAGCGGGAGCCAATGTAGGTCAGCAAGCACAGGGGGTGATGGGTGAACGGGACATGGTGCGAGTTAGGACATGGTCAGCAGAGTTTTGGATGACCTCAAGTTTACGGAGAACACAGGCAGTCATCCATTATTCTTTCAACTTGTAGAAAGTTACATCCCAAGGTTCTTAACATTAGGATTCATATGTTATGAATTGTTTGAAAGCAGAGCATTTCAGTTTCCCCACAGCTTTGCGGACAAATTAAATACAGCATGACCAAGCTCCGCCTTGGTGGCACGTCATCTAAGTATTAAGCAGGTAATGTATAACCACATAAGCCTCCTGCATTAACTAGAGATACAAGTTAACGTGAAACATACTGGAAAATACACCGCTATAAAAGCCATCTGTAGAATCAAGGATTACATTTATATAACCTCAGTCCTATTCTGAGCCTACAACTAAAGCAGTAGCTTGAGTGGGAAGGAGAATCTTACACATTTAACAAAATGTAGTTTCTATAGCTGAACACTGCCATAGAAATTCTTTGAGTAGTAATATAACTACCATTATAATAAAACATACAGCTTACAGTGTCCTTTTTGTCTGGGCTGAGCTCTATTCAACAGTCTCAGTTTTAATGTTCCCATTAATGACAAAGTTTCATATAATATGACAGTTAACAGGCGCAGCTGTTTTTTCTATCCAGCCAACATCAAACTACTATTAGAATTATTTTTTTTTTTAAATGGTACACACTAAATTACTTCTTTATTCAATTATATTTTATAATCAGACATCACAGTAGGTTCAGAAGAGGCAGGGAGAAATTTGGGTGACAAACGAAAAAAAATTAGGAGTACTATTACAGACATGGAACAAAAGTGGCTGAAACTAAAAAAAAAAAATCATTGGCCCCAAATTTCCACAAGGTTCTCCTGATCTCCTACCACGACATCAGTGGAAATCCTGGAGAAATAGTATGGGCGGCCCTTTTTTAGCCTTTATTCTGCTTCTCTGGGGATTCCGCAGATCTAATCCCCATGGAAATTCCAGGCGATTAAATTTAAAGCAGCTTTCTCCATTTTAAATATTTACAATACTTCTATATGTTAAGGATTGTTCAATTATGTTGACCGCGCAGTTTGTTTAGGTGCTCAAATGCACATCTGTTATAGGATAGTAAAAATGAAAGACAGCTGCATTTCTTCGGATGTTGGTATTCCAACATCAATTAGCAGAGGTTTTTTTTTCTGTTTTACTTTTTTTTAAAAAGGACACACACTTTAAAAATGGCAGCGATGAGTTGAAGACTATCTGGCAGAAACCATGAATACATACAGACATTACAACAGTAAGGAATGAGGCTACTTCTGGGCCTTTCCTCAATCACTCTGGCATGGACAGAATTATTGACAGGGAAGCCGATTATTGTCTTTAACTGTATTGAATGACAAACCTGTGTTTTGGACTGTAGATAAGCTTGCTTACTGGCTCAATTCTTTAAACAAGTGTGGCTACTGCACAGTCACAGCAGGGCAGACACATCAACAAGTCTTCGTCATACTTGGATGTGATGAATCTAATTTCTGCAGTAAATAGCTATAATGGGCAACTCCGCTTCAAGCGCTCTTATCGGCTCAGTAGGAAATGCCCTGCTTGACGTGATTGTGAACCATACAGACCAGGAAAACCCCCAAGCTCAATATCTGATCTGTTCTGACCCGCTGCTCTCAGCTGATCTCATCTTGGGTGGCAATAGGGCCGTTACAACTGGGCTCAGCACCTGCAGACCATGAAGGACAAACGAATCCTGATTTCTGTCCAGTGAGCTTCACTGGTCAGCACGCGCGTTAACAGGGCAGAATCGGGCGTGGTTACGATGCCCTGATGGTTGAACAGTTTCCCAGCGCTCACCATCTAGGTTCGCTAATAAAGAGTGGCCGCTTGGGTGAAGTATAGTAGGGTGTCTGGTACACATGGAAGGGAGATAGTCTGTCTAAGGGGCTACAGCTGATGGGCACCTTGACAGGCACCAAACCTCGATGACAACCGTGTCCATGGAGTTCTTGTAGATCACATACAGTATATCTTTTGATAAAGACATCAGCATTTGGAAAATTACAAAATAGCTAGTAAACCATTATGATTTGTAGCACCTGTGAAAATAACTTTAAAAGGAATGTCTGTTCATCTAACCCAACCATCACTAATGTTTACAAACAAGGTTTTATCTTATAATTATATACCCCCTTCAGATGCTTGCAAAAGTATTAGAAAAATATTTTTGAACATACTAAAAATATACAAATGTTTTCCAAATACTCCCTTATGTACTTCATGGAAGAAGAATGTATTTTCCGAAATAAAACATCCTGTCCCTCTTTGGTAGCAAGTGTCACTTTCCAAAGCCAAATTGTGAATCATTTTTATCAGGAGCTGAAATAAATTTCATACAAGCTAAAGACAACATCAATCCCTCCCTTTTATTTTTACTTCCACTTATCGCTAAAATCATATTTGTTCCAGACAGTAATTTATCGTCCGATAACCACACGGGCCCCACTTTTCCCAGCTCGGGACACGTGAGCACAAATGCTCAAAAAGCAATGGCAGATGGTGCAGGGACAGGTGGGGTCAAATACAATGAGAAAAAGATATACCGTACTTGGACCTTAGCCTTTCAGGGTTCAAACAGAGAATTGAAGAATTTGTCAACGATGGAATAGTTTGGCGGATGCTTGCAATATACTAAACAAATTACAAGTAAACTGGGTAGACCGGGCTTAATAAAACACAAGAATAAAGCATTCACATTCTCTTTCTTCATTTCATCCAAGGTAAACAGCTACGTCCATGTGCTGTCCTTTTATTTGAATCAGCTGCAGATTGTTTCGCTTTGTTGTACTTACATGTGAGGACTGAGCTCATAGAAGTTTCTGTTGCGATATTCTTCTACTTTCTCTGGCGTATAGATGGGCAAGTGTCTGTATGGGTTTACAGATATGACTACACTTCCGATATAAGTCTGTAACAGGAAAAAAACAAAAATATCAAAACATTGATAAATTAGTTGTTCTAAATTATGGGTTTCATGCTGTAAAACAGGAAACTTCACTATTCGTTCCCACACTTAGATAGGTTGTTTGGGAAAGTACAATGTGGAGGCAAGCCCCAAGAGTGGGCTGGAGAATAATAATTCTTTATATTTAAAGTTATCAAATAGCAAATAAACCCCCAGAAGTGAGGATATGCACCAGCGCAGCATAATTTGATGAACTTGATACACCCTGGAAGAATGAAGGAGGAGGTAGCTGAGCATCTAGCAAGTCGGCATTTACTGAATATTCGCTGTATCTTTGGCTCTCAAGACTTATTTCTTAAACATTATTCTGGAATCTAGCGCTGTATAATGAAGAAATAAGTCTTGAGAGCCAAATGTAACAGTAACTGTACCCAACTTTTCAGATTTCAATTTTCTTCTCCAATTTTTCCCCAATGTTTTCCTCTCCTGAAAATCCTGGTTCATGGTGGTTTACAGTCCCATTGACAGTAGCGGCCCCTCAGTACCTCACTCATTTGGTAATTCTACATGTTTCCAAGGCCAGACGGTGAGCGTTGATGGTCTAAATGATCACAAGGGTTTTGGAATCTTTCTGGCTCAGTGTTACAACATCTGATGTATTTATCCACTGAGACAGAGAGGCAGTCAGCAGAATTATAAGACCGCCTTCCTTTAGAGAAACGACAACCTCATTCAGATTCTTCTAGGAATTGACATTGCGAGCACACAAACAACGAGAGAGAGACAATACTCATGAGGAGTCACTGGGGTGCCTTGAAGAACACACGGTCGAGATGCTGAAAAACTTGCAACCAGCTCCACATTTATCACATGGATTGGCGTTCTTCTCAGGTCATGGATGCCAACTGAAGGAATCTGAGACTGGAAAATCACTGAGGTATGGCTGGGTAGTCAGTACTGAATGTTCCAGTCTTGACTTTCCTGAACTGGCATCCAGGCTGAAGAGTGTCACTCTGTAATATGTCTGAGAGCCATCATGGCCTGTCTCACCTCTGATCAGCATTTTGAAAACATAAAACCAAGTAATGAGAACGCCAAATGTATCACTAAGTATTGAGAAAGAATTCTTAAGGGAAATGTCTCAAGTACGATGCCCTTTCCCTCTAACACCTCTTTAGGTTTATAAACGATCTGAAAATTACACAACTAAATATTTATACCCTTTTTTCCTACATTTATTATAAGTACGACCATCACACATTGACTTAATAAGGCTGCATTTGCTGTCATTAATACACCTCTCAGACACTGCCCTGCTCTCTTCAGATTATTCCTGCCAGAGCATTGTAAAGCTCTATCTGCTCCACCCTAACAATGTTCCTCAACAGCAAACTCAGAAAAGCTGCTCCTAATGCAACAATGTGGCATTTTCTGCACCAGCCATCCTGTGGCCTCCTTAGCAAAACTACCAAATTATTATTGTAGGCAATGTTGTGCTGTGGGCTCACTCCTACTGAGAGCAGTGTTGAGAATGGCCAAATATATTTCACACAGGACAAATACGGTAGCAGAGGAATTTCCATCTCGTCACCCTGAAGATTATTGAATTCAAGGCACAAGAGTGAAAGAGCAGGGTCCGAAACCCACTATGTTACTGTATCCCTTACCTCCCACTGTGAAGAAACCACAAAAGTGCACGATGCATACGGAAACTCTTACTGCAGCGCCACTCTAAAAGTTTATTCTTAAAAATATCACTGTCATAATCAGTACAAGATGCGTCTTTTTAAAACCTCATTTTAAAAGCATTCTGTATCTTATGCAAACTGCTGAGGTTTCCCAGACACACTGCAGTTATAGCAGCTGTTGATAGCATTTATAATAGAAACATATGCTCTTCCTGCCAGTTCCACATATGGTTCTACAGTAAGCAGAGGCTGAGGGAAAAATCTGTAGAAGTGGCAATTGCAGAAGTAACTTTGCTGTACATCATGTATGGGAGTAATTCTCTGCAGAGGTCTGGGGCATGCATTTTGGAGTAAACTTTTTATATATATATATATATATATATATACAGTATGTAAATATTTTCTCATCTGTATACTACTTTATAGAGAATAGCCCCACTAAGCCTGGACAAAAACTAGAATGATGAATCATGTACATTGTGGTGATATAGTATTAACAAATAATATACTTCTTTCTTGATTAATGTTTCTTGCAACATCACGACACCTCCATTAAAATAGGAAACAAAGGAACGTGATATAAACATGCTAAGCCTAATATCACCAACAGTAATTTCTAGGCTTTGAATCACTAATAATATAATAGCATACAGTATAAAATGTGGCTCTGCTGCCACAGAATTTTTTTAATCAGAATATGACGGCTTTATCACTTTGACTTTGTTTGACTTGCCGTCTTGTGATTTTGGAGCCAGAATATGATGTTCAACTTTGTGTCCCATTCGGGAAGAAGTGGTCCCTTCAGGGTCATAATTTTGAGACCCACCATGTTTGAGATGAGAAGCACTGTTCTATTAACCATTTCTCTTTATCCTTCATCATATCATGATTACTCGGTGCCTTCATAACTGGGGCTCAATCAAAATTAAAACTGGATTAACAAGCTCCCTGAGCAATGCTATACAGTTTCAGCTGAAAATAAACTCCCGAGCAAGGATGATATGCGCCTAAATCAATAATCATTTGATGGGTTTTGAGCAATGGGTGAAAATCAATATATTTATGGGCCATAAACCCTTCATAATTATCCATTTAATAGCAAGATAGGATTTATTGGCCTGCATTGATAATAATTAGATAAGTTTATGAAGGGGAAAAATTTGTCATGAATGAAGATTGAGCACAGTATGCAATGATAAAAGGGAATGTATATGAATGTGATTTATACATAGTTAATATAATGATAATAGGGATCAGCAACAAACAAGGATTAAACATAATGGAGTCGAGATACCGCTAGGTTACGCTGGTAATTCCGGCGCAATTCACCCAAAATTGGCCAAACCAATGCAAAGGATTGCAGAATTTCAAGTGCAAGTTACGTCCAGGGCAAATCGAATTTTCGCAATCTTTTGTGCTGGTTTAAAAAAAATCCCGCTGGAAGCCGGCTCCGCCCACAAAACTGACCACGCCCCCAAATCGAATGAATCACCATGGTGAGTTTGGGCTAACTGTGCCCGTTTTGGGCCTTCGAGGAGGCTCTTAAAAAATTAAGCTTTTTTTTTTGTTTAGGTACAAGGACACTAATAGGCATGTTTTAAAAGCTTTTAAATATTTAAAAATATTTAATTTTCTAAGAAACTGATTACTGTACACCAATGACACTAGTAGATGGTTCTGTATTGTTTTTTAAAGTAATTTTCAGTTATTTAAAATAGGGTTACTCACAGGTGGTGGACTAGACACGCTGATTAAAAATGCTTTTTTTTGTGATAAGCCTATTTTCAGCTGTATTAATAAAACTCAGAGATACCAACTCTTAAATACAGCAAGGAATACCTTTTAAATGCAAAAAAAATTACATTCCAAAACGCTGCCTGATTGCACTGGTTCATGGACGATTTGACGTTTGTAATTATGCAAATGAGTTTGAGCAGAAACTTGAACCAATCAATTTGAAAACGCAATTTTGAGCGCACTTTGCGCCCAGATTGCCAATTAATTTTTTAAAACCCAATTGCACCCAAAGCGGAAACGCTACCCAAATGTGTATACGTATGTGGAAGAAATTTGATGAGGTCTAACCATAACATATATTTAATCTTTATTCATGTCTTAGTCTTCAAAAATAAAAGTGAGTGTCCCTTCAAATGCACGTTGCCGAAAGGTGAGCTTACTTTTTCCTCCAAACGCAAGGGGGAATGCTCTAAAAACCATAATATTCTTCACTACACCCCCTGGTACATGGTCACTTAGCACAATTGCATCATGCAATTCAAATAGTCAGAGTAATTTACAGCACTTCTTCGAGGGGGTTAGTCTGATGGATTGGCTGAAGCAGCGGATCTTATTTACCCGAATTTCAGGAAAGCATGTGACACTGTCCCACATAACAGACTGGATTCACCTGCCGAATAGCCACAGGATAGCTGGCATAAGTGTTAGGCTGAACTGATGCATGTCTGAAAGGTCAACAGCAAAGGGGGGTGGTGCAGAATGGGGAAATGTCAGAGAGGAAACCGAACGCCAGTTGATTCCCCACAGAGGTCGGTGTTTGGGCTACTGTTTATAATTTTTCTGAAAGATTTAAAGATAGAATATTTGTCCAAGGTATCTAAGTTTACAGACAACAACAACTTGGGTGCAGTGGCCAAAGATACTAGCCAATGTGCAATGATCCAACAGGATCGGGACAGGCTAGGGTAATGGTCAGAGAGGTGGCAGATGGAGTTCAATACTGATAAGTATAAAGTCACAAGATTAGATACAAGTGAGAATGTGGAGCACATATTAAATGGTAACATGCTTGATTCAAAAGCAGAAAAAAAAAGAGAATCTCGGTGTTTTGGTGGATAGGTTGTTAAAACTGTCAGCTCAATATTCACAGGTGGTGAAAAAAGAAAATGCAATGTGGGGATATATAGCTAAAAGTATGGCTTATACATCCAAGAAGGAGATGTTGAAGTTGTATCTAGCCTTGATGAGGTTGCATGTGGAGAACCATGTTCAGTTTTGGTCTCTTACTACAGGAGAGATGTAGAATTATTGAAGAGAGTTCAGTCAAGGGTGGGGAGTCTGATTCCTGAACTTAAAAAGTTTATATATGAGGGAAGATCACCTACCTTGAAACTTTACTCTCTAGCGAAGAGGAGAATGAGGGGAGAACTTGACAGAGATCTTCATGGGTATGGAGAATATGGATCTTCTCTCAAGTACATTGTATCGAACCTTGGTTAGACCACAATTTGAGTACTGCGTACAATTCTGGTCGCCATATTATAAAAATGATATAGAGGCACTGGAGAGGGTGCAGATACCACAAATGTGAGGGTATACCTATCAGGAAAGGATGAACAGGCTGGGTCTCTTTTCTCTTGAAAAGAGAAGGCTGAGGGGTGACCTAATAGAGGTCTTTAAAATTTTGAAAGGTTTTGATAGAGTAGATACAGAGAGAATGTTTCCACTTGTGGGGAAGAGCATAACTAGAGGCCATCAATATAAGATAGTCACCAAGAAATCAAATAGTGAATTCAGGAGAAACTTCTTTACCCAGAGAGTGGTGAGAATGTGGAACTCGCTACCACAGGGGTTGGTTGAAGCGAATAGATTGGATGCATTTAAGGGGCTGTTAGACAAGCATATGAGGGAGAAGGGAATAGTGGGTTATGCTGATAGATTTAGATGAGGAAAGACGGGAGGAGGCTCGAGTGGAGCATAAACACCGGCATAGACTGGTTGGGCCGAATGGCCTGTTTCTGTGCCGTATATCCTATGTAATGATTCATGAACTAGAGGGCACAATTTAAAGTTAAGAGTGTCAGAATAAAATAAGAATTTTAGCCTTTTAGTAAGTGGGTGATAGAATTGTGAAATAAACATATGGCATTTTTATACTTTTATAATTAAACTCTGTTGCGCGATTTTAATTTTGCCCATCATCTTGTAGCATTTTAACTTTTTTTTCTCCCTCTTTACATAGTGTCTTCTCTAATCTCACTACTATTTACCCCGGCTGCTTGCTTTATGCTTGTTTCATGTCTTGGCCTCCTTTATTCTGATGATTACTTATTCATTATTCATCATTATTTCACAAATCTTTCTCTTCATGCCCGAGCCATCCCTGCCACCTTTGTTGTGCAATGTGGTGTTTCTTTTAGTAGATGCATTTACATTTGATGCTTCTGCAGTACAAATTGTGGGAGAGTGCTGTGAACTACAGAAGCACCAAATATAAAAGAGTTGCAGAACAAAAAAACCATGCAAATATTTTTTTTTTTTTTTTTTTTACAAAGAATGGATGAATTCCTATTAGGAAAAGGGTTATAGGATGATTAATTCCAGAATCATAGTAAGCAAACTGATGGGTTGAAAGGATAGACTAATGGATCAATGGTTTTCCATGGCCAAAACATATGTTACAATAATTGTGGAGTAGGAGCTGAGAAAGGAAAAGTTCTATCACAAGGTTTCAGCCACAAGGCCTCCTCAGGTGGAATTAGTGTGAAAAGGCACGTTTACATTTAGCACTTCTGTAGTTTGGATTGCAGATCTGCAGTGACCACCCTGAATTCTGTGTTAGGGATAAAGGAGATGGTTTTAGCAATGTAGACACAGGGAGCTGCAGCATGAACATCGCTCTCTAATGAAGCACCAAATGCAAGATCGCCTACAAGGAGAACCACTGCATTGTATAAGGTAGATGGCAGGGATGGCCAAGAAAGAAAGATTTGCATTTATATAGCACCTTTCACGACCTTAGGGTGTCCCAAAATGCTTTACAGCCAATGAAGTACTTCTTTGACGTGTAGCCACTGTTATAATGCAGGAAAGGTGGCAGCCAATTTGCACACAGCAAGCGCCCAACAACAGTAATGTGTTACGATAGCAAAATACTGCGGATGCTGGAAATCCGAAATAACAACAGAAAACGCTGGAAAAACTCAGCAGGCATCCATGGAGAGAGAAACAGAGTTAACGTTTCAGGTCGAAGACCTTTCATCAGAACTGGAAAAAAGCAGGAAATGAAATAGATTTAAAGCAAGTATAATGCTGGGAAAAGGGGGAGGGGATGAAAGAACAACAGGAAAGGTCAGTGATAGGATAGAAAGCAGGAGAGATTAAGAGACATTAAGAGATATTCAAGGCAAGAGGAGGTGGTAATGTGAGAGGTTAAGGCTAGATGAAGTGTGAAATGCGCTGGCAGAATGAAGGACAGCTGCCAGCCCCTGGGAGGGAAGAAAAAAGGCCAAACAAAAGGGTGGATGAAAAAATAAAATAAAAATAGGGGTCGGGTTATGATCTGAAATTGTTGAACTCTATGTTGAGTCCAGAGGGCTGTAGCGTGCCTAAACGAAAGATGAGGTGCTGTTCCTCGAGCTTACGCTGAGCTTCTGTGGAACAATGCAAGAGGCCGAGGACGGTGAGGTCTGAGTAGGAGTGCAGCGGAGAATTAAAGTGACAGGCGACCGGGAGCTCGGGGTCCCCCTTACGGACTGAACGGAGGTGTTCCGCAAAGCGGTCACCCAATCTGCGTTTGGTCTCCCCAATGTAGAGGAGACCACATCGTGAGCAGCGAATACGGTATACTAAATTGCAGGAAGTACAAGTAAATCGCTGTTTCACCTGGAAGGGGTGTTTGGGGCCCTGGACAGTGGGAAGGCGGGAGGTATAAGGCATGTGTTGCACCTCCTGCGCTTGCACGGGAAGGTGCCGGGCGAAGGGGAAGGGGTGCTGGGAGTGGTAGAGGAGTGGACTAGGGTGTCGCGGAGGGAGCGGTCCCTGCGGAATGCTGAAAGGGGAGCTGAGGGGAAGATGTATTTGGTGGTGGGATCACGCTGGAGGTGGCGGAAATGGCGGAGGATGATACGTTGAATGTGGAGGCTGGTGGGGTGAAAGGTGAGGACAAGGGGAACTCTATCGTGGTTCCGGGAGGGAGGGGCAGGGGTGAGGGCAGAAGTGCGGGAGATAGAACGGACACGGTCGAGGGCCATGTCAACCACTGTAGAGGGGAATCCTCGGTTGAGTAAAAAGGAAGACATGTCGGAAGCACTGGTATGGAAGGTGGCATCGTCAGAGCAGATGCGGCGGAGACGGAAAAACTGGGAGAATGGAATAGAGTCCTTACAGGAGGCGGGGTGGGAGGAAGTGTAGTCCAGGTAGCTGTGGGAGTCAGTGGGCTTGTAGTGAATGTTAGTCAATAACCTATCCCCAGAGATGGAGACGGAGAAGTCGAGGAAGGGAAGGGAAGCGTCGGAGATGGACCATGTGAAGGTGAGGGAAGGGTGGAAATTGGAAGCATAGTGAATGAAATGTTCTAGTTCAGGGCGAGAGCAGGAGACGGCACCAATACAGTCATCAATGTACCGGAAAAAGAGGTGAGGGAGGGGACCCGAGTAGGACTGGAACAAAGAGTGTTCCACATATCCCACGAAAAGGCAGGCATAGCTAGGACCCATGCGGGTACCCATAGCAACACCTTTGATTTGGAGGAAATGAGTGGAGTCAAAGGAGAAGTTGTTCAATGTGAGAACAAGTTCAGCCAGGCAGAGGAGGGTGGCGGTGGATGGGGACTGGTTGGGCCTCTGTTAAAGGAAGAAGCGGAGCGCCCTCAGGCTACCCTGGTGGGGGATGGAGGTGTAGAGGAGGCGGTTGGGGCCGGGAAACTGGAAACTGTTAAAGTGGCGGAGGGCGTCGGAAGAGTCGCGGATATAGGTGGGAAGAGACTGGACAAGAGGAGAAAATAGAGTCGAGATAGGAAGAGATAAGTTCCGTGGGGCAAGAACAGGCTGAAACGATGGGTCTACCATGGCAGTCCTGTTTGTGGATCTTGGGAAGGAGGTAGAAGCGGGCTGTGTGGGGTTGGGAACTATGAGGTTGGTGGCCGTGGAGATGAGGTCAGTGACAGTCTTGGAAATGGTGGCTTGATGTTCGGTAGTGGGGTCATGGTCCAGGCGGAGGTAGGAGGAGGTGTCGGAGAGTTGGCGTTCGGCTTCCGCTGGGTAGAGGTCGGTACGCCAAACAACAACAGCACCACCCTTGTCAACAGGTTTAATGACAATGTCGGGGTTGGATCTGAGAGAATAGAGTGCTGCAAGTTCAGAGGCAGGTAGGTTGGAGTGAGTGAGGGGAGCAGAGAAATGGAGACGGCCAATGTCACGGCGGCAGTTTGCAATGAAAAGATCTAGAGAGGGTAAGAGGCCAGAGGGAGGGGTCCAGGTAGAACAGGAATTCTGAAAGCGGGAGAAAGGGTCAGCCGTGCGGGGGGAAGACTCCTAATCTGGTTTGTTTGTGATATTAGGGCAGGACACCAGGGAGAACTCTCCCCTGCCCTTCTTTGAAATTGGTATGAAGAGAGGATTTGCGAAATAATGATGAAAAAATAATCAAAACAAAGGAAGCCAAGATGTGACAGCAGGCAGGCGGGGAAAAAATTACATGAAAGGAAAAAATATATATTTCAATGTGACGGGGAAAACAAGTAAGTGGACAGAGAGTCTAGTATAAAAAAAAGCTGTAAATTGGTAGTCAGGCAGCAGAAGGTTTTGGTTCCTATTGCTCTGTGGTGATGAGTTTTAAATACTTGGCATCTTTGTATTCCACATTGAGATAAATGAGTGTTAATAAAAATAAATCAGAAGATTACGATAACCAAATATTTGATTGCTCAAAACTGAGTTAAATAAAACCACATACATTTTTTTCTTGGGATACTTTACTGGGAAGTAACTGAACATATCCAGATTGGGAAATGTTGGAACTATGGTGCAGCTATGTAAAATAAATCTGGACTCTAGGGATATTTTTGTTCACTTTAGAATTTGACCCTTGTGCTTGTTGACTCTAAAAAGCTGTGTATGTACTACACAGTGTTCATGCAGTTAAATCTGTTTTCCATAAACTGGTAGCAGACTCCCAAGACCTGGGTAAAATATTGGGCTGCCGGAATCTGAATTAAAAAGGACAATATAAAAGCAGCTTCAGTCCAGGCACAATGTGTAGTTTTGTTTTTTCCCTGAAGGATAGTAAACCAGCAATCAAATCCAACCTCTTTCTCAATACTAAACTACGACTACACAGTACAACTCCTGCTCACCGACTCCAGTACTGCCTACGCTCAGTGCTCAAAAGTCAGAAATGGACAGACGACGTCATGATGATTACAGACCAATTTTTAAAAAAATACAACACTCTGTCATTTCTGGCTGCTGGAAAATGCATGGATTTTATGAAATTCCATTACTGAAATTTCTAAGTTGAAAATTCTCAATCTTTGCCATAGGACCAGCAATAAGTGTTCAAATGGAGGACAGGCACTTGCACAGAGAGGAAGAAAAATCAAAGTGCAAGTCACCCCAGGCTATTCTTACATGTCTCCGCTGCTTACATCATGATAGGACTGCTACTCTAGTGAAACCACTGTTGGATAAATTATATGCAAATGAGATATGAAAAAGGTGAATTCTTAAGGCAAGCTGTGACTAAAATGTTGTTACTATCTTAATCCATAGAATGGAGTGTTTAATTCAGTAAGGAAGAACAAACTTGTAGTTGTAGGAAGTTTTGTGTATCTACTGAATGTTTCACCCTTAGTGTTTTCATTTTTTTGGTGTTATGATTAAATAAGTCTTCCTGTTGAGAGCACAATATAGTTCTGTCCCCAAAACATCATAAATGGTAAGCTTCAAGATAACCATGACTTCATGATGGATTATTGAAGCGAGACGATTGAAGCATTCTACTGACTAACAGAAATTCCTATTACTTACAAATTAAATAGGCAAACATCTTTGCAAAACAAGTCAAGGACCTATATATTAACAATTAGCAATAGCAAGAAGGTTATGAACAATGCATTGCTATTAATTTTCTGTACATTTATCCGAGATGTAGACTTGGGGCTTAACTTTAGAGATGTGCATCACATTTTTATTTTAAAAAAATATCTCACAGAAATGTAGCCATGCTATTTCATATTTGTAAAACTGGTTACAAAACCAACTCTTGCATTTGGGCAGTGGGATTGGCCTCAATTAGGACCGCCACATTATTGGACAATCTAAATGTTGACTTCAGTTGCTCATGGTACATTTGGAAGGTCAATGGACCCTCACAGATGTCCTCTGGCAACTTAACCCTTCCCAATTAAAACAACTAATTTTGGTAGTACAAACGCATTGATTTTTAAATGGACAAGAGACAATTCAGAAATCAACACACAGTAATGTAATTAATTTGGCATTTTAGAAATGATTTGCAATAGCTGCCAGAACCTGCACGAACAAAAAAAAAACCTTTCAATTAAATTGAAGAATAAGATAGAGCCGTTACTACTGGTTTAACACTAGTAACTGCTGTTAGGGCAGTGCAAACAGACAGTATCAAGTTATAACAACAGAAAATGCTGGAAACACTCAGCAGGCCAGGCAGCATCCGTGGAGAGAGAAACAGAGTTAACGTTTCAGGTCTGGGACCCTTCATCAGAACTGGAAAAAGCTGGAGATGTAACAGATATTAAGCAGGTGCAGAGACTGGAGGGGGGAGGGGAGGAAGGAATTGAAGGAACATACTGTGCTTATGTAAGAGGCAGGAAAGATAAAAATGTTGCAAATGGGGATGGCAAAAATCATACAGCATGAAAAATGGGGGCAGGGGTTATAGTTTGAAATTGTTGAACTCAATGTTGAGTCCAGAAGGCTGTAAAGTGCCTAATCGAAAGATGAAAGTACCAAGTTATACCTGTCCACCTACATTACTCTGTGTTTATACAAAGCTGAGAAGTCGCACAAC
The DNA here is from genome assembly GCA_030390025.1 of Squalus acanthias. Classification (NCBI taxonomy): domain Eukaryota; kingdom Metazoa; phylum Chordata; class Chondrichthyes; order Squaliformes; family Squalidae; genus Squalus; species Squalus acanthias. The sequence goes on from CM059427.1 coordinate 9,536,173, forward strand.
ACCAGGTTATAGTCCAACAGCTTTATTTGAATTTATACAAAGTGTAAGTCAAAACCCGTGCACTTCGGTGCAGGTACATAGCTCTGCTCTCAAGCATCCAAATAGTAGGAACCATTTTGTTTTAACATTAGGCTCTCAGGAATTGGGGTAATGCAGCAAACCATGTACTCTGGGGAATTCCATTTCAAATGCCAGTTGAGGATGGAATGGGACATATCTCTATGTATATTCACTGAACAGCCTGATCACCATCTCCATTTCTATCAGCTTATCTTGTATATAATCACCTAATTAATTTAAATATTATTTTGGACTCGTGAAATGTCGCAATTCACTGTCAGCTGTGGCTCAGTGGGTAGCACACTCGTCTCTGAGTCAGAAAGTTGTGGCTTCAAGTCCCACTCCAGGGGCTTGAGCACATAAAGCTAGGCTGACACTCCAGTGCAGTGCTGAGGGAGTGCTGTACTGTCGGAGGTGCCGTCTTTCGGATAAGACGTTAAATCGAGGCCCCGTCTGCTCTCTCAGGTGGATGTAAAAGATCCCATGGCACCATTTCAAAGAAGAATAGGGGAGTTATCCCCGGTGTCCTCCCAATATTTATCCCTCAATCAACATAACAAAAACAGATTATCTGGTCATTATCACATTGCTGTTTGTGGGAGTTTGCTGTGTGCAAATTGGCTGCTGCATTTCCCACATTACAACAGTGACCCCACTTCAAAAGTACTTCATTGGCTGTAAAGCGCTTCGAGACGTCCGGTGGTCGTGAAGGGCTCTATATAAATGCAAGTCTTTCTTTTCTTTTACCATACAACTGAGAACAACACCACCATTTTTGATGAAATTACTACCAGCTTATACTGAAGATCCTAGTGATAACTTTCCATCATTTAGCTCATAAGGGATCAGATTAATGCAAACCAGTCTCCAGTCATAAAATGCTTCATGGCTGTGTGACAAGTAAATCTCTCAAGAACCATTGTTTTACTTCTCATTTTCTCTTCTCTCTTAAAAGTATTGTTTCCTTTTCTTTTATTGGGAAACCAAAGTGAAGAACCAATATCTACATGCATGGGTCACCAGGGTTGAAAAGAATACAAGAGAGCATACACTGGTTGTATGGTTCCATGGGTGCCAACCTCCTCTCTGTACTTCACCATGTGACAATTTATCATGTGTGAACCTAGACCGAGTGTGGGGGATAAGGCTTCACATCTGACACTAATCCTTTCCTCATCCAATTTTCAAACACATGCACATTCTAACAATGTCATTGGATAGTAATCAAAAGCAGCAATCTTTACTGTTTATCCCCTTCCTAGCCCAGGGACCCCCGAGGTAACTGTAGTGCAGCTACTACTGACATCAACTAACTCAGCACAGATACGTCCTGTCTATATGTCAGTATCACACCAGGCAATGCATTTGCCGATTCAATATCACTTTTAAAGGCACCAGTTCCAGCTCAGCTAGTGGAAACAATAAATAGGAATCATGATTTTTTTGTAAAGCATGCATTAAATTTCAAACTAAAACAAGGAACAAGTTCAACTGTCACTAGAGTTTAGGAAGCGGTTTCAAATTTGCAACCTTTTGCTATCAACAGGCACTAATTATTCTAATTTAAGGCACTCCTTAATAACCTACCTCTGACCAAGCTTTTGGTCATCTATCCTAATATCTCCCTTTTGGCTCAGTGTCAAATTTTGTCTGATAACGTTCCTATGAAGCAGCTTGGGATGTTTTACTACGTTAAAAAGGTGCTATATAAATGAAAGATGTTGTTGTAAATCTGATATCTTCAATATGTTGACCGAATTCTGCCTTCTACATCTGTCTCTCCAAATTGAATGTCTATCCAATACTTACGTATAATACCCATGATGTGGAGATGCCAGTGTTGGACTGGGGTGGACAAATGTGAGAAGTCACACAACACCAGGTTATAGTCCAACAGTTTTATTTGAAATCACAAGCTTTCGGAGCGGCTGCTCCTTCGTCAGGTGACGACTTCACCTGACGAAGGAGCAGCGCTCCGAAAGCTTGTGATTTCAAATAAAACTGTTGGACTATAACCTGGTGTTGTGCGACTTCTCACATACGTATAATACAATCAATGGATTCCCGATAGACCAAGCTGCTGTCATATTAAACAGTTCTACTCCATCAATATTTCTTAAAGATGGAAATAAGTCATGAAATGTCTAAATAGTTGACGAGGGTATTTTTGTAGAGGATCACATTTGAAAGGCCACCATTGAAGGTCACACTGCAGCCATTAAAATACATTGGTTACTACCACATTGTTCCTTTTCTCTATGTAACCTTTGTACACTAACGATTGGGCCCCCACTACCAACCAGTAATCATTTCCAAGATTGCTGAACAAACATACTCAGGGTCACATCAGCATCAGAACACTTGGCCTAACTCCCACTTGACTGAAATGCATGTTTTCCTTTTCTCTCTCCTTGTTTTTGTAGCCCAGGGTTCTCGCTACACAAATAAGCCAAAAATCAATAGCTAATAGCCTACCAATGATCACAATTCCACTTTTAACACTGCACAGAATTTCTTTTGAAGTTACTGAGGACAAATGCCAGATGTCCATTTGAACCACCATTTTAAATGTAGCTGATCAATTATTTTCCACAACAGCCATTATTATCAAACTGAGTGAGAGGATATGAAAACTTAAAACAGCACTCATTACAAATTGTGTTTGTTATCAAGTTATTGTTGATCGCTTACACAGCTGCTTTTCTGGGCAGATTGACTGCAAATACATTTTTTTCTTGCACAATCCAATTTTCTCCCCTCTGTCAAAGGTGCTGAGCTAATAAACAATAATACCTGTAATTGTATGGCACATTATCATATCAAAGCAACTCAAAGCACTTCACACAAGTATTTTTGAACTGTAGTAACTATTTATATAGGCAAACCTTGCAGCCACTAACACCCAAACAGCAAAGACATGTGATCAATTAATATGATAGCAAAATACTGCGGATGCTGGAAATCCGAAATAACAACAGAAAACGCTGGAAAAACTCAGCAGGCCAGGCAGCATCCGTGGAGAGAGAAACAGAGTTAACGTTTCAGGTTGAAGACCTTTTGTCAGAACTGGAAAAAAGCAGGAAATGAAATAGATTTAAAGCAAGTATAAAGCTGGGAAAAGGGAGAGGGGATGAAAGAACAAAAGGAGAGATTAAGAGACATTGAGAGACATTAAGAGATAATCAAGGCAAGAGGTGGTGTTAATGTGACAGGTTGAGGCTAAAAGAAGTGTGAAATGCACTGGCAGAATGAAGGACAGCTGCCAGCTTCTGGGAGGGAAAAAAAGGGGGGGCCAAACAAAAGGGTGGATGAAAAAATAAAATATAAATATGTGATCGGGGCTGAGGTTATGATCTAAAATTGTTGAACTTGATATTGAGTCCAGAGGGCTGTAGCGTGCCTAAACGAAAGATGAGGTGCTGTTCCTCGAGCTTACGCTGAGCTTCCGTGGAACAGTGTAATAGGCCAAGGACGGTGAGGTCAGAGTGGGAGTGGAGCGGAGAATTAAAGTGACAGGCGACCGGAAGCTCAGGGTCACCCTTACGGACTGAACGGAGGTGTTCCGCAAAGCGGTCACCCAATCTGCGTTTGGTCTCCCCAATGTAGAGGAGACCACATCATTTCACACTTCTTTTAGCCTCAACCTGTTACATTAACACCTCCTCTTGCCTTGATTATCTCTTAATGTCTCTCAATGTCTCTTAATCTCTCCTTTTGTTCTTTCATCCCCTCCCCCTTTTCCCAGCTTTATCCTTGCTTTAAATCTATTTCATTTCCTGCTTTTTTCCAGTTCTGACGAAAGGTCTTCGACCTGAAACGTTAACTCTGTTTCTCTCTCCACGGATGCTGCCTGGCCTGCTGAGTTTTTCCAGTGTTTTCTGTGATCAATTAATATGTTTTTAGTACTAATTAAGGGAGGACATTAAGAAAATGTTCTGCTCTTCTTTGAATAGTGTGATGCGATCATTAATGTCCACTGGCAGAACAGGCAAATAGGACCTCACTTAATCTCATCTGAAGGACGGCACCTCAGACAATGCAGCACTCCCTCAGTACCACACTGGAGTTTCAGCCTATATTATGAGTTCACACCTTAGTATGGTGCTCAATTTCACAACTTTTGGACCTGCAAGCAGGAGAGATACTGATTGGGCCAAGCTAATACATCAGATTCTGAGCCAGTTGAACAGGAGCCAGGCCCTCAAGTCTCTCACCCAAGTAACCACTCTTTAATAACCTGATACCCAAATGTATATATGTAAGATACGAAGTAGGTCAGTAAAACAAGTGACAGTTAGGAATATAGAACAAAATGTGGGCAAATTGAAGGGAGGAAGATGGACAGTCGGAGCCAAGATGACGTAGAGGAGATTACAAATAGTAAATGCTGTCTAGCAACTGAACACAAAAGAGCAGGACTTGGGAAAGGAATGAAGTATGGAAGGTATTTAGGGGTGTGATATTAGAGAAATGCAAGTCAAAGAATGTACTCACAGGTTAGTCATAACTGAAACTGGGCGTACATTTCAAGTTTAGTGAGGATCTGGAACCGAAATCATGACTGAACAGTTTGGAATGGCTGTAGTTAACAATAAAATTATGGCATATACCACCAATGTACCACCACCTTTAGCCTGAAACTGTGCTGCTTTATTTCTTAAATAGGCTGTTTTGCACTGTAGAAAAAGAGAGAGAGAGAGCAAAGCCTAAAAGTGGGTGTAAACTATGAGCACACTTAAAAAGGAAATGTTCAGAAAGACACTAAATCTAGATAAAATTGAAAAATGACCAATGTTGAATGGAAGGTTGTTTGACAATCACAATTTGGAACTTTATTTTCTGGGCTTTGGATCATTTTTGATGGTAGGGAAAGGTCCATACATGCTCATGATTGAGAAACTACATCACTGACTGACTTCTACAGGAGAGATCTGCACTCAACCTGCCTGGAGCCAAAAACAACGTCAATCAGTAGCGTTTGTTACTGTCACCTGACTGTAATCTCGTGATCCTGACCAACGGTTCCACCACAGACCCAATTCACATACAGACCGGGGTCAAGCAAGGCTGTGTCATCGCACCAACGCTCGTCTTGATCTTCCTTGCTGCAATGCTCCATCTCACCCTCAGTAAGCTCCCCGCTGGAGTGGAGCTAATTTACAGAACAAACGGGAAACTGTTTAACCTCCGTCGCCTCCAGTCCAGATCCAAGGACGTCCCATCCTCTGTCATCGAATTACAGCATGCAGACGATGCTTGCGTCTGCGCTCACTCGGAGGACGAACTCCAAACCATCGTCAACACCTTCACCGAAGCGTACGAGAGCATGGGCCTTACACTAAACATCCGTAAGACAAAGGTCCTCTACCAACCTGCCCCTGCCACACAGTACTGCCCCCCGATTATCAAAATCCACGACAAGGCCTTGGACAACGTGGACCACTTTCCATACCTCGGGAGCCTACTGTCAACAAGGGCAGACGTCGATGACGAAGTCCAACACCACCTTCAGTGTGCAAGTGCAGCCTTCGATCGCCTGAGGAAGAGAGTGTTTGAAGACCAGGACCTCAAACCCGGCACTAAGCTCATGGTCTACAGAGCAGCAGTGATACCCACCTTGCTGTATGCCTCAGAGACATGGACCATGTACAGCAGGCACCTCAAAGCACTGGAGAGGTATCACCAATGCTGCCTCCGCAAGATCCTGCAAATCCATTGACAGGATAGGCGCACCAACGTCAGTGTTCTAGCTCAGGCCAACATCCCCAGCATCGAAGCTTTGACCACACTCGTACAGCTCCGATGGACGGGTCACATCGTCTGCATGCCTGATACGAGACTCCCAAAACAAGCGCTCTACTCGGAGCTCCGACACGGCAAGAGAGCCCCAGGTAAGCAGAGGAAACGCTTCAAGGACACCCTCAAAGCCTCCTTGAAAAAGTGCAACATCCCCACTGACACCTGGGAATCCCTGGCCCAAGACTGCACAAAGTGGAGGAGAAGCATCCGGGAAGGCACCGAACACCTTGAATCTCTTCGCCGGGAGCAAGCGGAAGCCAAGCGCAAGCAGCGCACGTCAACCCAAGCACCCCACCCACCCGCCCCTTCAACCACCGTCTGCTCCACCTGTGACAGAGACTGTAGGTCCCGCATTGGACTCATCAGTCACCTGAGAACTAATTTTTAATGTGGAAGCAAGTCATCCTCGGTTCCGAGGAACTGCCTAAGAGAGAGAGAGAGACTGTAGTATCAAGGGGTACTGATAAAACAAGCGAGTCTCGAACTCCAAAGACAACAAGATTACTGAAGGCAGGACTGCTAAATCTACCATAGAAATATTCGAATGCCAAGTCTTGCTGTGTGTACATATTTCTTAAAAATCACCACAGATCTGGAAAATGTGTTGTGCAATGGATTGGTGCACGTAAGTGCGCTGTCCTTTCATCTCTGGGACCTGGGTTCAAATCTCATCCAGTCTGATAGGATGAAACTATCCTTTCTGTTGGCTGAAATGTGTGTGTATAGTCTCAATACTGTCCGAGTAAGGTGCAGAACCAAAGCACAAACCCACACACAATTCAACACTCAGGTAAAACATAACGATGACTGGTGCATCAAATGTTCATGAGACCATGCTTTTTTCAGTTTAGGAATAAGGGACATTGTTGGGTACTGTAAAGGGAGTGGTTGATGCTGTCATTAAGTGTCCAAAGAGAAAATTTCCCAGCACTGATATCACTCACTTTGATAAATACAAAAGCAATAAAATTCTGACTTGGATATTCTACACCACTTCCTAAATTTCAATACACAAATCTTAAGCCTCCAAACAGAACTTTTGGGAATTGATTTTGAATATGACAAGTACTTTGTTTTGTAGATAGTATCCTACGGTTTTCCTGCATACAGATATCATTGGAATTCTTCTCATTTGTAAAATTGAGCAATGTATCTTTTTTAGAATAGCGGACAGAAGAATTTTATATGAACATGCTAAATGTTCATGTAATGTTCAGCATATTTTCCAGGCTACATAGTGCCTCTCATGTCCTTAGAGAGAGTGTTGCAAAGCCTTTCACAGCCAATGAACTACTGTTGAAGGGCAGTCGTTTTAGGCACAGCAAGATCCAACAAACAGCAATCAGATGAATGACCAGGTGACCTGTTGGTTGAGGGATGAATGCAGTTTTACTTTTACAATGGTACGACAGTTTAAAAAGTTTGAAGAATGCTGTTAGGTCTAGTTGTAATCACTAATGAAATGATGTGGGGGCAACAGAAAGAATTCAAGGACAGTTCAAGTTTTCAATTATTGATGGATGAAAAAAGGTCAAAGAAGTTAATTCTATTCTCATTGCAAAGAATGAAGTGGGGCAGAAACATGATCCAAATTTTTCAAAGAACAAAGGGAACCAATAAATTGGATGGAGGGAAATATTTTATGTGGAAAAAGCATGAAGAACCAAAAGGGACATGAACTTAAAGAAGTCACCAAGCTGAACAGCACTTAAATACAGTACTTAAAAGTTGTTCACGTATGTAACATGGACTGGCTCAGTATGGAAAAGCCTTCAGAGCTTAACTGAACTACATTGTGAATCATATCATCCAGCTGTGCAGGAAACACAATGCCAGCACAGTTCCGAATCAGTCCCGACAACCTCGGACTACTGATCAAATGAGGCATTTAATGGTCAAAAATAGACATCCGTCAGCAACACAACTTGCCACATTTCTGGAAAGTAGTGCAGCTGACATCAGCTACAGCGTGACAAAGACAGGTTATGATTGGGTGACTTACAAAAAGCATATTTCAGTGCCAGAAAATGTGTGCAAGTGTCTTCTGAAAAATATCCTATGGTTGGATAACTCAAAAAAAAATACTTTCAGTTGCTGCCCATGTTTTAATGACCAATATCTACTACCATCTGTGAAGGCAACAATCAAGTCCCTCATCCTCTGGGATTGTATGTTCGGCTTCAACAGATTAACACCTTGGTTTCATCAATAGTGTTTTGAACAAAGACATTCTCCAAAACCACAGCTCCATCTGCAATACATCTCCCGGAAAACCAGGACACATTCCAACAGGATAATAACCTGAAATACAAAGTTTGTGAAGGATCTCCTAAAAAAAAGTTTGCTGAAAAGGCTTTTCTAGGCTTCCACCAAATAATGTCTGTACCACTATTTAGAGACTTGCAAAAAATGTCTGGAGTCCAGTATTGCTCCACTATTGAAATGTAGAGGTGCATCTTGCAACAATTGGCAGAGTCCTTGGTCTATTCCATTTCTAGATAGCTGCAGTTTACGACCAAGCTCTCAGTGAAAGCATCTACCGCCGGTACTGACCTATGCCATTAGGAACACACTGAACTCCCCTTGAAAACTCTTATTAAAAAGTTAATTAAATTTGATTGTCTACATATGATAGGCTGAACACATGCTAAACTAAGCAAGATGCAGCATGCTGATGCCAGTACATTGAGCTAAATCACTGCCCAATATCTGTGACGTGCTGGAAGTACTGTCCAACCACCAGCATGGATTTCTTTTCTAAAAAGGCACTTTGAAGAAAACAGCACTATACAAAAACATAATGTGCTCAATTATACAAAAGAAGCGAAATAACTAGGGGCGCGAAATTCAGTAGCACCCGTTTCAGGGTGGTAACGTTGGAGAGGCGTGACATCCTGCGCCCGGCGAGGAAGTCCCGCCCCAGCCGCGAAATTCGCCATACCGCCCCGCCCAGGAAGTGGAGCGCAATATCGGGCGCTCCACTTCCTGGTGGGGCGGTAACCGTGGTGATGTCGGGGCGCGATCGGCAGCGCTCCGCGTAGGCTCCGCCGAGCGCTGCCGCGTTTCAAAGCCCCTCCCCTTCTGTTAAAGGGGAGGGCCGCTGCGCACTCTGCAGGGCCTCCGACAGCCCCAACTAGGCCAACAGGGCAGTGTGGTACCATGGCAATAGCCTGACACCGTCCGCGGTAGCCTCGCGGGCCGCGGCCGAATTTCTGCCGCAGGGCGGTAAGGGGCCACCGCGGGGCACTAAGGGGTTGCCGCGCTCGGCGATGATGTCATCGCCGGAGGCACGGCGGCCAGGGGCGCTACTGGCGGGGACGCGACACTATCGGGTAGCGCCTCAGCAACGCCCCGCCGAATTTCGCGGGAGGCGCTGCTTTTGCCCCTCCGCCGGGCGATAATCCCTTTGCTAACGGCAGGTGCAAAGGAGCCAAATTTCACCCCCTAGATTTCCTTAAACAGTCAAAGTACAGCCATTAACTGCAGGTTGCTGATTATTTGAGGAAACCAATACAAAAAACCTCTTTCACTAGGGAAATCAAATAGCAATTATTAACTTAAAATGTGAGTTTCTAAATTGGGGTAATGCACCTGGATCCCCCCCACCTCAATCCCCACCCACCCCTGTCAATTTACAAATATTGAAAAATACCCTTTCAGTTCTTTAGGGTTGAACTAATAGCACCTCCCTCCCCTGTGACCTGTAACACCGAGATAGATAAGAGCAGCAATGTTACTGTGGGAACACAATCACCTCCAAATCGCACACCATTCAAACTTTGAACATGCGTCACTGTATCAATATCCTAGAATTCCATCCCGAGAGCACCATTACCACAAGTGCAGCTGCAGTTGAAGGAGAAGGCCCACCACCACCTCCTCAAGCAACTAGGGATGGGCAATAAATGCCATCCCTGCCAGCATCGCCCATATCCTGAGAACAAGCAATAAATCATTTGGAAGTTCAGGCACATTCCGGAGAACAATTTTAAATGAATGTTGAAAGTCATACAACACATGCCCGAATCTATAATATGCACTTCCTTCAGGTGGCGTTTCATGGGGACAATGCAATGTCAGAAAATTACACCTTCAGTGTTGTGGAAGCACTTTAGTCACTTTGTTTGCTGCTGGAATTTTTTTATAATGGAACAGGGATGCACGTTCTCCAGTTTCAAGAGCATTGCCTTAATGGTTTTTTTCCATTCCCACCCACCCCACAGAGACACACCACAGACTGGCTGAGATAATGTCTCATATACTGCGAGAAGACATTTCGAGAAGGCACGCTGCACATAGCCTTTAATTGCCGCTACAAAACAGTGGCCCGGAATTTGCAGTCAGCGGCGAAGCAAAGGCCGACTCCGCTGGCCCCAAAGAAAGCTGGCCACAAAGATCTCGCGATCTCTGTGGCGAGAAGTTTGCCTTTTTCGACGCGCAAGTGATTTCAGTGTGATATAACGGGGGATCACTGGAGCGCTCTGCTGTCTAAGCAGCCAATCACAATGCAGAATTCTCACAGGCAGGGGAAGCAGAAAATGAAAAGCTGCTTTTATTGCCTCTTTTTAAAAATGTTACAGAGAGCAAAACAAAGATTGGGACTCTCACATGGGGATAAGGTAAAACTGAAATAAATATGAACAAGCGTTAAAAAAAAAAATTAATTGTAAAGTTTCTTAAAAATTGGAGGTTTTATCATCATAATGGAGAAATTTGACACACCACAAAATTAAAATTAGTTTTTCAGGGCCATAACATTTGTTTAGCAGTCAATACGCTGTTAAAACCCCAGTTACACCTAATCCAACAATGCCTAACATTTAGTGGAGTATTTAACAGCGATATTACCGCGGAAATTCATCAATTTCACTGATTACTGCCTATGGGGCTGGGGGGTGGGGGGAGAAAAAAAAAGAGTGCCACACCACAGCCAGTGTCGGAGCAGTGAATGACTGACTGCAACTGCAGGATTTCTGCATTTAGATGCACATGCGCTACATTCTGAAGTTGTGGTAAGTTTCAAAGGGGTAATAACAGCGAATGCTGTTACATCGCCAGTATTACCCACCACAAATTCCAGGCCATAGGTATATTATAAAGCAACTGAACAGAACTATAATACAAGCCCTCCGGTTTATGCTGTAGGAAACAAACAGCCAAATATCAGCACAGTATCAAATATTGTTCAATATTAAAAGCTCCTCTCAGGATCACCTTTTAAAAACAGCCTTCTTGTACATCACAATGTTTCTATTAAAGATGAATCAATAACTGTCATTTTTTTTTTATTGTGCATAGAGGTTTCAGTTTATAAAACTGTCAAATCTACCAATCTGACAAATGGATCATACAGCTGTCCAGTGGTTATTATGAAAACGTACGGCTTAACATAACATTAACACAAAATGAAAAGAAATTGCTATAAATCTCAAATAATGACAGAAAATGTTGGCGAAACAAAGCAGATCAGCCAGCATATGCAAAGAGTAAAGATCATACACTGCCTTTTCTTTTTAAAAGTGCTGACTGACCTATTTTTGTATTTGCAGCATTTTCTGTTTTTATTCCTCAACATAACACAACACAACACTACTTTTGCGATAGCAAAATACTGCGGATGCTGGAAATCCGAAATAACAACAGAAAACGCTGGAAAAACTCTACTTACTACTTTTGCTTGGATCCCCGAATTAAAGAGTATTTTTTTTTACTGCTTTAAAAGTTCCTGCAGTTTACTACTTCAAGCTTTCACACAGTAAAGTAGAAGTGCGTCAATCATGCTAAACAGAGCATTTTGCACCTCACTAAGTCTGCTGTTCAGAGCTCATTCATCCATTGCAATTGATGCTATTCATCGCTATTCATATGCAATAGATTCCAAATCAGTACTGTTCACTGACCCATCGCTGCACTCAATAGCAGTGAATATCAGACCCTGCTCACTGCTATTCAACAGCATTGCAATTCTATGCAGCACTTTGGCAGCTTTTACGGTATTTCATATTTTGCTATAGCCTCATCCAACTTCATAACAATATTTCACAATATTCTAAACTTTAAGTCTATTACTACATAAGAACATAAGAAATAGGAGCAGGAGTAGACCAATCGGCCCCTCGAGCCTGCTCCGCCATTCAATGAGATCATGGCTGATCTGATCCTCACCTCAACTTTAAAGAAGACAAGAAGTAGGAGCAGGACCCGGCCACTCGGCCCCTGGGCCCGCTCCGCCACCCACAGGGCCCTGACCGATCCGAACTCAGCCTCATGTCCAATTTCCAGCCCGCTCCCCGTAACCCCTAATTCCCTTTACTTCTAGGAAACGGTCTATTTCTGTTTTAAATTTATTTAATGAAGTCGCTTCCACAGCTTCCTGGGGTAGCAAATTCCACAGACCCACTACCCTCTGAGTGAAGAAGTTTCTCCTCATCTCAGTTTTGAAAGAGCAGCCCCTTATTCTAAGATTATGCCCCTAGTTCTAGTTTCACCCATCCTTGGGAACATCCTCACCGCGTCCACCCGATCAAGCCCCTTCACAATCTTATATGTTTCAATAAGATCGCCTCTCATTCTTCTGAACTCCAATGAGTAGAGTCCCAATCTACTCAACCTCTCCTCATATGACCACCCCCTCATCCCTGGATTAACCGAGTGAACCTTCTTTGTACTGCCTCGAGAGCAAGTATGTCTTTTCTTAAGTATAGACACCAAAACTGTATGCAGTACTCCATTACTCTACTACTAACAACAGTGGCTATAATAATCTAATACAAAAAGGAGATACTGCAAGTGCTGGAGATCTGAAATAAAAACAGAAAACGCGAGAAACACCCAGCAGTTCAGTTAGTATCTGTAAAGAGAAAGGAGGGAGTTATTGACATTTCAGGTGTGTAGCCTTCACCAGAATGCGTTCAACAGACTACAGAACTCATACCAGCAATACTCAAACAACCCAACTTTAAACTGGGGAAACACTTGGAAGAGAATACTGATGTGCTACAACTCAGTTCTAAGCTGAAGCTGACTGACAGCAAAAGCTAAGTCACCTTCGACAGCGCATAAATACAGACTTTATGGTCTATTTTTAGTTCTTAGTTACAAATGATAGACACATGAAATTATTCTTGGCCTTCTGTATGAATGCACATACATTTCTTCCCTCAATACAAGACTGTTTTACTTTGTCTCTCGGGAATAGGTTTGTTATCAAGAGACAGCTGTCTAAGTGTAATTCTTTACTCTAAAGTACAGCTTATTAATAATCAGGAAGCACTTTTCAAAATTCCTTGATGCACAGATGGAACTCTTAATTTGCTTTTCAGAGCATAAACAGCATATTTATCAGTGTAACTTCAAAATTCAACGATGCTAGATTGAAGTATTTCAATAGCAATCAGTGTTAGCATAATGGAAAGATGATTACTAATGCGCAAAGCTGGCTTAAGAACTTTTGGGGCCCTTGGCATTTGGCAGCCCCCTCTCCCCTCCCCCGGGGGGATTGGGAGCCATTAAAACACAAACGTGTAGTAAAATGCATGAAGATGTAGGGCCATAGAATGTTTACACACTGTGTTAACAACAAAGCAAATCATATCACAATGTACGATGCTTAAATTAAACATATTTGCATGGGAGCCCCTGGCAGGGACCCCATATTTGGCTGGAACCCCTGGCCACAGCCTCCCGTAGGCCCACACATTAATTTGCCCCTGCGAATGCCCGGGTCATTTCAAAATGTTACGTCCTTCTAAGTAATGTGCGCATGATCATTTTGAAAAATATTTAAGGAGGTAAAAATGTTAATGGCAATACTGCACAAAACAAGAATTCAATTTTCAAAGTCCCCACATTGGTGCCAATTGTGACAAGCATCTCAGAATGTTAAGAACAGGCCGCAAGAAACTTTATGCCTTCAAAATGCTTTTGAATCATATTTTGAAACTATGGGGATGGTGGGGTGGCGAACAGGTATATTCGCTCAATTCTATGGTGATCCTTAGCCATCCTAGGGGTCACGAGGAAGAAATATTTTTTATCTAAGTTCCAAATTGCAACACTTCCCCCCACCCCCCATGAACAGTAGGAATACATATTCAGTCCCTACATCTACTTACATAATTACCATCTGTTTTAGGTAACTATGTTATCTAACCACCAACTGTGCATCCACAGCTTAAGCATGCTTCAAATAAAATGTTTTGCAAGTGTAAGTTTATCTTATGATACATTTATTGTGTAAGTTGTGGGGGCGGGCGGAGCTTTTAGAAGTGACTTGCACAAGACTATGGTGACCATAACGCACAATAACAGGAATGACATCAATATAGTATCTTAAGGCTCGTTACAGCTCAGTGTAGTATAGGTCCTGGGAAAGTAATTCCTAAACAACTTTTCTGTGTTGCTCTCCTATTTTTAAGTAGCGCTTTTCCAGTCTCCCATAGTTACCATTGGAAGCCAATTGGCTACACTAGGACTAGATCCTATGTGTATGCATTGAGTGTCCTGCTACCATGACTCAATTTCAGATCATGACACACATAGTGAGGCGGTTAAATTTTCGCAATGTAACGGCAGGAGCCCAACCCAAGCGGACATTTCAGTGCAGTATTGAGGGAGCACTGCATTGTGGGAAAGCTGTCTTTTGGAAGAGATATTAAACTGAAGCCATCTGCCTGTGGAGATGGATGTAAAAAATCCCATAGCACTTTTTCAGTAGAGAAGCAGGGAGTTGTCCTGGCCAACATTAATCCCTCAACCAACATCGCCAAGTGGCCATTCACCTCATCAGTGTTTGTAGATTCTTTCTGTGTGCAAATTGGCTGCCTACAAAAAACAACCGTGACTATACTTCAAAAGTAATTCATTGGCTGTGAAGTGTTTTGGGTTGGCTGAAGCCTCTCCCACCCAAGGTGGAGCAGTGAGGCATTGATCCAATGGCAGCATTTTCTATTGGATTCAATGAGGTTGGGTCAGTTACTTTGTGGAGTGCCTTCAATGGCAGGAGAATTGCGAGTCGGCACTCAGAAGGTAACAGTGTAATAATAGCCTTTGCCTTTTATTGTTCAAGGTAACTGAAAACAACCAGATCCACTTCCCTATCTTCAATTAGTTGATGCGATATACACAGGAGGCCCTTATCTTGTAGTTACATATTTGGTGACAGAAAGGTTGGTGTCATTCTTCTGCTAGTTGGAATGTTTCAGAGTAACAAAGTGCCTCCTTTAGCATCAACGAAAACTAATAAGCAATCAAGGACTCCCAAGACTTAGCTGCCTGCTATCAGCTAAGTTGTAAGTGTGAACAAGTCTATACCTCATTTGCCATTTCTAATGTTAAACAAGGTTAGACTGAGTTACGACCCAACTAAAGAGATAAATACAATTATTCTGTAAAATGTAAATTTGCCAGTACAGCCCAAGACCTCTGCTTTCATCGGGCGAGTTTAACGAACATACATTATCTGGAAATCTGTAAGAAATAGATGATCATTTCATGCAGAATGGATTTTAATAGCACTTACATATATTTCACTGTGTTCAAAGCGCTTTTTGAGATTTTCTAAGAATGTGTCTTCGGTGAGAGGTTCTAAAAGTACACTGTCCCCCACCCCTATCATGTTGTCCAGAAGGGATGTTTTCACCTCTGATTTCGCCATTTTCCCCCTGAAATAAAATAGAAAACAAGTTAGAACTTGGCAGTTTACACTTACATCCACAAAACAGCTGTTTCCTAACAATCTATGTTCCTCTGACATCAGGAGATCAGACATCATTAAAGATATTAATTTTTCAAACAAACCAGAATCAAGGAATATGGGGATAGGGAAAGTGGGGTTGAGGTAGAAGATCAACCATGATCATATTGAATGGCGGAGCAGGCTCAAGGGGCTGTTCTATGTCCTACTCCTGCTCCTATTTCTTATGTTCTTATATTTTTATGACCACACTGGCCAACAGCCTAGAGAGCCTCGAGGGAGATTGTCCTCAATATGTCTACTGTCATTGTAAGTCAGAAATGTTCCTTACCCCTTGAGGTAAAACAAAACTACTGATGCCTTCATATAATCATCCTTCCATGTTTAATCTATAAAGGTACACAGTAGATGAGATTTTAGATTGCAATTTGGATAGTCAATTTTTGGAGAAATAACGATTCATTGCTTATCGTAGTGCCATCTCCACAGGTACAACATGGGCTGAATGAAGTTGCACTTTGTATGAATAAAGCTAACAACAGACAATATATGGATGCTGACATCATTTGGAGTTTGCACATTCTCCCCGTGTCTGCGTGGGTTTCCTCCGGGTGCTCCGGTTTCCTCCCACAGTCCAAAGATGTGCGGGTTAGGTTGAGTTGGCTATGATAAATTGACCCTTAGTGTTACGGGGGATTAAATACGTGGGGTTACGGGGATAGGGTGGGATATGTGTCGGTGCAGGCTCGATGGGCCGAAATGGCCTCTATCTGCACTGTGGGGATTCTGTGATCACTAGTCACTTATCCTAAATATTCGACTGCAGTGACAAGATCAAGATTTTATATCCAAATTAGCTTGCAGATTAATACTAAATAATAACCTGCTCAGGTTCTGAAAATCTGATTGAACCATCATTGTCACACGCTCTTAATGTCATATTTGGTGTGATTGAGATATTACATTGTTACAGCCTTTACAGTAATTACAGGCAATATAGGTGTATTAGAGTTACGTAGCTCTAGAATTATAAATCTTGCATCCATAGCAACACACCACAAAAGCATTATACTTCAAAAGGTGCCATACATCTATACAGCAAAAAAAATTACAATTGGCTCAAAGAACTACTATCTGTTAAGTTAACCCTGCTGATTGGTCGAAATATCCCATTGACTAAATATGAAGTAATTGCAATCCATCACTAGACAAGTAGGAAAGCTTCCAAATAGCAATCACCCAAATTACTCTTTTTTTTAAACCCAACAATCTGGAACCAGCAACTACCACGAAACAAACCATTTGTATTGCTGAAATAACTTTTTTCACACCATGTTCAGCTCCAATTTTCCTTCTTTATTGAGGTCAGTGAATTCAGCTAAAAATGGCCCATTTACAACATTAAAATATATATTGGCCGGAATTATCTTGGGAGCTGCTCTCGCTTCACTGCCGTAACTTTGCCGGCATTGCGGCAGAAACCCCAGTTGCCTGTAAACAAGGTGTCCACCACACATCTGGCGAAGTTACGGTGCACAGCAAGCTCCCACAAATGGCGTGATAAGGACCAGATAATCTGTTTTAGTAATGTTCATTGAGGGATAAATATTGGCCAGGACACCAGGATAACTCCCTTGCTGTCCTTCGAAATAGTGCTTTGGGATCTATTACGTCCACCTGAGAGGACAGATGGGGCCTCGGGCCTCAGTTTAACGTCTCATCTGAAAGATGGCACCTCCAAATGTGCAGCACTCCCTCACTCCAATGCCCATGAAAACCAGGCAGAAAATTTATAATTAATAACTGCAAGGTGCAACTGATGGAAAAAAGTATTTTAAAATGTTCATTTCACGATGTTTTATACCGTTTAAGAAAGTAAATTAAATTCTGAACTAATGATGTTTGAGTTTTCTCTGTTGTTTTCATGATGGGATGGGTATCAGTCTCTTTCAATGCTAAGTTCAGGCACTGCGGCCAGATCCATGGCAAATAACCATCTGTTCAAATGCTGGTAATTGGAGACTTGACAAATAAAATACCTTGGTGCAGTGCTACCCCAGTGATGCCTTCACTGAAGAACAAGAACTACAAACACACCATGGATGGAAAGCAAGCAAGAACACAAATATTTTATGATCAAGTAAATAACTAAGGAAAAAGAAAGATTTTACAGAGGGAACAGAGAAGAATAGACACAAAAAATATTTCACACATAAATAACTGAATAAAAAGGGAAGTACAAAATCACTATCTTGAAGTATTGTATATGGTAGGTAAATAGTATTATAACTATTACATCCAAGAGGATCTGTAACTTTCTGTATCAATAGTTTAATATATTTATCTCATTAGTCATGTGATATACTGCTTCAGTAAATTTGTTGTATTAAGTGACGGGCGTGACAGTATTGTTCATGCTATAGCAGAAACCACACTCCAGGTCCTGGTCTTCACGTGAGCAACACTACAAGAGATCGGCTGGTGCTTCTTAAAATCCACCCAACTCATCCCTAGGGCTGCGCCAAATTATTTGAACAGATTGTTCTATTACTGAGCCAATTTAAGGACTAGCTCAAAAGGACAGTAAACTCATGCCGCTAATTTGTTCATATTACAATTGTCAATCAACAAATCATGTGAATTACCCAGATAATAAATTAACGCCATAAATACATATCAGCATTTGGCTCACTGTCACAACAGCACCAGGTATTCTGTAGCAGAGGACTGAAAGGACAGGCTTATTCATTTAATTTCTAACCACATGTAAAAATATAATTCTTCAAACATTAAGATGGCACAAGTTATTCAAATATTTTTAAATAAAATTTAATTCAGAAGCAGTGTCACCACTTAGTTTTATTTTATCTCAAGTAATACTGACACTTTTGCACATTGTTGCAAAAACACTCCACACCCAGCTATGGGGAATGCGCTGAGCTCTGACATTTAAACGCAAAATTCATAGCATTCCACAGCAATGATGTGCCTGGTTAGTATGAAAACACCAAGAATGGTCTGGGTTGCTCACATACTTATTTCTGAGAGCTCGAGGCAGCAGCTTCCACCCTATATTGGAGCAATTTTGATATTAATCAGACAAAGAACAGTCTCAACCTCTTTGCTGAATACCTCCATTCTGTCCGCAAGCGCGATTCTAATGTTCCCATGGCTTGCCACCTCCGCTCCCCTTTGATTTCCATTTTTATCTTTCAACTTTTGGGCAGACCAATTTTACGCCATCGTCACTTCAAGTGGGAAACACCAGCAGTGACGAGCTGAACGGATAGCTGGCAGTGTGACTCCCAAAGAATTTCCCACCAAAATCCACCCAAGTGCTAGTACAAGCGAAGCAGAAAATCTAGGCCAGTATCTCAATTTTCTCCTGGGCATCTAACAACCATCTGGTCTGAACACGGGTTTTAGCATTTCAGACCGTAGCTATATCTTCCTAGAGGTAATGGGGTTCCATCAATACTGGAAGGGTGGTGTGGACATTGGTTGGCATTGAGGGTGTAGACTCTTGGCTAGAACACAGTTCTGGCAGTAGGGGTGGGTCGGTATTCAGGGTGGTGGCCCACCTTCTCTCTTTTTGGCTGCTGGCAAGCCTGCTTTGTGTTTCTAGCAGTTTCTGTTTTACTTTGTGCTTTCTTGCATTGCAGTTTTTTCTTTCATTTCACCAATTTTTCCTCCCATTCCTTATCATCTTATTTCATACCCATTTGTTCTTTTAAAGTCACTGATATAACCTTCATACTTCATCCACCAGTTTTCACCTCTTTCCAGATTTTCAGAAAAACCTGTTTAGACATTCAACCCATTTTCTCACTTCCTTCCAGGGTCATGGGGAGCGGGCAGGGAAGTGGACGTGAGTCTAGGTTCGGATCAGCCATGATCCTATTGAATGGTGGAGCAGGCCCGAGGGGCCGTATGGCCGACTCCTGCTCCTACTTCATATTTTCTTATGTTCCCTTCCCCCCCCCCCCTTCTTGTTTCGTTCAATTCCATCGAAGAACTCACTTACTGTCCAGTTTCCAGTTCTGATGAAGGGTCCACACCCAAAACATTAACTTGTGATTTCTCTTTAGAGATGCTGCATATTTCCAGCATTTTCTGTTTTCATTTCAACCCCTCTTCACTATTATATACAATATTTGCTTTCTGTTTTTAAGTTATCTTTTCCTGTAATGCACATCATTTCCAGGATGAAGGAACGCGAGGACCTTACTTTCAGCCACATCAAAGCCACTCACAGGCCGGCTGTTAAAAGGTGATAGCCAGCAACCAGAAGACAATTTGCTAGTTCATTTTCCCTTGTTGTGGTGGACAGTTCAAATTTTTTTTGGGTGCACGGCCCTTTTAAGGGGCTGCATGACCCATTAAAAATACTGCGCATGCGCAGTTTTTCCCATTGAAAAGCCGGGGAGCCGGTTGAGCAGGAGCTCGAGAGTGCTGTGAGGCTGTGCAGCTTAAAGGGAACATTAGTGGTGGACCATCTAGCCTCTCCTGGTGACAAGGCTGAGATTAGGAACTCACCACATAGGAAACTGCAGGCAAAACCTTGCTCTACTATTCAATAGCTCAGAATATTGAATGACTCACACACTGCAGTGCCTAGTATCTGCCTCTCTGTAGAAATGAGTGAACTAACCTACAGGAGTAAAAAAAAAATGTATAACCAGATGATGGTTAAAGTGGAATATAACAAAAATTTAGAACATAAAAAAAAATCATCCGGCCCAGCAAGCCAGATCATGTACAATCTCTATCATGAGTTCCCTCCATTTAAATGTTCTGAGAGAAAGTCCTACATAACTACTCTCCAATTCCCAAAACTAATCAAGCAAAACTGCAAAACATTCATACAGCTCCATTATTGAACCCTAAGCTGGCTAGCCTCCAAAGACAACATTCTGCACCCCCTGAACCAAGTATCACAGGAACATTTTTGTGTCCCGTATAATAACTGGCCATTTCAACCTATACTCATCTGATCTTTAATCCTGTCCTCAACCAGATGCTTAATCAGCATTTGTACAAGAAGTGAACCAACACAATTTGCAACTAAAAAGTGTTTTCTCTGGAGACACTGCAGTTTTAAATGATTACCTGAACAGGTTTTCTCCGAGACCGGCAGTCGTTATGTTCCACTAATTACTGTTCAAAAACCTGCAGAGCCTCTATGTTATCTTTACATACAGTATGATCTTGTTATAAGCCACTGGTTACATGGACAAAAGAACAGTACCTAAAACTGGACTTGTATGCAACAATTCAGGATATACCAACTATGCAAAAATGCATTACACTGGCTCGGTAACATTTTACATGCATCATTAGACCACTTGCACCATACAGAACTTAACATTTACACTCATCCATTAGACTGCAACAAGTACATTTAGCCCTAGGCCAATGACGGTAAAAGAGTCACTGGTATGATAGAACAGTGAATCCATTTCACTTACTACACCGTGCTCCCACACATCAGAAGCATCCCATAAAAAATATTTCTAACAAAAACTTGTTTATGGATACAAGGTACAGTAAGAATACCTGATCTCCATTGTATGGGTTGCCTAATCATTTGATTATGGAATAAAATGGTTGTTTTTGCTCCTTTGTAGTGATGTAACTTGGACTTTGCTGCATTATAACTGCCTATTTGTAGAATGCGAAAGTATATTTAAGTCTCACCTAGAAAGCCAGGTCAGTATTGTTCAAAAGACCAGGTAGATGCACTATGTGATTTATAATTTTATTTTGCTCAGCTAGCTGTCTCGTCTTGAGGAAATCCAACCTTATGCTTAACAGTCTCCAAACAAAACTACTGAAAAGGTCCACATAACTAGAGTTTCCATTTTCTGCCTATGTAATGCGTGCTCTGTCTCTCTAGGGGCACATTTAACTGCTGTTGGAGTTTAACCAGCTAACATCGTGCAGTCCATTGATTGTCATGGTTATATGGAGTCAAATGGGAAGAATCCGAACAGCAACAGGTCTACCCCTCATGGTTCCATCAATGAGCCAAACTGACTGGCCAATCGTCAATCGTGCCCTGCAGTACTGATGCCCGACTTTGATATTTGATCAATGAATCTGCAACAGAGGATCAACTCAGTTCCAATCTCCCATTGCCAGGTATTGCCTTGGAGCCAACTTGACTGCAAAGAGACTCTGCTTACCTCCCCTTGACCCTGGGAGGATAGATACTAGTTTTTTTTTAAATTCTACATCAGAGGTTACATAGTGAGACTGCCACTATATCAGGTGACCATCCCTATTTAGCAGTAAATATCATATGCAAATTCCACTGCGAAAATAGTAAAGAGAATTCATATGGTACATCTATACTGAGATTGTTTAACTATACAGGAAATGCATTAGACACTGATCAATGTTGATAAAATGCTTGTAATGCATGTTTATAAGAAATAAACATAGTAGAACAAGATTAACTATGTGGCTCTTAAAAATGGAAGATAAGGCTTAGGCATTTCCTTAGCAATGGCTTTTCAAAGACATGTTCGACCAAGTAAGCTTCACTATCTTAACTTAAAGAACAGTAATGCAGAAGGATGACTAACATATTCCAGGGCTCATAGACTGATACATCTCATTAATGTTCCAATGTGTTATGTCACAAAGTGGTAGGATGTAGGTTTGTGCTCTAATGCCCCGCATAATGAGCTCTGAATCTCACAAAATGACTTCAGGGAGAAGTGACAAATGGATGCCAGCTGTTTCTCCAGAGCCAAGAAAGGCACACTGGTGAATCACCCGGGCTATTGTTGCATACCTACCGACATCTAACAGCAAACTTGTGGCGGATGTCTGGGAATAAGTTGCCTGAATCATTAATCATTGCCTGGAAATGATTTACAGAAGAGAGAGAGAGGGAAAATTATTCATTAAAAATAATAGGAAGGAGTGATGAAGAGAATAAATAATTTTTTTAATTCAATTTATCTAGCATTTGAAAAGATCTTGAAGTGTCGAGGACCCTGAAAGGCAATCCTGTAAAGCAGAAGTGCCTGTGTCATGGCACAGGGGTAGAAGTAACTGATGGACCAAGGGACTGTGCCATGGAGAGGTAGCATGCAGGGTCACACTGAGCGAGCGGACCTGCGGGAGGAACGGAGTCAGAGACCAGGGATAAAGGCAGCGCGGAGCAGAGGCCTGGGAGTCTGAGCGAGCGGACTATCTGCGAGGGAGACAGTCGGCAAGCGACACAACAAAGGAATGACGTCAGAATTCAAAGGTGTCGCTGGCACAAGGGAGCTGAGAGATGAGTATTTTTTGTTCTGTTTTCAGTATATTTCTGCTAAGTAGTTCATAGCCTATCTAATAGAGGGAGGTGCTGATTGGTGGGTAGCTGTTGAGTGTTTCTTGTTAAGTTTATTTCTGCTAAATTACCTCCATAGTCTGGTAAATAGAGGCATGGCAGGGCAGCTCAGTCCCGTGATTTGCACATCCTGTGCCATGTGGGATATCCTGGACGACCACGTGTGCAGGAAGCGTCGCCAACTGCAGCAACTCGAGCTCCGGATTTCGGAGCTTGAGCGGCAGCTGGAGTCACTACAGTGAAATACTTGGAAAGCACATTTCTAGAAGTGGTCACCCCGCAGCCTCAGAATGTGCAGGCAGAGAGGGAATGGGTGACCAGGCAAGTAGAGCAGGAATCCCCAGAGTCCATCTCACTCGCTAACCGGTTCACGGTTCTGGAAACTGGTTCCTCTGGGGAGAGCAGCCAGAGCCAAGGCCAAGGCACCACGGGTGGCTCAGCTGCACAGGGGGGGGGGGGGAGGAAGAAGAGTGGAAGAGCAATAGTGATAGGGGATTCATTGGTTAGGGGAACAGATAGGCGTTTCTGTGGACGCAGACGTGACTCCAGGATGGTATGTTACCTCCATGGTGCCAGGGTCAAGGATGTCACTGAGTGGCTGCAGGACACTCAGGGGAGGGTGAACAGCCAGAGGTAGTTGTCCATATCGGTACCAACAACATAGGCAGAAAGAGGGATGAGGTCCTGCAGGCAGACTATAGGGAGCTAGGAAAGAGATTAAAAAGCAAGACCTCAAAGGTAGTAATTTCCAATTACTCCCGGTGCCACGTGCTTGTGAGTACAGGAATAGGAGGATAGAACAGATGAATGCGTGGCTGGAGAGATGGTGCAGGAAGGAGGGCTTTAGATTCCTGAGACATTGGGACCATTTCTGGGGAAGGTGGGACCTGTACAAGCCGGACGGGTTACACCTCAACAGAGCCAGGACCAATATTCTTGTGGGGAGGTTTGCTAGTGCTGTTGGGGAGGGTTTAAACGAGCTTGGCAGGGGGATGGGCACCAGCATGGAGGAGTGGAGGGAAGGAATGGGGTGCATGGAAGAGTGAGTGTGTTGGATGGTACTGGAGGGGAAGGTAGTGCTGGAGGCGGAAGTAGTACCATATTAGATAGGAGCAGAAAGACTACGAAAAATTAAAAAATGGGTTTAGAATGCATGTACGAAAACGCACAAAGTGTGGTGAATAATGTTGGTGAGCTACAAGCACAATTAGCCGTGTGGCAATAACATAAATCTGGCTTAAAAACGGTGAGGACTGGGCACTTAATATTCAAGTATACAAGGTGTTCAGAAAAGATAGGGAAGGAAAAAAGGGAGGTGGGGTGGCAGTGCTGATTAAGGAAGACATTGTAGTGTTGGAAAGGGAGGATGTTCTTGAGGGGACAAGGACAGAATCCATTTGGTTAGAGCTGAGGAACAAAAGGGGTATGATCACGTTATTGGGGGTATTCTATAGGCCTCCAAATAGTGAGAGGGAGGTAGAGGAGCAAATCTGCAGGGAAATCGCAGAGATGTGCAAGAGCTATAGAGTGGTGATATTGGGGGACTTTCATTACCCAAATATCGATTGGGATAATGCTAGGGTAAAGGGAAAGGAGGGGGAAGAATTTCTGAAATGTGTTCAGGAGAATTTCCTTGACCAGTATGTTCTTGGCCCAACTAGGAAGGAGGCATTGCTGGATCTGGTGCTGGGGAATGAGGTGGGCCAGGTCGACCAAGTGCCTGTGGAAGAACACTTGGGTACGAGTGATTATCGCATCATAAGATTTAGATTAGCAATGGAGAGGAGCAAGGAACAATCTAGAGTGGAACTTCTAAACTGGAATAGGGCTAACTTCAAATGGGATGCAAAAGGATCTAGCCAGGGTAAAATGGAACCAAAGACTGACAGGTAAAACTGTAACGGAACAATGGGTGATCTTTAAGGAAGAGATGTTCCAAGTACAGGCTAGGTACATTCCAACAAGAGGGAAGGGTAAAGGAACCAAAGGATGACGAGGGAGATTGAGAAGATGATGAAACAAAAAGAAGAGGGTGTATGATGCATGTCAGGTGAATTCTTCAAGGGAGAACCAGACCAAATACAATAAGTTGAGAGGGGAAGTGAAGATGAAAATAAGGTTGGCTGGGAGAGAATATGAGAGTTGAATGGCGGTTAACATAAAAGGGAACCCAAAAATCTTCTACCAGCATGTAAACAGTAAGAGGCGGGGTGAGGCCTATTAGGGACAAAGAAGGTGATATTTGCTTAGAGGCGCAGGGCAAGGCTAGAGTACTCAACGAGTACTTTGTATCGGTGTTTACTAAGGAGGTGGATGCTGACAAAATATCGGTAGAAGCAATGGAAGGGGTGAAAATTGATAGACAGGATGTACTAGAAAGACTGGGTATGCTTAAGAGTGGATAAGTCGCCTGGGCCAGAATCCCAGGTTGCTAAGGGAATTAGGGGAGGAGATAGCAGAAGGGCTTGCCATAATTTTCCAATCTTCCCTAGATCCAGGGGAGGTGCCTGAGGATTGGAAAGTGGCAAATGTGACACCATTGTTCAAGAAAGGGTGTAAGGGCAATCCTAGTAACTACAGGCTGGTCAGTTTAACATCAGTGGTGGGTAAAGTTTTAGAAACAATAATCAAGGAAAAATTAACGGGCACTTGGAGAGGTTTAAGCTAATTAAGGAGAGCCAACATGGATTTGTAAAAGGCAGATCTTGTTTGACTAATCTAATTGAATTTTTTGATGAAGTAACAGGGAGGATTGATGAAGGGAATGCAATGGATGTTGTCTACATGGATTTTAGGAAGGCGTTTGACAAAGTACCACATAGAAGGCAAGTTAACAAAATTGAGGCTCATGGAATAGGTGGGTCAGTAGCAGCTTGGATAAGGAATTGGCTTAAGGACAGTAAACAACGAGTTGTGGTAAATGGCTGTTTTTCAGACTGGAGGATGGTAGACAGTGGTGTTCCCCAAGGGTCAGTGCTGGGGCCACTGCTTTTTTTGACCTGGATATTGGAATACAGAGCAGAATTTCTAAATTTACTGATGACACCAAACTTGGGGGTGTGGCAAACAGTGAGATGATACCAATCGACTGCAACAGGACATAGAAAGGCTAGCAGAATGGGCAGACAAGTGGCAGATGGAACTTAATACAGAGAAGTGTGAGGTGATACATTTTGGCAGAAGGAACAGGGAGAGGCAATATACACTTAATGGTACAGTTTTAAAGAGTGTGCAGGGACAGAGGGACCTGGGAGTTAATGTGCATAGGTCCCTGAAGGTAGCGGGATATATTGAGAGAGTGGTTAGCAAAGCATATGGGATCTTGGGCTTCATAAATAGAGGTATTGAGTACAAAAGTAGAGAAGTTATGCTGAACCTTTATAAAGCGCTGGTTAGGCCTCAACTGGAGTATTGTGTCCAGTTCTGGTCACCACACTTTAGGAAGGACGTGAAGGCACTTGAGAGGGTGCAGAGGAGATTTACCAGAATGGTTCCGGGGATGGGGGGATCTTAGCTACAAGGACAGGTTGGAGAAGCTGAATTTGTTTTCATTCGAGCAAAGGAGGTTGAGGGGTGATTTGATAGAGGTGTACAAGATTATGACGGGTTTGGATAGGCTAGACAGGGAAAGGCTGTTCCCACTAGTTGGTGGCACAAGGACTAGGGGACACAGATTTAAGGTTCTGGGCAAGAGATACAGTGGGGACGTGAGGAAAAACTTTTTTTACACAGCGAGTGGTGAGGATCTGGAACTCGCTGCCGACAGAAGTGGTGGAAGCGGAGAGACTCAGCGTTTTCAAGGGGAGACTGGATAGGCACTTGAGGGAAATAAACTTGCAGGGCTACGGGGATAGAGCGGGGGAACGGGACTGACTGGATTGCTCTACAGAGAGTCGGCACAGACTCGATGGGCCAAATGGCCTCCTCCTGTGCCATTATGACTCTATGACATCATCCTCTGCAGGCTGAGTTCCTGATCTCAGCTATGCTGTTGTAGGAGGCATAGAGTTGAGGAAGGGGGAAAACTGTGGACTGAGCTACTCACACTTCTTAGTGACACTGGTGCAGGCCAGACTGGAAGTTGCTTCTTTATCCTATGAGAAGCTGGGAATGGTGTCTGGAGATTCGAAGAGAAAAAGTCCCTTAAAAAGGAGTCACAGTTAGGGAGGTGAAAAATTAGCCACACATAATCACAATATATACACTCCAGCCCACCCAAAAACCACATGATCGCCTGGGAGAGGCGAAAGAACAGATAAAACCAACGCCTTTCATGACCTCAGGGCATCCCAAAGTGCTTTACAGCCAATGAAGTATATTTGAATTCTGGCGACTGTTGTAATGTAGTAAACACGGCAACCACAGACAGCAATGTGATAATGACCAGAAAATCTGTTTTATTGATGTGAGAAGTCGCACAACACCAGGTTATAGTCTAACAGCTTTATTTGAAATCACAAGCTTTCGGAGCGCTGCTCCTTCGTCAGGTGAAGTGAAGAGATGCATATAGGCACAGCATATATAGTCAGAGAACACTGCCAGATGATTACAGTTAATCTTTCCAACTGCCCTTTATCACACCTCGGCAGAGAGATAATCACAGCAATCAAAGGTGTGGATGGTGTCCAAACAGGTCAGTCAGGAAAACATTACATCAAAGACAATGAGGTGGGGTCACAAGGGGTCAAATGTGGCAGATGCTGGGGTCTGTATGGAAAACAAAAAACTTTTTTTGCTGGAAATCACAGCAGGTCCGGCCGCATCTGTGTAGAGAGAACAAGCCAACGACGACTCGAGTCTGGATGACTCTACGTCAGGTGGGGTTACATGTAGCGCGACATGAACCCAAGATCCCGGTTGAGGCCGTCCTCATGGGTGCGGAACTTGGCTATCAGTTTCTGCTCAATGATTTTGCGTTGTCGTGTGCCTTCAAGGCTGCCTTGGAGAACGCTTACCCGAGAAACTCGGCATCACCACCAGCAGCAACCAAGCCTCCCCCGGTACCACAGTTGCAACCACAGGGAAGTCCATCGTCAACTTGTCCGACCACACCCTTCAACCAGACGAAATCGAAGTTCTCAGCCGAGGGCTCAATTTCTGCCCCACCACCAAAATGGACACCATCGGTCTCGCGGCAGACACAGAGGAATTCATCAGGAGAATGAGGCTCCGGGAATTCTTCCACGAATCCCAAGATGTCAGCAGCGAACCCAATGAGACAATCAATGATCCGGAACAGCAGACAGAGGGACCCGCAGTGCAGCAACCGAAGAAGAAAGAGTCAAATTGGACCCTTCCAGAGGGTCGCTGCCCTAAGCTTGACATGTATGCTCAAGCTGTCAGGAGATGCATCAACGCCAGATTCATCAGCCGCACTCACAAGACAGTCCGGAATGTCACCCGAGCACAACGCAACGCCATCCACGCTCTCAAGACCAACCGCAACATCGTCATCAAACCAGCAGACAAAGGAGGAGCCATCGTCATACAGAACAGAATGGACTATTGCAAAGAAGCATACCGACAACTGGACAACCAGGAACACTACAGACAGTTACCCGCAGATCTGACCAAAGAACACACCCGCCAACTCAATAGACTGATCAAGACCTTCGATCCAGACCTTCAAGCATCCTACGTGCTCTCATCCCATGTACTCCCCGCGTGGGAGACTTCTACTGCCTCCCAAAGATATACAAAGCCAACACACCCGGACGTCCTATCGTATCAGGCAACGGAACCCTGTGTGAGAACCTCTCTGGATGCGTTGAGGGCATCCTGAAACCCATCGTACAGGGAACCCCCAGCTTCTGTCGCGACACTACAGACTTCTTACAGAAACTCAGCACCCATGGACCAGTTGAACCAGGAACACTCCTCGCCACGATGGACGTCTCGGCACTCTACACCAATATCCCCCACGATGACGGCATCGCTGCGACAGCCTCAGTACTCAACACCAACAACAGCCAATCTCCAGACGCCATCCTACAACTTATCCGCTTCATCCTTGACCACAATGTTTTCACCTTCGACAACCAGTTTTTTACCCAAACACACGGAACAGCCATGGGGACCAAATTCGCACCCCAATCTGCCAACATCTTCATGCACAAGTTCGAACAAGACTTCTTCGCTGCACAGGACCTCCAACCAATGCTATACACCAGATACATCGACGACATTTTCTTCCTATGGACCCACGGCGAAGAATCACTGAAAAGACTACACGATAACATCAACAAGTTCCATCCCACCATCAAACTCACCATGGACTACTCCTCAGAATCGGTTTCATTCTTGGACACACGAATCTCCATCAAAGACAGACACCTCAGCACTTCACTCTACCGCAAGCCCACAGACAACCTCACGATGCTCCACTTCTCCAGCTTCCACCCTAACCACGTTAAAGAAGCCATCCCCTATGGACAAGCCCTGCGAATACACAGGATCTGCTCAGACGAGGAGGAACGCGATGGACACCTACGGACGCTGAAAGACGCCCTCGTAAGAATGGGATATGACGCTCGACTCGTCGATCGACAGTTCCGACGGGCCACAGCGAAAAATCGCATAGACCTCCTCAGAAGACAAACACGGGACACAACCAACAGAGTACCCTACGTCGTCCAGTACTTCCCCGGAGCGGAGAAACTACGCCATGTTCTTCGCAGCCTTCAACATGTCATCGATGACGACGAACACCTCGCTAAGGCCATCCCCATGCCTCCACTACTCGCCTTCAAACAGCCGCCTAACCTCAAACAGACCATCGTTCGCAGCAAATTACCCAGCTTTCAGGAGAACAGCGGCCATGGCAACCTCTGCAAGACATGCCAGATCATCAACACAGATACCATCATCACACGTGAGGACACCACCCACCAGGTACATGGTACATACTCATGTGACTCGGCCAACGTTGTCTACCTCATACGTTGCAGGAAAGGATGCCCTGGAGCATGGTACATCGGCGAGACCATGCAGACACTGCAACAACGTATGAACGGACACCGCACAACAATCGCCAGGCAGGAGTGTTCCCTCCCAGTTGGGGAACACTTCAGCAGTCAAGGACATTCAGCCTCCGATCTTCAGGTAAGCGTTCTCCAAGGCGGCCTTCAAGGCACACGACAACGCAAAATCATCGAGCATAAACTGATAGCCAAGTTCCGCACCCATGAGGACGGCCTCAACCGGGATCTTGGGTTCATGTCACGCTACATGTAACCCCACCTGACGTAGAGTCATCCAGACTCGAGTCGTCGTTGGCTTGTTCTCTCTACACAGGTGCGGCCGGACCGGCTGTGATTTCCAGCAAAAAAAGTTTTTTGTTTTCCATCCAGACTCCAGCATCTGCCACATTTGACCCCTTGTGACCCCACCTCATTGTCTTTGATGTAATGTTTTCCTGACTGACCTGTTTGGACACCATCCACACCTTTGATTGCCGTGATTATCTCTCTGCCAAGGTGTGATAAAGGGCAGTTGGAAAGATTAACTGTAATCATCTGGCAGTGTTCTCTGACTATATATGCTGTGACTATATGCATCTCTTCACTTCACCTGACGAAGGAGCAGCGCTCCGAAAGCTTGTGATTTCAAATAAAGCTGTTGGACTATAACCTGGTGTTGTACGACTTCTCACATTTGTCCACCCCAGTCCAACACCGGCATCTCCACATCATGTTTTATTGATGTTGGTTGAGGGGAGAACGCTCCTGCCCCCCGTGTCATTTTCATCTAGATTCTATCATCTGCAAGTTGGGTTGTTATGTGTGATTCATGCCTTTGGTTTATAAACCCCAAAAAAACGTTTACCGAACACTTTTTCGAGTGACCATTATGCCTCTTTAAATGGATTTGGCAAATCATTTCGCTGATTCAACACACACATAGGGAGTGGCAATTTACATAGACCTCACACTGTGTCGTTACACGCATAACTTCAGAAGCTTAAGAAGTCTTCGCGTATTCAGGATTCCCCATCACGGGCCTGGACTGCCCCGCAGATAACTAACTGTATGCGGTCTGCAGGAATTTCCCAGGCGTTTCTCTCTGACCTTTACCTGCTGCCCCAGGACTTTAAAGTGCAGACACTGTACTTCCGTGTCACCCGCGCAGAGACACGTTTTGTGTCGAGAAGGTTACTTCCTTTTTAATTCGTTGCTCTTTAAACCTATTATTGTAGGTTCTTAAGAAATCGATGGCGGTAGAATTTCAAGCCTCACCGTGTACATAAGGCACTGATGGAGGGATACAATGCTGCAAGCTGCTTAAACCACGCTGTCTGCACTCTTCAAAGTCAAGCTTGGGAAAGAAGGTGACATGACTCCTTCTGTCGCCGGTTTATATGGCCACCCATCTTGCAATGTCTGAGTACTATTCATATAGTTAAGAGTAAATGGACAAGACTACTGAGACAGGGCGGCACACAACATGACACAAAACCTCAGGGCAGGACTGCACCACCAGTGCCAGTGCGGAATCCGGCAGAAACGGGCAAGAATCAACAAAGTTACCCGATCTAGTTGTAAATTTGGGGACAAGTCACAAACCACGAGTCAGCAGAACAAGAATCGCGTGGAAAAAAAAAGTGAAGGCTAGACATGGCGAGCAGCAAAAACATGGCAGTTTCCGCTCATCAGATTACCCAACACCATAAACATCAGAAAGATGAAAGGAGGAGGAGGGGTGGAAACTGGAGCAAATCATCTGGTTTCAATCACATCTGAATCACATTATTGTGGCGGCCGGGACGCTGATTGCCCCTTTCATTGAGAAACAACTGCAGATTGCACACAACAAAGTCGGGCTTTAAAATAACAACATGTTAAGAGCGGGTTTAAAACCGAGCCCCAGTCCCCCTTTGAGTGAGCAATGTTAAGAGTAGTTGCTAGTGGTGATAGCGATCTGACACGCACTGTCCATCCGCTCGCCTCAAGACAGCATGAAGCAGCTTCCCGATCTCCTGTTACACAGACACACTCTTCAGCAAGACAAAAGCGCAGAGAGCGAGAGAGAGAGACCGCAAACTAATTATAACCCAAACTGGAGATAAATCAGATCGCTGCTCTTTTACTCTTTGTTCAGTTCAAGGGGACCGTTTTGTTTAATAAACAGATTTGAGCATCTAAGCAACTGTACGATCACTAACTAACCAGCCAGCTCATTTATCCCAGTGGACACATTTACAGCACTCTCTGTTGAAACCAGCGACCTTTTTCCATTGAAATTTTAATTTTCATAATACATAGAAAAGTTTAAACATGTGGTCACGCCATCCCATTCAATTTTATATCCGTCAAGCGATTCCCAAAAAAAGCCCCCCCGCGCCACATTTTAAAGTTTACAAAGGTTTCCCCCACCTCCCAGATGCCAAGCCCCTCTGGTGTGTGAGAGAGAAAAAGTGCGTTACCTTGTGTGTGAGGCTGTTGTGTGTAAATCTGAGCACTTTCTTTCCTTTGTGGACCCGCCGCTGCCACAGTGAGAGGACAATGGTTGGGGAGCGGGTTCTGGTGTCACAGCCGCCTCCTCCTCCTCCTCCTGCTCCTGCTGCTGCTGCTGCTGCTCCCTCCTCCCTGCCTGCCTGGCTAACCCCAAACCCACAGTCCCAGTCAAGTCAGCCTCTCTGAGTCCCAGCCTCGGGCGGGGTGTGTCTCGCTCTCGCTCTCCATGCTAATCACCTTCTGCTGTTGCTTGCCCCGCCTCCTCCTCCTCCTCCTCCGCCAGCACCAGCACCGCTCCAGGTGAGGGCAGCCTTGCAGAGCCTGTTGGACCCGGGGACACACAGAGAGGGAGGGGGGAGAAATGGGCAGAGAGACAAGACAGGCGGAAAGGTTAAAGAACGGAGACGCGAAGGGAGCCTCAGAACAAAAGGTCAAGGGTGAAGAGACAGAGTGGGACAACGGGCTTGGGAAGCATGCGGGAGATCCACGATTCCACTGTAAAGTCAGGCAATTTAATTGGAAGAAACCTCCTTTGGATTTATAGTATGATTTATACTTTTGCAACTGCCAACTATCCAAACTAAGACCCCTCCCCAACCTGTATGGTTCAGCTAATTCAGCTCTTGGGCGTGTCCTAGCCTCTATATACACTCACTGGTGCTTCGGACAACAACATCTTGTTCTGTGTTTTTTTTCCTTTGTCAGTTTTCTCTCCTTGCCTTCTCTGCTGATTCCTGGCTGGGACAGGATTCCATAAGCATCGGGTGCTTTCCAATAGTTGCTCCATCTCGGAGCCACCAGTGAAATGCCAACATGCTGTTTTACCATGAAGGGCATCACAGCCAAATCTGCTCTTGTCCGTGCACACAGGCACTCTTACTAGGGGATCAGAAACTTACTCCAGCTTTCTCGCCTCCCGCCTCCTAACTGGAGCGAGGCCAATTGTAACATCAGTGCCACCAATCTGGCGGAGATCAACTAACATATGTCGGAGGCAAAGAGACCGACCCAGCGACACACCGGGGTGAAAGAAGCATAAGGAAGCTGCAAGACCACATGGTGAAGTCAGGCAACATAATTGAAAACTCCCTTGGTTTCCAATTAAGTTGCCTGATTTAACTATGGATTGAGCCTGGGACCTCCTTAGGTTTGTATCATCAAACTACTCACCGTGCAAACCCCCTGAGCCATAGGAAAAATAAATATAGAAAATCAGGAGATGTGATCGTCGCTTTTGTTGTATACTGCACATTTTGAAACTAGTATATTGCAAATTTTGAAATTCTAGTATACTGCAAATTTTGAATGCCCTTGTTACTAAGTAATACGGTAGAGATGATGTTCAGTGTTTTGTAGAATTTGGAGTTATCACGTTTACAAACCACACAATTTGTTCAGTAACTATGCAGGTCAGCAACATCCATCCCACCGACTGTGGTGGGCTCAAGTTTTGAATCACCACAAATGTGCCTTTGTTATTCAGCACGCCGCTCGTTAAAACTGAAATTGGCCCACTGCATCGAAAATGGTAAAGGTTTACAGATTAGCGTTTGACCCTGGTTAGCAGTGTGACTCAGCAGCGCCACACGCACTGTGTACACGCACAGGGAGAGTTTATCAGCACCTTTCACCTCAGTGAACACTGGAAGTAGATATATTTCGCTGAAAATGAACACATAAAGTGCATTCACTCGTGGGTGTCACCGAAAAAAATCAACCTAACGCGTTCCTGGAGTATACGGTACATTCCAAAGTGTACCAAAAACATGTAATGTAATCATGGTCGGAATAACTACACCACAAACTGTTCGGACACTTGGAATGTAATATAGATCTCTTCAGGTGCTGTGAATATTAGGTGGAGTACGATTGTGGTTGGGACCATTGCACTCATTATTGGACTATCTTGTTATTGTGTGTTTTCTGAAGTAATTGAGAGCTTCCTATACATAAATGCAATGCTCGGAGGGTTTCCCCAGTAGATGGGAGAAATATTTTAATCAAATAAAACGTACTTTTAATGTTATCGGTGATAGTGACTTTTAGAGCGACATGAAGATTTTATTTTCAAAATAAAACAGTAAATGGCACCAGGTATTTGGTTCTTTATAGACAAGCTAATTGTGAATCTGAAAGAGCTGAGCGTATGCCAGCTACCTCCTATATTTCCTTCCCGTTTCGCTGGCATATTTAAAACATTATGGTCCTAATTCTAAAGGTGCCATTGTGCCAGCACACTCTGCAATGCATTGACTGCAACTTTTGAAAAGGGCATTTTCACTTTACTTAGATTGAGTGTGTGGCTGATTTTTTAAGTATTTATTAACTGGGTAATAATGAGAGAATAATTTTCACTATTAAGGAGCTAACAACCTGACCCCCTCTGGGGCACACAGGAGAGAGGGTATAGAGTTTAAAGAAAAGCACGAAATGCCGAGAATACATGGCAAGTCCGTCAGCGGCTGAAAAGTGAACAGACCGGTTAACGTTTTGGGGCGAGGCCCATTATCAGAAAATCAGCCGTTGCTATGTGGACACAGGCGAGACGGAGTCAGGCTCAGTTATCATGCCCTCTCCTGACTGAATGGCTCGACAGCATTCATACGTGAATTCTGACCACAAGGGTGAGGTACCAGAGGGTGACTGGTACCTGTGGAAGTGTACCCTCAGGCAGAAGGAAAGGCCTTCAAGAGAGGATGAGGAAATCAGCATAGAAAACTGGCAAAAAAAAGTCATTTAGCATCAAGAAAACAGTAGGAAAACATACGTGTTCCCTCTATCAATTAAAAACATGAGAAGTCGCACAACACCAGGTTATAGTCCAACAGATTTATTTAATTTTACAAGCTTTCGAAGCAGTTCGCTCCTTCGTCAGGTAAGTTAGCAATGAGAGAATCTCCCAGAATTCACAATTTAAACCCAGACAAAATCTATTCACATTTAAAAACATAACCAGGCCCTCTGTTTAGATTATATGTCACCTGACGAAGGAGCAGCAGCTCCGAAAGCTTGTGATTTCAAATAAAACTGTTGAACTATAACCTGGTGTTGTGCGACTTCTCACATAGATTATATGTGACATTGAGCTAAATCCTACATACCTTACAGATAATGGAACAATTCCACAGTGTTCAAGTGAAGTGCCATCAGATTGTTATCTGAATGTTTGGATTTTTTTTTGATCCGTCGTGATATAAGATCGCATTCCAAGTACGATGAATGTACTAGAGTTTATAACCTTAAAATGGAAATAAAGTGCAAATACAATAATATAATAAGGATATGAGGTTCAGTCGCGCAGACTACTGCTGTGCTGGAATCCTGTTTCTTTTAAGTAACTAATTTGCTATACAGACTGAAAATAGTGTAATATCAGTTTATACTAAGTTATGACACAGTCAAGTATCATCAGAGTTCACACTGTATGAATCTCAAGTTACTTTATTCAGTACTCTGTTGGTAAAAACACAAATTTTTATTTTAAGCACATTTCCCAAAATATATTTACTGTGATATCTTGAATCTTACAAAAAAAAAGTTAATTCAGGTAAAGTAAGCATTCATTGGCCTCATTGCCTCACTCGGGTGCAAAGATTTATTAGGAAAGTAGATGCTATGATACAAGATGAGGTGTAGAATAATGTGGCAAAACATGCGTAAAAAATTATACTTAAAACAATTTGTTTTTCATTTTTTTCATAATTTTGATCTTTTACTACATGAAATTAGATAATCTCTCGCACGCTGCAATATAAGAGTCCTCCGTATGTCGTGAGATAATATAGATCTTTTATTCCAGTGGGATATTATAAAGTATGTTCGATCTAAATTATGAACAATGGAGGAGAAAAAGTTTGGTGTAGTCTTATTCTGGAGTAAAAGCGCCACCCACTGGAAACCACTGGAACTGCTTCTCAGGTACTGGAACAGTATCAAGAAGAATTTAATCGTTTTTTAATTTTCATCGGATATTAAATTTAAAAAAAATAACATGCAGCATCTGAATAGATAGACATTCGTGTAGGTAATCAAATAAATAATTCTAGAATTTTTCAATTTCACCCTACTATCTAAAAGGCTTAGGATAAAGGACGAGGTGCCCTTTTATTCAGCATTGCATTGCCTTTGAGACGCCACAGACTTGGGAGTATGGAGAAAATAAATGCCACGGTGACACAGTGATGATTGGTGCATTTGGAGGTCAAGTTAGCATTAAAGTGTATTGTTACTGTCAGACTTAGTCTGAAAGCATATCATTAAGAAATGTTCCATTTGTTAGCACTGTCATCCTTCATCAGGAGTACAAAAATATTTCAGAAAGCTTTGAATCCTTCAACTTTTCTAGCAAATCTAAATGTATATATTCTCTGAGAAAATACAAAAATTAGCAAATTTCAAGTGTTAAAACTCCATGGCCCGGATTTTGCAGTAAAAATAATGGGACTGTTACTAAAGCGACCGCACGTGCGCAATTAAATGCAGAAATCAAGAAGTTGCTGTTTGAGTTGCCCTGCTTCTCCACAAGCTTCGCTACACCAATACCTCGCCGAGAGACTTGCTATTAAAACACATGGAACGTGTGAAGTTGTGGTACTTACCCACTAGATACCCACTAAACGTGGCAGAAAAAGTTAAGGCTTGTCCATTCTCGTGTAAGTGGATTCGTAACGGCGTGTTAAGTCTTAATTACTTCCAAACAACTTCTCTGGTACTGAAAGTTAACTTTTACAAGTGCGGTGTCTCATTCCTTCAGATTTTAATTATTGTCAAAGATTTTTTTTTAATTTACAATTTTTTAAAAAACTTTTTCTTTCTGTCTCTTTTATCGCTCTCTCTTAATCCCATCTTTCTTTCCCTCTATTTATTTTGCTTTCTGTACATGATTTGGCATTGAATTAAATATTCTAACTTACACTTACTGATTTAGACTTGGCACGTCTCATGAACGATTCTTCAGTCTGATTGGTTGAGGAGACACACTGTTGCTTGCCCTGTTCACACAGTGCAAAAGCCCATAGAAAGCCCGTGGGCAAGTGTAAGTCATTGGCCACTGACCGCAAAATCCAGCTCACTGGTTATCTGCAAAGGGGGTTTCCCATTGTATATTTTTAGAGTGGGGATGTAGGGGGTAATTTTAACCTAACTCGGTGGGCGGGAAACCCATGGGATCAGATTGGATGCTGGGTTTACATCCCGCCCAATAATACTTGCCATTGACTTCAATGCAGAGTAAGATCAGGCAGGGTGTAAAACTGACGTTTCATCTTATCCCGTCCGTTTCCCAACGTGTGGGTTGGGTTAAAATTACCCCCATCATGTCTGCATTGCTTTTGAACTCATTGATATGGTTCTTGATCACTTCGATATTGTTCCGATCAGAGTTGAAGTTTGCGGAGAGTGGAGAATGGGAGACCAGGCAGGAGAGCATTGGAATAATTGAGACAGGAGTTGACAAAGGCATAGATTAAAAATTCCAGCGCAGAAAGGCTGGGGTAGGGGTGGAGGCAGCTGATGTTACAAAGGTGGAAGTAGTCAATCTTTGTGATGGAGAGGATATGGGGTAGGAAGGTCAGCTTAGGGTAAGACACAGAGGTTGTGAACAGTCTGGTTCAAAGTGAGACAATGTTGGGGAGGGAGGATGGAATCGATGACAAAGGTATGGAGTTTGTGGTGGGGACTGAAGACGATGGCTTCAATCTCCCAATTGTTTACCTGAAGGAAATTGAGGTTCATGCAAGACTGAATGTTGGCTCAGCAATCAGACAACACAGAGACATTGGAGGGATCAAGAGTGGTAGTTTAAAGGTAGAGCTGGGTATCATCAGCAGACATGTGGAACTGACCCCATGTTTGCGGACGGTATC
Organism: Squalus acanthias; assembly: GCA_030390025.1. Lineage (NCBI taxonomy): Eukaryota > Metazoa > Chordata > Chondrichthyes > Squaliformes > Squalidae > Squalus > Squalus acanthias. Next base: position 9,574,387 of record CM059427.1, read on the forward strand.
GTCAAGGGGCAGCATGTAAATGAGGAAGAGGAAGGGGACGTGGACAGATCCTTTTGGGACTCCGGAGGCTACCTTGTGGGGGAGGGAAGGGAAGACATTGCTGGAGATTTTATGGCTACGGTCAGTTAGGTAAGAGTGGTACCAAGTGAGCATTGTCCCACTGAGCTGGACAATGGTGGAGAGGCATTGGAGGAAGATGGTGTGGTCGACCGTGCGAAAGGCTGCAGAGAGAGTGAGAAGGATGAGCAGAGATTGTCCACCATGGTCACAGTCAATGTTGCCTTTAAATATTTTTGGGTGTGCTTTAACGGGCTGGGCTACCCATTCAAATTCCTGCGCATGTGCGGTTTTTTCCTACTGCAAAGACAGCAAGTGGCCAGCACGGGAGCTCCAAGGGAATATTGGTCACCGTCATAGAGGGTGCCAATTGTGACTTTGAATGGGTCGTTACAGTGCTGCGGCAGGGGTGGAAACCGGATCGGAGAGATTGCAGTATAGAATTGCAGGAAAGATAGGCACGGATTTGGGCGGCAACAACACATTTTAGGGATTTGCCGAGGAAAGGGAGGTTGGAGACATAGAGGTAATGTCTGACAATCACATAAGATAGTTTGTAGGAAAATAACAAAGAATCCTAGAATGTTACAGTGATCCAGTTCATGAAGTCTGCTCCAGAGTTTATTTCTACATGGGCCACTTAGTCTAATCCCAGTCCCCTTCTCACTTCCCATATGCTCTATTAGTCTTCTTTTTCAAGAAACTAATTAATTTCCTTTTAAAATTACTTATGGAATTTACTTCAATGACAGTTTGCGGCACAGAATTTCAAAATCTAACCACCCTCTGTGTAAAGAAATATTTTCTTATATCCCATTTAATTCTTTTTGTGATTCTATTCTATATATGCTCTTTTGTTAATGTCTCACTAACAAGTGGAAATAATCTATCACTATTTACTCATGCCATAACCCTTTGGAAAGTTATATTCAGAGCCTCCATTATTTCTTTCCTAACTTCCCACAGGATCCTTATATGTAAACCATCAATTCCCTGTGATTTGTCTATCTTAACATAGTAGCGATTCTCTTTGAATAATGCTAACATCTACTAACAGTTCTACACCCATCACTGGTGGTTCTACAATCCCAATATTTACTCTCCTCTGTGAAAATTGAGGCAAAGTATATATTCTAGCCCTGCCATTCCCTTGCTCTCCATGACAAGCTTGTTTTCTTCTCTTAGTAGCCCTACCCCTACCATCACTACATGCCTACTACTGCTAATATGCCTGTTGAAAGCTTTGATGTTTATCCAAATTTCTCTCAGACTCCTTCTTAGCCTTTTCTAATTTTCCTTCTTTTTACTTTCCAATATATTCTTTAAATTTGTCCTGGCTTTCTTTTTTATTGCCTCCTCTGTTAGCAATACAGGTTTATGCTTATTTTGGGGGTTTTACTTGTCTAATTTTATTTCTTATTCCACGTGCATTGATATACAGGAAACTCTTTGGTATCCGACACCGACGGGACCGGGATGGTGCCGGTTGATTAAAAATTCCGGATGACGGAGAGGTATATCTACCGAGGCTATTTTTAACAAACAAAAATAAAAAAATCAAGAAATGTGCAGTATAACTGGGTACTCCCCTACAGAATGTTGTGTTAAACGGATGGTGGAAGATGCTTGATTAAGTACAGTAATGCCAGTTGAGGGTAATCCATAACTCTTTAATTACTTAACAGTAAAACAAAACTTATAAACGACTGTATACTGTAGTTTTCGGAGTATGAATTCTGCCGGTTATTAGAGAATTCCGGATAGTTAGGTGCCGTTTAAACGAGAGTTTCCTGTACATACATTTTAGACTGGATTCCCCTGGTTTGGCAATTTCTTCTGTTTGCCTTCTCTTCTGTAACTATCTTATGCTGTTAACCTCTTTCAACCTTTCTACCTACTGACTTCCTACATACCTAACATTTCCCTTCAAACTTGTCTACTCTACTCTCCAGCTTTGAAAAGGATTTAAAAAGATTCTAATGTGTGTAGTCAATTGCAAGCTAGATTTTGAAATAATTGAATAGAAAGTCAATGGAAAGGAAAATCAGTCGGGTGTACAAATATCGACCAATCCGCTACTTCCCATTTTGCACCCCTGTCAAAGCTGAATTTTACCCTAATTTTCCGTAAATGTTAGAATGATGTCTGCAGTGAATATGTTGAATCATTTAATGCAATGTAGTGAAATAATACTGACAGTAAAACAAATGTCAGACATTGAAAATGTTTCCAAAGAAATATAAAAGTATGTGATGTGGCCTTCAAAACCTTGTTTGTAAGCTTTACCTATTTAACACTATGGTTTGCTACCATCTGCAAGCAGTAATAGGCAGAAAATCATAGGTCTCAGTGTCAGCCACAGCTCTTAAGGATCCTAAATAGGGAATCCTGTTTTTACAATAATTTTTCAAATCCAAATTACTGCAAAATTTTCAGATCCTAATTCATAGCCAAAAAGATTCAGTCTTGCTCCTAATTACATAACTAGATTTGTAATATGTCACAAAAGTAATATTTTCATACTGAGCCAACCACACCAGCAAGATCCCACAAGATTAAACTCAAGTTCTTTTGTTGAACAAGGGCTATTGGCACGTGCATTACACCATGGAATTATAGGGTCAGTTTTGTGAGATTATGCTTCCTTCTGCATTCTATTGGTGCAGAAACTAACAAATGAACAGAAAATCTCTCAAGAAGCCATTCTGAATAGTTGTAAGTTAAACTGTAATTGCAGGACAAGTGGATATGGATATAAATTGGTAAAAGGCAATTTCAGGACAGATAGAACTTCTTCAAAGAGTGATAAATACCTGGAATGGTCCTCTGGGTAAGGTCGTGAAGGCAAGAACTCTCAGATCATTCAGAAAACAGTTAGATGCTGTAATTGGAGGGGTAGAGGGAAGAACCACAGTTGGAGATTTGGGGGGAGAAATTCGGCATGTTAGCGCCTCCCATTAGCGCCTGGGGAGGTGCTAACGGGGCACTAATGGGTTTGCGGTGGGATGCGGCAAATCCAATGCCGCAGGCGAAATTCACCTGGGATTTCGCGCTGGCGCTAACAGTTAGCGCCTAGGCCTTTAGCGCCTGGCAGATTGTGACATCATTGAGTTTGGAACGCCCGTTAATGGCCCAGATGCAAAACTGACTGTCGTCCCCTGCCTTAGCGCCTGACCTGAACAACGGCAGGAAGAGGAGGCGTTATGCATTCGGATGGCTGCTGTAGGAGCGGTAATTAAAGGGATCAAAATCCGCTTTCATTTTAGTCGCCAATCAATGTTGGCTTCTCAGTTTGACATTGTGAAATAGCCAGTTTTCAGTGAGTTAAACGTTTCTTACTTTCAGAGTGTTCTACCTGCTAAAAATTTGTCACTTTCATTCTGCTAAGATTTCAAACTCCTACACTTGGTTACATTAATGGGGGTTGTACTGCCACTCGATTTCGCCCTCCAGCATCAACATTGGAGTCAGTGGAGGCAGAGACAAAGATTGGAAAATGTGGCCAGAGGGAGGAGGGCCAACAGGGCTCTCAACAGGAGGCCTTACCCTCCCAGGGTAATCCGGGAGCACTTCTCCGACATAAATTTAATTATGGAGCAGTGTCTTAGAAGGCTACCGCTTCACCAAGGAGGTGGTCACAGAGCTCTGCCACCTCCTGCAGCCAGACCTCGAGCCTCAGATCAGGACCACCACGGCTCTCTCAGTGGCAGTCAAGGTCACCGTTGTTCTCAATTTCTACGTCAGTGGATCCTTGCATTCTGCAGCAGGAGACACAGCTAACATCTCACAGTTCGCTGGTCACAGATGCTTTCTACAGAAGGATAAGGGACTACAATTCCTTCTCCATCACCAGAGAGAAGCAGGACGCGCGTGCATGTGGCTTTGCCAGGATAGCGGGCTTCCCGATGGTGCAGAGCACCATTGACTGCACCTACGTCGCTTTGCGGACACCCCATAACAATCCTGAGGTCTTCCATAACCGCAAAGACAACCACTCACTTAATGTCCAGTTGGTATGCGACCACAGACAGCGAATCCTCACCTTCAATACCCGCTATCCTGGCAGCAGCCATGATGCCATCATCCTGCGCCAGTCCAGTGTGCCAGCACTCTTCCAGCCACCACATCAAGCTCACGGCTGGCTGGTCGGAGACAAGGGCTATCCGATCTCCACCTGGTTCATGACTCCCCTCTGCAACCCCAACACTCCTGCCCAGCACTCATATAATGAGAATCATGCCGCCACCAGGAACATCATCAAGCAGACCATCGGAGTGCTCAAGCAACGATTCTGTTGCCTTGACCGCTCGGGAGGAGCCCTCCAGTACTCGGCTGAGCGGGTGTCCCTTTTCGTCGTGGTCTGCTGCATGCTGCACAACTTGGCCATCGTGAGGGCCCAGCCATTGCCACCAGACATAGCCGCACCACCTCAGGGGGAGGGAGAGAGAGAGAGAGGAGGAGGACGAGGCGGAGGAGGAGAAGGCGGAACAGGAGGAGGAACAGCAGCGAGGGCGGAGGCAGCCACTCAATCGGCTTTCTGGAAGGGCGGTCTGTGACCACTTCATCAGACCGCGGTTCCAATAAATTCTACCCCACATCCCAGTTGCTCACCACATCGCCATCATTCCATCCATTTCATATGCCATATCACAGCGCAAAGCTGAAATGAGAGACAGCACAAATTCTGCAAGATTCAATTAATAAATTTATCAACGTTCAGTAAACACATATATACAACAACAATATTAACTAATCACCCTTGTGCAAACCGTTACTTTCCCCCTGTACAGTGCTTTTTCCTAATCTACTGCTCCGACATAGTCTGTCCCCAGTGGCTGCAGCAGGGCGGGTGGAAGGCTGCTGAGTGTTGGTGCCAGAGACTACAGATGGCCTTGCAGGACGCCCTCAACCAGCTCTGAGCCTGGAAGGCCCGGCTGTAGACTGCCCCACCTCAGGATGGGCAGCGGCAGTCTGGGCTGGCTGGATGTCAGGCAGCGAAAAGGGCAATGGCGAAGTGGCAGTGGTGGGAGCAGGAATGCTGTCACCCTGAGAGAGGACAGCAGGTTCCTGCTCCACTGACCCACTCCCACTCCCCCAGGGCAGCACATCAGCATCCTGCTGGCCTGCTGCGACACCGTGAGATCCCCGGTGGACTGTGGCGGACCCAGCGATGATGGCAGCAGTCAGAGCTTGCGTGGCATCAAGCTCAGGGACAGGCTGGTCAGCTGGTTGCTGATTACCTGAAAGCATAAAGGCACAAGACTCGCGTTTGGGTGAGGGCAGGGGGGCAGGAAGGGAGCAAGGAATGCAGACAGTATAATGAGCTGGAAAGTGGGAAAGGCTTGTGGTGTGAGGGGGAAGTGGGATGAGAGAAGGAGAGGGGATGAACATACCGTTGTTGTCCCCAAGGGGGTCGACGTCTCCGATGGCCATGGCGCCCACCACCTGGTGCCCAATGACTCTCAACACTCGCTCCTCCAGGTCTGTAAGCTGTTGGATGTCCGCTTCACCCCAGCCTGTTTGTTGCTGCTCCCTCCTATTGTGGGCCAGCTTGGCCTGCAAGAGAAAGGAAAGTGTGTGAGTGAGTGTGCAGCTGTGTGTTTGGGAGATGTGCCTGCCATAGTTGAATAGCTGTGATTGTAGGCAAGGCGTGAGATGTGGATGTGAGTTTTAGTAGTTGGAGATGCTTGGTGGGTGAGTGGTGGGGTTGTGGTGGTTTGCGCAGTGTGTACAGACTGAGGTTCAGATGCTGGTATGTAGGACTTGTTAAAGCATGTACTCACCCTGACCACCAGAGTGAGGGCGTTGAATTCTTTACGGCACTGTGTGAGGGTCCTGAGGACCACACTGCTGGCCGAGACGTCCTGGGCCACTTCGCTCCACATTGCCCTGAAGACCTGGAGCAATGGCCTCCTGCCAGTGGCCGGGAACAGCACTGCCCTCCTTCTTTCAACTGCCGCGACCAATGCCTCCAATGCCTGGTCGCTGAAATGGTGAGCTCTCTCCCTGGGACTGGGATCAGCCATGAGGAGAAGAGGTGTAGCTGTTGAATTGCTTGGAGGTCGCCTTCGGAGCCAGCAATGTTGAGAATGAGGTTGTGCAGACTGATTGAGCCTTCCCTTTAAGAACTGGAAGGAGCCAGTGTGAATGATGAGTCCCGATTGGAGGGCACCTGAAATTGGTTATCACTCTGCGGGTAGCACCCTAAGTTAGGTGATTAGTGCTTGATTTAGCGCTCCAGTTCTTTCTTGGAGCGCTAACAATCAATTTAGCGAGAGGTCAGAAGGATTAGCGCCTGGCGCTAATTCTCCAACTTTTTAAAATTTAGCGCCCCAACCGGAGCGATACCGAATACCCTTAGTTCGGTGGTGGAGTCCAAGTTTTGCATGCATGCAACCCCATGTTCAGTGCTTGGTATCGCCACTATGTGATATAACGACGTAATTACATTTTCCTGATTAAATGATGCATTTGATGGGACTTGTATCACTGCGTTCCAGTCTTTGTCAGCCACACAAAAAATGTTTGTCAAACATATTTTCATAAACACAGTGCCCCTTTAAATTGCCAGTTCTTATTAAGGTAACGATCAACATAGCTAATGAGGCCAAAACTCTGTTTATGTGATTGTTTCATTGCTTATTGTGTATCAGTGGATAGTTTAGATAAATGCCATTGGTGGCAATCTTTTGTTCTAATGGGATTTCATGATGCATTTTCTGGTGACATCTCATTCTTTGTAAAATAATTGCTTCAGTAATCACTGGAAAACAGCAACAGATCCCATAAGATTTAATTGTATTGTGTATCTTATGTTAGCATAATCTGTCTATCCTTTGACTGTCTTCTTTGAGTGTTGGGAACATAATTAATGGTAATTTATACAATTAGCTCTCACTGAGACAAAAGATAAGATTTAATGATCCTCCTCAGTGAACACACTGCTGTTATTCATACAATATGTTCGGCCACAGTTTGTCCAAGGCACAAAAGGCAGTAAGGAAAACCTTAAATCCCAGTCCTTCAAAAACTTCTTTCATCTCAATGCAAAATCTTAATAAAGGATTTGATCAGGATGATGCTCAGTTCTCAAAACATGGACTTTTTTCACAGATCATCTCCAAAATTTATTTTCTGAATATTTTAGAAAATACACTTGAAGAAATGTTGCAGAAACTAACATTCTTTTGGTCATTTTCTCTCCCGTCCTGAAGGCATTGAGTCTTTGCTGGAGTACAGTTCCCTGGTCACTCTTCAGTGACTTGCCCAAGTAGATATTATTTATGTGTAAGCCCAACAGTGAGTGTTGGCAAGTTATCCAATCATAGAGCTATCCCACCCAATCCCAATTAAGTCCCCAAGGTCCACACACACACATTTCCAATCAGGATCACTGGATAGTAATCCTGGTTGATTTTCCCCTCTTTTATCCCATGGATGTTGAAGCTAAGGGTAGTGCCCTCACTGAGCTCAGCGAACACAGACCATGGATTGAACTTGGAACCTTCCAAGTCTGTCTAGCTCAGCTGCCCCTTAGTTCAACTCAATGAGCCATCAGGGAAGCTGAACTGAGCTTCTTTATAAGTTTGTACAATATGGGTCAGTAATGTAGTCCCCACACTGCGCCAATGGCGACGCCACTATTCTGGCCTTCTGCGAGCCTGCGCATGGATGAATTGACTTCGTCCAATAATGTGAGGTCGGCTTATTCGAATGTTTTTCTCTCACCCTTTGTCCAAGACCCACAATTTCAGGCACCGACAGCCAGTGGTGGGCTGGCAGCTGCTTGTTGAGTTCAGAGGTTCTCTGGGGGGCAGGGGGGGGATTGGAAAGTGGTGGCAGGGAGGGTCAGGAAGGCAGAAGGAGGAAAAATGTGTGAGGGAAATGGCAAAGCTCAGTCATGGCAATTAATTTTTTTTACCAATGCCTGTTACCAATGAGCGCTTTGCAACTACAACAATGGTTTTCCAGTCACATTATTTTCCACAGCCCTAATGAGCCTTGTACACAATTTGTGCTCAAGCACTATCAACCTTCCAGTTGGCTAGCTGTATTGAACTCATCAATAATACAGGGAACAGGTACCTAAAATTATACTATTGGCCTGTGTATGTCTTTTTCAACATATAACATTTTACAAGGGAATTTGAATATCAAAATGCAAAGTACATATCTCTACATCCTGTATTAATTGAATAAACTCTGATATTTGAATGATGGTGTGGAAATTCTATTGCAGTGTTTCAGGGTTAAATCTTTGAATATATTCAATCATTTTTGTCAGCAGAATCTAAAACAAGCAATAAAAAATACAAAAAGATTCCTCTGAATCATATTAGGCTTTCTTAGATGGCTCAATGCATTTTGACTTCTCAATGTGTAGACATAATTGCTATAACTACCTTGAAGATTGCTGACAAAATTTTCTGTCCATGGTGATTAAAAAGGCAAAGTTATATCTTAGTTCTGAGATTTTGAATTTGATAGAAAAAAGCAATTACCTGTCATCGATGCTTCAGAAAAAGCTAGAATGTACATATATTATAGGTAGGTTCATGACTATAAACAACAAAGCTTTTCGAGAAACAGAATTTAATCCAAAATAATATGCTCCCAGAGTAGCTTTTGCAAAGTGGTCTAAAGTCCCAAAAGAATTTAGCTGTGACAGCAAGACTGGCAAAAATCCAAATAAAAAGCAATCCAAAGATTTCAAAAGTACTGATGAGGGAGTCTGTTCAGCTTATTTGGCTACTCTTTCCATCGAGAAAAAGAATTAGCATTTACATAGCACCTTATCACATGCTCAAGACTAACCAAAGTCCCAAATGACATCCTCTGTGATTGTGTTGATTATCCCTCCTGGGCCTCTCTGCAGTCTTTGACATGGTCGACAACACCATCCTCCTCCAATGCCTATTCTGCATTGTCCAGCTCAGTGGGACTGCCCATATTTGGTTTCACTCTTACCTGTCCAATTGTATCCATAGCATCTGCAGCAATAACTTCTTTTCCCTCCCCACACTGTTACCGCTGAAGTCCCTCAAAGATCTATCCTCGGCTCTCTCCTCTTCCTCGACTACGTGATGCCCATTTTCCATCAACATGGGATCACCTTCCACGTGTAGGCTGATGACGCCCAGCTTTGCCTCTCCATCACCTCTCTCAACTGCTTCTGTGTTGTGGGACTGCTGGTCGAACATCCACTCTTGCATGAGCCTCAATTTCCTCCAACTGAACACTGGAAAGACTGAAGCCATTGTCTCTGGCCCTCGCCACAAACTCTGTACCCTTTCCAACGATTCCATCTCCCTCCCCAGCCACCATTTCAGGCTGAACCAGCCTGTTTGCCACCTCAGACTTTTATTTGACCCCGGGCTGAGCTTTGGACCCCACGTCCTCTTCGTCACAAAGACCACCTACTTCCAGCTCCATAACATAATGCCTCAGTGTCTACTCTATACAATCTGCTCCTTAAACGTTCATCTATGCCATTGTCACCTCCAGAATAGATTATCCCAATGCTAGCCACCTTTTGTCCACCCTCTGTAAACATCAGCTTATCAAAACTCTGTTTGGTATTTTACCCCAAATGAAGAACCATTCACCCTCACTCCTGTCTTCGCTGACCTGGTCTCCCCCCAAAGCCTCAAATTTAAAATTCTCATCCTTATGTTTAAATCCCGTCTTAGCTTTGCCTGTCCCTATCTGTGTAACTCTCTACGACTGCCCTGAACTCTCCATTCCTCTGACTCTAGCCCCTTGAGTAGCCCTCTCTTCACCCCCCAGTTGGCGGGCATGCCTTCAGTCACCTAGGCCTGATGCTCTGGAATTCCCTCCCTAAACCCCTCCACCTCTCCACTTCCCTCTCTTCCTTTAAGACGTTCCTTAGAACCCAGCTCTTTGACGTAGCTTTGATCACCCATCCGAAAATGTCTTTCTTTGGTTCAACACCATTTTATTTGAGTACACCTATTTGAAACAACTTGGGATATTTTTATGTTGAAGGTGTGATATAAATGCAATTTGTTGTTGAATGTTTTCTCCCCTCTGTTGCTACCTTTCACTATTTTGTTTCACACACTCCCTTTTACACACTTTTTACTCTTTCTTTTAAACTCTTTTTCTCATGCACACTTTCACATATTCTCACACACACAGACATGTTTCCATTTTCCTTCACTTTCTCTTGCACTTTATGTTGCATACAAACACTTTCATATCATTTTTCTCACACTCACCCGAGTGAATTACCTCAGAACTGCACTAACATATTTGAACTTGCAGCAGAATAGAAATACAATCAACGTGGGCTATCAAATCCCGAAACCTGACCCTTTTTCCACAATAGTGCCTAATATAACAAACGACATGGCTGATGGGTTAAGGGTTACGGAGAGAAGGCGGGGACGGGATACTGAATTGGAGGATCAGCCATGATCTCATTAAATGGCGGAGCAGGCTCGAAGGGCCGGATGGCCTACTCCTGCTCCTATCTTCTATGTATCTATGTATCTATGTATGTTTACACTCGCCAAATTCACAACAACAACTTGCATTTATATAGTGCCTTTTAATGTAGGAAAGCGACCTAAGGCTTCACAAGAGCTGAATCAGATAAAACTTGACACCAAGCCAAAGAAAGAAATATTAGGAGGGGGTGACTGGAAGAAAGAGATAAAAGTAATGGGCTAATTACGAAGTGCAAGCCAAAATGCGCAAAAAACCTTCCGCTGCCTTTAGTTACATATTAAATTTTAGTTCAGATGACAGGAAGAAAGGACTTAACCCTGCTGCTGGGATTGTTCCTTTTCTAAGAAGCTTGAAATTATGCTCTGGAGAATATGTCACTGAAACAAATGTAAGATTATACAGCCACTGTGAAAGTATATCTGTTTTTTCTTCACTGGTTCTTCTCCATTCACAGTGGATTTCCTCCAATTTTTTAAATCCCATGTGGAATTTAAAAAAAACATTAGGCACGCTATCAGGGTCACATGACTTCTTCTTCCCATGCCCTGTGTAGCAGCCTTTGCACAGTCTCACCTCAGTTTTATTTTCTCCTATCATTGCAACAACTGGGAGGCTGCACTGGTCTCAGGTTATGAGAAAACCATCTCAAGGAATACCATGCCAATTTAGGCCTGAAGGCCAGAGTTTTTGTTTGGAGTTTTTGCAATTTTGTTGATATTTTTAGATTTTTACTTATGTCAAGTTCCAGATTTAAGATTTGTGGAAACTGCAGGCTGTCTTTTCAAATCACTCACAGCTATGTTACTCGTGGGTATGCATTAACACTGCCAGTTGCAATATGACAAGTGTCAACCTCTCATGTCAGTGGAGGGAAAACTACTCGAGACCATTGTAAAGGACTAAATTAATTCTCACTTAGAGAAGCATAGCTTAATAAGGGACAGCCAGCACAGATTTGTTAAAGGCAAATCATGTCTGATTAACCTGATTGAATTCTTTGACGAAGTAACAGAGAGTGTTGATGAAGGTGGTGTAGTAGATGTTGTACGTATGGGGCTGGATCTTGATACTGGGGCGGGTTGGGGTTGTGTTATCCACCCGACTGCAATTGGATGTGGGAGATTGATGCGATTTTCACATAATTGGGCAATTGAGTTTCAGCATGTGGGAACCCATGAACTAATTAGTGTTTTCAGTCTGAAAGTCGCCTCTGATGATGTCATCATTACTGCTGCATTGAAGGTCTTCAGAGACTGCTTGGCCTTTGCTGTGAGAGGACCTGGATGCAAAATGAGCAGCAGCAGCCAGAGAGAGAGAGAGAGAGAGAGAGAGAGAAGAGAGAGAGAAGAAAGAGAGAGCGAGAGACAGAGACAGAGACAAGGACAAGCAGCAGCCGCCGCCCTAGGTCTGCTCCCAGATATTTTTCCTACTACTACTACTCCATTGTAATAGTGGACCTGCAGCTGATAGTCAGCTTTCGAAATGTGTTACCGCCAGGTTTCACATTCATGGTTCAGAACAGGCGTGCTTCACGTACAGCAAGGGTTAAAATCACAAAGGCCTTTCAAAATGGCATTATAGAGCGAATTTAGTGCTTGTTAAGGGCCTTAACAGCCTATCCCGCCTCTTAGAGGCGGGACGGAGTCGGGACCAGCAGACACGATTTAATGAAAATTGCATGGAGGCGGGATGGAGGCGGGATGGAGGCGGGCTTGTACCCGCCCGCCAGTTTTTGCAATTTTAACCCCCCACACGCCTCCAAACCCGCCTCCACGGGTCAATGAAAATCCAGCCCATGGACTTTCAAAGGCATTTGATAAAGTATCTCATAACAGACCTATTCGGAAAATAGAAGCACATGGTATTCAAAGGACGGTGGTAACTTGGGTATGAAATTGGCTAAGGGATAGGAGGCAGAGAGGAGTGGTGAAATGATGTTTTTCTGACTGGAGGGAAGTATACAGCGGGGTCCCCCAGGGGTCGGTATGAGGACCATTGCTTTTCTTGTTATATATAAATTACCCGGACCTGACTATAGGGAGTACAATTTTGAAGTTTGCAGATAATACAAAACTTGTCAACATAGTAAATAGTGAGCATGATAGTAGCAGACTTCAGGAGGACATAGACAGACTGGTGAAATGGGCAGACAGGTGGCAGATGAAATTTAATGTGGATAAGAGTGAAGTGATGCACTTTGGGAGAAACAACGTGGAGAGGCACTATTTTGAGGGGCTGCAAGAACAGAGGGACCTGGGGGGGCATATTCACAAATCATTGAAGATGACAGGGCAAGTTGAGAAGATGGTTAAGAAAGTGTATGGAATACTTGACTTTGTAATAGGGGCATTGAATACAAAAACAAAGAAGTCATGCTAAACCTTTACAAATCCCTGGTTAGGCCTCAGGTGGAGTATTGTGTACACAATTCTGGATACCGCACTTTAGGAAGGATGTCAAGGCCCTGGAGAGGATACAGAGGAGGTTTACCAGGATGATACCAGGGATGAGGGAGTTCAGTTATGTGGAGAGATTGGAGAAGCTGAGATTGTTCTCCTTTGAGCAGAGAAGGTTAAGGGGAGACTTAATAGAGGCATTCAAAATTATGAGGGGTTTTGATAGAGCAAGTAGGGAGAAACTGTTTCCTCTGGAAAGTGGGTCGATAAGCAAAGATCATAGATTTAAAATAATTAAAAATAAGAACTAGAGGGGAAATGAGGAAAAGTTTCTTCACAGAGGGTTATTAAGATCTGGAACATACTATCTGAAAGAGTGGTGGGATCAGATTTCATAGGAGCTTTTAAAAGTCAATTGGACATGTACTTAAAGATCACTGAAGAGGTTTTGGAGAAAAAGCTGGGGTGTGAGACTAAATTGGACAGTTCTTTCAAAGAGCTGGCACAGGCATGACAGGCCGAATGGCTCCTTCTGTGCTGTAAGATTCTATGGGCTAGAAATTCATGTGGTTTGTGCCACACTTTAGCACCACAAGATGGCGCTAAAACGCCGTTGACAGCTGTAACGACAGTTGATGCTGGCTCCAGCGCCGCACGCCATATCGGTGTTGCCGGTAGCGCTGCCAGTAAACTCGATCGCCAGGGACCTCGCCATCATGGAGATCGTGATGTCAGTCATAGCCACTTACCTTAACGGCAGCGCAGAATGATGACAGGGAGAGCTGGCGTCTACCAGTAGGAAGCAGGCTGCAGCAGCGATGCTTAAAGGTGCCATCCCCAATCAGCTGCATCTAGCATGGTTCCGCAGTTTCAGTGTCTGTTTGCTAGTTCGTGCAACTGAAACAGCTTTCTTTAGTTATTTCAAGTTTTTTTGGTGTGTTGATTCAAGTGTGGAAGTCACTCATTATTTGTTAAAGGCCTCTGCTCACAACACTTCCTCACAGTCATGGGGGTTGTGGGATTGCGGGATTACCTGAGGAGGACGAGGAGGAAGAGGACATGGAGGAGGCAGACGAGGAGGAGGCGGACGAGGAGGAGGAGGATGTGGAGAAAGAGGATGAGGAGGAAGAGGACAAGGAGGAAGAGGAGGAGGAGGAGGAACAGCAGGGAAGGCGGAGGCAGCGAGACAATCGGCCTTCTGAACGGGCTGTCCGTGACCGGCTCATCAGACTCCGATTCACATGAATGAAACCCCAGATCCCCGTAGCTCACCACATCCCCATCATACAATCCCTGTCACATGGCGTATCACAGCGTCCTCCTGGGCAAAAAGGTGAAATGAGAGAGACCACAAAATAGTCCAAACACCATCAATAAATGTATCTATAAACATATCACACATATGACATGAATTCTAATAACTAATGACCCTGTGCCTGCCATAGTTGAATAGCTGTCATTGTGTGCAAGGTGTGAGATGTGGGTGTGAGTGTTGCTAGGTAGAGATTGTTGGTAGGTGAGTGCTGGAGGTGTGGTGCATTGAGCAGTGTGTGAAGCTTGTGAGAGAGATGGTGGTATGGAGCATTTGTTGAAGCCTTCACTCACCCTGACAACCCGTGTGAGCTCGTTAAACTTCTTCCTGCACTGTGTGTGGGTCCTGGGGACCACAGTGCTGCCCGTGACATGGTGTGCCATCTCCCTCCACGTAGTCCAGCAGACTTGTGGCGAGAGCCTCCTGCCAGTTGATGGGTACAGGACACGCCTTCTCTCCACCACTAAAACCAATGCCTCCAAAGCTTCATCGGAAAACCTCCGGGCCCTCTCCCTGGGGCGGCGATCTGCCATCAGAATTTGTAAATAAGTGCTCCTTCTCCTTGTTCCTCTTCTTATGGTTGTTGAGGCAGCTGCACGCCCAATAATGCTGAGAATGAGGTGCTGCAGCATCAATTGACCTCCCCTTTAAGTAGTGAAAAAAGCTTGTGGCAATCATTACTTGCATTTAGACGGCCCCCGATATTGATCCATCTTTTCAGTGTAACGCCAATGAGCTTGAGCTTTTAGACTAGAATCATGACTGAAATCGTTTCAATGAGGAGTGAGGACGAATTTTGAGTGCAGCCTAGACAATTTTCAACTGGTGCTACTTAACCATTTTTAGTCTAAACACTGCCCATTTCTTGGCTATAACGAATTTCTAGCCTTATGATTCTATGATTTTTACGAATAGCTATTGTGTTTTGGACCTTGTGGAAACATTGAGAGAGGCCCAAGGACTTCTTAACATAAGAACATAAGAAATAGGAGCAGGAGCAGGCCATTCGGCCCCTCGAGCCTGCTTCACCATTTAATGAGATCATGGCTGATCCAATTTTGGCCTCAACTCCACTTTCCTGCCCGCTCCCCATAACCTTTGACTCCCCTGTTGCTCAAAAATCTGTCTATCTCAGCCTTGAATATATTCAATGACTCAGCTTCCACAGCTCTCTGGGGTAAAAAATTCCAAAGATTCACGACCCTCTGAGAGAAGAAATTCCTCCTCATCTCCGTCTTAAATGGGCGACCCCTTATTCTGAGACTATGCCCCCTCGTTCTAGATTCCTTGACGAGGGGAAATATCCTCTCTGCATCTACCCTGTCCAACCCCCTCAGAATCTTATATGTTTCAATAAGATCACCTCTCATTCTTCCAAACTCCAATGAATATAGAAACATAGAAACATAGAATCTAGGAGCAGGAGTAGGCCATTCGGCCCGTCGAGCCTGCTCCGCCATTCAATACGATCATGGCTGATCATCCAAATCCAGTACCCTGTCCCTGCTTTAATCCCCACAGTACACATATCCCACCCTACCCCCGTAACCCCACGTATTTAATTCCCCCTAACATATCCCATCCTATCCCCATAACCCCACATATTTAATCCCCCCTAACACTAAGGGTCAATTTATCATAGCCAAATCAACCTAACCCACACATTTTTGGACTGTGGGAGGAAACCGGAGCACCCGGAGGAAACCCACGCAGACACGGGGAGAATGTGCAAACTCCACACAGACCCAACCTGCTCAACCTTTCCTCATAAGACAACCCTTCCATCCCAGGAATCTACCTAGTGAACCTTCTCTGAACTGTCTCCAATGCAAGTATATCCCTCCTTAAATAAGGAGACCAAAACTGTACGTAGTACTCTAGGTGTGTTCTTCCCATTAGTGCCTCAACAATAGTGCTGCTGTCGATGGAGAGTGGAGAATATTTGGTGGACCCAAGACTGGGCTTTGTTTGAAATGTCTTGTGCTATAAGCCAAGACGTGAAGCAATGCATTTATTTATTTTGTATCAATTATCTACCAATCATAAGTTAAGTATTTGCACATTTTGTGCAAGGTTTCAGCGAAACCTGAAGTAAAACTTGCCTCATAAATGTGAAGGATTAATCCAAGCAGAATTGGCAACACTGAGGTAGCATCACCTACATATAACTTATCTGGCACATCTTACTGTCACTGATCTTACAGGGGGAGGAAGCTTGAATATGTGCCTCGGTATTTGCCTGCCATGTCTGGATAAGGTAAGCAGAAAGGTAAGACTAAGTTAGCCGTGTTAACTGTGGCTCAGTGGTAGCACTCTGGCCTTTAAATCAGAAGGGCGTGGTGGGTTTATCCCACTCCACAGACTTGAGCACAAAATCTAGGCTGACACTCCAGTGCAGTGCTGAGGGAGTGCTGCATTGTCAGAGGTGCCGTCTTTCAGATGAGATTTTAAACCAATGCCCCGTCTTCCCTCTCAGGTGGGCGTAAAAGATCCCATGGCACTAATGTGAAGAAGAGCAGGGGAGTTGTCCCTGGTGTCCTGGCCAATATTTATCCCGCAACCAACATCACTAAAACAGTATCTGGCCATTATCACATTTGCTGTTTGTGGGATCTTGCTGTGTGCAAATTGGCCAGCATGTTTCCTACATTACAACAGCGACTACAATACAAGTTGATGTTGTTAAAGATACAGCTGTAGATACTTTCTGATCTGTGGGAGAGGACAAACTAAACTTCCACTGCTACAGACCTAGAGTCTGGTTTTTATATGGGGTTTTCAGGACACATGTATGTCAGAGTGATACTCTATGGGCTGAATTTTACCTGTGAGTGGGTTCAGGTGTGGGGGGGCCCGTCACGAACTTTCCATCAGTGCACTCTCCACTGCGTGTTTAACTTAACTAGATCATTTGACTGAATCATGCGGGTTTCCCTGCCAATTAAATGGAGCGGGTCTGATGACGTCACGGATGACTCGCCTTCAGCTCGCCTTTTAAAGGAGCCTTGCACACATCAGAGTTGAAGGTTTTTGTAGGAGGGTCTGAGATGGTTGTGAGAGGTGCCTGTCGCTGTTACATCCAATACTTTGACCGTGAGGGTGCAATCGTTTATAGCCAACGATGCAGTCTCGGCGCCAGAAGGCTGTGCCCAGGTTTTCAGATTCCTCCCTGGACATCAGCACAGATACGTGAATGTCGGTGGGTCCTGCGAGACATAGAGTAGTTGTCACCTGGTGTCTCACACATCACAAGTGAGCAAGAGCAGAGGTGGAGACAGGGACAGCAGTGGAAAGTCCTTGCCGAAGGGCGCAGGATGCTCCAAGCTCTGCTCAGCTGGATGCAGATGCTGAACCTCGGGGGGCCATCGACAAAGGTTGATCTTGGAAGAGCAGCAATGAATGTGCGAGGCTCTGGCAGCTTTAACAGCTGCGATGTGCGCGATTGCAAAGAGAATAGAGGAGCCCATCTCCAACATGAGCACCACCATCTCACAGGTGATGGCGACGATGTGCTGTTCCATGGAAAGGATGGCCACCTGCATGGAGCAGCTAATGCGCCAATCAAAGGAGTCCATGCTTGCTGTGAACAACAGATTGCAGAGTATGATTGCAGTCATCTCTAGGAGGGATACCAACAAAGACTTGGGTGTCATCGCCCCACTGATGTGCAGCAAGGTGCTCTCCAGCTCCTTCCTAGCAGGGAAGTGCGGGTGGCCCATGAGAGGGTTGATGGTGAGTGGGACATGGGGGTTGGGGTTCTGCTCAAAGCGCTCCCACTTCTCCCCCGTTGCCTCCCCCTCAGTCAGAGCCCCACATGCTGCCTCGGATCCCGTTGGCCGAGTCTGCCCCTGCACAGTTGCAGGAGGAGCAGTCTTTTCTGGGGCCCTCACAGGCTCCAAAACCCAGAGGACATCTGACAAAAATGTTTAAGTGTCAGAGCATGGAAGTGAGCAGCCTGCCTCAATCTCTGCTGAAGCCACAGGGGATGCACCTTGTAGAAAAGAAAAATGGTACAATCGTAGATGCACAAGGGTATGCACATGGGTGTTTGTCAAAATGTTAGTGTTAAGTTTCAGTTCTATTTATGACGCACATAAATTTATTTCTTTGCACCACTTTCCCATCTTGTCCATTTTTACCTGCTACCTGGGAAGTGGCCTTGTCACTTGGAGTGAATGGTGAGACATTACTTAACCTCGACAGGAATGGTTTGGTCATTTTAGGACTGATTTGTGGTGTTGGTGGCGGGATGTGGCGGGGGGGGAGGGGGGGCGCGAAGTTGGTACAGCACATGGGAGCCAGATGGGTGCACTGGTGCAAATTAAGTAAATCATGCCATTATGAGGCCATCCCAGGCCTCCCGAGCAGCAACGTGTGCCGCTGCTGGTGCCATGTCCACCTCAGGTTCCTCCTCCTCCTCGTGTTCCACCTGCTCTTCCTCCTCTTCCGAAGAGGCTCTGTGCTCTGTGCCTTGCTCCTCCTGCAGCTCCACTCCTTGCTGTTGCGCTTTGTTATGCAGTATGCAGCATACGACGATCATTCTGGAGACCCTGGCTGGTGCGTACTGAAGAGCTCCTCCAGATCTGTCAAGGCATCTGAAGCGCATCTTCAGCATGCCGATTGGTTGCTCGATCATATATCTGGTCATCATGTGGCTTTCATTATAGTGCTCCTCAGCCTCATTGCTTGGCCACCTCAAGGGTGTCATCAGCCAAAATGTTAGTGTTATGTTTCAGTTCTGTTTATGACGCACATAAATGTATTTCTTTGCACTACTTTTCCATCTTGTCCATTTTTGCCTACTACCTGGGAAGTGGCATTGTCACTTGGAGTGAATGGTGAGACATTACTTAACCTCAAGCAAAGCGGGTTTGGTTGACAGGAATGGCTTGGTCATTGTAGGACTGCTTTGTGGTTTTGTTGGCGGGAGGGGGTGGTGGGGGGAGGAAGGAGGTACAGCATCTGGGAGCCATATGGGTGCACTGGTGCAAATTAAGTACATCGTGCCATTATGAGGCCATCCCAGGCAGCAATGTGTGCTGCTGCTGGTGCCATCGCCACCTCAGGTTCCTCCTCTTCTTCTGAAGAGGCTGTGCGCTCTGTGCCTTGCTCATCCTGCAGCTCCAATCCTCGCTGCTGCGCTATGTTGTGCAGCGCGCAGTAGACAACGATGATTCTGGAGACCCTGGCTGGTACATATTGAAGGGCTCCTCCAGATCTGTCAAGGCATCTGAAGCGCATCTTTAGCATGCTGATTGCTTGCTCTATGACATATCTGGTGGACATGTGGCTTTCATTATAGTGCTCCTCGGCCTCATTGCTTGGCCACCTCAAGGGTGTCATCAGCCACATCTTCAGTGGATAGCCCTTGTTTCCAAGCAGCCAGCCAGTAAGTCTGTTCGGAGGTGCAAAGAGCTGAGGGCGGGTGGACTGGCACAGGACGAAAGAGTCATGACAGCTCCCAGGGAATCTGGCGCACACATGCATGCTGATCTTCTTATGGTTGCAGATGAGCTGCACACTGAGGGAGTGGAAGCCCTTGCAGTTCACGAACACTCCTGGGTGATCTGGGGGTGCCTTGATGGCCACATGTGTGCAGTCGATGACGCCCTGCACCTGTGGGAAGCCAGGCAGAGCCGCAAAGCCAAGCGCCCGCTCAGGCACACAGGCTTCATCAGTGGCAAAGTGTGCAAAAGTGCCTGAGTTGTGAAACGTGGCATCAGTCACCTGGGTGATGCATTTGTGGGCGGCCGACTGCGAGAGATCCTGCAAATGTCTGCTGCCAATCCCTGGAAGGAGGCGAAGAAGTTGAGGGCGGTTATGACTTTGACAGGCACTGTTAAGGCATGTCCACCAGGTCCTCTTGGCAGCAGGTTTTCTTCCAGAAAGCTACAAATGTCTGGCACAATAGCCTGAGCCTCCTGAAGCACTGCTATTCAGTCATGTCCAGGAAGCACATCCTTTGCCTGTGGGGGTATCACCTCCAGTGAAGTGCACCCCATGTGCTGCTCCCCTCTCTCCTGTCGGAGCATCAAGTCACTGAGGAGAAGGCTGCTGCTGCTGCTGCTGCTGCCGGTCTTGTTGGTGCTGGGGCTCATCTTGTTCTGATTCTGAGGTCCAAGGTGAAACAGCATAAGTGGCACCCATGCTGATCTGATAGTTGCCAGGTAAAGTAGAGATCAGAGGCACAATCCTCCAATGTCCTGAGAGTGACTTGCAATGTGGTGAGAAATCACCTGCAAACTCCTGAAAGCAAAATCTCTGCACAAAATGGCATCAGCAAGAGCTTTTCCCTTAGGCAAGGAAGAGGGTGTAAGGTGTGAGTATTTATGTGCTTTTTCCAGCTGTCACTTAATGAACTCAAATGAGAAGTCGCACAACACCAGGTTATAGTCCAACAGTTTTATTTGAAATTACGAGCTTTCGGAGCGCTGCTCCTTCATCAGGTACAGTGAGGGAATACAAATCGATTACACAGTATATACAGACAGTGAACAAGGTGTCTGCAGAGATACAATCTGTCAGGGAGGCATTACATCAAAGACACAGCAGAGTACAGCTAAGACAATGAGGTGGGTCACAGGGGGTCCAACGTGTCAAATGCTGCAGTCTGCAGTTAAGCTTTTAACTTTTTTTTTAAAAACTGGAAATCACACCTGTGAACCAGACAACGATGTCAAGTCACGTTCTGTAGCGTGACATGAAACCGAGATCCCGGTTGAGGCCGTCCTCATGGGTGCGAAACTTGGCTATCAGTTTCTGCTCGATGATTTTGCGTTGTCGTGTGTCTCGAAGGCCGCCTTGGAGAACGCTAACCCGCAGATCCGAGGCTGAATGTCCTTGACTGCTGAACCTCCGATTAATGAATTCACACAATGGCCGCTGAGTTTCCGCTCCCCTTCACAGGCGAGGTTCAGGAAGTCCATGAATCCTGTGCACAAGCAGTAAAAGCTGAAACCTCAGGTTAAAAAGCTTCTTAAGAGTCTCTCAATGAGCTGTTAACTATTTCAATGAGGTCGCCCGCTGTTCCCAAGGAGTTAAATGCAGCAGTCGGCGGGATGAAGGCGGTTTCCCGACGGGCTGTCAATTTCAGTGCTTTTAACTGCCGACCCGCTCGCGAACCCACACTCTCTTCAATGTAAAAATACCGAGCTATGTATCTGTGTATGCATGTATGTGGGATTTGGGTTTCCTCTTCCTTTGGATTGGATGCCTGACTTCTTTGCTGACTGAAAGTAATCTGAGTAGATGTTGCATCCTGTGCTGTGTGCTTAAGGTGTGGAAAAGAAGGTCAATAAAGTCAATCTGGTGCTTTTAAAGAAGCAGGCTCTTGCTAACAAAATAAGTAATCAGAAAGAAAAGTTTGCCAATTAGGTTTTATAGTACTGAAGTTAAATTTTCTCCACGGAGAACTGGGCATCCATGAGGCACTGTGGGCCATCAGCAGCAGCAGAATTGTATTCCACCACAATCTGTAACCTCATGGCCCGGCATATCCCTCACTCTACCATTACCACCAAGCCAGGGGACCAACCCTGGTTCAATGAGGAGTGTAGAAGAGCATGCCAGGAGCAGCACCAGGTGTACCAAAAAATGAGGTGCCAACCTGGGGAAGCTGCAACACAGGACTACATGCATGCTAAAAAGCGGAAGCAGCATGCTATGGACAGAGCTAAGCGATCCCCACAATCAACGGATCAGATCAAAGCTCTGCAGTCCCACCACATCCAGTCGTGAATGGTGGGAGACCATTAAACAACTAACGGGAGGAGGAGGCTCCAAGAATATTCCCATCCTCAATGATGGTGGAGCCCAGCACGTGAGTGCCAAAGACAAGGCTGAAGCATTTGCAACCAACTTCAGCCAGAAGTGCTGAGTGGATGATCCATATCAGCCTACTCCCGAGGTCCCCACCATCACAGAAGCCAGTCTTCAGCCAATTCGATTCACTCCACGTGATATCAAGAAACGGCTGAGCGCACAGGATACAGCAAAGGCTATGGGCCGCGACAACATCCCGGCTATCGTGCTGAAGACTTGTGCTCCAGAACTAGCCACGCCTCTAGCCAAGCTGTTCCAGTACAGCTACAACACTGGCATCTATCCAACAATGTGGAAAACTGCCCAGGTATGTCCTGTCCACAAAAAGCAGGACAAATCCAACCCGGCCAATTACCGCCCCATCAGTCTACTCTCAATCATCAGCAAAGTGATGGAAGGTGTCATCGACAGTGCTGTCAAGCGGCACTTACTCACCAATAATCTGCTCACTGATGCCCAGTTTGGGTTCCGCCAAGACCACTCGGCTCCCGACCTCATTACAGCCTTGGTCCAAACATGGACAAAGGAGCTGAATTCCAGAGGTGAGGCGAGAGTGACTGACCTTGACATCAATGCAGCATTTGACCGAGTTTGGCATCAAGGAGCCCTAGTAAAACTGAAGTCAATGGGAATCGGGGGGAAAACGCTCCACTGGCTGGAGTCATACCCAGCACAAAGGAAGATGGTTGTGGTAGTTGAAGGTCAATCAGCACAACCCCAGGACATCACTGCAGGAGTTCCTCAGGGCAGTGTCCTAGGCCCAACCATCTTCAGCTGCTTCATCAATGACCTTCCCTCCAACATAAGGTCAGAAATGGGGATATTCGCTGATGACTGCACAGTGTTCAGCGCCATTCACAACTCCACAGATAATGAAGCAGTCCATGCCCACATGCAACAAGACCTGGACGACGTTCAGGCTTGGGCTGATGAGTGGCAGGTAACATTCGTGCCACAGAAGTGCCAGGCAATGACTATCTCCAACAAGCGAGAGTCTAACCACCTCCCCTTGACATTCAATGGCATTACCATCGCCGAATTCCCCACCATCAACATCCTGAGAGTCACCATTGACCAGAAACTTAACTGGACCAGCCACATAAATACTGTGGCAACAACAGCAGGTCAGAGGCTAGGTATTCTGCGGCAAGTGTCTCGCCTCCTTACTCCCCAAAGCCTTTTCACCATCTACAAGGCACAAGTAAGGAGTGTGATGGAATACTCTCCACTTGCCTGGATGAGTGCAGTTCCAACAGCACTCAAGAAGCTCAACACCATCCAGGACAAAGCAGCCCACTTGATTGGCACCCCATCCACCACCGGCGTACCGTGGCTGCAGTGAGTACCATCTAAAAGATGCACTGCAGCAACTCGCCAAGGCTTCTTCGGCAGCAGCTCTCAAACCCGCGACCTCTTCCACCTAGAAGGACAAGGGCAGCAGGCGCATGGGAACACCACCACCTCCAAGTTCCCCTCCAAGTCACACACCATCCTGACTTAGAAGTATATCGCCGATCCTTCATCGTCGCTGGGTCAAAATTGTAAGGGGTTCGGTCGTAGGTGCTTGTATCGCAGACGGTGCTGGTGCGGGGTTAGGCCTTCATTGCCTAATACTATTGCTTGCTCTGGTCTCCGGCCAGCCTTGTTGCAATAAGCACCTGTGAGTGGTTCGACCCACTCGCCCTTACGGTTCTAACACTGGACTTAGGTGCGAGAGCAGTAATGCAGAGAAAACTCAGATAGACCCGGTTGAATAGTACGAAATGGAAATCTTTATTGCATAGCGTCTAAAATCATGAAGTACATGTCATAGGCACAAATTAACGATAGTACAAGTATACATACATTCATAAAGCTTGGTCTATGGTAATGAAGAACGCACGGCACATTGTAAAAAGGGGAACACATTATACTTTATCCTTAATAAAACCACCCTCCCCTATCAATACCTACACTACGTCTAGATTTGTAGGATCGGGAAACATGCTCACCACTCGTGATACTTCGGAGAATTTTAAAGTAAGGCACTCGGCTCGTTTCGCTGCAGCACCTGTCACGTGTTTGGAGGGTTCTCTGTACCCCACTTCTTCTCCTCTTCTTCTCGTCTCGTCTCGTCTTCTTCGGGCCTTCGGGTCCAAATACCGTTTACCGACTCTCGGGATGGTGCACCCGGTCACTGGCCTTCGTCGAGGCGACTCGTTCCGTTTGAGCCCCACCCAACATAGTCAACAGAGTCCAGAGAAAAACAGAAAGCTGCTCGTCCAGCAGAGCGAGTCCATGAAGCGGCAAGCGAATAAAAGTTCAGCAGTCCTCAGCCAGATAAGAGAATAAAAACAAGAGTTCAGCCCGAGTCAAGCGTCCGCAGAGATAAGAGTCGAATCCAGAGAATAAGCCCCCGATGGACATTTGTTCACTATAGTTATAGTGCTGTGTTCCCTTATCTCCCGCTCAAATCTTAATGTTTGTCCTTTGTGTAATACTGGTGCACAAAACTCCCAGCAGGGGGCGATTCTTTCCTTTAATGGGTATTGGTAGCACCTGAAACTGGCCAACTATCCGTTAATGTTTTCCCCATTGTCGAACCGGCTAGGAGTCTCCCTGACTGGTTTTGGGGCCTCCTCGAATACTGATATGTGTATTGCTGTGTCTGGATGGGCCTTCGATTGCCCAGTACAATGGTCCTTACTTGTGCATGGAAAACGATTCCAGCACTTATATCTTTGCTATTGTCACAAATGCAAACAGGTTGCATCCTGTCTTTATCAATGTTTGCTGAGTATTATCCAATTTTATACTGAAATGTTTATTCGAACGCCATCTTGTCTGCCCACTGTATTCTGGAAGCTTCTGCCACGATGCTCGGCGGCCATTTTACAGGCTTCTGTGTCCTTTATATCATGACAGCATTTCGTTTAAATAAACTGATCAAACGAATCTGCTTCTATCTTGTTATTTCGAATCGCGATAATTGCGAAACTTTACAGTAATCCTGGAACTCCCTACCTAACAGCACTGTGGGAGTACCATCACCACACGGACTGCAGCGGTTCAAGAAGGTGGCTCACCACCACCTTCTCAAGGGCAACTCGAGATGGGCAATAAATGCTGGCATTGCCAGCGACGCCCAGATCCCATAAACGAATAAAAAAATGTGTGCATTGGTCGTGCACGCATCTGCCCAGAGTGGGTGATGTGGGGGGGCGGGTACATAGAAAAATTCTGAGTGAAATCTCTGTGCCTACTTTGCATTGGGATTACATTGCCAGTTTTTTCTGTCTCAGTGCCACAGAAAGCTTGTGCTGCTGGCATGCGCCAGCCTCATTAACAGTTTAAAAATCACGCATGCGAGGGCAGGCTTTTCCTCCCCTGCATTTTGCATGATTTGCCCCAGAAATGCAACAGCTGAAGGCCTGTATAAATAAGTATATTTTCAAACTCACTTCCTGGCCTTTGAGCATCATTTTCTTAAAGATGTGTTTTGCTGGTTTCTGAGTGTGAGCTGCTCCTATTTTTTTCTATTTTTTTTGGATTGCTTTTGTTGCATTTACTTTGGTGCATTGCTAGTTTTTTCGATTTAGAATTTAAATTTTGCAATTTTGTTTTGTTTTTCTTGCTTTTTTTCCACTTCCTACCATTGAAAGGAGTTTGTCTCTCAATTTAAAGGACGATCCTCTGGGAATTCCCTTTCCCTCTGCAAAGCTAGCGAACAATGACGATTTTCACAGGAATGTGCCAAGGCAGATGCATCGATATTGGAGCCACACTGCCCAGACTCGCTCGTCTGGAAGGAAATGAGTCAATAGACCTCTCCAGGGTTACGAGGAGATCAGCGAAGCATTCTCAGAACTTTGCCACCTCTTGCAGTCTCACCTGCAAATTTTGTGCAGAACAAGAACAGTCTGCCCTTGGTGGTGAAAGTCACTCCTACCTTGAATTTCTGCACAACTGGCTCCTTTCAGGTTGCCTCGGGTCATATCTGTCAGATCAACCAGTCTGCACTGATACCTTGTCATAATCTTATCACCTTTCCAACGGAAAGCAACCAGCAGCAGGGTGGGCTCTGCACATGTACAAAATGGCCGCATCCCCTCGAGTGCAAGGCTGCATCAATTGAACCAATGTGATCATATGACTCCTTTCGACAATGCTCTGGCATTCATGAATTGGAAGTGGTTGCATTCAATTAATGGAGAGGTTGTATGTGACCATTAAAGCCCATTTCCTGAAGGTAGAGTCCAGGTACCCAGGAACCTGCCACAACACATTTATCCTATGTCAGTCTACAGTGCCACTATTGTTTAATGGAATATCTAGACTAGACAGATGGATCCTGTGAGGCTTGGGATAACCTCTTGAGCTATGGCCCATGATACCAGTCTGCAATTCACAAATCACAGCATAAAGAAAACGTGAGAGTCTGCCTCTACAATGATACACATCGAGCATACAATAGGCATGCACTAAGCAAAGATTCTGCTGCTTTGACGGGTCTGGCCATTTGCTATTGTACAGCCCTGAAAAAGTGTAGAAACTGCTCCACAATTATGCTTATCTGAGGAAGGATGTTCTTGCCATGGAAGGAGTTCAGCGAAGATTCACAAGGCTGATACCTGGGATGGAAGGAATGACATATGAGGAGAGATTGGGTCGATTGGGCTTATACTCGCTGGAGTATAGAAGAATGAGAGGGGATCTCATCGAAACATATAAAATTCTGACAGGTCTGGACAAACTAGATGCAGGAAGAATGTTCCCGATGGTCGGAGAGTCCAGAACCAGGGGTCATAATCTAAGGATAAGGGGTAAGCCATTTAGGACAGAAATTAGGAAGAATTTCTTCACCCAGAGAGTGGTGAACCTGTGGAATTCTCTGCCACAGAAGGTAGTTGAGGCCAAGTCATTCAATATATTCAAGAATGAGTTAGATATATTTCTTAAAGCTAAAGGTATCAAGGGATATGGGGAGAAGGCAGGTACAGGGGTACTGAGTTTGGATGATCAGCCATGATCTCATCGAATGGCAGAGCAGGCTCGAGGGGCCGAATGGCCTACTCCTGCTCCTATCTTCTATGTTTCTATGAGACACCATGCAGCTGGAGAGTCAGATAGGCCCTGAAGAGGACACTGATAATATACCTAAGGCCAAAGTTCACCAACTGTGGGAAAGACAAATCTAGCAAATTCAAAGATTTAATTAAAAATCAAAGTCACCCCAGCATTCCTAAACTCTGACAAAGGATCTTGGACCTGAAACGTTGGCCAGAATTTTTACCTGTGAGGCGAGTCGGGTGCGGGGGGGGGGGGGCGGGGGAGATGCGTAGCAGGTCAGTCTCACGCAGCACTCCAGGGAGTTCCAGCACCCAGGGACATCCTGTTCCCTGGGGATGGGTGCAGAAGACCTTCCAGTGAGACCAAGAGGGCATGGTTGGAGATCGCAGAGGAGGTCAGCAGCAGGGATGTAGTGTAAGGCAGTCCTAGATCCAGGGCCGCAAAAGATTTAATGATCTCATGAGGTCAGGAAAGATGAGTGCAATGCCACATTCAATGTGCGTGTCATTCCAACCCAACACTCTGCCTTCCCAAGCCTGCATGTCAATCCTCACACCGACCTACCTTGCAAGGTGCACCCATCCCTCACTCTCTATGCATCTACTCACATCCCCATCTGACTAACCACCACTGACACTCACCCTCATCCTAATGCACTCATAGGAAGTGACGCCACAGAAGTAGGCCATTTGGTAATGTCACGCCACTCCCTCATAGTCACCCTCTACACATGTAGCCCATCCATTCCTTACACTCATTCCATCACTCTCACTCAAAGTTCTCTTCTTTCCCTCCTTGCAGGAGAAGAGAGCCCAGAACAACAGGGAGAGGCAGCGAACCGGAGGTGGCCCTCCAATGTACACCAACTTGACTCCAGCAGAGGAGGAGATGCTGCAAATCACTGGAGTTGCAGAGCTGCTGGCAGTGGGAGAGGGAGAGAGGGGAACCTCCCAACAACCTGCTGACAGAATTAAATATCATACACCACATGGCATACAACGGTCACTCATGGTGATTTGATGTCAGCAACCAGTGAAATGTCATCATGTGCAGAATGGTAACGTCGCGCATTCTTATCATTACATTTCTAATTCATCTCTTTACTTTCCCACAGGTCCATCAAGTGCCCCCCTCCCCCCCACTGTCCAGCCGGAGAAGGAAGACGACTCCTCGGAGATAGCTCCACTCTCTGAGGGTGCACCGTCACCAGACCCATGCGCACCCAGCACCAGCGCAGATACACACACCTCAGTGGGTCCAGCGAGACATAGAGTAGTGTTGTCACCTGGTGTCTCACAGATCACAAGTGAGCAAGAGCAGATGGTGGAAACAGGGACAGCAGTGGAGAGTCCTCGCCGGAGGGCGCAGGACACTCCCAGCTCTGCTCAGCTGCATTCAGACACTGAATCTCGGGGGCCATCGAGAAAGAGGGCAATTTTGGAGGAGCAGCAACAAATGCGCGAGGCTCTGGCAGCTTTTGCAGCTGTGATGTGTGCGACTGTACAGAGAAAGGAGGAATCCATCTTCAACATGAGCACCTCCATCTCGCAGGCGATGGCGACGATGTGCTGTTCCATGGAAAGGATGGCCACCTGCATGGAGCAGCAAATGCACCAGTTGAAAGAGAACATGCTTGCTGTGAACAACAGATGGCAGACACACTCATTGACCTCATCTCAAGGAGGGATACTAACGTAGACTTGGGCCTTCATCGCCCCACAGATGTGCAGCAAGGTGCTCTCCAGCTCCTTGCTAGCAGGGAAGTGCGGGTGGCCCATGAGAGGGATGATGCTGAGAGGGGACATGGAAGTGGGGCTCTGCTCACGCGCTCCCACTTCTCCCCCGTTGCCTCCCCCTCAGTCAGAGCCCCACATGCTGCCTTGGATACCAATGGCCGAGTCTGCCCCTGCACAGTTGCAGGAGGAGCAGTCTTTGGCTTGGCTCTCGCGGGGCTTAAAACCCAGAGGACGTCCGCCAAAAGTGCCTAAGCAGTGGCAGCAGGGATGTGAGCAGCCTGCCTCTACCTCTGCTGACGCCACAGGGGTTGCAACTGGTAGAAGCACTCGGAAAAGAAAAAAGACACAATCGTAGATGCACAAAGGTATGCACATGGGTGTTTGCCAAAATGTTAGTGTTAAGTTTCAGTTCTGTTTATGACGCACATAAATGTATTTCTTTGCACTACTTTTCCGTCTTGTCCATTTTTGCCTGCTACCAGGGAAGTGGCATTGTCACTTGGAGTGAATGGTGAGACATTACTTAACCTCGAGCAAAGCGGGTTTGGTTGACAGGAATGGCTTGGTCATTGTAGGACTGCTTTGTGGTTTTGTTGGCGGGAGGGGGTGGTGGGGGAGGAAGGAGGTACAGCATCTGGGAGCCATATGGGTGCACTGGTGCAAATTAAGTAATCGTGCCATTATGAGGCCATCCCGGGCAGCAATGTGTGCTGCTGCTGGTGCCATCGCCACCTCAGGTTCCTCCTCTTCTTCTGAAGAGGCTGTGCGCTCTGTGCCTTGCTCATCCTGCAGCTCCAATCCTCGCTGCTGCGCTATGTTGTGCAGCGCGCAGTAGACAACGATGATTCTGGAGACCCTGGCTGGTACATACTGAAGGGCTCCTCCAGATCTGTCAAGGCATCTGAAGCGCATCTTTAGCATGCCGATTGCTTGCTCTATGACATATCTGGTGGACATGTGGCTTTCATTATAGCGCTCCTCGGCCTCATTGCTTGGCCACCTCAAGGGTGTCATCAGCCACATCTTCAGCGGTTAAAAGCGCTGAAATTGACAGTACGTCAGGAACCCGCCGCCATCCTCTGCCTGTATACCCTGTATTGGGGGTATCGCCTCCGGCGCGGTGCAGCTCTGTGCTGAACCCCTCTCTCCTGTGGAGCATCAGACCGTTGAGGCGAAGGCTGCTGGTGTGGTTGCTGCTGCTGTTGGTGTTGTTGCTGCTGCTACTGGTGTGGCTGGTGTTGTTGGTGCTGGGGCTCATCTTGGTCCGATTCTGAGGTCCAAGGTGAGACAGGATAAGCGGCGCCCACGCTGATCTGATAGATGCCAGGTAAAGTGGAGATCAGAGGCCCAATTCTCCAATGTTCTGATAGTGACTAGCAATGTGGTGAGAGTGGCTTCCGAGGTTGCAGAAATCACCAGCAATCTCCTGAAAGCTAAACCTCTGCACAAAATGGTGTCAGCCAGAGCCTTTCCCTTAGGCAAGGATGCAGGTGTGAGTATTCATGTGCTTTTTCCAGCTGTCACTTAATGGACTTGCACAATAGCCACTGAGCTCCCGCCTCCCCTTCACAGGCGAGGTTCCCGAGGTGCGTGAATCCCGTGCGCAACCAGTTAAAGTTCAAACCTGACATTAAAATTAAGGGCAGTTAAGGGTCTGTAAACGAGCAGTTCAGTACCTCAATGAGGTTACCCGCCTCTCCCGAGCGGGTCCATGGCACGCCTCGAAATGCGTCCCAGTGAAAGGCGGATGGCGGCAGGATGGCTGCGGGTTCCTGACGCACTGTCAATTTCAGCGCTTTTAACCGCTGACCCCTTCCCAAACCCACACGCTCTCCAATGTGAAAATTCTGGTCCCTAACTCTGTTTCTCTCTCCACAGATGCTGCCTGATCTGCTGAGTGTTTCCAGCATTTTCTGTTTCTATTCCTGAATACATGTTGCCAGTGAGCTGGTGCCCTAAACTCCATGCATACCATTATCCTCTAATTGACCTCAGCGACCATGCATGCCCATCTATTCATCTGCTTCCACTGGTGCTTCCCCTTGTGACTGTGCACAGTGAGTCTATCCTACTACAGAAACTAGTGTTCCTTCAAGGTGCTGCCCCTTGGTAGAAAAAGATGAGGTCACTCTAAAGTTCCCTCTGTAAAAGCCGCAGTCCTCCCTCTCCCTTGGCTCTTCTATTACCGTCAACCATACCTTGTAATCCAGTGAATGGAATTTCTGCAGCGAACTTCCACTATCAAAATCTGTAGGTGCCTCTTTAAGGGACAACAACAGCTATTTAAATCTGCTACTGCGCTGAATATCTCTCCACCACAGCCTGCATGCTCCCAGTACATGGCCTAATCCGCAATGGGATTACTAAAAAAACTATTTAAATGGGTGGACCTCACAAAATCTCATGCGTTCACACTATGTGAAGCTGGTAATGAGATATCCTTGCCCACTTCTAGATGCACTGCTATTGTGTTTTGGTCAGAAAATCAGCCCTTTGCAGGATGTCAATGATAGTCTCCGGAATGGACACTACAACACTTACGATGAGTAATCTCTTTTTTTCAGCACTTGCCTTTTCTTTCTGTTTAAATTTGCAAAACCCAGTTTGCAGCAGAGCAGTGTGTGATGGATGAACCACGATCCTTTCACCCCCTCAACCGAGGTTTAAAATCAGCTCAAGCAAATGGCATCCAGTGTGTCTTACTATACTTTCCCGGGGCAATAAGAATGGCAGTGTAAAAGGCAATTGCAGTCTATTTGAGAGAATGGATAAACTGCATGCTCAAAGAATTAAAAGATTCATTTATTTATCTATGCAAAGCAACAGTTCTTCATGCTGCCAGTGGATGTCAGTAATGCATCGATGAAAATAGCTGGCAAATAGCCAGTAGAATTGAAGAAACAGTTTCACTTATTATATTTTGCAAAAATTTACAAGATATACAAAAAGAGATTATTTAAATATGTGTCTAAGTATATCCCAACAAATATCGATCTTTCATTCTTCACTGTAACTGGCTACGCTGTGTTAATTTTCTGACATTAGATTAACACATCTGCAGTTAACTGATTTATCCTTCTCTCCTTCTTGAACAAAGGTGCTACATTGGTTACTCACCTGTTCCACAGCACAATTTGTGTATTTATGGAAGTTTGAAAAATTGTGGCCAGAGCCTCTGTTAGCTTCTTTCTGATTTCTTTCAACAGCCCAGAGTAATGTCATCAGAACCTAGTGACACATCCACCTTGAGTTCTGCTAATTTTGTTCGAACCAATTCTTTTTCTAGTTATCTCTAACCATTGTTCCATATCCTCCTAGTACACCTGAATTCTCACTTCCACCATCATTTGTAAACATTAAGGCAAAATATTTATTTAATATCTCCAACATACCTTCATCCTCCACAATTAGACTCCCTCCATCATCCCTGAATGGTTCTTTAACTATTCTTTTACTTTTTATACACTTAGAAAACCCTTTACTATTTTCTTCTGAATTATCTGCTTTTTTCATATTCCCTTTTAGCCCTTCAAATCTCCCTTTTCGCCTCCCCACTTATTCCTCGTGATTTTCTTTAGTATTGTTGGTCCTAATTCTATCATGAGCCTTCCTTTTAACTTTCAATTTTGTTTTAATCTTTCTATTTATCCATTTATTCACCCCCTTTCAGTCTGAGCAACATATTTATTTTGTAGTCTATCCATCTCACAGTTGAAGATTTCCCACTGATGATCTGTTGACTTATTTGCGGACTTTTCTGCCTTATTAATTTGGGACAGATCTTTTCTTATCTTGCTGAACTTTGTCTGCTTCCAGTCCAGCACCCTTAACTTTTTCCTTTTCATTATCCTTTTGTCCTAATTAACCTAATTATGTTCTGGTCACTACTTCCTAATTGTTCTCCTGCTGAGGTTCTCCTCCAGCCCTACAGCCTTCCGAGAACTCTGTGTACCTCCAACTCTGGCCTCATATCCATCTCCCACTTCCATCACCCCACCATTGGCAGCCATGCCTTTAGCTGTCTAGGCCTTAAGCTCTGGAATTCCCTCCCTAAACCTCTCTGCCTCTCTATCTCTCTTTCCTCCTTTAAGACCCTTCTTAAAACCTTCTCTTTCTTTGGCTCAGTGTCAATTTTTGTCTGATTATGCTCCTGTGAAGCACCTTGGGCATTTTACTATGTTGAAGGTACTATATAAATGCAAGTTGTTGTTGAGGTTAAACTCTATCCTCTTCTGGCCTTTCATACTCCATGGGCCTCTCACAGTTCAAGACTGCTCTCTTGCTATTCAGTTCAAATTCATCCTGTCTTAACTTGCACACTAGCACAAGTGCCACAGGGAAAAAAAACTAGTCAATCAAAGGAACAGTTAATCACCCCTCTTTGGTAGCCAATTATTTACCTATTGCAGCCTCAAACAAAACCGCAGTTAAGGCACCAATACATACTAAGGGCTGGATTTTGCCAATGGGGAGCTTTTGGAGGCGGGACTTCCACTTGTCGGGTTTCAGTTCCGCCTCCATCGACTTCTGGCCAACCCACGCTATTTTCCCTTAATTGACCTTGTTAAGCCCGCCCAGCGGGCTTAGCAGGCCAATTAAAGGGAAGCCGGTTACAGAGAACGTCAGCGTATGACGTTTCATCTGTCAAACATTTTTGACAGATGAATTGTAATCGTTTGACAGCTCTGAGAAGCTGTCAAACGCTGACATTCTATGTTGTTTGATGAGTCCTTGTATTCAAGACTCATCTAACCTCTTTTGTGAGCAGAAATTAGATGGTTGTTGCATTGAAGAATGCAGCAGCCATTCTGTCATCTCTGCCGGTGAGATGCGAGACTCTCCACATCCCCAACGTTTGAAGCCTGCCGGAAGAAACAAAGGTAAGTAAACATTTCCACTTACCTCTCCACACTGCACCCATCACTTACCTTCACAGCACACTTTTGCACCCCTCCGACCCCCGCAGACCCACTGCTCGCCTTGCTGACACTGGCGGGGTTCGCAGCCTTCGGGAAGCCCGCACTTGTGTGGGTAAAATGGGGATAGTCCTCTTATCTGCTAACTACCTGTAAACAGGCAGTTAAGTGGCTGTAATCCCCTTCCCGCCTCCAGGAGACGGGACCCGGCGCAGGTCGGCTACCCGCCTCCTGGGAAGATGGCGTAGAGGTGGGTTGGGGGCGGGATGGGCACCCGCCCCCAGATTCTGCCATTTTCCCGGCAGTCCCGCCTCCAAACCCGCCTCCCCAGGGCCTGGCAAGATCGCGCCCCTATATGTTTAAAGAGTAACTAGTACTGAACAGGTTAAATAAAGTAAATTAAAACAAATGAATCTCAAAAGAATCATACAGCACAGAAGGAGGCTATTCGGCCCATTGTGCTTGTGCCGGCTCTTTGAAGGAACTATTCAATTAGTCCCACTCCCCTACTCTTTCCCCATTGCCCTGCAAATTTTTCCTTTTCAAGTATATATCCAATTCCCTTTTGAAAGTTACTATTGAATCCACTTCCACCGCCCTTTCAGGCAGTGCATTCCAGATCATAACAACTCACTGTGTAAAAAAAAATTCTCCTCATCTCCCCTCTGTTTTTTTTGCTAATTATCTTAAATCTGTTGTTACTGACCCTCCTGCCAGTGTAAACAGTTTCTCCTTACTTATTCTATCAAAAAGCCCTCAAAATTTTGAACACCTCTATTAAATCTCCCCTTAACCTCCTCTGCTCTAAGTAGAACAATCCCAGCTTCTCCAAAACTCTCCTCAAAACTGGTCCCTCATCCCTGTAATGATCATTATTTTCTAAAAGCTTACCCTTTTGCTTCCCTATCTTCCCTGAAGACACATCTAAAAATATGATACAAGTTTTTTTTAAGAAACATTGCTAAATAATGATAGTACATCCCAAGAGTCGGAAGTTAAAAGGTTAATGTCTGCTTTATGCAAAAGCGAGAATAAACTGATGTGTAATTCACACTTAAGATTTTCCCAGTAAGGTGTTAAAACGTCAGCTAGACATGAAAGTGTGGTTTTGTTTTCAAACATTATGACATGGTGTTTGTGGATCAGTTTACATGAAAACAATTAGATAAAGGACAATTTAATGTTTTGAATCAGACACAATCACTATTCCTATATTGACCTAATTGACTCGAACATTCAGAAATTTAAATGCTGAAACGTAGTCAGACTTTACTTCAAGACAAATTTTGGATGATGCTGAAGGGCTGAAAGCAGAATTTCTACTGCTGGCTCAATGGATAACGTGTGCTGTAGTATTGAGCCATAAAAAGCACTAAAGACCCAGGTTCATTCCTTAGTCTGTTATGAATTAACTGATCTGAACCCAGAGGTTCTAACATAGGCCTCAGCACTCAAGAGAAGAAAATCTGACCATGCCCGTTGGTCCTGATCACTACATGGTGATCTTTGTCGGAGATGCATGTTGGTTGAGATTAGTTAAAGTTATCATTATCACCCTCCTCAAAAAACCCACCCTCGACCCCTCTGTCCTTGCAAACTACTGCCACATCTTCAACTTCCTTTTCCTCTCCAAAGTTTTTGAACGTGCTGTCACTTCCCAAATTCATACCCATCTTTCTTGCAACTCCATGTTTGAATCTCTCCAATCAAGTTTCCATCTCTGTCACAACACTGAAATGGCCCTAACCTAAGTCACAAATTACATCCTGTGTGACTATGACCATGGTACATTATCCCTTCTAAGCCTCTCAAGCTTCCTGCAGCCTTTGACATGATTAACCACACCATCCTCCTTCAACGCCTTTCCTCCATTGTCCAATTCAGTGGGATTGCCCTCACTTGGTTCCATTCTTACCTAACCAATGTTTGGCAAACCATCTCTGGCAATGGCCTCTTCCCTT
The DNA here is from genome assembly GCA_030390025.1 of Squalus acanthias. NCBI lineage: Eukaryota > Metazoa > Chordata > Chondrichthyes > Squaliformes > Squalidae > Squalus > Squalus acanthias. The sequence goes on from CM059427.1 coordinate 9,610,105, forward strand.
CCCAACAGCATGACCTGCAGAATCCCCTAAGGATCTATCCTTGGCAGTCTCTTCCTCATCTACATGCTGACACTGGGCGGCATCATTCACAGACGGGGGTCGGCTTCCACATGTGCGCTGATGACACCCAGGTCTACCTCTCCACCACCTCTCTCGATCCCTCCACTGCCTCTATGTTGTCAGACTGCTTGTCCAATAACCAGTCCTGGACGAGCCGCAATTTCCTCTGGTTAAACACTGAGCAGACTAAAGGCCTCATTTCAGCCCCTGCCATCGACTCCATCCCTCTCCCCAGCCATTGTTTCAGGCTGAATGAGACGGTTTACAATCCTGGCATCCTATTCAACTCCGAGCTGAGCTTCCGACCCCATATACTCCAAAAAAGACCGCCTACTTCCACCTCTGTAACATCAACCATCTCTGTCCCTGCCTCAGCCCACTGCCGCTGAAACCCTCATCCATGCATTTGTTGTCTTCAGACTCGACAATTCCAATGCTCTCCCATCGTCCACCCTCCATAAAAAGTCAGCCAGGGTTCCCATTTCTGATCTGTATCCAATGTCCCTTTTTGTGAAGTATGAGTGTGTAGATATTGGGTGTGGAAAAGATCAGGATCAAGTATCATATCCTCACTGTTGAATAATTTGTCAAGACTTACTGTTTAAGTTCACGTATGAAGAACGGTCACTTGTACAAGATATTAGAGACCCACCAGCAACTGTGGAACTAAGCCTGGGCATGAGTCAGTGTCTTTAAGAAAGATTGGGAGAAATATGGAAGGGAAAAAAAACCATAAAAACATATAATTTCTTGGCTTCTACTTGCTCCCAATGGGACCAAAATTGAGCAGAGTGACTAGAATAGAATTAAGAGTATCATTCCCTGTGTTTTATTTTCCTTTTTTTCTACAGACAGCACATGGAAGAACAAAAAAAATGGAGATGACAAACAAAATGAAAATATAGAAACAATAAAAATAGACATAGCAAGAGAAATTATAAAGCAGGTATATGAGGGCAAATGAAGATGAAGGAAAAAGAAGCAAAGTGTACACAACAAGTCAGAATAAGAGAAAAAGCAAACGTCAATAAATAAAAGATTATCATAATGAATGTAAAAGAAAACATGAGAAAATGTTGGTGACATCAGAGAGGAGATAATTTTGGGTGCTGCATAACAACTTACTCTGGTCTGTGCACTGGAATATATTCTCTGTGGGTGAGGCAATGCAAACTAAGGGGAAATTCCACTTCTTAATTTACAGTCACTGAGCGCTCCAGGCTCGGTCTGCCAGACTTGCCTATGGCTGAAATACACCACCCCCAGAAAGAGAAACTCATAGATATTTGAAAGAACCAAGGACATTGGAGTAGAATTTCTGCAGGTGTTCTCCCGACAGCCCCCCGTTGTAACTGTGGCAGAAGATCGGCAGAAACCATAGAGAAACAGCGGAAACTACAGTTTACACCGTTTCTCCAGGGTTTCCACCAGCGTTAGGGCGACAGATCAGGAAAACCTATGTGGAAATTACTGGTGACTGTCTTTCTTCTTGGTACTAATTGTGGTCAGCCATTGAGAACATACAAGCATCTAGGATTATACTACCATTTGCCTTTTACCTGTAAAAAGACTTTCATTTATATAGTGCCTTTCACGATCTCAGGACGCCCACAGCCAATTAAATATTTTTGAAGTGTAGTCACTGTTGCAATGTAGGAAACGTGGCAGACAATTCATGCACAGCAAGCTCCCACAAACTGCAATGCGATAATACCCAGATAATCTGTTTTAGTAATGTTGGGTGAGGAATAAATATTGGCCAGAACACCGGGGAGAACTCCCCTGCACTCCTTCGAAATAGTGCCATGGGATCATTTACATCCACCGAAGATGGCACCTGAGAGGGCCTATGTTTAACGTCTCATCCCAAAAACTGTAGGTGCTGAAATTGCTATCATGCTGTTGCATATAATTAGGGGTTCTCCTGAACAACTGCCATAACTTCAGTGGAAGATCCACAGAAATCCCAGAGAAAGGGCGTAAACAGCGATTGTTTTCGGAGGAGGTGAATCAACTTGAATTACGAAAAGCATTTGACCCTAGACATGTGATAATGAAGTAAGATGTGCTTATAATACAAATTAAGCTTCTTTCATCTTTTAGCTTGGTAGAGGCTTCTTTAAACTTAGTCACAAGACCTCTTAAAGCTCATTTCCCCAAATTTCCTAGGGGGAGCTACTCCTGCCCCTTACAAAGCAAATGATACCAGGGGGCGATTCTGAGGGCGGGGAATCGCTACGCTGGGGGGATCCTGCTTTCCCATTTCAGTTGGAACATTGCGTAGTACTACAAGCCGATACGCCAAATGAGATTTGATTCACCAGTCTCCAAATGGGGAGAAGTTGGCCCCATCGGGGGAATCCAGACTAGGGAAGCAGCCTGGACCCTGAAGGCTGGCCAGTTTTTTTTTTACATAATCAAGACTGACCCCCTTACACAGGGCTAGAGGGAACACTCCATGGGGTCGGAGGGGAGCCCTGACACTCACCCCCCAACCCCCAAAAGGTGGCCAGGTGCCGGTGTTTCCAGAAGCATGGAACAGGCGGACACTGGTGATAGTTCCGTCTGGCTTTCTAACTTTTTTTTAATATTCGTTTATGGGATGTGGGCGCCACTGGCAAGGTCAGCATTTATTGCCCATCCCTAGTTGCCCTTGAGAAGGTGGTGGTGAGCCACCTTCTTGAACCGTTGCAGTCCGTGTGGTGAAGGTACTCCCACTGTGCTGTTAGGGAGGAAGTTCCAGGATTTTGACCCAGCGACGATGAAGGAACGGTGATATACTTCCAAGTCAGGATGGTGTGTGACTGAGAGGGGAACTTGGAGGTGGTGGTGTTCCCATGAGCCTGCTGCCCTTCTCCTTCTAGGTGGAAGAGGTCGCGGGTTTGGGAGGTGCTGCCGAAGAAGCCTTGGCGAGTTGCTGCAGTGTATCTTGTAGATGGTACACACTGCAACCACAGTACGCCGGTGATGGAGGGAGTGAATGTTTAAGGTGGTGGATGGGGTGCCAATCAAGCGGGCTGCTTTGTCCTGGATGGTGTCGAGCTTCTTGAGTGTTGTTGGAGCTGCACTCATCCAGGCAAGTGGAGAGTATTCCATCAAACTTCTGACTTGTGCCTTGTAGATGGTGGAAAGGCTTTGGGGAGTCAGGAGGTGAGACACTTGCCGCAAAATACCCAGCCTCTGACCTGCTCTTGTTGCCACATTATTTATGTGGCTGGTCCAGTTAAGTTTCTGGTCAATGGTGACCCCCAGGATGTTGATGGTGGGGGATTCGGCGATGGTAATGCCATTGAATGTCAAGGGACGGGGGTTAGACGTTCGCTTGTTGGAGATAGTCATTGCCTGGCACTTAAATGGCAGGTAACATTCACGCCACACATCAGTCCAAGCCTGAATGTCGTCCAGGTCTTGCTGCATGCGGGCATGGACTGCTTCATTATCTGAGGAGTTGCGAATGGCACTGAACACTGTGCAGTCATCAGCAAACATCCCCACTTCTGACCTTATGATGGAGGGAAGTTCATTGATGAAGCAGCTGAAGATGGTTGGGCCTAGGACACTGCCCTGAGGAACTCCTGCAGCGATGTCCTGGGGCTGTGATGATTGACCTCCAACCACCACAACCATCTTCCTTTGTGCTAGGTATGACTCCAGCCAGTGGAGCGTTTTCCCCCCGATTCCCATTGACTTCAATTTTACTAGGGCTCCTTGATGCCACACTCGGTCAAATGCTGCCTTGATGTCAAGGGCAGTCACTCTCACCTTACCTCTGGATTCAGCTCTTTTGTCCATGTTTGGACCAAGGCTGTAATGAGGTCTGGAGATGAGTGGTCCTGGCGGAACCCAAACTGGGCATCAGTGAGCAGGTTATTGGTGAGTAAGTGTTGCTTGATAGCACTGTCGACGACACCTTCCATCACTTTGCTGATGACTGAGAGTAGACTGATGGGGCTGTAATTGGACGGATTGGATTTGTCCTGCTTTTTGTGGACAGGACATACCTGGGTAGTTTTCCACATTGTCGGATAGATGCCAGTGTTGTAGCTGTACTGGAACAGCTTGGCTAGAGGCGCGGCTAGTTCTGGAGCACAAGTCATCAGCACGATAGCCGGGACGTTGTTGGGGCCCATAGCCTTTGCTGTATCCAGTGCGCTCAGCCGTTTCTTGATATCACGTGGACTTAGAAACATAGAATCTAGGAGCAGGAGTAGGCCATTCGGCCCGTCGAGCCTGCTCCACCATTCAATACGATCATGGCTGATCATCCAAATCCAGCACCCTGTCCCTGCCCCCTCACACAGAATCCCCATCGAGCCTGCACCGACACATATCCCACCCTATCCCCGTAACCCCACATATTTAATTCCCCCTAACATATCCCATCCTATCCCCATAACCCCACATATTTAATCCCCCTAACACTAAGGGTCAATTTATCATAGCCAAATCAACCTAACCCGCACATTTTTGGACTGTGGGAGGAAACCGGAGCACCCGGAGGAAACCCACGCAGACACGGGGAGAATGTGCAAACTCCACACAGACAGTCACCCGAGGTCAGATTCGAACCCGGGTCCCTGGCGCTGTGAGGCACCAGTGCTAACCACTATGCCACCGTGTTGACTGAACAGCTGGAAGGAGACAAGCCATATTCAGACAACCCCATACTGCATGATGTGTTCAGTCATGTTTATGACAGCCAGTTATTTTTGAATCTAACCCCTGCAACTGTTTTCAGTGGTATTTCATGAGCTGAGGCTTCTCAACAAGCTGAATTGAGCTAAGTGGAATAGAATGAATTGAATGATTGGAACCTTCAGATAAAGAGAGGTTAGACCAGTTAGTTCCCACAGTTAGAAAAAATAAACTATGTATACAACATTCACCTACAAAACAATAGCTTAGCATATAGTTTTTTTTTTATTGTTTTCTATTCAAGGAGTTCGTTAGTACAGTATTTATTATAACTATATATGTACCACTTGATCTTCTATGGCACTGCACATAGAGAGTCAAGATGAAGACACTATTCAGGTCAAGTAGGATTAGGGGGCAGTGGGATAATTAGATCAAGGTGATAAAGGGAGGAAAGGCAGGAGAGTGGAAAAGGCAGATGGCGGAGGAGGGCAAACAGAAAGGGGCCTGGGAGGGGTAAAGAATAGGGAGGGTGGGGGTGACGTGGGTGCTGTTGTCACAAAGCGATAATAAAAGGAATGTATTAAAAATGGGGGGCACTGTTGAAGACGCTGATAGAGACCTCAAAATTTAAACAGTTTCCAGAAAAGCCACATGATAAAATGCTCTGCCTAGTAAAATGGTATCAGTTAACTCTGATCGTAAGTTTTGCTGCTCTGAATCTGCTGCTGAAAAAGATTTTCAGAAATGTTGTCCAAATGGTGTAATTACTGTTAATTCCTACTCCCCCACTGTACAGCTAACTGGATGAATACTAACATGGAACCAAATAAAGTTGCTTAGTACATAAGTTTATGACCTAGTGGTGTCTGGAATGGAAAGGACTCACACTTATCAGACTACAGGAAACTCTTTATTAACCGGCACCCAAATATCCGGAAATCTCTCTTAACCGGCATAATTCTTGAGCAGGTAACCGGGGGTTTTCCTTCATCTCTCGTTTAAAATTAACTTTAAAAAAAACCCCGAGGCGTTTGCCTTGTATCGGAGCGTGTAGATTGGGAGGGGAATGTGCAGCCCGGGTAGGCAGCGGACACGACAGATGGTCAGCTGGCGGTTCCCGGGGAGACGGAGCTCCGAATGCAGGCGCATGTCAATGTGTACGGGGCTCTCGTACGTTGGGAGATATAACTCTCCATTATCCGGACTTTTTGATTAACCGGCACCACGCCGGTCCCGTCGGTGCCGGTTAATAAAGAGTTTCCTGTACATTGAAATTGCAATACAGAAACAGGCAGTTCAGCCCAATCAGTCCAGTTTGTCATTCATTCTTCACACGAGCAGTAGACCTGATCCCATGTGCCAGCTCTGTTCCCATATCCCTTCATTCTGACAAAAGGTCATTGACCTGAAACGTTGACTCGGCTCCTCTCTCCACAGATGCTTCCTGACCTGCTGAGTATTTCCAGCATTTTCTGTTTTTATTTCAGATTTCCAGCATCCGCAGTATTTTGCTGTTGTCCCTTTATTCCCTGTTCCTTCAGCCACCTATCTAACCTGTTCTTAAATGTTGACTATGGTATCTGCTTCAATCACTAACTCTGGCAGTGAATTCCACAATCTCACAACCCTCTGTGGTCCTCCTGCTTTCTGTCCTATATTTCTTACATTTAACCTGTTTCCACATGTTCTATATCCTTCAACCACTGGAACGAGTCTGTTTCTATCTAGTCTGCCCCATCCCTACATAATTATAAACATCGCTATCAAATCACCCTGTAATCTTCTCTGTTCTGATGAATACAGCCCCAATTTTTCAAGTCTTTCTTCGTATTTGTATTTCTTCATACCAGGCAGCATCCTAGTGATTCTGCTGTGCCCTCGCTATTGCTACAACAGACATCTTGTGGCGTGAAGCCCAAAACTACACACAATACTTTAACTGTGGTTATTTCATTTCACCATTACATCTCAACTTTTATATTCTATACCATAAAACCCAGTATTTCATTAGCTTTTTTAATGATCTAATCCACTTGTGGTGCTGTTTTTAATGTCTTGTGAACCATAACCACCAAATCCCTCTGCTCTTTCACATCATCCAGCTTTCTCCCATTCAAAGTATAATTCTTACTTATTTTTACCAGAATGTGCTGTCTCAGACTGACTGACATTAAATTGTATCTGCCATTTTTATGCCAAGTCCACCATCTTATCAATATATCTATGCAGCTTCCTTCGGTTCTCAGAGTTATCTACTACACCCCCTAATTTAGTATCATCTACAAACTTGGACACCACTCCCTCTAGTCCTATATCCAAATCATTTATGTACACAGTGAACAGCAGTAGGCCTAGAACAGAACTCTGTAGGAAATGGCTACCCACTTCCAACCGCTCTGGATAACGGCCTTCTCGCTCTCTTTCCTCCCTTCTAACCAGTTTTTAATCCAATTTGCTGCACTCCCCCTAATTCCATACCCTTAATTTTCTCCAGTAGGCTCCTGTATGGTACCGTATCAAAGGCTTTCTGAAAGTCCATGTACACTACACTACATCCGCTGTATTTCCCCCCAAACACCGTATCTGTCGCCTCCTCAAAGAACCCTATGAGGTTTGTCAAGCAGGATCTACCTTCTGAAACCCATTTTGGCTGCTTCTAATTACTTTCTCTTCATCTATATATTTAATAATTTCACTTTTAATTAAAGGTTCCAAAATTTTCCCTACCACAGCAGTTAAACTAGCTGGCCTATAATTTGTAGAATACTGTTCACTTTAGATATTCTCTCTTCATACATCCTCGTCGCTTTCCTTATCCCTTTCTTAACCTCTTTCCGTATTTACTCATTAGTTAGTAGTGTATCTGTGATCTGGGGATAACTTGCCTCAACTTCTCTTCCTTGTGCAAAAATACCTTACCTGCATTCTGCCTTTCCCTACAGATGAAACATAGAAACATAGAAGATAGGAGCAGGAGTAGGCCATTCGGCCCCTCGAGCCTGCTCCGCCATTCGATGAGATCATGGCTGATCATCCAAACTCAGTACCCTGTACCTGCCTTCTCCCCATATCCCTTGATACCTTTAGCTTTAAGAAATATATCTAACTCATTCTTGAATATATCTAATGACTTGGCCTCAACTACCTTCTGTGGTAGAGAATTCCACAGGTTCACCACTCTCTGGGTGAAGAAATTCTTCCTCATTTCTGTCCTAAATGGCTTACCCCTTATCCTTAGATTATGACCCCTGGTTCTGGACTCTCCGACCATCGGCAACATTCTTCCTGCATCTAGTTTGTCCAGACCTGTCAGAATTTTATATGTTTCGATGAGATCCCCTCTCATTCTTCTATACTCCAGTGAGTATAAGCCCAATCGACCCAATCTCTCCTCATATGTCATTCCTGCCATCCCAGGTATCAGCCTTGTGAATCTTCGCTGAACTCCTTCCATGGCAAGAACATCCTTCCTCAGATAAGGACATCCTTCCTCAGATAAGATTGGAAAACGCACTGTGGGGGAATCGCCAAGCGTGCACTGAAATGAAACCATTGGTGTTTCTGCAATTTCAATGACTTGTAAAAATGCATATTCCTAAGTATTAGTGAACTTACAAACTACTGAATGACTGCTGTCCTCTTACCCTTTTGGAGGGTTTGAGGGGCGGATTGAAGAAGGGCGGGGGGAGATGGGGGTTCTTTTCGCACCCGCTGCAGTGACGATCTCCAAACCGTTGAGCACATAGCTGCAGTGTGAGAAAGAGTGGGAGCGGGTTTGCACGGTCTTGTCGCTGCTGTGCTGCGCTGCCCCCCGCTTTGTGACGATGGAATCGAAGCGCTGCCAACGCAGTGCGCGCCCTGCGGCCAGTGACGGAAATGCCGAGCGTGTCACGGGCTGCAACAAATGTGACAAACACTTGTTGCACTTCACTGATACAAAAAACCCAGCGTGCGGGCTGACCCACGCACTCACATACTGAGAGAGCGCGGAAAGGCACAGCTCCCTCAAACATACACACTGGGACTGACTGGCAAGAAGCTGGAAGGTAAGTGGAAACGTTAATATGCTTTAATTGCTTAAGTGTCCTTTTGTCTTTTTTTATGATTTGGGTGTTTATTCGTTGTGCCACTCTTAAAAAAAAAGGGGGTCACTTTTGATAGATTTCTTTTTATTTGGGTTGATGACACTGGGACAACCCAGTGTCGCCCTTAAAGGTTTCAATCAAAAAGAGTAGAAGGTAAGTAGAAACTTCACCACTTTTATTTGTTTCGATTTCCCCCACCTGTTGGAGATAAATTAGTTTTGTTTCCTTGTTCCATACGGAAGAAATAGGTATTTGGAAACCATTCAATTAATACAACCCGTGTTAACTTACTGGTGAAATATTTCAAAGCATTCAGGCGCTAGTTGCTGTCAGGACTTAATGCCCGAATTTCAGAAATTGGAAAATTGTTCAGAATATAAATTGGGTATAAATTTGCGATTTTTGCTGGGGGGGAAATAACGCATAAGCGTATGGAATAGTTCTTTTTGTGTGTGCGAATATGCATATCGGCAAACTTTTGCCTTTACTTGCATCAGTATGCCGTGTTGAGCGGTGTGTGTGCAACTGTACCACATACACCGTGGAACAATCGACAGACCCCTCTCTTCCTTTCTCTAGTACTTTGCTCCACTTGCCCGTCTTCCTATTGCGAATGATTATACTTGTCTGTATTTGGAGCAGCACGTAACATTTGAAACTACCAGTGAGCCCACTCTTGTCATGAGAAGTAATAATAGGACAGATAAGATTTATTCGGAATATTTGCTGAATGCGGTGTGTGACGTGATTGCAACGGGGAAAGCCCTCCAGTGACTACATTCTTCAACCGTATGAGGGCAATGACTCAATTGGGTCAACTTTCTGTTTGTTTAGCGATTTTAGAGATAGAGTGTGGAAACACGTGGAAATCCAAAATAAAATCAGAAAATGCTGGAAAGGCACAGCAGATCTGTCAACACTTAGAAAAAGAAAATATTTCAGGTGTAGACCCTTCATCAGAAATGAAAATTTAAAGATACAACTTTGGTACAACTGAGAAAAAAGAACAAAGAAATCCCTCTTCCCTCACCCTTTTTGTCTGTTAAAGGATTCATTGAACTTCCAGTCTCTGACAGAGGGTCTGTAGCTGAAACGCAAACCTATCTTTCCTCTTGCAGATGCTGATGGGCTTGCTGTCCATTTACAGTATTTTCTGTTTTTTTTATTCAAGGGACACTAAATAAATTCATAAATAACAAAAGAAATTATCATTGTGCAATTTTTTCCCTGCCCCACAACATAAACAAGGATTAATGTGGTGGGTTAGACATCAGGGTGAGCACAGTATCAATCTCCCATTGCAGGTGTCAACATCACAAATGCTTTTACCTAAGCACCACTGCACTCAGAATTTCTGCCCAAATATTGCAGGGTGTGGGATCCATAGAGCTATTAGATTTCTGTTCATATTTTCATTGCCACATTAGGCTGTAAACCATTGAAATGTGATTTCCATCCAAATCCCTTGAACTAAGAAAATATTGACTGATGCTATTCAGACTATGGCTCATGTCAGGCAATAAATATGACAGGACTGAGTGCGAGTCAGCAGAGAGTGCTGAGTTTGGGTAAGTGTGAGTGTTCTTTAATTGTTAGTTCTCTTTAAATCATTCTTGATAAGCGTACTTAAGCAGTTTAAGTGAAGGGGAAAAGTTAAATATTTGGGATTCTGTTGGTTTAAGAAGAGTAAAACAAGGTTACACTGCAGTAGGAGTAAATTGGCACAGCAGGCAGTGGAAACCAGTTTTCTAATCAATCAGCAGGGGTGACTCATTTGACTGTAAACAAACAAACAGTATAAACCCCAACCGTCTCCTTTTCACAATGGACGTCCAATCCCTCTACACCTCCATCCCCCACCAGGACGGCCTGAGGGCGCTTCGTTTCTTCCTTGAACAGAGGCCCAACCAGTCCCCATCCACCAGCACCCTCCTCCGCCTGGCTGAACTTGTTCTCACATTAAACAACTTCTCCTTTGACTCCAGTCACTTCCTCCAAATTAAAGGTGTTGCTATGGGAACCCGCATGGGCCCTAGCTATGCCTGCCTGTTCATGGGATATGTGGAACATTCTTTGTTCCAGTCCTACTCAGGTCCCCTCCCTCACCTCTTTTTCCAGTACATCGATGACTGTATCGGTGCCGTTTCCTGCTCTCGACCTGAACTAGATAAGTTCATTCACTTTATTTCCAATTTCCACCCTTCTCTCCTTCACATGGTCCATCTCCGACTCTTCCCTTCCCTTCCTTGACTTCTCCGTCTCCATTTCTGGCGATCGGCTTTCGACAAACATCCACTACAAGCCCACTGACTCCCACAGCTACCTGGACTACACTTCCTCCCACCCCGCTTCCTGTAAGGACTCTATTCCATTCTCCCAGTTTCTCCGTCTCCGCCGCGTCTGTTTTGACGATGCCACCTTCCATACCAGTGCTTCCGACATGTCTTCCTTTTTCCTCAACCGATGATTCCCCTCTACCGTGGTCGACACGGCCCTTGACTGTGTCCGTTCCATTTCCCGCACTTCTGCTCTCACCCCTTCCCCTCCCTCCCAGAACCACGATAGGGTTCCCCTTGTCCTCACCTTTCATCCCACCAGCCTCCACATTCAACAGATAATCCTTCGCCATTTCCGCCACCTCCAACGTGATCCCACCACCAAACACATCTTCCCCTCACCTCCCCTTTCAGCATTCCGAAGGGACCGCTCCCTTCGCGACACCCTGGTCCACTCCTCAATCACCCCTAACAGCCCTTCTCCTTCGCCTGGCACCTTCCCGTGCAAGCACAGGAGATGCAACACCTGACCTTTCACCTCCTCCCTTCCCACTGTCCAGGGCCCCAAACACCCCTTCCAGGTGAAACAGCGATTTACTTGTATACTGTATTCGCTGCTCACGTTGCGGTCTCCTCTACATTGGGGAGACCAAACGCAGATTGGGTGACCGCTTTGCGGAACACCTTCATTCAGTCCGTAAGGGTGACCCTGAGCTTCCGGTCGCCTGTCACTTTAATTCTCCGCTCCACTCCCACTCTGACCTCTCTGTCCTCGGCCTATTACATTGTACCAATGAAGCTCAACGTAAGCTCGAGGAACAGCACCTCATCTTTCGATTAGGCACTTTACAGCCTTCCGGACTTGACATCGAGTTCAACAATTTCAGACAATAATCCCTGCCCTCATTTTTCATGCTGTATGATTTTGCCATTCCCATTTGCAACATTTTATCTTTCCTGCCTCTTACATAAGCACAGTATGTTCTTTCAACTGCTTCCTCCCCTCCTAAACCCCGCCCTGTCTCTGCACCTGCTTAATATCTGTTACATCTCCAGCTTTTTCCAGTTCTGATGAAGGGTCCCAGACCTGAAACATTAACTCTGTTTCTCTCTCCACGGATGCTGCCTGGCCTGCTGAGTATTTCCAGCATTTTATGTTGTTATTTCAGATTTCCAGCATCCGCAGTATTTTGCTATAGTATAAAAAGACCAGTGCTAGTGCGAGCTAGCACTGAGTGCGAGTCAGCAGAGAGTGCTGAGTTTGGGTGAGTGGGGTGTAGGGTGCTCTTTTCAAACTTTAACTCTGTGGGTTGTAGTTAATAAGGCCTTTCTGGTGCAGAGTGACTGTTGGTAAACCATTTAACTGGTGTAATTTAGAGGGATTGATTTAATTTAAATCCAATTAATTAGAGGGGATACTAGCATCTATAATCGGGCAGAGAGTGTCCATAACTAACAATATAAATTTTTAATTAATTACATAGAATGGAGCAGGTGATGTGTTACTGTTGCGAGATGTGGGAGCCGGTGGACCCCATTGAGGCTCACGGTGATTACATCTGTGACAAGTGTCTGCTGCTACAGGAACTCTAGCTCTGTGTTGATGAGCTGGAGTCTGAGCTTCAGACACTGTGACACATCAGGGAGGGGGAGAAGTACCTGGACTCTGTGTTTCAGGAGGTGGTCACACCTATGAAGTTAATTAATTCAGATGTAGCCCATGGTCAGGGACAGGATGGTGTGACTACGAGTGAGGCAGGTACGGGGATCCAGGAGGTAGTGTTGGAGGAGCCGCAGCCCTTGCTCTTTTCCAACAGGTTCAAGGTTCTTACTCCCTGTGGGGACAGGAGCAGGGACTGCAGGGAGGATGAACAACCTGGCCACAGCACCATGGAATGGGGGGCCATTCAAGAGGGGGGAGTAAATAGAAATGTTGTAGTGGTAGGGGATAGTATTATTAGGGGGATAGATAGAGTTCTCTGCAGCCGAGAGCGAGAGTCCCGTAGGCTGTGTTGCCTGCCCGGTGCCAGGGTTAAGGACATCTCCTCTGGGCTGGAAAGAAACTTGCAGTGGGAGGGGGTGGATCCAGTTGTCGTGGTCCATGTTGGTACAAACGACGTAGATAGGACAAGGAAGCCGGTTCTGTTAAAGGAGTATGAGCAGCTAGGGGTCAAATTAAAAAACAGAACCTCAAGGGTAATAATCTCTGGATTATTACCTGAGCCACGAGCGAATTTGGCTAGGACAAATAAAATTAGAGAGTTAAATGAGTGGCTCAAAGACTGGTGTGGGAGAAATGGGTTTTGCTTCCTGGACACTGGCACCAGTACTGGGGCAGGAGGGAGCTGTTCCGTTGGGACGGGCTTCACTTGGCCAGTGCTGGGACTAGAGTCCTGGCGGATCATATAACTAGGGCTGTAGAGAGGGCTTTAAACTAACTAGTGGGGGGGAGGTTCCTAGAGAGCAAATAATAAAAATGACAACAGAGAAGGTCATAGACTTAGGTAGCAGTGGGGAAATTAAAAACCAGAGTGTGTCAGGAAGGGGCAGAAGGTATGGAGTAAAAGGTAAAGTAATAAAAAGAGCAAAAGTAGGAACTAAGTGTCACAAAACATATTTGAAAGTTCTCTATCTGAATGCACGTAGCATTCGTAACAAAATAGACGAGTTAATGGCACAAATAACTACATATGGGTATGATCTTGTGGCCATTACAGAAACATGGCTGCAGGGTGACAATGCCTGGGAATTAAACATACCAGGTTATTTAATGATCAGGAAGGACAGGCAGGAAGGAAGGGGAGGTGGGGTGGCTATGTTAATAAAGGAAGGAATCACTGAAATACAGAGAAATGATATTGGGTCAAAAGATCAGGATAATGAAACAGTTTGGGTGGAGATAAGGAATAATAAGGGGAAAAAAACACTAGTGGGCGTAGTCTATAGGCCTCAGAACAGTTGCAACTCTGTTGGACGGAGTATCAATCAGGAAATAGTTGAGGCTTGTAATAAGGGAACATCTATAATTATGGGGAATTTTTACTATCGTATTAATTGGACAAATCAAATTGGGCAGGGCTGCCTTGAGGATGAGTTCATTGAGTGTATTAGGGATGGGTTTCTTGAGCAGTATGTAACTGAACCGACCAGGGGGCAAGCAACCTTAGATCTGGTCCTGTGTAACGAGACAGAATTAATTAAAAATGTCCTAGTAAAGGATCCCCTTGGAATGAGTGACCATAACATGGTTGAATTCCATATTCAATTAGAGGGTGAGAAGGTTGGATCTCAAACAAGCGTGCTAAGCTTGAATAAAGGAGACTATGAAGGTATGCGAGCGGAATTTAGTAGAGTGGATTGGGAAAATAGATTAAAGGGTAAGACGATACATGATCAGTGGTGTACATTTAAGGAGTTATTTTACAACTTCCAAAAAATATATATTCCACTGAGAAGAAAAGGGTGTAAAAGAAAAGACAGTCATCCGTGGCTAAGTAAAGAAATTAAGGATAGTATTCGACTAAAAACAAGGGTTATAAGGTAGTCAAATCTAGTGGGAGGATAGAGGATTGGGAAAACTTTAAAAGACAGCAAAAAATAACAAAAAGATTGATTAAGAAAGGGAAGATAGATTATGAAAGTAAATTAGCAAAAAATATAAAAACAGATAGTAAGAGTTTTTATAGTTATATAAAAAGAAAAAGGGTGGCTAAAGTAAATGTTGGTCCCTTAGAGGATGAGACCGGAAAATTAATGGTGGGAAATATGGAGATGGCAAATACACTGAATGAATATTTTGTATCAGTCTTTACAGTAGAGGACACTAAGAATATCCCAACACTGGACAAACAGGGGGCTATAGGCGGGGGGGAGCTAAACAAGATCAAAATCACTAAGGAAGTGGTTCTCGGTAAAATAATGGGACTCAAGGCGGATAAATCACCTGGACCTGATGGCTTGCATCCTAGGGTCTTGAGGGAAGTGGCGGTAGGGATTGTGGATGCATTGGTAATAATTTTCCAAAACTCCTGGACTCAGCAAAGATCCCAGCAGACTGGAAAACTGCTAAAGTAACACCCTTATTTAAAAAGGGCAGTAGACAGAAGGCTGGAAACTATAGACCGGTTAGCCTAACATCTGTGGTAGGTAACATTTTGGAGTCCATTATTAAGGAGACAGTAACGGGACATTTGGATAATCATAATTTAATAGGACAAAGTCAGCATGGTTTTATGAAGGGGAAGTCATGTTTGACAAATTTGCTGGAGTTCTTTGAGGAAGTAACATACAGGGTGGATAAAGGGGAACCAGTGGATGTGGTGTATTTAGACTTCCAAAAGGCATTTGACAAGGTGCCACACAAAAGATTATTGCTTAAGATAAAAAATCACGGGATTGGGGGTAATATTCTGGCATGGATAGAGGATTGGCTATCTAACAGAAGGCAGAGAGTTGGGATAAATGGTTCATTCTCAGACTGGCAATCAGTAACTAGTGGTGTTCCGCAGGGGTCAGTGCTGGGTCCCCAACTCTTTACAATCTATATTAACGATTTGGAGGAGGGGACCGAATGTAACATATCAAAGTTTGCAGATGATACTAAGATGGGAGGGAAAGTAGTGAGCGAGGAGGACATAAAAAATCTGCAAGGGGACATAGACAGGCTAAGTAAGTGGGCAGAGATTTGGCAGATGGAATACAATACTGGAAAGTGTGAGGTTATGCACTTTGGCAGGAAAAATAGTAGAGCAAGTTATTGTCTTAATGGCAAGAAACTGGAAAGTACTGCAGTACAAAGGGATCTGAGGGTCCTGGTGCACGAAACTCAAAAGGTTAGTATGCAGGTGCAGCAAGTGATTAAGAAGGCCAATGGAATGTTGGCTTTCATTGCTAGGGGGATAGAATAGAAAAATAGGGAGGTATTGCTTCAGTTGTACAAGGTATTGGTGAGACCGCACCTGGAATACTGCATACAGTTTTGGTGTCCATACTTAAGAAAAGACATACTTGCTCTCGAGTCAGTACAAAGAAGGTTCACTCGGTTAATCCCGGGGATGAGGGGATGGACATATGAGGAGAGGTTGGGTAGATTGGGACTCTACTCATTGGAGTTCAGAAGAATGAGAGGCGATCTTATTGAAACATATAAGATTGTGAAGGGGTTGGATCGGGTGGATGCGGGGAGGATGTTACCAATGATGGGTGAAACTAGAACTAGGGGGCATAGTCTTAGAATAAGGGGCTGCTCTTTCAAAACTGAGATGAGGAGGAACTACTTCACTCAGAGGGTGGTAGGTCCATGGAATACGCTGCCCCAAAAAGCTGTAGAAGCTACATCATTACATAAATTTAAAACAGAAATAGACAGTTTCCAAGAAGTAAAGGGAATTAGGGGTTACGGGGAGCGGGCAGGAATTTGGACATGAGTCTAGGTTCGGATTGGTCATGGCCCTGTGGGTAGCGTAGCGGGCCCAGGGGCCGTGTAGCCTGATCCTGCTCCTATTTCGTGTGTCCAATTCTGTTAGATGCAGGAGATGGTTCTGTGATAGTAGATTGGCGGTTAGGATCAGATCAGCCATGATCTTATTGAATGGCGGAGCAGGCTCGAGGGGCCAATTGGCCTACTCCTGCTCCTATTTCTTATGTTCTTATGACTAACTGGAAACTGGCTGAGTTAGCAAGAAATGGAGAGAGAAGTAACACTGGAGGAAATTGAGAGAAACAGCCCCAGGTATGTATGTGTTGAACGACTGCTGAAGTACGTATTGATGGGGGACCGTGAGGTAGCTTCATTGTGTCATCAATGCAAAATCAAGAAATGAGAAAGTGCCTCGGGTTTGGAAGTGTCAATAATAATTCAACTGCACAACTAGGGGACAGGAAGGAGTGTAAGGATTCCAGAGGCATTGATCTGCTTAGTTTGTCAGAAAAAATATCTGCAGTAGTGCTCCGAACTAATATATTTGGATGGAAGGCTGTGGCTTCAGAAAATGAGAAGTCGCACAACACCAGGTTATAGTCCAACGGATTTATTTAAAATTACAAGCTTTCGGAGCTGTCGCCCCTTCCTCAGGTAAAGTTACAATGAGTGAATCTACAATATTTCACAGTATATCATGGCTTCAGAAAAGGACATGGATGTGCTGATGAGATCTTTATGCTGAGACAGAGAAATGCTAAGAGTATGAAAAAGATCTGTGGATGTGTTTCATAGAGCTTGATCTTTCTCTAGTTTCTCTCCTGTCTCCCTTCATGCTCTCTCCAAGCTTATCTTGTCCATGAGACCCACCTCCCGCTCTCTTGACCATATTCCCAGTAAACTTCTGATCACCCAACTTCCCTTCCTGGCTCCATGTTAGCTGATATTGCAAATGTTTCCCTCTCCTCAGCTAGTGTGCCCCTCCCTTTCAAATCTGCTATCATCACCCCCTCCTCAACAAAACCATCCTTGACCCCTGTGTCTTTGCAAACTATCACCCCAGCTCCAACCTCCCTTCCTTACCTCTGTAGAGATCTATCCCTGGCA
This sequence comes from Squalus acanthias, assembly GCA_030390025.1. Lineage (NCBI taxonomy): Eukaryota > Metazoa > Chordata > Chondrichthyes > Squaliformes > Squalidae > Squalus > Squalus acanthias. The sequence goes on from CM059427.1 coordinate 9,627,690, forward strand.
CCAATGTTCCCTCTGATTTATTTTTTGTGCACGGTCCCTTTAAATTTATTGCGCGGTATCTTCCAGCGGGAACAACTTGTGAGCAGCCTGCGCGGCACCTCCCGATTGATGTGCGGCTGCGCGCCCGCTCACCTTAGGGAGAATATTCCTTGGCACCCTCCTATTTGTCACCTGCATGGTGCCCCTCGGTGACATCATCTGAAGACATGACGTCAAGTTCCACATGTACGCTGACAATACCCAGCTCTACAAACACCTCTCTTAACCCATCAACAGCCTCTGTGCTGTCAGACTGCTTGTCCGTGAGCCGAAATGTCTCCAATTAAACATTGGGAAGACCAATGCCATTGTCTTTAGCTCCTGCCACGAACTCCATCCCTAGCCACAATTCATCCCATTCCATCCCTGGCCACTGTCTCAGGCTGAACTAGACTGTTTGCAACCTCGGCGTTCTATTTGACCCTAAGCTGAGCTTCTGACCCCATATCCTGTCCATCACAATGACTACCTATTTCCATCTCTAGTATCACCCATCTGCTCCCCTGCCTTAGCCCATCTGTTGCTGAAACCCTCATCATGCATTTTTTATCTACCAGAATCAACTATTCAAATACTCCGGCCAGCCTCCCATCTTCCTCCCTCCATAAACTTGACCTCATCCAAAGCTCTGCTGCTTGTATCCTAACTTGCACCAAGTTCTGTTCACCCATCACCCCTATGCTCACTGACCTGCATTAATTCCCAGTCTAGCAACGTCTGGATTTTAAAATTCTCATCCTCGTTTTCAAGTCCCTCCATGCTCTCACCCCTCCCAATCTCTGTAACCTCCACTAGCCCTAAAACCCTCAAAGAACTCTGCATTCCCCCAATTCTGACCTTTTAGAACATAAGAAGTAGGAGCAGGAGTAGGCCATATGGCCCCTCGGGCCTGCTCCGCCATTCAATAGGATCATGGCTGATCCGAACCTAGACTCACGTCCACTTCCCTGCCCGCTCCCCATAACCCTTAATTCCCTTATCAGCTAGGAAACTCTCTATCTCCGTTTAAAATTTATTTAATGTCGCAGCTTCCACAGCTCTCTGAGGTAGCAAATTCCATAGATTTACTACCCTCTGAGTGAAGAAGTTTCTCCTCATCTCAGTTTTGAAACGGCAGCCCCTTATTCTAAGATTATGCCCCCTAGTTCTAGTCTCACCCATCAGTGGAAACATCCTCCCCGCCTCCACCCGATCAAGCCCCCTCACAATCTTATATGTTTCGATAAGATCGCCTCTCATTCTTCTGAATTCCAATGAGTAGAGGCCCAACCTACTCAACCTTTCCTCATAAGTCAACCCCCTCATCTCCGGAATCAACTGAGTGAACCTTCTCTGAACTGCCTCGAGAGCAAGTATGGGCCAAAAATTCATCCCGCGACGCGAGAGTACGCAGTGCGTACTCTCGCGTATTCTCTCTCCAATTGCCGGTTTTCTGCATGCCCTGCGCATGCGCTGAAAACCGGCAATTGATCTTTTGAAAAGGGGGCGGTTCCTCGGTGCATCGCGTGCGCGCTACAGGCTGCGCGCACGCTGTGCACTTCATGCTTTGGACGCGCAGGTAAGTACGGAAGATTTTAGAAATGGAAAAAGGAGGAGTAAGACCCACTTTTAACAAGGTAAGTAGTGAATTAGTATTTTTTTGAATTTTTTTTAACAGGTATATCTTTTTTAGAGACTTTAAAGACAGGTAAGTTTATTTTTATAACTTTTTAAAAGATTTTAAATTTTTTCAAAAATTTAATTTTTTATTTAAAATGGTTAATTTATTTAACTATACTTATTTTATTAATGTGATGGTTTTTTTTTTAAATTTAATTGAGGTTTAGCTGTTATTTTGGGGGGGTGTAAGATTCATAGATTTCACAGCACGTATGTGAAACTTATGAATGGAAGATGGTGTGCTGCCATTGGCTCTAACTGAGTCACGTGATCCCACAGCTCGCACGAATTCACTACGCCGCTGGGATACGCAAGCACTGCCCAGCTGATGTCTGGAACATCAAGTTCGTGTGAGCTGGATCTGAAAAAGCACAAGCGGAGTGAGAGATCGCGGGGAAGCCTTACCCCCGCGGGAACAGAGCGAGATCAATTTCTGGGCCAATATCTTTTCTTAAATATGGAAACCAAAACTGTACGCAGTATTCCAGGTGTGGCCTCACCAGTACCTTGTATAACTGAAGCAAGACTTCCCTGCTTTTATACTCCATCCCCCTTGCAATAAAAGCCAAGATTCCATTGGCCTTCCTGATCACCTGCTGTACCTGCATATTAACCTGCTGTGTTTCATGCACCAGGACCACTAGATCCCTTTGTACTGTAGCACTTTGCAGTTTCTTTCCATTTAGATAATAACTTGCTCTTTGATTTTTTCTGCCAAAGTGCATAACCTTGCACTTTCCAACATTTATATTCCATCTGCCAAATTTCCGCCCACTCACTTAGCCTGTCTATGTCCTTTTGCAGGTTTTTTATGTCCTCCTCACTCACTGCTTTTCCTCCCATCTTTGTATCATCTGCAAACTTGGATACGTTGCACTTGGTCCCCTCCTCCAAATCGTTAATATAGATTGTAAAGAGTTGGGGTCCCAGCACTGACCCTTGTGGAACACCACTAGTTACTGATTGCCAACCCGAGAATGAACCATTTATCCCAACTCTCTGTTTTCTGTTAGATAGCCAATCTTCCACCCATGCCAGTATATTACCCCCAATCCTGTGATTTTTTATCTTGTGCAGTAATCTTTTGTGTGGCACCTTATCAAATGCCTTTTGGAAGTCCAAATACACCACATCCACTGGTTCCCCTTTATCCACCCTGTTTGTTACGTCCTCAAAGAACTCGAGCAAATTTGTCAAGCATGATTTCCCCTTCATAAAACCATGCTGACTCTGTCCGATTAAATTATGCTTATCCAAATGTCCTGTTACTGCTTCCTTAATAATGGACTCCAACATTTTACCAACCACAGATGTTAGGCTAACTGGTCTATAGTTTCCAGCCTTTTGTCTACCTCCCTTTTTAAATAAGGGCGTTACATTAGCAGTTTTCCAATCTGCTGGGACCTTTCCCGAATCCAGGGAGTTTTGGAAAATTACCACCAATGCATCTGCAATCCCTACCGCTGCTTCTCTCAAGACCCTAGGATGTAAGCCATCAGGTCCAGGGGATTTATCCGCCTTAAGTCCCATTATCTTACCGAGTACCATCTCCTTAGTGATTTTAATCGTGTTTAGCTCCTCCCCCCATAGCCCCCCGTTTGTCCAGTGTTGGGATATTTTTAGTATCCTCTACTGTAAAGACTGATACAAAATATTTGTTCAGCGTATTTGCCATCTCCGTGTTCCCCACTACTAATTTCCCGGTCTCGTCCTCTAAGGGACCAACATTCACTTTAGCCACTCTTTTTCTTTTTATATAACTGTAGAAACTCTTGCTATCTGTTTTTATATTTTTTGCTAGATTACTTTCATAATCTATCTTCCCCTATTAATTAATCTTTTAGTTATTCTTTGCTGGCTTTTAAATGCTTCCCAATCTTCTATCCTCCCACTAGATTTGGCTACTTTATATGCTCTTGTTTTCAGTCAGATACTATCCTTTATTACTTTACTTAGCCACGGATGGCTGTCTTTTCTTTTACGCCCCTTTTTCCTCAGTGGAATATATTTTTTTTGGAAGTTGTAAAATAACTCCTTAAATGTACACCACTGCTCCTGTACCATCTTACACCTTAATCTATTTTCCCAGTCCACTTTAGTCAACTCTGCTCTCATACCTTCATAGTCTCCTTTATTTAAGCTTAGTACGCTGGTTTGAGATCCAACTCTCTCACCCTCCAACTGAATTTGGAATTCAACCATGTTATGGTCACTCATTCCAAGGGGATCCTTTACTAGGACATTTTTTTATTAATCCTGTCTCATTACACAGGACCAGATCTAAGATTGCCTGCCCCCTGGTTGGTTCAGTAACATACTGCTCAAGGAACCTGTCCCTAATGCACTGTATGAACTCTTCCTTAAGGCTGCCCTGCCCAATTTGATTTGTCCAGTCAATATGAAAGTTAAAATCTCCCATGATTATAGCTGTTCCCTTATTACAAGCCCCAACTATTTCCTGATTTATACTCCGACCAATAGAGTTACAACTGTTAGGAGGCCTATAGACTACGCCCACTAGTGACTTTTCCCCCTTATTATTCCTTATCTCCACCCAAACTGTTTCACTATCCTGATCCTTTGACTCAATATCATTTCTCACTATTGCAGTAATTCCATCCTTTATTAACATAGCCACCCCACCTCCCTTTCCTTCCTGTCTGTCCTTCCTAATAGTCAAATACCCCTGGAAGTTTAGTTCCCAGTCATGGTCACCTCGCAGCCATGTTTCTGTAATGGCCACCAGATCATACCCATGTGTAGTTATTTGTACCGTCAACTCGTCTATTTTGTTATGAATGCTGCATGCATTCAGATAAAGAACTTTTAAACATATTTTGTGACAATTTATTCCTGCTTTTACCCCCTTTACTACTTTACCTTTATCTTTATATATTCTGTCCCTTCCTGACACGCTCTGGTTTTTAATTTCCCCACTGCTAATTTGCTCTATTGCCTTCTCCGCTGACATTTTTATTCTTCGCTCTCTTGAAACCTCCCCCCCACTAATTAGTTTAAAGCCCTCTCTACAGCCCTAGTTATTCGATTCGCCAGGATTCTAGTCCCAGCACTGGCCAAGTGAAGTCTGTTCCAATGGAACAGCTCTCTCCCGTCCCAGTACTGGTGCCAGTGTCCCAAGAAGCAAAACCCATTTCTCCCACACCAGTCTTTGAGCCACGCATTTAACTCTCTGATTTTATTTACCCTAGCCAAATTTGCTCGTGGCTCAGGTAGTAATCCAGAGATTCTTACCCTTGTGGTTCTGCTTTTTAATTTGGCCCCTAGCTGCTCATACTCCCTCAGCAGAACCTCTTTCCTTGTCCTATCTATGTCGTTGGTACCAACATGGACCACGACAACTGGATCCTCCCCCTCCCACTCCACGTTTCTCTCCAGCCCAGAGGAGATGTCCTTAACCCTGGCACCGGGCAGGCAACACAACCTTCAGGACTCTCGCTCTCGGCTGCAAAGAACCCTATCTATCCCCCTTATGATACTATCCCCTACCACTACAACATTTCTTTTTACTCCCCCCACTTGAATGGCCCCCCGTTCCACGGTGCTGTGGCCAGGTTGCTCATCCTCCCTGCAGTCCCTGCTCCCGTCCTCACAGTGAGTAAGAGCCTCAAACCTGTTGGACAAGAGCAAGGGCTACGGCTCCTCCAACACTACCTCCTGGATCCCCGTACCTGCCTCGCTCATAGTCACACACTCCTGTCCCTGACCACGGACTACATCTGAATTAGTTAATCTAATTGGTGTGACTACTTCCTGGAACACAGAGTCCAGGTACTTCTCCCCCTCCCTGATGTGTCACAGTGTTTGAAGCTCGGACTCCAGCTCATCAACACGGAGCTGGAGTTCCTCGAGCAGCCAACACTTACTGCAAATGTGATCACCATGAGCATCAATGGTGTCCACCAGCTCCCACATATTGCAGCAGTAACACATCACCTGCTCTCCCATTCTATGTAATTAATTAAATTTATTAATATTTTTTAAATACCCTCTGCCCCGCCTGATGAATATCACACCTTAGAAACTATAAACCACAGAGTTTAAGTTTAAAAAGAGAGAATCCACCACTCCTTGCCTCAGCATTTGCCTCCCTTCAACCGTTTAGGCCCTAAGCTCTGGAATTCTCTTCCTAAACCTCTCTGCCTCTCCCTCCTTTAAGACGCTCCTTAAATCCTACCTCTTTGACAAAGCATTTGGTCGCCTCTCCTAATGTCTCCATCTTTCGCTCGGTGTCAATTTTAGTCTGATTACACTCCTGCGAAGGGCCTTGGGACGTTTTCTGGACGGTGCTGTATAAATGCAAGTTGTTGTTTTTGATTCATTCAAAGGCAATGGGTGGAAAATCAAGCTAAACTTTAAGGCATTCAACTCCATGTGCTGAGATGTATGTTGAATCTAGTTTCAATCGCCTCGATGGGTCAGAGAGGAATTTCCCAGATTTTTCCCCCCAAATTGGCCTAAGTTTATTATCTTTTTTTTTTGCCTCTCCCAGGAGATCACATGGTTTTGGGTGGGGTGGAGTGTATATATTGTGATACACGAGGTATCGCTGTTGTGTGGGACAGGCTCGATGGACCAGAGGCTCTTTACCTGTCTGTCATTGTTCGTATGGTCATATTTGCTATGACTGAGTTTATGATGAAAATAGTGAGAGATTAGCACACTCACTTAACCAAATGGGGTTAAACTTTCATCTTAGCTTCCCTGGTATTGAGCTTCATGCAGCATGAATACATATCAGGAATTTGGGCACATCCACTATTATTTTCCATTCAATCATTTTCAGATCAAGTTAGATACCATTTTCAGAGTAAGGCACATGAAAAATCAAAATGCATGATTCTGGCTCTAAATGAATGCGACTAAGACAGGCCCAGTTTAGAAATGTCACAGCATTTGCTTTTGTGGTCGCATTATATTTTGCATTTTGTGGTGAAGTACCTGTAACACTTTCTCCTATGTTGACATTTTTTTCCCCTTATGAAACATTTAAAGTTTGTCATATGTTCTACCTTGATATGTTGATGGCCTTCCTTCTGCTAAGGTGTATAGTGACCAGTAATTGTTTTGTTGATGAGTACTGTAGCTGAATTTGCAACAAATAACAAGCTTTCTAATGCAATTTTACACAACTAACAGTGTACAGGAAACTTTTGTTTATCCGGCACCCAAATATCCGGAATTCTCGCTTAACCGGCAAAAATCATCCTCCGAAAACTCCTCTCAAATAACCGGCAATGTTGCCGAGTCGCAGTTGAGTCTCCGCGAACGCCGAGTACTCCGAAAACTCCTCTCAAATAACCGGCAATATTGCCGATCCTGAGTCCGAGTCCGAGTCCGCGAACGCCGATTTAGTCAGTAGGGGTAGTTTTCAAAAGTGTCACTACTCGGCCTCCTGGCACTGTCGGAAGTATACTGCACATTTCTTGATTTATTTATTTTTCTTTGTTAAAAATAACCTCGGTAGATATAACTCTCCGTTATCCGGTACTTTCGATAAACCGGCACCACGCCGGTCCCGTCGGTGCCGATTAATAAAGAGTTTCCTGTACTATATCTAATACAATAGCTGCTGATTGTATTCCTTGGCTGAGAAAATGTTCCCTAACCACAACTTTACAACTAATATTAATTCATGATGTGGATTAATTCAGCCAAAGGCATAGGGTGTGTGAGTGTATTTATGTATGCAGGTGTACATGCATGAGAAGCAGTAGAAAACAGGAAAAAGGAAAGGTACATTCTGACTTTTATAAATTGTTTACGCAGCAAATCAAAATTTCTTTGAAATAATTCTTTATGGTGTTTGATAAAATGTAATTAATTTGTTCTTTCATTCCCAATAATTAGATTTGTTCTGGAGCTGAACGTTTTTGTTTTCCAAACTTTTTGACAGAATGTCCCAATGGCATCAGCTGCATCAGCTGGATACACAGCTCCTGGAAAAAGTGGACCAGTTGTACGATGATACCTTTCCCATGGAGGTCCGTCAGTTCCTAGCACATTGGCTGGAACACCAGGACTGGTGAGATTCTACTTAAATTCATCTGTCTTTGATACATATTTTATTTTGGGATATCGATTTATATACATAAATGCTAACTGAATTTCTTGGAAAACTTTGTTATTTATCCTTACTTGGCTTTATTCTTGGCAGTGGCAAAAAACGTCAAAATCACGACACCTAAAGATTAGTAAAAAGCAAAAAAATTCAAATGCTGGAAATCTGAAACAAATACAGAAAATGGTGCACAGGAGCTCAAACAACATCTGTGGAGAGAATGGATCGTTGACATTTTGGACTGGGCCCTACTGCAGAACTGAAAAATGAAAGTTGAACAAGCACTTTAATAGAATCATTAAGAAAAAAGGAGGGGGGGGTTAAAAAAAAAACAGAGAGAAAGTAGCAGTGCAATCACCTGTTAGTTGATTAAAAGAAAAACAGGACCTCTTTAGTTCTGAGCAAGGGTCCATATCCAAAACTTATTTAGGTATATTTTAACTTTTGGGAACCAACCAATGGAGCGGCCGGCTGCTTATTTGAATCTGACTGGTAAGCCACGGACTTTAAATGGATGTCCTGAGGCAGCACGCCGGCTTTGGGCTACAGGAATGTCACGCCAGCACCAGTGGGCAGAGTTAAAATCAACCCTGTAGTCATTGTTGTAATGTAAGGAGACACAGCAGTCAATTTGTGCTCAACAAGGTCCTACAAACAACAGTGAGTTAAATAGCTCGATAATCTGTTTTAATCATCTTGGTTGAGGGATAAATTTTGGCCAGCACACCAGAACTCCCATGCTCCTCTTTGAATAGTGCCACGGGATCTTTTACGTGCACCTGACAGGGTAGACAGGGCCTCGGTTTAACATCTCATCTGAAAGATGGCACCTCCGACAGTGCAGCACTCCCTCAGATCTGCACTGAAAGAAAGACTTGCATTTATATAGTGCCTTCAACGACCACCAGACACCCTAAAGCACTTTACAGCCAATGAAGTACTTTTTGAAGTGTAGTTACTGTTGTAATATCACAGAATCACAGAATCCCCACAGTGCAGATAGAGGCCATTTCGGCCCATCGAGCCTGCACCGACACATATCCCACCCTATCCCCGTAACCCCACGTATTTAATCCCCCTAACACTAAGGGTCAATTTATCATAGCCAAATCAACCTAACCCACACATCTTTGGACTGTAGAAGTGTTGGCCTTCAAGTGTTCAAGTCTCTGGAGTGAGGCTTGATCCCACAACCTTCTGACTCAGAGGCAAGGGTCCTATCATTGAGCCAAAGCTGGAAGAAACATTGAAGTTGAAGCCATTAGAGAAGCAAAGAATGTGTGAATAGCTAAGGCAATGAGAGGTGCCATTGAAAAGGTGAAAAGTAAGAGACATTGAAAATACAGAAAGCCGGCAAAACAGGTTTGAAATTAAAGCAGAAGAAAGCTGGGTAAAATAATGTGATAGATTTTCAACTTTCCCCCAGGGTGTAAAACTAGCATTGTTGATCCATCACTCATTATTGAAACCACCCAAGTTTAATTTCCACTGATTTCAATAGAAATGAAATTATGCAGTTTCTACAATGGGCTGCTATAACCGTATCGCGCCTGGGCAGAAAGTTGAAAATCTACCCTAATGGGTCCATGAGCACTGAAAAGAGGAAAAAAGCAGGCCAACACCAGGGGAACAGATTTCCCTGTCAGCACTCTGCTGCGATCCACCCCAAACATCAAACTGCCTCCCCTCCCTCCAGACACTGACAGACCCTCCTACATCACCAGCACCCCTGGCTCAATTAAAATGGAGGATATAGCGAAGGTCTGATGTTACTAAAGTCAGTGTTCAGGCCAGAGGGCTGCAGATTGTCCAAGAGAAAAAGAAGATAATGTTGGGGGGAATTAAATACGTGGGGTTACGGGGGTAGGGTGGGATATGTGCACTGTGGGGATTAAAGCAGGGACAGGGTATTGGATTTGGATGATCAGCCATGATCGTATTGAATGGTGGAGCAGGCTCGACGGGCCGAATGGCCTACTCCTGCTCCTAGATTCTATGTTTCTATGTTGCTGGAATTGGCATTGATCTTCATTGCAAAGGTACAAGAGGCCAAAGATGGAGAATTAAAGTGACAATCCACAAGGAGCTCAGGGTCACATTTGTGGACAGAACAGAGATGTTTGGCAAAGTAGTCATCTAACTTGTGCTTGGTCTCCCCACTATAGAGGAGACTGCACCATGAGCAGTGAACACACTATACTAGATTACAGGACATACATGTAAATTGCTGTCTCACATAGTGTTTGGTTGCCTGGACAGTGGTATGGGAAGAGGTAAATGGATAGGCGTTGCATCTCCCGTAATTGTATGGAAAGATGGCAGGTCAGCTGGAAGGTGGGATGGTGGAAGAATGTGCCAGGGTGTCCCACAGAGGAACCAATCACTCCGGAAAGCAAGGAGGGGAGAGGGTAAGATGTGTTTGGTGTCAGGATCATGTTGTAAGTGCTGGAAATGACAGTAGGTGGTCTGATGAATATGGAGGCTGTAAGGTGAGGAGGACAAGAGAGACTGCCACAGTTGTGAGAGCAGAGCAAGGAAATGAGAGCAGTAGTACAGGAAATAGATCTTGTCGATCACCAGAAAGTTTAAAGCTTGTTTCATTTTGTTTTAAGAAAACATTCAGTGCACAACTTACGGAAAATTTGGTACAAATAGTACACTAACATTCATACAGCTTACTTGCATTTTTAAATTGCTAGTAACTAAAAATAGTAAAAGGAATTACAAAACATAAAGTTAATCCTTTTAAAATATTGGCTAGGTATGATGGCACCTCCAATGTTAAATAGAGTTGTCCTTTTGTCATAGCAATAACATTGTGGTGGAGGCAGACATTCTGTTTGATCTTGTTCTGGGGCTAAGATAAGAGCACAAGTTATTAAGTGAGGAAACAGTTGAACAGCGATGCTCATTTACCACCTAATTTTGTCTGTTGTTTATGCTCTTGATGGCGGAGGTAAGAGCAACCTTGCCATGGGAGGTAAGGTGTATTCCCTGGACTTGCATAAGAAGATAAAAAATAGGAGCAGGAGTAGGCCATTCGGCCCTTCGAGCCTGCTCCACCATTCAATACAGGCAACACGGTGGAATAGTGGTTAGCACTGTTGCCTCACAGCGCCAGGGACCCGGGTTCGAATCCGGCCTCGGGTGACTGTCTGTGTGGAGTTTGCACATTCTCCCCGTGTCTGCGTGGGTTTCCTCCGGGTGCTCCGGTTTCCTCCCACAGTCCAAAGATGTGCAGGTTAGGTTGATTTGGCTATGATAAATTGACCCTTAGGGTTAGGGGAATTGAATACGTGGGGTTACGGGGATAGGGTGAAATATGTGTCGGTGCAGGCTCGATGGGCCGAAATGGCTCTATCTGCACTGTGGGGATTCTGTGATAATTCTGTGATTCTGTGATAATAAGATCATGGCTGATCTTCTACCTCTACTCCACTTTCCTGCACTATCCCCATATCCCTTGATTCCCTTAATATCCAAAAATCTATCGATCTCTGCCTTGAATATGCTCAACGACTGAGCATCCACAGCCCTCTGGGGTAGAGAATTCCAAAGATTCACCACTCTCTGAGTGAAGAAATTTCTCCTCATCCCAGTCCTAAATGGCAGACCCCTTATTCTGAGACTGTGACCCCGTGTTCCAGACTCCCCAGCCAGGGGAAACATCCTCACTGCATCTACCCTATCAAGCCCTGTAAGAAGTTTGTATGTTTCAATGAGATCACCTCTCATTCTTCTAAACTCTAGGCCTAGTCTACTCAATCTCTCCTCATAGGACAATCCCCCCAATTCCCAGGAATCAGTCTGGTAAACCTTCATTGCACTCCCTCTATGGCAAGTATATCCTTCCTTAGGTAAGGAGACCAAAACTGTACACAATACTCCAGGTGTGGTCTCACCAGGGCCCTATATAATTGCAGTAAGACGTCTTTACTCTTATACTCAAATCCTTTTGTAATAAAAGCCAACATACCATTTGCTTTCCTAATTGCTTGCTGTTCCTGCATATTAATTTTCAGCGATTCGTGTACAAGGACACCCAGGTCCCTCTGAACACCAACATTTCCCAATCTCTCACCATTTAAAAAATACTCTGATTTTTCAATTTTTCCTACCAAAGTGGATAACTTCACATTTCTCCACATTATATATTCCATTTGCCATGTTATTGTCCACTCACTTAACCTGTCTATATCCCCTTGCAGCCTCTCTGCATCCTCTTCACAACTTACATTCCCACCTAGCTTTGTATCATCAGCAAACTTGGATATATTACATTTGGTCCCCTCATCCAAATCACTGATATAGATTGTGAATAGCTGAGGCCCAAGCACTGATTATTGCGGTACCCCACTAGTTACAGCCTGCCAACCCGAAAATGATCCGTTTATTCCTACTCTTTGTTTTCTGTCCATTAACCAATCTTCAATCCATGTTAGTACATTACCCTCAATCTCATGAGCCCTAATTTTGTTTAATAACCTCTTGTGTGGCACCTTATCGAATGACTTCTGAAAATCCAAATACACTACATCCACTGGTTCCCCCTTATCTATCCTGCTAGATACAACCTCAAAAAACTCCAACAGATTTTTCAAACACGATTTCCCTTTCATAAATCCATGTTGACTCTGCCCAATCCTATTATTACTTTCCAAGTGCCCTGTTACCACATCCTTAATAATAGATTCTAGCATTTTCCCTACTACTGATGTCAAGTTAACTGGTCCCCGTTTTCTCTCTCCTTCTCTTAAATAGAGGGGTTACATTTGCTACTTTCCAATCTGCGGGAACTGTTCTAGAATCTATGGAATTTTGGAAGATGACAACCAATGCATCCACTATCTCTATAGCCACCTCTTTTAAAATCCTAGGATGTAGGCCATCAGGTCCAGGGGATTTATCGGCTTTCAGTCCCATTAATTTCTCCAGTACTATTTCCTTACTAATACTAATTTCTTTCAGTTCTTCGTTCTCACTAGACCCTTGGTTCTCCACTATTTCCGGAATGTTTTTTGCGTCTTCTTCCATGAAGACTGACACAAAGTTTAATTTCTCTGCCATTTCCTTATTCCCCATTATAATTTCTCCTGTCTCAGCCTGTAAAGGACCCGTGTTTACTTTCACTAATCTTTTCCTTTTTACATACCTATAGAAGCTTTTACAGTCTGTTTTTATGTCTCTCGCTAGTTTACTCTCATATTCTATTTTCCGTTTCTTTATCAATTTCTTGGTCCTCCTTTGCTGAATTCTAAAATCCTCCCAATCCTCAGGCTTACTGCTCTTTTGGCAACATTATAGGCCTCTTCCTTTAATGTAATACTGTCTTTAATTTCTCTTGTTAGCCACAGGGGGACCATTTTTCCCATGGTGTTTTTATTCCTTAAGGGAATGTATATTCGTTGCGAATTATGAATTATTGCTTTTCTACTGTCATATATCTTTTAATCCAGTTTCCCAACCTACCTTAGCCAACTCGCCTCTCATACCTACGTAGTTTGCTTTGTTCAGATTTAGGACCCTAGTTTCGGACTTAACACTAAATCACTTCTGGTATTCTGACAAGTCAGGGCTGCAGCTGTTATTGAATAAAGTCAGACAAATTCCAAGGAAAGCTGAAAAAAGCCACAATCCACTGAATACACAACTGACCAGGTCACCGACCGAACACCACTCGCAGCTGGAAAACAAAACTGCTGGAATGTATAAGGCCTTTTTAGTCGATAGTTGCAGAGTGCGCAGGTAAACTTCTGGGATTTATTTTAGCCTTTAAAAATTTGGTTGTGAATGATGTCAGTAGCGAAGAATTCAAACTACTAAAATAATCACCACCAATTTAATTTAAAACTGAAAAGCTTTAAATAGTTTCATTCTGTTCATCCTGCCATCCCTTTCCTGCATTGTCTGTTCTTTCCCAGGCTCTATCGGTCTCTTATTGCATTATTTTATCTATAAATCTTAGAATAGTACAGCTCAGAAGGAGGCCATTCAGCCCATCGAGTCTGCACCGGCTCTTTCGAAGAGCAATCCAGTTAGTCTCACTCCCCCGCTCTTTCCCTATATCCCTGCAATTGTTTCTCCCTCAAATATTTATCCAGCTCCCTTTTAAAGGTTACTATTAAATCTGTATCCACCACACTATCAGGCGGTGTATTCCAAATCCTAACCACTCGTTGCGTAAAAGGTTTTTCTTCATGTCACCTCTGGTTCTCTTGCCAATCACCTTAAATCTGTGCCCTCTGGTTATCGGCCTTCAGCCAATGGAAATGGTTTCTCTTTATTTACTCTATCTAAACCCTTCATGATTTAAAACACCTCTATCAAATCTCCTCTTAACTTTTTCTGTTCTGAGGAGAACAACCCCAGCTTCTCCAGTCAATCCATGTAACTCTAATCCCTCATCTCTGGAACCATTCTAGTAAATCTCTTCTGTACCCTCTCCAAAGCCTTCACGTCCTTCCTAAAGTGTGATGCCCAGAATTGGACACAATACTCCAGCTGGGGCCAAACTAGTGTTTTATAAAGGTTCAGCATAACTTCCTGGCTTTTGTACTCTATGGGCTGGATTTTGTCCTGGGGTCGGGTTGGGGTCGTGTAATCCGCATTTCGTGTTTCCCCCCCGACTCCAGATTAATGTGGGTGCCTGATGCAATTTTCACTTAATTGGGCAATTAAATTGGAGCATGTGGGAACCCATGAACTAATTAGTGTTTTCAGTCTGAAACCCGCCTCTGATGATGTCATCATTGCTGACTGCCTAGTCTCAGAGACTGTTGGTGAGAGAGGGGTTGCCTGGCTTATGATGTGAGTGGACCTGGATGCAGACATATGAGAGAGAGAGAGAGAGAGAGAGAGAGAGAGAGAGAATTTGTTTGCCAAGTAAGTCCTCCCAGGCAGTCTCTTAAGACATTCAATGCAGCAGCATCACAAGCAATGTTCAGACCTAATACTACTAGTACCACTACCACCTTCATCACATCTCCGTTGTAATAGTGGACTTGCAGCCGAAAGTCAGCTATCCACTTGTGCTCCCGCCAGGTTTCACTGGAGTGTTTCACACCAAGCGTGCTTCACGTCAGAAGAGGGTTAAACTAGCTACAGCGTTTCAAAATCGTATTACAGAGCCAATTTAGAGCTTGTTAAGGGCTTTAATGGCCTCTCCCGCCTCTTGGAGGCGGGACGGAATCGGGAACCCCGCGACTGATTATGTCAAAATTGCGTGGAGGCGGGATGGAGTCGGGATGGGGTCGGAAACCCCGACCCCGCAAATTTAACCCCCCACACGCCTCCAAACCCGACTCCATGGGTCATTCAAAATCCAGCCCTATGCCTCTATTTTTAAAGCCCAGGATCCCATGTGCCTTATTAACTGCTTTGTTCACCTGTCCTGCCATCTTCAAAGATTTGTGCACAAACACCCTGAGGTCTCTCTGTTCGTGTACCCCCTTTAAAATTGTACCATTTAGCTTGTATGGTCTCTCCTCATTCTTCCTACTAAACTGTATCACCTCACACTTTTCTGCGTTGAATTTCATCTGCCGTGTGTCCTATCATTCCACCAGCCTCTCTATGCCCTCTTGAAGTCTATCACTATCCTCCTCACTGTTTACTACACTTCCAAGTTTCGTGTCATCTGCAGATTTTGAAATTGTCCCCTGTACCCCCAAGTCCAAGTCATTAATGTATAAAAAGTGTGGATAAAAAAAATATATATATATGTGATAGGGGCCGAGGTTATGATCTGAAATTGTTGAACTCTATGTTGAGTCCAGAGGGCTGTAAAGTGCCTAATCGAAAGATGAGGTGCTGTTCCTTGAGCTTACACTGAGCTTCCGTGGAACAGTGTAATAGGCCGAGGACGGTGAGGTCTGAGTGGGAGTGGAACGGTGAATTAAAGTGACAGGCCACCGGGAGCTCGGGGTCCCCCTTACGGACTGAATGGAGGTGTTCCGCAAAGCGGTCACCCAATCTGCGTTTGGTCTCCCCAATGTAGAGGAGCGAAAACAGTATACTAAATTATAAGAAGTACAAGTAAATCGCTGTTTCACCTGGAAGGGGTGTTTGGGGCCCTGGACATCTCTCCACGGATGCTGCCTGGCCTGCTGAGTTTTTCCAGCGTTTTCTGTTGCTAAGAATGTTAAGATTGATATCACGTCATATATGCAGATATCAATAATACAAGTTTGCTCATTCGTGGACGCTAGGGCCCAACATTATGCTGGAAAAGTTAACTTTATTTCTGATTTCCTTATTTCTGAGCCTTTTTTAACCTTAACTTTTTTTTCAATTCAATTTATTTTGGTTTTTATTTTTATAAGCTTCCATCTTTTAATTGTGGCCTAAAAAGAACTTCCCGTGCCATCTATCTTTGTTTATCTGTTACCATGTATGCAACAGCTTTCAGTGCAAGTTAAAAATTAGCTTGAAATTTTTCTTCAGTGTAAATAATGTAGATTAATGTGGGAAATGTTGGCATTCATTATGGCTACTCACTACCTTCCTTGATGTTTGCCACTGATGGGTGCTTGCTTTGTTAGTAATCCGTTTCCCTTACAACCTGGTAGTGCTACTGCATAATGGCTTAACAACTGCAATATCCCACATGGCAAGTTCCTTGTTCCAGCTTTGTGCCATCATTAAAACAGTAAATGAGTACCAGAAGCTCCACCATCAACAAAAATAACTTGAACTTTTCTTGTGCCGTAAGCGAAAACTGGCTGGTGAGATACTCCAGGCCCATCAGGGGCAGTGACCGATTAGAGACGGCTTATAAGATTTTACAGAGGCTTGGAACAGGTGACTTAGCAAACTTTTTAACTAGGAATTGGTACATGGAATGGAATGAAAGGAGAGGAGAAAATAAAACTACTTTCAACGGTAAAATTCAGTTGCCATGAACTGTGTGTATTTAACTCAGTCTTTACGAAACATCAATTTCACTTTATACATAAAAAAATAGTTTTGTTATTTGCAAACTCGCTGCTTATCTGGTATTTTTAGTGTAGAAATTTTGATCTTGCTGTCAGAAGCTTCTAGTATTTGTTCTGGCAGCTCTAAATTTTATTCTAATTTCTGAAACTATATCAGGATTGCTAAAAAAATAAATACTATACCTGTAACCCCGCACACTAATTTTAAGATTTATGGACCAAAAATAGACCATAAACAGGAGATCATAGGAGAAGTAGGGGACTTGCAACTGATTATTAATGATGATGGGACTGTGTAGTACAGGCAGCTTTTCTTTGTAATTTACCATCCTATACCAGACCAGGGCGCACTTATTACTAACACTAAGTGGAAAAAGTGTTCTATTCTCGAGCACAGTCACCCTTTACCTTGACAAACATCACAATTTGTTAAAGGCAAAAAATGCTGGGTAGCAAATGGAGACCTAAAGAGAAGAAAAAGAAAAAAATAACCTATGAAGAGAAGGATAGGCCCACTGTATTTTCACCTTATTTTCTTCCCTTATCCCTCGTCTAGTGAAGGCCCTGACTTATGTTGAGGTACAGTCCCATGGGAGCTGGCAGCCCTACTATGCCTTACCTATGTGGTTACTTGTCATATGTGAGCCATAACACTTAGGCCTGGGGTGGAGGGTGGTGGCGGGCAGTTAAAATAAGAGCAACAAGTTTCCCTCTGTCATCCAGCTGCCTTCCCACCAGGTCACAATATTAACCTGATCTTTCAAGCAGGGTAACCACAGGAAGACAGTGAGATCCTACTTTAAATTTACAGATCAGGTCCCAGTGATATAATCGGGACCCAACTGCGATTTTAGTCCGTGGCCTGAGCGGGGGAGCAGTGGTGGCTTGCTCGCCAGACCAAACATGCCCGGAGCCTTGTTGTCAGCAGGGTATTTGATGGTGCGAGAGATCAAAGCCAAGCTTGTTCCTGTTGTCACTCAACACCCACACACACACACTTTCCAGCATATTTAAAGAAAAAAAATTCTAAACTTTCCAGGTACTTGGTTCTGGAGACCAGATACACCTACAGAGAGACTGCAGAATTAGGTTTGTTCATATCTTTTGTTTTCTGAATCATCATAGGATTTTCCATTGTGGAACTAAACCAACTTTACTTCATTAACAATGTTCATAACATGACATTTTTGAAAACCCTTTTAGATTTAAGATAGGATACTCTGACTCACATTTAATGGTTTGGTCATTGTTTTTAACAGGGATCTTGCCTCGAATAATGATTCTCTGGCCACCCTCCTGTTCCATAATTTATTAAAACAAATAGATGACCAGTACAGCCGTTTCTTCCTAGAAAAAAACTTTCTACTTCAGCACAATCTGAAAAGAATTAAACAAAACCTTCAGGTAAGGTTTTAACACTGCTTCTTGACTGGTCCAAATTATTGCTTCCATGCTGAAACTTAATGAGTGTAACTAAGGATAATTTGGATTGAGGGTTTATTATGAGTTGGAAATTGATGTTTCACACTTTTAGCAGTTGTTGACGTTCCGCATAATCTAGTAATTATTGATGTTGAATATGCAGGAAATACACTGTTACATAGGTTACCTAAAGGTAGTGCCTCTGCCAATCTAATTTTGGAGAACACACGAGAACTTAAGTGTTAAAGAGGTTATAAAATGGCTATTGCATTAAATATAACTGTCAATAATGTCACAGATTTGTTGACAGTTGTTAAAAAGAAAAGTCCTGAAAGGGGTTGTGGGTTAGGCACTGCTGTACAAAATATTAACTGAGAAAAGAAACTCTCTTTATACGCTCCAGATTGAGATCTAACTTGGAGACTCATACTGTATATTCCCACTTTGTGCATTCATCATAATTGGTGTATTGCACAATGCTATTTACATAAAGATGTTAATGCCTATTATTATTTTATATAATGTTGCTTAATTCTATTTAATTATTACATTTAACCTACTTATACATGTAACATTGCTTGCCATTGTAATATTGCTAGTTTTGTTCTCTTATCACGGTGTGTTACCAAATCTTAAACTATCATTATAACTCTGATATTTTTCAGTATTTGTATATATGGTTGGGGACTTTTGCTTCCTAATTTGGTGCTAACCATGCTCCTTCCACAGCCACCGCAACCTTATTTGGTCTCAACTTTAACCTGCAAATTTGTCCTATTGCCCACCCTTCGTATGTTGTGTCCCAGTCAGTTCCAACCACGCTCACGGGCCATTTTAATCCTCGCTCCACTCAGTTCCACTTAATATGTAATATGTACTAAATCCTAAAGTCTCTAAGGAGGTTTTTTTCTGCCTATCAGTAATTTTGACAAGAGTTTTGCCTTGTAAAGTTTAGTTTGGGCAACATTAACACTGCTTCTCCTTTCTAATAAGTTTTAAACAGTAGTAAAACATTAATGCCAGTAAATCAAAACAGCAATTAAGACGATTATTGGGTGAACAGATCCAAATGATCAGTGGGCTGATAAATGGGAGGTTCTGGGATACAAGCAGTGGACTGATAAATGGGGGACGTGTTTATTCGCAACACCAAAAGCTCTGATTGGTCCCCTTGGATGACAAGTCCTGATTGTTGATTGTCCCCTTGGAGGACAAGACACACCCAGCAGTTTCTCTGGAATGTGTAATTAGATCCTCCCTGCCTACATAATCAGTTGCTTTGCAATGTATTATTGAGGCATTCTGACTGCCTACCCCAGACAGAACAGAGCTCACTTGGAATAGGCAGGGCTCACCCTCGCAGGTTAAGACCTTCTCCCACCCACAGACAAGTTCCTGCCCCCACCCCCCAAGTTCCTGACCTCCCCCCAATTTTCTGACATTCTCCCCCTACACAAGTGCCTGACCTCTTCCCTTTCCCCCCCACAACCTCCCAACCCAGCCCAAGTTTCTGACTACCTCCCCCCACCCCCGCCCGTGTTCCTGACCTTCTCCCCTTGCCCAAGTTCCTGACCTTCTCCCTCACACCCCAGCTTATTGACCTTCTCCCCCTTGCCCAAGTTCCTGACCTTCTCCCTCACACCCCGGCTTCCTGACCTCCTCTCCTCCCCCCACTGGATTCATGACCTTCTCCCCCCAACAAGTTCCTGACCTTCCCCCGCACCGCCCCCCCCCCCCCCCCCCACCACCATAGATTGGGGGGGGGGGATTAGGAAAGCAGTGTAAAAGGAATTGAGGCTCTCTAGGGAGACAATGACGCCATTGCACAAGCCACAGATGACAGCAGGATATACATTCAGCCAGGCACCAAGACAATATGAACCATCATGCAGCATTAGGTGTCCTTAAGCAGCAATTTCAATATTTGTTGTTTATTGTAAATGTGTTTGTGAATTTTTCCTTCCCATTATGTCTATAGAATCATAAATGTATTCTAAAATATCATGCTTGCAATTCCACTAGAAATATTGAACAGAAGAAAATTTCAAGGATGCATTTATGATATTGCTAACAGAGCGACTGGAGAAATTCTTGCCCCAATGTTGTTTTATGGCTAGATATACCACAACAGTTTAATAGTGCACTGGGTTAAAAACCACATGACTGGTGTAAATGTTTTTCACTTTAAAACCATACTGGTTCTGGCAAAGTTCCAAACGTAGTATTGCCTGATTGTAAATGTTTCAGCTGCATAAGCATGCAACACAAATCATAGATCATAGAAGATAGGAGCAGGAGTAGGCCATTCAGCCCCTCTAGCCTGCTCCACCATTCAATGAGATCATGGCTGATCATCCAAATTCAGTACCCTGTCCCTGCTTTCTCCCCATATCCCTTGATCCCTTTAGCCTTAAGAAATATATCCAACTCCTTCTTGAATCTATTTAATGAATTGGCCTCTACTGCCTTCTATGGCAGAGAATTCCACAGGTTCACCACTCTCTGGGTGAAGAAATTCCTCCTCATTTCTGTCCTAAATGGCTTACCCCTTATCCTTAGACTGTGACCCCTGGTTCTGGACTCCCCGACCATCGGGAACATCCTTCCTGCATCTAGTTTGTCCTGACCTGTCAGAATTTTATAAGTTTCAATGAGATCCCCTCTCATTCTTCTAAACTCCAGCGAGTATAAGCCCAATCGACCCAATCTCTCTTCATACGTCATTCCTGCCATCCCAGGTATCAGCCTTGTGAATCTTCGCTTAACTCCTTCCGTGGCAAGAACATCCTTCCTCAGATAAGGCGACCAAAACTGCACACAGTACTCAAGGTGTGGTCTCACCAAGGCCCTGTACAACTGCAGCAGGACATCCCTGTTCCTATACTCAAACCCTTTCGCTATGAAGGCCAACATACCATTTGCCTTCTTCACCGCCTGCTGCACCTGCATGCTTACCTTCAGCGACTGGTGCACAAGGACACCCAGGCCTCGTTGCACTTCCCCTTCTCCCAATCTATTGCCATTCAGATAATAATCTGCCTTTCTGTTTTTGACACCAAAGTGGATAACCTCGCATTTATCCACATTATATT
This sequence comes from Squalus acanthias, assembly GCA_030390025.1. Taxonomy (NCBI): domain Eukaryota; kingdom Metazoa; phylum Chordata; class Chondrichthyes; order Squaliformes; family Squalidae; genus Squalus; species Squalus acanthias. Next base: position 9,648,914 of record CM059427.1, read on the forward strand.
GCATCTGCCACGCTTCTGCCCAATCACCCAACCTGTCCAAATCATCCTGGAGTTTCTCGGCATCCTCCTTGCTGCACACACGCCCACCCAGTTTTGTGTCGTCTGCAAACTTGGAGATATTATATCTAGTTCCCTTGTCTAGATCATTAATATATATTGTGAATAGCTGGGGTCCAAGGACCGATCCCTGCGGTACCCCACTAGTCACTGCCTGCCACTCGGAAAAAGACCCGTTTATTCCAACTCTTTGCTTTCTGTCTGCCAACTAGTTCTCTATCCAAGTCAATACCTTGCCCCCAATCCCATGTGCCTTAACTTTACACGCTAATCTCTTGTGCGGGACCTTATCAAAAGCCTTTTGGAAGTCCAAATACACCACATCCACTGGTTCTCCCTTATCTATTTTACCAGTTACATCCTCAAAAAATTCCAGTAGATTAGTCAAGCATGATTTACCTTTTGTAAATCCATGTTGACTTTGTCCAATCCTGTCACAGTTTTCCAAGTGCTCAGCTATTACATCTTTTATAATGGACTCTAGCATTTTCCCCACTACCGATGTCAGGCTTACCGGTCTGTAATTCTCCATTTTTTCTCTACCACCCTTTTTGAATAGTGGGGTAACATTAGCTACCCTCCAATCCATGGGTACTGTTCCAGATTCCATCGAATGTTGGAAGATGATCAGCAATGCATCTACTATTTCTAGGGCCACTTCCTTAAGTACCCTAGGATGTAGATTATCAGGCCCTGGGGATTTATCGGCCTTCAATCCCTTCAATTTCCCTAACACCATTTCCCTACAAATACTGATTTCTTTCAGTTCCTCCCTTTCATCAGACCCTATGTTCCCCAACATCTCTGGGAGGTTATTTGTGTCCTCCTTTGTGAAGACAGAACCAAAGTATGTATTTAATTGGTCTGACATTTCTTTGTTCCCCATTATAAGTTCCCCTGATTCTGACTGCAAGGGACCTACGCTTGACTTCACCAATCTTTTTCTCTTCACATATCTATAAAAGCTTTTACAGTCAGTTTTTATGTTCTCTGCAAGCTTACTCTCGTATTCTATTTTCCCCTTCAGTAATCTCTGTGGACTGACTGAATATTGTCATCTGTAGTGGCATTTAATTTGTACTACACTGTAACATTATGAAATGAATGCTGGGTAGGTACCTCAGTAACTCAGCGCTTTGATGTGCGAATGTGCTGCCTCAAAGCGCGACAGGACCCAAGTTCACATTGTGCAGACTCCCGTGTGGTGGAGTTTTCCATCCAAGTCGAGTCATCGGAAGGTGCCGAGCAACTGTGAGGCACCTCACTGCGACAGGAAGGGAGAAATTAGAGAGTGAGTAAACCACAACTGATGTCACGTCCCTCTTAATGGCTGGTTAGAGTGTAGCTTTGACCAAAGCCTGGGAACATGTTAGCTAATAGTATCACCTGCATGGGGGCATCTAAAGCTGGGGGAGAAAGTATCGATTAAACAAATGAAAGGAGAAAAAAAAATGACGATGGTTAGAGTTCCCTCAAAATAAGTTCACCCTGAGACTATTTACATCTGTTTAATGTACTTTTTGAAACATATGTTGAATGCTTTACCCATGACTCAGCAGATTTACACATTGTATAGCTGAGCCATATACAACAGCAACTTGCATTTATAAATCGCCTTTAACATCGTCAGACGTCCATAGGCGCTTCACTGGAGCGTAATCAGACAAAAATGCCCTTGTCTTGATTCCCCAGTTGTTACTGAGTTAGCTCATCTCAACCAGATTGGTTGTAGGGGTGCTACAGTTCACCTCGAGGCGCCCCAAAATTAGGACGGGAATAATTTGTCAGCTTTTCCTCTCCTGATTGCTGCATGTGTGCAGATGAATGAGATCAGGATCAGACTCGGCTGTGATGTCTTTGTGATTTAAAAAAAAAAAATCCTGCTGAAATTTACTGTCTAGACTCATGGGTGAGGTACTAGAGGGCAACCATTTCTGTGAAACTACCCCAGCAAGGAGAGGAGGAAGGAAGAAAATTGGTAGAAAAGGGAGCAAAAAAATTAATGAAATTAAGTAGAAGCATCACCACATGAAAACAGGAGGAAAAAGTTAATACTCATTTAGCACTGTATTATATAAGTCAGGGTTAATAGTTACACCTGACTCATGGTGCCTGATAATGGGCACGAAATGGTCGGCGTGCTGAACATGCTCGCCAGAAGAGGGAGACCTGAGGACCATTCTAAATTCGTCCTCCGGGCTCATTGGAATAAATCCATTGGGTTAAGGGCATCAATCGGGTGCCTCAACGCAGCTCGCCAGTTGAGCCCTTCAACTTGCTTGGACACCGAGACGACTGGCAGGTAGATCCGGGAGGGGGAGGCAAAGGCGAGGGGGGCCGAGCACCGGTCGACAGCAGCCTGCTGGATTAATGTGGAAAGCAGGAGGAGCATTTATCTGCTGGTTTCTTTGGCAGCCTCCAGTGGTCTCTGCAAAGCTTTAAAACCTGAGTCCGAGCTTGTGCAGTGCAAGCTTCGATTAGTCTTAAATTAATTTCCTGAAAATGGGGGCAGGATCCTCATTTCAAAATTGAAATGAAGCTATGCTCATTTCAGGCAGGCGCCTAAAAAGAAGGCGCTGATGAATTTAGCAGTGGCCTGAACACACATGCAAATCTGGTGCTAAATTTGTCATTGACATGCCTGTAAAACGGACACAACAATGTTGAATTTAGGCCCCAGTGTTTTTACTAAGATAATCTGACTTTCATAACAGTTGTGATCAAAAATCTAGACCAAACAAATGAAATTTTCTTTTGAAAATAATGTTTTCTATATCATTTTTCTTTGTTAATATGCATAGTTAAGGATTAGGTGACTTTAGGACTGTTTGTCAGACCAATAGAGAGAAACTCTTTGGGAATGGAAAATATTGTGTGGTTAACAACATCCTGTTAAATTTTATTCTGTAAAGTAAGAATAGGGCACAGAGGAAACTATATTGCTCAACACATGACATTTGTCAACCATTATTATATTCTTGAAGAGTCCAAAGACTTTGTTGTCTGCTGTTTCCTCAGGCAAGGTACAGGAAATGATGGTTAGCGCTGAATGTGCTCTTATTTTTAAGTACTCTAAATGTGATGGACGCGTGTTAAAAGATGCAAAGCTACATTTATACGGTCATACTTTTCATAAACTCAGAATTGGGATCATAAAATAATTTTTCAATATGTTTTCTTGTTGAAGTATTTAATAGACCTTTCAATTATAAGCTGACTAATTTCATTGGACCAATCTACAATTTTTCACCTGTAACTGCTTGATCTTCCTTAAACACTTTGGCCTTGTTTTCCAATGCAAAACCATTTTTTAAGCATCCAATATAGTGGGCGGGGCACACGCGCCATTACCTACCCGGAAGTCCTTCACCCGCCATACACTCCCTATGCATCCAGGGCACATGCCAGAACTATTTAAATCGCTGATTAAAATATTTAAATAATTGTTGTCGGACCCCTTTGTGATATAGTGCCAGACTCACCATGTGATAAACTCGCCCAGTAACTCCTGGCGCTAACTGGCAGGAATGACACTTAAGCGGTGTTATTTAAAGGGCTCATCCACTGCATACAGGTTTGTTATGGGTTTGTCATTTGAGGCTGCTGGTTGACTTCTGTGCAGTTTTAAGCCTGTTTTCTGACCAACTTGATTCTGACCGCTGCGAAGAAGATTTTGCTGGTGCTAGACTGTTTTTGGCTGCTTCATAAATAGTTTGACTGCAGTCATGAGTGGTCTGGTAGGGTTAGCATTTGGGGCAGGAGGAGGAGAGGGAGCAGCAAGGAAGGCAGAAGGGAGCAAGCGCAGCTGGGACAAGAGAGAGGAGGAGGGCACTGCGTGGGGGGGGGGGGGGCCACACCCACAACCGCTCTTCAGGGAGCATTTCTCCTACATGACCTTCTTGGGGAAGCAATGTCTTCAGAAAGGAGGCTGTCACCGAGCTATGTCACCTACTGCAGCCACAACTTGAGCCTCGTACCATGGTATAGAGAGCGCTGCCTGTGGCTGCATCTTCTAGAATGCTGGCCTCCTCTTCCTGAAGTGGCACAGGGGCTTCCACATTTTCTGCATCTGAAATGAAAGAGAGGGACTAGGATTAACTGGTGGTATGAAGGGAAAGCAAAGAAAGTACCTGGTGAAAGCATTTGCAGTTTGTCATACAGAGTGTGTAGGGTGAGGCAGAAGACTCTGCTCCTTCCCGTGATGGCCAGCATATTTTCCTCCAGAGGTGAAAGTGTGTAGAGGCAGGCTCTGCCTCCTCCAGTAGCAGCCTCTGGCCTCAGATTGTGAGCGATCTGCTGCTGCAAGAAAGAAGATATTGTTAGTGGGATCCTTGTGAGGTGTTTAGAGAATGTGCCTGTCATGGTAGAATAGCTCATCTGCAGTGTGTCAGATGTGAGGTACGGGGAAGTAAGGGTTGGAATAGTGATGAGTGTAGTAGGTGCAGAATGTGTGAGTAGGAGGAGCAGGAGGTGGAGTGAAGTGTGGTGCAGTCATTGTAGGAGAGTGAAGGGAAGTGATTCTTACCGAGAGCACTCTGCTGAGGTCATTAAACTTCTTTTGGCATTACAGTTATGTCCTGGGAGATAACCTCCTGGCATTCACGAGCTCAGCCACCTCTTCCCATTGGCAGTGCAGGTGTTGCCTGGAGGGCTTTCTGCCCCCTGGGGGGGGAAGAGGATTTTCCTCCTGCTGTCCTCCGCCGGTACCAAGTAAGTACTCAATTGTGAAGCATTTTAGTAGCACAAATACAATGCCTGAAAGGGTAGTGGAAGCAGAATCAATAGTAACTTTCAAAAGGGAATTGGATAAATACTTGAAAAGTGAAAATTTGCTGGGCAATGGGAAAGAGCAGGGGGGTGGGAGGAGTGGGACTAATTGGATAGCTCTTTCAAAGAACCGGCACAGGGGCACGATGGGCTGAATGGCCTCCTTCTGTGCTGTATCATTCTATGATTCTACCAGGGTCTCTAAGAAGGCGTCACAGAATCTAGGTACCCTGCCAGTGATTTGACTCTCGGTTAGCTTGACTGGATGTCTCATGAAATGTCTAACACAGAAGAACTTGGTAGGAGCAGGCAAAGAACCAGCAGGGCTTAAGCGAGAGGGAAGGAAGAAGATGCCACAATTTCACGGAAACCCTCCGTTATAAAATAGAACAGAAGAGAGACCGAGAGGGTAATTTTCAACTTCACCGGAGGCAGAAAACTAGTGGTTGCCACCCATTATACAACCTACCCAATTTAGGTGGCCGATCATTACCGTCAGTTTTATTCCCCCACCGAAGTTGAAAATTACCCGCAGAGTGCTGGGTATTCGTGATGAGAAACCTGCCAAAAAAGGTCACTCATGCCATGTGGAGGGAAGTGGCTCTTGATTCTCGCCTCTAAAACTGCAGACCAGTGTTGCAAGAAGTTCAATGACTTGATGAGGGCAAGCAAGGTAACATACTAACCAGTCTGCCTTTTTTCCTTGAGCTCCAGCACTCTTCACCCTCTAAAAGTAAAGTGGGGGGAGGCACAAGCTCAGGAACTTGCATATGGCTATCCATCTCCTCTAGCAGCAATTTTTTTTAAAATTTGTTTGTGGGATGTGGGCGTCGCTGGCAAGGCCAGCATTTATTGCCCATCCCTAATTGCCCTTGAGAAGGTGGTGGTGAGCCGCCTTCTTGAACCGCTGCAATCCGTGATTACTTGATGAACAACGCTAAAACCCCTTCCTCCACTTTAACTGGGTGGCAACATATCTCTTACTTCAGCTGTCCCCTGTCACTTAGCACGCACTCCTCCGTTGCTGGCCTTCACTTAATTTACTCAATCTTGCAAGAGAAAATTATACGCAATGTCTGTAAGATGCAGACTATCAGAAGGGCCATTCCCAACCTGAAGCCACTGATGCCCTTTTAGGAGCAGGTCATGGAGCTCAAAGAGGCGCCCTGCTCTTGCTGTGGGAGATGGAGTGGTCAGGGACATAATGCCAACGCCAGGTTAGTAACTGAACAGACGTCAGCAGAGCAATGTCTCAGCGTCATTGGAATCTACGCCAGACCCCCACCTAAGAAGTGGTCAGGGACCTGTCAATGCCTTCACCTCCATGGAAGCACAGATGGCAGTTCTGGTGGCAATATGGGAGAGAATAGACAGCACCCTCCATACCGGCTTCCAAACCATAGTGGCTGCAATGCATGCTTCTGTCTCTCGGGGCTTTCAGGATCTGATAGCTACTATTAGATCATCCATCCTGCTGATCGGTGGGGACATAGATCCAGGGCCCAGTGGAATGGCAACAGCTGGAGTCATCCTGCCTGATACTGCTGTCTCTCAGGACAACAGCATATGCCAGGCCTCTGTACTTCCTTCATGGAGCACCATGCCAGTGGAATGTAGGATGTAATGCAAGGCTACCCAGGAAGAAGTTCCAGAGATGCAACCAGCCATGGCTCTATCCCAGGAGTGAACTTTCATGAGAGGAGGGCCACCTCAGTCCTCCAACCCTTTTGTAGAACATGAGCAGCCAGCCACCTCTCCTGATACTGACCCTCAGGTTGCACCTACAAAAAGCACTAGAGTAGATGAAAGAAAGGCACCTTTCGCCACGCAGGGTTGGCATGGTGTTGGGAAAACCATAGTTTAGCTGGTTTCACTTTGGCCTTTGCTTTAAAATAGAATGGGCATTTATGTCATACTTTGTTGTTCGTGGGGGTTACAGTTATACAGGAAAGGAGGCATTTATTTGGTTGTGACTTCTTCAGTCGGGTGATGGTTATTGGCATTGTCATACAGGGGCAAAGAGGGCTGATGCGTTGGCATGTTCTAGCATGGGTACTGGATGGAAGGATTAGTCCTTCATTTTAAGGTGGATGAGAAGGATTTACAGCACTGGTGCCAAAGGTAGACCGTGTTAAACAGAAGAGAAGACGTGTGTGCTGCTGTCCGTGGCTGCAGTCCCTGAGGAGTCCTCTGAGTGAAGGTAATCATGCTGCTCTCCTTCATGTACTTCTGCTGCAAAGCAGCTAGGACTATGTCCACAGCAAAGTCAAAGCGCAGGCCTTTTTATATGGCAAAGTTGGGCAGGGCAGGCTACAACCGATCAAAATCCCCCGGTGGTCTCAGAAGCAACCAGAAACGAAGTCTATGCCTGTGTAAATGTGAGAAGTCGCACAACACCAGGTTATAGTCCAACAGCTTTATTTGAAATCACAAGCTTTCGGAGCGCTGCTCCTTCGTCACTTCACCTGACGAAGGAGCAGCGCTCCGAAAGCTTGTGATTTCAAATAAAGCTGTTGGACTATAACCTGGTGTTGTGCGACTTCTCACTTTTGTCCACCCCCCAGTCCAACACCGGCATCTCCACATTATGCCTGTGTAGGCAGAATACCAAAAGATTGCGGCAAATTTGAATGCCTGAAACACGGAGCTGCACTGCTACAGGCCCTCATTATATTTGTAAATTAATTAACTCTGGTCTCCATGGGTGGATCATGGGAAGGACCGAAAAGCGTGAGGGAATTTGGGGGGGGGGTTTGATTTTGGGGCAGAAAATCGGCAGAAAAGACTTTTGCCCCAGTTTGCTGGCAAAAAATGTAATTGTACCGATTATACACTGAAATTATGCCAAAAACGGTGTAGAATTTGGAGCCTTTCTTTGCATATTGTTTAAAGACATTCTTATTGCAGCTTTGTTCTTGCCTGTAGTGCGCTATATGCGTGACATTATTGTAGTTGGGATGCCACAAGTACGGTGGATGATGCCACATAAAAACAGAGGCAGAATTATTTGAAAGTGAGTTTGTAGCAGAGAAGCAGGATGATTGTTTGTTAGTGCCAGTACAGTTCCAGTAACCTTTCTGCATAGACCAAGATTGTTGACCCAGAGAAGCCAACGCAGCTTTCTGCCAATCAGAATAATTGTTTCTATGGGCTGGATTTTGATACTGGGGCGGGTTGGGGTCGTGTCATCCGCATTTCGTGTTATCCACCCGACTGCAATTGGATGTGGGAGATTGATGCAATTTTCACCTAATTGGGCAATTGAGTTCCAGCATGTGGGAACCCATGAACCAATTAGTGGTTTCGGTCTGAAAGTCGCCTCTGATGATGTCATCATTGCTGCTGCATTGAAGGTCTTCAGAGACTGCCTGGCCTTTGCTGTGAGAGGACCTGGATGCAAAATGAGCAGCAGCTCTAAGTCTGCTGAGAGAGAGAGAGAGAGAGAGAGAGGATTTTTTTTTCAATCCAGGTCCTCTCGCAGAAAAGGCCAGGCAGTCTCCGAAGACCTTCAATGCAGCAGCATCAGAGGTGACTTTCAGACCTAATACTACTACTACCTTCATCACATCTCCATTGTAATAGTGGACCTGCAGCTGATAGTCAGCTATCCAAATGTGCTCCCGCCAGGTTTCACAATCGTGGTTCAGAACAGGCGTGCTTCACGTAGAACAAGGGTTAAAATCACAAAGGCCTTTCAAAATGGCATTATAGAGCCAATTTAGTGCTTGTTAAGGACCTTAACAGCCTATCCCGCCTCTTAAAGGCGGGACGGAGTCGGGACCAGCAGACACGATTTAATGAAAATTGCGTGGAGGTGGGATGGAGGCGGACTTGTGCCCGCCCACCAGTTTTCACAATTTTAACCCCCCACACGCCTCCAAACCCGCCTCCACGGGTCAATGAAAATCCAGCCCTATGTTTTAATGGTTAACTATACACGACTGCCCCATCTCTCGCTGTTAAACCACCCATTCACCCTTTTCCTGTGCTGCATTATGCCTGAATATAAGATTAGCAATATGGGAGAACTGTGCTTAGTGGCTGGATAGCAGCAAAGAAGTCTTATATCAGAACAGAAGAGCTGCTTATTGTGTTTCTCAGGACCCTATTTACGTGTAATCAACAGAGAAAGTAAATTAAATGAAGCAAAGATAAATGAGAACGGTCTGCGGGATTAATGAAAAACAGTAATCACTAGCGTGAGAAGTTTTTAAAAAAAAAGTAAAGAACTAATGTAATGTAAACAGTTTCTCCTTATTTACTCTATCAAAACCCCTCATAATTTTGAACACCTCTATTAAAATCTCTGTTTAACCTTCTCTGCTGAAAGAAGAACAATCCCAGCTTCTCCAGTCTCTCCACATAACTGAAGTCCCTCATCTTATTTCTGGTTAAGTGGGAAGAATCATAGCCCCAGTGGCAGGTCTACCCCTCTAGCTCCCAAAAAACAAACATGGTTTGGCTGGTCGGTCATCAGCGGTGGTCTGGAGTACTGCAGACCTGCCTGGTCCAGGGGAGGAGGGACTTCAGTTATGTGGAGAAAGTGTCACCCTCTACGAATATTAAACCACTGAAAAGTCAATTTCAAAAATGTTCCACCGCTTTCTACTCGCGTATGCATTTTTGTTATAATTAGTGAAGATGGGAGTTTCACCCCCATAGTTTGTAAAGTCTGTATGAAAGTTGGGGAAATTTCTAACTCCTTCTCTCCACCTACTCATCCAGTTAGCTGTTGACAATTCACTTTTAACTTGAGCTCTGGATTTCTGTAAAATAATTAAAAAATAAATTGCAGTAAATGACATCATAATTAGTTTGGTGCTTTTTACCTTCTGTGTTTTTAAGTTATAATTTCAGAGCAAGACACATTTGTGTAGGAGACTGTTTTACTTGTAAGTAAGCACTTGCCAATTAAACTCCTCCCACTCACGGGCCACATGCAGTATGGAAGTCTGATCTAGAAATTTCCAGTGAAGGCAGAAAATTTGGGGGTTAAATTCCATTACTTCATCTCCAGATCTGAATATGTTGTTTGCCACTCGCTGTTAACAGCGGGAGAACTGAGGGGACAGAATCTCGAACGGCAGTGTTGTCCATGATGATGTTGTTGTTGTGGCAGATCGAGTGATGTTGTAATGGATGTCACCGGAGCAGTTTGCTGCACCGTTTTATTATGTGATTAAATCATGGGTACCCGAAAAGAATGACCCATTTACAATGTCAGTTAGGAGGAGGGCCAGGAAGGGAAGTTGAGTGCTCAGCAGTTTAGTGGGAATGGGGTCAAGGGAGCAGGTTGTGGGTCTCCCAGACAAGATGAGCTTAAAGAGGGCTTGAGGGGAGATGGGAGAGAAACTAAAAAAAGCCATGGGTTCAGGAGGAGCCAGGAGGGAAGCTTTGGTGGGCAAAAGGAAGGCGGGGGGGGGGGGGGGCGGGGTGCGGCAGCTGAATGGATAGTCTCAATCTTGGTGACAAAGTCCATGAGCTCCTCGCACTTGTTGGAAGTGAGGGTGGAAGAAGCCAGGGAGAGGAAGACAGTTGGTAGTGGAGGAAAGAAGCTGGGGGGTTATCTTATGTTTCCAGGATGATCCTGGAGTAGTGGATGGTTTTGGCAGAGGAGAATGAAGCCTGGTCCATCCAGATCTATTGATGAATGGTTAAACCAGTTGTGCACCAGATGTATTCAGGTTTGCACCCCTTGCACTCGAGGGTGTGAAGGTGGGAATCACACTTGGAGTTCGACCAGGATGGGAGAGACTAAGGGCTGGACTTTGATACTGGGGCGGGTTGGGGTCGTGTCATCCGCTTTTCGTGTTATCCACCCGACTGCAATTGGATGTGGGAGATTGATGCAATTTTCACCTAATTGGGCAATTGAGTTCCAGCATGTGGGAACCCATGAACCAATTAGTGGTTTCAGTCTGAAAGTCGCCTCTGATGATGTCATCATTGCTGCTGCATTGAAGGTCAGAGACTGCCTGGCCTTTGCTGTGAGAGGACCTGGATATATATGAGAGAGAGAGAGAGAGAGAGAGAGAGAGAGAGACTGACTGACCTCACTCACTCACTGACAGACACTACCACTACCACTACCAGATATGGCTCCTCCAGCCCCAGTCACTGATAGTCAGCCCAGCCACTGATAGTCAGCTATCCAAATGTGCTCCCGCCAGGTTTCACAATCGTGGTTCAGAACAGGCGTGCTTCACGGAGAACAAGGGTTAACATCACAAAGGCCTTTCAAAATGGCATTATGGAGCCAATTTAGTGCTTGTTAAGGGCCTTAACAGCCTATCCCGTCTCTTAGAGGCGGGACGGAGTCGGGACCAGCAGACACGATTTAATGAAAATTGCGCGGAGGCGGGATGGAGGCGGACTTGTGCCCGCCCGCCAGTTTTTGCAATTTTAACCCCCCCCACACGCCTCCAAACCCGCCTCCACGGGTCAATGAAAATCCAGCCCTAAAGGTTTTGTTGGACAAGATAATCAAGGGTGGAGGCGAGGGAGTGGTTGAGCAGATTAACCGCTGCAGAAGTATTGTGGTGAATGGAGGCCCAAAAGCTAAGCAGTTGGGAGTGTTAAAGTACAGTTGTAAGTGACTTGAAGCAGAGTATTTTCCAGGTGTGGACACAGAAGGTAGTAGGGTTGGAAGTTGGGTAGGGGGATGTGAGTGGTGAGGGATACAAGGAAGTGGTTGGAGATAACGTTATCAGTGATCAAGACCATGGAAATGGAGAGGCCACAGGAGATGGCAAGGTCGCGGGGGTAGTCGTGAATATGGGTAGGAGAGTTTATATGCAGGGAGCTGTTATGGGGGACAGTGAACTTGGAGGCGAGACGCCAAAGGGAGCTGAGATGGAGATTGAAATTAACAAGGATGTGAAATCATTGCATTCAGAGGCTGAGAGAGGCAAGACTTAAAGATATGTCTAAGAAACTCGTGGGAATTTTCTGGGGGGTCAGCGGGCACGATCGGTAGTGGGTCGGGTGAGAAAGTGTTTTTTTTTGATAGCGGGTCGGGACTCCGCTGTCGACCCGCCGCCACGCGCCTTTACCAAATGTTGCGTCTGTCAGTGCTGAGCTGCACAGGACAGAGGGCATCAGCACCCGACCACATTGCTGCCTGGGACGCCAAGGATGGCCTCACCATGGCCAGATTTACTTCACTTGACGCTGTACACCCTGGCTGCCACATGATGCGCCAGGTTGGCACCACCCCACACTAACACCATAAAGCATCCCTACAATGCCCAAGCCATTCCTTTCACACTCAACAGCATTGCGGGGGGTACCGTTATGTCTCACCATTCACTGCAACTCACTAAACCACTTCCAAAGGTGCACACACATCTGTCCAAGAATGCAAAGTGTTGAAAATAAAGATTTCAATGTTTGACAGTATATTAACAGACACTTCACATGAACATTGGCTAAAACATGTTGTTATTTGGTATGATTGGACTAGGGTGAGGGTGAGTGTGAGGGGTGGCTAGTGAGATGGGGAAGTGATAATGTAGATAGAGAGGGATGGGTGGAGGTGCAAGGTAAGTTGGTGTGAGTAAGGATGTGCAGGAGTAGGGTAGGGAAGGCAGAGTGATGGGGATGTGATGAGTGGCACAGCAGGATGAGGTTGAGTGTGGCTTTGCAGTAACGTTTCGTGATCTACTGAGATCATTGAAAGGTTTGTGCCACTGCAGCCTGGTCCTGACAACATCCCTGCTTGTGCCCTCCTGTGCAATGTACAACCAGGCTGCGTTGGTCTCCTGGGGAGGTCTCTTCCGCCCATTGGAAGGGAAGAGAACCTCCCTGTGTGCTGTGACTCCCTCCATAAGCATATGGAGGGAGTCATGGGAGAGCCTGAGTGCAGCCCTGCACCTCTGTGCAGTGCTTGCAGCACCTCAATGCCGTAGAGCACTGACAGCACAAATGTCAAAAGTAAATTTGCACATGGTCCCTTTAAGGAAACCGGCTGATGACACGTCATCAAATGACGTCATCAGACCCGCTTCCTTCAATTGGCCAGGAAACTTGCTGGGCGGGCTTAACAAGCCCAATCGGGGAAAGTCATGTCAGAGGCCGGGATGGAGCCAGCAACGAGGCCGCGATGTGCCACGGTCCTCGCCTGCCACGGACACGCCGAGGTGGGGAAGATCGCGGCCTCAGTGTGGATTTGAGGGCACAGTAAGTAACAAGGATTTTAAAGGAGAGGAATAATATACTAGCATGGATTGACGATTGGTTAACGGACAGAAAACAGAGAGTAGGAATAAACAGGTCATTTTCTGGTTGGCAGGCTTTTACTAGTGAGGTACCGCAACGATCAGTGCTCGGGCCTAAGCTATTCACAATCTGCATCAATGATTTGGATGAGGGGATATCCAAGTTTGCTGATGATACAAAGCTAAGTGGGAATGTAAGTTATGAGGAGGATGCAACGAGACTTCAAGGGGATATAGACAGGCTAAGTGAGTGGGCAAGAACATGGCAAATAGAATATAATGTGGAGTAATGTGAAGTTGTCCACTTTGGTAGGAAAAATAGAAAAGCAGAGTATTTTTTAAATGGTGAGAGATTGGGAAATGTTGGTGTTCAGAGGGTGTCCTTGTACACGAATCACTGAAAGTTAACATGCAGGTACAGCAAGCAATTAGGAAAGCAAATGGTATGTTGGCCTTTATTACAAGAGGATTTGAGTATAAGAGTAAAGATGTCTTACTGCAATTATATAAGGCCCTGGTGAGACCACACCTGGAGTATTGTGTACAGTTTTGGTCTCCTTACCTAAGGAAGGATATACTTGCCATTGAGGGAGTGCAACAAAGGTTCACCAGACTGATTCCTGGGATGGGGTGATTGTCATATGAGGAGAGATTGAGTAGACTAGGCCTATATTCTCCAGAGTTTAGAAGAATGAGGGGTGATCTCATTGAAACATACAAAATTCTTACAGGGTTTGACAGGGTAGATGCAGGGAGGATGTTTCCCCTGGCTGGGGAGTCTAGAACCAGGGGTCACAGTCTCAGAATAAGGGGTCGGCCATTTAGGACTGAGATGAGGAGAAATTTCTTCACTCAGAGGGTGGTGAAACTTTGGAATTCTCTACCCCAGAGGTCTGTGGAGGCTCAGTCCGTTGAGTATATTCAGAGATCAATAGATTTTTGGAGATTAAGGAAATCAAGGGATATGGGATAGTGCAGGAAAATGGAGTAGAGGTAGAAGATCAGCCATGATCTTACTGAATGGCGGAGAAGGCTCGAGGGGCCGAATGGCCTACTGCTGCTCCTATTTCTTATGTTCTTAGGAGAGAGGAGTGAAACACGGTGAGGTGCTCGAGGAGGTACCAGAGGAGGAGAAGATACAAGAGGAGTAGGTTGTGAATCCAAGGTGTGTTTTGGTGATGACGGCCTCGCCGCCACTATGGTGGTTTCAGTGGGGCAGGTGGTGGAAAGTATGGCCAGGTGGGGAGGCTTCAAACATTAAAAATTCTCAAGAAAAAGGGTGATGTGTAAAAATTAAAAGCGGTAAGACACTTTTTTGTAGCTTAAAATGATTAGTATATCTTTATTTCTCACACTGTCTAACTTTACTACAAAATCGAATTGTATTGGAGGCTCTCTTTGTCTTTCTCCTTGAGCATAGTGACGGTTACATTAGGGTAAATTATGAATGTTAATAATACGCAAGTTCATTGATGTGCAAGTGAAGTGGAAAAACCTTGCCATTTGACATTTAAATAGTTACTTTTTTCAGCCTTTTTTGTACCTGATTGGAAAAGTCAAGTATTATCGACCACATTGGCCAGTAATGAGCTGAAATCCCAAAATAACCCTTGTTTCACTGCAGTTATGCTGTGTTCTTCTGAAATGTTTAAAAACCAGTTCTGTTCTTTGAGTGGAAGTTCCCTCAATTCATAAGGCCAGACCATTTGTGTGTATATAGCAAATAAGACCATTCCACCCAAATCCCTCTGAAAAAGCACTCAACACATCTTTCCAGTCTGAGAAACTTATTTTTGTCCTACCTTTTGCTTTCTACCCTCCAACATCACTCTATCCACAATGCCACATTACCTTTGTAATAAGTCTCTTCTGTGGTATCTTATCAAGTGTGAAGTTGTTATCAACAAGATTAATCAAGTACCAGATGAATCTGAATGACAACTGGTTTAAGTCAAAATAAGTTCCTTTAACCTGTATAATTAATCTATACGGCCGCATTTAATGGTTGATTCCTGAATGCATGCTCCTGGCAGGGAACCTCATCTGCTGAAAGCACATATCGGGAAATCCCGGGTGCAATTCTCATGGTTTTTCCATCCATTAAAATTTAGGTTTTCTGTCACTCAAGTTTAATACATCACTGTATCTCCAGGGCAGCCATTTTCAAGACCTAGTCTACTTTACTCACATTTTATGCATTGGCTCCAATTCATTTCAAACCAAATTGTCTTAACTGCGTAACAATATCAAAGCAGTATCACTATTATTACATAGAACTACATAGAATTTACAGCACAGAAATTGGCCATTCGGCCAAACTGGTCTATGCCCTTTTTTATGCTCCACACGAGCCTCCTCCCACCCTACTTTGTCTAATCACCTAATCCTATCAGCATATCCTTCCATTCCTTTCTCCCTTGTGTACTTATCTAGTCTCTCCTTAAATGCATCTATGCAATTCGCCTCAACTACTCATTGTGGTAGCGAGTCCCACATTCTAACTACTCTATTTGGACCCAATTTCCCACATTCCAGCAGAAGTCAATGGATAGCGATCAGGGACAACATCCGTGGCTGGGTTTCCCCAACCCTAATCCAAGGCTGCTGAAGCCAGCTGTTCCCCAACTATCAACACCCCATGGCTGAGATGAACTGACTCAGTTGTGTGCTTCTTACCCCTCATGGTCACTTGCTGTACTTGTATATTTCTATTTAAAACATTTCATCATCACATGAAAGAACACAGTGGCCAGTAATGAGCTTAATGTCACATGTGGCCCGCTAGAAATAACCTTTTGTCAATCATTTCACTACAGTTATGTTGCTTGTCTCCGAAATTGTGTAAAAACAAGAAGGCCAGTTCTCCGATGTTGTGCTTATTTCCAGGGTCCATTCTTCATGTCAGTTGAGAAAGCAGAGGTTAAGTGGTCCACCCCTAGTATGTGCTCTTTTGAAGGTTCTGGGCAGCCCTCTACAAAAACAGTCTGGACAAATGCTTTTAGTATTAGATTTGTAAGACTTTAGGATGAGACATTAAACTGAGGTCCTGTCTGCTCTCTCTGGTCGACCTAAAGATCCCATGGCACTATTTCAAAGAACAGCAGGGGAGGTCAATATTTATTCCTCAACCGACAGCACTAAAAAAACAGATTATCTGGCCATTTATCTTGTTGCTATTTGTGGGATAAAAGCAGAAAATGCTGGAAATACACAGCAGGTCAGGCAGCATCTGTGGAAAGAGAAACCGAGTTAACGTTTCAGGTCGATGACCTTTCGTCAGAACTGGAAAATGTTACAGATGTAACGGGTTTTAAGCCAGTACAGAGGCAGGGAAAGTGGGTATGGGAGGAAAGAACAAAAGGGAAGGTCTGTGATAGGGTGGAAGGCAGGAGAGATTGAATGACAAAAGGGATGATGGTGCGAGGCAAAAGGGGGTGGTAATGGGACAAGTAAAGAAAGAAAAGATGAGTCTAGAAGAGGTGTAAATGGGGAATGGCAGAATCATCAACAGCTACCGTCCGAAAAAATGGGGGCAGAGGTTATAGTCTGAAATTGTTGAACTCACTGAGTCCAGAAGGCTGTAAAGTGCCTAATCAAAAGATGAAGTGCTGTTCCTTGAGCTTACGTTGAGCTTCATTGGAACAGTGTAAGAGGCCGAAGACCAAGAGGTCAGAGTGGGAGTGGAGCGGAGAATTAAAGTGACAGCGACCGAAAGCTCAGAGTCATGCTTGCGGACTGAACGGAGGTGCTCCGCAAAGCGGTCACCCAATCTGCGTTTGGTCTCCCCAATGTAGAGAAGGCTGCAGCGAATACAGTATATTAAATTGAAAGAAGTACAAGTAAATTGCTGTTTCACCTGGAAGGATTGTTTGGGGCCTTGGGTGGTGGGAAGTGAGGAGGTAAAAAGGCAGGTTTTGCATCTCCTGTGCTTGCACAGGAAGATGTCGTGGAAAGGGGAGGGGTGTTGGGCGTGATTGAGAAGTGGACTAGGGTGTCGTGAAGGGAATGGTCCCTTTGGAATGCTGAAAGGGGAGGAGAGGGGAAGATGTGTTTGGTGGTGGGATCACACTGGAGGTGGCGGAAATGGCGGAGGATGATCCGTTGAATGTGGAGGCTGGTGGGGTGGAAGGTGAGGACAAGGGGAACCCTATCATGGTTCTGGGAGGGAGGGGAAGTGGTGAGAGCAGAAGTGCGGGAAATGGAACGGACACGGTCGAGGGCCGTGTCAACCACGGTAGAGGGGAATCCTCAGTTGAGGAAAAAGGAAGACCTATCGGAAGCACTGCTATGGAAGGTGGCATCATCAGAACAGATGCGACGGAGACGGAGAAACTGGGAGAATAGAATAGAGTCCTTACAAAAAGTGGGGTGGGCGGAAGTGTAGTCAAGGTAGCTGTGGGAGTCTCTGGGCTTATAGTGGCTATTGGTCGATAGCCTATCCCCAGAAATGGAGACAGAGAAGTCAAGGAAGACAAGAGTCTGAGATGGACCATGTGAAGCTGAGGGAAGGATAGAAATAGGAAGCAAAGTTCATGAAATTTTCCAGAGCAGGAAACAGCACCGATACAGTCATCAATGTACCGGAAAAAGAGGTGAGGGAGGGACCTGAGTAGGACTGGAACAAAGAATGTTCCACATATCCCACGAAAAGGCAGGCATAGCTAGGGCCCATGTGGGTTCCTATAGCAACACCATTTACTTGGAGGAATGTGAGTGGAGTCAGAGGAGAAGATGTTCAATGTGAGAATTAGTTCAGCCAGGCGGAGGATGGGGACTGGTTGGGTCTCTTTTCAAGGAAGCAGCTGTTTGTGGGACCTTGCTGTGCGCAAATTGGCTGCCGCATTTCCTACATTACAACAGTGACTGCACTTCAAAATTACTTCATTAGCTGTGAAGTTCTTTGGGACGTTTTCAGGTCGTGAAAGGCGCTCTATAAATGCAAGTCTTTTTTCTTTTTTAAGACGAATTGCAGCACTCTGCCCACTGTACATTCCACATGGAGTGAAAGAAGGAGTAGATAGCGTGCAAGTAGATTCAAGAACCATAATGAGTGGGTGTGAAAGCATACAACAGTTCTATGAATGAAAGGAAGCCTCCGCCTTCATCTGGCACCAGGTTGGAGCTGCAACTTCTTTGACATGTTAATGATAGGATGTGAACATAAGAACATAAGAATTAGGAGCAGGAGTAGGCCATACGGCCCCTCGATCCTGCTCTGCCATTCTGCAAGATCATGGCTGATCTTCGACCTCAACTCCACTTTCCTTCCCTATCCCAATATCCTTTCATTCCTCTGGAGTCCAAAAATCTATTTATCTCAGCCTTGAATGTGAGAATGAGTTCAGCCAGGCGGAGGATGGGGACTGGTTGGGCCTCTTTTCAAGGAAGAAGCTGTTTGTGGGACCTTGCTATCCCACAATCGCTCAACCTTTGGTGGCCGTGCCTTCTGTTACCTGGGCCCTAAGCTCTGGAATTCCCTGCCTAAACCTCTCCGCCTCGCTATCTCTCTTTCCTCCTTTAAGACGCTCCTTAAAACCTACCTCTTTGACCAAGCTTTTGGTCACCTGCCCTAATTTCTCCTTAAGTGGCTCGGTGTCAAATTTTTTGTCTGTGCAGCGCCTTGGGACGTTTTACTACGTTAAAGGTGCTATATAAATACAAGTTGTTGTTGTTGTTGTTGTTCAATATACTCAACGACTGAGCATCCGCATCACTTTGGGGCAGAGAATTCCAAAGATTCACAACCCTCTGAGTGAAGAAATTCCTCCTCATCTCAATCTTAAATGGCCGACCCCTTATCCTGAGACTGTGCCCCCTAGTTCTAGACACTCCAGCCAGGAGAAACAACCTCTCAGCCTCTACCCTGTCAATCTCCCTCAGAATCTTATATGTTTCAATGAGATCACTTCTCATTCTTCTAAACTCCAGAGAGTATAGGTCCATTCTACTCAATCTCTCCTCATAGGTCAACCCTCCCATCCCAGGGATCAATGTAGTGAACCTTAATTGCACTGCCTCTAAGGCAAGTATATCCTTCCTTAAATAAGGAGACCAAAACTGTGCACAGTATTCCAGGTCTCACCAGAGCCCTGTACAATTGTAGCAAGACTTCCTTACTCTTGTACTCCAACCCGCTAGCAATAAAGGCCAACATGCCATTTGCCTTCCTAATTGCTCGCTGAACCTGCATGCTAATTCTGTGTTTCTTGTACTAAGACACCCAAATCTCTCTGAATACCAACATTTAATAGTTTCTCACCATTTAAAAAATATTCTGTTTTTCTATTCTTCCTACCAAAGTGAATAACCTCACATTTCCCTACATTATACTCTATCTGCCACCTTATTGCCCACTCACTTAACCTGTCTATATCCCTTTGCAGGCTCTTTGCGTCCTCCTCACATCTTACTTTTCCACCTAGCTTTGTATCATCAGCAAACTTGGATACATTGCACTCGGTCCTTCCATCAAAGTAATTAATATAGATTGTAAATAGCTGAAATCCCGAGCACTGATCCTTTCGGCACCCCACTAGTTACAGCCTGCCAATCTGAAAATGACCTGTTTATCCCTACTCTCTGTTTTCTGTCTGTTAACCAATCCTTTATCCATGCTAATACCTTACCCCCAACCCCATGTGCCCTTATCTTGCTTAACAACCTTTTATGTGGCACCTTATCGAATGCCTTTTGGAAATCCAAATATACTACATCCACTTTATCTACCCTGCTAGTTACATCCTCAAAAAACTCTCATAAATTTGTCAAACATGATTTACCTTTCATAAAACTATGTTGACTCTGCCTAATCATATTATGATTTTCTAAGTACCCTGTTACCACTTCCTTAATAATGGATTCCAGCATTTTCCTGACGACTGATGTCAGGCTAACTGGACTGTCGTTCCCGGTTTTCTCTCTCCCTCCTTTCTTGAACAGCGGGGTTACATTTGCTACCTTTCAATCCACTGGGACTTTTACTGAATCTAGGGAATTTTGGAAGATCACAACCAATGCATCCACTATCTCTGCAGCCACCCCTTTTAGAACCCTAGGATGTCGGCCATCAGGTCCAGGGGATTTGTCGGCTTTTAGTCCCATTAGTTTCTCAAGTACTTTTTCTCTACTGATATTAATTACTTTAAGTTCCTCGTTCTCATTAGCCCCTAGGTTTCCCACTATTTTTGGTATACTTTTTGTGTCTTCTACTGTGAAGACAGATACAAAATATTTGTTTAAAGCCTCTGCCATTTCCTTGTTCCCCAATATAATTTCTCCTGTCTCAGCCTCTAAGGGACCAACGCTTACTTTTGCTACTCTCTTCCTTTTTACATACTTGTAGAAGCTGAGATGTGAGGGGTGTGACCAGTGCTTTGCATGCTGTATTGCTGATATTGGCTGAGTGCTTGGTGCAAGCATAGCCAGGGCATTCCTTTCCATTTAGTGACACCATTTATTGAACTTTACCTTGGCATTCTTCCTCAGTCCGGAGAACTTTTTGTGCATTTTCTCCCATGACCTATGGACATAGAGACTGCACTCACTCTGTTCACTGCCTCTTTCCATGACTGCTGCACATTTGCTCAATTAGGAGGGTTCTCCGTAGCCCTACATATGGTCATTTCCACCTTCAGGCTCTCTTCGGTGAAGGGACCATTTTTGGAAGTCCTCCAGTCATGTTCCTAAGCAGCAGTCAACCTCTCACTATCAGTTCTACCAGTAGATGTCCGATTTCAGATCAGCGATTATGAAGACATATATGGCCCAGACTGTCTGATCTTTCTCCCTGCCCCAAATTGAAATAAGTTGCATAGTGGTAAATAACGTGAAAAGGGAAGAAATCTAGGAAGAATAATACAGTATTCTTTCTCGGACCCCTCCTCCCCAATTCCAATAATATAGAGATGCAAAGATAAAAAAATCCTGCTGCCTGTTGCGTTAGTCACTGAGTTTGAATATTTTGACACTACATAGCATTTCCTTTTATGCTATAGGTGCAGTATCTGGGAAACCCTTTACATATGGCATCTGTTATTGCAAATTGTCTGAGAGAGGAGCGGAGGATTCTAACAACGGTAAACACACCTGAACAGGTACGCAATTTTTTCTTAGAAGCTTGTGCATCTCGTGAAGCATTCCATTGTCGTCTAGTAATATTAGTTTTTCATGAATGCCTCATTCTACATAACCACTGATCAGTCACATGAGAAGTAAAACTGAAAATTAGGGGGTGAAATTTGACTTCGATGGTAGCACAAAATGGGCACTAGCGAAACGACAGCCTGTTTTACACCCGCCTGATTTTCTAGTCCATTGAAGTCATTAAGTCTAGATTGGAATTTAGCTCTAAATGCACTGATTTATAGCTTTTTGAAGCATGTATTTTCAGAGCTAAAGAACACCTTAGGCTATGAAATGCCTTCCCGCCCTCATTTACTGTGGATAAGAACTTCCAGCAATAGTTGCTAAACCTGCACAGTAGACAACTGGCACTAAGGTAGCCACTACTAAGAATTGGGCTGCTTTGCTCACTGTTTGAAGTCCAATTAATTTCCATCCAGATATTTTTTTCAGTATTTCACGCAGTAAAATAAAAAGATATGACCTTTTATAAAGGCAGAGAAAACTATAGCTCACCAGCAAATTTCATACCAATATTGCATTGTTAGTTCCACATAAGATTGGGAATCAATTTTAATTTTCGTAAATGAAATGCAATCACCTTGTGAAACAGATATTTTCAGGTCATTCAATTTATAATTGTAACAATTATTATTGGCAGCATGTCCCTACAAATATCAGGTGATTTATTAGGTCTGAAAATCTGATGACTTCACACACATTAACATTTTTATTTAACTACAATGATGTCCGAAAAGCTAATTGGCAATACAGTCAAACACCGTTGAATGTAGATCCAAAGTCCTTGCAGTACAAGCTATTTATAATGGGCTGGTCTGCACATCGAGATTCTGACCATAAACCCATCAATTGTGTATTTGCTTACTGTTCCAGGCACACGTATAGGTGTTTCTGTACTTGAGCATCAGGATCAACCGTACTGCATATTAGCTGTAGTATCAATTGCAACATGTATCGGCTATCAGTTCAGCTGTTGTGCGTATCATCTGTAGGATCAGCTATTGTGTGTTTCAGCTGCATCATGTTTCCGCCCCAGAATCGGCTGCTGTGCGTGTCAGCTGTCGGATCATCTTTCCTGTACATCAGCTGCAGAATGTTTCCGATGTAGGATCAGCTGTTGGACATATCTGTGGCAGGACCAGGTGTAGCACGTGTCAACTGTATTATCAGCTGTAGTGTGTATCAGCTGCCATATTGGCTGCAGGATCACACACCTCCAGCTGATCCTACAGCCAATCCCGGATCACCAGTATTGGTTAAATGAAATCCCAAAGTGGAGCTCCTTGATAAATCAATTGTTTACAATGCCTTGTTAAAGCAGCATTAACTCTCTCTCGCTGGGTTTCCGATTTGGGATTTTGTCCACGTTAGTTAGTTGTCCGTATACCCATACTAGAGTTCACTATGGGGTTTTTTCGATGTGAAGGGAGGAATTTATTTTTTGAAATAGAACACTAAAAATCCACTCTTATTAGTGGTTTTAGGGTCAAGTTTCATCTTGTCAAGCAAAATTGTAGCATTAACAATTTGAGCCGAGGTAAGCATATGCTGTTTTTATTGATTGTGGTGTTTTGTCCCTGAAATTTTCATCTGTTGTATGTACGTTAGGGGCACGAGGAAAAATTACTGCAGAACTCGATGATTTCGGAAAGACAAAGGGGTCTGGAACACCGAATGACTGCCATAAAGACCAATACACAGGTACGTTAGTTATTTATGAAGCCGTCAGTGTTTCACAGGAGTCTGTTTGTGCCATATTTTCCTCCGTTCATTTTATCAAAAAAGTGAATGTGTGTGAATAGTGGTGCACCAATAGAAAATGCTAACTGACTATGGGGGTAATTTTCTGAGGACATGCTGGCAGAGGGTGACCTCATCCACCAGCAGTCCATGTTGAAGAATTGCGGATGCACCGACCTCAGTTTTCTGAGATGTGCCACTGGCAGGTGAGATTTCAGAAAATTACCCCCCAATTGTCCATGTTTATACTGCACTCAGAATTACTCCTATCCAAAAAAGGTGCAAAAAAATTAATGAAACCTGAAAGAAAAGCAAAGTTTGGTTGTTAAGGCCTTTATTAAAGGCTAAATGTGTTCATCGGTGAGTAACTGAGCTATACAGACCAGAAAGATCACATGTTCGATCCCGAGTCTGTGCTGAAATAACAGATCTCAATGGGGATGGCCACGGAGACCTTACAATTGGTCCCAGTGCCCCAGGGAATATATATGGACATCAGTAGGACAGTGGTTCTCAAACATTTTTGGTTGAAGGACCCCTTTTCAAATGGATTAGTAATCAAGGACCCGCCATCTAAAATTTAATTATAATACTATATAATACTCAGAATACAAAAGCTGCATGTAAAGAGTGTTTTAATAATGCTTTTAAGAACATGGTATTTACTTCCAGATGTCAGTGAGATGGATGTGCCTGCGTCTCACTGCAGAGTCTGTCTATCCTTGGTGTGATGTTTGACAAAGACACTCGTAAATCATTCTCCACTTCCAGACGGGACCTGTACTTTGTCTTCATTGCTGCCATAGCAGAAAATGATGTTTCACAAATATATATGTTGTTGGGAAAGGTAGCAACACTTTCATTGCTTCTTTACCAATTCTGAGTACTCCGCAGCAACAGATGGCCAAAACTGGGAATGTATTTGATCCTGAAACTTAATTTTCAGCGAGCGGTCACAGGACTGTTCCACCAGCTCCTCTTCACTTTTTCCACTTTGGCAACAAGATGATGTAGTAGATATTGAAAATGGATCCCGAACCCAATCATACTTATCTGTGTTTATATTTTCAAAATAAACACTGAAGTACTCCGCCAATGTTGCAAGATGAGCGATCCTTTCTTTCACACACTCAACTGGCATTGTGTTTGCATCCAGAAACTTAGTCAGTAGCGGGACCATATCTGAAACTTCATTGCTCAGTCTAGTTTTCCAAATCTCAATTTTCTTCCTAAATGTCACTCACTTTGAATATGGTTGTATTGCCCCCATGTATTGATGGATTCAGCGTATTTAACAGGTTAAAAATGTCAGCAAGGTATGCAAGTTTCGTTATCCATCACTAGTCAGAGAAGTTTTCAGCTAATGCAGGATTGTGCACAAAAATCACTGCCCATAGTTTCAGCTGAAGTACTTGCAATGGCAGCATGAGGTCGTTTCAAATACTTTTCCATTTTAAAGTAATTTACTCACACACTATCATAACTCATGAAGCTACCGAGTACTTCGAAGTCATGGCCAAGGGCCTCCCACGGAAGGCTAACCTCTCTTCCATTTATAGATGACCAGCTGCAGCAAGCTTTATTTCACAGTAAAGTTCCCAGATGCAAGACATCAGTTTAAACTCACAGCATGCGTTATAACTCATAGAAACATAGAAACATAGAAGATAGGAGCAGGAGTAGGCCATTCGGCCCCTCGAGCCTGCTCCGCCATTCGATGAGATCATGGCTGATCATCAAACTCAGTACCCTGTACCTGCCTTCTCCCCATATCCCTTGATACCTTTAGCTTTAAGAAATATATCTAACTCATTCTTGAATATATTTAATGACTTGGCCTCAACTACCTTCTGTGGTAGAGAATTCCACAGGTTCACCACTCTCTGGGTGAAGAAATTCTTCCTCATTTCTGTCCTAAATGGCTTACCCCTTATCCTTAGATTATGACCCCTGGTTCTGGACTCTCCGACCATCGGGAACATTCTTCCTGCATCTAGTTTGTCCAGACCTGTCAGAATTTTATATGTTTCGATGAGATCCCCTCTCATTCTTCTATACTCCAGCGAGTATAAGCCCAATCGACCCAATCTCTCCTCATATGTCATTCCTGCCATCCCAGGTATCAGCCTTGTGAATCTTCGCTGAACTCCTTCCATGGCAAGAACATCCTTCCTCAGATAAGGCGACCAAAACTGCACGCAGTACTCAAGGTGTGGTCTCACCAAGGCCCTGTACAACTGCAGCAGGACATCCCTGTTCCCATACTCAAACCATTTCGCTATGAAGGCCAACATACCATTTGCCTTCTTCACCGCCTGCTGCACCTGCATGCTTACTTTCAGCGACTGGTGCACAAGGACACCCAGGTCTCGTTGCACTTCCCCTTCTCCCAATCTATTGCCATTCAGATAATAATCTGCCTTTCTGTTTTTTACACCAAAGTGGATAACCTCGCATTTATCCACGTTATATTGCATCTGCCACGCTTCTGCCCACTCACCCAACCTGTCCAAATCATCCTGGAGTTTCTCGGTATCCTCCTCGCAGCACACACTCCCACCCAGCTTTGTGTCATCTGCAAACTTGGAGATATTACATTTAGTTCCCTTATCTAGATCATTAATGTATATTGTGAATAGCTGGGGTCCAAGGACCGATCCCTGCGGTACCCCACTAGTCACTGCTTGCCACTCGGAAAAAGACCCATTAATTCCTACTCTCTGCTTTCTGTCCGCCAACCAGTTCTCTATCCAAGTCAATACCTTGCCCCCAATCCCATGTGCCTTAACTTTACACGCCAATCTCTTATGCAGGACCTTATCGAAAGCCTTTTGAAAGTCCAAATACACCACATCTACTGGTTCTCCCTTATCTATTTTCCCAGTTACATCCTCAAAAAACTCCAGACTAGTCCAAAGACCCTGGCCGGCTTCTTTAGAATAGACGCTCTATATTTAGAAGCTGATATTTCCCTACCATCTCAGCTGCCGTTGTAGCCAAATCTTTTTTTTATTTTCTTTTGCCACCGCTCATGCACACAGGAGAGGGAACGAGGCTGGGGCTGGGACAATGTTCAAACTGGCCGCACGTGACCAGAAAGTACTCCTTGGAATGGTTAATTGACGAGACGTCGTGCAGCAATTGGATGAGGATCACGTCAATCATTAGCAGCACGTTGGCGAGCATTAGAAATTTTCGCGTGCAAGTACGGTGACGGTTGAAAGTGCAGGGTTCAGTACGACAGCACAGGACTGTGTGAGCAGGGTTCAGTACAGCACAGGACTGTGTGCGCAGGGTTCAGTACGACAGCACAGGACTGTGTGAGCAGGGTTCAGTACGACAGCACAGGACTGTGAGCAGGGTTCAGTACGACAGCACAGGACTGTGTGTACACGGTTGCTGCTAATGACTGCACTTATTTCGTGGGCCCCCTGGAACATCTCCACGGGGGCGCGGACCCCAGTTTTGAAAACCACTGCAGAAGGGGACAGGATCGAGCTCAGCTGTGATGTCTGCATGGTTGTACTCAATATCAAGGAAATACTTGGGCATGGTACCAAAGGGTGTCTAGTGCCTATACAATGCACCCGAGTGAGGGGAGTCACCATTTTCAGGAGAGCAAGAGCAGGGAAAATTGGAGTGAAAAAAGTGAACATTTGGTTGTTGATGTACTTTACTACTATGTACTCCCCTGCTTGAAGAAGTACCATTGGTGGGTGCTGCATAGCCAATTGGCCAGTTGCAGGGGATACAGAATGCCCGCTACATGTATCTGAGACTAACCTTGATGTATCTGCATCAGCATCTGAGGTCTCCTTTGCTGGAGTCATTGTGAGGTCTTTGAATTTAGAGGTGGCGTTTACTATCATTAGTGCAGAGCGATGTGATGGTACAGAGCAGGCACAGGCATGAGCACCAACCAGCTGTTCTTGTGCCACTCCTCGCTTGCTACTGCTGGAAGGTATCTCCTCGTGATCCTACTCTCTCTTATCCCCGGTGTCCTGGCCAATATTTATCCCTCAACCAACAGATTATCTGGTCATTATCACATTGCTGTTTGTGGGACCTTGCTGTGCACAAAAGGGTGGCGTCGGCAGATTATCTGTTGGTGGAGGGGTGGTGCATTACATGGGAATAACTAAAAAAACACAACATAACTTTACAAATCTTAATAACCAAAGTTCCTTTTCTTTGTAAACAGTTGGTAGAACAAGATGTAAAATATCTTGAGGACCTGCAGGATGAGTTTGATTTCAGATACAAGACACTACAGACACAAGGTAATTTTCACAATGAAGTTATTTTCACTTGTGCAGCCAAGTACCAGCATCTGTGATGTTTGTCTGTGACTCGAATAGGATTTAATGCTGATGTTTAACATAGTTAATTGGGGATGAGGTGGAAGAGTGCTGTTTTTGTGCTTTTGCAACAAATTAGTGTAACGAATGGACTCAGGTTTCGCCCCTGACACCGATTCCAGATAATCAGAATTTACATACAGGAAACTTTTGTTTATCCGGCACCCAAATATCCGGAATTCTCGCTTAACCGGCAAAAATCATCCTCCGAAAACTCCTCTCAAATAACCGGCAATGTTGCCGAGTCGCAGTCGAGTCTCCGCGAACGCCGAGTACTCCGAAAACTCCTCTCAAATAACCGGCAATGTTGCCGATCCCGAGTCCGAGTCCGCGAACGCCGATTTAGTCAGTAGGGGTAGTTTTCAAAAGTGCCACTACTCGGCCTCCTGGCGCTGTCGGAAGTCCGAAACACTGCAGTAGCAGGAGTTGATTCTCCCGCGCTGCCTGGAGTCTCTTTGTTAAAAATAGCCTCGGTAGATATAACTCTCCGTTATCCGGTACTTTCGATAAACCAGCACCACGCCGGTCCCGTCGGTGCCGGTTAATAAAGAGTTTCCTGTATATAGAAACAGAGATGTATATTTTAATCTCTAATGAGAATTTGAAAAGCAATTACCAGGACCAATTTTTATCATCGGGTTTCAAATGGTTTAGTTCTGATGCAAATCTTGCCCGATAAGTCAGATGTAAATATCACTCAATTTTCCCACAGCTGGTCTAGTAGATACATTAATGACTTGGATTTAGTGGTACAGGGCAATTTCGAAATTTGCAGATGACACAAAACTTGGAAGTGTAGTAAACAGTGAGGAAGACAGTAATAGACTTAGACAGGCTGGTGGAATTGGTGGGCACGTGGCAGATGAAATTCAATGCAGAAAAGTGTGAGGTGATACATTTTGGTAGGAAGCATGAGGACAGACCATGCATACGAAATGGTACAATTTTAAAGGGGGTGCACGAACAGAGAGACCTGGGGGTGTTTGTGCACAAATCTTTGAAGGTGGCAGGACAGGTTAACAAAGCAGTTAATAAAGCACCTGGGATCCTGGGCTTTATAAATAGAGGCATAGAGTACAAAAGCCAGGAAGTTTTGCTAAACCTATATAAAACACTAGTTCGGCCCCAGCTGGAGTATTGTGTCCAATTCTGGGCACCGCACTTTAGGAAGGATGTGAAGGCTTTGGAGAGGGTGCAGAAGAGATTTACTAGAATGATTCCAGGGATGAGGGATTACAGTTACGTGGATAGACTAGAGAAGCTGGAGTTGTTCTCCTTAGAGCAGAGTAGGCGAAGAGGAGATTTGACAGAGGTGTTTAAAATCATAAAGGGTTTAGATAGAGTAAATAAAGAGAAACTGTTTACAATAGCTGAAGGGGCGATAACGAGTGGGCACAGATTTAAGGTGATTGGCAAAAGAACCAGAGGCGACATGAAAAATGTTTTTACGCAACGAGTGGTTAGGATTTCTAATGTGCTGCCTGATAGGGTGGTGGATACAGATTCAATAGTAGCCTTCAAAATTGAATTAGATAAATATATGAAGGAGAAAAAAATTACAGGGGTACGGGGAAAGAGCAGGGGAGTGGGACTAACTGATTTCTCTTTGAAAGAGCCGGCGTAGACTCAGTGGGCTGAATGGTAACTCTTCTGAGACGGCTCCTAGGCTGTCGGCTCCATAGGGAGCCCCTCATCGCTTCACCTCTCTCCATGAGAATCTGCTGCCATCCTTCGCACTTTCTATCCCAAATCTCCTCGTTTCCACTCTTTAAGTTCCCCTGGCTCTATTAGTTGGTGCATTTTAGCCCTAACTGCAAGTTAACTGCTATTTTAAACCGCCATTGCCCATCCCCCCAACCCCTATGCCTGCTCTCTGCTTCTCTCATCGAGCTGCTGCATCTCTTCTCAAATTTGGCTTCTGAATTCCTGGACTTCCCTGGACATCAAGACTACGCTCCTGCACTGGACCATATTGGATTACACCGTAAGAGTCTTCTGCTGTGGCTCTGATTTGCTGTTCTGTTGCTTCAATTTTGAAGTAACTTTGGCCAGCTGCTGAGCCTGTGACTGGCTGACTCCTCCGACTGCTTTTTCAGCTCCGTTGGTTTCTGGCTAGTGGTTTACTCCCCGGGGCCGAAGTACATTTCTCCGCCGCTTCTGGATCTTACGGTGTCCTCCAACTTTGCCATCGTCTTTCTGCCCCGCAACCGATTCTGCACATCTCCTGGATCCTCATTCCCATGGAAATAACCTCCATCCTCCAATTCTCTACCCTTCAAATAGCTTCTGGATTTCACTCGCTCGCTACACCTGTCTCTGAACCTGGCCAACAGTTCGTCGATGCTCCATGCCAACTCCACCCTACCTGTGTCAACTTTATCCCACCACGGGACCTCTGACGTTAACTCTGGACTCCCGCCTATTGTCTCCTATCTATTCCCTGTTACTACCAGGAAATATGTATCCTAATAATTTCTACATAAACAGGCCTATGTAACTTGAATATTTCCTGTGTCCATTTGGATGCGCATTTTGGCTGCCGCTCCGGACCCGAGCCAATCACTTCTATTTCCACTTTTTTTTCTCCCCCTTTTTCCTTTTCTCTCCTTGACAGTTCTCTCCTGTCGTCAGGCCTCCTTTCATTTCTCCTCTCGATACTCTGCCCTCCCAAATCCTTACCTCAATCCTTCATTACTCTTCAGCCTTCCTACTCTCCTGCCGCCGCCCCAGGCTTGGCTCCCTCTTAGATAAGCCCACAGCTTCCCTCTGTGCCTCTCTCGGCATCCTCCGAAGGGTCCATCGCGGTACTCATCGCTGTCTCCTCACGAGCAGCAACCACAATTGTCCTATCTTACTCTCTCGCCGACCTTCCCGCCCAGCACGCCCGCTGGGGACTAATCTTGCCAATCTCCTCCCCGTCCAACCCTATGGATGCTGGCAGCGGATCAACTATCACCGTCCCTCTCCACATCTCCCTCCAGATTGTCCGTTCACTTGTAAACCAGGCCTTTGCCATCCATGAGCTTATCGTGGATGATTGCATCGACATCATGGCCTTGACGGAAACCTGGCTCTGGGGTGATGACACATTACCCTTAAATGAAGCCTATCCACCTGGCTATACCTTCGACCATTTGCCCTGCTCAGACCACCGCAATAGAGGTGTGGCTCTCATCACCAAATCACCTCTTGGTCTGTCCCCCTACTCCTCTGGCACTTTCTCCTCCTTTGAGCATCTCACCTTGTTCTACCCCTCTCTCACTTAAAATCTCGTTCCCTACCGCCCACCCAAGTAACATAAAAATGTTCTCACCGAGATATCTTCACTGCTTTCCTCCCTCAGCCTCTGCCCCGAGTGACTTCTCATCCTCGGTGATTTCAACTTCCATCTCAATTAATCATGCTCTCTCTCCTCCTGAGTTCACTTCCCTCCTGTCCTCCCTTAATGTTTCCCTCCATGTAAACTCCCCAACCCATATTCACAGTCATCCACTTGACCTTGCCATCTCATGTGGCCTTGCTACTCTCATCGTGTCACTCACAGATAAGGCCATCTCTGACCACTTCCTTGTATCGCTCTCCACCCACATTCCCCTTCCCGCCTGCCCCCAACCCTACTTCTTTCTGTGTCTGCCCCTGGAAAAAACTCTCTCCCAACTCACTTCCAACTGCACTTACAAAATCCCAACTGTCTAGTCTTTGGCCCTCCATTCACCACGATATTTCTGCAGATACCGATCTACTCAACCACACCCTCACCACCACCTTTGATGCCCTAGTCCCTATTAAAACCATTACTCTCTCTTGCCCTGGCTGCTCCCCCTGGTACAGCCCTCATCTGCGCTCCCTTAAGTCCAAGGGACGCAGACTTGGACAACTGGTTTAGCCATTCACTGCCAGATCTGGCTGGACCACATAAAACACTATCGAGTCCTGCTCTCGTCTGCCAAAATTGCTCACTATTCCAGGATCATTCTGGAATGCAAAGATAACCCCCGGCTTCTTTTCTCTACTGCAAATCAACTTCTTAAACCCCTCTCCCCTGTCTCCTGCACCCTCTCCTCCAACAACAAGTGCAAGGAGCTCATGGACTTCTTTGTCACTAAGATTGGGACCATCCGATCAGCTGCCTCTGCCACTTCTCTTTCTTCCCCTCGCCCACCGGGCCAAACTTCCTCTAAGCTTCCCCCCCCCCCTGCCCTAGCCCTGAACTCACATCTTTCTCCAGTTATCTCCGATCTCCCCTCATGCCCTCTCTGAGCTCATCTTGTCCAAGAGACCCACTTCCTGCTCCCTTACCCTATTCCCACCAAACTGCTGACCACCCAACTTCCTTTTTCTGGCTCCTATGTTAGCTGATATTATTAATGGTTCTCTCTCCTCAGGTACTGTCCCCCTCTCCCTCAAATCTGCCGTCATCACCCCTCTCCTCAAAAAAACAACTCTTGATCACCCCCTCCTCCCCGGCCTTGCAAACTGCCACCCAATCTCCAACCTCCCTTTCCTCCCCAAAGTCCTTGAATGTGTTGTTGCCTCCCAAATCCATGCCCATCCATCCCGGAACTCCATATTTGAATCCTTGCAATCAGGCTTCCGCCCCCTGCCACCGTACCAAAACGGCTCTTATCAAGGTCACAAATGACTGTGACTGTGACAAAGGTAAACTATCCCTCCTCGTCCATCTCGACCTGTCTGCAGCCTTTGACACGGTTGACCGCTCCATCCTCCTCCAACGCCTCTCCACCGTCGTCCAGCTGGGTGGGACTGCACTCGCCTGGTTCCATTCTTATCTATCTAATCGTAGCCAGAGAATCACCTGCAACAGCTTCTCTCCCCACTCCCGCATCGTTACCTCTGGTGTCCCCCAAGGATCTATCCTTGGCCCCCTCCTATTCCTCATCTGCATGCTGCCCCTCGGCGACATCATCCGAAAACACAGCGTCAATTTCCACATGTACGCTGACAACACCCAACTCTACCTCACCACCTCTTCTCTCGAGCCCTCCACGGTCTCTAAATTGTTAGACTGCTTGTCTGCCATCCAGTACTGGATGAGCAGATATTTCCCCCAACTAAATATTGGGAAGACCGAAGCCATTGTCTTCGTTCCCCACCACAAACTCTGTTCCCTAGCCACCGACTCCATCCCTCTCCATAGTATCTGTCTGAGGCTGAACCAAACTGTTCGCAACCTTGGTGTCATATTTGACCCTGAAATGAGCTCCGACCACATATCCGCGCCATAACAAAGACCGCCAACTTCCACCTCCGTAACATCGCCCGTCTCCGCCCTTGCCTCAGCTCATCTGCTGCTGAAACCCTCATCCATGCCTTTATTACCTCTAGACTTGACTATTCCAATTCATGTGGCCAGAATGTCATGTGATCAAACCTCCAGGTGTGCCACCAACCAGAGTTGGCAACCCTAGGTTATTGTGAGGCAGCTACAACAGTGCCAGCAAATATGTTTGGTGGTATCTTGCCAGGTATGGCCAGTCAGACTTTGCTGGCTGTTTCTGGCATGCCGCCTTTCATGCAGTACCACTCAAAGCATGAAGCACTGGAATAAATTTCCACTTTCACTGCCTGGGCTGCAATCTGGCAGAGCAAATCGCCCGCCCGTTATAGAAACACCTGATTTTCATTCAGAACACCTCAGCTGAGCCTGGTCTGCCTGTCAACCCTCTTTTGATCTCCTTTTCCTCCAAAAAGTGAACCTCTGAAAGCAGTAATGGTGCTGGTGGGGGAAATAAGAAACTGCTGAACAATTGGCACAAAAGCTGATGGATTGACTGATGGTTATTTACATTACGTCCCACAGACATGAACATAAGGAAATTGTATGGAGCATGTGCCATCCACGTGCACTGTTACAGGCAGGATCTACTTATGTGCACTGCAGTTCCTCCCTGCCCCGTAAAGTGCATTTTGGGTATCTGCCCATTTCCAGTCAATATGTCCCATTAACTGGTACACACTGGCTGTAATGGACACAAAAATTGATGCAATTATTTCCCATTTATTTTTATCAGAAGTTAACTTTGTTTTCTAATTCATCTCAGAACACAGTGATAGGAACAGTATTCATGTGAAGGAGGAAGTTTTTCGGTTGCAAGGAATGCTCAATCAACTGGATAATAAACGAAAGGTAGAGTGCTATTATACAACATAAATACTGGTTCTATAAAAGCTATATCTTGACCTTAAAAGATGCTGGACTTGGGGTCCCTCCAAACCCCATGCAGTCATCACTCCCTGCACACATGAAAAGCATATTCAAAATATTTAAATTAGCCTGCCCTACAGAATCTGGTAGCATCAAGGGCACTGAGAGCGTGGGCCATTTTAAGCACCAATTGGGGAAATGGCACTTCTGTAAGAAACACTTGGAGTATAGGAAGAATATATTAATTCAATCTGGACTGATTCTAATTTCACTATATTCTTCATATCATGCTGGAGGTTTTGGCTTCTGGTCATCAGTTGACCTATAAATAAACCTGACCAAGTAATTTAGCCTGTTTACATTGGTCTGATGGTGTGTTATTTTCTGCCTTTCAGAAGGGATGGGAGAATGTGGTGGGCATCCTACATATTCGCCAATGAACAACATCGCCATTGAGGTTTAATTGTTAAACCTGGACATGCTGCCCCATACGCAGTGCAAATACAGATGCAAGTTTTAGCTCATAGGATATTTCATCTGCTTAACTAGCTATGAACACACGAGCAAGTGCTGGGAAAAAGCTTGAACTATAGCACTCTCATGTAAATTTTACAAGGCTCAATTGATGGCATGGTGGTGGATGTGGGCTGGAAAATCAGGCCTCCAACTTTGCATGTCTGAATTCTTGCACACCACATTTTGCAACAGATTATTTTTGGAGCTAGAAGAATGGTGTACTTAAGGTCCAATAACAATATAGGCAGTAAGTTCACTGAAGTTAGTATCCAAGGATGTGTTTCTTCCAAACACTTTTATGGAAATATTCGCACGTCATAGTTTCAAGGCTGAAATGTTTCTGTGAGTTTTTATTAAAGTAAAGCCGCATCATTCTGAGAAACGTGTTGGTCAGTGCACTGCATCTAAGGTTATTGTTATGAAATATAGGTTAGGGATCTACTCACTCTTGAATCTTTGTATGATCTAGGAGGTACTCCATAAAATCACAGAATTGTTAAACCAAATGGATTTTCTAATGAATAGACAACTGTTTGAAGAGCTAACAGAATGGAAACGACGACAGCAAATTGCCTGCATTGGAGGTCCGCACAACACCTGCCTTGATCAACTGCAGAACTGGTAGAGTACAAAGTATCAGAATTATTTTCCGTTTTCAGAGCTATGCGTGGTTAATGTGATATACTTTATGAGTGATGTAAATTCTTTTTGAACTAGGTTTACG
Source organism: Squalus acanthias (assembly GCA_030390025.1). Lineage (NCBI taxonomy): Eukaryota > Metazoa > Chordata > Chondrichthyes > Squaliformes > Squalidae > Squalus > Squalus acanthias. Next base: position 9,683,600 of record CM059427.1, read on the forward strand.
TTGTTCGCAGAGAGCTTATTTCAGGTCAGAAGACAGCTGAAAAAACTAGAAGAGCTGCTGCAGAAGGTGACCTACGAAGGAGATCCAATGCCTCTGCAAAGACCTCATTTGGAGGAAAGAGTGAACGTTTTGATTTACAGTTTCATCAAAAGGTACAAAGCTTGATTAAAACAAAAAGGCAACTCCTTAACTATTGTAGTCAAGAAATTCTGGTCCAGGAGACAACTGCCTACATTGTTCCTACAGTTGCATGTGCAGGAGAGGGTAGGTCTCTTGGTTGGGCCTTTGCGTCTACAGATAGGACAGGAAATTTGAGCTGCCAGAAGTGGTGCTCTGGGCTTCTGAGATTGGGGCCTTCTGGAAGGCAGCATCCAGATGGCCCTGAGTGATTCTGTTCATCCTGGGGAGGGGAGGGGTAAAAGTAAATTACTTGCCTGGATGATCTTGGGCCTGCTCCTGGGTCCCACAGACCCTCAAGTTGTCAACATTTAGGAACAAGCCATAGCGTCAGCTTTTGATGGGTTCTCTTGCACTGGGTCACTCGTTGAGCGGAATCAGTGGATGATAAAGAAGAAGGCCAGGCCCCTCCTGCCTCATTAAAATAACAAGACTGAATCTGTACTACTCTTCTTTCTTAGGCAGTCCCTCGGAACCAAGGATGACTTGCTTCCACACTAAAAATGAGTTCTCAGGTGACTGATGAGTCCAATGCGGGACCTACAGTCTCTGTCACAGGTGGGGCAGACGGCGGGTGGGTGGGGTGCTTGGGTTGATGTGCGTTCCGTGCGCTGCTTGTACTTGGCTTCCGCTTGCTCCCGGCGAAGAGACTCGAGGTGTTCGGTGCCTTCCCGGATGCTTCTCCTCCACTTTGTGCGGTCTTGGGCCAGGAATTCCCAGGTGTCAGTGGGGATGTTGCACTTTTTCAAGGAGGCTTTGAGGGTGTCCTTGAAGCGTTTCCTCTGCCCACCTGGGACTCTCTTGCAGTGTCGGAGCTCCGAGTAGAGCGCTTGTTTTGGGAGTCGCGTATCGGGCATGCGGACGATGGGGCCCTGTCCATCGGAGCTGATCGAGCGTGGTCAAAGCTTTGATGCTGGGGATGTTGGCCTAAGCGAGAACACTGACGTTGGTGCGCCTATCCTGCCAATGGATTAGCAGGATCTTGCAGAGGCAGCATTGGTGGTACCACTCCAGTGCTTTGAGGTGCCTGCTGTACATGATCCATGTCTCTGAGGCATACAGGAGGGCGGGTATCACTGCTGCTCTGTAGACCATGAGCTTGGTGCCGGGTTTGAGGTCCTGGTCTTCAAACACTCTCTTCCTCAGGCGACCGAAGGCTGCACTGGCACACTGAAGGCGGTGTTGGACTTCATCATCGACGTCTGCCCTTGTTGGCAGTCGGCTCCCGAGGTATGGAAAGTGGTCCACGTTGTCCAAGGCCTTGTCGTGGATTTTGATAATCGGGAGGCAGTACTGTGTGGCAATTCTGAAATGCCAATTCTGTACTACTGGTGCAGGCCTAGTAACACTTCTTAGGGAAGCCCCACCAATTCCTGGGGCAGCACAGTGGAGGTGGACACCTGACTAAATTGGTCTCTGCCCCTTTTTCCTCTGTTCTGGAGAATGCAGACAGAGAAAACTTCCCCTATATTTTTTCTCACTCATCTCAAATATGCTACCCAGTAGATTAACCATAGAACAGCACTGGCTATAACTTTACACTTTCCCAAGAAGGTTAGTTAAGGATCCAAAGTTCTTAAACTGGGAGAGGAGAAAATGTGGAACTGGGGAAATAAAAATCATGTTGTTCATGTAATATAAGTACATAATAATTCAGCTGAAAGTTGTTGAAAAAAAATCACATGTACGATTAGTGAAACAGCCTCATCACTATGCTGAAATCTACAGTGATTTAACTACTTAAATTGCTAGATGTATATTTTAATTTTTAAAAAAATCTTATTTTCTGCTGTGGAATGGTTTAACAGTACCAGCAGCACTCGTACCTCACTGAAATGCCAATTCTTCATGTGTGAACCTAGACAGTGAGTGTCAGCAGCTTACTTAACACTGGAAGGCATCACAATTGAGCCCGATCCTGTCTCTGCCCAATGTCCAGATACATACGCTCCCCAGGAGTAGTCTCTGGATAGTGGTCAGGAGCGGGAGCAGGGCTGATTTTTCCAATCACTAACCCAATGACACTAATGATGTGGAGATGCCGGTGTTGGACTGGGGTGGACAAATGTGAGAAGTCGCACAACACCAGGTTATAGTCCAACAGTTTTATTTGAAATCACAAGCTTTCGGAGCGCTGCTCCTTCACCTGACGAAGGAGCAGCGCTCCGAAAGCTTGTGATTTCAAATAAAACTGTTGGACTATAACTTGGTGTTGTGCGACTTCTCACAATGACACTAAGTTCACTTTTAACATCCTAGGTGCCGTCTCAACTGACGTGAACTAACTCAGCACTGACCATCGACCAAGCCTGGTCTAAATGGTTCAGCACTATGCCGGGTGGTAAATCTTCCTACTAAGTCATGGAGGACTAAACTTGAGGTGTTAGTTTAATACACATTTTGCACAATCTAATTTTTAATATTAATAGATTATCAAGCCCTAAGTAGATCTTCAATTCCTTGTAACAAGAGTGTAAATGGTCTGTGTAAAAGGTGATGAACTCTATTTTTCCATCCAATATATTCAGTTCCTTTGTGGTGGAGAGACAGCCTTGTATGCCAACCCATCCACAGAGAGCAATGGTCCTGAAAACGGGGGTGCAGTTTACTGTCAAAATAAGGTGAGCATGCTTTTCTTTGGTTAATAAAAGAATGCTGGGATGAAATTTTTCTTTTCGTAAACATATGGGGGGAGAAATTCAGTATCGCCCCATTTGGGGCGCAGTTATCGGCCGGGCGCAAAGATTAGCGCCTGGCGCTAATTATCGCCACCAACTGCAAACTTGACTTTTATCGCCCCTGGAGGTGATTGGAGCGCTAAATCAGGCGCTTCACCCCTGTCTTAAGACGCAAAGGCCGAGGAGCGAGGCGCTACCTCAGAGTGCTGGCAAAGCTCATGTGATGTCAGTCAGCAATGGAACACACACACAATGGCGCGGGCCAGTTCTTAAAGGGGAGGGTTGATCTTGCTTTCCATCCACATCCTGCTCATTGCAGCCTTGAATCTCGGCCTGGAGAGACCTGCACATCAAATCTGCTGGAAAGAACAATGGAGAGTACCAAGGAAAGAGCTCAGAGTGCAGCCCCCAAAGTCTCTTCTAAATCGATACAAGGAAGGGCAAATCAAAATGAACCTGCAAAGTGCTGCTCAGTACCCAAAACTCCTTCACACAGCGTTGAATCTCTCCAGAAGTCTCTCTCTCTCTCTCTCTCTCTCTCTCAGAAAGCGTGGTTCAAAAATGTCACCAACAATAAAAGGCAGGAAGCAGTCGTCTTTAAATAGCGCTCCCCCAGTCCCTTCCTGACTGCAAAACGCTCCCCTCAACCTGTCGTTGCTAGCGGCAGGCGGTAAGGCAGGGGGCGCCACTCAATATCCGCTCCAGGACGATACCGGGGCGTTGCGCACTCGACTGACGTCACGATCTGCCGGCGCAGGAGATCGTGGCGGTAGTGTTTAGTGCTGCCGCAAAATGTCTGGTTAATTTCGCGAGCGGCGCAAACATCGTCGCGCCCGGGCGCTAGTTGCTTTGCGCCCCATTAGCGCCCTCTTAAGGCGCTAACGGGAGGCGCAACCAACTGAATTTTTCCCCCATGAGGTCTGAATATTCTTGGGCTGTGATTCCGGCAGTGACACCGGGATAGAGCCTAACATTGCCTTCTCGCACTGTCCCGTCGGAGTATGCAGAGTCAGTGGGAGGGCACCTCCATTTGCATCGCCTAGTGGGTGCTCACACCACTCTGCATGAAGACACGCGCCTGCCAGCCTCACAATGCCAGAAACTGCCTGGCTGCCATCCGTGGGGCGACTTGATACTAAATATTTTTGTTTAAATTACCATCATCTTTGGAGTCCAGGCCTAGAAACCACTCCTCCTGTCCCACAGAGGGGCCCACTTATACCCTTCTGTTGACTGACTTTCCTCAACTCACTGGACACACTGACCTATAACCTTATGCTGGTCCTACTGAGGTTGGGAAAGCAGGAACTCCGAGCATAGGGAATCCCAGCCCCGGCTCTGTCTCTGCCCACTTTGGAATACTGGGCCCATATTCTGGCCCATTCTGACAAACTCCCACTGGAGTTACAGCGAGTGTTTGCTGGAACAGCTGAATAAATTTGGCTCCATAAACTGTTTCTATTGTTCATGCACAAGAACGGGTTTTTGAAAAAAACTTAAATGAAATCATTAATTGATTGTTCTTCTGCAACATTACTAACACTTCAGTTGTGATGTAATAGTTGACCGTGTGTTAGTAAGTTTGAAAGGCTTATTTTGTTGTACAATGAAAGCAAAAAGAAAAAAGAGTAGGGCAATAAGAGAGCACAGATAGACTCAGTGACCTGCCTGGACAGACAGAGAGGGAGCTGCCTATAGCACCGTGAGAAACTGCCTCCACTTCAGATCTGTGAAGAACACTGCAGGAGAATAAGTAAAAATGAATGACTAATAGTGTCCATAATATAATACACTTTAAGATGATAATTGAGAAGGACATAAGTATGACGAAAACCAAGTTAATAGATTGGAGAAAAGCTGATTTTGAGGGGCTGAGACTAGAACTTGGGGAGGGGGGGAAATGGGCAACAATATTGGCAAACAACGATGTAGAACAGCAATGGGAAACATTTAAAACGATGTTCAACAGAGTGCAGGAAAAATATATTCCGCTAAAAGGAAAGAACAAACTAAACTATAATGTGACTCCATGGATGAATAAAACCATATGGGAACAATTGAGGGTAAGGAAAGAGGCATACTTTAAGTACATAGACAGCAGGGGAGTGCATGATAAAGGGAGAATATGAAAAGATTAGGAGAGAAGTCAAAAAACAATTTTGGCAAAGAGGCAAAGAGAAACTATGAAATTAAATTATCAAGGAACATAAAACAAAATAATAAAATATTTTACAGGCACATCAATAAAAAAAGGAAGGTTGGGATGGGAACAGGGCCATTAAGGGATAGTCAGGATAATACCACAGGTAACAATAGAGAAATGGCAGAAATATTAAATAATTATTTTGCTTCAGTATTTACCAGGGAGATAGAACAGGTGGACATGACATTGGATAATGAGATTAGTAATGAGATAAGTGCATTTAAAATAAAAAAAGGGGTTATATTAAATAAACTAATCAAATTCAGAGGATAAAACCCCATGGATTGCATCCACGCATTTTAAAAGGATCTAGGGAAGAGATAGCAGAGGCATTACTACGCATATTTAATAATTCATTAGAAAAAAGTGTAGTGCCAGAGGGCTGGCGGATAGCTAACGTAATATCAGGATTTTCAAAAGGCCTTCGATAAGGTACCCCATAATAGACTGATGAACAAGGTCAGAGAATGCGGAGTCAGGGGACAAGTAGCAGAATGGATTGCTGGCTGGCTTCAGGACAGAAAGCAGAGAGTAAGAGTAAAGGGTAGCTATTCACAGTGGCAGAAGGTGGGTAGTGGTGTTACACAAGGATCAGTGCTGGAACCACTGCTGTTCACAATTTACATTAACGATTTAGACTTTGGAATCAAAAACACAATTTCTAAATTTCCGGATGACACCAAATTGGGGGGGATAGTCAATACTGAGGAGGACTGCAACAAGTTACAGGAGGACATTAATAAACTTGCAGAATGGGCATATAATTGACAAATGAAGTTCAACAGATAAATGTGAGGTATTACATTTTGGTAGAAAGAATAGGGAGGTAACTTCTCACTTGGCAGGTGCGAGTCTAGGTGGGGTAGAGGAACAAAGGGATCTCGGAGTACAAATACACAAATCACTAAAAGTTGCGACACAGGTTAGCAATGCTAGAGAAAAAAAACAAGCACTAGGGTTTATTTCTAGAGGTATAGATTTACAAGGATGATACCAGAAACGCGAGGGTATACATATCAGGAAAGGATGAACAGGCTGGGTCTCTTTTCTCTTGAAAAAAGAAGGCTGAGGGGTGACCTAATAGAGGTCTTTAAAATTATGAAAGGTTTTGATAGAGTGGATAGAGAGAGAATGTTTCCACTTGTGGGGAAGAGAATAACTAGAGGCCATCAATATAAGATTGTCACCAAGAAATCCAGTAGGGAATTCAGGAGAAACTTCTTTACCCAAAGAATGGTGAGAATGTGGAACTCTCTACCACAGAGAGTGGTTGAAGCGAATAGTATAGATGCATTTAAGGGGAGGCGAGACAAGCATATGAGGGAGAAGGGAATAGAGGGTTATGCTAGCAAAATACTGCGGATGCTGGAAATCCGAAATAACAACAGAAAACGCTGAGAAGGTTATGCTGATAGATTTAGATGAGGAAAGACGGGAGGAGGCTCGAGTGGAGCATTAACGCCGGCATGGACTGGTTGGGCCGAATGGCCTCTTTCTGTGCCGTATATCCGATGTAATTGCCATTTGCAAAAGTTTTCTTTGTTTTTGTAGGTTTTTGGTAAAATTACCTGAACTGAACTATCAGCTAAAGGTGAAAGCTACAATTGACAAGTAAGTTAAAATAACATTTTATTTTCAACCTAATAAATAGAATTTTAATTCTGTAGTATGTTTTTATTTGTCTTTCTCTTCTCATTTGCTTTCCTTTTTGTTTTCAGGGAAAGTTCAACAGCAAGAGGGTAGGGGAAAAGAAAATGAAAAATTACTCCATTTAAAAACATTTTAAAAATTGTTGTTAAACATTGTAATGACGTACTCTCCATTCACAGATATCGCAAATTTAATATATTAGGCACTAACAGCAAAGTAATGAACATGGAAGAGTCGGTCAACGGGAGTCTCTCTGTGGAGTTCAGACACTTGGTAAAAATTCTTTGTTTATCCATTTCATAATGAACAGTTGATGCCAACATTGCAATGAATCTGCCTGATTGAAAATATTAATTCAAGGTTCCCCTAATTGCCTAGTCAATAAAACTATCTGGTATAGCACCAAACCGAAAAGAAGGTCCCAGTTTCATTCTTGGTCTGTCCTGAGTTGGGGTAATTGGGCAGCATGTCTGGGCAAGAAAGGGGAAAAATCACCAAGGGTTCCTACTCCTACTGGCTATCCAGAGACCGAGATGGAAATTATTGGATTGGAACAGGGTTGGTCTCAGCTGTGATGTCCTCCAAAGATAAAATAGCCTGCTGACACTCATTGGGTTAACTTGGCTTATATGGGAGCAATCAAGCCTCAGGGACAGGTGGTTATTTGGTTTGAGCCTCATACAAACTCATAATCAAGGCTGACACTCTTGTTTGGTATTGAGGGAATTCTACATTATTGCCTACTCTGATGAATCAGCTGGAAGTTAAAGATCTTGTGATAATTATTCAAAGAAGAGCAGGGAGTTCTCCTCGTCTCCTGGCCAACATTCCTCCCTTAACCAATACAGTCAAGGAAACCAATTACTCATTCCATGATTGTAGGACAATGCTAACACAGAATGCTAGCCTACACAATAATCACTGCACTTCAAAAGTAATTCACCGCGTGAAGTGCTTTGATATAAGGTATTATATAAGTGTAAGTACAGTACAGTATTGGTGGTTGTCAATACCCATGGAAGAGTCCGTGCCTTCAAGAGAAAATTGGAAAAAATACTTATTCAATATTTGCATGTTTTGGCAGCAACTCAAAGAACAGAAATCATCTGCAGGAACTAAAGGAAATGAGGTAAAATTTTCTAATCCTCTATTGATTAAATGAGTTGTACTAAAATAGCCAGAGCAATAGAATAGCATTTTCCTACTACTCCTAAAACAGTAACATGGCACCGTGTAAATACTCAAGCTTTTGAGTGCATGACGTTGGCAGATTAATACTTTCCAAAATATGTAAAAAATGTTATATAAAGCATAAATTCACTAGGAGGTTGACAGGGATGGGAATCTATAGTTATGAAGAGACTTGAGATACTGGGGCTACTTCCACTAGAGCAGAGAAGGCTAAGAAGAAATTCAATTGAGTTTTTTTTTATTATGCGTAGTTTTGATATGGTGAACAGGGAATGATTATTTCTTCTGATTGGAAAGTCAGTAACAAGGGATCATCAATTTAAAATTGTAACTCAGAGAGTGAGGAGAAAGGTTAGAATAAATTTATTTACGTAGAGAGTTGTTGGAGCATGGAATGCTTTGTCACAGAGAGTAGTGGAGGCAAAGAACATGGCATCATTTTAAGGAGAAGTAATTAAATATTTGAAGCAGAGGAATATGCAGGATTGTGAGGAGAAGGGCAGTAGGATTAATTTTGTATTGCTCTAGCAAAGAGCTGGCACAGACACAATAGCCGAATCACCACCTTCTTTGCTCTAAACTTCTACGATTAGTTTCATAAGCATGATTATTGCATTTAATTGATATTGTATGATATTCTCCATATTTTCTTTCTAACTATCATATCACCTTGGTTCAAATTCATTCCTTTTTTTAAAAATTCTAGTCCACAAAGTGAAATGAAAACAGGTTGTGGTGCTTATTTCTGTGGTAATTTAGGCTCTATTGAACAATCGCATCTTTCCAATATAAATACATCTCAATTAATTACGTAATAAACAATAGTCCTTTCTTAAACCTTGCACTAAATTCTAATAATCAAAGTGTTGTTGCAAGCAGTACTAGGCTCTTTTTACCAAACACTCTTTCTAAATGTTGTCATTATTCTCTCCATTCTACAGGGTCCTCTGATTGTCACGGAGGAGCTTCATTCCATCAATTTTGAGACGCAGTTTTGTCATCAAGATTTGATCATAGATTTAGAGGTGAGTTGATTCAAGCTCTTATCAGCAGACTACATCAATAACATTCGATCAATTTACTAATGTGGAATCCTAGATTTAAAAGTAAGACGCAAGTGCGAGGGCTCGCAACACCTTTTAATGGAGAATTTTTGCTCATCCACAAATTTGTTTAGGAGGAATTACTCATGGAACAGGATGGTAACTTTTATTTTTAACCTTCTTTACTAACAAAAAATGCCGATTATATGTACATGAGCATAATGTTCCAAATTAACATAATAATAGCACTTATCAGTTGGGAATCTTTAATCAATTTCTCTCTGTTATCTTCCCCTCTACAGTACCGACTACGTCTCATAGAACCATAGAATAGTACAGCACAGTGTCTGTACTAGTCTCCCTCTGAATGGTACTTAAATTTCCTATCACTCCCTTTACACAGTACCACCATCTTTCTCTGTATAGCAACTCTCTCTCTCTCTCTCTCTCTCTCTCTCTCTCTGTGTACAGTATCTCCTTTTTCTCCAAATAGTACCTAATTTTCTAACTAGTACATCTCTCTATCGCCCTGAAAGTGATAAAGCCATAAAAAGTCCAGTAGAATTCTGGATTTTATAAATAAGGGGCATAGAGTACAAAAGTAAAGAAATTATGATGAATTTATATGAAGCACTGGTTAGGCCACAGTAGAGTAACATGTGCATGTTATGTGCTCCATTATAGAAAGGACATTAAGGCCACAGAGAGTGTTCAGTGTAAATTCACCAGAATGATACCAGGGATTGGGAGCTGTAGCTACGAGGAGAGAGTTCAGACACTGGAGGGCCGATTTTTAAATCACCCACCCCATGCCCGACAAGAACGGGGTTAAAATAGAGGCAGAACCTGACCTCCCGCTTGGCGCTGCACTCACTGGCCATAATTTTAACTCCCAGGTTTTGGGAGACGTGCGGCAAGGGCCTCACGAATATTCAAAAGTTAGGGTTCGAGGACATCAGTCGGACCCCGACTAGACTTTAATGCGCAGTCACGCGTTTGGCACCCGGTGTTGGCGCCAGGCCTCATCAGGGAGGTCTGGTGCCACGCGGATTAGGCACAGAAGAGGATCGATGAGGGAAGTTATTTTAAATTTGTTATGTTTCCTTGGGCCAGGAGTAGCAGACATGCTCCTTTGGGCTCTATTAGGAAACCTTGGGCTTCCCCTACTTCATGCTTTCCCCCCCCCCCACCGCCCCCAATCGCAAACCCTAGCTGATGGAAACCATTTTGTTGGGTCTCCTGCAGCGGCCTGCAACCATGCGATACCCTGCTCCCACCCACCAACCTCCACATCATTCCCGCCATGTTCAAGTGGGAGTCAGTCCAGGAACATTGGAATGAAGCCGGAGGTTAAAATGCAAGCTGGAACGAGCCCTCGCCGGCCCCATGCTCACCTCTTGCCCCAAGGATAAAATCCGGGCTCGGGGTGATTTCCAGTAGAGCAGAGAAAGCCAAGAGGTTTAATAGAGGTTTTTAAAATTATGAAGAGTTTTTGATGTGCTGAAAAGGGCAAGACTATTTCCTCCAGTTAGGAAGTCAGCAAATAGAGGTCATCAGTTTAAAATAGTAAGACAATAAAGACACATCTTCAATGCCTGCAGCTTGTGCATGTTTTAAAAAAAAATTGTTCACTTTGTTTTAAAACAAAACAGGTAAACAGAACTTAATCCCACAGAGAGAAAAATTAACAAAAATGCCAAAATATGACACACACTTTTAGGGCTCGATTTTGCCAGGCCCAAGGAGGCGGGAATGGAGGCGTGTGGGGTGTTAAAATTGCAAAAAATGGCGGGCGGGCCCGACCCCGCCTCCGAGCAATTTTCCCAAATGCGTGGTTTCTGATCCCGTCTCCGTCCCACCTCCAAGAGGCGGATAGGCCCTTAAGGCCCTTAACAACCACTTTAATTGCCTCTATAATCCCATTTTGAGAGGCCTTTCTGATTTTAACACTTTTTCGACGTGATGCACGCCTCCTCTGAAACACGACGGTGAAACCTGTCAGTAGCACACTTGGATTGCTGACTATCAGCTGCAGCTCCACCATTAAGAAGGAGATTTGATCAATCATCATTCTGGGGGAACTTTTAGCAGTCATAATAGTGGTGGTAGTAAATTCTGGGAGCAGACTTAGGTCTCCTCCTGCTCATTTTGCCTCCAGGTCCCTCTCACAGCAAAGGCCAAAAGCTTCCCAGTCTTTGCAGACCTTCAATGCAGCAGCAATGATGACATCATCAGAGGCGACTTTCAGACTGAAAACACTAATTGGGTCATGGGTTCCCACATGCTGGAACTCAATTGCCCAATTAGGGGAAAATCGAATAATTCTCCCACATCCAATTGGAGTCAGGTGGCTAACACGAAAAGTGGATGACACGACCCCAGCCCGCCCCAATGACAAAATCGAGCCCTTAGTTTTTGCCCCTTTATTTCCAAAGCATCACTTACCTTTCTTTCTCAGCTTTGATCAGATGTTTGTGCAGCCTTTGGTTTTGTCATTTCAAGTTACTGAAACAATCTGATCATTAGACTTCCCACAACATATAATTCTTGCTGTAATTTTCCTTCCTGTTCAACTTCTTAAGTAGTTCATCATATAAATTCAGGTCTATGTTTTCCATCTGCCACTAATTTAATGTCTGTCTCATACTTCACAGACAATGCTAATAGTTAGTTTGCTGCAATAACACATTGGCAGAGGAAACATGTTTTTTGAAAAAGGTTGCATTGTATAAAAGAAACTGTATTTTTCCTAAAACACAAAACACATAGAAACATAGAATCTAGGAGCAGGAGTAGGCTTCACATGAGCCCTCAAGGAGTTAAATTAACGCTTATGTTTGTCTTTATTTTTTAAATAACAGACCAGTTCTTTGCCTGTAGTGGTCATCTCCAATGTGAGTCAGCTGCCCAGTGGCTGGGCTTCTGTTATATGGTGCAACATGTTAATGAATGATCTCAAGGTGAGTAATCAAGCTTTTTTTTTAAAAGTCTGGAATTGAAAACAGTGTCTACATCAATAATATCTAAAGCATCTTAAAAACCATACATCTTCACACACTTCCTGTCAACGTTTTCAATTATAAGTTCATATGCCCACATTTATAATGGACATTGCCTATGTAAACCCTCCAGCCAGTGGCGACACTGTAGCGCACCAGTTTTGCATCTCGCAGTTTGTCAGTTTGTGCTGCAGAGAAGCTCCAATGCTCCAACCAACTCTCTCTTTCCCTGTTTCTCAAATTGTTAGAAGTTTTGTTATTTACCAGAACAACAGTTTGCATTTATATAGTGCTTTTAATGTAGAAAATCATCCCAAGGTACTTCACAAAGGCATACAGAAAAATGCCAAAGCCAAACAAGGAAAGATTGTGGTAGGGATTGGGGGGGGAGGGAGAATGATCAAAAGCTCCGTCTAAGAGTGAGTTTTAAGGAGGCTCTTAAATAGAAGGAGGTGGAAAAGCAGGGAAGCCGCGACAGGGCAGATTAGTTGAAACTGTTTCCCTAGCAATGACCTGGTGAAACCTGTATTATTTAAAATAAACACTCGGTGTATTTTAAATAAGTTTAAAAAAAATTCAATCTCAAAATGTGGCCATTGCTGGGAAGGTCGGCATTTATTGCCCGTGCATAGTTTCTCCCAAGTTATTGCTTGGAAACCTTTAAGAAATACCCAGGCCCCTCTGCTGTGCTTGGATTCCCCTGTTTTAGCACTCATACATTCCCCTGCTGCCTCTTGACACTCTCACTCCCACCCCACACCGAACACCCATGCCCTTCCCACCACTGCTCAGGTGCCCTTGTGAAAACTCTATCTCCTGGCTTTTATCACTGACAGCCCGCAACCCCCCCCCACCCACCCACTCCCATATCCAGAAACCCCTGCCTAATGCTCCCACATACCACCAGCACCATCCCAAGTGCTGCCACATCCAAGTCCACCCTCCCATCGTTGCCACACCCCCACTCACAGAACTTCCATAACAACCTGGGGCGTTCCTCCTCTTCTCCCACTCCACCACAACCCCGGACTACCTCCCAGAGTTGCCATATGCCAATGCCCCTATCCCATACCTATCAGTCCCCTGTAACTGCTTCCCAATTATTCCAAACAGTACAATTGCTCCTCTCCGTGCTCTCATACCCTGCAAACCACTCCTGATGCGCACACGCTCTCAGTCGCCTCATGGAGATGATATTATGCAGCAATTTTCAACTCTTTCAAAGACCTTGCTATGCCAGGAGTCAGTACCTAACTGATTGGGTGGAATTTTAACCTAAAAAATGGGTGGGTTGGGAGCATGTGAGAAGTTAAAGTGCTAAAAATCTGAATCCTAACCAGAACCCGCCTCTAATCCGCCCACTTCCGGTTTTAATGGAGGTGGGATGGGGCGGGCAGCCAACCCGCTGCCAAGAGGCAGGTCCTCTATTTAAATACAATGAGGCTGGAGGTCTCTGCTTTAACCTTCATTTTGAATTTAACTTTAGCTGGTCGGGTTTTGCAGGCCTAATGAAACCTACCAGCTAATGCAAGGCGAGGACTGCTGGATCCAGGAGGTAAGTGCCTTCACTCCAGCGTCCCTGCCTAACCCACCCAACGAGGCCTCCGATTTCTCCCCCCCCCCCCCCCCCCCCCCCCCCCCACCATGAGGCCTCTGATCCCCTCTTCCCCCCCCCCCCCCCCGGACTCTGATCCCCCACGGGGCCCCCGATTTCCCCCCCCCCCCCGCCCAACGAGGCCTCCAATTTCCCCCCACAGCCATGGCTCAGTTAGTAGCACCCTCGCCATGGAGTCAGAAATTTGTGGGTTTAAGTCCCACTCCAGAGACCTGAGCACAAAAATCTAGGCTGACGCTCCAGCGCAGTACTGAGGGAGTGCTGCACTGTCAGAGGTGCAATCTTTCAGATGAGACGTCAAACCGAGGCCCCGTCTGCTCTCTCAGGTGAATGTAAAAGATCCTATGGCACTATTTCGAAGAAGAGCAGGGGAGTTATCCCCAGTGTCCTGGCCAATATTTATCCCTCAATCAGCATCACTAAAAAACAGATTATCTGGTCATTATCACATTGCTTTTGTGGGAGCTTGCTGTATGCAAATTAGCTGTCACATATTCTACGTTACACTTTAAAAAGTACTTAATTGGCTGTGAAACGCTTTGAGACGTCTGGTGGTCATGAAAGGTGCTATATAAATGCAAGTCTTTCTTTCTTTCCTTTCCTCGGCTTCATAGTTTCACAGGCCTACCCGTCTGGAGCCAGCCAGCCTCTCAATTTGGCTGGCTGCAGGTGGGAAACAGAGGTTTCCATTGCAAATCAGGCCCTGTTGTTAAATTCGGCATGGCCTGCAGGAAACCCATTCTCCTGAGTTTCCCGACCGCCTCCGAGCTCCCCCCCCCCGCTCCCAACCTGCCTTCCCCATTAAAATTCAGCCCATTACTTTTACCTCTTGTTCTCCTCCCTTTATTTTCTTCAGTCCTAAAAAAGGGACTTGCTTATCTTCAAGTTTCCAGTTCTAATCAAGGTCCTGCAAAGGGAGATTTCTTTTCTGTATCCGATGTTAATACACTTGCTTTGTATTTCCAGAACCTTGTTTTTATTTCAGATGTGCAGCATTTCCAGTATTTATTTTTAATTACTATTAAGCAATTAAATAGAGGGCACATGAAGGTTGCAAGTGGAAAGTGAGAGCTGTGAGAAGAATATTAGAGCACTTAAGGTTAGTTAGTTGGCAGACATTATCAAAAGAAAAACAGAATTTTAAGGGGAGCCGCTTCTGCCTCATTTGGGACCATGTTTAAAACAATGGCCTCGATATTAACGCCCCCACGACGGGCAGGGGAGGGTCGGTGATTAATTATTTTTAATGGGGAAAGCGTCCCCAATGCACCGCGTACGCGCCTACTGCTATTTTTACGGCGGAGGGTAGCATGCCGTGCAAGTGTCCCGTCTTAGAGAGGTGGGACATTTCATTAACATGTATAAATCAGGCTCCCGCAGTGCAATTGGGAGCCTGATTTAAACTTAACTGCTGCCTGCCTTGTATCCCAGGGATCAGGGAGAGAGGAGCTGCCGGCTCAAGAAGGTCAGTGTCTTTTACAAAACTCCTCGAGGAGCTGGAGTATCGTCCCCCACCCCCCACCTCTCAAGGAAGCCTTCGGCCTCCCCTCTGCCAATTGTGGCCCCTCTCTTTCCACCCCCACCCAACCCGCTGCAATCGCAGACCTCCAGCCCCGATCTCTAGCTCCCTCACTCTCGCGATCTCGCCAATTTGGCCAGCTGCCAGACGGAAAATGGAAGAAGAAAATTGTAATGAGGTCCTGCTGTTAAATGGAGCAGGACCTCCGGTTCCCCGGCCTTGCCGGGTATTCCCCGCACTACTGTGCTCCCCCCCTCCCCCCCCCGCACCCTCCCTTTCGCCCTGTAACTATCGGAGCCAATGAGTTTTATATTTTTGCCACTCAAAACATATATATTCACTTACATGTTCTCTGTGCATAAAGAAATACTGCAAAAATATGAAATCCTGGTCAACCCAATAGAAAAACCCCAGAAAGAAACACCTTTCAATTGGCAATGAAAAACAGCTCTTTCCTCATAAATGAATTTGTTTCCATGGTCCCATGGGTGAAGCGCAGAACAGCGAAGGTGAATGGACAGATCAGATATAACTATATAAAACAGAGGGTGGAAAATATTTGTAATGGATACTCAGAGAGGCAATTCATGCTGATAACATGAGTAATTTTAAGAGGGAGTTGGACAATCATTGCTGAGAAAATCAGTTGAGGAAAATATGTACTGAGTTGTGTGTTCTGTTTTTGAACTCGCTAGATGCACCGAAATGGTCTTTTCTAGTCATGTACATTCATACATATTGTTATGTTTAGTGGGAGTTATTGACATGGAAAAGGTAACTTATTTTTTATCTTTTTTTACAAAAAAAAAGATGAATGTACATGAGCATAAATCTGCATCAAAATAATATACGAACACTTGTTAGCTGAGACCCTATTTAATCACATTCAACAAGACAAGGTGAAACATTTTTTAAAAAGTAAACTTTTCACTTTCAAAAGGAAGACAACAGCTGTGAATTTTTGCAGGCTTCTCCTGATCTCCTGCCATAAATTTGGCGGGAAATTATCGCAACCCCCCAGAGAAACATTACTTCCCTGGATGTTCAGCCAATCATTAAGCCCCTGTGGAAATTCCAGGTGAACATGTTCACTGATTTGCATTAATATCTTGGCTCCTGTTGGCTGAGAAATGGTTACTGACATAGTATCTCATCAGTATTAATTACATTTTCTTACCTTCAAAATGATGAAATATTGATTTCATTCTAGATATATCACCAATATATTAGCAATAATGAGATTGCTATAATGTTTCACATTAAAAATTATAAATAAGATTTTTGATATGTTACTCTTTAATTAACAAGACTTATACTACATGTGCATAAAGAATATACGAATTTTTTAGGAACAGGAAAAGTCTATTCGGCCCAACCAAGCGCATTCATTTTACACAGATCAATCTCGCCTACCCCTGTGTTCTCATCATATCTCTCAATCCCATATCTCTCCCCAGCAAGATCATCTTAAAATTAGTGCTAGGCCATTTAGGAATAAAATTCGGAAATACTTTTTCCACACAAAGGGTAGTGGAAATGTAGAACTCTACTCCGAAAGGTTGTAGATGCTGGATTCATTAAAAAATTTAAGACTGAGAGTGATAATTTTGTGTTATTAAAGGGTATCAAGGGATATGGATCAAAGGCAAGTAAATGGAGTTGAGATACAGATCAGCCATGATCTGATTGAATGGCGGAACAGGCTTGAGGAGCTGAAAGACCTACTCCTGTTCCTTTGTTCCTATTATCTCATTAACCTATTTATACTGTCTGTAACAGTGGCCTTCACTAATAACTTACTCCACAACTCCATAAACCTCTTGGTAAAAAAAAAAAGTTTGACTGACTTCCCTTCTCATTCAATGTCTCAATTTGGATATGTCCTTGAACCCTTCATAATAATGAATATTATGAACTGCCAATTTTGCCAGTTTCCTCTATATTCTTTTCTTAGTTCTGACGAAGGGTTTCGACCTGAAACGTTAACTCTGTTTCTCTCTCCACGGATGTTGCCTGGCCTGCTGAGTTTTTCCAGCGTTTTCTGTTGTTGTTTCAATTTTCCAGCATCCGCAGTATTTTGCTATCGTCCTCTCTCTATTCTTGATGCCTGGAATTTTCTATATTGCACTTTCTCGAGAGCATGAACATCCGTTCTGTGATTAGCTGACCTGAACGGCACACAATACTTTGGGGTCTGACCAATAACTTGTATAGAACTGACAGTATATGGATTTTTACAAGAGACTTCAGTTAGATCGATTTGATAACGGACAAACTGTATGAAAGGGGGAAAAAAAAAAACCCTGAAAAATGCTGGAAATACCCTGCTAGCATCTGTAAAGAAAAAGTGACATTAGTATTTTGGGTGTAACCCTTCAACAGAACCTTTATCAGTTCTGACAGAGGGTTACACAAGAAATGTTAACTTGCCTTTTCTCTTTGCTGATGGAGCTGCTGGGTATTTCCAGCATCATCATCTTTCTTTCTTCCAGTATATTGAGCCAAGAGTTGCTAAGTTTGTTATGTACCTTGCATTTTTGCAGAATTTGGCTTTGTTCACCAACCCTCCCACTGCCACTTGGAGTCAGCTTTCAGAGGTGCTGAGTTGGCAGTTCTCCTCTTACGTGGGACGAGGTTTGAATTCTGACCAGCTCAACATGTTGGCGGAGAAGCTGCTGGGTAGGTAAAAAAAAAAAAAAAAATCAATCACTTGATAAAAGACTAACTGGATTTAGCTGACACATCCCAATGCACACGACAATTTGCACGGTTAGAATCAGCAAAGAGAAACAGAATGGGCTGAAATTTCAGGCCTCCCACGAAAATTGTAGGCAATGACTTACTTCTTTCGTTGCTGCCGTGGCAATGTTTCCCCGGGCTCATTGCTGGTCGGCCGGAGTGGCCCCCTGGGTCAGGCGGTAGGCCCATTTTAAAATATTAATCGTGATCCCATGACACACACAGGACCCCAGTTGCTATTTTTGGTCTGAACAGGGTGCCGTGAACGCTCCAGCCAATGCACGGCTGAAGAGGATTCCAAAGGTAAGTTCCTTTTTTAAATTTTTGTGGGGCTGGAAGCAGCAGGCGAGCTCCTTCACGCGCCACAAAACCATCCTGGTCCACTTCTGCTTCCCCCTACTTTTTAACTTGCCTTCTTGCAGCCTGGAGGCTGGGCCGCCCAATATTACAGCAGCCTCGAGCAGGTGGGCTGACCAAGGACCCAGGTTAAAATTGCCGCCAAGATTTCTTGTGGAGCACACCTTCAATCATCTACATGGCTAATGAAGTCCCATGGGGGTGGGGGAGGTTCTCAGGATGCAGCTTGTAAAGTGCATCCATTCATTTTACCATTACACTTTGTAAAGACAGTTTTAAACATTTATTATTTAACTTAAATCTTTCAAAGTTGTTGAAATAGATGAATTAATAGTGCAGGTAGAAATTAACAGGTTCAATCTAATAGCCATAACACAGACGTGGTTGCAAAGTGGCTAAGGTTGGGAACTAAATATTCCAGGATACTTAACTTTTAGAAGAGATAGGCAAAATGGAAAAGGAGGAGGGGTAGCCCTGATAATAAAGGATGGGATAAAGACAGTAGAGAGAAAGGATCTTAGCTCTGAAAATCAAGAAGTAGAATCAGTTTGGGTGGTGCTAAGAAACAGCAAGGGGCAGAAACATTGGTGGGAGTTGTTTATAGGCCCCCAAACAGTAGTTGTAATGTAGGTCAGAGTATAAATCAGGAAATTAGAAGTGCATATAACACGGATAATACAGTAATCATGGGGGACTTTAATCTACATAAAGACTGGGCAAACCAAATTTGCAGTAATAGTGTGGAGGATGAATTCATGGAATGTATGCAAGATAGTTTTCTAGATCAGTATGTTGAGGAACCAATGAGGGAACAGGCTATTTTAGATCTAGTATTGTCAATGAGAAAGGTTATTACACCTTTAATAAAGGGCCTTAGGAAGATGACATATATATAGAATTTTATTGGTTGAAAGTGATTCTTTAAGTCCGAACTAGGGTCTTAAACTAACAAGCAATTACGCAGGTTGAGGCATGTTGCTAAATTGGGAAACATAAAGTATGTGAGTGCGCAATGAGCATTAAAGAATTAAACTTTAAACAAAATACATTCCTTAAGGCACAAAACCCCACAGGAAAGTCAACCGTGCTAACAAGAAGTGAAGATAGTATTAGATTAAGGAGAGGCTTATATATGCACATAAGTGAGATTGGAGATTTTAGAATTAGCAAGAGACCAAAAATTGATAAAGAAAGGAAATAGAATATGAGAGTAAATATGAGAACATAAAACAGACTGTAACATTCTATATAGAGTAGGAAAAGATAGTGAAAGTAAATATGGTCCCTTACATGCCGGAGAAATTATAAGGGAACAAGAATGGAGGAAATTAACAAATGCTTTGGCCATGATTTGTCAGCATGTCGGATGGTCGGACAGTGGTTTCCAGCTTCATCACAGTTCTTGCTCCACAGACTGATTTTCCTTAACTTGTTAGCCCCCTTTGCGCAATTAACAGAAGCAGTCTGTGACATCATTTATGAGGTCACTGCGGTTTCCTTAAGGACCAGACAATTTTTTTGACAGTTGATTCTCATGTTGACAGTTGAGGGTCAGTCAGCACAAAGGTGACTGATCGCTCTCCAATCTCCCTTTAGTGAATTGTGCAGTGCAGTGAGTGACAGAACATCTGTCAAGAGAGGTTCTCCCAATGAGTGCACTGACATATTTGGATTTAAAAACTGGTAAGCTAATAATCTTAAATGTTTAAAAATGCAGTAACCACATTTTCTTTGGAAACTCACATGTGCAACATTGGATCTTCACACCACTTCTGCAGCTTCATCATTCACAAAACTAAGCAACTCGCAACACGCAACTTACCTGTGTGCCCGACATCGGAAACCGACCAGAAGCGGGAAATCCAAAAACAGCTGATGACAAGTACCTTTATAGGAGGTAATTGCCTTTATCGCTTCCACCGCTAGTGTCGGTCTATTCGTCGGGACCCACATAGAGCTGTTTGAGCGGTGACGCTTTGGAACCTGTGTAAATAAATCGAATTAACCTCTGACCCCTCCAGCCTTCTGAGTGTGGCAAATCGCGCTTTGTTCGCTCACGGAAGAAGACGCAAAAAATTCCGGAATAGTGAGAACCAAGCTCTTGCGAGAATGAGGAACTAAAGAAATTGTATAGTAAAAAAATACTACGGAGAAATTATGGACTGAAAGCCGTAATCCCCTGGACCTGAACATCCAGGTTTGAAGGGTGGCATATAGTGGATGCATTATGTCATTTTCAAATTCCGGAGATTGGAAGGTGCAATGTAACCCCACTATTTAAGAAAGAGGAGAAAAAACGGAACTACAGACCATTAGCTGACATCAGTAGTAATCTAGCACTTCCATCATAGGACGTGGTAACAGGCACTAGAAAATAATAAAGATTAGGCAAGTCAACACAATTTATAAAGGAATCATGTTGACAAATCTGTTGGATTTTTGCGGTTGTAACTAGCAGAATAGATAAGGGGAACCATGGATGTGGTGTATTGATTTTCAGAAGCTTAATAAGGTGCCACACAGGGTTTTAAACAAACTAGGTGCAGGGATTGGGGTAAAACACAGCATGGATGAGATTGTTAACGACAAAAACAGAAGTGGAATAACGGTCATTTCGTGTAGTGTAACTAGTGGTACCGCAAGATCACTCTCAGTATTTCAATTACTCAATGATTGATGGGGGACCAATGAAATATCACGTTGCTGATGATACAAGCTGGTGGATATTTAAGTTGTAAGAGGATCAAAAGGCTTCATATAGACAGCTAAGGATGGCAGATATGCAAATGAATATATTGGAAATGTGTCCCTACCCTTGCCACAAGATTCCCGGTCTCTGCTCACAGCACTGCAGCTGAGATCAGCACATCAGTGGTGGGGTAGATTCTCCAACGCGACACCATCACCCTGTCCTTAAATTTGTCTTGTATTGGTCTGGCAACAAGTAAGGGAGAAATAATATCAGTTGGGAGGAGTCAATGTTCCTCCAATTATATCATCCTTGGTTTCAGTACTGGGTATGTTAATGTAAATAACAGATAGGAGAACATAACGCATTTTGTTGTTTGTGACATTATGTGAAGCCCTCAATGAGTTCTTGCTTTGTAAATAAGTCCAACCTGTTATTTTATGACTCTTGTTTTTTTCCCCTATGAAGATTAAAATACAACCTCAGTGTACAAATCCTCTTAAAGTATAGCATTTAAACCTCTTGAACCGTGGTATTTATCTAATTCTGACTTGCCAAATAATCTGTTGTAGTTAGAATCAAAGAAATCATGTGTTAGCAGTAATGACATGTTAGATCACGCTTGAACTGTCAGTGAGCAACCTTTAGAGGCAAGTTTCAGCATTACCCTATTTAAATAACATATCAACCAGTGTTAAAATTTCTTATTCAGTAAAATATGTCAACTAGCATTCAGACTGTGTTTATTTACTAGCAAAATTGTCCTGGGGTGTGAAAAACACAAAACCTATTTAAATAAATAAGTTTAGTCATTTAATGTGAATTCTTCACTTATTTATCTTATTTACAGATATGGACTGTATTGTTGGCTAATTTCAAATCTTCACTAAGTTTTGTAATTAAATCATGTAGTATTCATTCATTTAGATTTTGCTCACACCCAGTACATGAAAGAATGCAGAAATTCAAGTGCCTGGCACAGACACAAACAAGGTGACAATTATATAGATCACTGGGATCAAAAATGATGTTGCCAGATGCTTTTATATTGGCCTAGATTTTAAATTGCACAGACCTTTATTCTTTACAAATTCTACAACACCTGTGTAGAACAGACAGGTTATTCAAGTGTTCTTTGAATGCGAAGTGCATGACATTTAACAAAAGGAACCACTGTTGACTGAAATTAAATGCATGGCTACTGATTGCAGCACTCATCTTGATAGGTGAATGTGTTCCATTGTTAAGTGGCACATGACTATCCATTTCGTGTACACTAAATCTTTCAACTTATTTGGGATCTGGGGGTCCTAGTGCAAGAAAATCAAAAAGTTAGTATGCAGGTGCAGCAGGTGATCAAGAAGGCCAACGGAATGTTGGCTTTTATTGCTAGGGGGATAGATTATAAAAACAGGGAGGTATTGCTGCAGTTATATAAGGTATTGGTGAGACCGCACCTGGAATACTGCATACAGTTTTGGTGTCCATACTTAAGAAAAGACATACTTGCTCTCGAGGCAGTACAAAGAAGGTTCACTCGGTTAATCCCGGGGATGAGGGGGTGGACATATGAGGAGAGGTTGAGTAGATTGGGACTCTGCTCATTGGAGTTCAGAAGAATGAGAGGCGATCTTATTGAAACATATAAGATTTGAAGGGGCTTGATCGGGTGGATGCGGTAAGGATGTTCCCAAGGATGGGTGAAACTAGAACTAGGGGGCATAATCTTAGAATAAGGGGCTGCTCTTTCAAAACTGAGATGAGGAGAAACTTCTTCACTCAGAGGGTAGTAGGTCTGTGGAATTTGCTGCCCCAGGAAGCTGTGGAAGCTACATCATTAAATAAATTTAAAACAGAAATAGACAGTTTCCTAGAAGTAAAGGGAATTAGGGGTTACGGTGAGCGGGCAGGAAATTGGACATGAGGCTGAGTTCGGATCGGTCAGGGCCCTGTGGGTGGCGGAGCGGGCCCAGGGGCTGAGTGGCCGGGTCCTGCTCCTACTTCTTGTGTTCTTTAGATTTGAGGTTAGGATCAGATCAGCCATGATCTTATTGAATGGCGGAGCAGGCTCGAGGGGCCGATTGGCCTACTCCTGCTCCTATTTCTTATGTTCTTATGTTCTTATTCACTGAAAATCAATAGATATGAAAATCAGGCGGTTTCTATAAGGGTGGCCAATCTGCAATGGCAGTTTTATCCCCTATGGCTACTTTTAAGAAAATTCCTTAGCTATCACATCACAAAGTTGTGCTACTTAAGTGGTAGTCTTTGACAACTAGTTGGTGAATTAGTCATTTTGGAATTTGTTGCTTTGACCTTTATTCTTGTATCAAAATGTTCCTTATGAATGCACTATCCGCTATGCTGGCTTTATTTTGGTTAAATAATTCATCTTCCTTTACTTCTCTTATATATAGGAAAGAAATACTGTTCGCTGAAGGACTTTCCAACAACATATCACAACACACACTCGCACGCACACATTCTTGGCTGGCTACCAAGCAACATGTAACAACTAAGGTCTACTGTACTGTCATTTATGTTCCTAATCTCTCTCGCAAATGCATATGAAATTTGTACTTTACCTTTCCATGCCGACACACTACTTAATTTTAGCTCCCCTCCCATGATGGAATAGTTGAGTACCATCTAGTGGGCTGCCTGAAAAATGGTAAAACTTACCCACTAAAGAAGGCTGAGTTTGTCGATCTGCCAAAGCTTTAGTTTGAATGATGTTCTATAAATGGTTTTCCACCGCACTAATGATGAACTCATACTTGCGAACAGCAGCTGAGGATGACACATTTGTCCAGATTTGTACTGAAAGCTAGCTTTCAGTGAATTCAACGATATACACTTGTTTTGGCAGAGATTCTAAAGCAAGTTAATACTTGTATGGTGGTAAAGCCCCATCAACAGAGGGATTGGAAAAATAGTCTTTGAAAACAACACCACTTTTTCTGAGGTTGTAGTAATTTATTAGCCTAAAACATTTCACGTGATCTGGCACAGTGAGAACTTTGCTGGGGGATATTTGTGGTCAATTTAAATGATTGAAACAGTGGAATTTATTTGGCAAGTGAAGTGTTCCTCATTTTGCTATACGGCTACCAGCACAGTGTCAAAAAGCATACACATTCTGCAGACAGCTTGCATTTCAAGCCTTTATACCTAAAAAGGAAATGGGAAAAAAAATGACAAAGTGCCATGCTTCCAGGTTCCTGGTTTTTGCACTGAACAGTGTAATCCTTGATAACCAAGAAACAGTTCTGTGACAAAAGCAACATGCTGCAGATGCCTGAAATCTGAAATAAAAACGGAAAATGCTGGCAATACTCAGCAGGTCACGCAGCATCTGTGGAGAGAGAAACCGAGTTAACGTTCAATGTTAACTCCGTTTCTCTCTCTCCACAGAAGCTACCTGACCTGCTGGGTATTTCCAGCATTTTCTGGTTTTACTAAATATTTCTGTGAATTTTAAACCAAAGAGAATAGTCTTCCTTGAATAGTTGGGAACAGTGTTTTCCAACTAAAGGTGGATCTTTTATTAGTAAATGTTGGGGGGGTTTTTTTTGGATGATGAATTACAAAGGAATTGCAGTACACTGATGGAAGATTTCCATGAAATTATAAACTCGTTTATAAAAAATTAATTTATGATTTTACTACACACAGTACACAGGATGTTTTCACTCTGATATTTCTACTGATCGTCTAAAGCCTGGATTTTAAACCTAGTGCAAGTAGCAGTCTGGTAGCGACTCGAACAATCGACAACAGGAATGGGCAGTTCTGCTACTTAGAATTAATAATGTTTTCAGAAAATTATATTCACCTTCTGCTTTTACATATTTATTTTGTTAATAATTTCCAGGGCAACAGCTGAATTATAATGATTGCCACGTTTCATGGAATAAATTCTGTAAGGCAAGTACTGTTTTTAACCTGTATTGACATTATCCAGCGTTTTCTGTTGTTATTTTGGATTTCCAGCATCCGCAGTATTTTGCTATCGTATTAGTGTTTGGTTCACTGCCACCTCTCTTCTAGGAATGCCTACCTTGAAGAAGTTCTGCTCTTCTCTTCGACGGGATTTCCGTTTGGCTCTTCAACCTTGTTCATCGTCATTGCTTTCAGTTTCCCTTCTCGTGTTTGATCCATTTCACACCTTACCTTTTGTTTCTCAACCTGTCCCATTACCATCTCGTCTTGCCTTGAGCATCTCTCAATGTCTCTACTCACTAAAGACCATCCCTTTTGTTCTTTTATTCCTCCCCCCAGCCTCCCTCTTGCATTTTTATCTGTTTATTTCTTGCTCTTTCAGTTCCGACGAAGGGTTTCGACCTGAAACGTTAACTCTCTTTCTCTCTCCACGGATGTTGCCTGGCCTGCTGAGTTTTTCCAGCGTTTTCTGTTGTTATTTTTAATATTATTCGATGTCTGATTGGTGCTTTACTTTGTTTTGCTAGTGTCATGTGCCATGATATTATCCCTTAGAACACAAAAATCTCAATAATATCTACTCCCCAGAATTGTAGAGTGCTACTTTCATATTATTGTAGTGCTGTGTACACTATTCTTATCAACTGTACATACACATAGCATTTTTCACAACTCCTTTCTATTCAAAGGGGCATGATACTCTCAGGTAAAGTATTTTTAATACAAATTACTTTCCTTTTTTATATCGCACCCATATAGTTTAGAAAAGATCTTCAATCAAGAGAGAGCATTATTTGTATTACTGCTTAACACCTTCTCAACCCCCAGAAACACATCTCGTGTTAGGTGGGAGGTCTGAGATGTGCTTAGCTGATGTCTGTCACAGACTTTGCATTGATAATCCTACCCAACAGAATATCATCCTCCTTTGAAGATTGGCATGTAATTAAAAATTAATAGATGTGTTCAATGTTTCACGTTTCTTTTGTGATGAAATAAATGTTAAGCACATCCCACATGTTCATTGCTCACTACACTAATGCACCAACAAACTAAAATCCTACATCTTCAGATGAGTTGTTTCCAATTCATAGCCTCATTTGAATCACTTTTGTATTCTATGTTTTCTTGAGATAAATCAGTCCTTCTCATTCCTTCTCAGAATCATGTGAATCAGTAGCTGTTGTGAGACAGTTGTCCAACTTTGCTGAGCCAGAAAGCGGACTAAATATGAAATCCTTTATAATTTCCTGGTAATATCTTTTGGTACCAAAAATCCAAACCCAACAGTTTCCTCATGTTAGGATTAATTTTTTTAACTAAATCTGATAAAAAGGACTTTTTCTTTCATACATCACTCAACAACTTCTGAATGTAAAATAATTGGTCTACAAAAAAATTGGTTAGAGTGAGGAGTATGATTAGACTAAGAATGAAGTTAAACAATGAAAATAATTAAGAAGATTAGTTCTGTATGATTCTGAAAGCTTATGTCCAGTAAAATGTATTAACTTGTTTACTTGACTATCTTGTGCCACTCATGATAAATTTTGATTCAAAATCTCACCTAAAACCTCACTGACTGATTTACATCTACCACTATATTGACCCAAATTGAAAATCCAAACTCCAAAATTGGCTGAGTAACAGAAGTAAATTTTTGCAATGTTAATGAGCAAAATACACACATTACATTCATAAATTTTCTCCATTTTTTTAAATTTATGACTCAAGTATTGTCTCCCAACTAAAGTATTCTTCCATGGACTCATGAAAAGTCTAGTTTGTAGCATTTTCTTTTCTACTGCATGTTGGTATGGGGCATCTAGTGCTGTGGTGTAACAGGAAGAACTGTGAACAACTGTGCTGAACAGTATATTCATGTGACATCAGATTAAAATATGTAACTGTCAGACATAATCTGATAACATAAAGCAGAAAAAAATCCAAATGTTGTACAAAATGAAAATTTATAAAACTGCCATATTTAGTTTAGTTTAACGTTGTTAAAGAAAACTGATCCTGAATGTTTTTTCCAAGTATAAACTCCATTGGTTTGCTTTTCAGGAAGTCACAGATGCATGACTGGCAACATAGTTCTTCATTCCTACGTTGCTTGTCGACATCTATATAGCACTTTTTATAGAGTCCCTTTAAACTGTTGCAACATCACCATCACAAAGCCTGCCTACTTCCACCTCTGTAACATCACCTGCTTCTGTCCCCACCCCAGCACATCTACCACTGAAATCCTCATCCATGCTTTTGTCACCTGCAGATGCAACTATTCTAGTGCTCCCCTGACTAGCCTCACATTCTCCACCCTCAGTAAACTACAGCTCATCTAAAACTCCACTGTGAGTTTCCTATCTTGTACCAAGTCCGGCTCATCGTCACCCCTGTTAACACTGACCTTCATTGGGTCCTGGTACTTAAAAATTCCCAACTCATGTTTAAATCTCTCTTTGGCCTCGCCTCTCTTTAATTCTATGATCTCCTCCAGCCCTACAACCCCCACCCGCCTCCACTGCCCCCCCTCCCCCCCCAACCCTGCCAACTCTCTTCTTCTGACTCCAGCCTCTTGTGCATCCCCCCCTTTCCCTTGCCCCACCTTTGGCAGCTGTGCCTTTAGCCTCCTAGGCCCAATGCTTTGGAATTCCTAAACCGTTCCATATCTCTACCTCCCTTTCTTCTTTTAAGACTCTCATAAACCTACTTCTTGACCAAGCCTTTGACCAACTTCTCCTGATATCTGCTTCTTTCGCTCGGTGTTCCTTTTTTTTCCTTACGCCACTGTGAAGCACCTTGGGATATTTTTCTACGTTAAAGGCACTCTATAAATGCAAATTGTTGTAGTGTTGGAAGCATTGTTAGAAAAACACAATAAGCTAAGAAAGTGAATGGCATCTTTTTGTGTGTGTGTCTTTGTGCCTATGTTTCATTCCTAAGTTTGCAATAAACTTTTGCAGGTGTATGCGCACACGCACACACAAACTGTCTCCTGTTCTATAGAAAGTACAGTAGTTGTAAACTTCAAGAATTTCCAGAACCACTGTGTGCTACTTTTACACATTCTGGTAATTGTCTTTGCTTTATTTACAGGAGAATCTCCCTAATAGATTCAGTTTCTGGTTGTGGTTAGATGGAATCCTGGAACTCATCAAGAAACACCTTTTGGCTTTATGGATAGACGGGTAACTAAAAGTCCAAATTATAATAAAAAATAAATAATGATGGGTGCTACAGAGATATTTTTTGCGCAGTGCTGGTTTAGCAGTAATGCCGAAGTATGGATTACTAGAGTTAGTCGACACAACAGAGAGACATTTGTTTCATTTGCTATATGGAACAGCCTGAAATGTAGCAAGTAAGATTTCATTTAACATTTTAGAAATCTGCCACTTGAATCTGCTAACATCAATTCTACATTATTTAACCCTCATCAGTTACATTCGATGGGTGACATTTCCATGGTCCCAGTTGGACTCAAACTTACTTGACTAGTATTTGACTCTCTGTGCCTGTGATTATTCTTACAACCTTCTCTTACCTTACCTATTCTTAACCAATTCTTAACCAGATATTCATCCAGCTCATTTCTAAAGAAGTTAATCACCTTCGCATTAACTTTCAGTGAAAATCTAGACCTCATGTCTAATATATTCTGAGCAAAAGAAAAAAGAATTAGACCCTTGAAACTTTTACAGTTGTTTTCTCTAGTTCTCTGATGTTAAATTAAATAAGCTGCTTGCTTATACATTATCCATGCCTTTTTAATATTGGAATGCCTGGTTCCTGTGCGCTCTCAATCCTCTTTTCGCCAGTCACTTTTCCCTGAGCCCTCTTCAATACATCAGTGGCCATTTAAGGTAGAGTGCCAAAAACTGCACATTCTAATGTGGCCTAACTAGGAGTTGTATAGTATTCTGCCTGTTTGACTTATAATGAAATGACTTTAAGATGCATCCCACTACTTGATTACTAACAACCTGGATAATTTCAATGCCTTAGCCCGCCCATGTATTTTTTTCCAGATCCCTTTGCGTGCTGTCAAACCAGCCCCCTTGCAACTTGCCTGCCACAATACACATTTTATGATACTGGAAGTACTAATCTTCATATCATTTCTGAGTAGCATAAATATCCGAGGGCTCAGAATAGTCTCTGAGGAACTCCATTAGTCTATGTCCATTTGATAGAGCCTTTTCCATTCCTTATCACTTTCTATTTTCTATTACCAAGCCAGTTTTCAATCCAGTTAGGTAATTGGCCTTTAATTCCATGTATCCTCGACTCTAAAGTCTCAGCTGCAGAACTTTATCAAATACCTTCTAAAAATGAATGTGACTTAAACCCACTGGATAGCTTCATCTACTAATTTAGTTACTCCCTCAAAGAATTTCAGTAGATTTGTGAGGCATGCATGATCTATTGCTTTTAAAACTACATTGAGTACTTCCTATGGGATCAATTTACTTTAGAGAAATATTGATCAAGAAAGAAAGACTTGCATTTATATAGTGCCTTTCACAACCACAGGATGCCCTAAAGCGCTTTACAGCCAGTGAAGTACATTTGGAGTGTAGTCACTGTTGTAATGTAGAAATCGCGGCAGCCAATTTGCGCACAGCAAGTTCCCATAAACAGCAATGTGATAATGACCAGATAATCTGGTTTTGTTATGTTGATTGAAGGATAAATATTGGCCAGTACACCGGGGATAACCCCCCTGCTCTTCTTCGAAATAGTGCCATGGGACCTTTTACGTCCACCTGAGAGAGCAGACGGGGCCTCGGTTTAACATCGCATCCGAAAGACGGCACCTCCAACAGTGCAGCACTCCCTCAGCACCGCATTGGAGTGTCAGTCTAGATTTTTGTGTTCAAGTCTCTGGAGTGGGACTTGAACCCACAACTTTTTGACTCCGAGGCAAAAATGCTATCAACTGAGCCACGGCTGATGCACAATATTGATAACATCAGTAGTGGCAAAAATGCGCAAGACTATTTTGTCTGATGCTAAGACTATGATTTCTTGATTCATGCCTTAAATTTCTTTTGAATGTAAGGAGTATATCAGCAATCGTCATCTTACAAACTTTGCTTCTTACAAAAATATGCAGAGTCTCCGCTTTAGCTCAGTGGTAGCACTATTGCCTCTAAGTGAAGGTTCAAGCTCCACTCCAGAAAATTGAGCACACATTCTCAACTGACACTTCAGTGCTACACTGTTGGAAGTGACTTCTTTCAGATGAGATGTTAAACTGAGGCCCTGTCTGCTCTCTCAGGTAGATGTAAAAGATCCTAAGGCAGGCACTATTTGAAGGAGTTCTCCCAGTGTTCTGGCCAACATTTATCCCTCAGCCAACATCACTAAAACAGACAATGTGGTCATTTATCTCATTGTTGTTTGTGGTACTTGCTGTGTACAATTTCATTGCTGTGTTTCCATACATTACAACAGTGAGTACACTTCAAAAGTACTTTATTGGCTGTAAAGTGCATTGGGACTTCTTGAGGTTGTGAAAAGCGCTATATAAATGCAAGTTCTTTCTTTACTAATAGTGCCATTCCTCCACTAAGTCTGATGAGTCTATCTTTGAAAATTCATGCTTATCATTATAATTTATTAATGGAAACACAAATAGGGAAATCTATTCTGAATCACCCTAGAGCAAAATTTTATTTCCAACATGCTGCCCCACCACTCATCCCCCGCCAAAAGTGTAATATTTTTGTGCATTCTTCAAAGTGAAAGTTATAACTGCAGGGAAATATAACCGGTTTCTACTTTTGGCAAGTAGCATCAGTGTCGAGTACTGTCAGGGCAGGTATAGCACAGGACAAATGGAGAGTGAAGTTTAATTTACATTGCTCCAGCAATGGGTCCTTAATGTCAACCTTGAAAGAAGATACAATGGGGATGGGTGGTAGCGCAAAACGAGCGCGACAAAATAGGGGCAGCCTGTTTTACACTCGGCCCGATTTTCATTTCCATTGACTTTAATTCACTATCGCCTGTTTTGCACTGCTGCCCCAGACAAATTTCATCCGCAGTAATTCACCTCTGTCAACTTGACCACTTCCAATCTTAGCATTCTTTATTGTCTGAGTAAGATTGATAATTTAGTGGCAGTTTGTGCAAAGTATGGGTTGTATTGTTCTGTGGACCCACATGTTAGTAATTAGGTCAATTATTTCATGTTAGGCCGTTTCAACCAGCGGAGAAAGGAGACTTACAACCGCGGTCCCACAGCCGTGATGACTCAGTTGCTCTAAAAGTACAATCTTGTTTAGGCGCCACAATATAAAATATGCTATAGCTATTCTGTACCACTGCTAATAGGAAAGATTGAAACAAGATTGGTCTACTGGGTAAGTATAGGCCTAGAAATTGGATTGCGCTGCGCCCGTTTTACAGGCATATAACGGGCGCCTAAGGGTCCAATATGGGGGGGGGTGGGGGGATGTGGCGAAGCGCACCGCCCGCCATATTGGCTAAGGCTCCTCCGCAGGAGACCAGGGTGCGCGCCTGAAGCAGGCTGTCGGGCCGTTTGCATACGCAAAACGGGGGCCTAACCCCTGTTTCAGGCCTTTTTTGCTAAATTTTATTGCACGTGACCGCAGCATGCAGTTTCATCAGTTGCTTAGCAGCCAAACCAGCGGTCCTCAAAGGGACCGATGAAGCCCGAAGGTGATTTGAACTTTTTGCTTACCTTTATTGTGGAGCTGGGAGAAGCAGGAGTGATCCTCCTGCTCCATATCAAATCTGCAGGCTGCTGTCGGCTCACTGCTTGACCCCCCAACTGATTGCCTGCCCTCCACCCCCAGCCGGCCGATCTTGTCGTCCCCCCCCCGGGATTGGCAAGCTGTCTCTATCGGCATTGACTGCTGCTGCGGCTTGCCGGTAATAAGCAAATGAGGCCAGCAGACTGATTTGCCGTGTACCTGCCACTGGACTCATTAGGCATGTGCATCATGCGCTGCATTGGGCTCGTGCCCCAGTTTGAGCACGATGCAATTTCTAGGCCATAGTGCCCAAAGCAGCACTAGCCCTCTGCCATGTAGGAGCATGAGAAGTCGCACAACACCAGGTTATAGTCCAACAGTTTTATTTGAAATTACGAGCTTTCGGAGCGCTGCTCCTTCGTCAGGTACAGTGAGGGAATACAAATCAGTTACCAAGAATATATAGACAGAGAACAATGTGTCTGCAGAGATACAATCCGTCAGGGAGGCATTACATACAGAGATTGTGGGCTGGATTTTGTCTTGGGGTCGTGTAATCCGCATTTCGTGTTCCCCCCCGACTCCAGATTAATGTGGATGCCTGATGCAATTTTCACTTAATTGGGCAATTGAGCCAAGCAAGTCCTCCCAGGCAGTCTCTGAAGACATTCAATGCAGCAGCATCAGAGGCGACGTTCACACCTAATACTACTACTACTACCTTCATCACATCTCCGTTGTAATAGTGGACCTGCAGCCGATAGTCAGCTGTCCACTTGTGCTCCCACCAGGTTTCACTGGAGTGTTTCACACCAGGCGTGCTTCACGTCAGAAGAGGGTTAAACTAGCTACAGCGTTTCAAAATGGCATTACAGAGCCAATTTAGAGCTTGTTAAGGGCTTTAATGGCCTCTCCCGCCTCTTGGAGGCGGGACGGAGTCGGGAACCCCGCGACTGATTATGTCAAAATTGCGTGGAGGCGGAATGGAGTCGGGATGGGGTCGGAAACACCGACCCCGCAAATTTAACCCCCCACACGCCTCCAAACCCGACTACATGGGTCATTCAAAATCCAGCCCTGTATCTCTGCAGACACATTGTTCTCTGTCTATATATTCTTGGTAACTGATTTGTATTCCCTCACTGTACCTGACGAAGGAGCAGCGCTCCGAAAGCTCGTAATTTCAAATAAAACTGTTGGACTATAACCTGGCGTTGTGCGACTTCTCATTTTTGTCCACCCCAGTCCAACACCGGCATCTCCGCATCATGTAGGAGCGTCACAGCTTTGATTCCCGGTCTGTGCTTTTAGCTGATCTCAGCCATGGCAGCAGTTGGTTGCTACCAGTGGCCTCAGCACCCATGGCTGGGGAAGGGAGAAGCCAGCTAGAGTTTCCGTTCTTGATGATTGTCCATAAGCTCCTGCTGGAAAGAGCGTGTAACTCAGTTGTGATGTCGTCCCATGTAGAAAGCTTCTGATGCTGATTGTCTAGGCTCATACATGAAGAATAGTCAGTTGGGCAAGTTATCAGTGGACTCCCAGCAGCCATGGTACCATACCTGAACTAGACCCAACACCTTCAGGAAAGGAGGGAGTAAAGGGAACAAGATTGGCACAAAAATGTTTTTAGAAGAGAAATAACCTTAATCTGTGCAAGAGTGAAATACCATTACGTAAACTTGTCCAAATTCAACATGCTTGACACATGTCTCTTCAGGTACATCGTGGGATTTGTAAGTAAGGAGAAGGAACGTGCTTTGCTGAAGGATAAACCATCTGGCACATTTTTATTGAGGTTCAGTGAGAGCAGCAGGGATGGTGCCATTACTTTTACCTGGGTGGATCGATCTGAGAATGGTGAGGCAGTAATGAATTCTGTTTTGTTCCACAGGTCAACTCAGATCAGAGACAAAGGGCTGGATTTTGTCTTGGGGTCGGGTTGGGGTCGTGTCATCCGCATTTCGTGTTCCCCCCCCGCCCGACTCCAGATTAATGTGGATGAATGATGCAATTTTAACTTAATTGGGCAATTGAGTTGCAGCATGTGGGAACCCATGAACTAATTAGTGGTTTCAGTCTGAAAGTCGTCTCTGATGATGTCATCATTGCTGCTGCATTGCAGGTCAGAGACTGCCTGGCTTTTGCTGTGAGTGGACCTGGATGCGATGGAGAGAGAGAGAGAGAGAGAGAGAGAGATGTTTTTGCATCCAAGTCCTCTCTCACCAAATACCCTGCAGTCTCTGAAGACATTCAATGCAGTAGCATCACCTAATACTACTACTACCTTCATCACATCTCCGTTGTAATAGTGGACCTGCAGCTGATAGTCAGCTATCCACTTGTGCTCCCGCCAGGTTTCACTGGAGTGTTTCACACCAGGCGTGCTTCACGTCAGAAAAGGGTTAAACTAGCTAAACGTTTCAAAATGGCATTACAGAGCCAATTTAGGGCTTGTTAAGGGCTTTAATGGCCTCTCCCGCCTCTTGGAGGCGGGACGGAGTCGGGAACCCCGCGACTGATTTTGTCAAAATTGCGTGGAGGCGGGATGGAGTCGGGACCCCCGACCCCGCAAATTTAACCCCCCACACGCCTCCAAACCCGACTCCATGGGTCATTGAAAATCCAGCCCAAAGTTTTGTCATTTAAAATATATAAAACAATCGATTGGAAATATAACATGCTTCAAGATCAGTGGCATTATAAACTATAAACAGTCAGAAAGTCATGTCTTTCAGGCGTATCTGGAATAAAGAGATGGATGGTACACAATATGGAACAGTAAAGTGCACAGTTTATTGCATGAGTGGGCAAAACGTAACTCACAAGTCAAAAGCAAGTTATGTAGGTTTTCCTTATTGTGACATTGTGGTTCTACAGTATTCTCTGGCACCACAACTTTCCCACTGCATCCCAATGTTATTCAGTCTGTACATCGGTTACAAATTATGTGTCTGCATTAGATATTTGCTTGGGTTTAGCATCACAGGTCTCTCCCATAAGTGAATCCCATGCCCCTTATGATCAGGAGTTTACCTTTACTGCCCAATGTCTAGTAACGCAATAGCATGACCCGGAGGCCATAACAGTGGGACCCCCTCATCATATGAAGTGGACACTGTAATGCTGCACATGTCACTGTGCGCTTCTCCAATCTTCTGAGAGGCTGTTGACCACTTCAGTGAGACAAGGTCAATTACAAATCAATGAGCTGATTTATTTTACAAACAATTAGTGAATGAGCAGAGTAACACGTTAGTAAATCTCACCTTATTTCTGTAATATTCCTTGTAACATAGAAAATAACAAAGTACACCTCACTGTCCCTGTTGGTGAGCTAAATGCACTCCTCTGAGCAGAAGGTTCTTTGAAACTGTTTGGCCCTGAACGTAAAGAGAGCACCCTCGCTGTTTAGGTCTGACTTTTCTGGCTGCTCTAAATAGACTGTCCTTGACTACTCAATGAATGAGAGGCGATCTTATCGAAACATATAAGATTGTGAGGGGGCTTGATCGGGTGGAGGCGGGGAGGATGTTTCCACTGATGGGCGAGACTAGAACTAGGGGGCATAATCTTAGAATAAGGGGCTGCCGTTTCAAAACTGAGATGAGGAGAAACTTCTTCACTCAGAGGGTAGTAAATCTATGGAATTTGCTACCTCAGAGAGCTGTGGAAGCTGCGACATTAAATAAATTTAAAACGGAGATAGACAGTTTCCTAGCTGATAAAGGAATTAAGGGTTATGGGGAGCAGGCAGGGAAGTGGACGTGAGTCTAGGTTCGGATCAGCCATGATCCTATTGAATGGCGGAGCAGGCCCGAGGGGTCGTATGGCCGACTCCTGCTCCTACTTCTTTTTTCTTATATGCTCCTTTGTGTCTTTATTTCTTAGCTGGGCAGGAAGCCAAGGGCTTGATCTCAAACCCTCTTCCAGCTCTTCTGTCTGGGGTTGGCTTGCTGAACTGCCAATCCAACCAGCTATCACCCTCTTAGGCGAATACTCCCTGGCAGCTACCCCACCCCACCCCAGTGGGCTCGTATGAGTGGAACCATCCCAACTTAATAAGTGAGAGTGTTTACTGGAATGTCTAAATAAATGTCCATTGTATCGAGTTGAAGTAGTATATGGGAAACTCTATCCTGGGCAGATGCTTCAGCTCGGCCTAATACCTTAAGTGTTGAATCTTATTCTACCTCCCCAAGCACTGTATGTTATGGATTTAACATCGGAAGGTATATTTCCTGAGCCCTCAACCGCAACATGCGGTACCTCGCCACAGGTGAGGACTTGGAAAATCTGTCCTCTGGTGGAGAAATAATTACTTTGTATTAAAAGTATTTAATTTAATTGATGACTATTAACAAGTAAAGAAGGAACTTTAATGTTCCCCTTTTATGTCAGTCAAACTGGCTTTCACCTTTTTAACAAAAGTAACTGGTCACCATTCTGAAATTCTCCTAAACAGGAATTAAGCAGTAAACTCATATAATCATCCGGCACTCTATATTATGAATATTTATTAACATGGTTTAAAAGTTGTTTAAAAATGTGCCTACATTTGCCAGTGGGTATCATATAGAAATAAATTCCCCCCTTTCCACTTCAGTTCTGTACTGCAGACTGTGAATGTTGGCCTGGATTTTGCGTTGAGAATAACGGTGAAGCTAACCGCGCTCACCATTCTTATGGAGTAAATCAGACAGCAGTTAAATGTGGAAATCTGGAAATTGCCCTGTTACCCTGCTCCTCCACAGGCTGCGTTATAACAGTACCTCGCCAATAGACTTGGCATTGAAATCAGTGTAAGGGCGTGAAGTCGTGATACTTACCCACAGGTTACCCACTAAACACGGCAGAAAAAGTTAAGGCTGGTGCATTCAAGTGTAAGTGAATTTTTAACAGCGTGATAAGTCATAATTACTGTCAAAAACAACATCTCTGGCACTGAAAATTTAATTTTACAAGCGTGGAGTCTCATTCCTTCTGAATTTAATTAGTGTTAGAGATTTATACAAAAATTAATCCCATCTTTCTTTCCCTCTATTTCACTTTCTGTACATGATTTAAATCTAATTTATACTTTTTCTTTAATCATTCATGGGATGTGGGCGTGGCTGGCAAGGCCAGCATTTATTGCCCATCCCTAATTGCCCTTGAGAAGGTGGTGGTGAGCCGCCGCCTTGAACCGCTGCAGTCTGTGTGGTGATACTTCTTTGTAGCGGTTTTGGTACAACTGAGTGGTTTGCTGGGCCATTTCAGAGGGCAGTTAAGAGCCAACCACATTACTGTGGGTCTGGAGTCACATATAGGCTAGGTAAGGATGGCAGATTTCCTTCCTAAAGGACATTAGTCAACCAGATGGGTTTTTATGACAATCCGGTAGTTTCATGGTCACCATTACTAGTACGAGCTTTTTATTCCAGATTTAAGTAATTAACTGAATTTAAATTCCCCAGCTGCCAGTGGTGGGATTTGAATTCCTGTCTCTGGCTCATTAGTCCAGTAACATAACCACTATGCTACCGTACCCTGGTTGAGACTATGCGGCCCCGATCTTGGGCAGGTTGCGTAGGCGGGGGATGGAGTTTCAGTTGGCCATAAGTCTGGGTTTCCCCGCATGCTGTGGAATTTTGACTCCACAGCGTGCATATTTTTTTTTTGCCAGGATCCCCGCCCGCAAGTCAGCCTGATTGACAGGCTTGGCTTCCAGTCGGGCGGGGAGCCCACTGGAGCAGGCCGCTGCCGCAGGAAGGGAGCCTGCACCTGCTAATGGGAACTTGAACTTGCTTTACTTGTTCAACCTGTGCTCCAAATATGCAATCATGCATACTGTTCTTCGTCTCTGAATCCTCACTGTGTTGAAATCAAGACTCATCGCACTGCATCCTGTTCAAACTCATTCTTCCTCCAGACCTCAACCCTATGGGATTCTTTCCCTTCATCAGTCATCCCTCTCCTACAATCTACAGCTTTTAAAATATAGACTTGGTATCACCTAATCACAACATCGTTACTTACATGGTCTTCGCTCTTCAAATTTGCCAATATCTTGCACTTTTGGCTTTGGCCCTCCACCTCAGTTTCTAAGTTTAAAAAAAAAAGAATATATACATATATTAAAAAAATAGTAATCAGATTCAGATTACTGTTTAGCTAGCACATTTAAATATACCTAAAACATGGCGGCTACAGCTTTTGTTACCGGAACAAATGCAAAGCTTTTGTATTGCATTGTGTTTGCAATAACAGTTTTTTGGGAAAAGTTTAACAAATGAGTTTACTAGCTGGATTTCCTTACAGTTTGATATAAAAAGACCATCACCTTTGATACTTTTATTTCATTATATATTGGTCAAGAATCAGTAGCTACTTAGGAAGGATGTAAAGGCTTTAGAGAGGGTGCAGAAAAGATTTACAAGAATGGTTTCAGGGATGAGGGACTTCAGTTACGTGGATAGACTGGAGAGGCTGGGGTTGTTCTCCTTAGAGCAGAGAAGATTGAGAAGAGATTTTATAGATTTTTCAGAATCATGAGGGGTCTCAACAGTCGATAAAGAGAAACTGTTCCCATTGATGGAAGGGTTGAGAACCAGAGGACACAGATTTAAGGTGATTGGCAGAAGGTCCAAAGGCGACATGAGGGAAAACTTTTTTTCGCAGTGAGTGGTTAGGATCTGGAATGCACTGCCTGAAAGGGTGGTGGAGGCAGATTCATTTGTGGCTTTCAAAAGGGAGTTGGATAAGTACCTGAAGGAAAACAATTTGCAGGGCTACGGGGAAAGGGCGGGGGAGTGGGACTAGCTGAAGTGCTCTTGCAGAGAGCTGGCACGAGCTCGACGGGCCGAATGGCCTCCTACTGTGCTGTTGTGATTCTATAAACCTACTCAGATAAGTTAAACTCCCCATGGGAACAAAATGTTTTTACACTGTTGATGATCAGCATAATTACACTACAAACATACAGGAGGTGGCTAAGTACAGGTATTATTGTGCAGTATACTTAGATATGAGCTAAATAAATTGTGCCATTTCACAGAATAGGTAGAATATTTCATGAGCAATAAAAGGGCTTTCAACTATTTCCTGTGATGCTATTAGATTCTACAAAGCATGATTTAAACCCTACAGGATTAAAATTTTTCCATATGATCCTTTAGAATATGTTTTAAAAATGTACATGAATTTGATAGGATGGGATTGCAAGGTTGTAGTCAAATTTTTTTCAGTACTTTAATTTTTAATTCATTTTTTAAAAATGTCATGTTATGCAGAATAGTGTGCGCATAATGGTTATTCATTGTTATTTTAGGGGAAATGAAATTTCATTCGGTGGAACCTTACTCCAAGAGTCAGTTGTTAGCGGTTCCTTTGCCTGACATTATCCGTGATTACAAAGTAATGGTGGCTGAGAATATTCCCGAGAACCCACTGCAGTACCTATATCCTGATATTCCAAAGGACAAAGCTTTTGGGAAGCATTACAACAATAAGCCAAAAGAAGGTCAGTATAGCAATCTATGGTATATATTAAAAAAAAATTGTTCATTGTTCCTAATCTGTCATCAATTCACATTTAGCATACTGTAGTTGGGAAACAACCAAAACTTAGTCCCACAAAATTAGTAAATTGCAAGACAATGGGATTTACTCAGCAATAATGTATGTCATTATTTCCTTATAAATGTCGACTAATACCTTAACATCCCAG
Source organism: Squalus acanthias (assembly GCA_030390025.1). NCBI lineage: Eukaryota > Metazoa > Chordata > Chondrichthyes > Squaliformes > Squalidae > Squalus > Squalus acanthias. The sequence continues at coordinate 9,722,835 of CM059427.1, forward strand.
CTTTGCCTGATAGGTTTAATTGCTCTATAAAGACAGAAGACCCTCCATACAATTAAATTAAATCAATATCATCACAGTCTTGGATTATAACTTTATAAGTATACGGCTCTAAGATTTCTGATTGGGTTTGGACATAATAGAGGTTTTGTTTCTTCTGTGTGCTATTTTTAGTGTTTTGTTTAAAATTCCTGTCTGGGCTATTATAACAGTCTTTATTCTGTTAAAATAAATAGATTAATGACTGCATTAAACCAATGCAGACAGAATGCATTAAAAATAGCAGTGCGCTAATTAACATCATATAGTGCTAACTTTACCAGTCTGTAAAAGATATAGTTAGCCCCAATAAAACAACTAAAATATATATAACATACTGGAATTTATATTTTTTTTTAAACAGTCTCTGAACCCACAGAGACAGAGAAGAAAGGCTATATCTCCTCAAGGTTTATCCCATTCTCTGAATTGTAAGTATGCACAACCAATTAATTTGTTTTTACCAAAAATTGCTGTGTGTTGTATTGACTATTAATTTGTTGTATTTTTCAGTCCAAATGCTTCCACAGCTCCAGTTTCATCGTCCGACCTGCTTCCAATGTCACCAGGAGTATATGCTGAACTGAAACAGCAGCTAAGCCCAGCAGAAATTGAGACTGCTGTATGTTTTGAAGCGATGATTTGATTTGAAATTGACTTCCATAGCTCCTTTCACAATATCTCAAACAACAAACTCTGTATAAACCTACACATTTCTGATGGCATTTAATTTCAAGGGGACACAAAGAACTCTTCTGTAACAGTGTAATTACAATGTGGAAAACTAGGCAAGAATATGTTAGCATGATACTACAAATGACAGCAATGCAATATTGAGTAACTATGATTTGTTGCTATGTTACAGATAATAAGTTTCACTCTATAGTGCAATGAACATTTATCAGACCAAAGTTACAGTGCTGACTGCAGCTCACTGTGGTTGCCCTGAGCTTAGCAAGAAAGGAGTTCTATACATAAGCATTTGAACACCTGCACAGAGCTCCACACCATGGAAGGCTAATTTTTAATATTATGAGAGTGCAAACAGGAATGTTTCTTCTTCTCAACATTAAAACGAGTCAAGAGTAAGTTTGTAAAGTTCCCAGGAGGACCAACAGGTGAACTTGGCACTTTTAATATGTGGCCTCACACCAGGCTGGAGTTACGCTACACATACTGAAACATCCAAGAGACGTGAGCCTACCTATCGATCGTGATGTCATGCCTTCTGGTTTCAGTTTCAGGTTTCAGGTTTCAGGTCATCGAACCAATTCGCAAGCTATACTGCCACTTTCGTAGTGCCCATCAAAAACCACTTTATACTGACAACAGGATATAAGTATGATGGCTTATGTAGCAATAATGTTTACATTAACATTAAATCCTTCAGTTTGTCAACACACTTGTAACATACTAACATGGTCATAGGCAGTAACATAAAAAATGTAGTTACTTGATAGTGAAGTGAGTGGAAAAATAAAAGTTGAAATGTTGTTACATGCTTCTTCTGTCCCCATAAATAAAGTGCTAACAGAATCAGAATCATTACCTTAAAAACACAGTTGCGATTTGTATTAGTGCTATATTCATACAACGTGTCACGTTTGATTGTTAGCCTCTCTTCTGTAAGTTAGCATTCATAGATTTGGACACTATTGGTCCTTTATTAACATTTTAAAAGGATGATACAACAGTGCTATTGACTTTCACATCCTCTTTCCCCAGATTATATTTCTGTTCAGTATCTGTTAATTTTTTTTTTGTAAATGTTTTTCAAAAGCTATATTCTTTTTGGTGTCAGTTTTTAACTTATTACATACCTCAAGTTGAACTTTTTTAACAAAATACTTAAAAATCTAATATTGTTCGAAATATGCAGATCACTCACTTACGGATCAAACCCACTGAGATTCTAAAATAACACACTGCACATTGGGCTTTACCCAATAGCATCATTATTTCATATATAAGAAATGGCAAATGCTGTTTGAATGATTTATTTTTAAAAATATAAAGCCACTATTCACTAAATACTGGCAGTTTAATATCTCATTGAAACTGTACATTTCAAATATCTGGTTTGTGCTATGTGCACACAACTGCTCCGACTAAGAATTTATGGAAGATAATTTGAGATTAGGTGACATTAAAGGCTAGACATACCTTCTCTACATTTACTCTTGATTGATAATATGGTTAAAAAGTAGATAATATGGTAAAATTTACTCTGTAAATTATCTTTGTATATATTTTTTACACATTTTTCTAAATACCAGTAATACAATTTAATTAATTTTGCACTTTGAAGGTTTTTTAAAAAAAAATTATGTCTGTCATATAATGATTACAATGATCAGCATATCCTTTATTTAATATTACACAAACCTGAATGGAAAGCATAGGAAACAGACCTGCTTTAAATTTACTGCGTACTGTTATTACAATTGTTTATGAATTTCTATGGGTGGCATAATTATGATTAGAAACATTTATTATTGAATTATAAATGTTGAATCACTTTGTACTGCTTATTTGTTGAACGTTATGCTTGACGTTAGTATTATACTCTATTCATAAATAAATTGACTAAAGCCATTTAAAAGATTCAAGTTAAATTTCCTCTAAAAAGGAATTTTGGACTAGAATTTATTTTTTGAGTGATTTCAGTATTTAAATTGTTAAGAACTAACAGGACTGAATGATTTCAAGTTACATTGTTGTTAAACACATCCTGGATCATGTGATGTTAGTGACTCATGAGATGACAAAAATAGGCCAGATTTTGTTGAAAAAATAACTGCATCTGAATGACGCACGCCGTTATTAATGCACAAATCGAACAGCTAGTTGTGGCGAGGAAGAGCTACACCGTGAATTGCCACAAGTTTCTGGTGAAAACTGCATCTTAACCACCCCGTGATTTTCATTAAATTGCTGCATTTGCACATTAATTACCCAGTAAACTCACCATAGAAAGTTAAGTCTTGTAATCAACGGTGTAAGTACCCTTAACAACATTTAACAATGTGATAATTGGTAAAAACTGCCAATCAACCTCTCTTGCCCATAAAGTAAAAAATTATAAGTGTGGAGTCTCATTCCTTCAGGTTGTGAATTGTTTTAGGAGATGTAAAAAAAAAAATGTTCTTACTTTTCCATTCTGTCTCTTTTTTTCTCTCAATCTAATCTTTCCCTCTATTTCTTTTTCTGTACCTGATTTGACATTGAATTAACCTACTCTAATTCACCCTCCTTCACAGTCCTTCCTCTGTTTATTTCTGAATCCTCTAATCACATTGCTTAAAGAGATACACTGTCCCGTTGTTCACCGGATGCCCTGTTGCCCTCGCTGCCCTGTTATTAGCTCACTTCCAGCAACTTTATGGGCAAAATTTTTAACACCTATACATTTACAAACAAGTCTAACTAACTGGGCACGGTGCGAGATGCCTCACTCCAGCAAAATTTGGCCCAATAATAATGAAAACAAAATCTATCCTTCCATAGCATAGGCATATGCATTTCCATATGAATTTATAATAAAGCACACAATCGAAACCCATACTAACAACAAAAAATACTTTTTGAAAGAGTAGCAATGTCAGTAAATCCACTAAGCACTATTCAAGGAATTAAGATATTAAGAAAATGCTTTACATCGCTGGTCAAGTGGAAACTTAACCTGCGTGTGAAAAAATCAAACCCAGATAACAGATATTTTAAATTTAATAAGGCATACTATAAAGTTCATATGGACACACCCTCCTTTTAGTCTAGTTTGTTTTGCCAGCAGTTGGGATCATGGTGGATATTCAGGCCCTGAAGTTCCGTGAGGATTCTACTAGTCTTTCACTGTAATGTCCTTTTACGCTGTTTCCCTGGAGTTTCTGTCGGTCTCCTACCACAGCTACAGCAGGAAACTGATAGGAACCCCATGGAATTTCAGGACCTTACTGTTAAGATACTGTAGGTAATGTTTGTTTTTGTTACGATAACTATTTCTCAAGTGATAATCCACAGTTGACTACATGGAAGTAACTTTATCAGAATATATTAGATGATTTATAGTGCAATAAATGATATTTACTGAAATTAAAAGTCAATTAAAGAATTAATAGATCATAGTTAAATATATATCAACTATTAAATGATTTTGCTCCATGAAGTATTTGTAATGACCATTGTCAGTTTTTATTGTCGCTTTAAAAACCCAGAATTTTACAGTTCAGTTTTTATTTTTAGAGTTAAGAACTGGGACAAAATCATGCAGAGTAAATTGGAATCCAAGTAAACAGATTAAATTCATTGAACATCAGTTTTTATTTGGAACATCATCAAAATTCAAGAAAACAAACAAGAGCCTAAAAAGAAGGCACAGTTAAGCTAAATATAATTATTTGCAGAATTTGCACTGGCTGTCTGAAACAGCTATCCATTTAGTACCGTTCCCCTGCCCTTAACTCATACCCTTTTAAATTCATTTCAAATATGTATTAATTTCCCTTTAAAAATAATTATGGATTCTGTATCAAATTTAAAAATAACTTCTCCTCCCCTCTCAATTTGTTCTTTTGGCAACGATCTTAAATTTATACCCTCCGGTTACCAACTCACTGACCAATGGAAGTAGCTTGAGCTGGACTGCAAACAAATCATTTTTAACCGTCTAAAGGAACATGCCCTAAAGTATCTGATCATTCTAGCTTCTTTATCTTTATTTGTGATGCGGAGATGCCGGTGTTGGACTGGGGTGGACAAAAATGAGAAGTCGCACAACACCAGGTTATAGTCCAACAGTTTTATTTGAAATTACGAGCTTTCGGAGCTCTGCTCCTTCATCAGGTACAGTGAGGGAATACAAATCGGTTACAAAGTATATATAGACAGAGAACAATGTGTCTGCAGAGATACAATCCGTCAGGGAGGCATTACATCAAAGACACAGCAGAGTACAGCTAAGACAATGAGGTGGGGCCACAGGTTTATTTGTGGCTGCTTTTTGTAAAGAAGGTTCACATGGATCGTTTATTTAAATTAGTCAACCTCAAACCTTTTCCTAATCAGCACAATCAGCATAACACAAACTACCTATTGTTTGGCACTATTTGTGAATCCTACTCAAACAGGCTACAAAGATGCCTGATTAGGGAAACTGAAATGCAGTTTCATTATTATAAAAAATCCTTCTGCTGGTTTATCTAATGTAAGACTAGGCACCTCATTCATTTCTCATAACATTAATGGAGAAAACTGTTAGCTAAAATTAAAGCTCATGGAATTGAAGGCAAATTATTCACCTGGTTAGGAGATTGGTTAGGCGGTCGAAGACAGAGCGTAGGTAATGTGGATAAACAGAGGATCCAATTTGCACTCAGCAAGCTCTCTCAATCAGCAATGAGATAAATAACCAGATATCCTGCCTTGGTGATGCTGGTTGAAAGATAAATATTACCCAGGACAACGCTTGCTTCTTCAAATAGTGTCCCTGGATTTTTTACAACCATCTGAACAGGTAAGTAGAGTCTCAGTTTACCACCTCATCTGAAAGGCAGCACCTCCAATAATGTAACACTTCCACGATACTGCCCTTAAGTATTAGCCTAGATCATATACGCAAGTAACTGAAATGGGACATGAACCCACAACTTTCTGACTCAGGCAAGAGTGCTTATGTTTCTAATGTTTTGTGTTTTTGTTTCGAATATTAAAGCAGCTATAGTATAAGTGTCATTAAACATAAAAAATATTGAATACATATAAAAGTATGATGACTTAAAACCACAAGTAACTGTTTCAGTAGTTTTAAATATTGGTCTAATCTGTTCAATAATCACTGGTGTCTTATCTTTGGTTAATGCAAAGTGACTTAAATAAACAAAAGCGCAACTACAGTTCAACAGCAGAAATGAAATTGAAACAAGAAACCTCCAGCAGAGAGATAGGAAACTATACAAGAGGGCACTGAAAAGCTGGGAGGGAAGGGAGAATAAGAGGAAAGTAAGTGGAAGAGAACCAACAATACAAGAAATAGTGAGACACTATTGGTTGGTGAATTGGTAAAAGTAATTTTCCCCCAATTCCGACCTGAAAATGGAGAATTCTCTCTGATCTGTATGGATCCCAAGATGCACATGCACGCATGATGACAATTGTGCATAATGTGCAGCATGTACCTCAAACAACATGTGATGCTGTCATAGAAACATAGAAGATAGGAGCAGGAGTAGGCCATTTGGCCCCTCGAGCCTGCTCCGCCATTCGATGAGATCATGGCTGATCATCCAAACTCAGTACCCTGTACCTGCCTTCTCCCCATATCCCTTGATACCTTTAGCTTTAAGAAATATATCTAACTCATTCTTGAATATATTTAATGACTTGGCCTCAACTATCTTCTGTGGTAGAGAATTCCACAGGTTCACCACTCTCTGGGTGAAGAAATTCTTCCTCATTTCTGTCCTAAATGGCTTACCCGTTATCCTTAGATTATGACCCCTGGTTCTGGACTCTCCGACCATCGGGAACATTTTTCCTGCATCTAGTTTGTCCAGACCTGTCAGAATTTTATATGTTTCGATGAGATCCCCTCTCATTCTTCTATACTCCAGCGAGTATAAGCCCAATCGACCCAATCTCTCTTCATATGTCATTCCTGCCATCCCAGGTATCAGCCTTGTGAATCTTCGCTGAACTCCTTCCATGGCAAGAACATCCTTCCTCAGATAAGGCGACCAAAACTGCACACAGTACTCAAGGTGTGGTCTCACCAAGGCCCTGTACAACTGCAGCAGGACATCCCTGTTCCTATACTCAAACCCTTTCGCTATGAAGGCCAACATACCATTTGCCTTCTTCACCGCCTGCTGCACCTGCATGCTTACTTTCAGCGACTGGTGCACAAGGACACCCAGGTCTCGTTGCACTTCCCCTTCTCCCAATCTATTGCCATTCAGATAATAGTCTGCCTTTCTGTTTTTGACACCAAAGTGGATAACCTCGCATTTATCCACGTTATATTGCATCTGCCACTAATGTCACTGTCACTGTCACTAACGCAATACACATACATCCTTGGGCTTGATTTTTAAAACTAATTTCTTGCAGTGTGTAAGTAACTTATGCTGAAGTAACAAGCTGCAGGAGTACTTCTTAAACAAATCCATACAAATTGGCTTGGATTTTAAACCAGAATGTCATTGCAGGAGTTTGAAATAAGTGAAGTTTTATGCTTTTATCTTATTTGATAAAGAACAGTATACTGATTTGTTAAATACCAAGGTTAAATTCCCCTGGACCTGGTGACCTACATAAGAACATAAGAACATAAGAAATAGGAGCAGGAGTAGACCAATCGGCCCCTCGAGCCTGCTCCGCCATTCAATGAGATCATGGCTGATCTGATCCAACCTCAACTCTAAAGAACACAAGAAGCAGGAGCAGGACCAGGCCACTCGGCTCCGCCACCCACAGGGCCTTGACCGATCCGAACTCAAACTCATGTCCAATTTCCAGCCCGCTCCCCGTAACCCCTGATTCCCTTTACTTCTAGGAAACTGGTCTATTTCTGTTTTAAATTTATTTAATGAAGTAGCTTCCACAGCTTCCTGGGGTAGCAAATTCCACAGACCCACTACCCTCTGAGTGAAAAAGTTTCTCCTCATCTCAGTTTTGAAAGAGGAGCCCCTTATTCTAAGATTATGTCCCCTAGTTCTAGTTTCACCCATCATTGGGAACATCCTCACCGCGTCCACCCTGATCAAGCCCCTTCACAATCTTATATGTTTCAATAAGATCGCCTCTCATTCTTCTGAACTCCAATGAGTAGAGTCCCAATCTACTCAACCTCTCCTCGTATGTCCACCCCCTCATCCCCGGAATTAACCGAGTGAACCTTCTTTGTACTGCCTCGAGAGCAAGTATGTCTTTTCTTAAGTATGGACACCAAAACTGTATGCAGTACATCTTAGAGTTCTAAAAGAGGTGGCTGCAGAGATAGTGGATGCATTGGTTGTGATCTTCCAAAATTCCCTAGATTCTAGAACAGTCCCAGCGGATTGGAAGGTAGCAAATGTAACCCCGCTATTCAAGAAAAGAGGGGGGAAACAGGCCTGACATTAGTTGTCGGGAAAATGTTGGAATCTATTGTTAAGAAAGTGGTAACAGGGCACTTAGAAAATCATATTATGATTAAGCAGAATCAATATGTTTTTATGAAAGGAAATTGTGCTTAATAAAATGTTTTGCATTTTTTGAGGATGTAACTAGCAGGGTAGATAAAGGAGAACCAGTGGATGTAGTATATTTGGATTTCAAAAAGGCATTCGATAAAGTGCCACACAAAAAATGTTGTTAGGCAAGATAAGGGCTGATGTGGTTGGGGATAATATATTAGCTTGGATAGAGGATTGGCTAACTGACAGAAAACAGAGAGTAGGGATAAACGGGTCATTTTCAGGTTGACAGGCTGTAAATAGTGGGGTGTCGCAAGGGGTTCCCCCAGGTCGGGAAGCCTGCACATCGAAACGAAAAATGGGGATAATCCTATTTTCTGCCTGTTAACTACCTGGAGGAGTCCGTGTTTCATATATATACGGAGTGTGAGAGGTTGCAGCCCCTCTTTCATTACTTGAAGGGGCTGCTCCTCAATTTTTGGTTGCACTTCAGCCCCACGCTCCTGATCTACGGTCACCCGGTGCGGAGGGGAGCGGGCAGGTCGGAGGACCTCCTCGTGGGACTGCTCCTGGGCCTGGCCAAGAAAATTGAGAGGTCGCACAACACCAGGTTATAGTCCAACAGTTTTATTTGAAATCGAGCAATCGATAGCTCCGAAAGCTTGTGATTTCAAATAAAACTGTTGGACTATAACCTGGTGTTGTGCGACCTCTCAATTTTGTCCACCCCAGTCCAACACCGGCATCTCCGCATCCTGGCCAAGAAAGCCATTAACTGGTCTGGGCAGCGGGCGGTCGAGGGGGTCGTTCGGCCCAATTGCCTGCCTCTCTTCCGCGGCCACGTTCGCGCCCGGGTGGCCCTGGAGATGGAGCACGCGGTGTCCGCCGGCACGCTTGAGTTTTTCCGCGACCGGTGGGCGCCGCGGGGACTGGAGTGCATCGTCACCCCGGGCTACCAAATTTTAATTTACATAGATACATAGATACATAGAAGATAGGAGCAGGAGTAGGCCATCCGGCCCTTCGAGCCTGCTCCGCCATTTAATGAGATCATGGCTGATCCTCCAATTCAGTATCCCGTCCCCGCCTTCTCTCCATAACCCTTAACCCCTTTTGCCTGTAGAAATATATCTAATTCCCTCTTAAATATATTTAATGAGCTGGCGTACACTGCCCTCTGTGGCAATGAGTTCCACAGGTTCACCACCCTCTGAGTGAAGAAATTCCCCCTCATTTCTGTCCTAAATGGTTTAGCCCTTATCCTTAAATTATGTCCTCTAGTTCTGTTCTCACCCGCCAAGGGAAACATTCCTTCTGCATCTAGTCTGTCTAGACCTGTCAGAATTTTATACACTTCTATGAGGTCACTCTCAATCTTCTAAACTCCAGTGTGTACATACCTAAACTACATAGTCTCTCCTCATAGGTCAATCCCGCCATTCCTGGTATCAGCCTGGTGAATCGCCGCTGCACCCCCTCCATGGCAAGAACATCTTTCCTCAGATGAGGCGACCAAAACTGTACACAGTACTCGAGGTGTGGTCTCACCAGTGCCCTGTACAGCTGCAGCAAGGTATCCCTGTTCCTGTATTCCAACCCTTTTGCTATGAAGGCCAGCATACCGTTTGCCTTCTTGACCGCCTGTTGCACCTGCATGCTCGCCTTCAGTGACTGGTGTACAAGAACACCCAGGTCTCTCTGTACTTCCCCCTCTCCCAATTTATTGCCATTTAAATAATAATTTGCCCTCCCGTTCCTGCACCCAAGGTGGATAACTTCGCACTTGTCCACATTATAGTGCATCTGCCATTTATCCGCCCAATCACCCAGTCTGTCCAAATCGCTCTGGAGCTTCCTGGTCTCCTCCTCTGAGCCCACCCCCCCTCCTAGTTTAGTGTCGTCTGCAAATTTGGAAATGCTGCATCCGACTCCCTGATCCAGGTCATTAATGTAAATTGTGAACAGCTGGGGACCCAGGACAGATCCCTGTGGTACCCCACTTGTTACTGCCTGCCATTCAGAAAATGAGCCGTTTATTCCAACTCTCTGTTTTCTATCTGACAGCCAGTTCTCTATCCACGTCAATACTTTCCCCTTTATCCCATGAGCTTCAATTTTCCCTGCTAATCTTTTATGTGGGACCTTATCGAAGGCCTTTTGGAAGTCCAGGTACACCACATCTACTGGCTCTCCCCCATCTATTTTACCAGTTACTCCCTCAAAAAATTCCAATAGATTAGTCAAGCACGATTTACCCTTTGTAAATCCATGTTGACTCTGTCCTATCCTGTCCCCATTTGCTAAGTGCTCCGCTATTTCATCCTTAATGATGGACTCCAGCATTTTGCCCACAACTGATGTAAGGCTTACAGGTCTGTAATTACCTGCTTTTTCCCTACCCCCCTTTTTGAATAGTGGGGTAACGTTAGCTACCCTCCAATCCATGGGCACTGTTCCCGAGTCTAATGAATTCTGAAAAATCATACTTAGTGCATCCGCTAATTTGTTAAGTTTCATTTCAGGTTTTTATTGATTTACAGTTAATTTGGTTTTTGTGCCCAATAAAAAAAGTACACACTGGACCCCCCGCTGTGCATTTTCCGGTCGGCAATTGGTGCAGCCGCCGACGCTGACCAAAGCTGGCTCCTCCCCGCTTCCTGCAGCCTTGCGCCGCGTTACTTTCGATTCTCGCTTTCCTGCCACTCGTGCCTCAGTTCTTGTTTTGTAACTTCTCGGAAACCACGTGGCGCCCTTCCCGCAGCCTCCCCCCGCCTGTCGGGCCCGCCTGGCTCTTCCCCGCCGCGCGGAGGGAGGGAGGGAGAGCCGGCGCCGCAACAGCGGGCAGCGCTGACGTCACCGCGTGCCGCTGTCCCTAGCCCCGCCCCGCGCTCCCGCCCGGCGGCCCCGCCTCCGCCGCGCGCCCATTGGCTCTTCTGCGAGTGCGGGCCGGCGGTTGGTGGGATGACACGTCAATCAAGGCCCAACGTTGCTACAGTGTGGCGGCGGGGGTGGGATTCCCCCGACACTTTTCCTTCCGCGTTCACTTTAAGCGGCTGGATCGCAGCTTGAGTTTCATTGCTCCAGTTGGACGCGGCGACGCTGGGCGTTTTGCTTTTTATTTTTATCGACATCGGGCACTTGACTCTCATTGATCTGGTCCGGGCTGGTGTTGTCCTCCCCTGCAATACAGGTGGGTGTGTGTGTGTTGAGCCGACCAGGTAACAGCGCTGCAGCGATCAGACAAAAGTAGCAGTAGTGATGGTTAATAGTGGGATCGTTTGACTCAGATTTTGTCATTTACAGAGTCGGCTCGCCTTCAGGACCAGCTTTTCAATTTTTTTAATATGTAAGTAGTGTAGTATTAAGGACATCGTGGGATTAAAAAGTGAGAGGGAGACCAAAATCTGAAATAATAACAAACATTTAAAAATGCAAGTACATATGTCAGGATCTGAACAGAGAAGAAACGGTTTAATGTGGGTAGAAAGTTCTGCTAAGTCTTGTGTCAGCCAATGGCTCAATGGGTAGCACCCTCGCCTCTGAGTCAGACGGTTGTGGCTTCAAGTCCCCACTCCAGAGACTTGAGCACAAAAATCTGTACCTGTACCTGAAGAAGGAGCAGCGCTCCGAAAGCTCGTAATTTCAAATAAAGCTGTTGGACTATAACCTGGTGTTGTGCGACTTCTCATTTTTGTCCACCCCAGTCCAACTCCGCATCACAAAAATCTAGGCTGACACTCCAGTGCAGTGTTGAGGGAGCGCTGCACTGTCTGAGGTGCCGTCTTTCAGATGAGACGTTAAACCGAAGCCCCGTCTGCTCTCCCAGGTGGACGTAAAAGATCCCACGGCACTGTTTTGAAGAAGAGCAGGGGAGTTATCCCCGGTGTCCTGACCAATATTTATCCCTCAATCAACATAACAAGAACAGATTATCTGGTCATTATGACGTTGCTGTTTGTGGGAGCTTGCTGAGCGCAGATTAGCTGCTGCGTTTCCTACATTACAACAGTGACTACACTTCAGAAAGTACTTCATTGGCTGTAAAGCGCTTTGGGACGTCTGGTGGCCGTGAAAGGCGCTATATAAATGTAAGTCTTTTTCCTCTTTCTTTTCTCTCCTGGATTGGAGCAATCACTGAGTCAGGCAATATGAGGAACCAGAATGAAGGTGACACAAGCAAAGTGAATTGAGTGATGGGTTCATCCAGTGATCATCATCTAGCCTATTTGGGGGTGGCGGGGTAACAATGATAATCTAGCTCTATTGCCCCAACAGTGTGTTATACTTAAAGTTTTTATAATTTATTCAAACTGCCCTGACTGTTAGAATGCCTTTCGCAGTGCAAACACTGCTTATCACAAGTGTGTAATTATTTATGGTTTTGGAACTGTTGCAACCTCTGCTGAGATTTTCAAATTAACTTAAACAAAATACTTCTTTCTTAAGAAACAGATCATATTCTCATGGTCTGTATTGGAAATAAGTGGATTGTTAAGGAATCCAGATTGTGTTTTGGGAAAGGCTTTTGGCTTTTTCAGTGAAAAATACTGACTGTCTTGGATTGTTTAAAATAAAATTCAAAGCTTCATTCCAACTCAGGTTTCCCTTTCCCTTGTAATCCTCTCCTTACTGTAGCTCAAATGGAGAGGTACAGTATTTTGAAGGATTTGTGTAGAACATGTCAAAACCAAAAGTTTGGGTTTGGTACATGGAGAATATACTGTGCTCCGCAGAGTAATGTGTTAAATTCAATAACATATATAGCGCCTTTAACATAGGAAAATGTCCAAAAGTGCTTCACAGAAGTTTTATAAAACAACATTTGATACCGAGCCACATAAGGAGATATTGGGGCAGACACAGGAGGTTTTAAGGAGCATCTTAAATGAGGAAAGAGAGGTGGAGAGGTTTAGGGAGAGAATTCCAGAGCTATGGGCCTTATTGGTTGAAGGCACGGCCACCAGTGGTGGAGGGGTTAAAATCGGGGATGCTCAAGAGCCAGAAATAGAGGAGCGCAGATATCTCGGAGGATTGTGCGGCTGGAGGCGATTGCAGAGATAGGGAGCGGCGAGGCCATGGAGCGATTTGAAAACCAGGATGAAAATTTTAAAATCGAGACATTGCTTAACCGGGAGCCAATGTAGGTCAGCGAGCACAGCGGTGATGGGTGAACGGGACTTGGTGCGAGTTAGGACACGGGCAGCCGAGTTTTGGATAACCTCAAGTTTACGTAGGGTAGGATGTGGGAGGCCAGCCAGGAGTGCATTTGAGTAGTTCAAGCTGATCTGAATGTTGGAGGTAAATTCGAGTGAGTGTCAGAAATGCAGATATATATCATCATAGATGGTGTCTGAGCTATTTACAGGGTTTGGATATATTAAATAGTTTGAGTTTTAACTTTTTGTCCTGTTTCCACTGAGATTTTATCAATAAATTGTTAATTACTGTGTCATAAGCCATTGTGTGGAAAATTGTGAAGATATGGTACTTGTATATTTAATAGAAATACTGCTGTGAAGAACAATATACTACATAGAACTATGTGATATGATTTATATCCCTTAAGTGTCCTCACTCACGCCAAGTCCCGTTCACCCATCGCCCCTAAGTGAGCTGACCTTAATGAGCAACCAATACAAATCAATAAACTGGTCTTCAAAATGCTAAATTTGTGTTGTTCTTTGCAAATATGATCTGCAATGCTGGGCTGGCTGGAACAATCTTGCCTGTAATGGCCCAGTTGTATAGTAGTTTGCGTCCATGCAAAAGCCACAGCATAACTTGGAAATGCAATCACCACATGTTTTGGCGAGTTGTGTACGAACAAGTCGAAAGTTTAAAAGCAAACTTTGAGTGCACTAAACTTTTTTTTAATTGGTAGTTAAGGGCCTTAGCAAAGGGTAATGCAGACCTAGTAGTTTTAGTAGTAAATTAAATGTTAACCTGCTGTATAAGAGCATCAATTGCATATTTTCTCAAATCCAAGTATTTCTAGGTGGTTGGTTGCATGGCAATATCCTGAAAATGATCCCATCAGCATTAAGGTATGTAGTTTCTTGTGTAATTTCGGTGGACGGTGCTAGCACTAAGGCAGCAGTATCTGCTGACCAGGGTAGGAGATCAACTTTTCCCAAACAGCTAATATCTTGTGTTATGTTGGTGTGTTTTTTTGAATCATAAATATCTTCCTCAAGTTTAGTGTCCCAACCGCTCCCATATGCGAACCATCGCTCAATATTTAGATAAATGGGTCAAACAGAGAACCCTCATCACTGTATTACTGTTATATAGGTTGCCCTCAATTTTCTTGAGTTGAAAAGGCAGAACAATAAATACTATTGGACTGTGGTGCGACATGAATGAAGTATTTTGGCTTGGTGGCTGTCCTTTTAAACTCTGGTCACTTTACATAAGAGTTTCTGCACAGTGAGTTGCACCGTTATGCCAGTGGAAAAAAAACTTACGCCTTTCGGTGGTCTGGAGAGGTAGTTACATAATTTGCATACCTATTGGATTAAAGCAGGTATAATTAGCTGCTGTTTACAGAAACTAGGAGTGTAGCCTTTAAAATGACAGTTCAGCCTGCACATTCGAGCAGCAGACTGGGCGACAAATTAAGAAAGGAAGGGTGCTTGGTTTACTTGTTTGAGTTTCCGATAACTTTGCTGCACACCTCGTCAATCGTTGCATTGTGCTTTTCAAGAATTCTGTCTACAGCAGGAGCACGACGTGGCCAGACAGGGCAGCAGAGCATGGCACCAAGCAGAAGAACAACACGGAACTTTACCAACTTAGACTTCCATGACCTCCTGAAGGAAATTGGGAAGTCGGTGGGAACAGACTCCTGAGTGCCAGCAAGCCGGCCAGAAAAATCACATGTGCCTAATTATTATCGTGGCTTTATACAAGAACTAAAGTTGAATTGTAGTTCTGGCTTTCATGAAAGTAATGCTGAAATTCGGTAATCCTATAGAAGCATTTGGCTGTGTCTATAAACTGCCTGAAATTCCTCATGATTGGATTGAGAGTGTGTTATTTGTGGCGTTATAAATAGAAGTTATGCTAAACCTGTATCAAACCTTGGTTAGACCACACTTGGAGTACTGCGTGCAGTTCTGATCGCCATATTATAAAAAGGATATAAAGACACTGGAGAGGGTGCAGAGAAGATTTACAAAGCTGATACCAGAAATGTGAGGGTATACATATCGGGAAAGGATGAACAGGCTGGGTCTCTTTTTCTCTTGAAAAAAGAAGGTTGAGGGGTGACCTAATTGAGGTCTTTAAAATTATGAAAAGTTTTGATCAAGTAGATACAGAGATTGTGGGGAAGAGAATAACTAGAGGCCACCAATATAAGATAGTCGCCAAGAAATTCAATAAGGGAATTCAGAAGAAACTTCTTTACCCAGAGTGGTGAGAATGTGGAACTCGCTACAATAGGGAGTGGTTGAAGCAAATAGTATAGATGCATTTAAGGGGAGGCTGGACAAGCATATGAGGGAGAAGGGAATAGAGGGTTATGCTGATAGATTTAGATGAGGAAAGACAGGAGGAGGCTCGAGTGGAGCATAAACGCTGGCATAGACTGGTTGGGCCGAATGGCCTGTTTCTGTGCCGTATATTCTATGTAATCCGATGCAAGTCATCTGATGAATTGATTTACTTTGAACATGTCTGAAACAAATTATTTCTGTTGATTGGATCTTGTTTGACGATGTTCTCTGATGCGCTATTTTCCTCCATTCAGAGTAGATGAGCAAATGCAATCTATTTCCCCTAGCCTGTCCTTTCCCCTGGTCTACTGGACATACCAAGGGGCAGGAGCAGCAGCAGCAATCTGCAAAGCTTGAGTTCCCATGGGCCGTGCAGCTAATCAGAGTCGGGATTGCCTTTTAACTGTCTTATCTAGTTGGGCAGTGGAATCCCACAAGCTTCAGTCGGATGCCTCCACTTTGAAAAGGCACACTCACCGCTGAAAGTGACGGTGACCCACTCATTCTTTTTTTTAAATATATTCATTCCTGGGATCTGGGTGTCGTTGGCAAGGCCAGCATTTATTGCCCATCCCTAATTGCCCTTGAGAAGTTGATGGTGAGCTGCCTTCTCGAAACGCTGCAGTCCGTGTGGTGAAGGTACTCCCACAGTGCTGTTAGGGAGGGAGTTCCAGGATTTTGACCCAGCAATGATGAAGGAACGGCGATATACTTCCAAGTCAGGATGGTGTGTGACTTGGAGGGGAACTTGGAGGTGGTGGTGTACCCATGCACCTGCTGCTCTTGTCCTTCTAGGTGGAAGAGGTCGTGTGTTTGGGAGGTGCTGTTGAAGAAGCCTTGGTGAGTTGCTGCAGTGCATCTTGTAGATGGTACACACTGCAGCCACGGTACGCTGGTGGTGGAGGGAGTGAATGTTTAAGGTGGTGGATGGGGTGTCAATCAAGCGGGCTGCTTTGTCCTGGATGGTGTTGAGCTTCTTGAGTGTTGTTGGAGCTGCACTCATCCAGGCAAGTGGAGAGTATTCCATCACACTCCTTACTTGTGCCTTGTAGATGGTGGAAAGGCTTTGGGGAGTCAGGAGG
Organism: Squalus acanthias; assembly: GCA_030390025.1. Taxonomy (NCBI): domain Eukaryota; kingdom Metazoa; phylum Chordata; class Chondrichthyes; order Squaliformes; family Squalidae; genus Squalus; species Squalus acanthias. The sequence goes on from CM059427.1 coordinate 9,739,620, forward strand.
TGAGACACTTGCCGCAGAATACCCAGCCTCTCACCTGCTCTTGTTGCCACAGTATTTATGTGGCTGGTCCTGTTAAGTTTCTAAGGATGTTGATGGTGGGGGATTCGATGATGGTAATGCCATTGAACGTCATGGGGAAGTAGTTAGATATAGGACAGAGCAGGACTCCATGGAATAAGCAGTCTGGAAAAGAAAGTCCACAGGCCCATACCACAAATGCCAAAGTGCAAACTCTACTTCATGATCTTTTGTGTTGCTCGCAGCGGTGCCTGAGAGATTAATCTATTCCAGGAGACTTCTGGATAATCCAGGAGGGTTGGCAAACCTACTTGAATTTAAAGTGCTGTGGACCCCAAAGCTTGGCTCCCATGGTTCACTGTTTGGAATTAACTGAAATGAAGCTATGTTTAGCTCTTAAACGCAGAGTTTTAGAGGCAGCAATTGCACCTCTTTGTGGCCAGTTTCCTGGAGGATACCAGGGGAGGCAAAAAGGATCAGTTTCACAGCGCTATGTCCCGTGCCCCAAAGAGGCCTGAAATACATTTAACACCATATTGGATTTTTCAGGTGTCCCTAGCAGCCAACCAAAATGGGCATTACTCCCTTTATTAATAAATGCAAGGGGCCTTACGCCTATTTTAGGGCCCTTCCTGAAATTGAGCTGCCTTGTGTTTTTATTAAAAAAAAACACTTTTTTTCATGTGGAGCCACAAGGAGCAGGACTGCTCCTCCTGGCTCCACAGCATTCCTGAGGGTCGTGATCGTGCCCCTCAGACGGCCCAAACTGGGCGCTACAATCGGGCAAGCTGCCTCTGGAGGTGCAACAGGCACTTGCAACTCACCCCAATTATTCAGTTGAGGCCCAAGGCCCAGTTTTGATTGGGCCTCGGGCTGACCTCTTTGGGTGCAGGCATTGTTCCTTGTGCCCATTTGGTGTTAGAAACTGGCAAAAAAAAAAACAATTTTGCCCCATTAGTTTCCAAGCTATGGTGGGTTAGGTAGAAAGAACTTGCATTTACATAGCACTTTTGCAACCAATGAATTACTTTTGAAGTGCAGTCACTTATGTAGGCAACGGAAGCAGCCAATTTGCGTGGAACAAGGTCCCACAAATAGTAAATGAGATGAATGCTCCCTCTTCCCTCTGATCAGTGCTGGCCCAGCCATGTGGAGAATGCCCTGCTCTTCTTTAAATAGTGGCATGGAATTGTTTTTTTTTTTAAATAGCTGGCAGGTGGGGCCGCAGTTTAATGCCTCGTCTAAAATATGGTATCTTTAACAATACACTAAAATACCAGCCTAGATTATTTCCTTGAGTTCTGAAGCAAGACTTGAACCCACAACCTTCTAACCTATAGGTGAGATGCTGACCCTGACATCTGCCCTCCTTTTTTTAATTGCAGTACCTGACGTTTCAATTATATGTTGTTTAGATCCAGATGTAGTTGCCTTTTTATATATCTATCCTATAATTTATTACTTTATTGCAGAAATTGTAAGACCACTCCGAATGTTTCTGACTGAAGAAAAATGAAAAGTGTACATCGAGCAGGAGATGGCAAATGTACCTAATTGCTACTATTAGTTAGCACTCTGATTTGTTGTTGCGTTGTTTGCTAGCCAAGTAGGTGACAATACCCAGATTTCCTTCCATTATAGTGCTTTATTGCAGAGAAACCTTCCAAGATTAATCATTTTGCAGTAATATTGATGTAATAAAATTTGGGGACTTTATGGGCGCGAACTTGCCAGCCCTGGGGAGGCGGGTATGGAGGCGGGACTGCCGGGAAAATGGCAGAATTTGGGGGCGGGTGCCCAACCCGCCATCTTGCCAGGAGGCGGGAAGCCGTCCCGTGCCGGGTCCCGTCTCCTTGGAGGCGGGAAGGGATTACAGCCACTTAACTGCCTGTTAACAGGTAGTTAACAGGCAGAAAATAGGCTTATCACCATTTTGCTCACACAAGTGCGGGCTTCCCGAAGGCTCTGAAACCCGCCAGGGTCACCGAGGTGAGTAGTGGGTCTGCGGGGTCCAAAAGTGTGCTGTGGAGGTGAGTATCTGAGGTAAGTGCAAAGTGTTAGAAAAAGTGTACTTACCTTTGTTTCTTCCTGCAGGCTTCAGTCGGTGGGTATGCGGAGAGTCTCGCACCTCCGTGGTAGAGATGACAGCTGGCCGTTGCATTCTCCAATGCAACAACCATCTAATTTCTACAAAAGAAAGCTGTTTGATGAGGTCTTGAATTCAAGAACTCATCAAACTACAGAGAATGTCACTGTTTGACAGCTTCACAGAGCTGTCAAACGATGACAATTCATCTGTCAAAAAATTTGACAGATGACACGTCATATGTTGACGTTCTCTGTAACCAGGCTTTCCCTTAATTGGCCTGCTAAGCCCGCTGGGCGGGCTTAACAATGTCAATCAAGGGAAAATAGCGTGGGTTGGTCAGAAGTTGATGGAGGCGGGACTGAAACCCGACAAGTGGGAGTCCCGCCTCCAAAAGCTCCCCATTGGCAAAATCCAGCCCTATAAATCCCAACAGTCGCTGCATAGAGACTTGTTGACATTTACAGCTAACTGGTGTGATAATGAAACATGGAAGGGTATGTATATATTCAATGGAGAGGAGCTCGATGGTGAGAGTGTGTTTGTATATTCTTTCACCTTGTTTCATATTCAGTACTGACATAAATGAAGGTCTGTTCTTTCAGTAAGGTTCCTATGTGAAATGGATGTGGTCAATCTCAATCCAGTTCCTAGTAGGTATGGCCCACAACACACACTGTTCCTTATTTAATGCTAATTGACAATTCAGTGCAAATCTTGATTACAGACCTCACAAAGATGCTTGGTATGGGAAACAGAAATGTAACATGCAGTTAAGGCTTTTTGAAGCTGGGTTTAATGCATATTGGGGTAGAGTTGAGCGAGCTTCACTCTGAAGTGGACTGTTCTGTCTCTGATCTGGAATGGGAAAATGTTCTATTCACAACAACAGCAACTTGCATTTATATAGCACCTTTAACGTAGTACAATGTCCCAAGGCGCTTCACAGGAGCGTTATCAACAGAATTTGACACTGAGCCACATAAAGAGATATTAGGACAAATGACCAAAAGCTTGGCCAAAGAGGTAGGCTTTAAGGAGGAGAGAGAGGCGGAGAGGTTTAGGGAAGGAATTCCAGAGTTTAGGGCCAAGGCCACTGAAAACATGGCCACCAATGATGGAGCAATTAAAATGGGGGATGCGCGAGAGGCCAGAATTGGAGGAGCGCAGAGATCTCTGAGGGTTGCAGGGCTGGAGGAGGTTACAGAGCTAGGAAGGAGCGAGGCCATGGAGGGATATTTCTGCTAATACTTCTCACTTTGAAGTTGAGGTGTGGTTATTGTTGTAAATATTCAATCTATATTGTACATATATATTTGCTTGAATTCAATATCGGTGTAAGTGACTCTTTGATTGAAAGGTATGCGCAATTTCTTTGCAGAATGTCCCAGTGGTACCAGCTACAACAGTTAGACTCCAAATTTCTGGAGCAAGTTGATCAGCTCTACGATGACAACTTTCCAATGGAGATCAGGCAGTACCTTGGACAGTGGCTGGAGACTAAAGACTGGTAAGAATTCCTTCGATTGCAAATCAAAAAGCTGATTGAAGATTAACACTAAGATCTGGAGGGGGCGGTGGGGGGGGGGTGAAATTGGTCTTTGGCGATGGTGCAAAATGGGCGATAACAAATCGGCCTGTTTCACACCACGCCCAATTATTCTTTTGCAATGGAAAATGGGCTGCGGAGTTGCTATTGCCTATTTTTGCATTATTGCCACAGACCAATTTCACCCCCCCTGATGTTGTATCTCTGTAGTCTCCACAGGCTGAGCGATTTGATTTTCATTTACTGTTTGTTGGTTAGGGAGCATGCTGCCACCAATGATTCAATGGCCACATTGCTGTTCCACGATCTGCTGGTGCAGCTAGATGACCAATACAGCCGATTTTCCCTGGAGAACAACTTTCTGCTTCAGCACAACATCAGAAAAATCAAACGCAACCTTCAGGTATGGGTATGAGCTGCCAGGCATGAGTGCCTGAGTAATAGAACCAGATTCCTAACCCAGCGCTTTAAATACAGTTCACAACAGGGCCGCAGTAAAGGCAAATTAGTATCGAACATAAAATTGAGCAGCTTCACTTCAGTTTCTAGTGTTTGTGTATGATACTCTACCTTCAGTGTTCTGCTCCTGCCTGTATAGTGTAGTAAAGGTGACAGTTCATAAAGTACTTCAGTAGTAAAATAATGAGAGTATAGAATAAACCTTTCATTTTATATATTAAACTGCACAGTGACAGGCTGGCGGCATTTACTGAAGAATAAATCGAAAATATACTGAGCAAATTAAATAAACCCAGATGTAATGCAAATTAATAATTTGGTTGGTTTAAACCATTTAATTGGTTTGATATTTAAAAAAACTGAAATACATCTTGGCTCTATAAGCTAAATTTTGCATTTGACGGGCACTATTTTACATTGTATAATATGCGTGAAACCCAGGGTATATTTTACATGTAAATATTTTAATGAAATCTGATCTAAAAGTAACTTCTACGCCATTAACATTTGTAAATTGGATAATGGATAAAAACCCAGGTGTGAGTGTGCAATATAGGTGAAATGTTTTAGCGACAGGAGATAGTGCTTGTTGGGGACATTTCAGATCTTAAAAAAAAAAATTGTAGTTTTTAATGCACTAAGCTTTCCTGAGTAAATTTGCAAACCAGGCTGATCTAAAGAAGCCAAATTGTATGTACAGACAATCATTAGGTTTTCAAAATGGTGCTTATAGTTCCACATATAATGTACATGGTGATTGATTTAAAGTTTGTTCTGAGAATATAGATAGATGACTGTAAACTAACTACTTCTAATATGTTGGGTAGAAATTTGCTGTTGATATATAAGCATGTATAATATATAAGCATGTATATTTGTGTATAATGTAGCCCTAACTTCTATTTTGTAGGTTTTCTTCCAGGAAGAACCTATTCTTATGGCACTGACCATATCTAACTGCCTGAAAGAAGAAAAGAAAATACTGGAAAATGCTCTAAAAGCTGAAAAGGTACTTTTAATTCAACCTGTTTCAGTTTAATCTTTAATAAATTCATGTTTTTCTTTCTCTCAATTGTTTATGCCAAGTGAATATTCCTGCTTTTTATGACACAGAGCTGGTAATGAACTGCAATAGTTCATATTGAGAACATATTTTTCATCTGTTCCTCTGTATTATTCACTTTTATCCGCTCCAAAGAAAAAGCAGGAAACACAATTGTGTGTGTGAATCAGTCAAGATATCTATCTATCCATCTCTCTCTATCTCTCTATCTCTCTTTCTCCATTTCTCTCTTTCTCTTCTCTCTTCTCTCTCTCTCTTTCTCTCTCTTTCTCTCTCTTTCTCTATTTTTCTTCTTTTTTTTCTTTTTTCTTTTTTCTTTTCTCTTCCTTCCTTCCTCACCCAAGCAGTGGAAGCCATGCCAAGGGGCTCCAATGTCTGCCATGTAGGCTCTGGGCTCCACAGTGGAGAGACTGGTGGATCGAATTGATTGGGGCTTTGAAGGAGTCACTCGTCTTCTGTAGTCTGCTCTTTTGCAGATCAGTGGAAGTGCTGAGGCCACCCCACGTGAGTGTGGTGAAGGGAGCAATATGTGATTGCGTCTCTCAGGACATCAGCACGTCTCCTCCTTCGCCACCCCCTCAACTAATACCCACCATGGTGCCAGTTGGGCCCGACTGTTCGGTAGAAGCCAAGGTCCTGCAGACCAGCCCTCATAGGTTCGAGCACCCAGACGTCACCGGCCACAATCATCTCTCGGGTCCCCACATGAGCAGCAGCAGCCTTCCACCAGCTTTGCTGAGACCACTGGGGGAGCAACTCCTAGGAATAGTAGAGTTAGGAAACCTTTTAGAGAAAAGTACTATGGGTTGATCAGTTGGCTGAGAAATGAATGGAAGGCAATTCTGATATTTGCCATTAAATGAATCACCTTTATCACATTTGGCACTTGGTTTACAGTGTGGTTTAATAGCCGCTCTGAGTCTGCCTTGCCAATATTTCATTGACCTAGAAGTTGTCTGAACAGTTTAAATGTTCTTTAATTCAGGATTAAGGGAGTGGTGAAGGATGTAACAAGGACTGTTAAGCAGAGGGGCTCCAAGTTCTCAGGGCAGGGGTATGAGAAGTTTAGCGGAATTGCTGAGCAACGAAATGACCCTTGACCTCTCTGTCTGCGAGGTGTTGAGATGGCAACTGTCAAAGCCTGGTCCAGCAGGCAGCAGATACAGTTTCAGAGGTCTGCAACAGCCTGCCCGGAGAAGTGCAGCCTACTCCTGCACTGCTCCTCGGATAGGTTGAAGAAGGTGACTCTTGTCCTGTACACTCTTGGCGTGTGCTGGGTGTGACCTCCTGTGATCAGCTTCCCTCCGCTGCAGTCTTTTGAGAGACCCAGCTGCTGCTCGTCGTGGTTGCTGAGCCTGTTGCTCCTCCTCCTCCTCCTCCTCCTCCTCCAAGTGTTCCTCCATCCAGAATAAAATAGAAATAATGACGTGCATAATGAGGACAGAAAGGTTATTAAGGGCAGTTAGGGGGGGGGAAGAAAGTGTGTGCATAGTAATCTGGAACCACTCCTGGCAAACCAGACAGCACGAAACAAACCCTCCCTTTTTATACAGCTTCCGTAGCCCTCATGCACCAATCGCACCCGGTTTTACTGGTGGTTTTGGGACTGGGTGGGGCTGCCGGGACTGTCAGTTAAAATGGTGTCAGGGGTCTGGGTGGCCTCATCGGGGCATGAACATTACACATTAATGAGGCCCCACTTGCTTGGGGCGCCACCGGTCCTGAATTTAAAAATAAAGTCATCAATTAACAGTTTTGGAATGATTGGGTAAGCACCCAGTCACAATTCTAGCCCCCTTGTGCACTGTTCCCGCTGGTGGACTCAGTTACAATTGCACCTTGTGTGTGATTTGTTCTGTGCTACGTGGTATGTTGGACTTTCCAACAGGGCATAAATCCTGATCAGGAACAGGTATGGCTGATTTCCCCCCCCCCCCTGCCCCTTCCCCGGCTCCCAGAGATAGATTGCCAATTCCAGCTGAGATTTTCTAACTCAACGTAGAAGAGGAGTTGAATCCGGTTTGTACAGCTCCTTTAGATGCTGGCTATCCCACGTAAATCATCAGGAGAGCAGTGGTCATTCAATTTTTGGACATACGTAGTTGAACTTTCCAAATGGCTTGTTGTTAGTAGCAGATTCTATCGCTCTGAAATTCCGTTGTTACTGTTCCACCAGCAGAAGTGCAGCACCGACACAGGAGGCTTGAAAATCTAGCCCAGTGACTCATTAGAATTGTGGAAGGAAGACTATCGCTAGACTATTTCTTTTGTGTTTACTGCAATTTTTTTGTTTTAATTTGTAGAATCATGTTGGTCCTGTCCAGAATGCTGTAATTCAGGACAAGCAGAAGCAGCTGGATCAGAAAGTGAAGAATGTGAAGAGCAGTGTTCAGGTATGTATATGGTCACAATAGAACAGCATTCCTATTTTCCTCTGGGTGCAGACTGAGTCCACATTATTACATAATAGAATGTAGGTTAAGTAGAAACTTACTTCTGTTCAGAATCTGCTTTTGAATGGGTTTCTGAAGCTCAAGCTTGGATCGAGGCTGTGTGACAATATACGGCCTTTGTGTAATTAGTTTGGGCTCCTTTGATGGGCTTTATTTTTAGTGATTACAGAACAGAATTTGTAACAATTCCGCCCCCCCCCCCCCCCCCAATCCCATTTTAAATTCTATTCTTCTTTCCCTCCATTCCCTTGAATGAAAGGACAGGAGCCCTTCTAGCAGTGGTTGGAACATGTTTTTGGTTGAGTTTGGATTGACAGGCTGTTGAAATATGGGGATCATCCTCGCTGGGCCTGACCGTGTGTGTTGTTCCAGTGGATAATAAAAAGAATCCGGTTTCTTTTTTGAAACTAATTTTCTGTAAGCAATTTCACCCCCAAATTTATAAGCAGCAGAAAATCACGCATTTAAAAATGAGTAAAATGTAAATATAATTAGTTGCGATGAATCCTTTATTAAATTTAACCAAGTCTTTAACACACGCAATGTTTAAGGTAATAGTATTACAAAGAAGCAAACGATATTACCTGTCCTCATCTTCGAATAGAGAGCGTAACCCACGGACTGTCTTTCGGCCTTCAATCTCTTGAATTCAGAAGAATGAGAGGGGATCTCATTGAAGCAAACAAAATGATTACAGGGCTTGATAGGGTGGATGCTGGGAGAATGTTTCCCTTGGCTGGGGAGTCTAGAACCAGGGGCCACAGCCTCAGGATAAAGGGTAGGCCATTCAGGACTGAGATGAGAAGAAATTTCTTCACACAGAGGATGGTGAATCTTTGGAATTCTCTACCCCAGAGGGCTGTGGGGGCTCAGTCATTGGGTATATTCAAAACAGAAGTCGATAGATTTCTGACTAGTAAGGGCATCAAGGGATATGGCGATAGGGCCGGTGAATGGAATTGAGGCAGAAGATCAGCCATGATCTCATTGAATGGCGGAGCAGGCTCGAAGGGCCGAATGGCCTACTCCTGCTCCTATTTCTTATGTTCTTATCCTGTTCTTTATAATTTCAAGCTGGTTAAACTCACTGGGCTAAAAATTGAGTGATGGGGCGCTAACTTCGCGCCCCGGAAAAATGAGCAGCCCTGCGCCGGAACTTGAGTGGTTGCGCCCCAAGAGGGAAGTGGGGTGCTACTGGAAGTGCCCCGCATCTCTCTTGGGGCGCTGCGAGTCAATATCGCGGCGCTACGTGCCATGGTATTGCAGGCCTTCCTCCCCTTAAAGGGGAGGGGCCTTGCACAGCGTGACCCTGAGCCCCCGGGGATCGGGAGTGGCGGCAAAAGAGCCCGGCACTCAAGAGAAGTGCCGGGCTCTTGGAGCGCAGCCGGCACTCCGCGGGGGGGCATTCAGGAGGCCGGGGTCGGGAGCGCAGGCAGGTGCTGGCAGGCGGCTAGCATCAAAAATGGCCACCCCGCACCTTGCCTTTAAATTGCGCCTCCCCGATCACAGGTAGACCCCTCTGACCCCGTCGGACATAGCGTCCGGTGGTAAGTCAGGGGTGCTGCCAAAGATCGCGAGCGGGGTGCTATGCATGGCGCAGCGCCGCAGGGCGCTACCGGTTAGCGCCGCCGCTAACCTCCCGCTGAATGTTGCGGGCGGTGCCGCGCCCGGGCGCTAGTTGCTTTGCGCCCCGCGTTAACGGGAGGTGCAAAGCAACCCAAGTTTTCCCCCCCTGTGTTATACTCAGCTAGTCACCTAGGCTCTGTTTGTTTTACAGCTGCCTATTTCTATCTCACTTGCTCAAGACTGGAATGTTCAGACCTCTCGTCTCAAGGTCTGGACTTTCTCAGTGTCTCTTTCTCGGGCTTCAAACTGACTTGCGGTGTAAGCAATTTTGGTGCATCTTTTGTTAGCCAAACCCTTCTGCATTGTGGGTAGGTTCTAACTTGACCATTCTCTGGATTTAGTTGTTTATATGTTAATGCTTAATCTAATTTCTATAAGTGTGAGCTGATTATATGTAGAATACCATATCTGCTATAACAGTACGTTAACTGTCCAATCTTACATTCTCAGCTATCCTGTATAAAAATCATGTAATAAGGTAGTCTTTGTTCTGCAGATGACTTGTGAATTTAGTTTCTGCAGTCAGAGCCTTTGCTGTGATTAATACATTTTACTGTGGGATTTTAAAATCCTACTGCATCCGCATACCCAGATGTTATGGTATTTTAAAAGGCCATCATTTTCACACTGACCAGATGACTCTCAATGTACTGTAACTACAGCTCAATCCTGAATTTTTGGCCTTATTTAATATTTTTATGCTATCAAAATCGATTAAAGTGCATTTTTGTTCACGATGACTTGTCCTCAAATCTCTCCCTCCATATAAATTCTCTTTTCCATGTTTATGCCTACTCCGCTCAACTTCCATGCTCTTAATCACTGACAAAGCCACCTCCAACATCCTCCTACCCCCTTCTAACCCCACTTTCCTCTATGTACACCCAGGGGAAACTTTTTTTCTTTCTCGGCCCCCACCACCAACCCATGTGCCATAATACCTCTGCAGTTGTTGATTTTTTTTCTCAATGCCCTCTCCATCACCTTTTGGAGCCTGTGTCTCCAGAAAACATTTACTGCCTCCCATCCCTGTCTTCCCACGGTATGGCCCCCATCTTCGTGCTCTCGAGTATATTTAGCTCTTGGTCATCCAATGCCTCATTCTCCTCTTCTGTTTAAATCCCTCCATGGCATGGCCCTTCCCGATCTCTGTAACCTCCTACACAACGCCTTTCCTGGCCCACCTCCCTAACTCTGCTCCTCTAACTTTGACCTCTTGTGCATCTTCTCCTCTCTTTCCTGCCCCCTACTCCCACCATTTTGTTCCACCAGTGGTGGCCATGCCTTCAGCCACCTGTGGCTCCACACTCTGGAATTTTCTACCACTTCCCTCTTTTTAAAAATGAGAAGTCGCACAACACCAGGTTATAGTCCAACAGATTTATTTAAAATTACAAGCTTTTGGAGCTGTTGCCCCTTCGTCAGGTAAAGGTGCAATGAAGGAATCTACAGTATTACACAGTATATAAACACAGAAACTGCAGAGATACAATCTTTCAGGGAAGCATTACTTCAAAGACACGCCAGAGCACAGCCAAGACAATGAGATGGATCACAGGGGGTCCAACGTGTCAAATCCTGCTGTCTGCAGTTGAGCTTTTAACTTTTTTTTTTAATACCTTACTTAAACTTCCTGACTGACCTGTTTGGACACCATCCACACCTTTGATTGCCGTGATTATCTCTGCCGAGGTGTGATAAAGGGCAGTTGGAAAGATTAACTGTAGTCGTCTGGCAGTGTTCTCTGACTATATATGCTGTGCCTATATGCATCTCTTCACTTCACCTGACGAAGGAGCAGCGCTCCGAAAGCTTGTGATTTCAAATAAAGCTGTTGGATTATAACCTGGTGTTGTGCGACTTCTCACATTACTTAAAACCCACTTTTTTGACCAAGCTTTTGGTCACATTTCTTATTCCATCCTTTGGCTTGCTGTCCCATTTTTTTCATTGTGCTTCTGAAGAAGCTTGAGATATTTTTCTATGTTAAATGCTAGTTTTAGTTGTCATAGTAATAGTCTGCAATCCAGTCTTCCATTTTAGGAACTTGTCTTTATCAGTCAAAGGTGGACTGTTGTGTGTTTCTTTTTTGTATCTGTGAATTTTAATCTTAGGTTTGCCTGAAAACCTGACTTGAAGGAAATTAAATAGAAAAGTTGGATAGATCAAGAAGCCACACGGGGGGAAAAGGATGTTAAGGCTATTAATGAGTGAAGATTTAGGGCCATAACCGTATTCTGTTTACAGATACAGAACATTAACACGAAGAATTCACTTATTTTTCACATCTTTGTAAAATAGTTACAAGAATTATTTCTGAATTTTGTAGTTTTTTTGTTTTTAACATCAATATGTTGCACTTTAGAAATAGATTAAGAAATATTTCTGTAATAGGAGCTTCCTGGATCTCTTCAGTTCACTTCCTAGTTGTGAAATTTGGAAAGTGTGTTGCGTGCACCACGGTTCACTTCTCTTTTGCATGGAAATTGAAAGCGTAATTGGCCAAAATGTTATCATCCAAAGGCATTTATTAAAGAGTAGCCTATATTTATTTACAATTCGATGGAAATTACGACCTGCAACAGAATTTGGTAAATAGTACATATACAATATAAAGTAGAAATATAAAGCACTTGTTTTTAACATTGAATTTTGGAATCACTTTGGTTATCCATACTAAAATGTCAGGTCGGCTCAGTTGGTAACCCTCTTGCCTGTAAGTCAGATGGTCCCTGCTTCAAGCGCCACTCCATGACTTGAGCACATAGTCTAGGCTGACGCTTTGAGGGAGTACTGCATTATCGCAGATGCCACCTTTTTGGATGAGTTATTAAACTGATGCCTATTTGCCTGTTCAGCTGATGTAAAAGATCCCATTTTGTACAAAGAGTGCAGGGAGTTCTCTTGCCCAACATCATCGCCCAACTAACAGCATCAAAACAAATTAGCTGGTCATGTATCCTGTTTGTGTGCAAATTAGCTGCCTGGTTTTCCTACATAACAGTGACTGCACTTCAAAGAGTAATTCATTGGCTGTGAAGCACTTTGAGACATCCTGAGGACATGAAATGCACTGTACAAATGGGAGTTTATTCTATTTTTTGTTTTTGTTTTTATGATTGTAGGAGATTGAACAGGAAATCAAATCCCTTGAAGACCTTCAGGATGAATTTGATTTCAGATCTAAAACTTTGCAAAGTCGAGGTAAGAAGTAAATTTCATGTTAATGTGTGTACCAAGGGTGCTGGTGAAAGAAATTGGGTCAGTTACAATTCCTTTCCACACAATTGTCTGAAGCATTACTGTTATACATGTGTTGCAAATTAAAATTAGATGTAATTAGTTCCATGTTTTGTGTTTAATTCTCATTTTACCTTGATAGAGCATGAAGTGAATGGTTTGGCTCAAAATGAAATTAAGCAAGAAAAAGTTCATCTCCACAATATGATGCTCAAGTTGGATGCAAAAAGAAAGGTAAGCCATGTTTTGATTATAGTGCTGTGGTTATTGCCAGTGCTTTATTAATTGCTATTCTGTTAAGCTTATAAGTAACCATCTGATTTTCAGGTTTTATTTTTCCTCGGTTCAGAATTTAAAAATAAACCTGAAATCCGCTATAAGCAAATGTGTTTTCAACCAACACCACCTAGACAGATTAACTGGTCATTTACCTCATTGCTGTTTGTGGGACCTTGCTGTGAACAAATTGTGGCTGCAGTATTTGCTTACAAAACAACAGTGACTAAACTTCAAAAGTAATTAATTAACTGCGAAACAGTTTGAGGCCCGAGGACATGAAAGGTGCTATATAAATGCAGGGTTTTATCCTTTTTCTTTTGTTTCAAAATTTAAAAGAATGTTTATAATTGGAAAAACTTCAGTCTTAATCAGCCAGAACAATTTCAGGTGGAACAAATAAAATACTTCTACATCAACTTATTGTTTATTTACATCATTAGCTGCACACTCTGTTCTGTCTTTCCCATGGACATGATGCATGTTCTATATTGATTCTGTTTTCCTGGCTCAGTTGGTAGCACTCTCGCCTCCTGAGTCAGAAGGTTGTGGGTTCAAGTCCCACTCCAGAGAGACTTGAGCACAAAAATCCAGGCTGACATACTGAGGGAGTGCTGCACTGTCGGAGGTGCTGTCTTTCGGATGAGACGTTAAACCGAGGCCCCGTCTGCTCTCTCAGGTGGACGTAAACGATCCCATGGCACTATTTCAAAGAAGAGCAGGAGAGATATCCCCGGTGTCCTGGCCAATATTTATCCCTCAATCAACCTCACAAAAAAAAACCCAGATTATCTGGTCATTATCACATTGCTGTCTGTGGGATCTTGCTGTGCGCAAATTGGCTGCCGGGTTTCCTACATTACAACAGTGACTCCACTTCAAAAGTTCTTCATTGGTTGTAAAGCACTTTGGGACGTCCTGAGGTTGTGAAAAGCGCTATATAAATGCAAGTTTTTTTTTGTATACGTAGACAGAGAAGGTAAAGTGCTTCGTGCATCAAACAGGGAAGTGACTGAGGGCAACACTCCAAAACTGCAATTTGTCACATTCCAGTTGAACCTTAAAATCAGAAGGTTGTTTATTTTGTTGAGAGATGCTCATACTTGATGGCTTTCTAAAACCGTCTAATATATTCAGTTCACTGAAAATTTATTTTCTTTTAAATGGGCATATATATATATATATATTTTAAAAGATAAATAGTGTGTGTGCTAGAACAAGGCATTTATATGGCTTTTTTGTACACTTTTTTTTAAATGTAGAGTTCACTGACTGACATCTTGTACTTTTATTTGTAGGATGTAATCAATAAAACCGCCTGTCTGCTGAATGAAACCGAGCAAATTGAGGGCATTTTGATCACTGAAGAGTTGGTGGAATGGAAACGGAGACAGCAGATTGCATGCATTGGAGGACCACCAAACACCTGTCTTGACCAGCTGCAGCACTGGTGGGCTTTTCAACCATTTGTAGCAACTTTAACTGAGATTGACTAACTCAGCACAAACTCTTGATTTGAACACACAACTTTCCTGGGCATTCCAGGAAGTGAATTTAACCACATAGCCATAAGAACATAAGAAGTAGAAGCAGGAGTCGGCCATACGGCCCCTCGGGCCTGCTCCGCCATTCAATAGGATCATGGCTGATCCGAACCTAGACTCACGTCCACTTCCCTGCCCGCTCCCCATAACCCTTAATTCCCTTATCAGCTCGGAAACTGTCTATCTCCGTTTTAAATTTATTTAATGTCGCAGCTTCCACAGCTCTCTGAGGTAGCAAATTCCATAGATTTACTACCCTCTGAGTGAAGAAGTTTCTCCTCATCTCAGTTTTGAAACGGCAGCCCCTTATTCTAAGATTATGCCCCCTAGTTCTAGTCTCACCCATCAGTGGAAACATCCTCCCCACATCCACCCGATCAAGCCCTCTCACAATCTTGTATGTTTCGATAAGATCGCCTCTTTTAGGAGCTTTGGTTATGTAAGAACACTGGTAACACTACTCCAATAAAGGGATATTAATTAAAGGGCAGCTAACCAATCCTTAACTCCTTGTCAAAGAACTGTCTGGAAATTCACCTTATCTTTCCTCTCCCTTTTCTCTTTCCCCCCCCCCCCCCCCTCCTTTCCAGGTGCTTGAAGATGGCATACTTGAGCCATCTTGCATCATGCCTGCAATAATACATTTATCTATCAGTAGTACCTAATCTATTACCTGAAATTCAGTTTCATATATAGTGAAACTTGTAAATTAGGGACACCTAAGGGACTTGCATCAGCTGTCCTTTATTTGCAGGTGTCCTTATTTTCAAAATAGTCTTGTATGTACAGTAAACCGGATGAGACAGATATTCCCAGATTGGCTGTATCTCCTGCAGCATTCCCTTTTTTTCATTCTCACCTGGGATCGTGCCTAATTCTGGAGCCCTGCCAGCAGGATGTGATTGAGACCAAACGCAGATTGGGTGACCGCTTTGCGGAACACCTCCGTTCAGTCCGTAAGGGTGACCCCGAGCTTCCGGTCGCTTGTCATTTTAATTCACCTCTCCACGCCCACTCAGCCTCGTGCATTGTTCCACGGAAGCTCAGCGTAAGCTCGAGTACCAGCACCTTATCTTCGTTTAGGCACTTTACAGCCTTCCGGACTCAATATCAAGTTCAACAATTTCAGATCATAACCCCGGCTCCTACCGCACATATATACATTTTATCCACCCTTTTGGTCCGTGCCTTTTTCCTTTTTCCTTTTTTTTTCTCTCTCTCCCCCTATGGCAGCTGTCTCTCATTCTGCCAGCATTTCACACCTCACCTTTTGTTTCTTAACCTGTCCTTTTACCATCTCGTCTTGCCTTGAGCATCTCTTAATGTCTCTACTTACCATAGACCACCCCTTTTGTTCTTTTATTCCTCCCCCCAGCCTCCCCCTTGCATTTTTATCTGTTTAATTTCCTGCTCTTTTCTCAGTTCCGACGAAGGGTTTCGACCTGAAACGTTAACTCTGTTTCTCTCTCCACGGATGTTGCCTGGCCTGCTGAGCATTTCCAGCGCTTTCTGTTGTTATTTAGGATGTGATTTCAGTTCATTTTCTGTTTGTTGGGTTTCCTAGTTCATTGCCATCCCAGGGGCCTTTTCCATTGAGGGCGCGATGTCCTGATCCTTGAATCTGCTGCGTTGGCAGTCTGGACAGGGCAAGGTGGCTGCTGCAGGGCCGGAGTGCCTGGCAGCTCCCAGCCAAATTGGGGGATTAATGTCATGCCGACCCCTGTCCTCGACCCCCTCCCTCCGTGTGCTGTAACTGCTAATGCTTGAAGTGCTGGGGGGGGGGCGGGGGTGGGGGCTGTTGGAAGCTCATCAGCACCTGACATACTGGTGGAGTAGGGCTGCCAGCTCTGGTTGGAGGCATTCCTGGAGGGTTGGTTACATGACGTTCTGACCCCATGACATCTGATCACGTGACGTCTGATTGCATGACTTCTACAAATGTTATTGGATTAACATATAAAGGTTAAGTCCCCTGTAGTTGAGAAGCTTTATTTGTGGTTTTGTGCCAGCAGCTGTTGAGAAGTTCCAAGAACCGGGGACCACCCGAGAGCAGGCGAAGAAGGGAAACCGAGGACGGGGAAAGGGGGAAACCTCCTCTCTCTCTCTCTCTCTCTCTCTCTCTCTCTCTCTCTCTCTCTCTCTCTCTCTTCTCTCTCTCTCTCTCTCTCTCTCTCTGGGCCCCCTGATTCCTAACTCTCCCCTCCCACCAACCGGCAGTTCCTGGCCTTTGTGTAATGGAGATCTCTTTACCCAGCATCCATAGCGGCAGAGCTGCCCCTCTATCCATGCTGTGCAAGCATTGAATCATCGAGATATGCCGCTGTGCATGCTGGGTAAAGGAATCTCCATTACGCGAAAGCCATTTTTCCGCCCGCTGCCACCTCGCACTTACCTGCGTGTCTGGTGTTTTACGTTGTAAACGCACTTGGTGCATTGAAGGCTGTTCGTAGTTTGTAATTTGCAAGTGTCCATGGTTTCAAGGGGCAGTTTGTATCCATTATAATGTAACTTATTTGGGACTGTATGTAAGTGTCTTTTTTTAGCAGGTGTCCGTTTGTTCAGGTTTCACTGTAGTTTGTTGGGAAAATGTGTTGATAGTTAATTGAAAACGTGGGATTTTTCAGGGTTATATAGTTTTACTGGAAACAACTAAAAAGGGACTGAGAATGGGCTGCTAGTGCAGTTTGTGACTTGCTGATCCTTGGTCTCCACGATGGTTGTGCTGATCCTTGGTCTCAGTGATGGTTGTGCTTTCAGGTTCACGTTGCTGGCTGAAAGTTTGCAGCAGGTTCGGCAACAGTTAAAGAAACTGGAAGAACTTGAGCAGAAATACTCGTACGACGGGGACCCCATTACTCAAAATAAGCAATTCCTGGAGGAAAGGAACAACAGCTTGTTCTGCAATCTTATTAAAAGGTAACAATTTCAAAGAAAGTTCAAGAGGAAAAGTGACTTTTTCAAAACTTTCATCCAAGTTCCCTCAGTTTTAAGCGTGTAAGATCCATTTCTCTGGTCTGATGTTGGTCTACACAGTGCAAAATGGAAAGGAAAATCGGGCATGGTGTAAAAGGCGCTGCTAATTTGCTATGAGCCCATTTCGCGTGACTGACGAAGACCAATTTCGCTCCTATTGACTGTTGCTAGGATGCAGTTCCACAAGTGTTGACAGTATACTTGCATCTTGACAATTAATCATTCTTCAGTTACCACCCTGGACAATGGGTTTTGGCAGGCTGTTTAACTGTGATCTTACAGCAACTAGTATTTATATAGCAATTTAACGTAGTAAAATGTCCCAAGGTGCTGCACAGGAGTATTATAAGACAAAAATTTGACACCGAGCCACATAAGGACAGGTGCGAGGTAGGTTTTAAGGAGCGTCTTAAACTAGGAAA
The DNA here is from genome assembly GCA_030390025.1 of Squalus acanthias. Lineage (NCBI taxonomy): Eukaryota > Metazoa > Chordata > Chondrichthyes > Squaliformes > Squalidae > Squalus > Squalus acanthias. The sequence goes on from CM059427.1 coordinate 9,757,329, forward strand.
GCGAGGCGGAGAGGTTTAGGCAGGGAATTCCAGAGCTTAGGGCCTAGGCAACCGAAGGCACGACCACCAATGGTTGAGCGATTATAATCAGGGATGCTCAAGAGGGCAGAATTAGAGGAGCTCAGATATCTCGGGCGAGGGGGGGATATTAGAGATAGGAAGGGGTGAGGCCAGGGAGGGATTTGAAAACAAGGATGAGAATTTTGAAATCGAGGCGTTGCTTAACCGGGAGCCATAGTAGGTCAGCGAGAACAGGGGAGATGGGCGAACGGGACTTGGTGCAGGTTAGGACACAGGCAGCCGAGTTTTTGGGTGACCTCAAGTTTACTTCGGGTAGAATGTGGGAGGCCAGCCAGGAGTGCGTTGGAATAGTCAAGTCTAGAGGTAACAAAGGCATGGATGAGGGTTTCAGCAGCGGATGAGCTGAGGCAAGGGCGGACACGGGCGATGTTACGGAGGTGGAAATAGGCGGTCTTAGTTATGCTGCGGATATGTGGTCGGAAGCTCATTTCAGGGTCAAATATGACACCAAGGTTGCGAACAGTGTGGTTCAGCCTCAGACAGATGTTAGGGAGAGAGATGGAGTCAGTGGCTAGGGAACGGAGTTTGTGGCGGGGACCGAAAACAATGGCTTCAGTCTTCCCAATATTTAATTGGAGAACATTTTTGCTCATCCAGAACTGTATGTCGGACAAGTAGTCTGACAATTTAGAGACCGTGGAGGGGTCGAGAGAAGTGGTGGTGAGGTGGAGCTGGGTGTCGTCAGCGTACATGTGGAAACTGACGCTATGTTTCGGATGATGTCGCCAAGGGGCAACATGTAGATGAGAAATAGGAGGGGGCCAAGGATAGGTCCTTAGGGGACACCAGAGGTAACGATGCGGGAGCGGGAAGAGAAGCTGTTGCAGGTGATTCTCTGGCTACGCTTAGATAGATGAGCATAAACAAAATAAAACGCATATCTATTGCTGCTTGTCTCCAATAACCACTTTTTCAGCAGTGTAGAGATTTTGCAGAACTGCTTAACCAAAATGCAAATAATGTGTCTGACCACCATTTGTGGTGGTGCATACAATGTGCCCCCATAGACTCTGTTTCTCTCCCAGTATCTGAACTAAACTTCAACCTGTCTCTCGGTAGATCGTATTGCTAGTTTCTTAAAGGAATACTTTATTTGCGAAATGCTGATCATTTAAATTAAACTGCATGATACTCATGTTCCACTCTGCCCACTTTACTTTAGTTCCTTTGTGGTGGAGAGACAGCCTTGCATGCCAACACATCCACAGAGACCAATGGTCCTGAAAACCGGTGTGCAGTTCACTGTTAAGTTAAGGTGAGTGACTTTTTTTTTAAACCTTCGATCATAAATAAGTTTCATTCAGATAAATACTGGAAACTCTTTCGTATCCGGCACTGACGGGACCGGGATGGTGCCGGTTGATTAAAAATTCCGGATAACGGAGAGGTATATCTACCGAGGCTATTTTTAACAAACAAAAATAAAAAAATCAAGAAATGTGTAGTATAACTGGGTACTCCCCTACAGAATGTTGTGTTAAATGGATGGTGGAAGATGCTTGATTAAGTACAGTAATGCCAGTTGAGGGTAATCCATAACTCTTTAATTACTTGACAGTAAAACAAAACTTATAAACGACTGTATACTGTAGTTTTCGGAGTATGAATTCTGCCGGTTATTAGAGAATTCCGGTGCCATTTAAACGAGAGTTTCCTGTAATAGGTTTCCCAGATTGATGATGTATAAGACCATGGCTGTTTTTAAAAAAAAAAAATGCATATCATATCTAAAGTTAAATCAAACTTGACCCTGGGATCGAACCTGGCGACCTCCCTGATCTGTGTGGCTCAATTTCTCACTAGATTGATTGAATGAGCCCTTGGGGAAGCTTTGTGATGTGTGTTGGTATAGTATTTTGATAGCTCTGAATTGGCCCCAACATTTGTTATGAAATATGAGCTGCGCACCGTACAGTCTGTACTGAGGGGCTGAAAGCACTAACCAGACATAAGTAGCTGTAGACTGTGGCTGGAAAGTATGAAGCTTTAGGGGAACCTTTTTTACCCACAGCACGCTGTGATCACTCTGCAGATGCTTTGACTGTACTATTGATGTGACATGTAGAAAAATTTAAACAGTTTAAATAGCAAACTGGTGTTTTGGTGCCCAAAACACAGTGATAAAGCCTGTGCTTCAATAATAAAATATTGTGTCCATCACCTTGTATAACTGAAAATGAATTTGGAGTCTTGCCTCTCTCTGTCATGGTGCATTATGTGATGGAGGCCAGACTTTACACTGGAATCTGTTTTGTTTCTTGGTGACATGGCTTTAAGTCACACTTCACTGAACTGGGGACTTTAAAAGTGCAAGTGGCAAACAGCAAGAATCAGACCTGCTACTAACGATTAACATAAGGAAATGCTTTAATTTAGCCTCATGGGCTTGGTTCCCTTTTTAATCTGCTATATGGCACGTGTTATTTCGCACCTCTTACTTTTTTTTTCCTTTTTGTTACAGGCTCTTGGTAAGGCTACCAGAACTAAATTACCAGTTGCGTGTAAAAGCATCATTTGACAAGTACGTTAATGTCATATTATTTTCATGTGTGTTTTGCTGCAAATTATAGGTGGCATCTTATTAGGGGAAAGTAGTAGTTAAATGTAAACTTAATTTCAAGACCAGAGAATATTTGTTGCATGCTATGTGTCCATGATTCAGCAAGGATAGCTGAAGTACATATTGGCTTCACAATAGGATGAAGTGGTATCAGACTAGAACACTTTCCAATTTTTCAGTTGGGTTTTAAGAATATTGTGCTGTTGTCAGTAAATATGCTATTTTAAGGCTTTTGCATTTAAAATAGAATTTAATAGTGTAATTTCTTTTCAGGGATGTCACTGAAAAATGTTCTGTAAAGGGGTAAGTACTGTCATTTATTCCTAATGTTGATTTTCCCTTTTGTAATTTTGTCTTTTTTCATGTGTATGTGTTTTACTCTCTTTTTAATTTACCCCCTCATATAGATTTAGAAAATTTAATATACTAGGAACTAACACAAAAGTGATGAACATGGAGGAGTCGACGAATGGAAGCTTAGCTGCTGAATTCAGACATCTGGTAGGTAGCTGTACTGAAAATCAAATGCTGGATCAGTGTATTCACCACAGTGCTATTCTATTGTAATCCTCTCCTAGCTGAGTGTTCAATAACAACATTTATAGAACAGTGCCTATTTTTAAAACTTATTTTTAATGCGGTATGGTCTGTTTCTACATTGCAGCAACTGAAGGAACAGAAAAATACAGGGAGCAGAACAACAGAAGTAAGTGCAATATTGTGGGTACCTCCAGGCTCGACTTCTCCCCCAACACACTCTCTATCTCCTCACCAGCCTCCCAAGCTTCACTCTGCATAATCTCCAACTTCTTCAAAACTCCGTGGCCACATTGTGTCCTACACTAATTCCTGCTTGCCCATCGGTCCAGTTCTTGCTGATCTCCTTTTGTCTCCCTGACCCCCATCGCATTGAAAGCAAAATCCTCATCTCGTTGTTACTTTTTTGCAAACTTCTTGTATTGTATTGTGTTTTAAAATCATCAGCTAAACTAATGTTTCAAATCTACCTAAGCAGGGCCCCCTTATCGTGACTGAGGAACTTCACTCCATCAGCTTTGAGACTCAGTTCTGTCACCAGAACCTGATCATTGACCTAGAGGTAAGAAGTTTTCAGGGCAAAAAAAAGCGATCACTTCTAAAAATTGAATTTGGGGTTTTGCAGCAATTGATCTTGTTCTTTTAAAAAGTAAATCTTGGGACGTGGGTGTCGCTGGCCAGTCTGGCATTAATTGCTCATCCCTAGTTGCTCTGAGGCGGTGGTGACGGTGGACCTTCTTGAACCGAAGCCGTTCGAGACAGCTGAATTTAAAGCTGAATCCCATGAGTTTGTTTTTTAAGGTTAAAGGCTAAACATTTTAACAATAGTTGGGAAACATTTGTTTTCCACATGTAATTGAGCTGGTGGTGTACCGGGTAAGGTTTAGCAAACTGTTAAATTGGTTTATACAGTACATCAAAAATTGTTGGCTTTGATTTGTTAATGTTCTAATACACTAGGCAGAAATCTGGCTTTAAAAGAGTTGACTAAAAAGTCTGTAAACAAATGATGATGTAATAATCTGATTGAGGTGATGGTCATTAGCAGCCTTTAAGGACTGGAGGGTGGCAAATGTTACAAAACCTGTCCAAACAAAGGGAAAGGGAATAATAGGCTATTTAGTGTTACCTTGCTCGTGGGTAAAGTGTCCATAATGCAGATGAAATTAGTGAATATTTGAGAGACGTGGGATAAAGGGAATGCAGTAGATGCTGTGTATATGGACTTTCACTATTTGATATGTGCTACATAAGCGATGAACAGAGTGATAGCGAGGGAACTGAAAACAAAGTAGGATTTAATGTTTTTCAATAGCAAAATACTGCGGATGCTGGAAATCTGAAATAACAACAGAAATGTTTTTCAGATTGGCAAGATAAGAACATAAGAAATAGGAGCAGGAGTAGGCCATTCGGCCCCTCGAGCCTGCTCCGCCATTCAATAAGATCATGGCTGATCTGATCTTGGCCTCAACTCCACTTTTCTGCCTGTTCCTCATAACCCTTGACTCCCATGATGTTCAAAAATCTGTCTATCTCAGCCTTGAATATATTCACTGACTCCGCCTCCACAGCTCTCTGGGGTAGAGAATTCCAAAGATTCACGACCCTCTGCGAAGAAATTCCTCCTCATCTCCATCTTAAATGGGCGACCCCTTATTCTGAAACTATGACCCTTAGTTCTAGATTCCCCCACGAGAGGAAACAACCTCTCAGCGTCTACCCTGTCAAGCCCCCTCAGAATCTTATGTTTCAATAAGATCACCTCTCATTTTTCTAAACTCCAATGAGTATAAGCCGAACCTGCTCAACCTTTCCACATAAGACGACCCCTTCATCCCAGGAATCAACCTAGTGAACCTTCTCTGAACTGCCTCCAATGCAAGTATATCCCTCCTTAAATAAGGAGACCAAAACTGCACGTAGTACTCCAGGTGTGGTCTCACCAGCGCCCTGTACAGTTGTAGCAAGACTTCCTACTTTTATAATATAGTAGCAAAATACTGCGGATGCTGGAAATCTGAAATAACAACAGAAAACGCTGGAAAAACTCAGCAGGCCAGGCAGCATCCGTGGAGAGAGAAAGAGAGTTAACGTTTCAGGTCGATGACCTTTCATCTTTCTGATGAAAGGTCATCGACCTGAAACGTTAACTCTCTTTCTCTCTCCACGGATGCTGCCTGGCCTGCTGAGTTTTTCCAGCGTTTTCTGTTGTTATTCCTACTTTTATACTCCATCCTCCTTGCAATAAAGGCCAACATTCAATTTGCCTTCCTAATTACTTGCTGTACCTGCATGCTAACATTTTGTGTTTCATGTACGAGGACACCCAGATCCCTCTGTACCGCAGCATTCTGTAGTCTCTCCATTTAAATAATATTTTGCTTTTCTATTCTTCCTACCAAAGTGGATAACTTCACATTTTCCCACATTATACTCCATCTGCCAAATTTTTGCCCACTCACTTAACCTATCTATATCCCTTCGCAGACTTTGTGGGCTGGATTTTCTCAGCGGTGTCGGGATGGTGGCGGGAGAGCTGGTTTCCGGGTTCCAGTCCTGCTCCCAGCTGCAGCCGCTCTGTCAAAGGGATTTTCCCTTGATTGGCCCTGTGGGCTTCCCGGCCAATTAACAGGAAGCGGGTCTGATGACGTCATTTGATGACGTGTCATCAGCCGGTTTCCTTAAAGGGACCACAGCCTCATTGAGTTTGACAGTTCTGCTGTCAGTGTTCTACAGCATTAAGATGCTGCAAACACTGACAATCACTGCACAGAGGTGCACGGCTGCACCCAGGCTCTCCAGTGACTCCCTCCATATGCTTATGGAGGGAGTCACAGCACGCAGGGAGGTTCTCTTCCCTTCCAAGGGCGGAAGAGACCTCCCCAGACACCAATGCAGCCTGGGCAAAAGCAGGGATGTCGTCAGGGGTCCCTGGCTGCAGTGGCGTCACCCTTTCAATGATCTCAGTGGATCACGAAACGTTACTGCAAAGCCATACTCAAACTCACCCTGCTGTGCCACTCAACACATCCCATCACTCTGCCTTCCATAGCCTTCTCCTGCACATCTTTACTCACACCAACTTACCTTGCACCTCCACCCAACCCCCTCTATCTACATTATCACATCCCCATCTCACTAGCCACCCCTCACACTCACCCTCATCCTATTGCAAGCAAACCAACTAACAACACACAAGGGTAGGCATTTGGTTTAGCCAATGTCCATGTGAAGTTTCTGGTAATGTGTTGTCATACAGTGAAATCTATATTTTCAACACTACCCCTTATTGGACAGATCTGTGCGCACCTTGAAAAGTGTCTTATTGAGTTCCAGTGAATGTGGAGATATAACTTCCCCCCCCCCCTGCTATAGTGATGAGTGTGCATGGAATGGCTTGGACATTAAAGGGATGCTTCACGGTGCTGGTGTGGGATGGAGTCAACCTGGCGCCAGGGTTAACAGCGTCAAGTGAAGTAAATCTGGCCATGGTGATGCCATCGCTGGCCTCCCGGGCAACAATGTTGTCAGGGGCTGATGTCCTGTGCAGCATCAGGTGATGGCGGAAAGGGTTGGTGATGTTGGTGTGCCTGGTGATGTTGGTGTGCCTGGTGATGTTGGTGTTGGGGCTGATCGTGGAAGGATTCAGAGGACCAAGGTCTAATTTTTCCAAGGGCTCCGATGTTGCTGCAATAGTTGGCAGCTGCAGGTGAGATGACAGAAGTGATCTGTCATTGGTGAGAGAGGTTGTTCCAATGAGGTGGCACTGGACATACAGTTGCCTCTAAACACTTGCAAGCCAAAGAAATCTCTATATGTATTACAAATGCAGTAACCACCAGCTGCTGCGCTCTGAAACTGACCATCTACAACATGGCATCCTTTACACCACTTCTGCAGCTGTCCGCTTATCAGAAACATCAGAGCAGACTCAACTCACGCCAGGTTGAGCTGATGTGTTTCCCTGAGCAGTGGGTAACCCATGGGGGAGCATGTAAAATTGGAAGGAATCCACAAAATACCATTAAATTGGCTTTTAGCAAGCCATTTAATGAGCTCCGTTGTCTCCCCCACTGATTGGTGTCGGGTCAGTTCTCCGCTGACAGACCCGACACCTGGGAGACTCGCGTGGAGGCAGGTTAACAGCAAGTTTCCTACCCGTTGTCAATCTTTGCTATTTTGACAGCGGACCCGCCTCCAAACCCGCCCTCTGAGCACCAGCAAAATTCCGGCCTTTGTGTCCTCCTCACAACTTGCTTTCCCACCTATCTTAGTATCGTCAGCAAATTTGGCTATAGTACAGTCGGTCCCTTCATCCAAATCATTAATCTAGATTGTAAATAGTTGAGGCCCCAGCACTGATCCCTTTGGCACCCCACTAGTTACAGTTTACCAACCTGAAAATGACCCATTTATCCCAACTCTCTTCTGTTAGTTCGCCAATCCTCTATCCATGCTAATATATTACCCCCAACACTATGAGCTCTTACCTTGTGCTGTAACCTTTTATGTGGCACCTTATCGAATGCCTTTGGGAAATCCAAATACACCACATCTACTGGTTCCCCTTTATCCACCCTGCTCATTACATCCTCAAAGAACTCTAATAAATTTGTCAAACACGATTTCCCTTTCATACAATCAAGCAGAGTCAACATGGTTTTATTATGATTTTCTAAATGTCCTGCTAAGATGCAGGGAGTGAGTGCCCTGTAGATCTTTGCTGAGACCTCCTTTTGTTTTCCATTTATATGAATGACTTGGATATAGGCACAAGAGGTCCTGCAAACTGAGGGGAAAATGCAGGAGGAAATAGAAGGAATACTGGAGTGGACAAATAGGTGGCAGATGTAGTTCATTGTGAAAGAAAGTATACTCTAAATGGTAATATTCTTAACCTGAGGAACCAAGAGATCGAGGGGTGCAGATAGATTGATCTTTAAAAGTGGGATTGCAGGTAGAAATGGCCATAAAATGGTAAATGGGATTCCATGTTTTATATATAGGGACATTTGAATATAAAAGCTAAGAATTGATAACTGAGTTTGGAGTATTCTCCATACCATTATGGTTGCCATGAAAGGGTAAAACTGAAGAGATATCAGGAATGAGAGGTTATAGTTATTAAGAAAGATTCTTCCAAGAATTTTTTTCAACTGTTTCACTGGAACAGAAAGTTAAGGAGAATCTAATGATTTTCAAAATTTTTGAAAAGTTTTGATTTCAATTGAAGGGAAAATCTGGGGTTTCTATAACCGGTTTTATAGTCCAGCAGTAAGTTGAAAATTACCCCCGTAGACTCCCGATATCACTAGAAGAATGAAGAGGGAAGTTATAAGAAATATATTTGTTACTGGAACATGGAATGTTTTACCACAATTTGCTATGGAGTAGGAGACTGAAGCATTATTTAAAAGGAACTGGATATGACATTTTAAAAATGAAGACTAAAATAGGATGCAGGAAAGATTAGAATAAATGGCTCTGATTTGAAGTTCTAGCACCAGTGTAGGTGTTGTAATAACTATCTTCTGTTAGAGTATAACTGGGTAACTCATTCTTCAGAGAATGGTGCATTTCATAATGAGTCTTTTTTTCTCTCCTTGCTTCTGCAGACTACGTCATTGCCTTTGGTGGTGATATCCAATGTCAGCCAGCTTCCCAATGGTTGGGCCTCTATTTTATGGTACAACATGCTCGTAAGCGAGTCTAAGGTATACATCTGCGTGACATGTTTTGACTGGGATCCTTGGGTATCTCTGCAAAGGATCACTGTTTTATATAGGTTGAGGCTAGGTCGCATTTACACTATAGGGATACCTTTCTGACTTTCTTTGACAATGGGAGCCTTGCTTACTAGTAGTGCATATTAGAAATTCGAATACTGTGCGGTGCGTGTCCAAATTTCCAATGTATGCTGCTGGTGGGCAATGCTCCCTGCCAGCAGCACAGTGCAGAAAATAATTCATTATGTTTAATGGATATTTCCAGTGGATTCATTATTAAATTTAATTGCTGAAGTTCAGGTGAATTTATTTTTTGTATTGTTTAAACTAAAAGATGATGTTTAAAATGGAGTTATTGGATACTGTTTTATAGTTTTCAGAAAGGTGATTTACATTTACATTTTTTTTATAAACTACTATTCTGTGTAAAAGTCAGGATTCCTTCTCCCTTCCCCCGTCCAGTTGATCCTCTTGTGCATTAACATTAAATGGCAGTTTCAAACTCTGCTGATGTACCAGAAAAAAGATGGTAGCTAAAACAATAGCTTTTCAGCTTAATTATAATTGTGAATATGAAAAAATATATATTTTTTGGGAAAGATTTGGGACAGTTAAAATTGTGCAGAAATTAAAAGTTGTCAAGTTCAGTGTATATGATCCATCATAAAGTACGTTATCTATTTTTAACACCGTTTTGCTTCTTTCGCAGACCTTGGCTTTTTTCTCCAACCCCCCAGCTGCCTCGTGGAGTCAGCTGTCTGAGGTACTGAGTTGGCAGTTCTCCTCCGTCACCAAGCGAGGCCTTAATACTGAACAGCTTAGCATGCTGGGAGAGAAGTTGCTAGGTAAGATCTTGAAGATCAATAACCAAAGATGTTGAAGAGGAAAAGCACTTCTTACTAGTCTGACGTGGGAGGGACAGCAATTCGTACTAGCATCATGGGGGAACAGAATCATCCACGTCTCCTCTCGTTGTGTGTTATTCTTGGAGTTAGGATAGGCAGGGAGAGTACCCTGGTGGTCCTTCAAAGCTCTGAGGGTGACGACATTTAATTGAAGAGATTCCTCTTGCACATTGACTCCATATGTAATGCATTTTGGATGATCTTTGTTCCTCCAGAATGAGTGAGCCACAACATTAGTTGCTGGGAAGAAATCCAGACTTTGTGTGATCCCACTTAGAGTTCAATTATTTCAATACAAATGTTGGGCATTTGTTCCTCCTCCCAGTGAGCGCACAGATAAAGAACTCTAATAACATTTTGTCCAGTATATCAAAGATATTTTCACATTCAATTTTCTAGTTGATGCATAACTTATTAATGAAGATTGGGCACTGTGTATTTGTCCTAGTTGCTATTTTTGAGATGCTCAGTATTTATGCATTGACTACAAAAGTTAATTGAACATTGTTTATTCGGTCTTAACATAATGGTCATCACTGAACATGTATACAGCGGAGGGAATTACGTTTACTGTTCTTCCCACCTAGTGAGTGTTGCTGACTCTTAACTGTTGGGTTGTAGCTGTTTAAAAGAAAACATTTTCTCTGCCTGTAAGATTTCTGTTTTAATTTTTTTTAAATAACTACACGTGGAGCAAAATAGATGATGTCAAATGTATCTTTTAAATGCATCACTGTGTGTTGTACAAAAGAGAGGAAAAGAGTAACTAGTAGAACACGTACGATTTTGCAAGCATGTCACCTTTATTGAAAAATGCAATTTTTAAGCCATATGCATTATTTAAAAACGCAAAGTAAAACGTGAAAATTGTTAAACTTACAAAATTGGTCTGTCTGTATATTAGGTCCAAATAATTGTTTCAACGAGAATTCAATTCCATGGACAAGATTTTGCAAGGTAACTAGTTAACTCTTAATCAAAGTTATTGCTGCTAATTGAATTTTAAAATGGCATATTCCCCTAAATCCTTTGATTTACTTTCGATGATATTTCAGGAGAATCTAAATGAAAAGCCTTTCTCATTCTGGCTCTGGATTGAAGGGATTTTAGAGTTAATAAAAAAGCACCTTCTGCCTCTCTGGAATGATGGGTAAGTAAAACAACATTTGGCCATAATATAAAGCTTGTATAAAAACGAATGTACGTTTAGTGGAGTAGATTTTTGTCTCTACCACCTTTTAAAAAATTTTTTTTAAAACAACATAAAATGACAAATGAGAGGAAACTAAATTTAGTTTTGATAATTTCAGGTGGATCATGGGATTTGTGAGTAAGGAAAAAGAACGTGCTTTGCTGAAGGGCAGACAGCCGGGTACATTTTTACTGAGGTTCAGTGAGAGCAGCCGAGAAGGTGCCATTACTTTTACCTGGGTGGAAATATCACTAAATGGTGAGTGGATTAAATTCTATAGGTATACAAGCCTCTTGCTTGGCCAGAAATTTAAATTGTTCAGATTTTGTTAGTCTCCTAAGAAGGCGCATTTTTTCCTAAACTGCAGTGATGCAAATTGAACGTAGTTTGCACTTGACTGGTCCTCCAGATTCCAAAATGGCAAATTATTGGTGATGCTTCTCTTAAAGGTGAGAAGTCGCACAACACCAGGTTATAGTCCAACAGCTTTATTTGAAATCACAAGCTTTCAGAGCGCTGCTCCTTCGTCAGGTGAAGGGCTATTGTTGGAGTTAATGCAATAATTAAGGAAAAAACTCAAGCTCAACAAAACCTTAAATTTCCATCAACTGTTTATTTAAAGATGAGGAAACCTTAAATTCACTAAGGAAAACTATAGTGCTTTTTTGGAGCTTGAGGTGATTAACAAACCTGAATATATATAAGTTTACATAAAAATATACAAAGTAATAGCTGAAAATCGTGACTCGTCCGTGGTACCCGTGCCATAACTCTGATGGGCGTGCACTTGAAAGGCTGTATATTGGGCTGGGACCCAGGTACACGAATGTCAGGATTTCCACTGGGCCTTGTAAGGGGTAGAGCCTTCACCCACCTCTATTAGACTATTGATGCAGGATGGGCTGGGGAATACCAACACCAGGAGTTCCTATGTTCCAGCACTCCAGAGGGACCTGGAGATTCTCAGTGGTCACATTGCTGGTTAGAATGGGGGTACTAGGGTGCATATGAACCCCACTAGGATTGTGGCCTGGACCTCCAAAAGAAATGGGCAATTTATTTATTATTTAAATTTAAATGGTGCCATATTATAAAGAGGGCTGTTGAGGCAATCTATAATTATTTCCAGATACGCTAATGTCTCCTACTGGTTATTTTTTTTAAACCAAGTAAAAGTTGAAAATCATTAAAGAATCCACAAATGGGGAAAAATAAAGCTATGGTAGAATTCACACTAAAGTACACCGACTTCAAAGTTAAAAATTGAGCACATGAAAACCAAATGCCGATTTATTTCTGTTCCTTTAATGTGTATATTTATGGGATTCTAAAAAAACAAACTTTTTTTTAATAACACACTCGTGCACCAAAATCCATAGGGTTAAGAATGTCCCTTAAGTTGTCTACCACATGCAGGCACCTGCTTCACGAAGGGTTCATCTAGGGTGCAAATTTGTATATTTTTTTTCAAAACTTGCAACTGTCTGAACTTTCTTTCTTCGCAGATGAGTCTCAATTTCACTCGGTAGAGCCATACACAAAGCATCAACTGTCAGCTGTTACCTTCCCAGACATCATTCGCAATTACAAAGTTATGGCAGCTGAAAATATTCCTGAAAATCCATTGAAGTATTTGTATCCTGAGGTCCCCAAAGATCAGGCATTTGGAAAGTATTACTCCAGGCCGAAAGATCGTAAGTATAGCTGTGCCCATGTAACAAAGCAGGACTTTTTGCAAGTTTAAATAATGACCACTGTGATAGGATTGGACATCTTGAAGATCTGAGAACTTAATTAGCTTAACAATATTATATTACTTGTGACTGTGCACCAATTTGTCTGTTGCTGTTTTAAATGGAAGCTGTGATGGAACTGTAAGAACAAAATTAACTTACACATTACATCGATTTGAAAGTCAGAAGTCGCACAACACCAGGTTATAGTCCAACAGCTTTATTTGAAATCTCAAGCTTTCGGAGCGACTGCTCCTTCGTCAGGTCACTTCACCTGACGAAGGAGCAGCAGCTCCGAAAGCTTGTGATTTCAGATAAAACTGTTGGACTATAACCTGGTGTTGTGCGACTTCTGACTTTTGTCTACCCCAGTCCAACACCGGCATCTCCACATCATGGGTTTGAAAATCAGAGCCTCAGTATTTTCTTACTTAAGTGGGGCAAGCAGGTTTCACCAGGAACCGTTAACAGGAATTCTTTGACCCACAATTGGCACAATAGAGATAAATTGCCTTTAAATTTGTGTTGTTCAGTTGGTTGTAACTAGGAATTTTTGGTGGAGGAGTGAGGATGAATTCTGGGATGTGTCAGAAAAAGAAAAAGAAATCACCTTCCAAGTGCACACCTTTTCAGTGCTAAAAATGTTCAGGTGTCATTGAGAATAGCACATCGCTGTGTGTGTGTTGAGAATAGCACATCGCAGTCTGTATGTCATAGAGTCATAACGGCACAGAAGACCATTCGGCCCATCGAGTCCGTGCCGGCTCTCTAGAGCAATCCAGTCAGTCCCATTCCCCCGCTCTAACCCCGTAGCCCTACAAGTTTATTTCCCTCAAGTGCCTATCCAGTCTCCCCTTGAAAACATTGAGTGTCTCCGCATCCACCACTTCCGTTGGCAGCAAATTCCAGGTCATCACCACTTGCTGCATAAAAAAGTTTTCCCTCACATCCCCCCTGTATCTCTTGCCCAAAACCTTAAATCTGTGTCCCCCAGTGCTTGTACCATCAACGAGTGAGAACAGCCTTTCCCTGTCTAGCCTATCCAAACCCATCATAATCTTGTACACCTCTATCAAATCACCCCTCAACCTCCTTTGCTCTAATGAAAACAAATCCAGCTTCTCCAACCTGTCCTTGTAGCAAGGATCCCCCATCCCTGGAATCCCATTCTGGTAAATCTCCGCTGAACCCTCTCAAGGGCCTTCACATCCTTCCTAAAGTGTGGTGACCAGAACTGGACGCAATACTCCAGTTGAGGCCTAACCAGTGCTTTATAAAGGTTCAGCATAACTTCTCTACTTTTGTACTCAATACCTGTATTTATGAAGCCCAAGATCCCATATGCTTTGCTAACCACTCTCTCAATATGTCCTGCCACCTTCAGGGACCTATGCACATTAACTCCCAGGTCCCTCTGTCCCTGCACACTCCTTAAAACTGTGTCATTAAGTGTATATTGTCTCTCCCTGTTCGTTCTGCCAAAATGCATCACCTCACACTTCTCTCTATTAAATTCCATCTGCCACTTGTCCATTCTGTTAGCCTTTCTATGTCCTGCTACAGTCAATTGATACCATTCATCACTGTTTGCGCAGGGCCTCTAAGCATATATCACCTTCTTTGTCCCTAATAGGCCCCAGCCCGCCTCTTGCTACCCACTTACTGTTTACATGTTGGTAGAAGATTTTTGGGTTCCCTTTTATGTTAACTGCCATTCTAATCTCATTCTCTCTCTGCCAATCTTATTTTTATCTTCACGTCCCCTCTCAGCTTATTGTATTTGGTCTGTTTCTCCCTTGAAGAATTCACCTGACATGTATCATACACCCTCCTTTTTTTTTGTTTCATGATCTTCTCTATCTCCCTCGTCATCCAAGGAGCCCTTGCTTTGGTTCGATTACCCTTCCGTCTTGGTGGAATGTACCTAGCCTATACTTGGAACATCTCCTCCTTAAAGATCACCCATTTTTGGTGCGTTCTTTTCAGTTACCTTCTTTCAAAGCTGAACATAAACAATAGGACTAGGCCATTATCCCCATTTCCCTTAATATTCAAAAATCTATCGATCTCTATCTTGAATATAAAAGCCCAAACTTCTCCAATCTTTCCTCTGACACTGGGGATCAAACTTGTGGCTCTTCTCTGAACCATCCCCAGTGCTAAATGTCTCACCAAGCAGAAATGGACACCCTACTTGAGGTGATCTGACTACAGTTTGAGAGTGTCTCTGATTTACAGTTTTAACTGTTTTGGCTATATATTTCCACATTCCATTTGCTTTGTTGCTTGTTTCTCCATAGCGGCTGGACAGATTGAGTGTCTAGTATACTAATACCCCCAAATTTTGATGTTTTAAAAAAAATATATATATTTTTTTAAAAATGTATTCAGTACTTCTGTCAGCCATTTTTTCCCCATTATACGCAGTTGTTCTGAATTGCTGCTGTTCAGTTTCCCCTGATGCAGCTCGTGGAAAATAGCGTAGAATTTTGGTAACAAATAATTAAAAATATACTTGGCCGTTAGTCAGGTGTGATAATGTGTAGCTCCATCGGGAAAGATTTTGTGCAGATATTCTGCTGTGGTCGAAGTATTTTCTGCAGTGTTCCTGCTTGCTCGGGAGGGGAAAGGAATCGGAACATTCCAAAAGGTTTTGTTGGCAGAAATCTCCTTAATTGGTGCAGCTTGGATTGTCATAAATAAACACATCAAATTCATTTGAACAGATTATTCACACTGTGGTATCTAGGAACATTATCGATGGTATTTTTCATATAGTTATTAGATTTCCTGTAGAGTGCAATCCACCAATTGTAATTGTACATCTAAGAGGACATCCAGTTCTCTGCTGTCCAGTCTACAAGTCACTGTGCACCTTTGATATCATTGTTGGCTAGGAGTATCATTTCCTGATCTCTCCACTCATCCTTTTGGTTTTCACTGTTCTCAAGTAGTTAAACACTTTACTTCTAGTCTGAGGACTGCCTTTCTCTGGACCTGAGTGCAAGTGGCATCAGGTTGCTCGATCAAACCCCTCCATTCCATGCATTGTATGTTTATGGAAGTAAAGCTGGCCTCTGGCCCACTCCTTACAAACTGTCTTTTGCTAGTTTATAGAGGAACTTTGGTGGCCTTGGAGATGTCCATTTCCTGCAAGAAGATCGAGGGAAGGAATTATTGTGGTTTTTATTTAATGAACCAAAAAAAGTGACCTTGAATGGGAATCATTGATATGGTCTTAGCCTGGCACTTGCAGATTTACTGTATTCAGAAAGGATTTCAGCAGACTAAAGTCCCATGACCACCCTTCAAAGTTATTTGCTATCTTGACTTGTTATTTGCTAGTTGTGCCTCTGACGTGCAGTATTTACCAGCCGAATTGCTCTTGGGTTTTGTCAATGCTGTTCGTCAACCAGAGCTGCTGTCTATTCAGGGAGTTTCATCAGTTCTGATGTGGGTTATTTGGAATGGCTCAATTCCCATGACATTCTGTTCTTGAGGTATGTTAAGGTGGTATGGGTTGAGTGGTCCTCCGATCTTCTGATGTTTTGCCCACCACCCTAGCTGAGAATGTAAACTGTCCCCCTCTCATCACCAACAAATGCACACTAAAGAGCCTCGTTTCTTCTCTCCTTTAGCTTCAGAGCCTATGGATGTAGATGACTCCAAGACCAGTGGTTATATTAAGACTGAACTGATTTCAGTGTCTGAAGTGTGAGTAACCTTTGTTAACTATTTTTCCTTTCCTTCTTAAACTGTTTTAACGCAGGCAATGTTTATATTTTGTTCATTGACTTTTCTACAGCCAAATCATACTAATTCTAAATGCAAGTTCCTTGAAACAAAATAAAATAATCTAGAAATGACGGCCTTTTTTGATCACTTTTTTTGAAAATTCAGGTGGTGGCTGTTTCAAGTTTGAAGCTTGCTCTTTGTGGGTAATTTGGAGCGGAGTAATGTCTAAGGAAGTGAAGTTTTTAATTAAATAAACACAACTGATCTTTTCCCAATACGTACCAAGGCTCTCATTGCCTGTACAATTGCACATGCACAGGCATGCAACATCTGTCTTTGTTGCATTCTATGATGCTACCAAGTATTATGCTACCCTTGCAACAAAAAAAAAAAAAAAATCGCATAGTGGTCTGAAGTGACCAGAGCAGTTGGAAGTACATTACAACACTGACTCCACTTCAAAAGTACTTCAATGGCTGTAAAGCGCTTGGAGACGTCCGGTGGTCGTGAAAGGCGCTATATAAATGCAAGTCTTTCTTTCTTACATAGATACTGGTGAGCAAAGCCGCGTGGCTGCGCAGCGGTCTGGAGGTCCCACGCAGGCCGCTCACTGGCTTTTAAATGGAAAAACCGCGCATGTGCGGAAATTTGAATGGGCCGTGCAGTTTTTAAGCAAGTACAGAGGCAGGGGAAAGGGGGGGAGGATAGAACAAAAGGGAAGGTCTGTGATAGGGTGGAAGGCAAAAGGGGTGGTAACGGGACACGGAAAGAAATAAAAAATGGGTTTAGAGGAGATGTAATTGGCAACAGCCGAACCATTACCAGCACCTGCTGTCTGGAAAAAATGGGAGCAGTGGTTATGATCTGAAGTAATTGAGCTCATTGTTGAGTTCGGAAGGCTGTAAAGTGCCGAATCGAAAGATGAGGTGCTGTTCCTCGAGCTTCCGTTGAGCTTCAGTGGAACAGTGTAGGAGGCCGAGGTCGGAGAGGTCTGAGTGAGACTGAGAATTAAAGTGACAGGCGACCGGAAGCTCGGTCATGCTTGTGGACTGAACGGAGGTGTTCAGCAAAGCAATCACCCAATCGGCGTTTGCTCTCCCTAGTGTAGAGGAGACCGCATCGTGAGCAGGGAATACAGTATACTAAATTGAAAGAAGTACAAGTAAATCGCTGTTTCACCTGGAAGGAGTATTTTGGGGCCCTGGACGGTGGGAAGGGAAGAGGTGAAAGGGCAGGTGTTGCAGCATCTGCGCTTGCACTGGAAGGTGTCGTAGGAAGGGGAGCGGGTGTTGGGGGTGATTGAGGAGTGGACCAGGGTGTCGCGGAGGGAACAGCGACGCCCACATCCCATGAACGAATAAAAAGAAAAGAACGGTCCCTTCGGACTGCTGGGAGGGGAGGGCAAGATGTGTTTGGTGGTGGTATCGCACTGGAGGTGGCGGAAATGGCTGAGGATGATCCATTGAACGTAGAGGCTGGTGGGGTGGAAGGTGAGGACAAGGGGAACCCTGTCGTGGTTCTGGAAGTGTGGGGCAGAAGTGCGGGAAATGGGGTGGATACAGTCGAGGGCCCTGTCAACCACAGTGGAGGGGAATCCTCGGTTGAGGAAAAGGAACACATACCGGAAGCACTGGTGGGGGAGGTGACATCATCAGAACAGATGCGACGGAGACAGAGAAACTAGGAGAATGGAATAGAGTCCTTACAGGAAGCGGCGAGTCCTTACAGGAAGCGGAGAGTCCTTACAAGAAGCAGGGTTGGGAGGATGTGTAATCAAAGTAAAATGACCTTAAGTAATTCAATTTTACCCCCTTGAGTATAGAAATAAATGCACTTCAGGATCCTGCATCCTTTCAATCATTGTACATCCTGTAAGAATTAAAACCTAGTAACAGAAGTTGGGCCCTGATGCATTCTAATCCTTCAACTGTAGGTGGTGCTGTTTTCAAGGGTCTGATTGAATGTTGTTGCATCTTAGCTTTTTATACAGTGCTCTATCAGAGCTGGATCTGCCCCTGCTACAGATAAGTCAGTCAGAACTAAAGTGTTTTTTGTGTATCTGGTTTGAGAATATTAAGGTTGCAGCAATAGTGATATTTTAGTATAAAGTATTGAACCCCCCCCCCCTCCAAAATAGATTTGAATTGAAGAGGATATTGATGTTGATAATTATTAGGATTTCCAATGACTCAGCTGGTTAAAAGCAACAAGTACTGAGCTATATAGACCAGAAAAAATGGGAGGTTGTATCCCTGGTCTTGGCTGAAGTGTTATAGGGGCAACAAAATTGCTTGCGTTAGAGACGCGCTAATTCCGATCACTATCCAGCAGCCCCTGCTGGAAGCGCGTGTGTAATCATCGGTGAGGATTGGGCTCGGCCACAATTCTCCCCAAGGTACAGTGGTTTCCCAGTACTCATGAAGGGTGCCGGAGAGTGCCTAGTGCATGTGGAACTATACCACAGCAAGGAATCGACACCAGGAGAGGGAAATTGGTGTAGAAAGGAGGATTTGAGAAAATAACTAGACTTAGGTTATAACAGACTGTGCATCACTCCATGATGTGGAGATGCCGGTGTTGGACTGGGGTGGACAAAAGTGAGAAGTCGCACAACACCAGGTTATAGTCCAACAGTTTTATTTGAAATCACAAGCTTTCGGAGCGCTGCTCCTTCGTCCGGTGTTGTGCGACTTCTCTCATTTGTTATAACCTAGATGCACGAGCTTCCCAATGGGTCAGTGGGTAAGTGCACTACATGGTATGGCAATGAGTTACGCTGATTAGAAGGATCCTATGATTAATCAGCAGACTGTGCTGAGTTGGCTGATCTAGGCTAGGGTTGCAGTAGGAGTGCTACATTGGCCATTGTGTCCATGGGTCTGGGGGGAAAATTGTAAGGGTTCTTGCTCCCAATTACTATTCAGTGGCTTCTGGTGGTGCATTCACTGTGTGAATGTCAGATGAGGATAGAGTTGGGATGAGTCCTCTTTGTTCCCCACCAAATAGCCTGGTGGCATTCACTGTCGAGGTTCACACACGAGGAGGAATGACACTTCCAGTGAAATGCCAGAAGGCTGCTGGCTCTGTGAAACTTGGCTGAAACCTGAGAGCATGGAACGCCCATGAGAGCGCGAAGAGTAACTGGGTTGGAGATCAGAGGATTGGTTAGTACCTTGTGCAGAGATGACAGATTCATTAAAAGGGCAGCTTGGTATTTAAATGAAACATTTGCTCAGCAATTTGCCAAAGTACAAGAGCTTTAGAAAAGAGAAAGTTATTGCTGTTTTAGTTTATACCATATTTCACTCTTCCATTTTTTTTTTTAAAATTCATTTTTTATTCAAACTTGATTTAAAAGTCTGCTACTGGTAGCCCTGTGCTTTAGTGCACTGACATTTTGGCACTCACCTTTATATTGACTGTTTAATCTTGCAGCCCTAAGGCCTGGGGTTGCACTGAGTGCGCAGGCTGGGGGTGGGGGAGTGAGGATTTCTATTTTCAGGTGAACATGTTGGATTCTCTGCCAGGAGTGAAGCCACATAATGGGGTTGGGAAATTGGCAAAAAGATACTGAGAGGCTGGTGTTTCTGTTTTGAATGACAATAAGCAGGAAGGGACAGGAGGAGATGAGGCTACAGTTGCATTCATACAGACACTGTTGTACTCTTTCCAAACTGTTTACTTCACGGACACGTTTTTCTTTATTCTTTTTCCAGCCTGTGACTGTGGCTGTGATATGCTGGCCAATCACTAACTGTCACTAAATATAAAAAGAGATTTGGGACAGAGAGTAGGGGAAACTATTTGACACTGTTGTGAGGCTGTGGTATGCACTTTCAGAGTTCGTGATTGAAGCAGAGATCACATCAACATGTAAGAATAGGTTTAAGAAAATGTCAACTTTTTTTTAAAAGAAAAAAACCCTATATAGGCTGTAATTATATACAGTAACTGCTTTCAGATAGTTTAGATTTTTAAATTAAATAGATTCAAATTGTGAAATTAGCAGCAGCAGCAGCAACATTCAAAGCATACTTGAGAATA
This sequence comes from Squalus acanthias, assembly GCA_030390025.1. NCBI lineage: Eukaryota > Metazoa > Chordata > Chondrichthyes > Squaliformes > Squalidae > Squalus > Squalus acanthias. Next base: position 9,777,845 of record CM059427.1, read on the forward strand.
GAAATTGTGAGTTTACAACTTCGACATTTTCTGTACATTTAGCCGTGGCTCAGTGTTGGCACTCTTGCCTCTGATTCAGTAGGTTCTGGGTTCAAGCCAAACTCCAGAAATTTGAGCATATAATTTAGACTGGCACTTCAGTGGAGTACTGAGAGCATGCTGTACTGTCGGAGGTGCCGTCTTTCAAATTAGAGATGGGTGTAAAAGATCCCATGGCACATTTTTGAAGAACAGCAGGGGAGTTCTCGCTGGTGCCCTGGCCAATATTAATCCCTCAAGCAACATCACTAAACATATTTTATGGTCATTTATCTCATGGCTATTTGTGGGACTTTGCTATGTGCAAATTGGCTGCTGCGTTTCCCCACGTTACAACAGTGACTACAGTCAAATAAGTACTTCGTTGGCTGTAAAGTGTTTTGGGACGTCTTGAGGTTGTGAAAGGTGCTATATAAATGCAGGTCCTTCCCTTCCTCTCATATTTAATACACCTTTGAATAAAAGTGATTGTAAATGGTTATCTATATTGTTACTTTCAGTCACCCCTCTAGACTGCAGTCAACAGAAAATCTTCTACCTATGTCCGTGGAGGATTTTGGTGAATTGGAGCGACACTTAAGTCCATCAGAAATTGACACAGTGGTAAGTTTTAGAATCCGAGTGGCTATGGTTCTTGTAAATTGCACTTAATACAACCTGTAATCAGATTTGTTGACGATGCCTATTATTGAGTGCAATAGTGCACTCCATGACTAGTGTGTGTACTTTAATGTCAACATTTTGTTAATCATTCAACATTAAAATACTACTTTTATACAGTAAACACTGTAGCAGAACTCACTGTCTAAAAACTGTGCAAGTACGCATTATATAAGTCTTCAGTTTAATGTCTGTGGTCTTAATTCATGAGTTAGGTTTAATTAGCATATATATGGGCAGATGCAGCTTATAAATAGCTAGTGCAAGACCGTACATGATGGATTGAATAACTTACTCCTCTTTTCTATATCACAAGATAATTTAAGATGGGCCAAATTCTTATTTATATTCATCTAAACAGAAAGATCCTAAATTCCACCCCCCCCCTTCATTGTAGCATCCAATTGTTTCTTGTATGATTCCAGGGTTATTGCCACCATTGTGTATTCCACAAATTGATTGCTCTTTGTGAAGAATTTCCTGATAACGATCCTAAAAGTAGCCTTTGTCCCTGTATTCTACTTCTGCAGTGTAAAGTAATAATCCAGTTTTACTTTTCCCACTCCCTTAACAATCCTGTGTACTTTAATAAGATCACCTCTCAACAGCCTCTTTTCTAGGCTGAAAAGCCCAAGTTTCTTCGATATTTCTACATAACTCTGAGCCCTGACACCAGTGATTCGCCTCCTGGCTGCTCTGTGCACTGCCTCCTGTGCTTCAATATCTCCCTAGTTTCTTGGGACCAGAACTGGACACTGTATTCAAGGTGCAGTCTGACCAGCACACTACAAAGTTTGACCACTACCTTCTCTGACTTGTATTCAACTGTTATCATTATATGGTCATGATGCGGAGATGCCGGTGTTGGACTGGGGTGGACAAATGTGAGAAGTCGCACAACACCAGGTTATAGTCCAACAGCCTTATTTGAAATCACAAGCTTTCGGAGCGGCTGCTCCTTCATCTGACGAAGGAGCAGCGCTCCGAAAGCTTGTGATTTCAAATAAGGCTGTTGGACTATAACCTGGTGTTGTGCGACTTCTCACAATTATCATTATAGTTCAACTTGTTATAGTCTAACTTATTATAGTTGGCTTTGTTGATTGTTGCTTTTCGTTGGTTGGACATGTTAAGTATTAAGTCTTATCAAGACTCCTAGGTTTCTTTCAGCTTCATATACTTGGCTATTTCAACACTATTGATGGGGTGCATGTGTCGTCTACTTTTTGTTTTCTTGCTATGCACAGTACTTTGCACATGCCTGCATTAAATTTCATCTGCCATCGTTCTGCCTACTTACATATTTTGTCCAACTCATTCTGTATTCCTGGAGTGTTTGCTAGAATTCTGCAACTTACAGGAAACTCTTGTTTAACCGGCACCTAAATATCCGGAATTCTCTCTTAACCGGCAAAAATCATACTTCGAAAACTCCTCTCAAATAACCGGCAATGTTGCCGAGTCCGAGTCTCCCGCGAACGTCGAGTTAGTCAGTGGGGGTAGTTCTCCAAAGTGCCACTACTCGGCCTCCTGGCGCTGTCGGAAGTCCGAACACTACAGTAACAAGAGTCTGATTCTCCCGCGCTGCCGGGAGTCTCACTTACTGTTAAGTAATTAGAGTTATGGATTACCCTCAACTGGCAGTACTGTACTTAATCAAGCATCTTCCACCATCCATTTAACACAGCATTCTGTAGGTGAGTAACCAAATACTGTATACTGCACATTTCTTGATTTTTTTAATGTTAAAAATAGCCTCGGTAGATATAACTCTCCGTTATCCGGAACTTTCGATCAACCGGCACCACGCCGGTCCCGTCGGTGCCGGATACCAAAGAGTTTCCTGTAGTTTGTCGCATTCTGCAACTTACTTTGTTTTTTCTGTGAAAACTAAATCCCAGTGGCCTCATGTGACATGTGAAAATTAGTAGTTACATTCTATCTTGACTCTGCCATGGGGACTTTTATAATCTTGCTGGTAGGTCAAGCAAGGCCACTGCAGATGATTCTGTAAAATTATAAAATAAACACACAGTCTTGATTTGTGAAGCCTAGTGCGCAATGGATTGGTGTTGCAATGTGTTACAGTGCAGAGTGTTAGGATAGATTTATGCTTCCTTTTCCTTCCTCTGCCGCCCTCCTCCCCCCTCCCCCTCCTCCATAGTGAATCTCTAACCCTGATCTGCTCATGCTGAGGAAGTGCTGAGCAGAGGCCAAGTACAGTACAGGTAATCGCCCCAGGCCTTGTCATTCTCCTTATGGACACATTGCAAGCTCTCAACAGTATGTAATGGGGGATGCAATGAATAAACAAGTTTTCTTTCGTCAGACATGTTGCCAATTTTTTTTTTAAGTGTTTTACTTTAGTCTGTGAAAGTGTTGTGATCTCTCACAGCTTTGACATTTATTTTCTGAAAATTCAAATTACCCATAGTCTAGGTTCTACATTAAGACATTGTTAACTTTGAGGGGCGACCTGATAAAGGGGTCTTTAAGATTATGAAGGGGTTTGATAGGGTAGACATGGAGAAGATGTTTCCACTTGTGGGGGAAGAGACCAAAACTAGGTAAATATGAGGTAGTCACTAATAAATCCAATAGGGAATTCAGGAGAAACTTCTTTACCCAGAGAGTGGTTAGAATGTAGAACCCGGCATCACAAGGAGTGGTTGAGGCGAATAGCAGAGATGCATTTAAGAGGATGTTAGATAAACACATGAGGGAGAAAGGAATAGAAGGAAATGCTGATAGGATGAGATGAAATGGGGTGGGAGGAGGCTCGTGTGAAGCATAAACATCAGCATAGACCAGTTGGGAAGAATGGCCTGTATCTGTACTGTAGACTCCACGTAATTCTATGTGTAATACTTCAATAATGTACTTCATATTTTTTTTTTAAATACACATGTCTTGCCAGTTTAGTCTTCCTCCGCTCCTTCCAGTCTGGAATTTGTCAGTCTATCTTCTGCTTGATGCATTTAGAAGTTTTCTGTCACTTCCCAGGCTAGACCATTTGTAAATAACGTGCTTTTTGTTTGCTGACCTTGTCTGGTACAGTTCTGCCCTGTGATAGTAGTCCAGAGTTATTTCTGGCAATTTATAGGACATAAATCTATTAAATTACCCTGTGGCTGCAATATCCCTGCCAAGCCCTGTCACATAGTGATTTCTAAAACCTCTTTTCTGGTGTTAGCTGACAGCCACTTCGTTTGGTTTCTTTAAAATATGGAGGGGGGGGAGAAACATTACAAACAGATTACAAGTTGAAACATTAAACTGCCAAATTTAACAATTAACTGTCCAGGTATAAAAAATGTTTCAACCTCGAATCTCAATTTTTTGTTTTTTTACAAATTGTACACACTGATACATTACCACTGTATATTCTTGACCTGGAGGCTGTCTAATTGTGCATCTTTGTACAATAATCGAATGTACTTCAGGTCCGAGGTGCAACTGGGGGGGGCGGGGTGGGGGGAGGCAGCATATCTGGATGGGGGAGGAATCACTGGGACTATGCCCCCCCTTAAGGGGCATTTCTGGGCTGGGTCACTTTGTGAACTAATGGTGTGTGCTCTCATTGGTGTTAACCCAACCTACCCTCTGTAGGGGTGTGTTGTGAGCTTTGTGATTCGGGACCTTTCGTATAGGTTTCCATGAAGAGGGTCTACAATTCTTGATGCTTTCTCCATTCTAGGAACAGCCCATACATCGCAAGTTCTGACTGGCGTGAGCCCCACTGGGGTCTAATCGATATGTTTGTGGTGGGATGAGTAGGGATTTGCTATACTGGAGGGATAAATCTTCATGCTGCTAGCACTGAGAGTTGCACTAGTTTCTGTATCTCGGATAATCTTGAACTCCTGGGGACAGGTCTAGCAGATCTGAGGTGACATGGTCTGTGTGGCATCTCTGATTTGGGGGGCAGAACCAGGTGGCGTGTGTATAAGTGGACCACTCTGGCTATCTCTTCTCCAACACTGGTCTAACCAGGTGGAGCAGAATCTATTGACATTTATCTGAAGTGTGGTGCGATTGATCTTTATGTTGACTCTCGCATATTCTGCTGCAAGTGGTGCTTGTGAGGGTTTGTTCCCAGATTTCCATCATTTATTCTATGTGATGGCCTTTATCTCTCTCCCAAACTCCATTTTAGACTTTCAGTGGGTGTTCTGTAAATGTGACTGTGTGTACAGGAGAGATAGATTTATGCGTAACTTGGGAGTAGAGAATGAGTAGCTTCAGAGAGTTTGGCTCTCGCTGAAGTTCGCAAAGCATTGCTGGCTTATGGAGCAAGTGCTCAATACTTGAATGTATTCTGCTGATATGGTTGGAATTTGTTAATTAATTACAGAAAGAAATGCCCTTATGAAAACGCTAGCCAAGTCTGTTGATGTCCTTCTCATGTTGGGCTCTAAATCCACTCGTGGTTAGTGGTTGTGCCACTTTGGCGAAAGGGCTGATTAACTCATTTTGGACAAGCCTCCTTCTGGGTTGATGCTGGTAATGCAATGATGGGGCACTTCCTTTTCTCTCGAGTCTGTGGAAGGTGTATAAAGGACAGATTAGACAGAGAGGTAGGCTGGGAGGTTTCAGCCTTCATACACAATTGTGAATTATGCAGTGAGGAGGATGTGTTCCAAGCAGTAATGCCTCTTGGAGTTGGGTTGCCCAGTAGTTGCGTCTAAAGTTTGGAAAACCTAGACTTCCCTCGACCTTGGGGAATTGGAGGCATACCGTATCCATTCACAGCCATTTACTGGGCCAGAGGAAGCCTTAGCAAATATTATTGTCTTGAGCTGTCAGGGATCAAATGCTTTCTCTGTGTTGAGAGCGCGCACCAAGGCAGGGATTCTGGTGCTATTGCAGTTGTTAAGTAGCTATCTGGTGTTGTTCAGTGCTTGGTGACCGTGGCTATATCCATTTGGTTTCAGTAGACTAATTTGGAGCTGTGGGCCTAGAAATTGGATTTTCAGGTGAAGGACAGGTGCTGAAGGGACCAATATGGCGTGTGCGTTCATTCTGCTCTGGATATGTGCTGCACACCATATTGGTTAGGGCGCCCTGTGGTCGGCTGTTTCGGGCCCTTTTCCAAAATTAGATCGTGACTGACCACAGCATGGGCTGTGCATGCTGCGGTCAGTTTTCTCATATACAGCAGCCAAACCAGTGGCTGCTGTATATCTTTATCTTTAAAGGTGCAGACTACCACCAAAAAGGTACGGAATTTTTTTTTTTTACTTATCTGAATGTGGAGCCAGAAGGAGCAGGAATGCTCCTCCTGTCTCCACATTAAAACTGCAGCCTCCCGCCAGCCACCCCTCACCCCTTTCCCAATCTCCTTCCCCCCTGAACTCATCCAATTCGCAACCGGCAAACTACCTCGTATAACGCGACTGGCGTCCCTACACGTTGTTCATGTCTTGATGACGAGAGGGGACCGGTTTCGTGTGGTCCTCTTGCTCATCAGTTTTGGCACGGCAGTTCATGTTTACCGCTGGGTTCCAATTTCTGCACCATTATGGCTATGCTGGAGGTCAGTATTTTGGCTGTTGTTTTATTGAGCAGAGAAACTGGCCCATAGGAAGTGCATATTCTTGTTGTTTCTCGAAGTGAGCCTGGCAGGGTGCGTATGTCTTGTATGTAGTGGCATACTTTCCACAACTTTGGTGCTCAGTCGGGAATGTAGGACTGCACTAGGGACCGCAGAAGGCAGAGGTGTTTAAGCAGGCTGGATTGTTGTAGCTTAGTGACTGGGCAGCTGCTGGTGACTATTGAAACATAGAATCATAGAAGATAAGAGCAGGAGTAGGCCATTCGGCCCCTCTAGCCTGCTCCGCCATTCAGTGCGATCATGGCTGATCATCCAAATTCAGAACCCTGCCCCTGCTTTCTCCCCATATCCCTTGATCCCTTTAGCCTTAAGAAATATATCCAACTCCTTCTTGAATATATTTAATGAATTGGCCTCTACTGCCTTCTGTGGTAGAGAATTCCACAGGTTCACCACTCTCTTTGGGTGAAGAAATTCCTCCTCATCTCAGTCCTAAATGGCTTACCCCTTATCCTTAGACTGTGACCCCTGGTTCTGGACTCCCCGACCATCGGAAACATCCTTCTTGCATCTAGTCTGTCCAGTCCTTTCAGAATTTTATAAGTTTCAATGAGATCCCCTCTCCTTCAAGAGTTTAGAAGAATGAGGTTTGTAAATAATCTCTTGGCTCCTGGTGGTGTCTTGGGACTTTAAGATGTATGATGAAGTATTATAATCTGCAAGCTCCATCATGATTTCTTCGGACTCCGGGAAAGTTGCTGCATAAATTTCCAATGGATGCACCAGTTCTAGTCCAGACCCACTGTTGAAGGGCATATTGGGAATCCTTGCAAGAATGCTTTTAAAAGGCATTTATTTTATGGAGCAATGTTAGTGCATGAAAATCTTTGTTCTTCGATTTTTAAAATCAGTGACCCAATTCAATTTTTTGAGTATCTACTAATCATCTTTTTGTGTTTTTTTTTAAACAGATGTGCTCAGCCTATCCAAATTAACCAAGAGTGCTCGTCACACCTGTGGATCTACAAGTTATAACATCCAAGATTTTATGACCTGGCTTGGTGTTTGCAAACCGTTTGCAACGCGAGTCCAAAACTGATCCTGTTGCATTGTAAATAGTGACATTTTTGGTATCAAGGATAAAGAAGCTACTGCCTGTTTGTAATGTTTTAGTTACATTTTTAGAAAACTTGCATCGTTTTTGTATGATTTGCATGAACTGTGAAATCCTAACCATAACCATTAAATTTGGCTTTTTAATTAGATGTGAATGTTTTCCTTTTTAATGTAAAGCTACCAAACTACACTAGATTTGAAATGGCTTTTGGGCTGGCCGCTCCTCTCCTCTCCTCCCTGAGCGCCGCTCCTCTCCTCCCTGAGCGCCTCTCCTCTCCTCCCTGAGCGCCTCTCCTCTCCTCCCTGAGCTCCTCTCCTCTCCTCCCTGAGCTCCTCTCCTCTCCTCCCTGAGCGCCTCTCCTCTCCTCCCTGAGCTCCTCTCCTCTCCTCCCTGAGCTCCTCTCCTCTCCTCCCTGAGCTCCTCTCCTCCCTGAGCGCCTCTCCTCTCCTCCCTGAGCGCCTCTCCTCTTCTCCCTGAGCGCCTCTCCTCTCCTCCCTGAGCTCCTCTCCTCTCCTCCCTGAGCTCCTCTCCTCTCCTCCCTGAGCGCCTCTCCTCTTCTCCCTGAGCGCCTCTCCTCTCCTCTCCTCCCTGAGCTCCTCTCCTCCCTGAGCTCCTCTCCTCTCCTCCCTGAGCGCCTCTCCTCTCCTCCCTGAGCTCCTCTCCTCTCCTCCCTGAGCTCCTCTCCTCTTCTCCCTGAGCGCCTCTCCTCTTCTCCCTGAGCGCCTCTCCTCTTCTCCCTGAGCGCCTCTCCTCTACAACTCTATCCTTGGCCACCCATTGACATCCTTTGCCCTTTCTCCACCAATCTCCTCGCTTCCACTGCTCAAGAGTCACTGGCTCGAATAGTGGGTGCATTTTAGTCCAAACTACACATTCAGGTTTAAAGTTACCTGTGCAGAGCCCACTGCCAATCCCCCTACCTTACCTCTACATAGAAAAATTACGACACACAAGGAGGCCATTCGGCCCATCTTGTCCATGCCGGTCAGAAAAGAGCTACCCAGCCTAATCCCACCTTCCAGCACTAGGTCCGTAGCCCTGTAGGTTACGGCTCTTCAAGTGCACATCCGAGTACTTTTTAAATGTGATGAGTGTCTCTGCCTTTACCACCCTTTTGGCCAGTGAGTTCCTCCAGACCCCCACACCCCTCTGGGTGAAAATTTATTTCCTCATCTCCCCTCTAATCCTTCTACCAATTACTTTAAATCTATGCCCCCTGGTTCTTGACTCCTCTGCTAAGGGAAATAGGTCCTTCCTAGCCACTCTATCTAGGCCCTTCATAATTTTATACATCTCAATTAAATCTCCCCTCAGCCTCCTCTGTTCCAAGGAAAACAACCCCAGTCTATCCAATCTTTCCTCATAGCTAAAGTTTTCCAGTCCTGGCAACATCCTCGTAAATTCCCTCTCCAGTGCAATCACATCCTTCCTGTAATGTGGTGACCAGAACTGCACGCAGTACTCAAGCTGTGGCCTAACCTGTTGTATACAATTCTAGCATAACTTTCCTGCTCTTGTATTCTATGCCCGGCTAATAAAGGAAAACATTCCGTATGCCTTTTCAACTACTTTATCGACCTGTCCTGCTACCTTTAAGGATCTGTGGACATACACTCCAAGGTCCCTCTGTTCCTCCACACCTCTCCGTATCCTCCCATTAATTGTGTATTCCCTTGCCTTGTTGCCTCTCCCCAAATGCATTACCTCACACTTTTCTTGATTGAATTCCATTTGCCACTTTTCTGCCCAACTGACCAGTTCATCGATATCTTCCTGCAGTCTGAAGCTTTCCTCCTTGCTGTCAACCACACGGCCAATTTTTGTATCATCTGCAAATTTCTTTATCATGCCCCCTACATTTAAGTCTAATTAATTAATGTATACTACAAAAAGTAAGGGACCGAGTACTGAGCCCTGTGGAACCCCACTGGAAACAGCCTTCCAGTCGCAAAAACTCCCCTCAACCATTATCCTTTGCCTACTGCCACTGAGCCAATTTTGGATCCAATTTGCCACTCTCCCTTGAATCCCGTCGGCCTTTACTTTTTTGATCAGCCTGCCATGTGGGTCCTTCTCAAAAGCCTTGCTAAAATCCATGTAGACTACATCAAACGCACTGCCCTCATCGACCCTCCTTGTTACCTCCTCAAAGAATTCAATCAAATTAGTCAGACACGACCTTCCCTTAACAAAACCATGCTGACTGTCCTTGATTAATCTGTGTCTTTCGAAATGAAGGTTTATACTCCGAATTGATTCCAGTAATTTGCCCACCACTGAGGTTAAACTAACTGGCCTGTAATTGCTCTGTTTATCCCTTTTTTTTAAACAATGGTACAGCGTTAGCAGTTCTCCAATCCACTGGCACCACTCCTGTAGCCAGGGGGATTGGGAAATGATGGCCAGAGCCTCCGCAATTTCCTCCCTTGCTTTTTAATAGCCTGGGATGCATTTCATCTGGGCCTGGCGATTTATCTACTTTCAAGGATGCTAAACCCCTTAATACTTCCTCTCATGTTTATCCCGTCCAATATTTCACTATCTTCCTCCTTAACTTCAACGTCGCCATCGTCCCCCTCTTTTGTGAATACAGCTGCAAAGTATTCATTAAGTACCTTCCCCACATCCTCCGCCTCCACACATAGATCACCATTTTGGTCCCCGATAGGCCCGACTCTTTCCTTAGTTATCCTCTCGCTCTTTATGTAATTATAAAAGATCTTTGGGGTTTTCTTTGATTCTACTTGCCAATATTTTTTTAATGCCTTTTTTGCTTTCCTAATTTCCTTCTTAATTTCACCCCTACACTTTCTATACTCCAGGCTTTCTGCAGTATTGAGCTCTTGTTCTGTATTTTCACTGCGCTCTTTTCAATGGCTGGAATTCTGCTCAAATTTGACTTCTCGGACTCCTGGATTCCTCTGCCATCTGGACCACACTCCACACTAAGACTCCACTGCTGTGTGACTCTGCTCTGCTCTTCAGTCGCATCAAGTTTCAAGGTAACACTTTTCTAGCCTACAGGCCATCCTTACCTGCTGAGCATCTGACTGTACTTTAATGTGCTGCTGGTTTTTCAGCTTTATTTTGCTGCTGTGGGAATCGTGAACAGAAATACATTTTCACTGGGCCAAAGTCCATGTCTCTGCTAATTCGGCACTTTGTGATCTCCAATGTCGCTGCTGTTTTCTACAGAGACTGTATTCTCACTGGGTCATCTCAGTGCTAGTATCTAGCCTGCTCCTACATTCAGATTTCTGCTCCTCTTGCCGGGATTTTTTCACTCTACGCTGAGCTGGCTCTGACCTGTTTCTGCTCCTACTCTGCATTCTGCTGCCAAATGACCTTCGCTCTGCCGCTTTCTGCCTGCTTCCCATCCCTCTCCTGGTATACTGGATCTGTTGGTGGGATCTGCTAATCCTGGAGGCCGCTGCTCACCTCCACTGGATCAACCTACCGCCGGCTCGAGATCGGTTCTCCACACCTCTGCAACTCTTCATTTTTCATGGGAAAACCTGTGATGGGAATCAGTGCGTGCACTGATACTCTGCTCTGAAACAGCTCCTGGACTCGCTCGCCTTCCATGCCCGTCTCCAAACCTGGACATTAGTTAGTCCGTGCTCCAAGCTGACTCCACATTATCTGCAAGTCAACTTCATCCCACCATGGACTTAGACTTTGGACTCTTATCGTCTCCTCCCGTTACACTGTTTTCAACCAGGACATATCTATTCTAATCTTTGCCATGCCTATGTAGCTTGACTTTCCTCTGTGTCCATTCACATGCATTTTGGCTGCCGCTCTGAACTGGAGCCCATTCCATCGATCTCCCTTTTTACCCTCTACTCTGCTGAGCCCTTCTCTCCTACATCCTGCCCTTCCTGTTGCCCACTTATGCTTCCTTTTAATTACTGCCCTCTCTGGTACTTTGCCCCCACCCCAACCCTTCCCTGTTCGTCAACCTTGCTACTCTCCTGCTGCTTTCCCTGGTTGACTCCGTCCCGGATAAGCCCACAGCTTCCCTCAGTGCCTCTCAACATTCTCTGAAGGTCCCCTCTAAGCACTTGTCACTGCCTCCTTACGAGCAGCAACCCCACCTGCCCCATCCTCTCTTGCCAACCTTCCCATCCTGCACACCAGTTGGGGCTAACCTCCATCCTGTCCCATTCGCCCCTCCCACCACTGACCCCATGGACTCTGCCAGCGGATCAACAATCACTGCTCCTCTCCATCTCCCTCCAGAATGACCGTTCCCTTGCGAACAAGGCCTGCCATCTACGACCTTATTGTGGATGATTGTATTGACATCATGGGTTTGACAGATACAGGGCTCATAGTTAATGACACCTTCCCTCCCCTTACTGAAGGTTCCCGGCCTGGCTATATTTTCAAACAGCTTCCCTACCCAAAATGCTGCGTTGGCAATGTGGCCCTCATTACCAAATTTCACCTTGGTCTCAGCCCCTAGTCCTCTTGCACCACCTTCTCCTTTTGAGTACCTCATCTTATTCCACCCCTCTCACCTCTCCTTTAAAATTCTTGTTCTCTACTGCCCACCCAAGCCCCACCCCCAGTTTCTCAGATATTCTCACTCCTTTCCTCCTTCAGCCTCTGCACCAAGCGACCTCATCCTCAATGATTTCATCCTCCAACTCAACTGGCTCCGAGTTCACATCTCCTATAATTTCTCCCTCTATATAAACACTCCTACCCATATCCATGGCAACTGTTGGGCCTTGACATCTCATGTGATCTCTCTATTCCCATCACCTTAGTCACACACAAGGCCACCTCTGACCACTTGTTTCCCTCACTACACCCATCCCGCTTCCAACTCTTTTATTCAAAAACAATAATACCTGTACAACTCATCAATTACATAGTAAATCCATTACATTCATCCATCACAGTAAAAAATAAAGCCTTAAAAACAGCCTTAGTTAATATAAATGCAATGATTACTTTTACAAATAATCAATAATGTTTACAGTACAAATACCCTTAAATACACACAACTTTTTAGATTTAAAATAATAAATCTCAAAGTTAACTCCACATAAAACAAAACCCATTTCAACACCAGTGTACAAACACATAGCACCATCATAATCCAATTAAATGCTACAAATAACATTTATTCCAATAAACCAAGAAAAAACCCATTTTACGCCAGTCCTACTGGCATTATTCGTTCGATCATTCGATCATTCATTCAATTGTTCGTTCGATCGAGCGTAAGCCCATCCCTCTTCCAAGGGGTGCAGACTTGAACGTATGTGGTGCACAGCTGGTTTAGCCATTCATCACCAGGAATGTAACGATAACCCTGGCTTCTTTTCTCCACTAGCAACAGCCTCTTAAACCCTTATCCTTGCCTCTTCCACCCTCCCCTCCACACAACAAATGAGAGGTCATGGACTTCGCCAGTAAAATTGAGACCATCTGTTTAGAAGCCTGTGCTGCACCCTCCTTTCACCAGCCCAAGCCAAGATTCCCTGACCCTGAACTCTCATCTTTCTCTCTTATCCCCTGTCATGCCCTTTGAGCTAATTTGGTCCATGAGACCCACCTCCTGCTCTCGACCCTATTCCCACTAAACTGCTGACCACCCAACTTCACTTCCTGGCCCCCATGCTAGCTTGATAATAACATTTCCATCTCCTCCAGTACTGTCCCCCTCCCTTTTCTGTTGTCATCACACTCCTCAAAAAACCCACCCTTAAACCCTCTGTTGTCGCAAACTACCGCCCCAACCTCCCTTTCCTCTCAAGTCCTTGAACATGTATCGCCTCCTAAATCCGTGCTCATCTTTCCTGCAACATCATGTTTGAACCTTTCCAATCAGGTTTCTGCCACAGCACTGAAACAGCCCTACTCAGTCACAAATGATATGCTGTGACTGAACGTAATGCACTATCCCTTCTCGACCCCTCTGTAGGCTTTGACAGGGTTTAGCACACCCTCCTCCTCCTCCTAATGCCACTCCTCCATTGTCCAGCTAAGTGTGAATGCTCACCTGGTTCCACTCTTACCTAACCTATCGTAGCCAGAGAACCTCCTGCAATGGCTTCTCTTCTCGCTCTGCAACATTAGCTCGAGTCCCTCAAGTATCTATCCTTGGCCCCCTCCTATTTCTCATCTATGCACTGCCCCTCAGTATCATCCAAAGACATGTCAGGTTCAACATGTAAGCTGTCCACCTCTTTCGACACATCTGTGTTGGCAGACTGCTTATCAGACATCCAGTCCTGGATAAGCTGCAATTTCCTCCAATTAAACAGTGGGAAGACCAAAGCTATTGTCTTTAGGCCTTGCCACAAACTCCATCCCCCTCCCTGGCCACCGTCAGGCTGAACCAGGCTGTTGAAAACCTCGGCATCCTATATGACCTGGAAGAGAGCTTCTGACCCCCTATCCTCTTCCCATCACCAAGGCTGCCTACTTCCTCCTCTGCAATATCACTCATCTGTCTTGCTTCAGCTTATCTGCTTTTGACAGCCTCACCCATGATTTTGTAACCTCCAGACTTGACACTTCCAATGTTCTCCTGGCCGGCTGCCATCCTCCATAAATTTGAGCTTATCCAAAACTCTGCTGTTCACCTCCAATGGCTTCTCTTCCCGCTCCTGCAAAGTTCTTACTACAGTTGCACAGGGCCTTGGTGAGACCACACCTGGAGTACTGTGTGCAGTTTTGGTTTCCTTACCCAAGAAAGGATATACTTGCCATAGAGGGAGTGTAGTGAAGGTTCACCAGACTGATTCCTGGGATGGCAGGACTGTCATATGAGGAGAGATTGGGTCGACTAGGCCTGTATTCACTAGAGTTTAGAAGAATGAGAGGGGATCTCATTGAAACATATAAAATTCTGACAGGGCTAGACAGACTGGATGCAGGGAGGATGTTTCCCCTGACTGGGGGGTCTAGAATGAGGGGGTCTCAGGATACAGGGTAGGACATTTAGGACTGAGATGAGGAGAAATTTCTTCACTCAGAGGGTGCTGAACCTGTGGAATTCTCTACCACAGAAGGCTGTGGAGGCCAAATCACTGAATATATTTGAGATAGATTTCTAGACAAGGCATCAAGGGGTATGGGGAGAGAGCAGGAATATGGTTGAGATAGAGGATCAACCAAGATCATATTGAATGGCGGAGCAGGCTCAAAGGGCCGAATGGCCGACTCCTGCTCCTATTTTTCTATGTTTCTTACCTCTGGTGTCCCTCAAGGGTCTATCCTTGGCCCCCTCATATTTCTCATCTATATGCTACCCATCAGCAACATCCAAAAACACAGCATAAGTTTGCACATGTACACTGACGACACCCAACTCTACCTCACCACCAAATTCTCTCGACCCCTTCACTGTCTCTAAATTATCAGACTGCTTGTCCAACATCCAGTACTGGACAAGCAGAATTTTTCCTCCAACTAAATATTGGGAAGACCGAAGCCATTGTCTTTGGTTCCCGCCACCGACTCCATCCCTCTCCCTAGCATCTGTCTGAGGCTGAACCAGACTGTTCACAACCTTGGTGTCATATTTGACCCTGAAATGAGCTTCCGACCACAGATCCGGGCCATAACTAAGACCGTCTATTTCCACCTCCGTAACATGGCCAGTCTCCGTCGCTGCCTCAGCTCATCTGCTGCTGAAACCCTCACCCATGCCGTTACCTTTAGACTTGACTATTCCAACACACTCCTGGCTGTCCTCCCACATTCGACCTACATAAGCTTGGTCATCCAAAACTGCTGCCGGTATCCTAACTCGCACCAAGTCCCGTTCACCCATCTTCTTCCTTCTGTGCTCGCTGACCTACATTGGCTCCTGGTTAAGAAACACCTCAATTTAAAATTCTCAGCCTTGTTTTCAAACCCCTCCATGGCCTCACCCCTCCCTATCTCTAATCTCCTTCAGCCCTACAACAACCACCCCCTCCCCTGCCAGAGATATGTGCTCCTCTTGAGCATCCCCGATTTTAATCTCTCAACCACTGGTGCGCCCATGCCTTCAGCTACCAAGGCCCTAAGCTCTGGAATTCCTTCCCTAAACACCTCTGCCTCTCTTTCCTCCTTTTTAAGATGCTCCTTAAAACCTACCTCTTTGACCAAGCTTTTGGTCACCTGCCCTAATTTCTCCTTGTGTGGATTGTTTTATAGCACTCCTGTGAAGTGCCTTGGGACGTTTTACTACGCTAAAGGTGCTACACACACACACACACACACACACACACACTCCCCACCATTGGCAGCTATGCCTTCAGCCATCTAGGCCCTAAGCTCTGAATTCCCTCCCTACACCTCTCTCTCTCTCTTCCTTTAAGACCCTCCTTAAAACTTACCTTTTTGCCCAATCTTTGGGTCACATATCTCCTTCTTTAGCGCTGTCAATTTTTGTCTGATTATGCTCCTTGGAAGCATTTTAGGACATTTTCCTATTATTAAAAGTGCTATATCAATGCAAGTTGTTGCAGATTTTTTATATATATTATCTATTCCCACAAATATGACATGAAAGTTCCTCTTCATTCATAGTGTTTTGAAGCAGCATAGCATGCTTGTATGTGAAAGGCTTGATTTCTGCTGCAAATTGATGACTTGCATTTGTTGCCTTATTTTGTCCGTCGTGAATTTTGCCAATAGAGTTGGTAACGTGTAAAGTGATGAAGCTATGTTTTATTGATATTGGATAGTACTCTGAGGGCTTGTGGCACTGGTGGAACTTCTAGTACCAGGTGACTTATTCAAAAAGCACTGGTTAGACAACTGTGAGCCAATCAGTGATATTAATGGATACAAAATCATGATGCAGGTGACGAAGGAGCAGCGCTCCGAAAGCTTGTGATTTCAAATAAAGCTGTTGGACTATAACCTGGTGTTGTGCGACTTTACAAAATCATGGGCAGTGCAACAGTGATTTTCCACTAAGCCACTCACCATGCAAGGCCCTGCCAGTGCCACAAGCCTCAAATAGATGAGAATAGTTTAAAATCAGTTGTCACCATTACTGGTTTGAATGTAAAGGTACATTTCATCTTATTCCACAAGAGCCAGTGTGTTTACTGTAATTCAGTATTCATATACTCAATAAATCGGTAAATAAAGCATACTTGACGTCCGAGGGTTTTTGTCTTCAATCCAACACTATATTCCAAGTGATTTCAAATATTTTGGTTTATCACCCAGTATCGACACCGTAAACTCCTGGGCAACATGAAAGGGTAAAAAAAATAACCCAGACTGATCGGGTAAATTAACAGGAGGTTTGATGCTCTTGACAAATCTAACCGACTCTGGTAGAGACTGGAGGTCAAATGCAAGAAAGCAATGAACCTTTAGCTGGGGAAATAATGAGCTGGCACAGTGGCACAGCTCCTGACCTTCAAAGGACACAGGAGTAGTAGAACACACACAGCATCAGCTGTCTAAAGCCAATGATGACATTTTCATACTTGGCACACAATTTTCCCAGAATCAAGCAAATTAGGTTTTAGTTCAGGAGTATGTGGGGGAAATGTGGAATGAAGAACTACTGAAATTCCAAACAGTTGTTTTTAATTAGATGGCAAATCAGCCACTAAGGTTTTAGCAATCCAAATATATGCAGCCTAGCACTATAGCAGATGGAACAGCTGAGAGTGCTGATCACATTACCATGGTACTGCCAGCACCTGGGGTTGCAATATTAGTACTCAGAACACATGCAGTGGATGATCACCAGCTTTGTAATGCATAGAATTCCATCAAGATGTAATATTGCTCATCTTACCCAGCCTCAGTGTGAAGAAAGAAAGAAGGTATTGCCCAAGTGCATTAACAACCTCTTTAGCTTAGCTGTACCTGAAGACTTCAATTTTACATAGATACATAGAAGATAGGAGCAGGAGTAGGCCATCCGGCCCTTCGAGCCTGCTCCGCCATTTAATGAGATCATGGCTGATCCTCCAATTCAGTATCCCGTCCCCGCCTTCTCTCCGTAACCCTTAACCCCCTTTTGCCTGTAGAAATATATCTAATTCCCTCTTAAATATATTTAATGAGCTGGCGTACACTGCCCTCTGTGGCAATGAGTTCCACAGGTTCACCACCCTCTGAGTGAAGAAATTCCCCCTCATTTCTGTCCTAAATGGCTTAGCCCTTATCCTTAAATTATGTCCTCTAGTTCTGTTCTCACCCGCCAAGGGAAACATTCCTTCTGCATCTAGTCTGTCTAGACCTGTCAGAATTTTATACACTTCTATGAGGTCCCCTCTCAATCTTCTAAACTCCAGTGTGTACATCCCTAAACTACATAGTCTCTCCTCATAGGTCAATCCCGCCATTCCTGGTATCAGCCTGGTGAATCGCCGCTGCACCCCCTCCATGGCAAGAACATCTTTCCTCAGATGAGGCGACCAAAACTGTACACAGTACTCGAGGTGTGGTCTCACCAGTGCCCTGTACAGCTGCAGCAAGGTATCCCTGTTCCTGTATTCCAACCCTTTTGCTATGAAGGCCAGCATACCGTTTGCCTTCTTGACCGCCTGTTGCACCTGCATGCTCGCCTTCAGTGACTGGTGTACAAGAACACCCAGGTCTCTCTGTACTTCCCCCTCTCCCAATTTATTGCCATTTAAATAATAATTTGCCCTCCCGTTCCTGCACCCAAGGTGGATAACTTCGCACTTGTCCACATTATAGTGCATCTGCCATTTATCCGCCCAATCACCCAGTCTGTCCAAATCGCTCTGGAGCTTCCTGGTCTCCTCCTCTGAGCCCACCCCCCCTCCTAGTTTAGTGTCGTCTGCAAATTTGGAAATGCTGCATCCGACTCCCTGATCCAGGTCATTAATGTAAATTGTGAACAGCTGGGGACCCAGGACAGATCCCTGTGGTACCCCACTTGTTACTGCCTGCCATTCAGAAAATGAGCCGTTTATTCCAACTCTCTGTTTTCTATCTGACAGCCAGTTCTCTATCCACGTCAATACTTTCCCCTTTATCCCATGAGCTTCAATTTTCCATGCTAATCTTTTATGTGAGACCTTATCGAAGGCCTTTTGGAAGTCCAGGTACACCACATCTACTGGCTCTCCCCCATCTATTTTACCAGTTACTCCCTCAAAAAATTCCAATAGATTAGTCAAGCACGATTTACCCTTTGTAAATCCATGTTGACTCTGTCCTATCCTGTACCCATTTGCTAAGTGCTCCGCTATTTCATCCTTAATGATGGACTCCAGCATTTTGCCCACAACTGATGTAAGGCTTACAGGTCTGTAATTACCTGCTTTTTCCCTACCCCCCTTTTTGAATAGTGGGGTAACGTTAGCTACCCTCCAATCCATGGGCACTGTTCCCGAGTCTAATGAATTCTGAAAAATCATACTTAGTGCATCCGCTATCTCTAGGGCCACCTCCTTCAGTACCCTAGTATGCATGTTATCAGGCCCTGGGGATTTGTCCGCCTTCAATCCCTTTAGCTTCCTTAACACCATATCCTTAGAGATATTGATTTGCGTCAGTTCCTCCTTTGCCAATGTCCCTATTTTTCCCGATATCCCAGGGAGGTTTTTTGTGTCTTCCTTCGTAAAGACTGACCCAAAGTATGCATTTAGTTGGTCTGCCATTTCCTTATTTCCCGTTATATATTCCCCCGTATCTGACTGCAATGGGCCAACTTTGGTTTTCACCAGTCTTTTCCTCTTGATATACTTATAAAAGCTTTTGGAGTTAGTTTTTATATTTTCCGCCAGCTTGCTTTCGTAAGCTATTTTGCCCCTCTTGATTAAGCCCTTTGTCCTCCTTTGCTCTATCTTAAACTGTTCCCAATCTTCCGCTCTGGCGCTTTTTTTGGCTATTTTATACGCCCTATCTTTGGATTTTATGCTGTCTCTAATTTCCCCTGTTATCCACGGTTGAGTCACCTTTTTAGATTTCCTTTTATGCCAGATTGGTATAAACAATTTTTGCAATTTTGTCATTCTATCTTTAAATGCTTGCCATTGTTTATCTACCTCCAGTCCTCCCAGGAACGTTGTCCAATCAGACCTACTCAGTTCCCGTCTAATGGCATCATAATTCCCCTGGTTTAAATTCAGGACCTTAGTCTCTGAGTCAATTTCTTCGCTCTCCATTTCGAGTGAGAAATCGATCATGTTATGATCGCTCTGACCCAAGGGTCCCCGTACAACAAGATTACTAATTAGTCCCTTCTCAGTACCCAGTCCAATATAGCCTGTTCCCGAGTTGGTTCCTCGACATATTGATCCAGATAACCATCCCTTAAACACTCAAGGAATTCCTCCTCCTCATTATTTTTACTGATTAGGCTAGTCCAATCTATATGTAAGTTAAAGTCACCTGTGATGACAGCTGTGCTCTTATTGCACGCTTCTCTAATTTCCCTCGTGATGCCCTCCCCAACCTCTATTTTACTATTTGGAGGCCTATATACCACTCCTATTAATGTTTTTCGCCCCTCGCTATTTCTTAGCTCCACCCATATAGATTCTGTATTAACTGAGTTAATATCCTTCCTTTCAATTGCATTTATCCCTTCTTTTACCAGCAATGCTACCCCTCCTCCCTTTCTTTTTTGTCGATCCTTCCTAAATACTGAATACCCCTGTATGTTAAGCTCCCAGCCCTGCTCACCCTGCAACCATGTTTCCGTAATCCCAATTAGATCATAATTATTAACCTCTATTTCCACAGCTAATTCATCTACCTTGTTCCTGATGCTTCTCGCATTAAGGTATAAAACCCTCAGGCTTTTTTTATGCTCACATTTTTTATGAATTAGTTTGGCCCTTTGTTTTTTGTTCCTCACCCTTTTACCATTTATTTCTGTCTGCCTTTCACTTTCCTCTATTTCACTACATAGGTTTCTAGCCCCCTTTTTAGAATTCACAGCAGGCTCCTCAGTGAAGATCTTGTGTGCAGAAGTGAAAGATGATCCATGGTGAAACCAACTGAACAGTTGGAATTTTTTTTTAAACCAGTCTCTACCACAATGAAATGCAAGTCACTAAAGTTTGTTTTTTCATTTGTCTCATGCAGGATTAGAAGAGTAAATGTTGAGGGGAAAAGCACCAGGGGCAACATGTACAGCCATCAATAATGAAAGAGGGGTCACTGTAATGGGTGCAAAATTCAACACCGGGATGGAGAAAGAAACTTACAAACTCCTATTGTTTCAAAATTTAAAGACAAAGCAACATTCTAACATTTTCTAACAAACACATTACATGACAGGAAAAAGACAGAAAGGTGGTACCCTTATTAGTGAAGGAATAGCAATTTGAAGGCCATAAAAATTCACAGAATAGTCATTGCTATGGCTTTTTCTTTACATCCCATTGGATAGCTTGTGGCATGTGAAGTAAAACAAAGATTAGATTTTATCAACTCTTTATTCACTGTTCAGTATGGTTCATTTGTACCACAGAAAGCAGACTAAGATCTGCAGCATTTCCCCTACCCCACACCTCAAATTTTACAATCCAGGAGTGGAGGAACCCAGGAGAGGTTTTTGCAAAGTGATATCATGTCATTACCTCGTCTGGAAATGAGAAAATCAAAGGCTCATTAGCTTGGTGAGTAAATGCACCTCTTGGTGTGGTAACTAAGGCAGAAGTGCCAGGCTTAATTCTGCTCTGGTGAATTAGTTGAAGTCAGCCAGAACTATAGGAAGGTCATTTCAATTCGCCTTGCTGGCCAACTGGGGGAGGAGGTGAAAAGAAAGGAAAATTAGCCAGAGCTCCTAGTTGTGATTACTATCCACAGCAGAATAACCTGGTTACATGGTCTAGGTTCACAAATGTAAAACATGTGCAAGATATTAGAGGCACCTGTGGAACCATCTAGCAGAGTGAGTCATTGCTTTGAGGAGAAGCTGAGGATGAGAGTTGTGTTTAAAAAAAAAAATCTCCATTAAGAAGTTCTACTAAAGGTTGCACTCCAGATTGTAACTCGCAACACTACCCAGGAAGGCCATTAGCAGTAACTGGCAAACAAATGATTATGGAAAAATGTGTCCTTTTTGAAAATACTTTTTTTTATCATCAGCTTGGCAGTTCAAGCTGGTTTTGTAAATGACTACTATACTTTATATATACACATGAAATAATAAGCAATACAATTTTTTTCTGAATCTTATTTATTGTGTATTTAACACACCTGATTTGCTCTATCTTTTAGATAAATACCTTGCATTGCCAGCAACACTTCAAAAGTAACATTTCAGATTGAAAATATGGAGCAACACACTGAAAAATAGATTGCTGTTAAGCAAGTACATTCAACACCATCAATCTGCCATGCCTGGAAAGGCATACATGTCACAATATTGAAAAATACAATTACAGCCACAGACTGCACACTGGTTTAAATATAAGCAGCGGCCAGTCCTGCCCCACACTGAGCAAAACTAAAGAATGAGCAGGCTGTTTTGACAGCTATACCAGTGACATGTACAATTACTGAAAAGATAATTACTGCAGGGCAGCAACTCCTACACTGCAATTACAGCAATGGATAAGAGTGTATATTTTTAAAACAAATTCAAACCAACAAAAATATGCTGAAATGCTAGAATCTCTCTCATAAGATCCTAAGCATGCACATACACAGACAAGTGCATCAAGCAAGCTTCGGCAGTTCATGTCTTTTAGCGCACACACTATGCATCAAATGCAAGTATTAAACTGGCATCCCACAAGAATACAAATGATTCATGCAAAACATGGCACCAGAAAACATTTTTGAACTCTTAACAATGCAAAATGGTCAGTAACTCAGGAATATTTCAGAATATTTGGAAGTCAAATATATTTTCACTTAGGAAATTTCAATGTTCAAATATACAGTTCTAGTGGCATCCTGCATTGCGAGCCGTACCCTTCATCAAGGTTCCTCAATAGAAGACAAATCAAGCGAAGTTCCCTAATGGAAAACATTCTAGTTTTGCTCAGTTATTTTGGTGTTGCTTCAGAAGATTAAATGGGCGGGTGGAATCCATGATCAGGCACACTGCACGCAGTCTGTGTAAGAAGCAGGCTTAGTGGGCTGAAAGTGCCTTTTCCTGTTCTGTGCTTTATGTTTTAAAGTACTGTATCAGAGACTTTCATGGAAAACATAAAATAGCTAACTGCAGTTCCACAAAATCATTACTATGTGCTGAACTGACCAACTTAGCTTATACCTTTATCACATGTAGAGTGTAACATTGTGCTTTCAAATCACAGAGAACAATTAACATTACCTGATGAATTAAACAGCATATAGTATTCAAAACCCTAATCATTACAAATAGCAACCTAATTTGCTCATCCTGAAAACAGTAATACCAAGGGACTATGTTTCTGTACATTTTAACTGCTTTTGATTCTGAGGTACAGTAATCTTTTTCAGTCTAAAGTTTTCAAATAAATTACTACAAGCTACTGGACCAACTCCAACATGGGACAAAAATCAAGATCTTACATTGTTTTGTTACTTAGTAAAAATACTCAAAAATGCCACTGACTTAAATTATCCCAATAAATTAACATGGCTTGAGCCAAAACTTAAATTAAAAATAAACAAGATTTTGATTACAAACCTACTAATAGGTGCCTAATAATAACTATCGATGTATGTGTCAGTTAGTGGTTTTCCAATAATATTCACTCTAAACTTGCTAATAATTTAGGCAAAACCTTGAAAGTGTTCATATCTCTGAAAAAGTATTGTGTGAACCTGATAAATGGTGCAATATTTTTGTCACTGAATCATTTGCATTCCTTTGAGACATTTACTTACAAACATTTACAGTAATGAAACATGAAGACTCTTCCGTTTAGTGGACCTTAAGAGGTAGGAAAAAGAATAAATAGTAAAACATAAAGCACAGTACTGAATGAAACAATATTTTTAAAAAATGTCAAGAAAGAAAAAACGAAAAAAAAAGTTAACAAAAATATAATAAAATGGGAAAATGTCAAAGCTATAATCAGTATACCACAGGCAACACAGGGCTAACATTTAGGTAACCCTTACCTAGAAGAGGCTGGACTTTTATAGTTCTCAGTCATGATACTAAAATTGGACCTGTTTTAGCAGATACTGGTAAACAAATATGAACCTTTACTTGTGGATTCATTGATACACTTTTATACAGTTGGAACAAGTCTCTTCAAAGGGGCAGGAAAAATATTCTCTATTTGTAAAACATTGTGACAAAATTCTAATACTGGACATGATAATATTCATTCACATTTTACGGGAATGTTTCCAACAGGTTACTTACAGACCACAATAGCTATAATTTCTTTATACGTTTTCTAAAGCTGGACATTTTCCAGTGTTTATGGGCCAGGTACCTGACTGATTTAAATCGATTTCCACTATTCACATCATTCATGACTCCATGGCAATTTTATATCGCTTGGAAGCCATACAGAACCCTAAAATTCACAAGTTGTGCTGAGATTGTCCTGCCTTTTTTATAATGCACATAGAACTCAGTGCATTATATCAAGCTCCAGAGTCAGGCCTCCGGCCCTAAACTGAACACTGACAATCTATTTTATTTTGCCCAGGCCTATTATTTTCTTAGACTACATCAAAAAGCTCCAAGTCTAAAACACCAGAGTAATTACTTGCCAAAAATACAACACTATTTTACAAACATCACTCAAACTTCAGTTTGGTTTTGGTAATTCAGAACAAAATTACAGTTGGATAGAGAAGAACTATACCATGCTGTCTAGGTTTTCCTTGGAGTGTTTCTCTTTTCCATTGTTTGAGTCCTCTGTGGGCATATAGTGGTTCTGGTAATCCTGAAGGATTGTTACGATATCATGGTGACCGAAGTGAATTGCCTCATCCACTGGTGTGTTGCCCCACCTAAAAATCATTAAAAAACTACAATTACAGAATCAATTAAACAATACATTCCAGGTGAACAGCCTGAAGGAACAAATTACTCATAGGCAATCACAGTAAGTATTTCTTGATTTACACCCAGCCTACTTTTGAGAATGAAAAAGCATTTATTATCGGTCTTCACCTTTTACAACATTTAGTGTTGAGCTGCATATCACAATGATTGTTCTAAAAATCACTATCAGGATCTTTGCTCCATGTCACCTTTAAAAGAAAGTTTTACAAACACTTGGAAAATAGTTATTTTTCTTTTGTTTTTAAAAAAGCCTAACAGTTGAATGCATTGAAGAAAAGATATATTTCAATTATAGCAAACACACTAATTTAGCTCTAGAATTAATGCAGACATCATTGCTACTAGTGTTTCATCATTGAGGGAAAGAGGGAGCTGTTCCTTGGGACTGGCTCCATTTAAACTGGGCTAGGACCAGTGTCCTGGCAAATCGAATAACTAGGGATGTAGATATGACTTTAAACTAAAAAAGGGAGGGGCCAGGTGAGGGGAAATTTAGAAGCATTCGTAATAAGGGATCTACAAGAAATGAAACCAGCCTAAATATAAACAAAACAGGAAAGGAGAGCAGAGGGAAACTAAGGGAGGACATAGATGGCCAGGGAATAAATAGAATTATAGAACAGGAGTGTAAAAAGATGGTTAAAAATAAAGAGAGAGGAACTGCCATTAACAATGAGTTGAACTGTCCCTACAACAATGCACAGTGTCCATAATAAAACCGGGGAACTGCAGGCAATAACACATTGCGAGGAACCAGATATAGTTGGGATTACTGAGACATGACTACAGAAAAATCAGGACTGGGAATTAAACATTGCAGGGTACAACATATTTAGAAAAGATGGAGGCAAAAATGGGAGGTGGAGTAGCTGTACTTATTAGATAGCATAATGGCAGTAGAAAAAGTGACGCAGCAAGACAGAAATAGAATCCATGTGGTTAGAGATAAAAGATAATAAAGGATCAATCACACTAATGGGGGTAGTCTACAGACCACCTAATAGTGGAAGGGAGGTGGAGGAAGAAATATGCAAACAAATTAGGGAATTGAGTAAAAAACATAGTAAAATAAGGATGGGGGATTTCAACTACCTTGAAGTGGTAGGTAAAGGGTATGAGGGAATGGAGTTCCTACAATGTGTACAGGACTCCTTTCTAACCCAATATGTAAGAATCCCAACAAAGGAGGATTCGCTACTGGATCTAGTAATGGGGAATGAACCAGAGCAGATAAGAGTAGTAAACGTAGGGGAACATCGAGGCAATAGTGACCATAATATAATACACTTTAAGATAATAATTGAGAAGGACATAAGTATGATGAAAACCAGGGTAATAGATTGGAGAAAACTTGATTTTGAGGAGTTGAGAATAGAACTTGGGAAAATAAAATTAACAATATTGGCAAATAATGTAGAACAGCAATGGGAAACATTTAAAATGGTGTTCAACAAAGTCTAGGAAAAATATATTCCTCTAAAAATCAAGAACAAGCTAAACACTAATGAGACACCATGGATGAATAAAGACATAAGGGAAAAATTGAGGGTAAGGAAAGAGGCATACACCAAGTACATGGACAGCAGGGGAAAGCATGAGAAGGGAAAATACGAAGAGATTAGGAGAGAAGTCAAAGAGAACAATTAGGAAGGCAAAGAGGAATTATGAAATTAAATTATCAAGGAACATAAAACAAAATAAATTCTACAGGAACATGAATAAAAAAAGGAAAGTCGGGATGGGAAATAGGGCCACTAAGGGATGGTCAGGATAAAATCACAGGCAGCGATAGGAAAATGGCAGAAATATTAAATAATTACTTTGCTTCAGTATTTACCAGGGACACAGTTCAGGTGGACATGACATCGGAAGATGAGATTAGAAATGATATAACCACATTTAAAATAAAAAGGGGAGAAATATTAAACAAACTAATCGAACTCAAAGAGGATAACACCCCTGGTCCGGACAAATTACATCCACGCATTTTAAAAGAATCTAGGGAAGAGATAGCAGAAGCATTATTACACATAATTAATAATGTTAGAAAAAGGTGTAGTGTCAGAGGACTGGCGGATAGCTAACATAATACCTATATTTAAGAAGGGAGCTAGAACATGTCCAGGCAACTATAGACCAGTCAGCTTAACATCGATGGTAAGAAAACTAATGGAATTCCTACTAAAGGAAAAAACAGAAGAACATTTAGAAACCAAAAATAATATAATGAATAGTCAGCATGGATTTCAAAAGGGAAAGTCTTGCTTGACCAACCTCATTGAATTCTTTGAAGAGGTAACAGAAGAGTAGACAAGGGTAATGTAGTAGATGTAATTTATCTAGATTTCCAAAAGGCCTTCGATAAGGTACCACATAATAGACTAATGAATAAGGTCAGAGACTGCTGAGTCAGGGGACAAGTAGCAGAATAGATAGCTAGCTGGCTTCAAGACAGAAAGCAGAGAGTAGGAGTAAAGGGTAGCTATTCAGAGTGGCAGAAGGTAGAAAGCGGGGTCCCACGAGGATCAGTGCTGGGACCAATGTTGTTCACAATTTAGATAAAGGATTTAGACTTTGGAATCAAAAACACAATTTCTAAATTTGCAGATGACACCAAATTAGTCAATACTGAGGAGGACTGCAACAAATTACAAGAATTAATAAACTTGCAGAATGGGCATATAATTGGCAAATGAATTTCAACATAGATAAATGTGAGGCATTATATTTTGGTAAGAAAAATAAGGAAGTCACATATTACTTGGAAAATAAGAATCTAAATGGGGTCGAAGAGCAAAGGGATCTCAGAGTACAAATACACAAATCGCAAAGTAGTGACACAGGTTAATAAGGCCATAAGAAAGCAAATCAAGCACTAAGGTTTATTCTAGAGGGATAGAATTGAAAAATAGAGAAGTTATGTTAAACTTGTATCGAACCTTGGTTAGACCACACTTTGAGTACTGCATACAGTTCTGGTCACCATATTGTAAAAAGGATATAGAGGCACTGGAGAGGGTGCAAAAAAGATTTATAAGCATGATACCGGAAATGCGAGGGTATACCGATCAGGAAAGGATGAACAGGCTGGGTCTCTTTTCTCTTGAAAAGGGAAGGCTGAGGGATGACCTAATAAAGGTCTTTAAAATTATGAAGGTTTTGATAGAGTAGATAGAGAGAATGTTTCCAATTGTGGGGAAGAGCAAAACTAGAAGCCATCAATATAAGATAGTCACCAAGAAATCCAATAGGGAATTCAGAAGAAACTTCTTTACCCAAAGAGTGGTGAGAATGTGGAACTCGCTACCACAGGGAGTGGTTGAAGCGAATAGTATAGATGTATTTAAGGGGAGGCTGGATAAGCATATGAGGAAGAAGGGAATAGAGGGTTATGCTGATAGAGTGAGATGAGGAAAGACTGGAGCATAAATACCAGCATGGTCTGTTTCTGTGCTGTATATCCTATGTAATCCGATGTAATAGACATTATCAAATTAGTGAGACCTAATCTGCAGGCCAATCTTTGCACAATTTCCCCCTTTTACTCAGCTTTTTCTGAAGAGTATGCAGGATTGAGCAGGCTGATTAAAATTAAATACTGTTAGATGATGACCAACTCACCTGTCTTTAGGGAATGGATTTACTTTGCACGCTTCTAACAAAAAGTGAACCACCTCCACGTGACCTAGAAATCAAAATACAGCTGTTACATTCTGAACTGTAAAACAAGTGCTTTCCTCACTATGATGAAAGAGCCAGCTCCACAAGTTAAATCTTACCTTCAGCAGCTGCTACATGCAGTGCTGTTCGGGAGTCATAGTCCCTCTGCTCCATGTCCATGGAAGACAAAGCAAATCTGGAAGAAAAGAAAGAAGGGCAACTGTTTTTCACAATTTCTTAAGAGGTCTAAGGTAACTTTACATTCAAAAGTCTTTTCATTCCATTTATATACTATTAAAATAATCCACTAGATATTTTAAATTTTAAGATTTAATATTTAATAGATTTCATGTGTAACTAGATGCAAAAATACAAGCTGTTAAAATATGCAGGACATAAATCCCTCCTTGTTTTTCAGGTCCTGGTCACTTTTCCATGTGACCATCTATTTAAGGTGTAATTGTGCAATTATAATTGTTTTAGCTTGGTTAGTGTGAAATAGCTAATAAAACCAAGTTAATGTCAAAGTCCTTATGAGACAGAGATAGTCACTAGTTTTTTGTTTAGGCTACTTTAACAGTCTAATCTGCCATAAAGCAAATCCATGTACTTTAAAAAAAAAAAAAAAATTCTTGTTTTTAATTAAGTATCTTTTTTATAAACACACACCACTCAGGACTGTCAGTCTCTGAATACAAGCCCACAGACACAGAGTAAGTGGGCTGCAGTCTCTGAATACAAGCCCACAGACACAGTAGCCGGGCTGTCATACGGAAGTACAAGGAGAGTTCAAGCTTCTCCGCTACGTTATTGTCTCTAAAATTTTTTTTTGAAGAATCTAAAGAACTACAGCAAAGTAGGCCCATTGTTAAAATACTACTGTCAGTTTCAGAAGACCCAAAGCTTGTTTTAAACTGAGATTGCCACCCATATTGTACACCTGATCCACATCCTCCTACAATACCATACTGCAGTGTTTGAGGCAAGACTGCTTGCTTTATCGCAGGAAATAGACCACAGCCCACATCTGTACGTAGCAGTCTGAACGGCAAAGGATATGGCCAAGTCTCTTGCATTAGAATTAGATTTATATGGGATCAGTTGCAGTGTGTGCTTGTTCCGTTCTTTAATTTTAAAAAAAGGTTGGTGCGGTGACGACTTGGATTGTATTCCTCCCCGATGTATCCATGATGCCCGTTTTTTGTCTCGCGAAAACCTCCATTTAAGAATTACTGAACTACTGGTCAAATACTGAGTTTAAAGGAAGCCTTGAAGAAACTAAAATGAGAAGTCGCACAACACCAGGTTATAGTCCAACAGTTTTATTTAAAATTACGAGCTTTCGGAGCTCCGCTCCTTCTTCAGGTAAAGGAGCCTGATGAAGGGGCAGCAGCTCCGAAACCTCGTAATTTTAAATAAAACTGTTGGGACTATAACCTGGTGTTGTGCGACTTCTCATTTTTGTCCACCCCAGTCCAACACCGGCATCTCCGCATCTTGAAGAAACTAGTCATCAAAATACCTATTTGCACAATATGCAGCAATTTCAGAAGAGGTGCAGTCCCTTTCTATTGCTGTTAGATGTCAGCAGCTTTTGTACATTCAGCACAGTATAATCCAGCATTAAGTGATAAAAAGATACTGCAGAAAACTAGTAGCTGGAAATGACAGTATTCGTGATCCACAACGAGCATTTTCATTGATCAGCCATGAGCCATTTTTTGTTTTAAATTGAATGCACCAATAAATCAAGACTTCAACAAGTGACAGATATTTTGGAAAGAAAATCCTGGAGATGGCAAGGTTTACAACGGCTTAGCACATTAACAGCTCTTTAAACCTAAACGTATCCTCTTAGGGGTGCTTAAGAAAATATCTTTCACAAATGCTTGGACAAAAGCCACAACACACAAAATGGCATCCAAATTCACAGCATAAATTTTCCCTCATAATATGTGACCTTAATAGGCAGACAGTGTTGCAGATATTTAGAGCTAGCATTTATTGTTGCGGGAAATGAAACTCAATCTTTCCTATAATTCCTTTTAATCCACTAAAATCAGTGGACCAAAGTACTTAATGCAGTTCCGGTTCTGCTGCTTAGTGGTGACATCATTTAGTGATCTATGCAAAGATTAGCATCGTGAAAGATTGGGTTTTGTAATAGCTCTTGTACAACATTAATGTGATAAGGGTAATGATAACGCCGTCAGTATTTTCTTAAAATCTTTTTCTGCTCTTTACATAAATTCCCAGCTGAGAATTGCCATGCACACAGGGAAAGCTGGGCGTGTGTAGAATCCACTAGCTATAGATGGAACGTGTGAATTTTTTCCATTGTCTGCAGGTTTCCTGTCTATTATTGGTAGTGAAAACATCTGGGATCTTTGCCTATATCAAACAGACAAAAGCACACCAATACCCAGACTACTCTATGAAAATATCTGCATACACGAGGTGCCATCTCCACTTGGCTAAACATGGCATGTAGACTCACTTGTGACGCAACGACTTCCATGGAAAATCTTACCTTCGGAGTGCAGACACATCCCCTGTATATGCAGCAAAGAGAAGGTTGATCACTGACTTCACCTAAAAAGGTTTAGAAGAACACACAAAAAAGGCAGATTTGGTTTATATTCAATTTGAACATTTATTCTGTATTTTAGAACTCAATCAATTATGTCATATTCATAACTTGTGTTGCTTCCACAAGTTATGAAAAGGACATAATTAAAAGCATTAAAGATTATGGGGGGAAAAAGTAACCAAAAATCCCAGAGTCAGTTTCTCCCAAACATTTTTTTTAAACTTTGAGGATCGAAGAACATAGGGCCAGGAGTAAATCATTCAACCCCTCAAGACTGTTCCGCTATTCAATGAGATCATGGGCTGATCTGTACCTCAACTCCATTTACTGCTGTCAATTTATTTCTCATCCCTTTGAAGTTTGCCTGACTTGAAGTTTAAAACCTAGGTTTGTGACTCTCCCTTCTCCCGCTCAAGCAGAATATCAAATTCAATTATATTATGATCACTATTTACAAGATGCTCCCTTATCGCCAGATTGTTAACTAATTCTGGTTTGTTACTCATCACTAAATCCAGTATGGCCAATTCCTTTGTCGGTTTTAAAACATGCGTTGTAGAAATTCACTGGCTTTACTACTTCAGCTGCTGTTCTGCTCCCAGTCTGAGAAAATTAAAATTTCCCATCATAACCACATTTTTTTTTGCTACATGCTTCCCTGATCTCCATATTTATACATCACCCCCCCATTACATCATTTCTATCAGAAGATCTGTAGACAACTTCTTCCAGAGTCTTGCATCTTTTGCTGCCCCTTAACTCTACCCATATCTGAGGAAGGATGTTCTTGCCATGGAGGGAGTGCAGCGAAGATTCACCAGGCTGATACCTGGGATGGCAGGAATGACGTATGGAGAGAGATTGGGTTGATTGGGCTTATACTCGCTGGAGTTTAGAAGAATGAGGGGGGGATCTCATTGAAACTTATAAAATTCTAACAGGACTAGACAGACTAGATGCAGGAAGGATGTTCCCGATGGCCAGGGAGTCCAGAACCAGGGGTCACAGTCTAAGGATAAGGGGTAAGCCATTTAGAACTGAGATGAGGTGGAATTTCTTCACCCAGAGAGTGGTGAACCTGTGGAATTCTCTACTACAGAAGGCAGTAGAGGCCAATTCATTAAATATATTCAAGAAGGAGTTAGATATATTTCTTAAAGCTAAAGGGATCAAGGGATATGGGGAGAAGGCAGGGACAGGGTACTGAGTTTGGATGATCAGCCATGATCTCATTGAATGGCGGAGCAGGCTCGAGGGGCTGAATGGCCGACTCCTGCTCCTATCTTCTATGTTTCTATACTGTTTCCACTGCCCATTCACTCTTACTGAAATCCCTTCTTTCTATTGTGGTATTTGTGCCTTTTAATCAATATTGCTACTCCCCCTCCTTTCCCAATTTCCTTTCTAAAAGATCCTACAGCCTGGAATATTTCACTGCCAATCATGCTCAAGTTGTAGCCAGGTGTCAGTAATGGCTATTACATCATACCCTTTAAGCTGAATTTGCGTTTCTAATTCACTTGTTTTATTTCTTATGTTGCAAGGATTCGTGTACAGAAATCTCTTATCTGTGTAACTGTCCCCACCCTGCCCATAGGTCATGCTGGTCTTTTTCCTCACACTTTGACGTGGTGTGGCTCCTCCCCTCTCACCACCTTGCCACCCCACCCCCGCCCGCAAATTTATAGCTTACTTGCCATTTTTTGTCAAATACCATTATGTTATAACAAAACTAACAACCATAAGAAACTGAAATAAATGGACAGCTTTAACAAAGAACAGAAAGTCAATCAGTTCAGTCAGTACTGATATATATTAGAGCGTCCCGATGGATGCTAGGAATGTGCTGTGAACCTTGATCTATTACAGCGTCATAAAAACAGAGTAACGTGATCGTAAAAAATCTGTGGAATGCTGCCACAATAGCATGGTTTGGCATTGACAGATATGGATGTTCTGACAGCAATGGCTGCAGCTTTGGAGTTTAAGAAGAAACAATGGTAGCAAAATTAATGAAATTGATTTGCGATTATACATCTTCGTGCTGACCTCAAGCTGGTACGGAATCAGTTCAAATATCTAACAGTTTAACCTATGAATAAATTTCTGCAAATGAGTCCAAATAAAACCTTCATCAGCATACCATGTGATCCATCCAGTTATGGAAACAGGAACAGGAGTATGAATGTCTCAAGAAAAAAGTGAAATTAAAGATATGGCACACATTTTTTCCTCCTCTCCTCATTGTACAGGATTAATTTTATGAATGAATGCACAACCTAATAAATAGAAGGGGAAGGAAACTATTCAACGGGGATACTTTGAACAAAAGCCTTTCCTCACATTTTATTTAAAATAAAAATGTCAATTGTATTACTGCCTTGGAGATCTTCAATAGGGTAATCCTCCCAGTTAGGCCACTCCAGGGATGTCAATTATAGGAAGCATCAATGTGTATCCTGGAGAGGTTTCTTTGCAAACTGCACAAAGGCGAGACTTCGAATTGGACGGAAGTCTGCTCTGGAGCCACCCGACTCCAGGAAATCACAGCACAGACTGAGATATTTGCATTCTCAACCTGTACTATGGTTTCCTAGGATCGTCCGATCCAGAGCAGCTCTCAGGCTGGCTTGAAGTCTCACCTCATGTTTGAAATGGTGGGCCTGCCCATAATTCATGTCGCCAGAGTACTCATCAGGGAGGGAGACCCTGGTCAAGAGCATAAATGCCAGCAGGAAAAGTGACATTACTTATTTTTGTTAACAGAAGAAATATCTGGTAAGAGTATTTTTTACTAAAAAAAAGGAAAGTACTTTGAATAAAAATTACTCCCCCAACTCTTTATTTATTCTTTAAACATATTTTTCTGTTTCTCTTCTACGCACCATCAAAATACTCACGTATAGTCAGACTACATAATTTTCAGACAAAATGCCCTCTTATTTCATTGAGTCGTTGGTTGGTTATACTGATTATTCACATGCATGAACATAGATCATGTACAGAAAAAATGAAGCTAGAATATTTTGCCCATTAGTAAGAAAATACTACATATTGAACCCTAAACACTGCTCATTCCACTAAGTGACTTTTGCTTGCTCTCCAAACCTCTGCCCGATTATTTTAGTTCCCTTTCAGTGATCGCCACTCTGTGCATCAATTGTGCCTCAGTCATTCTCTCCCAGTCTTTCTTTTCTGTCTCTCCAGTTGCATATTAATTCTGTTTCTTTAAGACACATCTAAGCATTCCCAGGTCTGTAAGTCAGAACCATCCAGCCAATTTGTGCAACTCAAATCTGTGGCAGCCCGGAAGAAACCCGTGGCAAAAAAGGTTAAGGACGGCGGTGACCGACATCCACTGGCAAAGCATGGCCCCCGGTCCAGCAGGTCCTCCTGCTACAGGCTGCATAAGTCAGCAACAATGCGTAGCCTCATCCTGCGCTGTTCCTCTTATAGACCCTGCGGGCTCAGTCATGCCTCCTACGAGCAGCCCACCCCTTCAACCTGCTGTCTTCTAACTGGCCCAGCTGCTGCTTGTTCTGGCTCTTCAGGCTGCTGCTGCTGCTCCTCTTTCTCAGACGGTTTGTCCATTAAAAGGAGTGATGCAAAAATCAGCATCCATGATAAGCAGTGAGTGTTTAATGAGGGTAGGAGAGTGGGTGGAGGGGACTGGGGAGGGGGAAATCAAACAAGCAAACTGGAAGCTCAGAGCTGGCTTGAAAATGCACTACTCGCAACAGCACACAGATCCTAATAACCTAAAACCTAAGTGCCTGAGGTGAGTGCCCCTTTAAATTCAGCTTTTAGTCAGAAGCCAGTTTGTGAAGTTTTGCTCAGTGGGTTTGCCGCCGGCCGAGCGTCCAGTGCAGGGGATTAGAGTTTTCTTTGCACCCCAGGTGATATAGGAATTATTCTTGAAAATGATCAAGGAATAGCTCAACCATTTATGTCCCATTTTACTTGGTCTATAGATCTTCTTACTTCATAGTAACACTCCGAAGCCTCAGTGACTGACGCTTTTAAAGGAGGCATTTTTGTGAATAGGCTGAAAATGGGCAGGGACAGAATACAAAATCAGAGACTTTATTATAAATTTCCGTGAATAAATTAGTGCAATATGCCATTGTCTACACTTGCATTTACCTTAATAAAAATTTATATTTTTCTGCTTTATCACTAGTCTATAAAAAGAGATAAGATTATCCTCCTACATTTAGTCTCCAAGACCTGTACAACAGATGTAATTTTTTTTAAAAAAACAATAAATTCTAGTTTAGTCTACACTCAGTTTAATAACCGTGAATTCCAAAATGTATGCAGAGAATAAATCAAATGGTAAAGCAACAAGCACAATTCCTAATCCATTATTCATGCATCTTTGTGACTGGCACACTTGCACATTAAAGTGTTTTTTTTTTTTAAGTGCTACAAATGATCTGCAGCCATCTGCTTCACCCTTACACTATGTATGTCAAGTATGCTAAACCATGGGTAAAAAAAAAACAGTTGAACAAATCATTCAATAGGAATCAGTTTGATTGTCAGACCAACCAAGGGATATGGGGAAAAGGCAGGGACAGGGTACTGAATTTGGATGATCAGCCATGATCGCATTGAATGGCGGAGCAGGCTCGAGGGGCCGAATGGCCTACTCCTATCTTCTATGATTCTATAACCAGCACTGTACGAGCCCACCCTTCAAATTAAAGGGCTTTTGTTTAAATATTGTTTACAGGGTATTTTCACTGCAGGAAATGTTAATTTGATGTTTCAGCCCTTCAGACCTGGATAAACTAACCAGATCTCGTAAAAGAAAAAGAGTCACGTATGTGAAGAAGAAAGCTGATCCACTGCAGAATCGGAATGCGCGGCTAGTGTTTTCAGTGTGCTATAGGTTGATGGGCAGAATTGAGTAAATTTAATACTAACCACTTTTAAGTGTCATAAAAAGTTTGGGTAGCCTATTTAATTTACCTGGAATTGCAAAAATAGCAAACATATGGAATCCACCGAATCAATAAAAGTGAACAACGCAACAGTATTGTGTGTCTTGGAATCCTGCCTGAAGATTTGCTCCCTCCCCGGTCTTAGAATCTGCTTACCTTCTGCACCTGTCGGAGACAGATTTCCATCCTTTCACTCCTGCTCTGAAGCTCTGTTCTATTTTCTCATTCCCAAAGTCTAACCTCTGAGCTCTGGATGACTCCTGCCATCATTTTACATTTCTATGTCATGCACTGGGCTGCTAAAACAAACTCTGGTATTAAACAAATAAAGCTACTCAGCTGTCAGAAGCAGATTTATCACCATTAACCCTCACTACTAAAATTTAAATATTTTAATCTTCCCATTGCTTCCAATTATCTTTCCTATATTATTTTATCT
This sequence comes from Squalus acanthias, assembly GCA_030390025.1. NCBI lineage: Eukaryota > Metazoa > Chordata > Chondrichthyes > Squaliformes > Squalidae > Squalus > Squalus acanthias. Next base: position 9,813,777 of record CM059427.1, read on the forward strand.
ACTTTGACTATTTTGAATACACCCTATTCTAATTTTCTGTCTTTAAGAGTACAAGTACTCACGTTTTCCTGAGCCTCTGGGATCTCACCACCTACTTTAGTTGGCAAAACCATATTATTCAGAATTGGGCTCCAGTAAAACCAACTCCGAAGACCATTCTGGAGACAGAGGCTCAGGAATGAAAGCTTTTTGCAAGCACCAAATTGAGAGAGATACCACTCAACAGATAGATCTTGGAGTGCAGTTACTGTGTTAAAGCGATAGCACAAACTTTAACCAGGCAGCCACAAACAGCATCAGAAGCTATACATTTAAATAACAGCACACAGACTAAGTTTTAAGAGTGTTAAGAATTTGACATCTACAATGGTGTTCAATTCAAATAAGTACATTTCCAAAAAGCTATTAACAACTTCCATTTCAAAAGGGAATTGGATATATACTTGAAACGAAAACATTTGCAGGGCTATGGGGAAAGAGCAGGGGAGTGGGACTAATTGGGTAGCTCTTTCAAAGTGCTGGCACATGCATGATGAGCCAAATAGCTTCCTTCTGTGCTATATGATTCACTGCAATGTAAAATATCAAGACAAGGATCCTAATTTAGACAATTTAAAATTTGTAATAATCATTTAGGATGTTTTCCTATTAAAATAACAAAATAAAGGTTGTGAAATACCAACATCTCAAATCAAACCAACCTGAAATAGAATTACATAGAATCTACAGCACAGAAACAGGCCATACGGCCCAACTGGTCTATGCCATTGTCTATACTTCACAAGAGCCTCCTCTTACTCCAATGACCTCTTCTCACCCTGCCCCTATGTCCCTCTATTCCCTACTCCCTCATGAATGCATAAAGCCTCCCCTTAAATGTGTCAGTGCTCTATGCTTCAACCACTCCATGTGGCAGCAAGTTCCACATTCGCACCACTAAAGAAATTCCTCCTAAATTCTTTCCTTGATCTGTTGGTAGCTATCTTATTGCATATTTACGTCCCCTTGTTTGTACTCACTCACAAGTAGAAACAGTTTCTACACATCCACCCAATCGGAATTTTAATTACTTCTATCAGGTTACCTCGTCTCTTTTGCAAAGAACAACCCCAGCATGCTCAATCTTTCCAAATAGTTGCATCCTCTCAATTCTTGTAACATCCTTGTAAATCTTTTCTACACTTTCTCCGATTTGGTACCATCTGCAAATTGCTACACCATAACTCCAATTTCTGAATCCAAATCATTTATGTATAGGGTGAACAGCAAGGATACCTGTGGGACACCACTTTCCACCTCTAGTATGAGATACCTCCCTTAACTCCTATCCTCTGTTTTTTGTTTTGAGCCATCTTTCAATCTATTCTTATACCTGGCCCCCGACTCCACATGCCCTGACCTTTCTCATGAGTCTCTTGTGGCACCTTAGCAAAGGCCCTCTAAAAGTCCATGTATACCACATCCACTGCATCACCCTTGTCTACTCATTGCTACTTCTTCAAAAAATTCAATTAGATTTGTTTAACGCGACTTCCATTTTGAAATCCATGCTGACTTTAAAAAAAATTATATTCTCCAACTCTAAATGTTTTGCTATCTCATCTCTTAGCAAAGATTCTAGTATCTTTCCTACTACTATTGTTAAGCTAACTTGTTCTATAGTTCTGAATTAGTTCTATTTCCCTTTTGAAGATAGGAATTATATTTGCAGTCCACCATCCTCTAGCACTATTCTTTATTCTCCTTTTAAAAAAATATATGGATACTAGTGCCACTGCAGTCTCCACCCTAGTTAATTTGAGTATCTGTGGATGTAATTAATCTGGGCCTAGGGCTTGGTCCTCAAGTTTGGCTAGCTTGTCTAGTATCTCATCTTGTTCTACCTTAACTGTTGTAATATAGGGATGGGCAATAAATGCTGGCCTTGCCAGCGACGCCCACATTCCATGAACGAATAAAAAAAAATTCCTCTTGACTTCTACTATTGTCATGTCCTCTGTTAGCCTCTTCAGTTAAAACTGAGGCAAAGTATCTGTTCAGTATCATCTTCTGGGAGCTCATCTTGCTGATCCTGTAATGGCCTGATCCCTTTCTTAATTCTCCTTATATTACTTATGAGCTTATAGAATACTTCACTATTTCTTATTATATTCTTTGATATTTTCATTTCATATTTCCTCTTTGCTTTCCGAATTGTCTATTTTACCTCTTAGCACATCGTATTCCTTTTTGTTATCCTCTCCTTTAATGTTTATGTACTTTGTGTACCCGTTTCCTTTAGATTCAATTTAATACTCACCTCCTTATTTATTCATAGCACCTCACCCTTGGCTAGTTTGTTTTTATTTTTAACGGAATATATTTCTCCTGACTTCCATCAATCTCTTTTTAAAATATTGCTCACTATTGTTCTACCTCTATGTCCATCAATATTTCTTCCCCGCCTCTCCCTCCCCCCCCCCCCCCCCCCCCACCAATTACTTCGGTCTTTGTCTATATCTATCTTGGTCATTATCTTAAACCTTATATTGTGATCACGACTCCCTAGATCGACTTCAAGAGGACATAGACAGGCTGGTGGAATGGGCAGGCACGTAGCAGATGAAATTTAACGCAGAAAAGTGCAAAGTGATACATTTTGGTAGGAAGAACGAGGAGAGGCAATATAAACTAAATGGTACAATTCTAAAGGGGGTGAATGAACAGAGAACTGGGGGTATATGTGCACAAATCATTGAAGGTGGCAGGGCAGGTTGAGAAAGTGGTTAAAAAAGCATACGGGATCCTGAGCTTCATAAATAGAGGCAGAGAGTACAAAAGCAAGGAAGTTATGATGAACCTTTATAAAACACTGGTCCGACCTCAACTGGAGTATTGTGTCCAATTCTGGGCATCGCACTTTAGGAAGGATGTGAAGGCCTTAGAGAGGGTGCAGAAAAGATTTACAAGAATGGTTCCAGGGATGAGGGACATCAGTTACGTGGATAGACTGGAGAAGCTGGGGTTGTTCTCCTTGGAGCAGAGAAGGTTGAGAGGAGATTTGATAGTGGTGTTCAAAATCATGAGGGGTCTAGACAGAGTAGATAGAGAGAAACTGTTCCCATTGGTGGAAAGGTCGAGAACCAGAGGACACAGATTTAAAGTGATTAGCAAAAGAACCAAAAGCGACATGAGGAAGAACTTTTTTTTTTTTTAAACAGAGTGAGTAGTTAGGATCTGGAACGCATTGCCTGAAAGGGTGGAGGAGGCAGATTCAACCGTGGCTTTCAGAAGGGAATTGGATAAGTACCTGAAGGAAAAACATTTGCAGGGCTATGGGGAAAGGGCAGGGGAGTGGGACTAGCTGAAGTGCTCTTGCAGAGAGCCGGCACAGGCTCGACGGGCTGAATGGCCTCCTTCTGTGCTGTAATGATTCTATGATTCAATAGAATTCCACCATTTAAAAGAAATCACAAATGAACCATTGTTACCTAAAGTAATCTCTCCCCCCTACAGTTCTCACCCACCCCTGTTTAGGTGTCTGCACCACACACAATTCCTCATCAGAAATTGAGCAAATGACTTACCCCCAAGCTTCTGTCAATGCTGCTCATGAGTTAACTGATGATAGATAGCCAAGTGGAGCATGAAAAAATTCACCCATCCCTCCCTGCGTCAAATTGCTTATTCTTAACAATGTCGGTTACCCCCCCCACCTAATAGTTTAGTTGAAGTTATCAGGAGAACTATGTGGAGAACTATGGCCACAAACCCACATCTGACCTTCACAGTAGCAATCCACTGCATCCAAGACAACCGCTAGTGTTGTTATGCTAAGCTTGCAATGTCTGTCTCAATTTATACAGCAGTCACAATTACCTAGACTAATGCAACACGGTTACACTTTATTGACTCAATTTAACAAGGCTGTTCTTGCTACAAAGTTGACACCAGCCACACAGGCTCTGTTTAAAAATACAGTACGAAGATGGTTAATGGATATCTAGTTGATGAGAACATTCAAGAAAAGGGTGAATATTTACTTGCATTCGAATGGAAAAACTGATGGTTTATAGCAACGGTTTAAACTTAGGTTGCTGTTTTACAGACACAATTCTGAGGCAATACTGGCAAGGATCCATTAAATGGATTTGAGGATTTAAGTACTTTAAACAAATGAGTATAGGTAGTAATAGTTTACATAGAATTTATGCATCCTCCTGCTATTGCTACACAATGGGTCCCATCAGAAGCAGCTCAATGAGCTAGTTTTGTCTCACTTAACGCAAAACTGTCATTAAGGATTAGTTAATGACTTCACTTCTTAGGCACTTAGACATATTGATGCAAACATGTCAAACACTGTGTTTGCTTAACAAAAACGTCTGGATGAAAAACAACTTGCTTCCGACTGACATGTCCCCATTATGAAGCAGATCCCTGAATCAACACATGCATTTTTTTTTTCCCAATTACACATGTGGAAAAAGCCTAAACTAAGCTGTAACAAGAAAGCTTTATTTTAAAAAAAAACACAGCTAATACACATTTAAACTTGACTGGCGAACTGGAGTCTGAAAACTGCACAGCTAGATGCCATATTTAGCATATTATATGATGCGGAGATGTAAGGAAAGATTGTATCTCTGTAGTATCTGTGTTTATATTGTGAACTTTTGTAGATTCACTCAGTGTAACTTTACCTGAAGAAGGGGCAGGATAGCTCCGAAAGCTTGTAATTTTAAATAAATCTGTTGGACTATAACCTGGTGTTGTGCGACTTCTCATTTTTAGCATATTATAGACTGAGGAACATAAGCAAGTCACATCAAGGCTTAATCTCTTGAAGGATGGAGTTCCATTATCAGGTTGCTTCAGCAGGCAGGGGAGAAGAGGAGTAATACATTTATTACAACATATGCATTAAGATACATACGTAAGTTTAGTGGCAGCTTGGCTCAGCTGGTAGCACTTTTGCCTTGGTTCAAGCCCTACTCCTGGATTTAAGGGTGTATAAACTAGGCTGACATTTCACCAAGGGAGCGCTACATTGTTGGAGATGCCATCTTTCAGATGTCATATTAAACCGAAGTCATGCCTGCCTGTTCAGGTGGACATAAAGGATTCCCCCTGGCACTATTTGAAAAGCAGCGAATTCTCTCAGTGTCCTGGCCAACATTCCTCTTCCAACCAACACCAAAATTAGATTAATTGGTTATTCATCTGGTTTTTGGGATTTGTCGCGTGCAAATTGCCTGCTGCATTTTCCTACGTAACTGACAATATCTCTTTGGTTGCGAAGCACTTTAGGGCACTCTAAAACCATAATAAGGTGCTACATAAATGTAAGTTCTTCATAGTTATCAATGGAGCAAGGTGTCACTTTAGATTTAACAGTCACCTATTATTGCTGCAAATAGACACAAACATGACCAGATTCTGAGGAGGATCAAAGAAAAGAAGCTACTAGTCGCTGCAGAAATCACTAAATAGACCTGCCAAAATTGAAGATATATACCTGGAACAAGCAATTTAGAAACTCCCTATTGCTTGCATTGAACAACTGGGCATCACAGAATTGACAATTTGTAACTATATGCTAAATACATCTAAGCACAATCCCTAGTTACAGTAGTTGAAAAATGGCCATTCTCCCAATAGTTCAGTTGGCAAATGAGCCTCCCAAGCCTGGCACTGAGCCATGCATACAGAGTAGGAAGGCTCTAGTTTTGATCCCTGGACCATGCAGAGTTAGCTATGGCAGTGGTTAGGTGCTACAATTGGCCTCAGCATTCCTGGACTTTACAATGGCTGGGGGGTGGGGTTGAGAAACAAACTACGATTTCCACTTATGCCAGAAACTGAGTGAAAAGGATTATAATACTCAGCACAATAAAACTTGCATATATGTAGTAGATTTGTAACAAGATATCAAGGAAGAGAGATGCACCCTGTTCATTCTCGTAAATTAGCTGACCTGAAAATCACACACACTCTTAATACGGAAGCATGGGCAAACTTGAAATAAAAGTGCAATTTTATTACTACATACAAGCAATACATTAACCAAATTTAGTCTTGAACTTCACTCAACTTAATCCATTTTAATATTAGAAGAAATGAGAAAGATTGCAGCTTAGGCCACAAGTTATCGTCTTCCTTTAAGCACTTATTTTAATTGAATTTTCTAGCCTGTGCTCTTCACAAGCTTGTAAACTTTTACTTTTAGCCTCAGCTTTATGGCCAACTTTATCTGTGTTACAAGAGTACAATGTTACAAGTTACTTCAGTGAAGAATAAACTGCTGATTCACACCATTGAGCCACACAAATTAAAGAGACACCACCTGGGCAAAGTACAGTACTAGAAGTGTGTCAGTGCTTGTGGAGCCAAAGTATCAAATGCACGTTTTTTTTGACAAACCATGGGAACATTCACCTGGAATTTCCACAGAGGTTCTTCCAATCTCCCACTGTAACTTCAGCAGGAACCCCAGAGAAATGGCCTAAGTTACAAAAGGGAGATAGAGATCACCTGAAGAAATTCTACCCGTTATATTTAATGGTTTTATATTTTTTTTAAACTACTACAATACTGTGATTGATGAATGGTTTTCAAAAGTAGGGCATTAAATGCTCAGTGCATAAATGTTGAATGGAGACCTTAAAGCCAAAGTGAAGTACAATTGTACTCTAGGTATTAACTGCAAACTCAGTACTTGGCTGTTTGTATATTTGCATACACATACAAATTGTGCTGCATTTCAACATGGCTAGAGAGACGGAGGCGCAGAATTTCCTTAATGTGATTTACACTGTTGTTACACCATTTTTTAAAGTACTATATCATCATTGGCCTCTAGAGGGAGATACCCAGCAGTTTCTTAGGCATGCTCATTTGCATATCTCGAAGTGTCTGGGTAAAACCCATATAAAACTATTGCAAGCAGCTAAACCAGTGGCCTGCCCTTTTCAGCAGAAAACTAGTGGCCAAGGTAAGGCAGAAACACTGCTTGGCTCTTTCATTTCTCTCTGCATGTCTTAATATTTTTATTGCACTGGGACAGAATTATGAATATTCAACTGCCATCTATCTGTGCCTAGAGGGCAGCAGGGCATGGCACCAAGCCAGATGTGAAGAATGCACAGCATCACTCAGTCAGATTACCAAGCCCCACTTCACCAGAGGTGAAGTCAGGATGAACAGAATTATCAGTTGTGCCACCTGGAGGGAGGTGGCACTGGCACCAACTCCCTCACCCCCAGGACTACAGAACAGTTCCACATGCTCAGTAGGGCAGGTATGGTAACACACTGCGCACACCTCTCCCTTTTTTTCCTTGCCCACTCTGGGCACCAGTACACTCTTCATCCACTTAAAGCAACACTTTCCAAAACTAACCCTTCACACCATTCACTGGTTAAGGACACCTACAATTCCCTTTCCTGCACAGCTTCCAAACACACAACAGCCTTGCACAACCCCAAAACTCCTTCCTCTGCTTTAACACCCTCACATCACCCCTACATTTCTTACTTCACCTACCCCATGCCATTTGCCATATACTGTGGGCACCAAGACCATAGGTGCCCATAGGAAATGCAACACCTCCTCCTGAGGTGGGCGGCGGAGGAGTGAGGGTTCCGAAAATCTGTCAGTGGTCCGACCTTTTGAAGCAGTCAGAAGCAAGTCCAGGTGTCTGTAGGTAGAGTGCGGAGGCAGAGCACAGAGGGTGAATAAATCGGGTGAGTAAAAAGTAAGCTGTCTATCTAATTTTAATTCAGGCCATCAACAAACAAGTAAATAAAAAAGACTAGAGATGGCAGGGCAGGCTATGAGTCAGGACTACAGTATGTAGGAGTTTGGACAGCGAGACTGTCCCAGATTCCCACATCTGCACGAAATGTCTCTGCTTTGAGTTACTCCCACTATTTAAGAAAGGAGGGAGAGAAAAATCAGGGAACTACAGACCAGTTAGCCTGACATCAGTAGTAGGGAAAATGCTAGAATCTATTAAGGACGTGGTAACAGGGCACTTAGATAATAATAGGATTGGGCAGAGTCAACACAGATTTATGAAAGGGAAATCATGTTTGACGAATCTGTCAGTTTTTTTGAGGTTGTAACTAGCAGAATAATAAGGGTGTATTTTGATTTTCAGAAGGCATTCGATAAGGTATCACACAAGAGGTTATTAAACAAAATTAGGGCTCATGGGATTGGGGGTAATATACAAGCATGGATTGAGGATTGGTTAATGGACAGAAAACAGAGTAGGAATAAATGGATCATTTTCGGGTTAGCAGGCTGTAACTAGTGGGGTACCGCAAGGATCAGTGCTTGGGCCTCAGCTATTCACAATCTACATCAATGATTTGGATGAGGGGACCAAATATAATATATCCAAGTTTGCAGATGATATGAAGCTGGGTAGGAATGCAAGTTGTGAGGAGGATGCAAGGAGGCTTCAAGGGGATATAGACAGGCTAAGTGAGTGGGCAAGAATATGGCAAATGGAATATAATGTGGAGAAATGTGAAGTTATCCACTTTGGTAAGAAAAATAGAAAAGCAGAGTATTTTTTAAATGGTGAGAGATTGGGAAATGTTGGTGCTCAGAGGGACCTGGGTGTCCTTGTACACAAATCACAAAGTTAACATGCAGGTACAGCAAGCAATTAGGAAAGCAAATAGTATGTTGGCCTTTATTACAAGAGGATTTGAGTATAAGAGCAAAGACGTTTTACTGCAATTATATAGGCCCCTAGTGAGATCACACCTGGAGTATTGTGTACAGTTTTGGTCTCCTTACCTAAGGAAGGATATACTTGCCATAGAGAGAGAGTGCAACAAAGGTTCACCAGACTGATTCCTGGGATGGGAGGGATTGTCCTATGAGGAGGGACTGAGTAGACTAGGCCTATATTTTAGAAGAATGAGAGGTGATCTCATTGAAACATACAACATTTTTTTTTTTTTTACAGGGCTTGACAGGGTAGATGCAGGGAGGATGTTTCCCCTGGATGGGGAGTCTAGAACCAGGGGTCAGTCTCAGAATAAGGGGTCGGCCATTTAGGACTGAGATGAGGAGAAATTTCTTCACTCAGATGGTGGTGAATCTTTGGAATTCTCTACCCCAGAGGGCTGTGGAGGCTCAGTTGTTGAGTATATTCAAGACAGAGATCGATAGATTAAGGGAATCAAGGGATATGGGGATAGTGCAGGAAAGTGGAGATGAGGTAGAAGATCAGCCATGATCTTATTGAATGGCGGAGCAGACTCGAAGGGCCAAATGGCCTACTCCTTCTCCTATTTCTTATAATGGGCCAGATATTCCGATCCCTACGGGTGGGTACGCGCTGTGTACTCACCCTTAGGGACATCGGAAATGCCGGTTTCAGGCATGCACAGCGCATGCGCTGGAAACCGACATTTCCGATCTGTCAAGAAAGCACTTGACAGATCCTCCGGCTGCACTGGTGAAGGGCCTCTGCGGGCGGATAATTCCGCTTTTTGGAGACCCTCCGCCCGCAGAAAACCCTTACAATTCTTGCGCCTGGTAAAAGCAGGTGTAAGGCCTGCTTTTACCAGGATAAGAGTTGAAAAAAGTTTTTCAAAATTTTTTTTCACTGACTTATCATTTAAAAATACTTTTTTAAAAAAGTTTGTTTTTAGCCCCGTAAAAAACTATTTTTTTCAGAAATTTAAATTTTTGTTTAAAAAAGTTAATTTATTGTAATTTCAAGTCATTTTAAAAATGTGATTTTTAAAAAAAGTTAATTTATTTAAAGTTTTGCTATGTTTTGGGGGTGATCTCCATTCATATATTTGACAGGTCTTCCTGTCAAGTGTATGAAGGGAGATTCCCTTCTGTGATTAGCTCCCCATGGCCTACGTGATCCCAGGGACGCTGCGAACTACCTGCGCCTCTGGGATACGTGGGCCCTGCGCACTCGGAGTTGGGAGAGGCCTAGGATCGGAAGTGTGCGCCGCCCGGGAGCCCTCAGGTAAGGGCGCAGATTTTTCCAGATTGCAGTCCTCCGCCCGCGGGAGGCCTGCGATCAGAATATCTGGGCCATTATGTTCTGATGAAACACAAGGAGTGTCTGGAAGGAATTTCTGGATCGTTTTATCCAGAACAGTCACAGCACCACCCCCTCGAGGAAAGCACAGGTTCAGGAAGGGGGAAGGTGTGACTGTTAGGGAGTCTGATAGCAGGGACTTAGGAGAGGTTGAGAAGGAGGACCCACAGACACTGGTCCTGTCCAATTAGGTGCGATGTACTCGCTACCTGTGGAGGACAAGGAAAAAGACTGCAAGGACGACAGCCACAATGCAGACCAAGGCACCGTGGCTCAGAAGGCTGTCCAAGTGTGGGGGGGGGGGGGGGGGGGGGGGCGGTGCCGTGGGAAAGAGAACACAAATGTGATTGTGATAGGGGATTCTATAATTAGGGGGACAGATAGCATCCTCTGCAGCCATGAACAAGAGTCCCAAAGGTGTGTTGCCTACTCAGTGCCAGGGTAAGGGATATCTTGAGGCAGCTGGAGAGGAATTTTGAAAGGGAGGGGGAAAATCCAGTTGTTGTAGTCCATGTTGGAACAAAACGACATAGGTAGAAACAGGGCAGTCCTGCTGAGGGAGTACCAGGAGTTAGGAGCTAAACATTTTTAAAAAAACGACCAAGGCTATTACCGCTGGATTATTGCTCGAACCACGTGCAAATTGGCATAGAAACAGACAGATCAGGAGAATTAACACGTGGCTAAAGGGCTGGTGTGGGAAAAGAGGGGTTCCTTTTCATGGGACACTGGCACAGGAACGGGCTCCACCTTAACCAAAGTGGGACCAGTGTCCTAGTGGAAATAGGGAGGTGGCAAACGCTTTAAACTAGCAAGACAGAGGGAGGGATCTACAAGAGATGAAACAAGCTTAAATATAAACAAAACAGCAAAGGTGGGCATAGGACAGACTAAACTAAGTAAGGATATAAATGGCCAGGGAATAAAGAGAGTTATAGAACAGGAGTGTAAAAAGATGGGTAAAAAGAGAGAAACTGCTATTAAAAATGAGTTAAACTGCCTGTACAGCATTGCAGAGTGTCCATAATAAAACAGGGCAACTGGGGGCAATAATATGTTGCGAGGAACCAGATTATAGTAGGGATTACTGAGACATGGCTACAGAAAAATCTGGACTGGGAATTAAACATTGCAGGGTAGAACGTATTTAGAAAAGATAGAGGGGAAAAGGGGAGGTGGAGTAGCTGTACTTATTAGAGATAACAATGGCAGCAGAAAAAAGAGTGACGCAGCTATCAGTAAGACAGAAATAGAATCCATGTGGATAGAGATAAAAGATAATAAAGGATCAATCACACTAATAGGGGTAGTCTACAGACCACCTAATAGTGGAAGGGAGGTGGAGGAAGAAATGTGTAAACAAATTAGAGAAATGAGTAAAAAACAGAAAAATCATCATGGGGATTTGAAATACCTTGAAATTATTTGACCAGAAGAGGTAGGTAAAGGTGATAAGAGAATGGAGTTCCTACAATGTGTACAGGACTCCTTTCTAACCCAGTATGCAAGAAACCAGACAAGGGAGGAATCGCTACTGGATCTAGTAATGGGGAATGAACCAGAGTAGATAAAAGTAAAAGGGGGAACATCTAGGACAGGGGTTTTCAAACTTTTTACTTCTGAGGCCCCTCTCCCGTGTTATAAAAATTCCACAAACCCCCTGTAACACAACAGAAGTATATTTCCAGCATTCGCAGTACTGAGCTTGCTTGTATATACCTGCTTGTATGTGTGATCTTAAGCGCAATAATCCCTCCTCTCCCCAAGAAAGGTTATACATGGGAACTTTACAGATGGAAATCAATAAAGCAACATTTACATTGTGGAAGGGGGATAAAGTTATAAAACGATGAAACTAAGACTGGTCAATCTCATGCATTAAAAGTGAGTCACTCATGTTAGTTTAAAAATGTGACTCTCAGTGGATGCTTAAACACTACTTCATGTATTGAGAAGGGCTGCAATCCACCTCACTACTTGATGATAAACCGGATGCTCACCATTGCCCTGAATCCTTTCTAACCGCTCGTTTCCTGCCACGAGCTTGGCCCAATCGCCTGTGGATCAAACCCCTGGATACCGGGCACCAAGGAGAACGGCGTCCTCTCGTCCTGAACTTATGCATTGTGCTAAATCGCTCAAGCCCTGCCCACCTCAAGAGCCTTACCTGCTCCTTCAAGATCTGCTGTCCAGCTCCAGTGCCGTTAACATGCTACCACACGGTGTGTACAGGCCGCGAAAGCGGACAAACATCAGCTGCACTGCTGCGTTTACCACTACGCATGTGCGGCCAGGCCAAGGAGGCTGAAAGGCAGCCAAAAAAACCCAGGTGAACAGGTGGGATTTTACGGCGCTGGAAGTGGAGGTCAAATTGCTGTTTGGAAGTTGAAAGTGGCAGCTTGCAGGTATGGTAGTGTATTTTTGGTTACTTTGGTGGACCCCCTTGAAACCTTCTCGTGGACCCCTAATGGGCCACGGACTGCTGGCTGTGAACCCTTGATCTAGGCAATAGAGACTACAATATAATAAGCTTGAAGATAATAATTGAGAAGGACACAAGTATGACGAAGACCAGGGTAATAGATTGGAGAAAAGCAGATTTTGAGGGGCTGAGTACTGAACTTGGGAAAATAAAATGGACGATAATATTGGCAAACAATGATGTAGAACAACAATGGGAAACATTTGAAACTGTGTTCAGAGTCCAGGAAAAATATATTCCGCTAAAAAAAAAAGCTAAACACTAATGAGACACCATGGATGAATAAAGACATAAGGGAAAAATTGAGGGCAAGGAGAGAGGCATACACCAAGTACATGAACAACAGGGGAGAGCATGACAAGGGAAAATATGAAGAGATGAGGAAGAGAAGTCAAAATAACAATTAGGAAGGCAAAGAGGGAAAGGAACATACTTCAATATTTACCAGGGAAACAGATCAGGTGAACATGACATTAGAAGATGAGATTAGAAATGATGTAACCACATTTAAAATAAAGAGGATATATATTAAATAAACTAACCAAACTCAGGTTAAAACCCCTGGTCCAGACGGGTTACATCCACACAGTTTAAAAGAATCTAGGGAAGAGATAGCAGAGGCACTATTACACATATTTAATAATTCATTAGAAAAAGATGTAGTGCCAGAGGACCAGCAGATAGCTAACGTAATACCTATATTTAAGAAGGGAGATAGAACATGTCCAGGGAACTATAGATCAGTCAGCTTAACATTGGTGGTAGGAAAAATAATGGAATCCCTACTAAAGGAGAAAATAGAAAAACAGCTAGAAACCAAAAAAATAATAATGAATAGTCAACGGGAAAGTCTTGCTTGACCAACCTCATTGAATTCTTTGAAGAGGTAACAGAGAATAGACAAGGGTAATGCAGTAGATGTAATTTATCTAGATTTCCAAAAGGCCTTTGATAAGGTACCATAATAGATTAATGAATAACGTCAGAGCAGGTGAAGTCAGGGGACCAGTAGGAGAATGGGTAGCTAGCTGGCTTCAAGACAGAAAGCAGAGTAGGGGTAAAGGGTAACTATCCAGAGTGGTAGAAGGTGGAAAGTGAGGTCCCACAGGGATCAGTGCTGGGACCACTGTTGTTCACAATTTGCATTTAGACTTTGGAATCAAAAACAATTAAAAAATTTGCAGATGACAAAATTGGGGGGTTAGTCAAACTGAGGAGGACTGCAACAAATTACAAGACATTAATAAACTTGCAGAAAGGGCATATAATTGGCAAATGATTTTCAACATAGGTAAGTGCGAGGTATTACATTTTGGTAAGAAAAATAAGGAAGTCACATATTACTGTACTTGGAAAATAAGAATCTAAATGGGGTAGAGGAACAAAGGGACCTCGGAGTACAAATACACAAATCACAAAAGTAGCGACGCAGGTCAAAAAGGCCATAAAAAAGCAAACCAAGCACTAGGGTTTATTTCTAGAGGAATAGAATTGAAAAGTTGAGAAGTTATGCTAAACTTGTATGGAACCTTGGTTAGACCACACTTGGAGTGCTGTGTACAATACTGGTCGCCATATTATAAAAAGGATTTAGAGGGTGCAAAAAAGATTTACAAGAATGGTACCAGAAATGCGAGGTTATACCCATCAGGAAAGGATAAACAGGCTGGGTCGCTTTTCTCTTGAAAAGAGAAGACTGAAGGATGACGTAATAGAAGTCTTTAAAATTATGAAATATTTTGATAGAGTAGACAGTGTGTTTCCACTTGTGGGGAAGAGCAAAACTAGAGGCCATCAATATAAGATAGTCACCAAGAAATCAAATAGGGAATTCAGAAGAAACCTCTTTACCCAAAGAGTGGTGAGAATGTGGAACTCACTACCACGATTCTGAAGTGTGTCCATAGCTAGTTGCAACAAATGGTGTGAAGCACACAAGAACCAAGCACTTCTCTGAAAGGACTCCTCTCTAGTTAAGACAATAGAGGGGAGAAATTTGGTATCGCCCCGTTTGGCGCCTGGTGCTAATTATCGCCCCCGACTGCAAACTTGGCTTCTATCGCCCCTGGAGGTGATTGGAGCGCTAAATCAGGCGCTACACACCTCTCAAGGCGCTAACGCCGAAGAGTGAGGCGCTACCTCAGAGTGCTGGCGAAGCTCATGTGATGTCAGTCAGCAATGGAACACAGACACACTGGCGCCGGCCAGTTCTTAAAGGGGAGGGTCGATCTTGCTCTCCATCCACACCCTGTTCATTGCAGCCTTGAATCCCCGGCCTGGAGAGACCTGTACATCAAACCTGCTGGAAAGAACAATGAAGAGGCCCAGGGAAAGAGCGCAGAGTTCAGCCCCATAGTCTCTTCTAAATCGATGCAAGATCAAATCAAAAATGAACCTTCAAAGTGCTGCTCAGTACCCAAAACTCCTTCACACAGCGTTGAATCTCTCCAAAAGTGTCTCTCTTAGAATGCATGGTGCAAAAATGTCGCTGACAAAAAAAGGCAGGAAGCGGTCGCCTTTAAATAGCGCTCCCCCAGTCCCTTCCCGACTGCAAAACGCTCCCCTCAACTTGTCGTTGCTAGCGGCAGGCGGTAAGGCAGGGGGCGCCACTCAATATCCGGTCCGGGGCGCTGCACGCTCGACTGACGTCACGATCTGCAGGCACAGGAGATCGTGGCGGTAGTGTTTAGCGCCGCCGCAAAATGTCTGGTCAATTTCGCGAGCGGCGCAAACATTGCCACGCCCGGGCGCTAGTTGCTTTGCGCCCCATTAGGGCGCTAATGGGAGGCGCAAAGCAACCAAATTTTTCCCCCTAGGACTTTATCATCTTCAATTTTAATCATCATGCTGCATAGCACTGGCAACCAAGCATCTACACCTGTTGAAACCCCATTAATGGCAGTTTTACACTGAACAAGTGGGTATTATTTCTGTTTAGTGATACCACGTGCTTAGTGTCGATGTGCCGCTTCCACAATTCTGACTCTAGATCTCTTTTGCTGGCCCACTTCTTTCACTCTACCTTCGATGGCAGAGACTTTGGCCATCTTGGCTCCACAATAATTTCTCTTGCCCCATCTCTTCTCCTCCTTCAAAAGCCTCCTCAAAACAATAGCACTGGCTATGCCATTGGACAACTCCCTCCCAACTCCTCATCTATTGTGCGATGTCTATTTTCACCTCAGACGTGCCTGGGGATGCTTTACTATGTTAAAAATATAAATGCAAACTGTTCCAGTAATAATAGTTTTTGCCTACAATTGACAATTTCAGTTAATTTGATAGCAAAAATATATACACAGCTACAACATGTGGGATGTAAAACAGTTTTATTAAATACAAAAAAATGCAATTACATAAATAAGCAAATGTAAAATAAATGTTGGTCACTGCTAAGAAATATAAAATACAAAAAACACATGCAATAAAGTACAAAAAGACAATGCAAACAAGGTATTGGAAATGCAGCTTATAAAAAAAAAACATTAAAGCCAAACACTATATACAAACCAATTTATAGCATTTTAAATTTTACATCCTGTAGTTATTTTACCTATTCTGCAACTATGCTTTTTTTCTTACATTTAACAGATGATCTACTGATCAAAAAGTATACCAAGTCTTTAATCAGCCAATTTATATTGACTAACCAAGTATTAGGAAGATAATAAATATCACCCCACCTGCTCTACAACAGCAGCTCATGTTGATGTTACAAATGTAAGAATATTAGAAAATACTTGGTTGTGCTGGAATGATGAAAATGCACACTTCCAGACATACTAATGGGACAAACATCCAATGTTGCACCGCAAGTGTTTACACCATCAACATTAATGTAAAAGTAGATAATGAACCCAAAGTTCCCAAGGGACTTGTGTTGGGTTTAAGCTGGAATGAAAATAATGATCCTATAATGTAAATGAGGCTTCAGTATTCCAGAAAATGTATAATTATGTAAATGTGGAATTTGTTCCATTACACACATTTCCCCTATTGAGGAAAATTGATTGATTACCTACTTAGCAAATCAAGCTCCCATCTAATACCTTGAAGGAATTCTGATTTTGTTGTGCTATATAGTGCTCTAACTTTCTCCCAATGGATTAAGATAATACTGATTTCCGAGACCAACCAGTGAGCTTGGATTTCTAAATTTGTACTGAGATACTTGCGTACAAAAATGTGCAGCTTTAATTCAGATTTTATATTAATTTGGTCAAAATGTGTAGGGAGTTTACACAGTCTTTGGTATACTAAACTGATCAGATTATACTGCCAATATAAAATATCACTATTTATACCATTCCCTTCAACTCTGGAAACAGAATACTAACCATGAGGTACATATCAAATCAGATAGCAAATGTAGTATTAAACCTCCCTGATCCAGTCTCTTTCTAAAAAAAAGTTAATTTTCTACCCTAGCCATAATGAAGCTCAATGCTCAAACAGATTATATTCATAAAGTCTTTATATTAGGTTTTCATTAACATGAGATAGTTGGAAAAATACTATTTGATTTTTAAATTAGGGACAAATGTAGGGCTAGTTTAGGCATAATCCATAAAGTGACAATGTTGCCCATAACAATGCTTTGTCAAACGATCTTGATCTAAGTACTGACCAAAACCCACAGTACGAATGAATTTTTCATCTGGCAATCGACCCTACATCTACTTAGCTCTACATTGAACCAATATTAAACTTTACTATACGTTTTGTATTAGATAACTTTCCACTTAAGACTAGGCTGAGACTACCAAAATGTAATTCGCATCTGCCAAAGAAACAGAATTTAGAAATATAGGAGCAGGAGTAAGTCATTCCGTTTCTCGAGCCTGTTCATCATTTTATTAGATCATGGCTGATCTGTATCTCAGCTCTAATTAAATCCCAGATCTCTATACGTAAAGCATTTGTAGCAGTCCATTGCCAGCATTCCAGCTATGCTGCCTGTACCCCATAAAAATATTCCCATCTATAAAGTTTCTCAAATTTCTGATATTTACTAAATTTCTGATATTTACTAATTCTAATGCCAAATCTAAAATGAGCAACTCCAGATAACAACTACATCAATCTGGACTAATCCTATACTCAATGTTGTTTTGTAGATACAGCCGCTGAAATATTAACAATTACAGCCATGAACTAAATGTTTCTGGAAATAGAAAATCTGGTAAGATAGAAATATAGCTTTATCTATTTGTTGCTTTCCTTGAATTTATATACATGTACACGGTGGATAAAAGTTGTCCACACACATCTGGTAATATGACTAATGCAGACATCAATGTTTATAGCATAAAATACAACTAATTTATTTCATGCTATATGCCAGCCACATAAGTTAAAATTCGAGAGCAAGACAAGCTGCACTGATGACAGACATGTTAGCATTAAATCTTTTTACAATGAATGCTCCCTGACTGGTCTAATATTGTGCAAGGCAGTAAGATATCTTGATTGCATCAAACACTATCCATTGTTCCTACTGTTATTTTTTTAACTTTTATCATAGTTACTGTGATTTGTGTCATTTATTGATTAAACTATATAAACTCCAGACATCAATGTTCAGCTAGGCCCATTTCCAATACTACCACATTACCCTCATGTCTAGCATATCTTCCACACAGTACAAATGATATACAGCTTGCATAGGTTTACTAATGTCAGTTTTCCACTGTATGCACTATAATTCAGTATTGTCCTTATGGGCAGCAGGAATACTTCAAGCAACTGTGATACAATGTCTAGTTCAATGCAATGCAACTTGCTTCTTGCCTTCTCACCCCACCACCACCCCCCCCCCACCTTTGCTTAGTCACTGAATGCCACTCATATGGATTCAGTGCCTTACTTCTCCCTCTAGTTTTCATTCTTTTCACTTGCATCATTGAGGCGAGGATAGCCTCAAATCCTCTGAGACCCTTTTTTCAGCTGCCAGAAGGCACCAGCCACCAGCAACATCCACCACTTAGGTAGACTAGGAAAGGAAGGACAACTGAAGGAGAAAAATACTCCACCTAAAAACTCTTTAAGCAAAGACACTTCAGGAAGCAAAGAACAATTGTGAATGGTCCCCTCAGATATTTTTTGCATTTCCTTTTCTACACCACACATTTTCTCTATTCAGACTGCAGGCCCATGTCCCAACATCAACATCTTGCATTTATACAGCACCTTCAATAGGAAAACATCCCAAGGCGCATCACAGGAGCATAATCAGACAAGAAAATGACACTGAGCCAAGGAAGGAGATTTTAGGATGGGCAACCAAATGCTTGGTCAAAGAGGTAGGTTTTAAGGAGGGTCTTAAAAGGAGAGAGCGAGAGATGGAAAGGCAGAGGTTTAGGGAGAGAATGGCAGAGATCAAGGGCCTAGATGGCTGAAGGCAGTGTCACCAATGGTGAGGTGAAGGAAGTGGGGGGGGGGGGGGGGGGGGGGAAGAGAGAGGAGAGAGAGCGGAGAGAGAGCGGGGGGATGCACAAGAGTCCAGTGTTGGAGGAATGGAGAATTCTTGGAGGGTTGGAGGAGGTCACAGAGATAGGGATGGACAAGGCCATGGAGGGATTTGAACACGAGGATGAGAATTTTAAAATCAAGGTGTTGGCGGACCTGGAGTCAATGTAGGTCAGAGAGCATAGGGGTGATGGATGAGCAAGACAGTGCAGGTTAGAAAACGGGCAGTCGAGTTTTGAATAAGCTCAAGTTTATGGAGGGTTGGAGATGGGAGGCCAGCCAAGAGAGCATTGGAATAGTCAAGTTTGGAGGCAACAAAAGGCTGGGGCAGAGACGTGCGATGTTATGAAGTGGAGGATATGGGGTCAGAAACGCAGCACGGAGTTAAATAGGACCCCAAGGTTTTGAATAGTCTGGTTCAGCCTGAGACAATGTTCAGGGAGGAGGATGGAATCAGTGGCGAGGGAACAGAGTTTGTGTAGGGGGGCAGCCGACAACAGCTTTGGTCTTCCCAATGTTTAATGGAGGAAATTATGGCTCATCCAGGGGTGGATGTTAGGCAAGCAGTCTGACAACATAGTGGGAGTGGAGGGGTCGAAAAGTGGTGGGAAAATAGAGCTGGATGTCAAAGACACACGTGCAACCCGACGCCATGCCTTCAGATAATGTTGCCGAAGGGCAGCATGTAGAGGAGAAATAGGAGGTGGCCATGAATGGATCCTTGGGGACTTCAGAAGGAACGGTGCAGGGGCAGGAAGGGAAGCCATTACAGGAGCTTCTCTGGCTACGACTATCAGTAAGAGTGGAACCAGGTGAGGGCAGTCCCACTCAGCTAGACAATGGAGTAGAGGCAGAGGAAGTTGGTGTGTTACAGCATTTAAGAAAGAACCATCACGCAAGATACTGCTTCGGATTGATGCCTTGACAAAGTTCATAACATTGGAGCAACTAATGTATTCACATTATGCAAGATACAATAGAAGCAAGCAAATATAAATCAGCTTACTCAAAGTGCTAACAAGATAAAAGTTTATGTACAAATACTTCAGAATAGTTTCAGAACTAGAGATCTTCCAGATCAGCGAGATCATGAATTAAGTCCAGCCACTTGAGTTTCTTACACCAAGACTTTACATTCTATATACTACAGTAGTGGAAGAGTCCTCCTCATTTGGTTCAGGTGATACTTTTTTCCACAGAGTCCCTTTAAGTGCAAGCTCTTTCTGTAGACTTTCATAATCCATTGATCCGAAGGAATGCTGGTATTTTAAGCAACATGAATAATTAGATTCTTAATTTTATAAGACTTCTGGTGACTGCCATAAACAACTAATTACTCCACTAATACTTGATAAATCTCCCCACCCCCTCTTGTAAATGCAACAGGGCTGTAATCCTAAAAATCAATTTTCTTGCCAATAATTTACTTAGATTCCCAAAATCCAAAACTTCAAATACATTTAAACGAATAACCTGCCATTCTATGTAGCCATATTGTAATTTAGTACTCCTGCTGCAAAAAAAAACCTTCCCTCAACTGCCCTGATATGTGCTTAGCAGATTTAGCACAATATTCAGTTTTGTAACAATGCTTAACAAATGCAGTCAAGAGCAATTATACAGACTGATGAAATAAGAAGTTATTACTGATCCATTTTGTTCATCCCCTTCTAAAACTGATGTGTCTACCTTGAAGGAGCATCTGGGTACTAATTTATTTGATGTGAGCAGTATTAGCATGCAGAAGTAGATATGGCTGGCAGATCATGCAGCAGGACAAGAGGTGACCTGAC
Organism: Squalus acanthias; assembly: GCA_030390025.1. NCBI lineage: Eukaryota > Metazoa > Chordata > Chondrichthyes > Squaliformes > Squalidae > Squalus > Squalus acanthias. The sequence continues at coordinate 9,834,580 of CM059427.1, forward strand.
ACTTACTACAAGTTCTAGCTAATGTGTTGTGTCTTTATGCCTTCTAAATGCAGAGAAACAGACACCAGCTCAATACACAGGGTTTTAAATGAAACCTTGAACGATAGAACAAGTTGTATCTTCATTTTAAGAAAGCAAACATAAGAGCAATTTGATCTTACTGTTAAGAACATAACATCGCCATTCCTTCTGCTCAGTGTCACATAGAAACACATGCACACAATGTAAGCTTCTGTGACAGGAATCAGCACTCCTGAATCTTACCCCTTCTGTCTCCTCTCCTTTTTCATTCAGTCCGACAAAGGGGCTTAACTTCTGATGAAGGGTCTACACTCAAAACATTTTTGACTGCTTAAAGATCGGTATCCTTCCATTTTGTTCTTAGTCCTGATTTAAGTACTACTGCTGCATTCAGATATTGCTTGCTAACCTCCTGCTCCATCTTAATTTAACTGTGTACAGGGCTCCATCTAAATCTGGTAATAAGAATGGGATCTGACCCTACTCCGAGGGTTCTGCAGTAAGACCACAGACCTCGTTTACAACCAAGCATGTTTGGCAATCTAGAACCAATACGAAACGATGAATGGAGGAGGGCAGGCTAGATGAAATGGAAGACTCTGTGGAAAGCAGTAACAGCCAAAAGGGGTCAGAGAGCAACACTGGAGCATGTAAAAGAACTCTTATCCAATGAAAGGATGACTACAGCTTATTGCAGATTCACAGCAGTGAGCATAAAACAGACATTTGTTAAGATGTGTAAATCAACAGATGAGTTTATCTTTTCTGACTAGCTACTGCAAGCAGAAGTGCACCGGTCCAGTTTTAATTTAGTCAATATTAAGGGTAAAGACAAGATTAGCTAATAAAGCTATCGAGTGAAGAGGACCAGAGAGTTTGTTTTGGTGCAACACATATCAGGGCATGAAAATTTATATAAATTGGTAAGTAGAGTTAAAAATGTGATACATCTCAAAAGCTTTGCATCAACCATCCACAACAGCAACAGGCCAATGATTGGCAACTGTGGCTTGAATCACACCGCAAATACATAGGCCTAGAGACTCGAGTGCAGATATAGATGGAGAATTTTCTCAATATTTCTGGTCAGATGCACAGAAACACAACTCAATTAAAGGAATGGGTTGTAGCTGGGCAAAGTGCTCACAAAATGCCTTAAAGTAAGAACACATTAGTGAAAACTGAACTACAATCATATTAGGTACCAGATAAGTGGGGGCTATTGAAAGTTGTAATAAAGCAAGAGGACTTTTTTGTTCAAAAGATGTTACCGCTGGGAATGGAACAACTTTCCATTGTGGGCATTCAGTATTGACATTTAACGACAATACTTGGTGCTGCCTGATGCTAAATAAAGGTACCTCGACCCCATGTTAACTATATGGTCCAACTCCAACCTCAAAAGAGCCACCCCCTTTCATATTGGTGCAATAGGTGATCAGAAGTGGAAAATCACATCAGCTATTCATGTAGCAGTCTTATGGACAAGTGCAGATATTCATAGAATCATACAGCACAGAAGGAGTCCATTCGGCCTTTTGTACCTGTGCCAGCTCTTTGCAAGAGCTATCAATTAGTCTCGCATCCCTGCTCTTTCCCCATTGCTCTGTGGATTTTTCCTTTTCAAGTATATATCCAATTCCCTTTTGAAAGTTACTACTGAATTTGCTTCCACCACCCTTTCAAGCAATGCATTCCAGACCATCATAACTCACTGCATATAAAAATCATCCCCCCCCCCTCTGGCTCATTGGCCAATTACCTTAAATCTGTGTTCTCTGGTTACCGAGTTCCTGCCAGTGGAAATAGTTTCTCATTTACTCTAGCAAAACCGTTCATGATTTTGAACTTCTCTATTAAATTAAATGTTAGCCTTTATTACAAAGGGATTGGAGTACAAGAGTTAAGAAGTCTTACTACAATTATACAGGGCCTTGGTGAAACCACATCTGGAGTATGGTGTACATTTTTGGTCTCCCCTTACCCAAGGAAGGATATACTTACCTTAGAGGAGTGCAACGAAGGTTTACTAGACTGATTCCTGGGATGAAGGGATTGTCCTATGAGGAAAGATTGAGTAGACTAGGCCTCTAGAGTTTAGAAGAATGAGAGGTGATCTCATTGAAATATACAAAATTCTTAAGGGGCTTGACAAGGTAGATGCTGGGAGGATGTTTCCCCTGCTTGGGGAGTCTAGAACTAGGGGTCACAGTCTCAGAATAAGGGGTCGGCCATTTAGAACTGAGATGAAGAGAAATTTCTTCACTCAAAGGGTTGAGAATCTTTGGAATTCTCTACCCCAGAGGGCTGTGGATGTTCAGTTGTTGAGTATATTCAAGACAGAGATCGATTTTTGGATACTAAAGGGAATCAAGGGATATGGGGATAGTGCGGGAAGGTGGAATTGAGGTAGATCAGTCACAATCTTATTGAATGGCGGAGCAGGCTCGAAGGGCCAACTCCTATTTCCTACGTTCTTCCCTTAACCTTCTCTGCTTTAAGAACAATCCCAGCTTTTCTAGTCTCTCCACTTAACTGAAGTTCTTCATCCCTAGTACAATTCTAACAAATCTCCTCTGCACCCTCTCCAAGGCCTTGACATCCTTCCTAAAGTGTGGTGCCCAGAATTGAATGCAATAATCCAATTAAGGCCCAACAAGTGATTTATAAAGGTTTAGCACAAATTCCTTGCTTTTGTACTCTATGCCTCTTTTTATAAAGCCAAGGATCCTGTATGCTTTTTAGCAGCCTGATCAACTTCTCCTGTCACCTTCAAAGATTTGTGTACATACACCCCCAGGTCTCTGTTTCTGCACCCTCACTAAAATTGTACCATTTAGTTTATAACGTACACAGGTAGGTTACTACGAGACTAAATTTAAGTATGGATGGGAACTAGAGTAGAATCAGTTGCTGAAAATAAGAGGAACATATCTAAAAAGAATGCAATTTCTGTATAAACTACAAAATGCTGTATGACCCGGTTCCCTGAACTCTTTCTTCCCAACAGTTTAGGTAATAAAGAAATGCATAACTGTTAACAGATGTAATGATGTTACTGAGCAAATTGCATGACCTGAAGAGGCAACTAAAAATCAGAACGTGATTCCAACAACTGAAATATTACCATATGTGAAACTTAGCATGTCAGATTATTTTGATTAAACCCTGCTCTGCTGCTGTTTTCAGAGGAAAAACCCAATGCAATTGCAGTTTCATTACAAAATAACTAATAGATTTGGCGCTTTTTGGATTACATGCATCTAACAGATCACCACTCTACAGCAAAGTGCACATGTTTTGGTAGGTGCCAGTTAAGTAATTTTTCCAAGAATGCTGAAAAGTTTCTTTTTAATCTTGCTAAAATTAAACTTACCCGTACTTCACCGCCTTCCCTCCGGGGATCATGTTTCTTTGCAAAGTGCCTCAGGTTGTCATAATTATGGAAGTTAAACAGCGAAACGAGGTCCTAAAAAATAAATTAAAAAAATTCACCAATTAAATAAGCCCAACCACTATTACAAATATTTTTTTAAAAACAATTAATGGTCACAAATCCACAAACTACTTGTGTTGATTTTATGATTTCTTCCTAACCTGTTAAGTTAACTTAACACGTTCTGCTGCAGAAATTAAAAGCACAAAGTCCCTAATTACCAAGCTTCAAAAATTGAAGCACATCTACAAGATCAGCGAGATTTTAAAAAACAAATCGTTCCTGGGATGTGGGCGAACACTGGCAAGGCCAGTATTTATTGCTCATCGCAAATTGCCCTCGAGAAGGTGGTGGTGAGCCACCTTGAACCGCTGCAGTCCGTGAGGTGAAGGCACTCCCACAGTGCTGTTAGGGAGGGAGTTCCAGGATTTTGACCCAGCGATGAAGGAACAGTGATATATTTCCAAGTCAGGATGGTGTGTAACTTGGAAGTGATGGTGTTCCCATGCGCCTGCTGTCCTTGTCCTTCTAGGTGGTAGAGGTCACAGGTGTGGGAGGTGCTGTCCAAGAAGCCTTGGCGAGTTGCTGCAGTGCATCTTGTAGACGGTACACACTGCAGCCACGGTATGCCGGTGGTGGAGGGAGTGAATGTTTAAGGTGGTGGACGAGGTGCCGATCAAGCGGGCTGCTTTGTCCTGGATAGTGACGAGCTTCTTGAGTGTTTTTGGAGCTGTACTCATCCAGGCAAGTGGAGAGTATTCCATCACACTCCTTACTTGTGCCTTGTAGATGGTGGAAAGGTTTGGGGAATCAGGAGGGGAGACACTCACCACAGAATACCCAGCCTCTGACCTGCTCGTGTAGCTACAGTATTTATGTGGCTGGTCCAGTTAAGTTCCTGGTCAATGGTAACCCCCAGGATGTTGATGGTGGGGGATTCAACAGAATGTCAAGGGGCAGTCGTTAGACACTCTCTTGTTGGAGATGGTCATTGCCTTGCACTCGTGTGGCGCAAATGTTACTTGCCACTTATCAGCTCAAGCCTGAATGTTGTCCAGGTCTTACAAACATAGAAGATAGGAGCAGAAGTAGGCCATTCGGCCCCTCGAGCCTGTTCCGCCATCTAATGAGATCATGGCTGATCATCCAAATTCAGTACCCTGTCCCTGCTTTCTCCCCATATCCCTTTAGCCTTAAGAAATATATCTCACTCCTTCTTGAATATATTTAATGAATTGGCCTCAACTGCCTTCTGTGGTAGAGAATTCCACAGGTTCACCACTCTCTGGGTGAAGAAATTCCTCCTCATCTCAGTCCTAAATGGCTTACCCCTTATCCTTAGACTGTGACCCCTGGTTCTGGACTCCCCCGCCATCGGGAACATCCTTCCTGCATCTAGTCTGTCTAGTCCTGTTAGAATTTTATAAGTTTCAATGAGATCCCCTCTCATTCTTCTAAACTCTAGCGAATAAAAGCCTAATCGACCCAATCTCTCCTCATACGTCATTCCTGCCATCCCAGGTGTCAGTCTGGTGAATCTTCACTGAACTCTCTCCATGGCAAGAACATCCTTCCTCAGATAAGGTGACCAAAACTGCACACAATACTCAAGGTGTGGTCTCATCAAGGCCCTGTACAACTGCAGCAAGACATCCTTGCTCCTGTACTCGAATCCTCTCGCTATGAAGGCCAACATACCATTTGCCTTCTTAACCGCCTGCTGCACCTGCGTGCTTACCTTCAGCGACTGGTGCACAAGGACACCCAGGTCTCGTTGCACTTCCCCTTCTCCCAATCTATTGCCGTTCAGATAATAATCTGTCTTCCTGGTTTTGCCACCGAAGTGGATAACCTCGCATTTATCCACATTATACTGCATTTGCCATGCATCTGCCCAATCACCCAACCTGTCCAAATCATACTGGAGTTTCTCTGCATCCTCCTCACAGCACACACGCCCACCCAGCTTTGTGTCGTCTGCAAACTTGGAGATATGACATCTAGTTCCCTCGTCTAGATCATTTATATATATTGTGAATAGCTGGGGTCCTAGCACCGATCCCTGCGGTACCCCACTAGTCACTGCCTGCCACTCGGAAAAAGACCCGTTTATTCCAACTCTTCGCTTCCTGTCTGCCAACCAGTTCTCTATCCAAGACAGTACCTTACCCCCAATCCCATGTGCTTTAACTTTGCACGCTAATCTCTTATGCGGGACCTTATCGAAAGCCTTCTGAAAGTCCAAATACATCACATCGACTGGTTCTCCCTTATCTATTCTACCAGTTACATCCTCAAAAAATTCCAGTAGATTAGTCAAGCATGATTTACCTTTTGTAAATCCATGTCGACTTTGTCCGATCCTGTCACTGTTTTCCAAGTGCTCTGCTATTACATCTTTTATAATGGACTCTAGCATTCACGTAGAGTGAATCAAATTGGCTGAAGACTAGCTTCTGTGGTGGTGGGGGACCTCAGGAGGAGGCAGATATGGAACATCCACGCGGCACTGCTGGCTGAAAATGGGGTTCTAAAAGAGGTGGCTGAAGAGATAGTGGATGCATTGGTTTTGATCTTCCAAAATTCCTAGATTCTGGAATGGTCCCAGTGGATTGGAAGGTCGCAAATGTAACACCGCTATTCAAGAAAGGAGGGACAGGAAAAAAAACAGGGAGCGACAGGCCAGTTAGCTTGACACAAGTCAGCAGGAAAATGCTGGAATCCATTGTTAAAGAAGTGGTATCAAGTCACTTAGAAAATCATAACATGATTATGATGCGAGATGCCGGTGTTGGACTGGGGTGGACAAAAGTGAGAAGTCGCACAACCCCAGGTTATAGTCCAACAGTTTTAACAGGTTCATAACATGATTAGGCAGAGTCAACATGGTTTTACGAAAGGGAAATCGTATTTGACAAATTTATTAGAGTATTTTTGAGGGTGTAACTAGCAGCGTAAATAAAGGGGAACCAGTGGATGTAGTATATTTGGATTTCCAAAAGGCATTTGATAAAGTGCCACATAAAAGGTTATTACACAAGATTAGGGCTCATGGGGTTGGGGGCAATATAGATAGAGGATTGGTTAACGGACAGAAAACAGAGTAGGGATAAGCGGAGCTTTTTCAGGTTGGCAGGCTGTAACTAGTGGGGTGCCGCAAGGATCAGTGTTGGGGCCTCAGGTATTTACAATCTGTATTAATGACCTAGATGAAGGGACCAAGTGTAATGTATCCATGTTTGCTGATGATACAAAGCTAGGTGGGACAGTAAGCTGTGAGGAGAACAGAGTCTGCAAAGGGATATAGAAAGATTAAGTGAGTGGGCAGTAAGGTGGCAGATGGAGTATAATGTAGGGAAATGTGAGGTTATTCACTTTGGTAGGAAGAATAGAAAAACAGAATATTTTTTAAATGGTGAGAAACTTTCAAATGTTGGTGTTCAGAGAGATTTGGGTGTCCTCGTGCAAGAAATACAGAAAGCTAGCATGCAGGTACAACAAACAATAAGGAAGGCAAATGGCATGTTGGCTTTTATTGCAAGGGGGTTGGAGTATAAGAGTAAGGAAGTCTTGCTACAATTGTACAGGGCCTTGGTGAGACCACACCTGGAGTACTGTGCACAGTTTTGGTCTCCTTATCTAAGGAAGGATATACTTGCCTTGGAGGCAGTGCAACAAAGGTTCACTAGATTGATTCCTGGGATGAGGGCTGTCCTATGATGATAGATTGTGTAGAATGGGCCTATACTCTCTGGAGTTTAGAAGAATGAGAGATGATCTCATTGAAACATACAAGATTCTGAAGGGGATTGACAGGGTAGCTGCTGAGAGGTTGTTTCCCCTAGCTGGAGTGTCTAGACCTAGGGGGCATAGTCTCAGGATAAGGGGTAGGCCATTTAAGACTGAGATGAAGAGGAATCTCTTCACTCAGAGGGTTGTGAATCTTTGGAATTTTCTGCCCCGGAGGGCTGTGAATGCTGAGTCTTTGAGTATATTCAAGGCTGAGATAAATAGATTTTTGAACTCTAGGGGAATCAAGGGATATGGAGATCGGGCGGGAAAGTGGAGTTGAGGTCGATGATCAGCCATGATCTTATTGAATGGCGGAGCAGGCTCGAGGGGCCATATGGCCTACTCCTGCTCTTATTTCTTATGTTCTTATGTTCAAACGCTTCAGCCTTGTGTTTTGCACTCACGTGCTGGGCTCTGCCATCATTGAGGATGGGGATTTTCATGGAGCCTCCTCCTCCCGACTGGATGTAGCAGGACTGCAGAGTTTTGATCTGATCTGTTGATTGTGGGATCGCTTAGCCCTGTCTATAGCATGCATGCAAGTCCTGTGTTGCAGCTTCCCCAGGTTAGCACCTCATTTTTAGGTACGCCTGGTGCTGCTCCTGGCATGCTCTTCTGCACTCCTTATTGAACCAGGGTTGGTCCCCTGGCTTGGTGGTAATGGTAGAGTGAGGGATATGCTGGGCCATGAGGTTACAGATTGTGGTGGAATACAATTCTGCTGCTGCTGATGGCCCACAGCACCTCATGGATGCCCAGTTTTGAGCTGCTAGATCTGTTCTGAATCTATCCCATTTAACATGGTGGCAGTGCCACACAACACGATGGAGGGTGTCCTCAGTGTGAAGACGGGTTTTCGTCGCCACAAGGACTGTGCAGGTCACTGCTACCAATACGGTCATGGACAGATGCATCTGCGACATGTAGATTGGGGAGGACGAGGTCGAGGTCAAGTAGGTTTTTCCCTTGGGTTGGTTCACTCACCACCTGCTGCAGGCCCAGTCTGGCAGCTATGTCCTTCACGACTCGGCCAGCTCAGTCAGTGGTGGTGCTACCGAGTCACTCTTGATGGGCATTGAACTCTCCCACTCAGAGTACATTCTGTGGCCTTGCTACCCTCAGCGCTTCTTTCAAGTGGTGTTCAATGGAGGAGTACTGATTCATCAGCTGAGGAAGAGTGGTAGATGGTAATCAGCAGGAGGTTTTATTGCCCATGCTTGACATTGGACCCCATGAAGTCTCATGGCTTCGAGTCAATGTTGAGGACTCCCAGGGCCACTCCCTCCCAACTATATACCACTGTACCACCACCTCTGGTGGGTCTGTCCTGCCCGTGGGACAGGACATACCCAGGGATGGGGATGGAGGAGTCTGGGACATTGGTTGGTTTAAGTATCAGTTACCTTAAAGGTAAAAGATTTAAGTGCGCAGAGTCTTCATGCGAATTGCTCTTCGGTAGTATTTTCCTTCAGTAGTATTTCCAAGATAGCAAACATTTGCAGGCACAGAAGCTTTCGCAGTTTACAATATGAACAGTTGTAAGTTTAAACATCATTTAGAAACATAGAAACATAGAAAATAGGTACAGGAGTAGACCATTCGGTCCTTCGAGCCTGCACCGCCATTCAATGCGTTCATGGCTGAACATGCTACCTCAGTACCCCATTCCTGCTTTCTCGCCATACCCCTTGATCCCCCTAGTTGTGAGTGTTATATCTAACTCCCTTTTGAATATATTTAGCGAACTGGCCTCAACAACCTTCTGTGGAAGAGAATTCCATAGATTCACCACTCTCTGGGTGAAGAAGTTCCTCCTCAGCTCAGTCCTAAATGGCTTCCCCTTAATCCTTAGACTGTGACCCCTGGTTCTAGTTTTCCCTACCATTGGGAACATTCTGCCCGCATCTAATTTGTCTAAACCAGTCAGGATTTTAAATGTCTCTATAAGATCCCCCCTCATTCTTCTGAACTCCAGAGAATACAAGTTCAGTTGACCCAATCTTTCTTGATATGTCAGTCCGGCCATCCCAGGAATCAATCTAGTGAACCTTCGCTGCACTCCCTCAATAGCAAGAATGTCCTTCCTTAAGTTAGGAGACCAAAACTGCGCACAATACTCCAGGTGTGGCCTCACCAAGGCCCTGTACAACTGCAGCATCACCTCCCTACTCCTGTACTCAAATCCCCTTACTATGAAGGCCATCATTCCGTTTGCTTTCTTGACTGCCTGCTGCACTTGCATTCCCACCTTCAATGACTGATGTACCATGATGCCCAGGTCTCGTTGCACCTCCCCTTTCCCTAATCTGCCACCATTCAGGTAATAGTCCGCCTCTCTATTTTTACCACCAAAGTGGATAACCTCACATTTATCCACATTGTACTTCATCTGCCATACATTTGCCCATTCACCCAACCTGTCCAAGTCACTCTGTAGCCTCCTAGCATCCTCCTCATTGTTCACACTGCCTCCCAATTTAGTGTCATCCGCAAATTTGGAGATATTACATTTAATCCCTTCGTCCAAATCATTAATATATAATGTAAACAGCTGGGGTCCCAGCACCGAACCCTGCGGTACCCCGCTGGTCACTGCCTGCCATTCTGAAAAGTACCCATTTACTCCTACTCTTTGTTTCCTGTGTGCCAACCAGTTCTCAATCCACGTCAACACATTACCCCCAATCCCATGTGCTTTAACTTTGCTCACCAATCTCTTGTGTGGAACCTTGTCGAAGGCCTTCTGAAAGTCCAAATACACCACATCTACTGGTTCCCCCCTGTCCACCCTATTGGAAACATCCTCAAAAAATTCCAGAAGATTTGTCAAGCATGATTTCCCTTTCACAAATCCATGCTGACTTGGACCTATCATGTCGCCACTTTCCAAATGGTCTGTTATGACATCTTTAATAATTGCTTCCATCAGTTTACCCACAACCGATGTCAGGCTGACCGGTCTATAATTCCCTGCTTTCTCCCTCCCTCCTTTTTTAAAAAGAGGGGTTACATTGGCCACCCTCCACTCCATCGGAACTGATCCAGAGTCTAAGGAATGTTGGAAAATGATCGTCAATGCATCCACTATTTCCAAGGCCACCTCCTTAAGTACTCTGGGATGCAGACCATCAGGCCCCGGGGATTTTTCAGCCTTCAGTCCCATCAATTTTCCCAATACCTTTTCCCGACTAATAAGGATTTCCCTCAGCTCCTCCCTCTTACCAGATCCTCTGACCCCTTTTATTTCCGGCAGGTTGTGTGTGTCCTCCACAGTAAACACCGAACCAAAGTACTTGTTCAATTGATCTGCCATTTCCTTGTTCCCCATTACGACTTCCCCTGTTTCCGACTGCAGGGGACCTACGTTTGTTTTTGCATTTGAATCAAGCCATACAAAAATTAGAAATTGTATTTAACATCCAGACGTCCGTAAAGCTCAATTAATTTTTATTTTAAACTTTGCACTAAACTTCTTTGAGCCTACAGGGCCATCGTTTCATCCGCAGGCCCCAGGTGCCCAAGCCCATCAGAATCTCCAGGGTCAGAATATTTACAGAAAATGGGCAGGTGGCACAGCTGGGGCACCAGTTGGGTGGGTGGGAGTAGGAAATAACAGCTAGGCCAGCATGCTGGGCAGAGTACTAGCAATTCCGGCTGAGAACGTTGGTAGCTGCAAAAACTGGCCCTTTTCCAAGAATAATAATTTTGTAATGACCGGATTATAATCACAACTGGGCACTAAGAAAAAAAGCTTTTCCAAATTTGGTGGCACCCACTTCTGCTTCATGTGGGCATACATTATGCTGAAGTTACCAGAAGCAGAACTGGAGTACGCCAGTCCTACCTCTTTCCCTGACTTAACCAAAGAGGGCGCATGCAAGATCTGCACCTACTACTCCTTCTGTAACCAGGCACAACCAAAAACAGAAAAAATCCTGGCGTAAGTGAGCCCTTCTCCAATAGTGGTTGTTGCACGTCCAAAATCCAAGGAAATTCAGGACCAATGTCACTCAGTCACATTCTATGGTTTTCAACATAATTCGTTATTAAACAATATATTTGCCTCAACTATTCTGGCTCTGGAAGAAATACACTTTAGCATAGAATGGAATGGTGCAACATCCTAGCACTAGCTTCTTATAATTCCACATCATTTAAGCCTTGAATGCACCATCACCTAGACAGTTTCCATAGTAAATTTGAATATCGCAGCTCTCCTAAAGCCTCATCTTTCTTCAGCTCTCACTTAGCTTCATCTTTCCTAAGACACCAGGCAATAATTGATTCTTCATCGTCCAAGGTTATAACATCAGGGTACTATCAGTAGGTGGGGTATAGTGCAAATAATCAGGAAAAGGGTATTTTGAAATTGATCTGCACAAAACACCTGGAGGAAAAACAGCATCCTTTATTCCAAAAAATTTAACCATTTTTTGTTGTTCTGAGCTCTGCAGAAATACTAGATTTCTTATCTCAATCATAATTAGAGAAGTTTTATGGGGTGGGGTTGGAGAGAAAATTTAGAAGGGGAAGACAAACCATGCCAGTGGACTATTTGTAAGTGGCATCTCAACTGAGCCAAATTCTTATTGCCTAGGCTCACATGAAAACAGCCATTTAGATAAGGTATCAGAGGGCTGCAAGATAGGATAATGTGGGCAACAAATAATATTGAGAAAAGTTCTATTGTTCAACAGGAATCATTCCAATATTCTGTAGAAATTAGATTAACCTCTTGTAAAGCATGCATAATTACAATTTTTTCAGTTATCCTGGACTAATCAGATTTTCATGGTTTAATTACAGATAATAAGTTTCATCATACATCTTCACCAGTGAAGTACTGAAATAAAAATCACAAACCAGAAAAAGCTGCAGTATCATAAATCAAGGCTGACACTACAGTGCAGTACTGAGAGTGTGCTGCATTGTCAGAGATGCTGTCTTTCAGATGAAATGTTAGACTGAGGGCTCATCTGTCTATTCAGGTGGACATAAAAGATCCCATGGCACTATACAAATAAGAGCTGGGGAGTTCTCCTAATCAACATTCATCCCTCAATCAATATCGCCAGAAATAATTTATCTCTGCTGTTTGTGGGACCTGGCTGTGTTTGCCTACAAAACAGTGACTTTACTTCAAAAGCTATTTATTGACTGCAAAGAGCTCTGGTCCTGAAGATGAGAAAGGTACAATATAAATGCAAATTTGCTTGTTTGTTATTAAAGTGAAAACCATTACATGAATATTCTCAGACAAGGTCCTAAAATGGCCTTATTCTATTGTATCTAAACAATATTTGATGTTAATTTATTAAAAACTTGGTGACCAGTCTTCTGACTGCAACTGTCCTCTTTAAGCCAGTGTCCAGCACTCCACACACAGTTAATTGAAATTAGCAAGTAATGGGCAACAACAGCCAAACCCAAGGTGAAGAAATGGTTTGGAGTGTCTAACTGGGAAACATGGTTAAGACAAGTAGTATATCAGGGAGGCTATCAAATGTCAGCTTTAAAAAAAAACTTAAAAATTAGGTGAGGATTTGGAAGTTTCAGTCAAATACCCAAGAATAAGGTAATTGTAGGTTCTCATGGTGAATTTTGTTTTTATACCAAATAAAACCATAAGCTATAAAAATAAATGCTTTACTCCAGATGAAAGAGTTTTGGATCTCACCACTCCACCAAAATCTGACCTTGCACGTACCTGACAGAATTGAATACCCCTTACACTGTTGCCAAGTTTGTCCAAAGGTGGAGACCAACACATGATGCCCATCACATTTGGCACTACCAGCAAAATACCACCAGAAACTCCAGATTTTGCTGGAAGGCCCACCTGCAAAAAAATACAATGTACATGTATGAAAACACACTCCATTGGCACCAACAAATAAGGTTTTTGACATTTAACATTTTTATTTGATTTAATGAAACAGGATCCCTAAAGGCTCAGTAGGGTAAATGCAACATGTGGTATGGACCCAAGCCATGCAGACCAGAGGTCCCATGTTTGATTCAGGTTGTGCGCCGAGCCATGTAATTAGCATTGCTGATCTAGTTTGAGACAAAAATAGCTAGAATTCCTGCCCAGTCATTGCTCAGTGACACCTGTTGCAAGAATAGCCCCTTGGATGAAGGACTCAGAAGGCCCCTACCACCAGTGACCTGCATGATAGTTGGGGAAACAATCTGTCATACCACCACACAATTCTAATATCCAAATATTTTGTAAATACAACATTAAAAAGTCATTTGTCAAATCTATCCACTTTGCAGGCAAGAGAATTGCTCTAATACACTTGTAGAGGATACAAATGAAAATATAAAAATGAAACCATGCAAGTTATGCATTAGGCAATTACTCAACCAGCCTCAGCCTGTATAGTTAATTGCTAAATACTCAAAAATGTCACTTTGGTAGCCATTGCTTTGCTTCTTCTGAGAAACAGTAATTGCTCAGGAAGGGACAGAGAGTCATACGAAATCAAAGAACTTTGATGTCTAATCTGCCCATTGGTACTTGAATTTATCCTAATGGTACATGGAGATTTCTCATTTAAAACAGAGGGCTTATTCTACTGTATAGGCAAATCTATCTTCATATGTGCCCATATTTGATGGTCAGAGGCCACAGCATAATACTTTTCACTTGCAGCAACAGCTACAAGAGGTTACAGGGGCAGATGGTCTTCATAACCACAATACTGAAATTTTATGACATGTCAGATTTTGTAACAGACTGACTAAAAAATCAATTTCAGCACCAATTATTATCTAGTATTAGTTCTATACTGTGTGTATGTACACAGGAAAACCCATGCATGAAAAATTATCCTTATTGATGCTTCTAACTATTGATGAAATGTCAACTTTGTTTCTCTCTCCACAGACGCTGCCTGACCTACTGAGTATTGCCAGCATTTTCTGCTTTTATTCCTATAACTACAGATTAGGTTACAATTCTGGTTGCTTCTAAACAAAACAATTAAATGTTTGAAAATTATTTACTTTCCTCTTTTGCTGAATCATTTGAGTCATAAACTCCCTTGGCTAGCAACTGCAAGGTGAAATACAGCATCACTTCATCCTGTAAAACTGCTGCTGCTTACTATAAAAGGAAGCCTTTGGTACACAGATTCACCAGAATGATAGAGGCCAAAAGGGTTAAATTAGGTTGCATAGACTAGGCTTGTATTCCTTTGAGTATAGAAGACTAAGGGTGATCTAATTGAGGTGTTTAAGATGATTAAAGGAGCAATATGGTAGAGAGAAACTATTTCCTCTGATTGAGAGTCCAGAACAAGGGGGCATAACCTTAAAATTAGAGCTAGGCTGTTGAGGGGTGATGTCAGGAAACACTCCTTCACACAGGGTAGTGGAAATCTGGAACACTCTCCCCCAAAAATCTGTTAAAGCTAGGTCATTTGAAAACTTCAAAAATGAGATTGATAGATTTAATGAATAGGCAAGTGTATTAAGGGATATGGAACCAAGGTAGGGTAACTGAGTTAAGATACAGATCTGCAATGATCTAATTGAATGGCAGAACAGGCTCAAGGGGCTGAATGGTCTTCTCCAGTTCCTATAATTGACATTAAACTTGCTTTTCTGCAAGTTTAAACATAAAAATTTAATTATTCCATCTTCACATATGGTCTTAACCAAATGTCGTCGCAGGACTCAAATGTCCTGGATTGTCCTTTTCAGGGCAGTGCTCCTCAAACAGTCTGGAATTTTCTATGCCAAAATTACAATCAGACAAATGCTCCAAATGGATTGTATCTATTCTAATTTCAGTGAAAATGATTATTAATTATACTTACATGAAAGGCAAACTGCCCAGAGAAGTCATACATGCCACAGGAATGCATCAAACTCAGCGTGTTCCTAACAGCCTCAGGGCTCAGAACTCTCTCTCCTGTGATTGGACAGATGCCGCCATTGGCCAGTGTTGCTGCCATTACACTGGCTGATTCACACGTTACTTCAATGGAACACAGCTTTATGGAATAAAAAAAAAGTCAATTTCTGCACATCATTTAAATACATCTTTATCACTAAAGCAGGACATGTGCACGTGCGTGTGTGGAGAACATAATTTTAGCATAAAGTGTTCCCCATCTATAGGTTTCAAAAAAATGAAGTTGCCTGACACAGCAGGAAATAATTACATCTTTTTCTGCCTCCCATGGAGGCCTGTTATTTTCATCTTTGCCGCCCATGGACAAATTTTTCCAAGTTCACACTTGCACTCAGCAGCCACTCTGATGACATAGGTTCTTACGAATGCCACACAGACTAATCTAGACATCACTTGGCTGCCTGGATGCTGATCCATAGGTAGTTAAACTGGAAAAGTTAGAGCCAACCATTTACTGCTATGCATCCAAACTGTACTTTCCTCTTCTAGCTTAGATACTGCTAGATCAGAAACCATAGCAGTCTTATTCAACAATTTATATGTTATGTCTATGAAGCCACTCCAGCATACTTGTAACCAGCAGTAGTGATTCCCTGGTGCAAGAGATGACTCAAAATAGTAAGATTCAGAGGGAGGGAAAATGTTGAGATGAGATTTTACTAAAATCTCATGGTTCTCCCTCTTCTTCTCCCCCCCACCCACCCCTCATTTTCTCCCTTATGTTACAATATCCTATGCCCCCAAAGGGCAGGGAAACAACCTGCTTCTAGATGTCCACCAATGGTCTTTGGCCAGTACATGTGCAATAGCAACCCAGAAATGACATCCCATCTCTTTCTCCCACCTGCAGGGAAATGCCACCACATCTGCTTACTGCTATCCAGATTAGAAAGAAGAAAATCAACCTGCACCCCATCACTCATTTGGGCTGCTCAATGGTACTTTATAAAAAAGACTTGCATTTATATCGCGCCTTTCACGACCTCAGGACGTCCCAAAGTGCTTTACATCCAATTAGGTATTTTTGAAGTGTAGTCACTGCTATAACATAGGAATATACTGAACCCATTCTCCCCATGCTTTTTCTCCGCTTAAATATACCAACTGTAACTAAAATATACACATCAAAATTTGTTGCTGACAGATGGTGCTGCAAATGCACATTTAACTCTTTTCCCAATTTGGTCCCATGGACATGAGTATTAGGTATCACTGTCAAATGGCCATGTGCAAGTCTAGAAAGTGTCAGCAATCCACTTCATGGAATGCCATTTCGGAGTTGTTGTTGCACATGTCTGAGCAATTGGCCAAAGAGCATTAGTGGAAAAGAGAATCATAACCAAGTATAATCCTATCCTCATGCAATATACAAACATGCACACTTTCCAGCGGGATCACAAGACAGAGATCAGGGATGGGAAACCAATGAGCCACGGCTTACTGGAGTATGAAATATAGATTGTAATTAGGGCAGCAGTGAGAGTGCTACATTGTGTCTCCCTGGGCAAGGGAAGTGGGAAATGCAAGTTCTTCTTTTAGTATATTGATTGCATCCTGAAGTCAAAGCTGCATATAGAATAATGTTGACCTGTACTTCATGTGAATACTTTTAACAACTTGAATGGAACATAATATAAGGATTACATTCCTGTTTTTGAAGAAACTTGGCCATCAAGCTATATATATATATATTGGTCATATTGAAGAAATCCACAATCACATTTTGGTGATCCCAAACAAGTGTACTATTTTGATGCCAGATATAGAAATGGGCAATTTTTTTACTACGTAATAGGCTAGCCCTGCACACTAATCCAAGTGCGGATTGGAAAGAAGCAAGCAGTCATTTCTTGGAAAAGTGCAAAATGTTACTGTACATATTTAAGTGCTAATTTACACGTTTTGTTATACTTAGATTATAATAAAGTCACTCACCTGGAAATAGAAATCTAGAACACTAGTCATATCACTTCCTTCTGGAAAACACTGGAAAGTTTATAGAACAATTAGGTTTTTGCCATTTAAAGATCTTCTCATTTGAAGGGCACTAATCTGAATGCATTTTTCTGCAGCCAAGATAATAGGATTCTCTCGGTCGTGGGCACGTCCCATAATCAATGCTGCTCTCCACAATCAAACACAATGATGCTGAATGCCAGTAATGTAACACTTAGTTCAGTAACTATAAACTTAGAAAAAGCTCTCAAACTGAATCTGAAGTGACAAGCAGACGCAGCCTAAAAATAGGCATGGCACCATTCAAGAAAAATAATTTCTTTACCTATATGCACCAAATAAGTGTTTCAAATACACAAATGATCCTACAAACCTTCTTCTCCTTTAGGTAGTATCCTATAGCAAAATTTCTGTCTCCTGTTTCTCTTTCAGACTGAAACCTAAAAACAGTAACATTTTAGTCTTAATGTAAACATTTAGTAAAATGCAGTCAATTAAAAGCTTAAAGATAATTTAACCTGGTTAGTCTAGAACATACTTATCTCTTTACACAAGCTGACAACCAGATAGATTTAAAAAAAACATTGGTTTACATTTTCATGGCGAAGCAAAATAGTGCAATTTCAATTTTTGAAGTTAGTTAACCAGCTAACCAGTAGATAATGTAGCCATGGTATATCTACGGCAGTTGCTGAATGTGAATGGATCAAAATACTTGTTTACTTATCAAGACAATTTTAAGAATTGGTACTTTTGATGTTAAGTACTTATCCCTAAACATGTTCCATGGAATCTAATTTTCAGAAATTAGTTATTTGTGGAGAAGTCTAATAATCATGCTTTGGAGACATCAGCTACAATGAGAAGACCCCAGACAGAAAAGGTTACTTCAATAATGTCATCAGTATCATATAAAAAAGGTAAATTCCTTAATATTTTGGATCTAATAAACAGCACAACACAGATGCTATTTTACAATCTTGCAACTGCTTGACTAACGGTCTCAGCTGTTTCAATACAGGTTTTATCCAATCTACTGAATAATGGGAACGAGGCTTCAGTAGCCAATACCATTCCCCCTTTACGGGATGGGAATTTAAACACTTGTACTTAAAAAAAAAAAATTTATGGTATTTGAATACTTTTAGGTATCAGCAGTTTATGCATGCTACTCTGGGGAAGACAACTAACCACTCTCCCGCATCGGAAGAGGTGGGTAGATGGGAATGGAGAGTGAAAAGGAGAAAAGAGACAAAAGGAAAAGAGAGTCACTTACGTAGCATTATTAAAGCCAACATATTCATTTCCAGCCATCTGATTCAAGAATTGTGTGACCTGTGAAACAGGACTAATTTTAGAAAGCATTCAATTTTAGAAATTGTGGGTAGTGACTATGTATTTTCAGGTAACCTTTTCTCACATCCAAAATTTTAATTGGGCAATTTACTTACATAATCAAATTTCTCAGCATTGTTTACTCCTTGCTAGGAGGAAAGGAAAGAAAAATATTACTTAAATAATCTTTAAATCTGAAAAACAATTATAAAAGCATGTTTCTATAGCCAGCTTCATACAATTAATGGAATGTACTTAAGATAAAATCCAATCTTCTCTGAATTGAGTTGGCAATAAATGTAATTAACTATTTATTAAGACATTCTCATTTAGCATATGGACATCTTAATTTATTAGAATCTACTGCATAAATTCATAAAAGGGGTCTCTGGATAAATTATTTCTCACTGAAGTTATATTACAGAATTTGCAATAATATTTATATTTAATAGTATAACAGTATTAATGTTAGATCACCAAATGAGCTGTGCTTATTTTGGCTCTGCAGTCCGAAAGGCTAAGCATAATCTAAGCAATACTTCAAAACACAATTTTGTAATGAAATCACAACATTTCCCCAATTTGGAATGCAATTTCTAACAATTCAACGAATGTTTTACCCAAATAGGAGGTACAGATCAGTCATGATCTAGTAGAGGGCAGAACAGGCTTGAGGGGCTGAATGGCCTCACCCGTTCCTATGAATTCATACTCCAGATAAGAAAAATCTGTCAAGTAGCGTAACTCAGAATTAAGCAAAATGTACATTGTTGAAATAACAAAAGTAATTCTTCTCGGGTCAATTTTGTAACAATTAAACTAGGTATTTGTAAAAAGGAGGCAGTGCAAATTGGTCCAATTACTGCTGACCTCACAAACAGGAAAAAAGGATTTCCCTCCACGGCCTCACCTCGCCCCATCAAAGTCTTTGGTTCCCCAATTCTGGCCTTTTGTACATCCTCCCGCTCCTTCCTCACACCTTTAGTGGTAGTCTTCTGTTGCCTCTGCTCTACTGGCTCTTGGAGTAAACCGCATCGATTCCTCACCTCTCCATATCAAACACTCTCAAAACCCCTCATTTCAACCAAGCCATCAGTCATCTTTCCTAACTCTCATACCATGACTCCACATCCACTTCTTTATTTCTTTTACTTTTTTCTTCTTGTGTAAAGTACCTTGGGGTGTTTTTTTAAACATTAAATGCACTATATAAATTCAAGTCATCGGTGGTGTGCCACTATTTTACTTTATAAAGAAGTTTAACAAGAAAATTGTAAAAATTAAAATAGCTGAGGATATCTTACATAATTAGGATCCTTAAACAGATAGGGCTGCTTATCCAGATGACATCCACCCAAGGGTGCTTAAAGAGATGGTACATGTGTTTTGCAAGCCACTTGCCTGTATCTTTAATGGCTCGCTAGAGTGTGGAATTGTTCCCTTGGACTGGAAGCAGTCCGCGCCTGCATGCAGCAAGACCTGGATGACATTCAGGCTTGGGCTGATAAGTGGCAAGTAACATTTGCGCCACACAAGTGCAAGGCAATGACCATCTCTAACAAGAGAGTCTAACTATCACCCCTTGACATTCCGTTGAATCCCCCACCATCAACATCCTGGGGGTTACCATTGACCAGAAACTTAACTGGACCAGCCACATAAATACTGTGGCTACAAGAGCAGGTCAGAGGCTGGGTATTCTGCAGCGACTGCCTCACCCAACTCCCCAAAGCCTTTCCACCATCTACAAGGCACAAGTCATGGAATACTCTCCACTTGCCTGGAAGAGTGCAGCTCCAACAACACTCAAGAAGCTCGACACCATCCATGACAAAGCAGCCCACTTGATTGGCACTCCATCCGCCACCGGTGCACCATCTACAAGATGCACTGCAGCAACTCACCAAGGCTTCTTCGACATCACCTCCCAAACCCACAACCTCTACCACCTAGAAGGACAAGGACAGCAGGCACATGGGAACACCATCACCTGCAAGTTCCCCTCCAAGTCACACACCATCCTGACTTGGAAATATATCGCTGTTCCTTAGTCACTGGGTCAAAATCCTGGAACTCCCTCCATAACAGCACTATGGGAGTACCTTCACCACATGGACTGCAGCAGTTCAAGGCGGCGGCTCACCATCACCTTCTCAAGGCCAATTAGGGATGGGCAATAAATGCTGGCCTTGTCAGTGACGCCTACATTCCATGAACGAATAAAAGAACAAAGGATTGGAAGGATGCTCATGTAGTTCTGATTTTCAATAAGGGTGATAAGACAGAACCAGAGAACTAGAAGCCCATTAGTTTGACTTCAATCATAGGCAAGATGCTGGAAGGGATCAGACAAGCTGCTGTCTATGATCACTGGTTAGTTATCAGAGACAATCAGAGACAATCAACATGGCTTCTGGAAAAAAGTGTGTCTTACTAATTTGATTGATTTCTTTTGAAGTTACTAGATTGGTGGATGAGGATAACCCAGTAGACATTATCTACTTGGATTTTCAAAAGGCCTCTGATAAGGTACCTCATAATAGGTTACTCTACGGTATAGAATCTTGTGAAATTGGTGAGAAGTTGCAACAGTAGATTAAGAATTGGCTGCATTCCTGTAGGCAGAAAAAGGTTATTAATGGTTATAGACCTGCCTGAATACCAGTTGCCAATGGTATCCCACAGGGATTAGTGTTAGGGCTGTTGTTATTTACTATCTTCGTTAATGACTTGGATGTAGGTGTTGGGGAAATGGTCTGCAGGTTTGTGAATGATAAAGATGTGAGAGTGGTAGGACTACGAATGAGAATAAACTACTATATGCGAATCTTGAGGGGGAAATAGGCCCATGTTTAGCAAACGGTATTCATCGCAGATAAATGAATCATTATGCACATGGGCCAACACTAAGGGCTAGAAATTCCGTGCGCTAACTTTTGAAAAGTAGAAAAAGCAGCGCCAGGCACTAATGATTCTCTACTGCCGGGAAATTCAGCTCCAGCACTCCAAGAGGGAAGTAGAGTGCTAAATCAAGCGCCAACCACTTCTCTTAGGGCACTAAAGTCCGAGAGCGGGGCGGTAGCAGCAGAGCGCTGAACAATTTGGAGCGCATTGCTAACGGCATCAGAGGCTGCTTCCCTCTCGTAAAGGACAGGGCCAATGATTGTGCACAACCTACTTGTCAGCAGTTCTGCGTTGCAAGGCAACCTGCAGAACTGCCATTACAGCGCCAAACACTCTCAAAGTGGAGGGCTTGGACATCTTGCAGCAATGAAACCTCAAAAGCTTTAAGCAGGCACCAGACTGGTGCAAATAATAAAGGTTGGCCTACCCAAAGACCATTCCCTTTCATTTGCACTCCAAGCAGCCAGCCAAGTTGACAACACCTCCTCTTCCTTCCATTGTTCACACCCAACAATACAGCAGGAGGCAGGAGGCAATTTCACATCCGGGGCAATAATGGGGCACTGTGCACTTGATGACGTCACGATCTGCAAGGCACTAGAGGCCCAGGCGGTAAGAGTTAGCGCCAGTGCTAAACCAGCACTGAAGTTCGCAGGTGTCACTGCATTCGCCGCGCCCGGTCACTAACCCCTTAGCGCCCCCCCCAGGTGCTAACCAACTGAATTTCTCCCCCTAAGTATACTTACACCCTGAAGGGTACAGAACTAAAGTATGTTGAAAAAGATAGATTCTGTTATACTGTAGTACATAAGAACATAACATAAGAAATAGGAGCAGGAGTAGGCCAATCGGCCCCTCGAGCCTGCTCCGCCATTCAATAAGATCATGGCTGATCTGATCCTAACCGCCAATCTACTATCTATCACAGAACCATCTCCTGCATCTAACAGAATTGCACACACGAAATAGGAGCAGAATCAGGCTACACGGTCCCTGGGCCCGCTCCACTACCCACAGGGCCATGACCGATCTGAACCTAGACTCATGTCCAAATTCCTGCCCGCTCCCCGTAACCCTTAATGCCCTTTACTTCTAGGAAACTGTCTATTTCTGTTTTAAATTTAATTAATGTTGTAGCTTCTACAGCTTTTTGTGGCAGCATATTCCATGGACCTACCACCCTCTGAGTGAAGTAGTTCCTCCTCATCTCAGTTTTGAAAGAGCAGCCCCTTATTCTAAGACTATGTCCCCTAGTTCTAGTCTCACCCGTCATCGGGAACATCCTCCCCGCATCCACCCGATCCAACCCCTTCACAATCTTATATGTTTCAATAAGATCGCCTCTCATTCTTCTGAACTCCAATGAGTAGAGTCCCAATCTACCCAACCTCTCCTCATATGACCACCCCCTCATCCCCGGGATTAACCGAGTGAACCTTTTTTGCACTGCCTCGAGAGCAAGGATGTCTTTCCTTAAGTAAGGACACCAAAACTGTATGCAGTATTCCAGGTGCGGTC
The DNA here is from genome assembly GCA_030390025.1 of Squalus acanthias. Classification (NCBI taxonomy): domain Eukaryota; kingdom Metazoa; phylum Chordata; class Chondrichthyes; order Squaliformes; family Squalidae; genus Squalus; species Squalus acanthias. Next base: position 9,857,466 of record CM059427.1, read on the forward strand.
TCACCAATACCTTGTACAACTGAAGCAATACCTCCCTATTTTTATATTCTATCCCCCTAGCAATGAAAGCCAACATTCCATTTGCCTTCTTAATCACTTGCTGCACCTGCATACTAACCTTTTGAGTTTCGTGCACCAGGACCCCCAGATCCCTTTGCACTTCAGTACTCTCCAGTTTCTTGCCATTAAGATAATAAGTTGCTCTAGGATTTTTCCTGCCAAAGTGCATCACCTCACACTTTCCAGTGTTGTATTCCATCTGCCAAATCTCTGCCCACTTACTTAGCCTGTCTATGTCCCCTTGCAGGTTTTTTATGTCCTCCTCACTCACTACTTTCCCTCCCATCTTTGTATCATCTGCAAATTTTGATATGTTACACTTGGTCCCTTCCTCCAAATCGTTAATATAGATTGTAAAGAGTTGGGGACCCAGCACTGACCCCTGTGGAACACCACTAGTTACTGATTGCCAGTCTGAGAATGAACCATTTATCCCAACTCTTTGCTTTCTGTTGGATAGCCAATCCTCTATCCATGCCAGAATATTACCCCCAATTCCGTGATTTTTTACCTTAAGCAATAATCTTGTGTGGCACCTTGTCAAATGCCTTTTGGAAGTCTAAATACACTACGTCCACTGGTTCCCCTTTATCCACTCTATATGTTACTTCCTCAAAGAACTCCAGCAAATAGTACACAATTCTCTTCAGATTCACGACCAATGCCATGAAACAACAGCCAAGGCAAATAGGGCATTAGGTTGCATTGCCAGGATGATTAAATGTAAAACAAAACACACCTTTTGTTCTTGTACAAGACGTCAATTCGGCATTAATTTAAATACTCTTCAGTATTCAGAGTGAGGCCTAAGCAAAGTATTATACAGGCAGTGCAGAACAAAGCGCAGCTTACAGGGAACATGGTGGGGGGGGTTGCAAATCATGATGCTTAAGGCATCACAACTGTGTGGGGTAGGCCCAGTGGTCCAGCTGCACTTTTCCTGTCCATCATTTTTGCATGTTTGTAAATGAGCTTGTAGTTCCACAGCAGTGATAAGGATCATATAAAATGCCCTATAAGTATTCAAATTTGCAAAATATATTAAAAACTCATCCACAAAGAATGATGACATGAACTTCTCACCTTAATGAGGGATGTTACCACAATAGCCCCAGCATTTACCATAGGATTGTGCGGTTTGTCTGAAACAAAAAGCAGGCCATCACACATGGAAAATACAGAATTTATTCTGTGACAGCTACAACTATTTCTATTGCAACAGTTGCATCAACATAAACCTATTAGTGTTCAGTTATAAAATATTTTAGTTTGTCTTTTAATAGCAAACTGAACTTAAACATAATTCCATGACATTCTATTAGAGCAAAGGCAGCCTATGAATGAAATTCCTTACTAGTCGATCTCCTGTGGTGTTGCCCAGGGAGTCAAGTCCAAGTGCAGTAATTAGGTCAAGCAGAGTTTTAGGGGATGGAAAATGAGACAAAATGGAGAGGGGAAAGAAGAGGTGTAAGGGAAGAATAAGGCAGAGAGTCAGGAAGGTAGAGGAAAGGGGAAGGTAGATGAGGAAAGGGGGTTCACCAAGGCCACTAGCATTTATCACCAAAAACAATTGCCTTTCATCTACTTATTCTGAAATATGCAATTGAATCGAAGAGTCTGCTGCAGTGCCATTAAGTAGCCAGGTATGGAACTGGATGAAGACTTACTACAGCAGGTATGCAGTATCAGCTCCTACCTTTGCACCCAATGTTATGAGACATTTAACAATGAAACAACCCATCACAGCACCACCTCAAAGTGCAAGTTAAATGTGGACACTAAAAATGGATTTTGCCCTTTGCAGACCCCGATGTAGGACTTTCAATACACCTTGAAATGGAAGCTTGTGATCAACTCATTGATGTTAACATACAATAAATAGCCCACAAAGGGGATTATTCAACATGGCTACTACACAAAGTGTATAGACAATTTATTGGTGACTGGTGGAATGCAGCAACTGAATAAAGCCTTGATAAGTGATTAAGTCAATACTTGGGTCTCAGATTTTCTTCCCTTGTAGAATTCCACCGCTCCCTATAATTTATATTTGAAGCCAATTTAACCTCTCATCCATTAAGCTCAATATAGAAGACTAAAAGTGTACATTAACTTGCTGTTAACTCCCAAAGCACCATTTTCCATTTTTTGAACCATCTTCCCAACTGTTTTTTGCACAAAATTGAACTCACTGTCTCTGCACACCCATACTCAAAACTCCAATCCCCCTCAGTACTGTTACTGCCTCCATTCCCTTTCATTACCGTATAGCAATTAATGACTACCCCCAGATATCGCAGGTTTCCTTTCCAATAGTCCAAGACTCCCACAAACCCTCACTTCAACTTAACACCTACATCCTTCCCAAATCCTTACAAACCCAAATAAAGTGCTTCCCACAAACCAAATCATGATATCTCTATGAACAGATTTTCATGTCTGTTTATAGCATAAGCTTCTCATCCATTTTCATTTTACTGCCTATGTCACAATATGTGGCATGCTACTTCATCACACTTGAAAACATTTTTGAACTTAAAAAAAAAACAGCTCTTAAATACAATTAACTTATTGGCATAGTCTGCCTATGTAACCAAAGTTCCTCCTTGGTCTAACTCTACCTGCCAACTCCATTTGGACCTACCTGTTCCATGCAAATCATAGCACCAACTCAAACACTAAGATTTGTGAGAGCCCCTCCCCATAGAACCATCTGTTTTAATTTAAATAAAAAACTCAGTTTGTTCTAATTTATCTCCCATTTTCCTTTGCCCAACCCAGTCCCAATATGGACCAGACAAGAGGGCTGATAATGTACAATTACTCTGCGAAAAGCCAGTGCCATTGTCAACTTTATTTAAAGAGCTATTAAATTTGTCAAGAACCCGTAGTTTAATAGATTGTCAAACTAATTCTTCATCCAATTGTTTACCTAGTTTGTTAAATTCCTGACTTAACTGATTGCCCTCTTAATTTTTTTTTATTGATCTGCCCTATGGACCAGCTATTTTCTTCCCCAGGTCGCTTTTAATTAATTTGCTAGAAGACCACATGCATTATACAGCCCCAGGTTTAATTTATTACCAAATCAACCCAAATTGTTATGGATGCTATTAATTAAACTAAATTGGCAGTAAATTAAACATGGAATTCTGGCAAGTGAAACTGGGAACCTGTTTAACTTATAAACTTTTACTCTTAATTTTTTTTTTTTTTTTTTTACAAACAATAGGCTTTGTTCGTCCTTTGTTTGTCTGCCTCCATATTTACCAGCATTTTATTTAACCGGCGTGGTTTTAGAATAAGTGTTTTTTGTAATTGGTACATTGAGTGTATTTTACCTCAATATTGCTTCTCATAAAGAAACTTTTAGTTGCTTCTTTATTATTCTGCCCTCTCAATGTCCAAAAATGTGCGGGTTAGGTTGATTTGGCTATGATAAATTGACCCTTAGTGTTAGGGGGGAATTAAATACGTGGGGTTACGGGGATAGGGTGGGATATGTGTCGGTGCAGGCTCGATGGGGATTCTGTGTGAGAAAGCAGGGACAGGGTACTGGATTTGGATGATCAGCCATGATCGTATTGAATGGTGGAGCAGGCTCGACGGGCCGAATGGCCTACTCCTGCTCCTAGTTTCTATGTTTCAATGCTGTTCATTTAATTTATTCCTCGTTATACCCCTTTTTCCCCCCTTCAGTGACTCAATGCCCCCTAACCAGTCATCAGCTTCCAATATCACACTTGACCCTCAAATGCTTAATGAACCAACAAATTCTCCCCATTGTATGAAATGCTTCAATCCTTTTCTGTTATGCTATGCCATAGTACTGTGCTTCCTGTTCACACATGCTGTGATACTACTCTGAATACTCGGACTTTGGCTCCCCTTTCCTCCACAAGTCTGATAACTCAGAACTGCCCTAATGCTACTCCCACCATTCAACAACTTGCATTTATATAGTGCCTCTTGCGTAATGTCCAAAAGTACTTTATTGAAGGGGGAAGCAAGAATATTTAAAAAATCACCAATGATGGGGTGAAGGAAAGGGAAGAGAGGCACAAGAGAGAATGAAATGCTATAAAATATTAACACTGCTACAGCAAAATATCAAACACTGCAGATACTAATTTTTATTTTGTGAGAAATACAAGTTTCACTAGAAGTCTGCAGTCAAAAGCAGCAGAGGTCAAAATACTGATTTTTTTTTATGTGTATGGAATTATTTATGCCTGCAGTCTACACAAGAGAACTGGTCATCAAATTTTCATGTGAAATACCATGGCAACAACCTTTGAAAAGCCTACAGAACTTTCATACGTCACTGCATACAAAACTTCCACTAGGAATATTTGACAATAGGACAGAAAAGCTAGTTAACTTACAAATTGCTGTTTACTCAAAATTGATGGTAAAGCTGGAATTACTTTTTTTTTTTACAAAATACTCATTCAAAACAGAGGTTATAATTCAAATGCAACTACTGCAGTAGACTATAGTTTTAGATACCTGGAAATGTCAATGACATTAACAAGCTAAATGTAACCATTTCTAGAAAGATTCAGGTCTGTAATTTAAGAAATGGTGAAATGTGCAATACATGAAAATGTGTGTCACAACAGTACAGGTTCAGTGACGACACCTGAGATTTGCAAGTAAAATGTCCATTTTAATTTTGAAATCTGCGACAGACTTAAATCAGCTAAAATGTCTGCCAGAGCTGCTAGTGGTAGAGTGTCAAATTAAGAGATTTTAAAAATTGTATCAAGAAATTTAAGTTTTGCATTTAAAATACAAATTCTACCTTCTTCATTTAGGAAGAGTTTGTTGAATCGTAATCCACTGGGTTCTTTACCAACATATTTGTGAACATACTCTGTCCCAAGGTCATGGACAGAAACTGCATATTTTAATGGTTTCACACAGGACTGAAGACAAAAGGGAACTTTGGTATCTCCAACTGAGTGCCTAGAATTAAAAAAAGTTTTATATAATTAAAACACAGTTCAATACTACAAAACAGTAGGAATATAAGCATCATCAAGAAGCATTTCCAATTACTAAAATACTGAAAGCTTAACTGTTTGCTACATGTACAATAAATTATATTGTAGACCAGTTTTCCATCTATAAATATAAAAAGGTGTTGTGAACAGCTCAGATTAAAACATCAAAACATTTAAAGCTCTCCAAATCTGTAGGTATATGAATTACAATTTTACAGTAATTTACATACAATATTGTACAAGCTCTATGCAATCATGGTGACTGAAGTAAGTCACAATGCATTATTCTGTTTAATTAAGGCCACTGGTTTATGCTGACATATATACCAATGACATCAATTTCACCTTGCTATCATCCCTGACCACTGCTGTCTGTCAACTGTCTGCCTGAAAGTCATTGATGAGCCAATATTTTCTCCAGTTCAACATCAGCAAGACTCAGGCCATCCTACCAGAAACCGGATGCCACATGCAGATTCCATCCCCCTTCCTGGATGTTTACTTGGGCTGATCACAGCATTGTGCAACCTTGGTGTCCTGGTTGACCCGGAGCTTGAACCCTTACATCCAGTACAGTCTACCTCCATCTTTGCAGCGTCACGGCACATCCCCCGACTTCTGCTGCCAAACTTCCCCCGTGCCTTAGTCACCCCCTCGTCTTGATTTATCCAACACTTTGAGCAATCCTCCCAAGCTCTACACAAACTTCAGCTCGTCTATAACTACCATTTTTACACTATCCTGCATTCATTAGCACCCCATCCTCCAGTGGATCATCTTTAAAAGCCTGGTTATTTTCAAATCCCTCTATGGTTTCGCTTTTCCCTATCTAATCCCCTTCAACCCTACAGCTCCTCAAAATCTGGTCTTTAGTGTAAACCCCAAACCACCACCACCACCACCACCCCTCCCCCACTAACAATGGCAGAGACTTCAGCCACCATGCCCCTGCATTCAAATTCTCTTCCTAAATCGCTCTACATTGCTATCTCTCTCCTGCAAAAGCCTCAAAACCCCACTCAATCATGCTTTCTTCTCTTCCTGTTCAGAGCCAGTTAGCCCCAAGGCACCGTAGAACATTTTGAAACTTAGTGTTTGAAAAGTGCGAGTTATTGTTGAATAAGTCATATTGCATTTTTAATTCATAGAATTGAGACTTTTACTGGTATTTTAGAGACCAAACACCAAAATTCTACCCATTATTCCCATGAAAACTAAATCAATAGCCTTTAAACATAGGTGACTCCCCTCACTATACTGTAATTTGTACTGAAAATAGTAAATCAATGCAAAGGAACAAATGTCATTTTTATATGACATTGTAAGAGAACGCATTTGCCCTGTAATATAGCAACCCACCATATTAAAAAAATGCATTGACCAAATGTGCACAGATTTAAAATCAACTGGATTACATACAAGGGCAGCTTAGAACACCATTTTGTACTGAAGATGTACACTCATATCAATGAGATTTATTCAATTAGATTCCTGCAATACAATTTATAAATCAACAATCAAAGTCCTCAATGACAAAGGTGACAAATAGACATTTTAGGCATCGGAACAGGCTGCATTACCAGGAACAAAGAAACTTAACCACTCCGTATCAATTCTTTGGTGAGATTTTAACATTGCTTGACTGGCATCAGAATAAGTGTTTGCTCCATGCCTGCATTTCATGTCAACAGTCTGATGTGCTGTATGTTTATTTACTGATATGCAGATTTTGCAGTTTTTAAAGTCCTGCTTCTGTCTATTCATAGCTTGCTCATGTAAATGGTGTTCTGTGAAGATGTGTCAACTTTAACAGAAAGCAATATATGTAAGCATATCAGATGGTATGTTCTGGTGTCTTTTAGTGATGTGCACAAATCAGTAGGTATATAAATCAATTTAAAAAAGTGAACATTTGAGAGACATTGACAATCCAGAAATTTGAACACCAATGGGGTAAATTTTATTTTATGATATGTACATATCCGCCTGAGCGAAGCAGAGAACAGAATTAGACAGGGAGGATTGCATGCCAGTTCTGGAGCCTGCCCAAGTTGCTGTCCATTAATTTAAATAGACAGGAATATCACACACATTCCATTATGGGCATGTGATACTCCCTGCCCAATTTTCCTCTATACAATTAATTACCTCCAAGCACAAAAGAGGAAAATTTACCCCATTAAGTTGAGCAAAAAATGGCACCTCTATAGATAGGATGCTCATTTTTAAATATCGTGGCTTATAGTAGATTTTATAATTTAAAATTCTAATTAGTCACATTATAAAAAGATTCTGCTATAACTAAAATAATTTTGTTTGCAGTGCAGCTCTCTATGAAAACAAGCTAATTAAAAATGTGGTTTTCCTCTTCAAATGTTCCAAATATTAATGCAAAATAAAAATTGCACCAAATCTTGCTGGCAACAGTGGAAAAAGTAATGAAACTAGTGTTGTATCTCTACAGTAACAAGTTTGAGGCTCTGTTGAATCATCCCCAAATCAGGCTCAAAGTTTGGTAATGGACCCATGACAATGCAGCAGGTCCAATGGACAGCTGTACATCCCAAACACTTCAGGCTCCTGTTACACTGCATCACCTGATGCAGTGACAGCTGCATTTAACATCAAGGTGAGCTGGAAGCTGTAACTACTGTGTTGGCTTGGAGAAAGGCAGCATTCTGTATATGCGTATTTATACATACAGAGTACTGTGCATTAGCCTCAGATGCCCGGTGACCATTTATAGCGACTGAAAAAGAGCTCACAGGATAGTTGTACTGTAGCCGATGCACAGCACTTGTAGTGGAGGACAGCCTTTTCCAGATGATCTTAAGCAATGCCAAACCACACATTAAAGACAGATCGTCAGAGTTATACTCTGTGCCTTGCATCACTATGGTGCAAAAGATGGGTTCACACTGACTCAGGTTTACAGTGTGCCTGGGGCAGTAGACAGTGAAAGTGGAATTCAGCCATACACCTGAGCAAACCGACAAGTGGAAATTCCAGATCATTTCAGCTGTTACAAAGCACAGGAGATATTAAGTTTAAACAACTCATGCTCACTGCATGGTATTCACATGCAGGAACCAGTTTGCACAGGGTTTTCAAAAGTTACTTCAGGCACACACTTGTGTGTAAATGGGAAGCAAGTTTCAAATTCCTGCTGACAGACCAATTGTTTTTGCTGCAGACCAGTGACTTGCTAGCTACTGATCCTGCACCTTTAATTTTAAGCCAAGCCAAATGAGCAGTGTCAGTTCTCAGGTGGTCTCTGCTAAGATATCCCATGAAGGCAAAAACAAACATTGGGAATTGGTCTGTGAATACACACACCTCCTTTTTGGCCATTTACAGAAGACTGGCACACTGAAGTTGTGAAGGAGTATGCAGTTCCACCCACTTGCTCTCCCGGCTGAAGTTCATTTCCACCGAGGTGAAAGACTATAAAAAATAAAGACGACTTAAAAACAGGTAAAAGAATAGAAGTCTCAAAGAAGTGCAAAAACAACTTTTTTCCTCTCACCTATTTTCCACCATTCTTTCCAAAAGGCTTGTACAGTTCCACAGGCGAAAGTTACCCTCCGGTACCTCACCAAGTGGCCATTAGTCATACAAGACTTGACAGCAAGGCAGGCAGCCTATTCAACCACAAGGAGTTACACAGACGAGCCAGATTCTGCCCTCACTGGAGATCCCCAGACACATACATGCAACATGAACCATTTGCTCATAATCAAGAGCGGGAACACCAGCTGATTCTCCCCTCCCTAACCCTGGCGTACTGAAGCCAACTGTAGTGTCCCGACTGTCCTCTGCCACATTCAACAATTCAGTGCAGACTAGAAATTGAACCTGGGATCTTCCAGTCTGTACAGCTTAGCTACTCAATAGATAAATTCTCAGCCAGCAGGTAAAGCAACTTGTCTATTGCAGGTTTGCATGTGGTTCAGGCCAAGTACTTGTTCATTAGTAACCAATTTGAGGAAAACCAGGCCACCATACCAGTCAAACCAATGTCAATGAAAAAATATAACCACAAGGTTAAGAATTTAAAAAAAAATACCAACAGTTAACAACCATGGTCATTTAAAATATAAAACTATCCTTTTGAGAAAGATGCGCATCAATACACACAAAAGCTGTAAATAATAGCAACTCATTTCTTCAACTGAAATTGTTGACATTCATGTACAGCTAAATTAAATGGAACCTTACTATCTAACATAGTATACCTGGAAATAAGTTAACTATTTGATCTTAATATTGACTAGAACATTCTAGGTTTTTGCATAGAGTACGATATTTGTCTGCTTTAGCCACACCATGGCATAATTTAAATTCAAATGCGAAACTAGCATCTAAGTTTTTGTTGTTGTTCAATTAAGAAGTCAAGAATTTAAGCATGCATTAAAAATTGAAAAATAAATTTTTCTGTCATGCAACTCTCCTTCAGGAAACCACAGTTAAAATAACCTTTTATGCTGGCAGGGTGTAGGACAAAGAGGTTAATGTTTGACTGATACTTTCCCAACATCACAATCCCCCCCAAAAAATTTATCGTCAGACTTTATACATCTTGAACCTTACAAAAAGATTTAGCAATGAAAAACTGAACACACACATTTAATCAATATTAATTTAAGTATCAAGAACCTTTGTATGTATATTTACGACATGCTAAAGCATTCAGGAAAAATGTCACTTAAAAGATCAATTCTAGTCAGACACTTCAAAAATGAAAGCATGAATAATGACAAAGACCACATTTTCCAATCTGCAATCTCTTCTTTGTTCCCAAATAGAGGCTTTGTTCTAAAATTCTTTCCAAAAAGGAAATAGCTTGATAAAACAAAATCAATTTTAGGAAGTGCAACGAGACCTGGGTGTCCTTGTGCACCAGTCGCTGAAGGTAAGCATGCAGGTGCAGCAGGCGGTTAAGGCGGCAAATGGTATGTTGGCCTTCGTAGCGAGAGGGTTTGAGTACAGGAACAAGGATGTCTTGCTACAGTTGTACAGGGCCTTGGCGAGACCACATCTTGAGTATTGTGTGCAGTTTTGGTCGCCTTAGCTGAGGAAGGAGGTTCTTGCCATGGAAGGAGTTCAGCAAAGATTCCCCAGGCTGATACCTGGGTTGGCAGGAATGACGTATGAGGAGAGATTGGGTCGATTGGGCTTATACTCGCTGGAGTTTAGAAGAATGAGAGGGGATCTCATTGAAACTTATAAAATTCTGAAAGGACTGGACAGACTAGATGCAGGAAGGATGTTCCCGATGGTCGGGGAGTCCAGAACCAGGGGTCACAGTCTAAGGATAAGGGGTAAGCCATTTAGGACAGAAATTAGGAGGAATTTCTTCACCCAGAGAGTGGTGAACCTGTGGAATTCTCTACCACAGAAGGCAGTAGAGGCCAATTCATTAAATATATTCAAGAATGAGTTAGATATATTTCTTAAGGCTAAAGGGATCAAGGGATATGGGGAGAAAGCAGGGACAGGGTTCTGAATTTGGATGATCAGCCATGATCGCATTGAATGGCGGAGCAGGCTAGAGGGGCTGAATGGCCTACTCCTGCTCCTATCTTCTATGTTTCTATGAGATTAAAGAGCAACATTTACTGGATTTTTAATAAATCTATTTCTCATCAAGGCTTACTTCATCAGAAAATTACTTCCATTACATTACAGGATTTGTGCAGAAAATACATTTTCAGACCTAATGGAATGACTGCCCGTCTCAAACATGCATTCAATTCCGCCAATTCCGAATGAAAGACCAACAGCTTGGGTACATTTAAGTCAATTACTGAGTATTTCCCCCCCCCCAGTTAGGAAGCAAAAAGCTCCATTTGAACCTTAAGTTGTATAAATTTTTATTCAATTACAAGTTAATTTTCCCACTCTTTCAGCACTTCTGGGACTGAAATAATGAACCCATTTAAATTTAAAAACATGCTTGGCTGAGGTCAATACCAACAGGGTTCCAAATCAAATTTAGATTCTATTTATAAAAAGGTACCTTGGCAATCATACTAATCTGAAGTCTAATGGCTGTCATTCAAGGTAAATTCAAAGATAATTTTATTCCAAATTCTTACATTACAAAGGACACCATCACTTTGGTCCCAGGAGTGGGCAGAAGGGAGGATACTTTCAAACTAATGTCTACTAGAAGATATTTCTATTTATTCTTATCAAATAGCAGCATAGTGAAGGCCTGCCATTTCAGTGTCCTAAACAATAAAGACATGCTTGAGTTAAATATAGAAGGGTCCATCTAACACTGCAGTATGGATGCAAGCCCTGCTTACTTGTAATCACCAATTCCAAATTAAGAGTCAAGCAGGGCTCAGATTCCAACTGTTAACATACTTAAGTAAGCATCAAGAACAACAAAGGGCATAATTCCCAGCTCACTATAATGGCAGAAGACAGACCCAAGTATCTCAACAAAATGGGTCTTTCCTGGATCAGAGACCTAGGATGGCATGCCTCCACAGTGCTCCTAGATGGGCACAATAAATTATAATTTCCTTCTGGTAGAGAAGATACTTTAAATAAGATATTTTCTCCCACTCTTTTTAAGTGGGATGGGGTACTTTCAATACAAAGTATCTTCTCCCCCCCTCCCCCCACATACCAGGATATATATTTGTAACTTCAGCATGGACATCCAAAATCAATAATTGGAATCTATACTTATTTGCTGGACCTGGCTAAATTTCTAGCAGTGTAATTCACAAATATATGAAACAGGATCCTCAGCAACATAATGCTACTTTAGATTGGTGCGCCATTGGATCATTTTCAATCAAGAAGTTTGCTTTAAAATGCTCAATGTGGCAAATCCTGTAGCAGTCGTCACTCTAGCCAATATGGAGAATCTGTAGAAAACGTTCACAGCATTGAGAATAAAAGGTTCTATAAACAGTCATAAAAAGCAAAGCATCACAAGACAATTCAATCAAGTAAGAAAATTGACCGATAGTTTCTTTACTAAAGAAACTACCTCAGCTATGTATGATGGGATGACAACCATTCTGTGTTGCTCACCCATTTTCAAGTTTAATTTTAAGATCCTTGATCCTGCTCTGTTATTCATGCAAGTATGAATGCAAAGAAAAAAATTGGACATGGAGGAGGTTACTACTTAGTTAGCACCATCTGATTGCCATTTACATGTTGGGGATTGTTAAGGAGATACACAGGCATACTTGAGCTTCCAGGAATGTACAAATTTACACTTATCAAGATACTGTTCAGGCCAGATGGATTCCTATTTTGGTTGCAGTAAAACATTTAGTGGCCATTTAGACGACACTTTTAGATGTTCAGAAAGGTATACAAATGTCTGTAGCCTGTTAAATTTCTTTCGCCTCTCCCATCCACATTTAGTAAATACTCCATTATGGAAGTCACATTATTAAATTCAATAATCCTCCAAATAACCTTTTAAAAAGAAATGAACATTAGCAATTATTAGGAAATATTATAATTCATGAAACTCTAATGGTTCATCAATAACAAATTTGCCAACCAAATCCAAAAACATATGCCCAACATGTAAATGGCAATCAGATGGTGCTAACTAAGTAGTAACCTCCTCCATGCCCATTGGCTTAATAGGAAAGTGCACCCCCTAGTCTGGTAGTGAGCCATGAAGGTCCCAGGATAAATCCCCTTTGCTGAACTAGCCAATCTAGAATAGGATGCCATTAGGAACACTCTTTAAAAAAAAAACCTTAGTGCCATTGGGCTTTTTTTGGGGGGGGGGGGCGCGGGAGGAAAGAGAAGATGAGGTGAGAATCAGCCTGCTGGAAAGTACACTGTGGATACTTGGTATGAACAAGGTCAGATTTGGTTATAATGCCCCCCATGTTGAATAGTGCTGGCACTCACATGACGAATCTGAACTTGAGCAATGTATCGGAGAAGTGTCAGCAGCCACAGAACTATACCCTGGAGAGAGCCCAGTTCCAACAAAGGGTTTACACCTGAAAGGCTACATTTATCTGATCTCTCCATAGATGCTACCGGACCTGCTGAGCTTTTCCAGTATTTACTGTTTTTGTTTTATTTCCAGCATCGGCAGTTTTTTTTTTGCTTTTTATTTGTCACGGTTTATTTCTTTATTGTCATAACAGCTTTATTTATATACTTAATATAGCATGAATCTACTGACCACTGGTCATCCTCAGGAACACTTAGTGCTTTGATAAAAGAGCTTTATGAATCCTACAATAAATAAAACCGGTAAGAGAAATCTGGAAAATATTTGGAATCAATGAGCTTCACATAATGCAGCAAACACACTAGATGGTTAACTGTTCTGCAGTGAAAGCTAGTAATCCAAGGCAGTCTTGAAAAGGCAGGTAAGAAAGTCAGACTAACTGTAAGGAGTGTGTGCATTTTAGCAGGTTTGGTAGATTTGTTTTATATATTCAACTTCCTAGGTGTTTTACTAATTCTATTTTTTTTAAAAAATACAGCAAGGCAAATTTAAAAGATTACGACATGCAGAACCAACTCAAGTCCAAAGGACTGATGGGCGTATCTGCAACTCCAAGTGACCACTTGCCGATATTCTGCAACTCCAGTTATTTGAAGCTAGTCCAGATAGTAGCAACCATCACAGAATGACCTCTAGTGTTGTAAATGGGATCAGCTAATTTAGTCCAAGTAGTTCTTGGACACCAGTTGTTTGGTTACATCTATGCAGTCGAAATGGGACTCTTTTTGGATTGGTAAAAGAAAGGATTTGACACTATTTTGGGTAGAACAAAGAACCCATTTATTACATCAATATGAAGCACCTGGTACCACACTGCAATGTCATATAGATCAATAAAAGAAAAGTAGGGCTGTGTTTCAAGAAAGCAGTTTCAAGGTGATTGTGAGCTCAAGCACAGACCAACTTGTGAAACTCCAAATGAAAGTATCAAGTTAGGAACAAAGTTTCATGACCAAGATGCTGTTCATAAAACAGGACACTAGGGGATGGTCACAATTTAATTCCCAAGTACTAGAAACTGGAAAATGAAAATAACGTTACACTTTGATGGAGCTGATTTTAAGCATCTCCGAAAACATCCTGCTATATCAAAAATATGGGACTTTGGCATTAAGCCACTTTAAGTTAAAGGTCAATTATTCTGGAACAGGAAAAAATCTTTTTCATCTGTAGTTATGTAACTAATAGTATTGATGATCTTGGGAAGTAGTCCCAGAGGGCTGTTTGTCCCATTCAATGGCCAAATTGACTACATTAAGTGCCAAAACACCTCTTGCTTCTGGAAATGGTTGCCTGATTTACTTGGCGTGAATAGATATGTCTCAGATGAACAGGTTTGAAAAAGTTACGCCCAGTCTGTTCCAATATGCTAGCCCTTTCCTTCCCAATTCTCACAAGCATCTTGAAATTAAGTTCACATTTTTGAAGCAGGGGAAGAGAAAGGAGAAGGGAAGAGAAAGGTCGAGGAAGAAAAAAAGGAAATACAAATGCCGTTGAATCTCAAGCCCTTACACAAACAGCATGAGTTGTGCATTCTCATTTAAGGCACATTAATGAATGAATCCTGAGGAAGGACGAGGCAAAAAAGTAGATTCCAGTACTTGAAATCACTTTCTGTTCCAGGAATCTTGAAGATAGGAATGTTCAAATTTAAATGGCTATAAACCAATCTTTCCCTGCTTGAAATAACTGTTGGTAAGTTTAACCCTCCTGAGCAAAGATTTTCTAAGTGCTAGATGCAAATACATTCTTTATAAGCATATTAACAATTTCACTTTACCTACCACGCAAATAAAATCTTTTTCAAGAAGTTCCTTCCTCTCTTCTGTCTGCAAGGGTCTATGTGAAGAGAGTTTGGACAGTCTCAATCCATCTCCTGGTAGGCAAGGGTTTACAACATAAAACTGACCCTAATTTGAGAGCAAACGGCAATCTCATTTACAGGTGACCAGGATGGCTGCTGGCGCAGTAGGTGATGCTCAAGCTGGGAGTTCAGCACATTGTTGAGGCAGAGTAGAGGGATTTTCATTCAACAGCTGGCCAGAACTGGCTTAGAAATGTTTGATGCTCAAGTGTTCCACTCCCCAAATCTCAGTCTTGAGCACAAATGGGGAGGGGGAAGCAACTGCTTCAGTATAGAGACGGTAAAGGGTCTGAACTTCGTGTTCTCTAATAGAACATTTAAGCAGGATAGAGTGTGTTTAAATGAAATACACTGAAGCAGAACAAGTCACAGTGGAAGTAACAAAGTGCCTGCCAACACATGTGGAGGAAAATGTATGGGTTGCAGCATTCCATTTCTGAACAGATTAGCCATCCTTGGTGTGTGTGTATGGCTAGAGGGAACTAAAGTGGCAGTATCTCATCCCATAAAGATGACGACTTTTCAGGTGGAACCCAAGGGAAGTGCAGGTAACAATCATGTCACCAAAGAAAGAAATAAGGGCTCATTTGAGTGCCCATAGCTTACAGATACTCTGACAGAGCAGATAAGCACAAAGGTCCATCACTTCATACTCAAGCTTTGGGAAAGGAGAGGGAAACATGCAGTCCAAATACAGTAGCCATCTTTGCATAGAAGCAAAGACAAGTGTCTGCACCACATGGAAGCCTAGTAATGTTAAAAAAAACTATCTCTGGTTGGGGTGTAAAATCCATCAACTGCAAATATTAACATAAGATCAGTGAGGTACCAAACATGTACGAATACTTTTCATCTTTGGTGGTCATCTTGATGGTTGAGTGAGAAGCAGAATTAAGCAATTATTCTGGAAATGAGGAAAAGAATATCTGCAAATAAAGTATGACTGAATAAATCATTCAATAGGTGCACAGTCTGATTTAAAGTAAGGGCTGTCAATTTTGAAATTCCTCAAACTAAAAATAAATCAAGGGGAGAAATTTACTAGATTTAATACAAGTAAAAAAAAAGGTAATGGAGAAAATAATGAGACGGAAGGTTAACAAATCTCCAGGACCTGATGGTTTCCACTTCAGTGTATTAAAAGAAGTAGATGGTGAAATTGCAGATGCTTTAGCCATTATCTTCCAAAACTTTGATTCAGGAATTGTCCCCTTGGATTGGAAAATTGCTAATGTCACTCCATTATTTAAGAAGGGTGGGAAGAGAAACCAGGAAATTACAGACCTTAGTCTAATGTCTGTTGTGAGGAAGTTACTAGAATCTGTTATTGGGGACAGAGTGACTGAGCACTTGGACAAATATGAACTGACCAGAGAGCTAGCATGGATTTGTAAAGGGCAAGTCATGTCTAACTAACCGAGTTGAATTTTTTTGAGGAGGTCACTAACATGGTAAATAAGAGAGTGCCTTTATGGATGTTATTTATAAGGACTTCCAGAAGACATTGGCTAAGGTTCCACACAAGAAACTGCTAGCAAAAATGAAAGCGCATGGAATTTGAGGCAACCTCTTGGCATGGGTAGGAAATTGGTTAGGGGTAGGAGATGGAGAGTAGGGATAATGGGTATGTACTCCAATTGGCAGGATGTAACTAGTGGTGTTCCCCAGGGATCTGTACTGGGGCCTCAGCTTTTCACTGGCCTGTAATTTGCAGTCAGCGGCGAAGCAAAAGCATGCACCACTGACCCCGAAGTAAGCTTCCCACAAAGATCTCATGATCTCTGTGGCGAATAGTTCGGCTTTTCCGACATGCAGTTGAAATCAACGTAGTATAGTGGGAATCCCATAGTGCGAGCTGCTGCGACGTCAACAAGCCGTCTAAACAGCCTATCACATTGCAGAATTCTCAGACAGGGAACCAGGAAATAGAAAGCATGAATAATCAATCACTTTTTAAAAAATTTTACAGAGAGCAAAATAAAGATTGGAACATACACATTGGATTAAGGTAGAAGCTGAAATCAACTTTAAAAAATATTAATTTTAAAATCTAATAATTTTTAACTTAATGGAGAAATTTGACATTCCACCAATATAAAATTAGCATTTCAGGGCCAGAACGGTTGTTTATCAGTAGTTATTGCTCAGATAGCCATTAGAAACCCAGTTACACCTCATTTGAACGGGTCTAACTTTTATGGGATTTCTAACAGCGATATTTGTTCAGAAAAGGGAAGGTTTCGTCAGATCAGCGATTTCACTGATTGCCGGCTCTCGGGTGGGGTCCAAAGCGCAGTCTGTGGAGCAGCAGTGAATGACAGACCTCAACTTCAGGATTTCCACGTTAGGCTAAACATGCGCTAAATCCTGAAGTTGCGGTCAGTTTCAAAGGCGAAACGGCGGCGAACACCGCCAGTTCCCAGTCATCAGGGCCGCAAATTCCAGGCCAAGAGGTTTATTAATGACTTCAATGAAGGAATAGAGTGCCGTATATCCAAGTTTGCTGAAAACACTAAGTTAGGTGGCACAGCTAGTACAGGAAACTTTCGTTTATCCGGCACCCAAATATCCGGAATTCTCGCTTAACCGGCAAAAATCATCCTCCGAAAACTCCTCTCAAATAACCGGCAATGTTGCCGAGTCGCAGTCGAGTCTCCGCGAACGCCGAGTGCTCCGAAAACTCCTCTCAAATAACCGGCAATGTTGCCGATCCCGAGTCCGAGAACGCCGATTTAGTCAGTAGGGGTACTTTTCAAAAGTGCCACTACTCGGCCTCCTGGCGCTGTTGGAAGTCCGAAACACTGCAGTAGCAGGAGTTGATTCTCCCGCGCTGCCTGGAGTCTCTTTGTTAAAAATAGCCTCGGCAGATATAACTCTCCGTTATCCGGTACTTTCGATAAACCGGCACCACGCCGGTCCCGTCGGTGCCGGATAAACGAAAGTTTCCTGTAGTATAGATGGGAACAGAAAGTTGCAAAGGGACATTGATAGATTAAGTGAGTGGGCAAAACTGTGGCAGATGGAGTTCAGTGCCAGGAAGTGCGAGGTCATTCATTTTAGACCCAAGAATGATTGATCAGAGTATTTTTTTTTTTTTTAATTGTGAGATGGCAGGAACTGTGTAGGAGCAGAGAGATTCAGGGGTCCATGTACAGAAATCACAAAACTAGTTTAAAACATTTTTTAAATGTTAATGGAATATTAGCCTTTATTTCAATGGGGCAGGAATACAAAAGGGGTAGAAGTTATGCTACAGTTGTATAAAGCTCTGGTTAGACCACATCTGAAGTACTGCGTTCAATTCTGGGCACTACACCTCAGGAACTATATTGGTCTTTAGATGTGAGGGATGCATCACAGATTCACCAGAATGATACCAGGACTAAAATGGTTAAATTAGGAGGACAAGTTGCAGAGAGTAGGCTGTTTTCCCTTGAGTATAGAAGATTAAGGAGTGATCTGATTGATGTTTTTAAGACGATTAAAGGATTTGGTAAGATCGATAGAGGAAAAACTAAAATTTTAAAACTGAGATTGATAGATTTTTTTTTAAGGTAAGGGTATTAAGGGAAATGGAACCAAGGTGGGTAAATAGAGTTAAGATGCAGATTAGCCATGATCTAATTGAATGGCAAAACAGGCTCAAGGGGCTCTTGTTCCTAATCGTAAGCAAATTTAGAACTCAGTTGAGTTAATAGGGAGAGATCGTTTAAAAGAAGTTAGTATAAGCAAATTAGTTTTTTTTTAAATTCAAATCCGTTATTGGAGTCAAGTGATTCATGTGGATAGCTGTGACTATCTGCAAATAAGAACAATTCACTACAGAAATGCACTTAAAATTCAGCTGATTTTTTTTTAAACCACAACTAAAATGCTCACAAATCAATCTTGGTGATTTAGTCCCATTGCTGTTTGTATTAAAGTAAAAAAAAAAATCCTATTATGAACAATATATATCCAACAAAGTCAATATATATGTATAGCATGCATTTCCCAGGCTCTGCTAAAAGACATTTTTAAAATAAAGTTATTATGTGTTTCTTACCTTTGCCCATCCACTGTGCACAAAGATGCACCCCACAAATCTGGGCTAAATTTAGCCAGCTGTGGAATATAATCAGCAACCTTTTGAAAAAGGGAAAAGAAATGCATTTGAGGGAAGTGAATCTGCACAACAGCCTTGCTTGCATTTTTCCCCATGACAACATTACACTGCACCACAATATAGCATTATTTTCATGGCCTCCCATAATGTAAACTAGGTAGCAATAAAAAAACACTTGAACGATTTAACTGTACATAAAATCAGAGATTAGGAAAAAGTTATTGACAGCAAGTGCAAACAACATTACCTAGCTCGTGGGTAAATACATTCCTCAACTTACACTTAGCAGTTTAGTATCCAATTTCTTATTGCATTTGAAAAATAAAATTTATTTTCAAGATATACCTTTCCTCCCGACATTTTTTTGGCACTCTCATAAAGACCATCTATATGGGATGCAAATATGTCAAAATCTGGAATGACGAACTTCCTCCTAAAAGCTTGAGTGAGCAGCACAATATTGCTTCCAACACACCTGAAATAAAACAAACACATGAATGGCCTGGAATTACTGATAAAGTAATGCCAGGAATTAAGCTTCTGTACACACTTTTTGATGTCACTGAACAAGTTTAATATGAATCCATGCCAATAGTACAAATATTCGTCTTAACAATATAAAAGATCTGTAACTCCATCGAAATTAGAGTTATAGATACCGCAGACCAATTATTTTCAAAATTATTTCCCTCGACAATTCTTCTTTCTCCAAAACATCACCTTGCCTTTCAAAGATTCTCTGCTAAATTTGAGAACAATCAGAGCTCTCTCTCACTTCTTTTTCACGCCCTCTCCCTCCCAACAAACATAATTTAATAGACTTAAAAATAGTAAGTAAAGTGTGGCCTTAAGAAAACAAAAAAAATGAAGCACCGACTAGCTTTTCAGATTAGGGAAATACAACAGAGGTTTTACAAATGCTTTACTTTTTGAAAAGTTCTTTGTCCAGTAGAACGCCATCAGAAGCTGCCTGCACATTTGTTCTCAGCATATCCATACATTCCTTCAGACGAGGATCAGATGTGCGTAGTCCTGTGGATTTCAAAACCTGTTGGAAAACGAAAAGGTACTATTAAAATACATTTTTGATCTTGCACGCATCCAAGTTTTACTCAAATGAGATATGGGAAGTCTAGATGGTACATGAAGTCTTTTCACTTGAAATGAGGGTTCAAAACCAAAGCAGACCGATGAGAAGTCTACTCCTCTCTGCCCTACATGAAACCCATTTGGACAGTTTCAATCCGGTTTCCAGTGGGCATGGGTTTACAGTACAAAACTACCCATATTTTAGCACAATGGTAATCTTGCTCGGAGAAGTCAATGTGAAAACGAAGGGGTCCAGGGGAGGGGAGAGAAAAAGAAGATTAAACTGCAGAAGGCGGTACTCTTAAAGATGGTGTCAGCCATAGCTCAATGGCAGCACTCTCGCCTCTGAGCTCAAGTCCTACTCCAGAGATTTCAGCACAAAAATCTAGGCTGACACTGAGAATATGCACAGTAAATTTTCCAAATCATTCTTGTTTTTGTATACAAAACAAAAACTCCCCCACCTTAAAAAGGCAAGCATCACCACGGATTTAGAGTGTAGGTAGTTAGGTCATACAGTTCAGGAAGGCCCCATGATTAAACCGTCAGCACGTGCCGAGTTAGCTAAGCACAGCTAGATTGGATGTGGGGATGATGCGCCTGGTCTGAGCACTGCCAGCTTTTCAAAGAAGGGGTACAGATGGCCCATGGAAAACTAAGATTCCTACTCCTGATTACTATTCAACACACGCTGCTGAAAGTGCACACGTGAACACTGATGACAGGAGGCAGATGGAGAGGCGGAGGTTTGGAGAGGGGGATAGGGTTTGTAGGGCTGGAGGAGGTTACAGAGATATTCAGGGACAAAACCAAAGGGATTTAAACACAAAGATGAGAATTTTAAATTTGAGGCAATGTAGTCAACGAGGACCAGAGTGATGGGTGAGTGGGACTTGATGCAGGATAGGATACAGCAACATTCTGGATTACGTGAAGTTTACACAGTAGGGGATGGGAGGCCGACCAGTAGAGCAGTGGAATGGTCAAGTCTGAAGTGACAACGGCATGAATGAGGATTTCAGCAGCGAAGGGCTGAAGTAGGAGTGAAGGCGGTCACGTTAGAGGTGGAACTAGATGATCTCAGTAATAGAAAGGATATGGGGTCTGAAGCTCAGCTTGGGGTTGAATAAGACACCAAAAATCAAAAGCTAGGCAATAGCCAGGATCTTAGTTCGTTGTTCCAGCAGGACTTTTTGGGGGTTTGAAAGTCCAATGGGCAGAGCTGCAACAGGTTGAATTGTCACTGAAAACAGAACATCTTAGATTCCACATTTATTTAGAGAGTGGAGGGGGGGAAGAAAGGAGAAGGAATTCTACTTTCCCCATCCCCAAGCACTGTTTTCTTTGAGAGAGGTGGAATTTGTTGATAAGCTTCACTTTTAATTAGCTCATTACAACAAAGTCACCATTCTCCACCTATGATTTTGTGTCATATAGTCAACAGTTTGATTGACTAAATGTTATTTCAATCAGCAGTACAACTTACAGTGATGAACTTATGAATTGGAATCCTCTCCTGCCCTTCAGCAATTGTGTAAAAAAGTAGATCTTCCAGACTGGGCAGAAGACCTGCTTTTTGTCTTTTCCTAGGAAAAAAAAGTATACAATACTTTGAGACACTGCAAAAAAGCTTACACAAAATTAATTCTTTAACATTTATCCACTTTTAAGTACAACCTATCACAGCTTAGCTTTGATTCTTAGTTCCAAGTTGAAACATCATGTTGCTGCTCTTCTGACATACTCTAGTTATACACTTAATGTTCAATGTTGAAGCGAATAGAATAATGCTTTAGTTTGCAAGCTATACAGCTTTAGATTTACTAGGATGATATCAAGGACAAAATAAATAGTTATGATAAGAGACTAAAGATACTGAAACTATTTTCACGTAAGTAGAAGAGTCTAATAGAGGTTTTTAAAGTTAAGAAGGAATTTGATAGGATGAATGGGGAAAGACTACTTTATCTGAAGAGGCAGTTGAGGGGTCATCAACAGTGAGGAGAAGGGCCAGGACAAAGCTCATTCAGACGGCTGTTAATAAAAATGCTTTGCAGCAGGCAGAGATCATTATGGGCCTGAATTTGCGATCAGAGGCTCCCCGCGGGCGGTGCCTCCGATCATCAAATTTTCTACGCATTTACCTGGTGGTCTGGGAGATAGAGACTTGCGATCCTGGGCCTCTCCTGGTAGAAATGCATAGAGGTCCACGTATCCCAGGGGCGCATGCGGTTCACAGGCGCCCCTGGGATCACGTGGGCCAGCCCAACCAATGAAAGAAGGGAATCCCCATTCATACTTTTGACAGTTCTGTACATACAGAACTGTCATAAGTATGAATGGGGATGATTTAAAAAATACACGAACACATGAAATAAATTTAAAAAACATTACATATACAAAATTAATAAAAATGGCATTTAATTAAATATTTTAAACAAAAATGTAATTTTTGGGGGGAAATGTATATGTTTTAACGGGACTAAAAATAAACTTACCTTATTGGACAGGGTTTTTAATGTATAAGTGAGTAATCAAATTTTATTTTTCTATTTTTTAAAAAAACTCTTTTGCTGGTAAAAGCAGGCCTTATGCCTGCTTTTTACCAGGCGTAGGAATTCCATGGCCTTTCAGCAGGCGGAAGTTGGGCAAATAGCGCCACTCTCCACCCGCAGAGGCCCTTTTCCTGGGGATGTGGAGGATCTGTCAAGCGGATTCTTGACAGATCGCAAGTGCCGGGTTTTAGCGCATGCGCTTCACATGCCTAAACCCGGCACTTGCGCGGCCCCTACGGGCACATGTGCACCTCGCATGCACCCGTAGGGGGTCGCAAAATACGGCCCTATCTCTTAAGGAAAAAAAACAAATGAACATTTGAAGTAGAGAAACATATAGACTATAGGAAGACAGCAGGGCAATGTGATTACTTTTGGATTGCTTCAGCAAAGAGCTAGAATAAACACTGCAGAATTACAATGAGTAATTTGAAAAATTCTAATATAAAAAAAAATCATGCATCTGCAGTGCCAGCTGCACCTAATAAATTCCTATGTCCATAGTTATAAAGGAAATTGCCAATATAAACGTGATCAATCTGAAATTACAACATCCCACAAGTAATGGCAGTTTGCACCTCCCTGTACTGTAGAGAAGTTCCTATGCTCCAACCAACTCAACTTCTCTGCTTCCCAAATTGCACAAGCTTTACTATTTAATTAGAAATCAAAGTATTATGCCCTGGATATTTCTGTAATAACAGCGAGGCCAACAGCAGTCACCGTCATTATGGAGTAAAAATAATTATTCTACATTAAAAAAAAAACTCCAACACTAATTTTCTTCTGAGAGAATGAGACTTTGCACTTGCAAAATTGATTTTTCAGGGCCAGTGAGGTTGTTCAGCACCGTTAATATGGAGTAAATCGGACAGCAACTTTTGGCGTCCACACATGCACAGTTAAACGCAGAAATCCAGAAGTTGCTGTCAGAGATACCCTGCTCCACCACAGGGTGCGCTGTTGCAGTCCTCACTAATAGACTCGGCATTGAAATAACTGCAACGGCGTGAACTTGCCCACTAGTTCTGCACTAAAAATGACTGAAAGTTAGGGCTGGTGCATTCAGGATTAAGTAAGTTTTTAACGGCGTGATAACGGCTGAACCTCCTCTCTGGCCCTGAAAAATTAATTTTACAAGTGTGGAGTCTCAGTCTCAGAAGAAAATTAGCGTTGGAGATTTTTTTATTTTTAAATAAAAAAATTTTTTTTCTGTCTTTTATCTCTCTCCCCCTTAATCCCATCTCTATTTGCCAATCTTTATTTTGCTTTCTATACATCATCTAAATCTAATTTTTATTTCCTGCTTTGGACTGTGTGGCTCAGTGAGGATTCTTCAACCTGATTGGTTGAAGAGCCTCAATGGTTCTTGACCTGCTCACAGACACGTCTTAACATGGAAGTCTCCACTCTAAAGCCGGTCAAATCTTTGTGGGCAGCTGTCAGCGAGGTGAACTGTGAGCGCCGTACCTTTGCCGCTGACCGCAAAATCCGAGCCATTATAAAAATAAGGACAGAATGTGACTAAAAATGGGGATTGCCCACCCGTTGCCAATTATCACCCACTTCACCTGAAGACTACACTTGGTCTTGAAATCCCTTGAACAATGCCACAGGTGATCAACTAGGTTAATACAAAGTTACAGCTCATGTCAAAAATGAATTTGAACTACTGGAGTTGCATTGGTGTCATGGTCCCTTATGATCTGGAAGTACAAAAATACCTCACCAATGTCACTTTAACAGATACACTTAGTAATGCTCTGTAGCTATAATGGTGTTCAGACCCTGAAGCAGCAATATTTTGCACTTGCACATCTGGCAATGTGTTCAAGTCTTTATAACTTAAGTTGCCAAAACAATCCTATACAAAGTAATACTCTCCTAGTTCAAGAACCACTCCAGAGACATATGAAGATAGGAACAGGAGTAGACCATTCTGCTCCTTGAGCCAGTTCTGCAATTCAATTAGATCATGGCTGATATGTACCTCAATTCCATTTACCCATCTTGGCTCTATATCCCTTGATACTCTTACCCAACAAAAATATATCAATCTCAGTCTTGAAAATTTCAATTGAACCAGCATACACAGCTTTTTAGAAACATAGAAGATAGGAGCAGGAGTAGGCCATTCGGCCCCTCGAGCCTGTTCCGCCATTTAATGAGATCATGGCTGATCATCCAAATTCAGTACCCTGTCCCTGCTTTCTCCCAATAGCCCTTGATCCCTTTAGCCTTAAGAAATATATCTAACTCCTTCTTGAATATATTTAATGAATTGGCCTCAACTGCCTTCTGTGGTAGAGAATTCCACAGGTTCACCACGCTCTGGGTGAAGAAATTCCTCCTCATCTCAGTCATAAATGGCTTACCCCTTATCCTTAGATTGTGACCCCTGGTTCTAGACTCCCCCACCATCGGGAACATCCTTCCTGCATCTAGTCCTGTTAGAATTTTATAAGTTTCAATGAGATTCCCTCATTCTTCTAAACTTTAGTGAATATAAGCCTAATCGACTCAATCTCTCCTCATACGTCATTCCTACCATCCCAGGTATCAGTCTGGTGAATCTTCGCTGCACTCCCTCCATGGCAAGAACATCCTTCCTCAAATAAGGCAACCAAAACTGCACACAATACTCAAGGTGTGGTCTCACCAAGGCCCTGTACAACTGCAGCAAGACATCCTTGCTCTTGTACTCAAATCCTCTCGCTATGAAGGCCAACATACCATTTGCCTTCTTAACCGCCTGCTGCACCTGCATGCTTACCTTCAACAACTGATGCACAAGGACTCCCAGGTCTCGTTGCACTTCCCCTTTCCCAATCTATTGCCGTTCAGATAATAATCTGCCTTCCTGTGTTTGCTACCAAAGTGGATAACCTCGCATTTATCCACATTACACTGCATCTGCCCAATCACCCAACCTGTCCAAATCATACTGGAGTTTCTCTGCATCCTCCTCACAGCACACCCACCCACCCAGCTTTGTGTCGTCTGCAAGCTTGGAGATATTACATCTAGTTCCCTCGTCTAGATCATTAATATATACAGGAAACTCTTTATTAACCGGCACCCAAATATCCGGAAATCTCTCTTAACCGGCAAAATTCTTGAGTAGGTAACCGGGGTTTTCCTTCATCTCTCGTTTAAAAATAACTTAAAAAAACCCAGAGGCGTTTGCCTTGTATCGGAGCATGTAGATTGGGAGGGGAATGTGCAGCCCGGGTAGGCAGCGGACACGACAGATGGTCAGCTGGCGGTCCCCGGGGAGACGGAGCTCCGAATGCAGGCGCATGTCAATGTGTACGGGGCTCTCGTACGTTGGGAGATATAACTCTCCGTTATCCGGACTTTTTGATTAACCGGCACCACGCCGGTCCCGTCGGTGCCGGTTAATAAAGAGTTTCCTGTATTGTGAATAGCTGGGGTCCTAGCACCGATCCCTGTGGTACCCCACTAGTCACTGCCTGCCACTCGGAAAAAGACCCATTTATTCCAACTCTTTGCTTCCTGTCTGCCAACCAGTTCTCTATCCAAATCAGTGCCTCACCCCCAATCCCATGTGCTTTAACTTTGCACGCTAATCTCTTATGCGGGACCTTATCGAAAGCCTTCTGAAAGTCCAAATACACCACATCCACTGTTTCTCCCTTAATCCTTTCTCATTACATAATACCCAGTCTAAGATGGCCTGATCTCTAGTTGGTTCCTCGACATATTGGTCTAGGAAACCATCCCGTATACACTCTAGGAATTCCTCCTCCACAGTATTGTTACTAATTTGGTTAGCCCAATCTATATATAGATTAAAGTCACCCATGATAACTGCTGTGCCCTTATTGCACGCGTCTCTAATTTCCCATTTAATGCCATCCCCAACCTCAGCATTACTGTTTGGGGGTCTGTATACAACTCCCACTAACGTTTTCTGCCCCATGGTATTTCTCAGCTCTGCCCATACAGATTCCACATCATCAGAGCTAATATCCTTCCTTACTATTGTGTTAGTCTCCTCTTTAACCAGCAATGCTACCCCACCTCCTTTTCCTTTTTGCCTGTCCTTCCTGAATATTAAATACCCCTGGATGTTGAATTCCCAGCCTTGGTCACCCTGGAGCCATGTTTCCGTAATCCCAATTATATCATATCCGTTTACATCTATTTGCGCAGCTAATTCATCCACCTTATTACGAATGCTCCTTGCATTAAGACACAAAGCCTTCAGGCTTGTTTTTTTTAAACACTGACCTTTTAGAATTATTGTTTACTGTGGCCATGTTTGATTTACACCCTTGATTTCTCTGACTTCCACTTTTGCTTTTCTCCTTCCTGTCTTTTGCTTCTATCCTTGCTTCCCTTTCCTGTCTCCCTGCACAGAGGATTGAGAGCTTTTTTGTGCAAAAAAAGTTTCCTCATTTCACTCCTGAATGGTCTAGCTCCAATTTTAAGATTATGTCCTCTTATTCTGGATTCCCCCACCAGAGGAATTTGTTTCTCTACATCAACCCGATCAAATCCCTTTCTCATTTTAAAGACCTGAATTACATCACCCCTCAACTTTCTAAACTCAAGGGAATACAAACTAAGTTTATGCAACCCATGCTTAAAATTTAATCCTTTAAGCCCCAATATTATTCCCAAACAGTCAGGGGGAGATAGAGGAACAGATATGTAGGCAAATCTCAGAAGTGTATAAATAATAGGGTAATAATAGTAGGGCATTTCAACTTCCCCAATATTAACTGAGATAGTCAGAATGTGAAAGGCTTAGAGGGTGCGGAATTCTTAAAGTGCATCCAGGAGAGCTTTTTAAGCCAGCATGTAGAAAGTCCCACAAGAGAGGGGGCGGTACTGGACCTAATTCTAGGGAATGTAGCCGGGCAAGTGGTAGAAGTATCAGTAGGAGAGCATTTTGGTGAGAGTGACCATAATTCGGTGAGATTTAAAGTAGTCATGGAAAAGGACAAAGATGGACCGGAAATAAAGGTTCTAAATTGGGGGAATGCCGATTTTAATATGATAAGGCAGGATCTGGCCAAAGTGGACTGGGATCAGCTACTTGTAGGAAAATCCACATCAGAGCAGTGGGAGTCTTTCAGAAAGGAAAGAGAGAGTACAACGCCAACATGTTCCCGTAAAGGTCAAGGGTGGGACCAACAAACCCAGGGAACCCTGGATGTCAAGGGATATACAAGAATGGATTAGGAAAAAAAAAAGGGAGGCTTTTGGCAGATACAAAGGACTAAAAACAGTGGAAGCCCTAGAGGAGTATAGAAAGTGCAGGGGGGTACTTAAAAAAGAAATTAGGAGAGCGAAGAGGGGGCATGAAATAACACTGGCGGGCAAAATAAAGGAAAATCCCAAGGTGTTTTATAAGTATATTAAGGGCAAGAGGATAACCAGGGAAAGAGTAGGGCCCATTAGGGACCAAAGTGGCAATCTGTGTGTAGAGTCAGAAGATGTAGGTGAGGTTTTAAATGAATATTTTGCATCTGTGTTCACTATGGAGAAGGACGATGTAGGCATAGAAATCAGGCAGGGGGATTGTGATATACTTCAACAAATTAGTATTGAGAGGGAGGAGGTACTAGCGGTTTTAGCAGGCTTAAAAGTGGATAAATCCCCAGGCCCTGACAGGATGTATCCCAGGCTGCTGTGTGAGGCAAGGGAGGAGATTGCAGGGGCTCTGACACAAATTTTCAGAACCTCTCTGGCCACAGGGGAGGTGCCAGAGGACTGGAGAACAGCTAACGTAGTACCATTGTTCAAGAAGGGTAGTAGGGATAAACCAGAGAATTACAGGCCAGTGAGCCTATCAGTGGTAGTGAAATTATTGGAAAAAATTCTGAGGAACAGAATTAGTCTCCACTTGGAGAGGCAGGGATTAATCAGGGATAGTCAGCATGGCTGTCAGGGGGAGATCATGTCTAACCAATTTGATTGAATTTTGAGAGGGGGTGACTAGGTGTGTGGATCAGAGTAGTGCAGTTGATGTAGTCTACATGGACTTCAGTAAGGCTTTTGACAAAGTCCCACATGGGAGACTGGTCAAGAAGGTAAGAGCCCATGGGATCCAGGGCAATTTGGCACATTGGATCCAAAATTGGCTTAGTGGCAGGAGGCAGAGGGTGATGGTTGAAGGTTGTTTTTGTGACTGGAAGCCTGTGTCCAGTGGTGTACCGCAGGGAGCGGTGCTGAGTCCTTTGCTGTTTGTAGTGTACATTAATGATTTAGATATGAATGTAGGAGGTCTGATCAGTAAGTTCGCAGATGACACGAAAATTGGTGGAGTGGTAAATAGCGAGGAGGGAAGCCTCAGGCTACAGGACGATATAGACGGGATGGTTAGATGGGCAGAACAGTGGCAAATGGAATTTAACCCTGAAAAGTGTGTGATGCAATGCATTTTGGGAGGACTAACAAGGCAAGGGAATACACAATGAATGGTAGGACCCGAGGAAGGACAGAGGATCAGAGGGACCTTGGTGTGCATGTACATAGATTCCTGAAGGCAGCAGGACAGGTAGATAAGGTGGTTAAAAAGGCATATGGGATACTTGCCTTCATTAGCCAAGGCATAGAATATAAGAGCAGGGAGGTTATGATGGAGCTGTACAAAATGCTAGTTAGGCCACAGCTGGAATACTGTGTGCAGTTCTGGTCACCACACTATAGGAAGGATGTGATTGCATTGGAGAGGGTGCAGAGGAGATTCACCAGGCGGTTACCTGGGCTGGAGCGCTTCAGCTATGAAGAGAGACTGGACAGGCTGGGGTTGTTTCCTTAGAGCAGAGAAGGCTGAGGGAGGACCTGATTGAGGTGTACAAAATTATGAGGGGCATAGATAGGGTAGATAGAAAGGAACTTTTCCCCTTAGTAGAGGGGTCAATAACCAGGGGGCATAGTTTCAAGGTAAGGGGCAGGAGGTTTAGAGGGGATTTGAGGAAAACTTTTTCACCCAGAGGGTGGTTGGAATCTGGAACTCACTGCCTGAAAGGGTGGTAGAGGCAGGAACCCTCACAACATTCAAGAAGCATTTAGATGAGCACTTGAAACGCCATAGCATACAAGGCTACGGGCCAAGTACTGGAAAATGGGATTAGAATAGACAGGGCTTGATGGCCGGACAATGGGCCGAAGGGACTCTGTGCTGTATAATTGAATTCTATTATTCTGGTGAATCTGCGCTGCACTACCCCTCCATATGAATTACCTATACATTCAGAATACCCATATTGAGTTAGTTACCACCGATTCAGCTTTAGTTCAAGCATTTGTCCACTTGACAGTTTGATATGGATACATAAATCCCACCCATCTCTGCTCCAGCACATACTATGAATAATTCATAATCTGTTCAGATCAGCTTTCGTATAAATGGTGTTGCTCTCAAAAATTCCTTTCAACTCTATAGCTGTTACAACAACATTTTGAAGTCTCAGCTGTTCTCTTTTCCAAATATGTTACTTTAATAGCATAGAAGACTGCAACAATAAAAATAATACTGATTAAACAAAAGGGATACAGACTTCACAAGTCCTAATTTACAAGGCCAATAAAATATGAACACTTCACACATCCGCATTGAACTAACTTTTTTTTTAAAATAGAAGTTTTACCCTCCCATGTAGACACCATGCCCACATCCAACCAGACACCATCAAACACTCTACACCAATCTTGCCACCAGCCATTGTCCAGGATATCAAGTAACTTTTAAATGTTTCATGTACTTGGGTAAATGATGCATACACACAACTAGGAATTGTAATTTAAGAAATTCTCTATTAGTTGCACCTTTATGCTCAATTGAAATGCAGGCTATTTACATAGCGTTTCAATATTCAATTAAACTTTGTACAAGGTGACTCACCTCTTCCTAAAAAGTGTAGAACTTCCCACCTCCCTCTGCTGCTTCCCTCCAATCATTGAAGATAAGCAAGTGGAAAATACAGGCCCCAAAAATATTCCATTTTCAGTTAGTTCAGATTTCTATGTTCATTCAGAGCACAATTATTTTTAAAGATAAATATTTAAATCATGGAGTAAGGATTAGATATCACAAAAACAAACAAGAATCATGACTAATTTATTTTGGCACCTAGCATCCCAATCTCTAATACTGAAATGATGCAAGGAGTGTATCAGTCTGCAATGTCAAATGGCATTGATCATTTTTTAAACTTTTTATTGTCCCTATGAACGATGGAGCTAGAATCCTCCCTTTTTAAGATCACACCACTAGCACCCATCATGCTTTATTCTTAGGCTAGGATTTTTTCCACTACTGTAAATGCTATTGTAATCAAGTAAAAATGCTGTACTTTTGTGCTGCTACTGGTGCAGTCATCTGAGATTATCCTTTATAATTGCATTGCTCATGTGTGATCAATAAGACTTTGGTTTTATGGTTTAGTGTGATGAATACAATAAACTTCCATTTCATCAAATATAATTGTACTGGTGTGCATCAGCAGAATTCAGATGAAAGAAGCCAGTCCACTGGAAAAAGTATTCATTCAGTAGTCTGAGTCATACCCTCGTGCAGCAAAAAGACAAAATCATATCTTTACTTGTAGGTGGGGGAAGGATTTGAATAACCATCCCAAAAAATTGAAGTTTTTCATTTAACTAGGGCTGTAAAAATTACACAATGCTGGGCTTTGATATGGGGGGAGGGGAGGAGGGAGAAATTTGCTGATTCTATTCCTGCCAGAACCCTTTCTTTCCAACTGAACAAGCGCAAAAGAGAAGTAGTAAGCAAAGAAACCTGAAAAAGATGGGGGGGGAAAAGCACAGCATAAACTGCACAGCAGGAAGAAAGGAAAACGAACATTTGACTTGAGTAAGTATCTGATTTATATACCAGAGAAAATATGCTGGATTTAGCATTGCAGTTCTTGTTCAAAAATGTGAAATATCCCCCTTAATTAACTTCTCTGCAGTTTCTAACTTGTCTGCAATTAACAAAATGTACCTTGCATGATCATTTCAGAAATCATAACCCTCTGAGAAAAACATTTTGTCCAATTGCTTTTCAAATATGTGCGGCTAACATTTCTCAGGCTCTCTTGGACAGTCGCCTAGCTGCTGAATTGTCAACTGGAGGCATGCTGAATGCATGACTCACCACTGCAGTTCTCACTTGCTCATTAAGCATACCGTGCTGTATCAATGTGGTGATTAGTTGTTCTGGTTGGCAATCTTTTCCTTTGGAATGAGAGGGGCCAAGAGAGTTCAGGTGAACATTATCTATGTTTTTAAGTTATAGACACAAAGGGATGACAGTGCAGGGAATATTTTCACACGTATGTCACACTTCCATAAATAATCCCTACATGCAACACAGGAGCACACCTGGTTGTATTTATTGCCAATCTGTTGAGGGCATGGCTTTGTACAGCAAAGACCAAGAAAACTTTAATTTGCTTCTTTACTAAATATCCCGGCAACAGTACTTAGTGGTATATTACGGCAGAACATTTTAGTAAAATACCTTCTCAAGGGCAATAAATGCTGGCCCTGCTAGCGACGCCCACATCAAACGAATAAAATAAATAAATAAATTGAAGACTTTTATTCAGAACCTCCCCCAAACTTTAACAGTATACTCCTTCCAGAAGTTGCTACATGTTTATATGAACAATCTTTCTTGAGTACTGGGCATAAATATAAATAAAAGATTGTCATAAACACAAATGTATTAAAACAACCTACTTCCTTTTTAAAAAAAAGAGTTTGCGCTTTACCTTATTGTTCATGTTTTTTTTTTATATACAGAATAAAAGTCCAGTTACTTTCACTGCCCTAAAAAAGAGATTTCCGGAGATTTCATTCTTAGTAATTCACCGCTGATGCACAATAGATTTAGAATGTTGCAGCATGGAAGCAGGCCACTCAATCTCTCAATTTGCCACCAATTATTCTCCACACAAACTACCTAGTCTAATCAAATTCTTCAGCTCACCACAGCCTTTAATAATCCTTCAAGAAACTATCTAGTCCCCTTTTAGAATTAATGGTCTAACAACAACTTGTGGTAGAGAATGCCACATTCTAACCATCCTTGTTTAAAGGATTTTTTCTTACCTCCCCTTTAACTTTTGATTATCTTAAACATATGCTCTTGTACTAACATTCACCAACCAGTGACAACAATCTATCACTATTTATCTGATACCCCATCACAATCTGGAAGGCTTCCATCAGGTCACCCGTGTTAGCTTTAGTGAAAAAAGCCCCAACTTCTCAAGTTTCTTAATAGCTTTAATTCCTCATCTGTAGTTAATCTTAATGAATCTACCCTGCACATTTTCCATAGTTTTGTACCCAATAGGTGGCCCAAAATGACATACAGCATTCCAACTGGAGGGGGTGAAGCTTACAGACAGCAAGTCCTGACAATGACCACTATTTCTGCCATCAAAATTTTCTAGAAGTTGTACACACAGGTGCATGATGGAAGGAATAGCCTGCTAATTTGTCTCGAGATAAACACCAATAAATTAGGCATTGGGCCTATCTTAGTGCATCCATACATAAAGACCCTACAATCACCCATTGCAACATCCAATTATTAAATAAATCCAAGCTTTTCCCCCTCTAGCTTTCCTGAGGTGTTCAAAAAAGAATTTGTGATACAGAACCAGTTTATACCTCTACTTGCCCCCAAAAGTTGCCTAAAGAGGCAAGAAACAGCATAAAACTAAAGAAAAAGCATACAAAAATGCAAAAAATAGCACAGATCCTGGTGAATGAGAAAGATACAAAGAACAGCAAAGGGTGACAAAAAAGATAGCAAGATCTACAAAAGGAGTATGAAAAGATACTTGCAAGGGATATCAAAATCAACAAAAATTTTTACAATTATATTAGGAAAAAAGAGGGCGGTCAGGAGCAATGTTGGCCCCTTAAACTGATATCGGTGATAAGGAAATAGCGGACATGTTGAATATTTACTTTGCGTCAGTATTTACAGTAGAGAAAGATGATAGCATGCCAGAAATCCCAAGGAAAATAATATTGAATCAGGGACTCAATAAAATTAATGTAAGCAAAATAACAGTAATGAAGAAAATAGTGGTATTAAAGAGTCACAAATCCCCAGGACCAGACAGTTTCCATCCCAGGGGTTTAAAGGAAGTAGGTGAGCACATTGCAGATGCCCCAACGATAATCTTGCAAAGTTCTCTTGATTCAGGAATCGTCCCTTTAGATTGGAAAATTGCCCATGTCACTCTGCTATTTAAGAATGGAGAGAGAGGGAAACCAGGGAATTATAGACCAGTTAGCCTAACATGTGTGGTCAGGAAATTACTAGAGTCTATAATTAAGGATAGGGTGACTGAACACCTTGAAAATGTTCAGCTGATCAGTGAGAGCCAGCACGGATCTGTGAAAGTTAGGTCATCCCTGACAAACCTGATTGAATTTTTTGAAGAGATGACTGAAGTAGTAGACAGGGGAATGTCTATGGATGTTATTTATATGGACTTCCAGAAGGCATTTGATAGAGATTCAACCCATGGAATTGAAGTCAAATTATTGACCTGGTTAGGAAATTGGCTGAGCGGCAAGAGACAGAGAGTAGGGATAATGGACAGGTACTCTAATTGGGATGTGACTACTGGATGGATCTGTGTTGGGGCCTCAACTATTCACAATATTTATTATGACTCAGATGATGGCATAGAAAGCCACATACCCAAATTTGCCAATGAAACAAAGTAGATGAAAGCATAAAATTATAAAGGGATATTGATAGATTAAGTGAATGGGCAAAACTGTGGCAAATGGATTTCAATGTAGGCAAATGTGAGGTCATCTACTTTGGACCTGAAAAGGACAGAGCTGGGTACTTTCTAAAAGGTGAAAAGCTAAAAACAGTGGAGGTCCAAAGAGACTTGTGGGTCCAGGTACATAGATCATTAAAATGTCATGAACAGGTACAGAGAATTATCAAAAAGGCTAATGAAATGCTGACCTTTATATCCAGAGGACTAGAATACAAGGGGGTAGAAGTTATGCTGCAGCTATACAAAGCCCTGGTTAGACCACACCTGGAGCACTGAGAGCAGTTCTGGGCAACCACACCTTAGGAAGGATATATTGGCCTTGGAGGGAATGCAGTGTAGGTTTACCAGAATGATAACCAGACTCCAAGGGTTAAATTACAAGGAGAGATTACACAAATTAGGGTTGTATTCCCATGAATTTAAAAGGTTTACGGGTTGATTTGATCTAAAGGTTTTCAAGATATTAAAAGGGAACAGATAGGGTAGATAGAGAGAAAACTATTTTCGCTGGTTGGGGAGTCTAGGACATGGGCATAGTCTAAAAATTAGAGTTAGACCTTTCAGGAGTGAAACTAGGAAACACTTCTACACACAAAAGGTGGTAGAAGTTTGGAACTCTTCCAATTTTTAGTTAGAGAATTAAAAAAAACCTCGACTGAGATTGAATTGATCTGCGGAATTGCAAGCATGCGTTTGCAGAGGTGAAATAATCATCATGGCGTCAAAGGAGCAAAGAAAAATTACAAATGAGCAAGGAATTCATGAAAAAATTATGGTGATAGATCTGCAGTTGGACATGAATTAGTCAGGCAGAGGAGCAGATGATGTACCAGGATACAAAAGGGTGGTTATGAATGGTTAGTCGTGTGCTAGATCAAAGAGGTAATGATGATTTTGAATGAACATGCCCTTTTACCTCCTCCCTTCCCACTGTCCAGGGCCCCAAACACCCTTTCCAGGTGAAACAGCGATTTACTTGTACTTCTTGCAATTTAGTATACTGTATTCGCTGCTCACGATGCTGTCTCCTCTACATTGGGGAGACCAAACGCAGATTGGGCGACCGCTTTGCGGAACACCTCCGTTCAGTTCGTAAGGGCGATGCCGAGCCTCCGGTCGCCTGTCACTTTAATTCTCCGCTCCACTCCCACTCTGACCTCTCCGTCCTCGGCCTCTTGCACTGTTCCAATGAAGCTCAACGTAAGCTCGAGGAACAGCACCTCATCTTTCGATTAGGCACTTTACAGCCTTCTGGACTCAACATCGAGTTCAACAATTTCAAACCATAACCTCTGCCCCTATTTTTTTCTCTCACATGGCAGCTGTCTTTCATTCTGCCATCGCCATTTACACTTCATCTAGAGCCATCTTTTGTTTCTTAACTTGTCCCATTACCATCTCCTTTTGCCTTGCACCATCATCCCTTTTGTCTCTTAATCTCTGCTGCCTTCCATCCTATCACAGACCTTCCCTTTTGTTCTTTCCGCTCCTTCCCCTTCCCCTGCCCCTACACTTGCTTAAAAACCTGTTCCATCTCCAGCCTTTTCCAGTTCTGACGAAGGGTTATCGACCTGAAACATTAACTCTGTTCCAACAGCAAAATACTGCGGATGCTGGAAATCTGAAATAACAACAGAAAATGCTGGAAATACTCAGCAGGCCAGGCAGCATCCGTGGAGAGAAACAGAGTTAACGTTTCAGGTCTGGGACCCTTCACCAGTTTCTCTCTCCACAGATGCTGCCTGACCTGCTGAGTATTTCCAGCATTTTCTGTTTTTATTTCAGATTTCCAGCATCCGCAGTATTTTGCTTTTGTAATGATTTTAGGGTTGGTGTCAGATTTGAGAGGGACTGAATTGAGGGCTCTTGGTTGTTAGAGGCCGAACAGCAAATGCGTGCTTGAAATATTAAAGAGAATGTTCATGTCAAACTGTCAGGAAAAACATGGAAACCTGCAAGAGTCTGGGAACAGCAAACAACACTAGTAGTGACAGAATACAGAAACAGTTTTGGAGCAGTTCAATCATAGAATCATACAGCAAAGCAGGCAGCTATTTGGCCCATTGTCTGTGCCAGTTCTTTGAAACAGCTATCCAATTAGTCCCATTCCCCTGCTCTTTCCCCATAACCGTAATTTTTTCCCCCTTCAAGTATTTATCCAATTCCCTTTTGAAAGTTACTATTGAATCTGCTTCCACCACCCTTTCAGGCAGAGCATTCCAGATCACAACAACTCACTGTGTAAAAAAAAAAAAGTCCTCATGTCATTTCTGGTTCTTTTGCCTATCAGCTTAAATCTGTGTCCTCTGTTTACCAACCCTGCTGCCACTGGAACCAGTTTCTCCTTATTTACTCTATCAAAGCTGTTCATGATTTTGAACAACTATCAAAACTCCTCTTAACCTTCTCTGCTTTAAGGAGAACAACCCCAGCTTCTCTAATCTATCCACATAA
Source organism: Squalus acanthias (assembly GCA_030390025.1). NCBI lineage: Eukaryota > Metazoa > Chordata > Chondrichthyes > Squaliformes > Squalidae > Squalus > Squalus acanthias. The sequence continues at coordinate 9,894,411 of CM059427.1, forward strand.
CGGAGTCAGTCAAAAGAGAGGGTGAGGAGAGATGACTACATACGAGCTGCTGTAGGCCAGGCAAGTCAGAGGCACTCAAATATATATATTGAAGGAAGCACATTAAGTACCATCAATAAACATACATCATTTGAAGATAAAACTGAGAAACATCTGTGTGATGTCTTGGAGCTTTATGAAAATATTTTTAAGTTAATCAAGGAGAAATCTGTACAAGGCAATTAGCTACAGGTATTACAGAAACACAGATATACCATGTTACTTTGACATTTTACGACGTCTGACATTGTACGCTGCACAGGCATTGTTCTCTGTCTATATATGCTTCGCCGATTCGTATTCCTTCACTTCACCTGACGAAGGAGCAGCAGCTCCGAAAGCTTGTGATTTCAAATAAAACTGTTGGACTATAACCTGGTGTTGTGCGACTTCTCACATTTGTTACTTGAAAATTAACATTTCACATGACACACATTACGTGAAAAAAACTACACACAGTTCTCTAAACACTTGATCTATAATCACTGGATTAAATATATCAGGATTACAGGAATTTAACCTACAAGGGATTACTGGAATGTACTACCCTTGTACTTTATACTGCAATAAAAACGCGTCTCTTTCCACCGCCCCTCCTATTCCTCACTTCCCCTTTCTCAGGGCTTTCTTTTCTTGCCCATTTTCCTTAGACTGTACTTACTTTTCCAGAGCCACATTATTGGTGGCGGAGACTGGTGGTTCGGCTGCGCTCCCCTCGGCCGGTGCTCCGCCGGATTTGCTGCTGCTGCTGGTACAGTAGGCGGCTCGAAGCTGCTGCTGCCGCCGGTGACCTTGGTGCTGGAAGAGCAGCTGCTGCAAACGAAGCGGCTGCTGCAAACGAAGCGGCAGCCGCGGCTCCCGTCTCCCGGAGGTGGAGGCGGTGCGGCAGAGCCAGCTCGCGGGCCTCAGCCCGGCGGTCTCCACCAGCAGGAAGAGAGCAGAGGTCCCCGCCCGCAACATTAAAATAGGCTGGCTTTTTTTCCTGCGTCCGGGGTCTGAGAAGAGACGATGGGGTGGGTGGGTTAGGTGGTTGGAGAAGCAGAGAGCGGGGGGCAGGCGGCGATTGATCAGCAATGGCCGCGGGCGGACACTGACTGAGGGAGAGAGAGAGCGAGCGCGCGGACACCACTCACAAGCCAACGGCCCTCGCACGCGCACCTGCTCCAAACTGCACAAACCGCCGCGCGCCCTGCGCCTGCCCCAACTGACAGAGGGCGGAGGTCCCGCCCTCTTCTCCTCTGTCACGCGTGCACCGCACCAACCAACCAACCCAACCCAACCAACCCGGCTGCTGATTGGTCACCGCGCCACATCAATCAAACACGCCTCCTCCGTTTCCACGCACCCCCCCGGGCTGCGCGCGAGGTGGTGAGTCACTCTGTTGGCCGGGCCTCATGTTTTTTTGGCGAAGAGGAAGCAGCAATGAGGTAGGGCAGACAGATTCTGGCGTCTCTTACTTGGAGTTGTAAACAGCTCTTTATTTTCAAAAAAATCAGCAATGTGTTTATTTTTTTTGGATAAAAATCTTTTTATTCAAATACAATAATACTTATACAACTCATCAATTACATAGTAAATCCATTACATTCATCCATCACAGTAAAAAATAAAGCCTTAATAACAGTTAATATAAATGCAATGATTAATTTTACAAATAATCAATAATGTTTACAGTACAAATACCCTTAAACAATACCACACAACTTTAGATTTAAAATAATAAATCTCAAAGTTAACTCCACATAAAAAACCATTTCAAATATTTTTATTCAAAAACAATAATACCTGTACAACTCATCAATTACACAGTAAATCCATTACATTCATCCATCACAGTAAAAAATAAAGCCTTAAAAACAGCCTTATAGTTAATATAAATGCAATGATTAATTTTACAAATAATCAATAATGTTTACAGTACAAATACTCTTAAACAATACCACACAACTTTAGATTTAAAATAATAAATCTCAAAGTTAACTCCACGTAAAAAACCATTTCAACACCACAGTGTACAAACACACAGCACCATCATAATCCAATTAAATGCTACAGATAACACTTATTCCAATAAACCAAGAAAAAACCCGTTTTACGCCAGTCCTACTAGCAATGTGTTTATTGCTCTGCACCATTTCAGCTGTAAGTGCTGCCTGCCAGTCACCATGGCCACGTTGTCACATTCGCACAGCTGGCAGCAGGAGGAAGGAAGGGTTGGTTTTCACAGTCTTTGACCACACACATTCCGGGCAAGAGCTAGAATAAAGGTGGAGTAGAGATAGGACTATCCCAACATTCCTGGCCACACTGAAAACCCCCTTAAAGCTGCATGGGCAATCATTTTAATACAGGGGTTTTCCATACCACCATGGAAGGCCCATGTCCATGCTGTTGTTTTGCATTCAAAGAACCCCCTATAGTGACACTTGGAGCTGAAGACAAACAGAAAATGCTGGAAGCACAGAGCAGGTTAGGCAGCATTTGTGGTGGGAGGATGGTAGGGTTAACACTTCCAGTCATTGACCGCTCACCAGAACCCTGTGAAGACAAGTAGAAAAAGAAAGAAAAGCAAGCAAAAGGGAGAGAAGGAAAAAGTGATATTAATCTGTTCTGATGAAAGGCCATTGACCTGAAAAGTTAACTCTCCACAGATGCTGAGCGTTTCCAGCATTTTCTTTTTTCAGGGTCACATTTATGCTGCACGAAAGGGCGCAATATTATTTCTATATTCTTAGTGAGATGAGCCAACTTTTTCACTGCCTGCTCACATTGTGAAGTTGGGGATGGCTGGCCTGTGCACATGATATGTAAATAGGTACATAGGTTTTTGTTACCAGCCTTCCAATGCCAGTGTGGTTATGAACGGTCAGAAATAGCTGAAAAGAGAGTCATCTCATAGAGTCATAACGGCACAGAAGGAGGCCATTCGGCCCATCAAGTCCGTGCTGGCTCTCTGTAGAGCAATCCAGTCAGTCCCATTCCCCCGCTCTATCCCCGTAGCCCTGCAAGTTTATTTCCCTCAAGTGCCTTTCCAGTCTCCCCTTGAAAATATTGAGTGTCTCCGCTTCCACCACTTCCATCGGCAGCGAGTTCCAGGTCCTCACCACTCGCTGCGTAAAAAAGTTTTTCCTCACATCCCTCCTGTATCTCTTGCCCAAAACGTTAAATCTGTGTCCCCTCGTCCTTGTACCATCAACTAGTGGGAACAGCCTTTCCCCATCTAGCCTATCCAAAACTGTCATAATCTTGTACACCTCTATCAAATCAATCCTCAACCTCCTTTGCTCTAATGAAAACAAATCCAGCTTCTCCAACCTGTCCTTGTAGCTAAGATCCCCCATCCCCGGAACCATTCTGGTAAATCTCCTCTGCACCCTCTCGAGGGCCTTCACATCCTTCCTAAAGTGTGGTGACCAGAACTGGACGCAATACTCCAGTTGTGGCCTAACCAGTGCTTTATAAAGGTTCAGCATAACTTCTCTACCTTTGTACTCAATACCTCTATTTATGAAGCCCAAGATCCCATGGGGTAAAAATTGAGCCGCGCCCCCTTTGGGGCGCTAACTTCGCCGGAGCGCTACTTCCCGAAAAAATTAGCGCCTCTGCAGCCAATTTTCCCAGGTAGCGCCCCGAGTGGGAGGAGGGGCGCTACTGGAAGCGCCCCACGACCCTCTTGGGGCGCTGCGAGGCAATATTGCGGCGCTATGTGCTGCAGCGCCATGTGTTGCAGCACGTCGCGCCGCGGTACTGCAGGTCTTCCACCCCTTATTAAAGGGGAGGGGCCTGGCGCAGCGCGTCCCAGCGCCAAGCAGGGCCACCAGGGATCGGGGGTGCTGGCAAATGAGCCCAGCACTCAAGAGGAGTGCTGGGCTCATGGAGAGCAGCCGGCACCCCGCGGGGGGGGGGGCTTCACGGTGGCAGGTGCTGGCAGGCAGCCAGCAACAAAAATGGCTGCCCGCCACCTCCCCTTTAACTAGCGCCACCTCGGCCGCAGGTAGGCCCCCCTGACCCCGTCGGACATAGTGTCCGGCGGTAACTCAGGGTGCGCTACCCAAGATCGCGAGCGGGGCGCTGCGCACAGCGATGACATCATCGCCAGCGGCGCACCACCGCGGGGCGCTAACGGTTACCGCCACCGCTAACCTCTTGCTGAATTTCGCGGGAGCCGTCAGCGGCGCTGAGGCCGGGCACTAGTTGCTTTGCGCCCCGTTAGCGCCCTCTTAGGGCGCTAACGGGAGGCGCAAAGCAACTGAATTTTTCCCCCTATATACTTTGCTAACCACTCTCTCAATATGTCCTGCCACCTTCAGGGACCTATGCACATTAACTCCCAGATCCCTCTGTCCCTGCGCAGTCTTTAAAACTGTGCCATTAAGTGTATATTGCCGCTCCCTGTTCCTTCTGCCAAAATGCATCACCTCACACTTCTCTCTATTAAATTCCATCTGCCACTTGTCTGCCCATTCTGCTAGCCTTTCTATGTCCTGTTGTAGTCAATTGGTATCATCCTCACTGTTTGCCACACACCCAAGTTTGGTGTCATCGGCAAATTTAGAAATTCTACTCTGTATTCCAAAATCCAGGTAATTTATATATATCAAAAAAAGCAGTGGCCCCAGCACTGACCCTTGGGGAACACCACTGTCTACCATCCTCCAAATGAAAAACAGCCATTTACCACAACTCGCTGTTTTCTGTCCTTAAGCCAATTCCTTATCCAAGCTGCCACTGACCCAGCTATTCCATGAGCCTCAATTTTGTTAACCAGCCTTCTATGTGGTACCTTGTCAAACGCCTTTCTAAAATCGATGTAGACAACATCCATTGCATTCCCTTCATCAATCCTCCCAGTTACTTCATCAAAAAATTCAATTAGATTAGTCAAACACGATCTGCCTTTTACAAATCCGTGTTGGCTCTCCTTAATTAGCTTAAACCTCTACAGTGCCTGTTACTTTTTTCCTTGATTATTACAGTATTTCTAAAACTTTACCCACCACTGATATTAAACTGACCGGCCTGTAGTTACTAGGATTGCCCTTACACCCTTTCTTGAACAATGGTGTCACATTTGCCACTTTCCAATCTTCAGGCACCTCCCCCGCATCTAGGCAAGATTGGAAAATTATGGCAAGCCCTTCCGCTATCTCCTCCCCCAATTCCCTTAGCAACCTGGGATGCAAGCCATCTGGACCAGGCGACTTATCCACTCTAAGCATGCCCAACCTTTCTAGTACATCATGTCTATCAATTTTCACCCCTTCCATTGCTTCTAACTTTACCACTTCTACCGATATTTTGTCAGCATCCACCTCCTTAGTAAACACCGATACAAAGTACTCATTGAGTATTCTAGCTTTGCCCTGCGCCTCTAAGCATATATCACCTTCTTTGTCCCTAATAGGCCCCACCCCGCCTCTTACTACCCACTTACTGTTTACATGCCTGTAGAAGATTTTTGGGTTCCCTTTTATATTAACCGCCATTCTACTCTCATATTCTCTCTTTGCCAATCTTATTTTCATCTTCACCTCCCCTCTCAACTTACTGTATTTGGTCTGGTTCTCCCTTGAAGAATTCATCTGACATGTATCATACACCCTCTTTTTTTGTTTCATCATCTTCTCTATCTCCCTCGTCATCCAAGGAGCCCTTGCTTTGGTTCCTTTACCCTTCCCTCTTGTTGGAATGTACCTAGCCTATACTTGGAACATCTCCTCCTTAAAGATCACCCATTGTTCCATTACAGTTTTTCCTGTCAGTCTTTGGTTCCATTTTACCCTGGCTAGATCTTTTCGCATCCCATTGAAGTTAGCCCTATTCCAGTTTAGAAGTTCCACTCTAGATTGTTCCTTGCTCCTCTCCATTGCTAATCTAAATCTTATGATACGATGATCACTCGCACCCAAGTGTTCTCCCACAGACACTTGGTCGACCTGGCCCACCTCATTCCCCAGCACCAGATCCAGCAATGCCTCCTTCCTAGTTGGGCCAAGAACATACTGGTCAAGGAAATTCTCCTGAACACATTTCAGAAATTCCTCCCCCTCCTTTCCCTTTACCCTAGCATTATCCCAATAATTAAAGTCTCCCAATATCACCACTCTATAGCTCTTGAATATCTCTGCGATTTCCCTGCAGATTTGCTCCTCTACCTCCCTCTCACTATTTGGAGGCTTGTAGAATACCCCCAATAGCGTGATCATACCTTTTTTGCTCCCCACTGTAACCAAATGGATTCTGTCCTTGTTCCCTCAAGAACATCCTCCCTTTCCAACACTACAATGTCTTCCTTAATCAGCACTGCCACCCCACCTCCCTTTTTTCCTTCCCTATTTTTTCTAAACACCTTGTACCCTTGAATATTAAGTGCCCAGTCCTCAACGTTTTAAGCCACGTTTCCATCATTGCCACAACATCATATTACCACACGGCTAATTGTGCTTGTAGCTCACCAAACTTATTCACCACACTTTGTGTGTTTACGTACATGCATTCTAAACCCATTTTTGAATTTTTCGTAGTCTTTCTTAGTCTGCTCCTATCTAATATGGTACTACTTCTGCCTCGAGTACTACTTTCTTCTCTAGTATTATCCAACACACTCATTCTTTTATGCACCTTATTCCTCTTTTCTACTCCTATATGCTGGTGCCCATCCCCCTGCCAAGCTAGTTTAAACCATCCCGAACAGCACTAGCAAACCTCCCCGTGAGAATATTGGTCCAGGCTCTATTGAGGTGTAACCCGTCCGGCTTGTAGAGGTCCCACCTTCCCCAGAAACGGTTCCAATGCCTCAGGAATCTAAAGCCCTCCCTCCTGCACCATCTCTCCAGCCATGCACTTCATCTGTTCTATCCTCCTATTTCTGTACTCACTTTTCAATCCTTAAAATGTGAATGGTGGTACAGTAAGTCAGCAGAGTTCTTTTCATCTTTGAGTTTGCCTTTTTTGCTGGGTCTTCACACTAGCTCTCCTTTTACCCACCTTTCTTCCCAGAGTTGTCTTCACTTTTGATTGGACCAATGAGATACTGGGTTGCTCCAGTCTCATCAACCCAGATAAAAATAATCTAACAAAAGTGCCTCCTTTTAAAGGGGCACCACTAAAAGAAAACAAATCATAAAAAACAAAGGAAACTTATCAAATTAAATAAGAATGTTCCTGCCCGGGTCTACGATGCACTCCAGTCCCTGCGGTGCCCATCGGTCATGGAATGCCTCAAGCCTACTGGCGGACGCCGCGTGCTCCTTCTCAGGAGCCACCCAGGCATGGACAAGACCACGGAAGAGAGGCAGCCAGCCAGGGCTGTCTCACTTGGTTCTTCTACTAACAATTCTTCATTTTTGTTTACATTTCCAAACTTGACTTTCTTCATTGACCTGAAACGTTAACTCTGTTTCTCTCGCTCCACAGATGCTGCCTGACCTGCTGAGTATTTCCAGCATTTTTTTTTCTTCATTGACTGTTGGATGTTGTGAGACTATGAAAATATTTTTTCGTGCCTGGTTCTGCCAGACCAGCCCATTACTAGTGTTGAACAATCTTGCCTTCCTGCTGCTATAGGAAGTCTTCACCTGACGAAGGAGCAGCGCTCCGAAAGCTTGTGATTTCAAATAAAGCTGTTGGACTATAGCCTGGTGTTGTGCGACTTCTCACTTTTGTCCACCCCAGTCCAACACCGGCATCTCCACATCATAGGAAGTCTTGTCACTGCTCCCTCTCGCCTTACCACATAAATGCAAGTTATTGCTGATGCTCTGGACAGTCTTTTGGTCATTGAGTGTCTCTATTTTGTACTCAGAGTAGATCTCTTCCGTTAGAAAATGTGGTACTCTTGTGTGCTTGATAAATAATTAGGTTGCTATATTGTAGTCCTGGAAGGCTGTTCAATTATCTGTTACTGTGTTTACAATATCTGTCTTCCAGAGGGCAGTTGGATTAATTTGTTATAATGTATTTTAGTGTACTTTTTATTTCCTTTCCTAACTTAAGTTTCGTGTAATATTTAATTAAAAAGTAGAGATAATTATGGAATTAGATTAAAAAACAGCATAAATAAACTACTTTTTTCTGCGATTGTTACATGTGAGGTGAATTGGATTATCAATTTAATGAGACTGAAACAAGGTTACTAATCCTTTGGTTTATAAATGTGTGTGTGCGCACGCGCGCTTGTGCTGTTTTGCAACCATTTAGTTGCGGATTGATATGATGACGATATCATAAATACCCATTCGGGGGGCTTTGTGTTTGCAACCAGTTTGAAAAAATAAGTCCAAACAACTGCCATTAGAACAATAAGTTATAATACTGAGCTCTCCTAGGTTCCTATTGGAGGGACTGCTATTCATACCCTGGGAGTTGTAGTCTGAATTATTAATTCATGACTCCATCATTAGCGCGCTACAGATCCCAGCATGCAAGTTTGTACAGAACAGAGAGTCAGTACATGAGAATTGTGACAAAAAATATTTAAATTATTTTATATAGTTTACCATCAATGTTAACACTAAGGGGGAAAAATTGGGTTTATTTGCGACTCTCGTTAGCGCCCCCGCAAATCCTCTAGCGCCCAGGCGCGGCGCCGCAAACGCCTTCTGCGAAATTCAGCGGGAGGTAAGCAGCGGCGGTAGCCGGTAGCGCCCCGCGGCGCTGCACCGCAGTGCGCAGCGCCCCGCTTGCGCCCTGGCCGCAAACATCCCTTGCGCCCCCTGACCCATCGCCGGCACAAGTTAAAGGGGCAGGTATCGGGCGGCCATTTTTATTTTGGCCGACTGTCAACACTTTTTTATGCGGGGTGCCGGCCACGATCGCTCAGCCCGGCACTCCTCTTGAGTGCTGGGCTGTTTTCCTGGCACCCCGCCTCCCGGTGGTCCAGCAGGGGCCCCGGTGCATGCAGCGCTAGGCCCCTCCCCTTTAATCAGGGGAGGAGGCCTGCAATGATGCGGAGTTACGTGCCGCACGCGTGGCGCTGCTGCACGTAGCGCCGTCAAATTCAGTAGTAGCGCCCCAAGCAGGAGGTGGAGCGCTTTCCAGTAGCGCTCCACCTCTTGCTTGGGGCGCTACTACTGAATTTGCGGTGGAGGGGTGCAAATTTTTTCGGGGCGCTAAAATTAGTGCCCCAGCGACGTTAGCACCCCAAATGGGGCGCCACCCAAATTTTCCCCTTAAGTGTTCACTATAATATACACACAGCTGTTGCTACATGTCACTGAAAAGTGGATAACAACATTTGGAACTATTTGAGTTTCAACCAACCCAACAAATGTTTTTTTTAAATCACCAGCCAGTGAGAACAATTTGGCAGGTGTCACATCTGTTATCCTGTGCTCAACTTGTATAATGTTTTTCAATACTCCTAAAAGTCGTGGCTTAGAAATTGGATAAGGCCAGAAAACGGGCGCGGTATCACGATGCGCGACTATCCTGCGCCCAATGTTCCCTCTAAATTTTCTTTGTTGTGCGCGGCCAGTTTATTTCACTGTGCAGTCCCTTTAAATTTCTGCACATGCGCGGTATTCCAAATGGAAAAGCTTGTGAGTGGCCTGTGTGGTACCTTGCAGATTACTGCGCAGCCGTGCACACGGGCAGCTTAGAGAGAACATTGCCCACGCCCATTCCTTCCAATGCAGGCAGCACGCAAACTTCGTGCTGTCTGCTAATTTAAGTGAGAGCAGCGTGCAGCCCAGCGCTGAACGTGTTGTTGAGTGGCTGCACGTCTCAGCAAGGGGCCCAAGTTCGTGCGAGGCTAGCACCAATTAAAGCTAGCCTGCATTTCTTAAAGCCAGCCTGCACCTCTTAAAGGGGAGGTGCATTCTGGCTGCAGCAGGTACTGGAAGTCATTGTAGAGGAGTGTGTGACCTACAGGAAGAGTGAAGATTGCACAATATGGCAGAGAGAGGGCTCCCAGATTTTCTGATGTAGCACTCGAGGCCCTGGTGCAGAAGGGGCCCAGGAGGCCCTCCAGACCCACACTGAGAAGGGAATGGGAGCAGATAGCTGTTGCTGTGTAGCCCCGAGGACCTGGATGCAGTGCAGGAAGATGTTTAATGACCTCACATGAGTGGTCAAGGTCAGTGAATTCATCCTCAAATGCCATATCCCACCATCTACACCACTAGTCTCACACACTGCTCAGTGCACCACATCCCCATCTCTCACCTACCAACAATCTCTATCAAACACGATTCTTACCTCACATTCATAGCTTCATCTCACCCTCACACACTTAACACTGCTGCAAGCCTCACAAGCACAACTCACAGCTTGAACACACTTCAACCATGACAAGCACATCACCCAAACACATTGCACCACACTCACTGACACACTTCCCTTTCTTTTGCAGGACGAGGTGGCTCATAACCGGAGGCAGCCGGGGCTACCCGCTGGGAGATGGGCGTGCCTGCATGACCTAACCCCCATGGAGGAGAGGGTGCTGGAGATAATTGGAGCGGCCATTGCTGAGCCCGTGGGTAGCAGCGGGGCTGAAATGATACAAGATGACAATATCCTCGTACCTAATCCTCCTCCTCACATCCCACGTCCCCCTTATCAGACAATCTCTTCTGATTTACAAGCTGCAGATGGTGGAAGCATGCACCTCTTGCTTTCTCACCTCCCCTCACCGCAACCCTACCCTTGTGCCTTTCTCCTTTCAGATAGCCAAAAACTGCAACCTGGCCAGGCAATGGTAAAGGAGCAGGAAGAGGAAGAAGGAAGTGATGCAGAAGACGCACTGTCACTCGATTTCACACTCGCAGCCACCAGCTCAGGTACTGACACTCCGTGTACTTTAGAGGATAGGTTAGATGCGGGATTTGCACGTGGTGAGACACCGGGCATGAGTGGCCTGCAGCCAGGGCAGAGGGAGAGGGTAGCTCAGGTGCCAGCTCCCCGGAAGGCGAGGTTGCACACGAGTTCTGCTGCACAGGACTAAGGTGAGGACTTCAGTGGGGTGGCCTACAGAAGAAGGCTGATGGGTATGCACGATGAAATGCTTGGTGTAGTGGCAGGCCTGCCAGGAAGCCTGTGTGCATTGTCAAGGAGCATGGGGGAGTCCAGCACCAACCTTGCCCAGGGCTTTGCGCAGAGCTTGGAGCCCATCCTTTCTAGCATGGAAGTGATGGACAACTCCTTTTGCGCACTTGTGGACCCGACCATGATGCAGCGCCTCAGCTTCCATTGCAGCACAAACAGAAGCCACCCAATGTCTGAGTGCTGCAATGGAATCTCAGACTGAAGTCATGCAAGCTCATCTTGTTGCCATGCAAGTGCAGCTTTCTACCATGCAAGTACAGACTGCTGCCATCATGGTTGGGCTTGCAGGGTGTCACAGCAGTCCAGCAATCTGGCCTCCAACCGGGGGAGTGGCAGTGGCTCCGTGGGGCACGAACCTGCTGTCCTCTCTCAGGATGACAGCATTCGTCCTCCCACCACTGCCACTCCGCCAGTGCCCTTGCTATTGCTTGTCAGCCAGCCAACTGAGACTGCTGCCGCCCATGCCGAGATTGTGCAGTCTAAAGCCGAGCCTTCTAAGCCCAGAGCTGCCAAAGGTCATCCAGCAAGGCCATCTGCAGTCTCCCCCACTGAAAGTCAGCAGCCTTCCACCAGCCATACTGCAGCCACTGGGGTAGTACTGCATAGGAGCACTAGGACAGGCAAAGACACACGGAAGACAGGCACTAAGGGAGTGCACAAGGGTGATTAGTTGACTTTGTTATGTAATATTGGATGGATTGCCGTATAAAGTTAGTTTGGAATGTTTGTTTTGTGCTGGCTTTTATTGTGGCCAAGAGGACGCTGTGATGGTCCGTAACAGAGGGAAGGTAAGGTGTGGGACTGTGGGTGAATGGGGAATTGGGGTAGCATTCACTGGTACCACAGTCGGATCAGTTGATCACAGGCAGCTCAGCCAGAAAGGGGCCGTGTTGGTTGCCTCTTCCCTCCCTCCTTCTCCTCCTCCTCTTCCTCCTTCTTCCTCTTTCTCCTCCTCCTCAGTTCTTCGCCATATACCTGGTGGCAAGGGCTGTGCAGCATGCAGCAGACCATGACGCATCTTGCGACGCGCTCTGGTGAGTACTGCAGGGCTCCTCCAGAGCGGTCCAGGCAGCGGAAGCATTGTTTAAGGACCCCAGTGGTCTGCTCGATCAAATTCCATGTGGCAGCATGGCTTTTGTTATATGCTCGCTGCCCACGTGTGGTTGGGTTGTGCACCATAGTCATGAGCCAGGTGGTCAGCGGATAGCCCTTGTCGCCCAGTAGCCACCCTCTGGTTTGTCGTGGTGGCTAAAAAGTGAATGGTACAGCGAACTGCTGTAGAATGAAGGCATCATGACTGCTGCCAGGATACTGAACATTGACTTGCATGATGCGCTGAGTATGGTCGCACACCAGCTGGACATTGATGGAGTGGAATCCCTTCCGGTTGCGGTACATCTCCGAGTTCACATGCGGCGCCCGCAAAGCCACATGTGTGCAGTCAATGGCACCCTACACCATGGGGAAGCCTGCTATCCTAGCGAAGCTGTATGCTCGCTCTGCCTGGTTCTCTCTGGCAAGAGAGAATGAAATGTATTCACCTCTTTTTGCATACAGTGCCTCAGTGACCTCCCTTATGCGACGGTGAATGGTGAACTGTGAGATGTTGCAAATGTCACCTGCTCCAGCCTGGAAGGAGCCCGATGCATAAAAGTTCATGGCCACGCTCACCTTCACAGCCACTAGCAGTGCCGTCCTCGCCCAGCTCTGAGGCTGCAGTTCTGCCTGCAACAGGTGGCAGATTTCAGTGAGCATCTCCTTAGTGAAGCGGAGACGTCACATACACAGTTCCTCACTGAGGCTGAGGTAGGAGAATTGCTCCCTGAAGACTAGGGGTGGGCAATTATTTGGGCCGGAGGGCCACTTAACAAGTTTTGGTCAGCTGTTGAGGGCCGCACACATAAAATTAATTGTGTTAATAACAGCTCCCATTAAAATTTGTTATGGCATTTATTGTATAAAGAACTTTTCATGTCGTTTCCACACTTAATAAAAATAACAACACTTATTAACATGCTAACTAACATGGTACAGGTTTACCCAAAACTTACCTTAGCCATTGATATTATTATGCCATAATTAAAACTGTAAAACTGGTTACTTGACAACTGCTGTAAAATTTTGTTAAAAAAAGAAAAGCTTTAAGCAGTTATGAACTTTCAGAAGATATCATTAAAAAATTATAGATAAAAAACAATTAATATACTAACAAACATTTACTATAAAATACTTTAACTTTATTTCAAAAAATAATTTTTGCCCTGATTTCTTTTGAGCAGTGTGTATAGAAGCGATTGCATAATAGCTCAAAATATAGTCTTACACTTGTATATTGAAAATTAAGTTAAAAAAAAACAAAGAAACTCACTCAATGGGAAGAATGAAGCCTCTGATGTGCGTTAATCAGAGAATTGATATCAGGCATCATCTTCGTTGTTGCAGTGCGGAACACTGCTGCAAGATGGTCATCGCTCATCAAAAATCTAAGTCTTGATTTATTGAATTTCATCACAGACAATGTCTGCTCGCATTTGTATGTTGATCCAAACAGCACAAGCATCTTCCGGGCTTGATCTTTGGAAAGCTCTGTTCATTGAGAGAGGTGTAAAACCCAGGAAGTGCCACTGATTTGAATTGCTCCTCAAGCATGCGTCACATTGCAGGTTGAGAAGCTCGAGTTGGAGGTCCCATGGAGCGTTGTCAGCATCAAATGTGAACGGTGAGGATACCAAAGACAGGTCATTTTCTATCATTCTAAAATCCTGGAATCGGCGAGAAAATTCAGCATGCAAGTCAAGTAGTAACGACGTGTACTTTTTCAGTTTTTGATCGCAAACAGTAATCTGTCGCAAAGTGGAAAAATATCTGAACTGCTTGTTTTCTATCTGTCAGGAGAAAAGGAGTAACTTCGTCATAAATGCCTTGACACTGAAATGCAAATCGTGAGCAAAAAGCCCCTTCCCTTACAGTCTTAAATTCAGTTCGTTCACATGGCCCATGATATCAACAGCGAATGCAAAATCAGACAGCCAATCCGCTTTGTTCAATTGTGGAAAATGCAAATCTTTTTCTTTCATTTTCCAAAGCAAACCAATCTCGGCTCTCAGTTTCCACACTCTTCAAAGCTTTACCCAAACTAATGGTTGGTATGTTGGTATGATACAGAACATCCGTGAGTTCAGATTCAGATTCCTCAAGCAGAGTTACAAATTGCCTGTGGTTTAATCCTTTTGTTCGAATGTTGTTCACGACTTTCGTAACTGTGTCCACGACATTGCACAATTTTGGAACACTTTTACAGAGGAACTCTCGATGAATAACGCAATGCAGAAAAATAATTTTCTGTTCTGGATTTGTTTCTCTGACAGTAATCCAACACGTTTGCCTGTCAGATTTGGGCTTCCATCGGTGGTCACATTCGCCAATTTTTTCCACTCCTCTCCTAATTTGAACGTGCACTGATTTACAGCCGCCAATAAATCTCTTCCTGTTGTCGTATCTTTCATTGACTGCATTGATGCCAATTCTTCTGTGAGCTCAAAATTTTAGTGATACTTCGAATGAAAATCAACAACTGGGCTGTGTCTTTGACATCACAACTCTCATCGAGTGCCAGTGCAAAATAGGAGAAATTGTTTACCTCACTTTTCCACTGCAGGTCCAGGTTCTCAGAGATAGCGTCAACACATCTCACAATAGTTCGCCTCGACAAGCAAATGTTGTCGAACTGCTTTTTCTTGACTGGGCACAAAATCATGGCAGATTCAACCATACATTCCTTTATAAATGCTCCTTCAGAGAACAGTTTGCTGTTCTTCACGATTTTGTGTGCAATCACGTAGTTCGTTCTCGTAATTCCATCCTGTGGCACTAATAGTTTGTGAAAACACTTTGTTCTTTTTCCATACGAGCAACCATGTTTTCTTTGCTTTTTCTTCAGCAGACAAGTTTTTATATTTGGATGCATGTTTACTCTCAAAATGCCAATACAAATTGTATTCTTTGAGCACTGCCAGGAAAAAGGAAGACATATCAGAAGAGGAATCTTTTTCCTCCACTGAGGATTCCCCTCTACCGTGGTTGACACGGCCCTCGACCGTGTCCATTCTATTTCCCACACTTCTGCTCTCACCCCATCCCTCCCTCCCAGAATCACGATAGGGTTCCCCTTGACCTCACCTTTCACCCCACCAGCCTCCACATTCAACGGATCATCCTCCGCCATTTCCGCCACCTCCAGCGTGATCCCGCCACCAAACGCATCTTCCCCTCCCTCCCCTTTCAGCATTCCGGAGGGACCGCTCCCTCCGCAATGCCCTGGTCCACTCCTCAATCACCCCCAACAGTCCCTCCCCTCCCCACGGTACGTTCTCGTGCAAGCGCAGGAGATGCAACGCCTGCCCATTTACCTCCTCCCTTCCCACTGTCCAGGGCCCCAAACACCCCTTCCAGGTGAAACAGCGATTTACTTGTACTTCTTGCAATTTAGTATACTGTATTCGCTGCTCACGATGCGGTCTCCTCTACAGTGGGGAGACCAAACGCAGATTGAGTGACCGCTTTTCAGAACACCTCCACTCAGTCCATAAGGGTGACCCCGAGCTTCCGGTCGCCTGTCACTTTAATTCTCCGCTCCACTCCCACTCTGACCTCTCTGTCCTCAGCCTCTTACACTGTTCCAATGAAGCTCAACGTAAGCTCGAGGAACAGTACCTCATCTTTCGATTAGGCACTTTACAGCCTTCTGGACTCAACATTGAGTTCAACAATTTCAGACCATAACTTCTGCCCCTATTTTTTCAGGCGGCAGCTGTTGCTGATTCTGCCATCCCCATTTGCAACATTTAATCTCTCCTGCCTTCCACCCTATCACAGACCGTCCCTTTTGTTCTTTCCTCCCCTCCCCCTACCTCTGCACCTGCTTAAAACCTGATACATCTCTAACTTTTTCCAGTTCTGACGAAGGGTCACAGACCTGAAACGTTAACTCTGTTTCTCTCTCCACGGATGCTGCCTGACCTTAGAGATAGCCTCGACAAGCAAATGTTCTCGAACTGCTTTTTCTTGTCTGAGCACAAAATCACGACAGATTCAATCATACATTCTTTCTTTCTCCTTCAGAGAACAGTTTGCAGTTCTTATGATTTTGTGTGCAATCACGTAGCTCATTCTCGTAATTCCATCCTGTGCCGCTGATAGTTTTCTGAAGAAACTTTGCTCTTTTTCCATACGAGCAACCATGCCATCAGCTTTCTTTGCTTTTTCTTCAGCAGACAAGTTTTTATATTTGGATGCATGTTTACTCTCAAAATGCCAATTTAAATTGTATTCTTTGAGCACTGCCACACTTTACTTGCAAATAAAGCATACAGCTTTTGCACCCGCACCGGTAAAAAAATATTTAGAAGTTCATTCTTTGTTGAATATTCAGCATTCAGCGTCTACCTTTCTCTTCTTTGATGAGCTCATTCCTGAATTTGGGTTAGGGTTCCAGCATATTTTTCTGGTCAAACCTGTCAACACTGTAATGTAGTCACATCAAAATCAACGAACCCCAGCAAGGCCCAAATCATGCACAAATACTGTACCCCAGAGAGAAGCTTTTGTTATTCACATATGCAGTGGTGATACATCTATTAAATATATTTTTTCCTTTTGCTAGACCAGTGGTTCTCAAACTATTTTGGTTGAAGGACACCTTTTCAAATGGATTAGTAATCACGGACCCCCCCATCTAAATTATGATACTATACAATACTCATAATAGGTATTTACCCCCAATATTGCTTTCGTGCTATTGATTGGGATGAAATAATTATTGATCAATAAATCATTGAAATCAGAACAGCGTAAATATTTGTTGAAAATATTTGATAGGCACAGTAACTGGTAAATGTAATAATCTACCTATACTATGCTTACTGGCACTTTAAACTACTTCAGTGAATTGTGTTCCAGTGTTCAACACAAAGTCAGCAGAAATCAGGAGACAATCAGATGTTTACTTACATTGTAAATATTCGTGCTGCTCTCACCGCTCCTCCATGCGCGCTCCCCTCCTCACATGTGGCAGCCGCACTCCGTTCCTGCCTCACACCAAGTCCGCCTCCGGCCGCTGCTCATTGGCTTACTCTGGACCACTTCCTGTGGTCATTCATTATAGGAAATTGGTGCAAAGAAATCATTTTATGTGGCTCAAAGGTAAATGGAAACTTAACAATCTAACATTTTGTAACACACCCATGTGCATACCCTTGTGCGTCTCGAATTGTTTAATCTTCCTCTTCCTATAACTCCTACGCTGTGCAACCCCTGTGACTTCAGCAGAGGTAGAGGCAGGCTGCTTTGATACCTCTGGGTTTTGGAGCCTGTGAGGGCCCCGTCAAAAACTGTTCCTCCTGCATCTGTGCAGGGGCAGACTCGGCCATCAGGACACGAGGCAGCATGTGGGGCTCTGACTGAAAGGGAACAATGGGGAGAAGTGGGAACACTTTGAGCAGAGTCCCCACTTCCATGTCCTCTCTCACCATCATCCCTCTCATGGCCCACCCGCATTTCCCTGCTAGCAAGGAGCTGGAGAGCACTTTGCTGCACATTAGTGGGACAATGAACGGCCAAGTCTAGGTTGATATCCATCCTAGATAAGGTTGCATTCAGAGTCTGTAAGCTGTTGGTCAGAGCAAGCGTGCACTTGTTTGAATGCCGTGTTTGATGCTCCATGCAGGTGGCCACCCTTTTCATGAATGAACACATCATTGCCATGGCCTGCGACATTACGCCAGTCATGCTGGAGATGGACTCCTTCATTCTCCCTGCAAGTGAGCACATTGCGGTTGGAAAACCTGCCAGAGCCTCCCTCATTTTCTGTTGCTCCTCAAGAATCATCCACTTTGTCGACGGCCCCCGAGGTTCAGCACCTTCGTCCAGCTGAGCACTGCTTGGAGCGTCCTGCGCCCTCCAACGAGGACTCTCCACTGCTGTCCCTGTCTCCACTATCTGCTCCTTCTCACATGTTATGTGTGACACACCAGGTGACAACACTACTTTCTGACTTAGTGGACCCACCGATGTGTGTGTATTTGCGCTGGTGCTTGGTGTGCATGGGTTGATGACAGTGCACCCTCAGAGTCTGCGACTTCCTCTGAGGAGTCGCCTTCCTCCTCTTGATGGGCCTGTGGGAGAGTAAAGACATGAATTAGAACTGTTATGATAAGAATGTTTTAAGTTATCATTATGCACATGATCATATTTCACTGGCTGCTGACATCAAGTCAACATCAGTAACTGTTGTATGCCATGTGGCTGTGTGATATTTAATTCTGTTACCGGGTAGCTGGGAGTTCCCCCTCTCTCCATCTCCGATCGCCAGCCGCTCTGCAACGCGGCTCAGCTCCAGCGCCTCCTCCTCTGATGAAGTGAGCGCTGTCATGATTGGAGGGCCACCACCAGTTCGCTGCCTATCCCGGGTGTTCTGTGCTCTCTTCTCCTGCAAGAAGGGAAACAAGAGACCTTTGAGTGAGAGTCATAGAATGAGTGGAAGTGATGGATGGGCAACATCTGTAGAGGGTGACTATGAGTGAGAGGCGTAACATTGCATTGCGATGAGGGGGAGTATCAGTGGTGGATAGTCAGATGGGGATGTGAGTAAGTGCATCGACAGTGAGGGATGAGTGCACCTGCAAGGTTGGTGTGAGGAGTGATGTGCAGCAGTAGGCTTGGAAAGGCAGAGTGAGGGGGTTGGGGTGACACGCACAACAGGATGTAGGGCAATGTGGCATTGTGCTCACCTTTCCTGACCTCATGAGGTCATTAAAGCATATTTTTACACCGTATCCAGGTCCTGGTTACCACACTCCTGCTGCTCACTTCTTCAGTGATCTCCAACCATGTGTTCTTTGTCTGGCCAGCTGGCCTCTTCCTCCCATTAGTAGGGAACAGGATGTCCCTGCGGGCCCTGACTCCTTGGAGTAAGATTTCCAAGGAGGCATCACTAAATCTTGGGGCAGCTTTGTGCCTTTGAGCCTGCATTTTCCAGTTTAGAGCAATATCAACTTTTTCCCAAAGAACCATCTCACTATTTCACCCGAACAACCTGTCTTCCACCTCCACGTCCACCAGCCTTCAACTGACATCTGTGCATTGCTCCTTTAAATAGCTCAGCTGAAGTCAAGTCATCCCGGACATCATCAGACATCATCATCCAGTTAATTGGTCAGGAAATCTGGAAGTCTGATTCAATTGCAGTGGTTTCATTAAAAAGCCACTGTAAGACCCACCTCACCAATTTCCGGGTTCCTGACGCGATCAACAGCTCCCCCCGCCCGCTGCCATCGCGACTCCAAGGTAAAAATTCAACCCATACAGAGTGGGAGATGGTTACAAATTTTTACAATCTTTACAAATTCCACTTTAATCACTGATTGTTCCCAGTATGAGACCACTTCTTCCAAGTGCTAATCATATCAGCTGGAAAAATAAGTAGCAGCGCATCAGCTTTACTAGGACAACAAACTTGAATTAAAACATAGAGGGGCCATCCCTATGACCTATATAATAGATGTTGCTTGGCACTTTTAACCAAGTTTGTTTTTGGCATAATGCAATGCTTAGGTTATGCAGCGGAAGTTCTCAAAACAAATACTTAATGTTAATTCTGTTCTTAATGCACATATCTGATAATATGGAAACTACACTACAATTATGTACTTTTCATTGTACGCTCTTGGTACAGTTTCACTCAGAACCTTTCTGCCTGTGCTTCTTTTGTAGCTCCCTGCCCCCCCAGACATCATCCATTTCTTCCACCTTGTCATGCCCCCAAGTCCTTAAACCTACACATTGACTTAGCACATTTCCCCTCCACCCGCTCTCCTATTTGTATACAGAATTTATGCCTGATTATGCTCCGGTGAAGCACCTTGGGATGTTTTACTACATTAAAGGCGCAATATAAATGCAAGTTGTTGTTGAATCTAACAACCTCTAGAATGCTTCATATCATCTACTATGCGTACTGTTACTCTTTACTGACATAAGATATTTAACTGTTGATCTCTAACAAAAATCTTCGTAATTATCTAAATTGAACCGTAGCAACTTTGTAGAGTAACATAATTTACTTTTAACAGCGCATTTTACACTCACAGTAGACTGAAGGAAAATGAGTCTGTAGTACAATGTTGTACTTCGCAAGATATTCTCTTGTACCTTGTATGTGGGTCATCATTGAACATCAGGCCCAGAACACCATCAGCTTACTGGGTGTCCTTGGCACCCAGTGTGAAAATAAATGTGGATTAATACACTAGATCAAATTAATTCATATTTTTAAAGCAGGTAACTTTTTATGATGTTTTGATGATTGATCAGTAAAGGAGAAATGCATTCGTACTTTAAGAAAATAGACACCCCATAATAACTATCTTATTTTGCACGTTCAACAAGAATTTACTATTTACCTGTAGAAAAACTTCAGCATGCTGTTGAGCTCTTTACTTTACCTACATAAAGTTTACTTTGCCTACATTTGACTAACCGCATGGTAGAGAGCCAAGATTTTTTATACAATGAAGTGTTGTATAAAATTGACTCTGTTCATTCACTTCATGTTAATTTAGTACCATTTATTTGTTTTTACTTACCATACATACTGCCACTCGATGGCCAATGGGACTAATATGATTATATTTTTATCTTTAGTTAAGGATGGGAGTAGAAACATATTACTATACTAATTTGTGAATATAATAAATTGAATATTTTACATAATCAGCAGATTTACTAGATGCATGTAGAAAATCTTTAACCTGTCCTAAATCCTGCTAAGCTGTTTTGTACATGCCATCTGCCTTTATGACCAGTTATTTGTGATTGATTACAGTATTTACTGTTGCTAATAACCAGCCGTAGTTTGATGACCAATAGGACTGCCCAATTAATCTGGTAACGTGTGAAATTTATGACATCATCAGAAATCCATTCTATTTTTAGTAACAAGAAGATTGAGTGACCGATAAAGGGTCATCAGTGAAGGAATAAGTGTCTTGAAAAAGTTCCATGAGCTTATTTGATTTCAGAACAACCTAAACATTCCTTTACCTGTGACTTCAGTTATTTTTAATGTTTTAGTTCAACAAAGTGAAAAATGGAAATTATATGATGCTAATTGCCTCTTTGTGCTGACAGTGATCTTCTGTGTTTAAGACAGTAGCAACTGTTATGAAAATGAAGGTTATATTTCACATTTAATGCAATCAGGACATAGTTTACCAAGGTTTATGAATGTACCTGTTCTGATACAGTTAGCTTAATAGTGCCATCAGTGGGTTGCTTTGTGGTACTACATTTTGGATAATTTTGAGTTGAATTGAAAATATGGAAACACTTTCAAAGAATCATTTAAAGAAATATATAGAAAATAATGCAATGGTGTTAACATATATTAATAAACAAAACTGATAGATCTCATATGGTATTGATTCCAGATAGCCTGTACTTGTCTGAGTTCTAATGTTTACAGTGGCTCCACTGAGACTAAATGTGATGTTGATGCTGCTATTTTGCATTACATGTCATAATAATCCTATTGTTATAAAAGAAAGTATTGTCACACAACATAAGCAACGCCACAGGAGATCTGCTAATAATATACTAAAAACAGTTAATTTACACTCACTGATGCCACACTGTAGTACAGATACAGAACAATTTGAAAATGTTGCATGCTTCTGAGCTGGAACCGGAAACTGACAAACACATTCCAGTCTGCGAAGTTCCCTAATAAATAAGAATTAAACTTAATGACCTTGGGCTTTGCTTACTTATAGAAATTAGACTTTTTTGCCTTAAAGGGACCGACCACCTTAAACACAGCTCTACCATAGCAGCAAAATAATGCATTGTTTATTGCATGGTATAATACTGCTGTCATAATAGAACAGCGAATCATCCAATTTATTGTCAACAATGTCAGGGGAGATCCACTATTGTGTGTGAGAGATATTGGCCTAGATTTTCCAATTGCCATTTTTAACGGTGGTGGTAACCCATTTAAAATAAAATAATAGATTACTGCCACCATTAAAATAATACTGATTAGAAAATCTAGCTACTCTCCTCGGTCTCATTGGCAAGACAGGAGCATTCAAAGTTTAAGTACAGACTGAGTTGAATAATCTGCAGAAATTCACTGTTGAGGCTGACACATGAATGACTACTTGAGCAAGGTGCCAGAGGGCAGTTGTGACTTGTGCTCCACCATGTCTTGTTGCCTTCAGAAAGGACCATGAGCGAGGGAAAAAAAGATAATGCAGTTGTAGTAGTTAAATAGTATTGCAATTGCACCAGTTAGGAAATAAAAGTTTTCCTTTCAATTTTTGATGCCAGTCTATTTGAAATAATAGCACAATAGTATATGCCAGATTCATAAAGGAGAGATTGACAACATTTCTCCTGTAGAATGCACCCGCTATAAGCGGTAGGGACTGTATATAAATGCAAGTTTTTGTTGTGTAGATGGGTAGGCCAGGTGGGGAAGACCCTAATAATTCTAATAATTTTATTAAACATTTCTCAATATTAAACTGCTTGTCCGATATCCAGCTCTGGATAAGCAGAAATTTTCTCCAATTAAATATTGGGAAGACCGAAGCCACTGTTTTCAGGTCCCCGCCACAAACTCTGTTCTTAGCCACTGACTCCATCCCTCTCCCTAACATCTGTCTGAGGCTGAACCACACTGTTCGCAACCTTGGTGTCATATTTGACCCTGAAATGAGCTTCCGATCACATATCTGCGGCATAACTAAGACCGCCTATTTCCACCTCGTTAACACCCGTCTCCGCCCTTGACTCAGCTCATCCGCTGCTGAAACCTTCATCCGTGCCTTTGTTACCTCTAGACTTGATTATTCCAATGTACTCCTGGCTGGCCTCCCACGTTCTACCCTACGTAAACTTGAGGTCATCCAAAACTCGGCTGCCCGTGTCCTAACTCGCACCAAGTCCCGTTCACCCACACTCTTGTGCTCACTGACCTACATTGGTTCCCGGTTAAGCAACGCCTCGATTTCAAAATTCTCATCCTTGTTTTCAAATCTCTCCATGGCCTCGCCCCTCCCTATCTCAAATCTCCTCCAGCCCCACAACCTCCCGAGATATCTGCGCTCCTCTAATTCTGCCCTCTTGAACAGCCCTGATTATAATCGCTCAACCATTGGTGGCCGTGCCTTCTGTTGCCTAGGCCTTAAGCTCTGGAATTCCCTGCCTAAACCTCTCTGCCTCTCTTTCCTCCTTTAAGGCGCTTCTTAAAACCTACCTCTTTGACCAAGCTTTTGGTCATCTGCTCTAATTTCTCCTTTTGTGGCTCAGTGTCAAATTTTTTTGTCTTATAATAGTCCTGTGAAGCACCTTGGGACGTTTTACTATGTTAAAGGCACTATATAAATACAAGCTGTTGTTGTTGTTGTTACACATAGTAAAACTAAGGCCGGAATTTTGCCGGCGCTCAGGAAGCGGGTTTGGAGACGGGACATCCGGCAAAATCGCAAAGGTTGACAGCGGGTCAGAAACCCGCTGTCAACCCGCCTCCAATCAATCTTCCCAAGTGTCGGGTCCCCGATTTGCGCATGACCTGACACCTAGCGGCGGGAAGAGGATTATAGCCACTTAACTGCTTGTTAATAGGCAGTTAACAGGCTTTTTCCAATTTTGACACTTCTACTGCGGGCTTCCCAACGTCCGGACACCACGCCAGGTAAGTGTGGTGTGTTGTGAGTCTGCTGTAATGTTTATGCATTGATGACAGCTGCAGAAGTGGTGTGAAGGATCCAGTGGTGCACTGGTGAGTTTCAGAGGTAAGGAAATGTTGGGAAATTCATTTTTAATGCATTTAGACTTTTCTGTAGGTAACAAGTTTTGAATTGTATGTGTAGTCCCACCTCATTGGGAGAACCTCTCTCACCAGTGACAGATCGCTTCTGTAACCTCACCTGCAGCTGCCATCTGTTCTAGCCTAAGGAGGGAGTCACTGGAGAGCCTGGGTGCAAGAGCTCACCTTTGTACAGTGATTGTCAGTGTTTGCAGCACCTCAATGCTGTCAAACACTGAGAAATCAACTGTCCAAAAAAATTGTGCGTGGTCCCTTTAAGAAAACCGGCGGATGACGCGTCATCAAATGATGTCATCTGACACCGGCTTCCTTTTAATTGGCCGGCAAGCCCACAGGGCAGGCTTAACAAGGCCAATTGACGTAAAATTAGCTCTGTGGGCCGGATGTAGTTGGAGGCGGGACTGGAACCCGGAAGGCAGCTGACCTGCTCCCAAGCTGCCTCGTAGCATAAAATCGCGGCCTAAGAATCTGCAATATAAGCAAGTTCTAAGACGTCATGTTCAGAGTAAGATTAGAACTTGTGAAAAGACATAAGTGGACTAATAATCTGCAAGGATAGACATCAGGTGGTCTGGGCACCGAGCCAAGCAGTCAGAAGATGATCAGGAGACTTACGAATACACTGGACTAATAGAGAAAGGTATGAGAAAAGATGAGAAAGTAGGGTACAAGCCGTGAGAAAAGCAATGATAGTGACACGCAGTTGCACTAAAAAGAACAAGATGACTTAATGGGTTAACGTGTTAATTAAAAATAACCAGAACGTGTTGACATGTTATCACGCTAGCAAGATCTTGCTAACACTATGAATGGTACAGCACACGGAAGCTCAGTGGGACTTGAAATTTTAGCTTCAACTAATGTAAGCAGATTAGAACTACGTGCTTACAACTTTTCTGATGGGTTTCCCCATGAATATCTGTCTGTACCAGTAATCTCATGGTCACTGTATGTAGTGGGTTGTGTAATATGATTAAAAAGCATTAAACCAACGTCTCATTGTTTCCTAGTTTTCAAGCTTGTTTAAAGGGGTCTGGATACAGATTATCCTGTAAAAACCCTATGCAGGGTGATTGAGGGCCATTATGTCAGCCGCAGGCTGATGAGGGTTCTGTTCTCCGAGTAAGAGTATGGCCCCTTTAAGAACCTCCCCTTTAAAGATAATTGCACCTGGAATGGGAGGAGACTTTCCCCAGCCAGGTGAGCATAAAAGAGAAGGTTCAGGGGCAGTAAAGGTTGAGAGAAGCTGGGAGTTGAGGAGCTAAAAAAATGTATTGTGTGGCCTTGCTTTGAGTTATGTGCATTAAAAAGGTGCTTGGAACTTGAATTGATCAAGAACCACTGTTTGTAAAAGAAAGAAGGCTCCAAGACGTGGTGTCAGAAGTGGGATATGGTCTCTAATTAATTAATTAATTAATTAATTAATTAATTAATTAATTAATAAAGAAAGAAAGAGACCAGCCCAATGGAGGAAATAGAGAGAATTGGTGCGGACCACACGAGCTCTGCAAGAGGCCCATGGGACCACACAAGAGAGGACCACCCAGAACCTTGAGGCCCAGCTGGAGACCACCTGACTACTAGTGAACTAGGTTGCCCAGAGTCAAGTAGAGATTGTGGAATTGAGATAGTGGCAGGGGTGGATGGAGGGGCAGGAATCCCCTTTCCAGCCTATCCAAGCCAGTCTAATGCTGCAGAAAGTGACTCCAGAGGAGGCATGCATCTTGGCATTAGAAGGATGTGCAGAGAGCGAGAGGTGGCCACAAGCCAAAAGGACTGGCAACATGGCACCCATCTTAGTGGGCGATGCTCTGAAGACCTACTTTGACCTGGAGCCACAGGCGGCAGCCAACTTCCCACAGTTGAAGGCGGAGATCCTCACCAGCGCTGGCGTCTCCTTAACTGTACGAGCGCAGAGGTTCAATGCCTGGACCTACCTGGCCCAAGTGGTGGCTTGAACCTGACAACAACACCCCTGCAAGGATCGTGGAATTGCTGGTAATGGAGCCTTTCCACCCCAGATTAGGAAGTGGGTAGGTCAAGGGGACCCGGCCAATGCCCAAGGATTGATTGCGCTGGTGGAAAGACAATTCGCTGCAGAGGAACTGGTTAGATCCCCAACATTCTCCAGGCCACTCAACCCTGGACAACCCCCGAGTCCAAAGAATGGGACTGGATCCTAGGCGGTAAAACTCTAAGGGGGCAAAAAGGTGTTGAACGGCTGCGAAGAAAATCCTGGTGAAAACAGGAAACCATGGAAAATGTACCTGTGTTACTGATGTGATGAGTAGAGCCATGTAGCGGCACATTGCCCAAACCAGGTGGAGCCCATGCAATCCAGCCTCAAGGAATCCGGGGATGCCAGCAGGGATTACCCGAGTTAGGAAGTACAGCTTGTAAACCATGTGGAGGCCACTTGCCTCTTCCTAGAAACAATAGAGGTGAATAGAAAGGAGGTGATGACCCTTACTGACTTGGAGTGCAGTAACACTGGTTTCTTCGCGTTTAGTACGGCCTTCAGGTCTAGACCGCGTTGCTCCTTTCGCGGACGGTGGGCACCGGAGGGACTGGAGTGCTTCATCACTCCCCAAAACAAAATTTTAATTTAATTTGGTAAGGTTCCTTTAAAAGTTTTTTGTTTAATTTACAGTTTATGGGTTGTGCCCCTTTAAGAAGGGGGCACTTGCTATCTCCTAATTTGTGTTGGCATCAATTACGTTTTAACCAATATGATACTTTGTGTTAAACAAATACTTTGGGTTTGATTTTAATTCCCAAGGCGGGTTGGAGTCTGGTTGCGTGGTGAGTGGGTTCAGGAGCCGCTTCCGGCGGGAACAGCTGCAGAGTTGCGATTTTTATTAAAATATCTTGTTAATTTCATGGAGGCGCGCTGGCCGGTCCAATGGGTCGGCTGGCCGTCTCTGATGATGTCATAATAGCAGCTGCTTTTAAAGCTGCCATCCAGCCTGAGCCTTTCCATTGTGGTTTCCTGCACTTCTTTTCAAAGCTATGACTTCTTCCAGAGGCAAGGCAGCTCCTCGTTTTAATGATGAGTCCCTCCAAGTTCTTGTTGATGCTGTCAGAGGGCGCAGGGAGATTCTCTTCCCTCCTGATGGCCGGAGGAAGCCTCCTCAGCAGACCAAGGCAGCCTGGCTGCGCATTGCTCATGAGGTGAGCGCAAGGTGCATTTATGCACGCTCATGGATCCAGTGCTGCAAAAGGTTGAATGATCTTGTGAGAACATTAAAAGTGAGTATCCTATCTCACTTGCCTTCACTCTGCTTCCCTTCTCTTCTCATCACCTGCACTCTGCTTTGGAAGCCTCCTCCTTCACATCCCACCTTACTCTTACTTCCCTTGCACCCTTTCCTATCCATCTCTGTCTCTGCACTGAATCACTTCAGCATCCTGCCTATGCACCCTTTAGACTCACTCTCACTGTCATGCAGTGACAACAACTAACAACGCACTGGGAGTTACCTTCCTCTTGGCACCTTACCCCATCTTCGTCTCACTCAAATCTTCTTATGGTAGGGATTAATCACACTCACTCCATCACTGTGGCTGAAACACCGCTTGTGTCCCTCCTTGCAGGAAAAGATAGCCCACAATAAGAGGGAGAGAGCACTGACTGGAGGAGGAGGAACAGCTTCCCTTGCAACATTGACCAGTGCTGAGGAGGCAGCAAACGAGATTGTTGAAGGTGACGAGGATCTGGAAGTGGGCGAAGGAGAGACGGGCACACTAGAGGAAGCTGGTGACATAATAAATTTTCATCCCTCTCAGAAAGCAATGCAATATGATGTTCATAGAGAATCGCTTTGTATCATCTGCTCAAAAGGATGTGTCTGCTGCATCAATATCAGATGTCTAATTCAAGCCTTTACACTCCCACAGGACCATCGAGCGCCCCCCTCCCCACGATCCAGGACAAAGACCTGGACATCTCCTCAGAGGAACCTGAAGCCTCTGAGAGACCAGCGTCACCAGGACTCAGCGCAACCAGCACCAGCGCAGCAACGCACACCTCGGTGGGGCCATTGCGAGTTAGAGTAGTGTTGCTCACTTGTGCGCTGTGATAGACCAGGTGGCATCAGCAGATGGTGGAGACAGCGACAGTAGTGGAGAGTCCTCCTCGGAGGTTGCAGGACTCCTAGCTTTGCTGAGCTGCATGCAGACGCTGTGCCTCTGGGGCCATCCAGAAAAAGAGCCGTTCGTGAAATACAGGAACAAGTGCAGGTGTCTCTGGAAGGGTTTGCCTCCAGGGTTAGTGCGAGTGTGGAGAGAATGGAGGAGTCCATCTCTAACATCAGCACTGCCGTGGTGGAGGCAATGGCACATGAACGCACCACCATGGATAGGATGGTAATCTCTGTGGAAAGGATGGCTACGGCCATGGAGGAAATAAGTCGCCAGAGTCAGGAAAACATGGTGACTGTTCAGAATAGAATGACATTACTGGAGGAGCGATGGGCAGCTATTGAGCAGAGAGACCAGAGCTTCATGGATGTCCTTTTGAGGAGGACTGCCAGTGCAGATACGGGTCCTCATGGCCCCCCTGAAGTGCAGCAAGGTGCTCTCCTGCCACTTGCCAGCACTGAGGTGCGGCTGACCCATGCGAGGGATGTTGTTGGCAGGACAGAAAGAAGTGTAGGCTCCTCTCAAAGCGCTCGCACAACCATGCCACTACAGAGCCCTCGGTCAGAGACCCACTTTGCAGAGACAACTGAGGTGGCTGTTTCAGCCCCGACACAGCTGCAGGAAGAGCAGAGTGTTGATGAGCCCTCACAGGCTCCCAAATGTAGAGGATGCCCGCCAAAGGCGTCTAAGCAGGTGCAGCATCCTAGTCAGCAAGGTGCCTCTACATCTGCTGAAGCCACAGGGGAAGCACCACGTAGAAGCATGCGTAAGAGAAAGATTTAGCACCTATAGTCACAAGCAGACTCACTTGGGTGATGTTTCTTTTTTTCTGACTGTTGTTGGTATAATTTGCCATGTGTTAAAGATAAATTGTCAAACAGCTGATTGTGTGGCCTATGTGTTCTGGGAAATGGCAAAAGCGCATTGAGGGCTCAGGGCGACTTACTTTTACCATCAGCATTACAAATGTAATAGGAAATAAGAGGGTCTAGCAGAGATGAAGTATGGCATTGGACAAGTGTCGCCTGCAATTACAGAGCCATATGGTGGCCACCTATGGTCAAAGTGTAAGCTTATGGTAGTGTGGCATGGCAGTGTGCATACCCTGGTTGACGGGCAGCAGTGAACTGGAGGGATGCTGCATTGGTCACAACAGGGCATGCAAGGCTCCCATCGTCCTCCTCCAACTACTCTTCCCAGGAAGATATGTGGTGAGCCATGCAGCTGCTACTCCCCTGATTATGAGGACCAGGATGAGAGGGCATAAATGTTTCCCATCCCCTTGCTACAGATTTCATTTGAGGTAACCATCTTGCAAGCGCACAGTTGAAGTGGCCTGAAATAATTCCATTCGTGATGCACTGCAGATGGGTGTCAGCTTGAACAGTCAGAAGGTCAGTAGATGTGCAAAATGTTATCCCATACCTACAACAGCAAAGTTGTTGCATTTGAATGTCAGCCATGTTTCAGGGGCGCTTTTAAAGCACTCCACCAATGCATACAAATCATATCCTCCAGCAACTCATCTCCTTGAACCTGGCCTGTTTCTGACTAGTCGGGAAACAGGAGCCAGAAGCAGGAAAATGGGAAACCACAATGAAAATAGGATTAGCAAAGCAGTTAACAGGCTGTTAACTGCCTTAACTACCTGTCCCACTGGTTGGAGACGGGTCAGTTTGGGAGCAGCTAAATAGACACTCAGGAAAATCGGGTGGGGGCAGGATGGAGGCGGGTTGGGTGTCTGAAGCCAGTTTTCCTGATTTTCCCAACAGACCCGCCTCCAAACCCGCCTCCTCAGGGCTATTAAAATCGAGCCCTTTGTGTCTGTCTTCACGGGAGAAGACGCAAAAAGATTCCCAGAAACAGTGGAGAACCAAGGCTCTTGCGAGAATGAGGAACTGAAAGAAATTAGTATTAGTAAAAAACTAGTACTGGAGAAATTAATGGAACTGAAAGCCGATAAATCCCCATGACCTGATGGCCTACATCCTAGGGTTTTGAAAGAGGTGGCTATAGAGATAGTGATGCATTGGTTGTCATTTTCCAAAATTCAATAGATTCTGGAACGGTTCCTGCAGATTGGAAAGTAGCAAATGTAACCCCACTATTTAAGAAAGGAGGGAGAGAGAAAACAGGGAACTACAGACCAGTTAGCCTGACATCAGTAGTAGGGAAACTGCTAGAATCTATTATTAAGGACGTGGTAACAGGGCATTTAGAAAATAATAATAGGATTGGGCAGAGTCAACACGGATTTATGAAAGGGAAATCGTGTTTGACAAATCTGTTGGAGTTTTTTGAGGTAACTAGCAGAATAGATAAGGGGGAACCAGTGGATGTGGTGTATTTGTATTTTCAGAAGGCATTCGATAATGTACCACACAAGAGGTTATTAAACAAAATTAGGGCTCATGGGATTTGGGGTAATATGCTAGCATAGATTGGTTAATGGACAGAAAACAGAGAGTAGGAATAAATGGGTCATTTTTGGGTTGGCAGGCTGTAACTAGTGGGGTACCGCAAGGATCAGTGCTTGGGCCTCAGCTATTCACAGTCTACATGAGGGGACCAAATGTAATATATCCAAGTTTGCTGGGTGGGAATGTAAGTTGTGAGGAGGATGCAAGGAGGCTTCAAGGGGCTATAGATAGGCTAAGTGAGTGGGCAAGAACATGGCAAATGGAATATAATGTTGAGAAATGTGAAGTTATCCACTTTTTAGTAGGAAAAATAGAAAAGCAGAGTATTTTTTAAATGGTGAGAATGGGAAATGTTGGTGTTCAGAGGGACCTGGGTGTCCTTGTACACGAATTACTGAAAGTTAACATGCAGGTACAGCAAGCAATTAGGAAACAAATGGTATGTTGGCCTTTATTACAAGAGGATTTGAGTATAACAGTAAAGACGTCATACTGCAATTATATAGAGGCCTGGTGAGATCACAGCTGGAGTATTGTGTACAGTTTTGGTCTCCTTACCTAAGGAAGGATATACTTGCCATAGAGGGAGTGCCATAGAGGGAAGGTTCACCAGACTGGTTCCTGGGATGGGGGGATTGTCTTATGAGGAGAGATTGAGTAGACTTGGCCTATATTCTCCAGAGTTTAGAAGAATGAGAGGTGATCTCATTGAAACATACAAAATTCTTATAGGGCTTGACAGGATAGATGCAGGGAGGATGTTTCCCCTGGCTGGGGAGTCTAGAACCAGGGGTCACAGTTTCAGAATAAGGGGTCGGCCATTTAGGACTGAGATGAGGAGAAATTTCTTCACTCAGATGGTGGTGAATCTTTGGAATTCTCTGCCCCAGAGGTCTGTGGAGGCTCAGTCGTTGAGTATATTCAAGACACAGATTGATAGATTTTTGAATATTAAGGGAATCAAGGGATATGGGGATAGTTCAGGAAAGTGGAGATGAGGTAGAAGATCAGCCATGATCTTATTGAATGGCGGAGCAGGCTCGAAGGGCCAAATGGCCTAATCCTGTTCCTATTTCTTATGTTCTTATGTTCAAGGGATATGGGGATAGTGCAGGAAAGTGGAGATGAGGTAAAAGATCAGCCATGATCTTATTGAATGGCGGAGCAGGCTCCTACTCCTATTTCTTATGAAGTAGACCATGTTGCTAAAACAGAAGTCATGTGTGTACATGGGGATGTATTTTATTACCCACCACCTAGGTCAAGCTGGAAGTGTAGGGGGCTGCCTGGGAAGTAAAGGCCGAGGTGGTACCCAAGCTTCCTCAGCCCGTAATGCTGGGGATGGATTTCCTGGGGTTTAATATCCTGATCCAAAGGAATGGAGGGGATCCAGACTGCTTACAAGAAAGGGGGCAGGTTGAGAGCCTCCTCCAAGTGTTTCCCTTTTCAGATCCCGAGTTGTATCAGGGGTGCGGGAAACCAGAAAATCAAAGTGAGGAGAGGTAGAAGCCAATCAGGCTCGAGGCAGAATTCAAACACAAATCTGCGAAATTTTTGCAAGAGCATGACGAGATGACGGCCACCCAGGAATCTCTGAACCGCCAGTTACAGCAAAAGCTGGCTGGTCTGACCCAACGATTTGAAGAGCTGGTGGAAGCCAATGAAAGTCTGCAGAAAGCAGAGGAGGAACTTCTAGAACTGCAGTTTAAAATCAGCCACGGGAAGTGTGGCAACTCCAGCCTAATGTCTGAGCTGGGAAACCTACATAAACGGGTACTGAAGATGGAGGAAAAAGTATCCACACTTCTCAATGAAAGGGATGAACTGAAGATGAACCTTAAAAGTGATGAGCAAAAGCCAAATGATCTGCACTTTAGAGTTGGTTTGTTGAAGAGGCTTGACCACGTAGAAGAGACTGAAAGTGATACGCTGATAAACAGAGCAAAGAAAGAACTGGACAGATTTTCAGAAGACACCCGGCCAGACAATTGTAAAATTAAAGAGCTCGTGCTGGAAATGGTGACTGAACTCTCGATTGAAGCAGTTGAAGGTGACCCAATGAAGGCTGAGGATGAGTATGATCAGCTTGAGCAGAAGTTTAAGGCCAATTATTCAGTTCTTCGGAAGAGATTCCAACAAGAAGAAAACCATCTGGTGAGCAATCAACGGCAAGTGGAACTTAAGAAGCCCATGGAACGACCCTCGATGTTGGAGAGATATCCACCAGCTACAAACAAGTTAAATATGAGGAGATCCTGGATGCCCTGGATGAAGAAGAAGGAAAATGGGCAACGTAATGGTCCTGAAAAAATTGCCTACACTAATGATAGTCCCAGCCGTCCTGGGGAGGTGGTACTGTCACAGAAACAAGGACTGCCACTGCACATTCGGGTAACTCCTGAGCACTGGAATGCCGATGCCCTCCCCCGCACATACTATCTCGCGCTGCAGGCCGCTAGAACCAATGGCTGTATTCTGGGGTGGGGTTGGGGGCATGTGTAGCAGGATGATTGAGGGCTGGTATGTCAGCCGCAAGTAAGCATATGGCCCCTTTAAGAACCTCCTCTTTAAAGATAATTGCACCTGGAGTGGGAGGAGACTTTCCCCAGCCAGGTGAGCATAAGCGGGGAGGTTCAGCAGTAAAGGGTGAGAGTTGAGCTAAAAGACTTATTGTGTGAGCTTGCTTTGTGTTATGTACATTAAAAGGTGTTTGGAACTTGGATTGATCAAGGACTACTGTTTGTAAAAGAAAGAAGGCTCCACGATGGTAGGACCCTGTAACAGTATATATTTAGTCCATTGGGTGGCAAAAGCCTAACGTCTTTTAGTGTAGATCCTCTAGAATTGCTAACCTTGTGTCTGACGGACTCGTGGTTTTCCATAACGCAATCAAATGCGAAAATACTCAACTGGAGGAGGGCTAATTTCAGTGAGTTGAAAAAGGATCAAAGATTGGCAGGTAAAACAGTAAATGAGCAATGGGAGACCTTCAAAGAGGAGATAGTTCAGATATAGACTAGACACATTCCCACGAAGGGGGGTGGCGGGGGAGGAAGGGCATCCAAAGCTAGAGCTCCATGGATGACTAAAGAGATTTTTTTAAATGAATTAGAAAAAGGAGGCTTGTGATAAATGTTAGGCTCATAATATAGTAGAGGGCCAAGCTGAATACAGAAAGTACAGAGGAGAATGGAAAAAGGAAATAGGAGGGGCAAAGAGACTGAGAATAGATTAGCGGGTTACATAAAAGGGAGCCCAAAAGTCGTTTATAAACATATAAATAGCAAAAGGCCATGTAAAGGAAGGGTGGGGCTAATTCGGGACCAAAAAGGAGATCTTGTGGAGGCAGCGGGCATAGCTGAGGTACACAATCTTCCAATCCTCCTTTTAGATATAGGAGTGGTGCCAGAGGACTGGAGGATTGTCAATGTTACACCTCTGTTCAAAAAACGAGAGGGGGATAAACCGACAACCAGAGGCCAGTCAGCCTAACATCAGTGGTGGGGAAAACTTTGAGAGACAATATTCTGAGACAAAATTAGTGGTCACTTGGGTTAATATGGGTTAATAAATGACAGCTAGCACGGATTTATTAAAGGCAAGTTGTGTTTGACCAACTGCACCTCCAAACTCCTAATCTTCTGATTCTCTGTTTTAAGATAAACTTCCAAATTGTAGAAAGTACCTTTTTGTTATGGCTTTCTATTCATTCGAATAGTAATTTGCAGTTTGAATTTATATTTTAGCTGTAAACTGCGAACTTCTTATTTGCTTGTTTTTTTTTGTTTTGTTCTATGTCTAATCCACAAATTCTTATCTCCCATACAAAGCCATTTATACTCGAGTGACTAGTAAAGTCACAAATAAGACAAAAAAGTTACATTTGCTCCTAAAATAGCTACAACTTCTGCCTTGTCTAATTGAGTGCATTCATTGGTTTCTGAATGTACCACTAGATGGCGCACAATATAGAAATAAGGCAATAGCAAAATACTGCGGATGCTGGAAATCTGAAACAACAACAGAAAATGCTGGAAACACGCAGCAGGTCAGGCAGCATCGTGGAGAGAGAAACAGAGTTAACGTTTCAGGTCGACGATCCTTCGTCAGAACTGGAAAAAGTTGGAGAAGTAACAGATTTTTAAGCAAGTGTTGGGGCAGGGAGAGTCGGGAGGGGAGGAAAGAACAAAAGGGAAGGTCTGTGATGGGATGGAAGGCAGGAGAGATTAAAATACAAAAGGGATGATGGTGCAAGGCAAAAGGAGATGGTAATGGGACAAGTTAAACAAAAGATGACTCTAGATGAAGTGTAAATGGCAATGGCAGAATCATCAACAGCTGCCATGTGAGAGAGAGAGAGAAAAAAAGATAGGGGCAGAGGTTATGATCTGAAATTGTTGAACTCGATGTTGAGTCCAGAAGGCTGTAAAGTGCCTAATCGAAAGATGAGGTGCTGTTCCTCGAGCTTACGTTGAGCTTCATTGGAACAGTGCAAGAGGCCGAGGACGGAGAGGTCAGAGTGGGAGTGGAGCGGAGAATTAAAGTGACAGGCGACCAGAAGCTCGGGGTCACCCTTACAGACTGAACGGAGGTGTTCCGCAAATCGGTCACCCAATCTGCGTTTGGTCTCCCCAATTTAGAGGAGACCACATCGTGAGCAGCGAATACAGTATACTAAATTGCAAGAAGTACAAGTAAATCGCTGTTTCACCTGGAAGGAGCATTTGGGGCCCTGGACAGTGGGAAGGGGGGAGGTAAAAGGGCAGGTGTTGCATCTCCTGTGCTTGCATGGGAAGGTGCCGTGGGAAGGGGAAGGGGTAGTGGGGGTGATAGAGGAGTGGGCCAGGGTGTCGCGGAGGGAGCAGTTCCTTCGGAATGCTGGAAGGGGGGGATGGGGAAGATGTGTTTGGAGGCGGGATCACGCTGGAGGTGGCGGAAATGCCGGAGGATGATCCGTTGAATGTGGAGGCTGGTGGGGTGAAAGGTGAGGACAAGGGGAACCCTATCGTGGTTCTGGGAGGGAGGGGAAGGGGCGAGAGCAGAAGTGTGGGAAATAGAATGGACACGTGGTATCCTTCCCCTCTCTCCCAGAACCACGCTAGGGTTCCCTTGTCCTCACCGTTCACCCTCATCTCAGTCTTGAATGTAGAAGTTCATTCTACGACCTTTGCTCCCCGACAGGAAGCGCATTTGGCCATCACTAACTGATTACTGACAAAAGAAATAGGAGCAGGAGTAGGTGGATCGGTGGCCCCACTGTCACGTCACTCGCAGTCCGGCCTTGCTCTGCTTTTGACCATTACTCTTTCCAGAATATAACCTCCTCCAGCCCTACAACCCTCCGGTGTCAAACTTTGTTTGATAATCGATCCTGTGAAGCGCCTTCAACAACTTGTATTTATATAGTGCCTTTAACGTAGTAAAACGTCCACAGGAGCGTTATAAAACAAAATTTGACACCGAGCCACATAAGGAGACATTAGGGCAGATGACCAAAAGCTTTAAGGAGCGTCTTAAAGGAGGAAAGAGAGGTAGAGAGTTTTAGGGAGGGAATTCCGGAGCTTAGCGCCTTGGCAGCTGAAGGCACGGCCGCCAATGGTTGAACAATATCGGGGATGCTCGAGAGGCCAGAATTAGAGGAGCGCAGATATCTCGGAGGGTTGTGGGCTGGTGGAGATTAGAGATAGAGAGGGGCACGGCCATGGAGTGATTTGAAAACAAGGATGAGAATTTTAAAATCAAGGTGTTGCTTAACTGGGAGCACAGAGGTGATGGGCCTTGGGACTTTTTATGACTTTTTTTTATTGTTCCTAGGATGTGGGTGTCGCTGGTAAGGCCGGCATTTAAAGGGGCTATATAAATGCAAGCTGTTGTTGCAGCAATTGACTTCTGGCCAATTAATTTCCTTCTTTTAGATAACATAACCTGTAAGCCAATGTTTAACACTCTTCAATGTATCAGTGTAATTAAAGGAAAGATTGAAATTGGGTGTTAAAATGGCTGTTAATTTATTGGAACGTTTTGTGTTACAAGCAAAAACAAAATATAAACCCATATACAGCAATGGCTACAATCCAACTGCATATGTAGAATTTTGCATAGTCAGAAGGCTATTATCTAAGAAGTTGTAAGTTTTAACACTGACAACATATTTAATTGGGTGGAGAATGAGATTATCTCATGTTTGCAGTGAATGCTGCCCCTGACTCTGCATACACCAGGTCGATCTGCCTCGATAAATCACAAGACATTCACATCACGGGCGATAGTGAGTTGGATCCCTACCATGTGCACTTAAGACCGTGCTCCCACCTCCAAATGAAATGGGAGAGACGAGTAGGGCGCTTGCTTAACTCCTCAACCCCCATCAGTCTCCTGGAAACCCTGCTGCTGCTGCACCCCTCCCCTGCCATCAAGCCAGTTGCCCAGGCAACGGCAAATGCTCTTCAACGGACGGCTCTGGGAGGTAGCAGCGGATGCAGGTACTTTTGCAGGCTAACTGTCCCCGCTCCATAATCCCTCACTAATCCCTGTATTGTGTGGAGCCAAGGGGTAATCTTTGGGCCATCCATCCCCACCTCCCGCGAAGCTGGCTCAATAGGCCCAGGCCCAGGCTCCGGATTGGGCCTGGGCCACTCGCGCTAATTTAAAAATGGTGCTAGCTCCTGCCGTCCCCCCTCAGTTTTGTTGCCGCAAACAGTTGACCCGCTGCCTTCCCCTGGTCACTCACTCACTCACTTAGAGGCCGCTGCCATTTCTAACAGGCTGAGAGGAGGCCATTCCCTGCTGAACGGCAATTTTTTTTCGGCAATGCGCAAATCGCCATATTTTCCCCCCCTCAAAAAAGTCCTGAGATTTAGACGTTGCATAGCGAGATCACGAATGATGCTTTTTTCACTTCAAAATCACGAGAGTTGGCAATACTGTATATCAATGTTCCCCGCCCCCCCAATTTTTTTGGGGGGTGCGCAGCCCCTTTAAGGGGTGAATTAATGCATGCATGAAATTTAACATTAGAAAAGCTGGTCCGGGCTGCGCGGGACCGGCAGAAAGCTGTGTGGCTGCGCAGCTTAGAGGGAACGTTGCTGTATTTGACACTTTCAATCTGCTGCTTTCATCATGGAAGCCTAGTATTCATTCCTTCCACATTTCCCAGAAAAATGCCTGGATGTGGTATATCTAACTCCATGAAAAAGAATCTAGAGGGAGTAAAATCTGACCCTGTAACTTGCTTGAAATAGACATAATGACACCCAATCACAGAGAAGCATTGAGAGATCACTACCCAAACCGTTCAGCCATCCTCGGTGTCAAAGAATCTGTGGTAATGAACAGTTTTGCAAAATAAGGGCTCATGGGGTTGAGGGTAATATATTAAGCATGGATAGAGGATTGGTTAATCGACAGAAAACAGAGAGCGGGTCATTTTCAGGTTGGCAGGCTGTAACTAGTGGAGTGCAACAAGGATCAATGCTTGGGCCTCAGCTATTTACAATCTATATTAATGACTTGGAGGGAGGAACCCAGTGTAATGTATCCAAGTTTGCTGATGATACAAAGCTAGGTGGGAAAGTAAGCTGTGAGAACACAAAGCGCCTGCAAAGGGATATATGCAGGTTAAGTGAGTGGGCAGTAAGGTGGCAGATAGAGTATAATGTGGGAAAATGTGAGGTTATTCACTTTGGTAGGAAGAATAGATAAGCAGAATTTTTTTTAAATGTGAGAAACTATTAAATGTTGGTGTTCAGAGAGATTTAGGTGTTTTCGCACAGGAAACACAGAGTTAGCATGCAGGTGCAGCCAGCTTTTAGGAAGGCAAATGGCATGTTGGCCTTTATTGCAAGGGGATTGAAGTACAAGAGTAAGGAAGTCTTGCTACAGTTGTACAGGGTTTTGGTGAGACCACACCTGGAGACTTTGCACATTTTGGTCTCCTTATCTGAAGAAGGATATACTTGCCTTAGAGGCGATGCAACGAAAGTTCACTGGATTGATTCCTGGGATGAGAGGGTTGTCCTATGAGGAGAGATTCAGTAGATTGGGCCTCTACTCTCTGGAGTTTACAAGAATGAGAGGTGATCTCATTGAAACATTTTTGATTCTGAGGGAGATTGACAGGGTCAATGCTGAGAGGTTGTTTCTCCTGGCTGGAGAGTCTAGATCTAGGGGGTATAGTCTCAGGATAAGGGGTCGGCCATTTAAGATTGAGATGAGGAGGAATTTCTTCACTTAGAGGGTTGTGAATCTTTGGAATTTTCTACCCCAAAGAACTGTGGATGCTGAGTCTTTGAGTATATTCAAGGCTGAGATAGATAGATTTTTGGCCTCTAGGGAATCGAGGGATATGGGGGTTGGGCGGGAAAGTGGAATTGAGGTCGAAGATCAGCCAAGATCTTCTTGAATGGCGGAGCAGGCTCGAGGGGTCGTATGGCCTTCACCTGCTCCTAATTCTTATGTTCTTAAAATGAAAGTAAACAAAGTAATAGATAACATTTTAGAGATACAAAATATTATGCAGAACCAAACATTTAAATATCTTCCTGTAGTGTGCTGTAACTTTAAGTGATTCTGCAACATTATCTGTAAAATATGAACACATGAAGTAAAGAGAAAATTTGGACAATTATATTTCTTCTCTCACTCACAATGGTGTCCCACAAAATTTATTTATGACCGTATTGGTCACACCGCCCAAGCAGCTCTGTTCAGTTCAGGACACGTAACTGAATTCTGCATACAACAAGGAGTTACATCCCACACGCCCACTCTGAAGCAGGTCTTCGTAGCAGTGGTTATTTGACCTATCTATCACACTTGAAAATAGGCTTCTCATAAAAGGCTCTGGTTTAGGTTTTTATGTAGGCGTATACGTAGTGCTTTTCTATCTGTTAAACAAAAATCGTAAACTGCAAAAAATTTACTGGTGTATGGATGAGTCATTCCTCAGTTTCAGTTTGTGTAAGTGTGATGCAAATCTTAATGTGATCCATTAACAGCTTCCTTGCCTATGTCAGCAAGCAGTCATAGCTGAGAATGATGGCCTGCACAATTAATCGTGGTTAAATAACAAACAACAATTTTGCTTTTATTAAATTGCAAAAAACCCTGACAGCTACCATAGATACTTTTCTTGAGCCCTGAATCTTTATATACCTATTTAAATATTATGAACTTTTTGATATTTCCAACAGAAACCTTTAGAGAGTTATTTAACTCTAGCCATTATTAGAAGATTTTAGTTTAAGCCAGAAAACATTCATGTCCAGGAATATTTTCTTTCTAGTGAGCACACAAAAAAAAGGTTTTTAACCATAAAGGCATCAGTCTTGATTGCTATCAAATAAATCAGCCAAATAAGGAATACTAACAAAACCACAATTTCCTGACTCTACTGAAAATCACAAGACTTTCCCACTGTACCCTAACTGACAAGTTCTCGATCTCGGCTACAACTGATGAGAGAAGGAAGCTCCATGAATATCCCCATCCTCAACTGTGGTGGAGCCTAGCACAAATGCAAGAGACAAGGCTGACGTGCTGCAAGCATTTGCAGCCAAAAGTGGTAAGTCCGGTAATCCTACTTGACCTCCTTTCAAGTTACCACCATCTTACATGTCAGTGTCCAACCAGTTCGGGTCAAGCCATGTGACATCAAGAAATGTCTGAGTCCACTGGACACCATCCCGGCTGTAGTGCTGAAGACCAGTGTACCAGAACTAGCTCTCTGCTACTTCTAGCTGTTCCAGTGGAGCTATCACACTGGTATTTACCCAACAATGTGGGAAATTGCCCAGATATGTCCGACCTACAATAGCAGGAGAGACTTACCTGGCTGATTGCTGTCCTCTTAACCTCCTCCCAATCAATAGCAAAGAAATGGACACAGTGATCAACAATGCCATCAACAACACTTACTGACCAATAATCTGCTTGCTGATATTCAGTTTGGGTTCTTCAGAACTATTCAGCTCCAGACCACATCACAGCCTTGATCCAGGTATGGGTACAGAAGTCCGAGGAGAGGTGAGTGGAACTGCCCTCAACATCAAGGCAGCTTTTGCCCACGTATGGCACCAAGGAGCCATGGCAAAACTGAGGTCAATGAATATCAAGGGGAAAATCCCACAGTGGCTGGAGTCCTGCGTGATGCAAAGGAAGATGGTTGTGGTTGTTGGAGCCCAGTAATTACAGCCTTAGGACAGCCCTACAGGAGTTCCTCTGGGCAACGTCTTCAGCCCACTGGGCAACGTCTTCAGCCCAATCATCTTCAGCTGCTTATTTAATGACCATCCCTCCATTATTAGGTCGGGAGTGGAGCTGTGCACTGACAATTCTACTTAATTCTGCATATGACAAGGATTTACAGTGTTGATCTTCATTTACAACTCCTCCAATAATGAAGTGGCAATGTCAGCTGCCAGCAGGACCTGGACAACATCCAATCTTGGGCTGACAAGTGGCAGGTAATATTCACACCACATAATTGCCAGCCAATGACCATCTCCAACAAGAAAAACCCCTACCACCTCCGCCTGACCTTCAATGACATCACTATCATGGAGTTCCCCTACCATCAACACCCTGGGGAGTTACTATTGACCAGAACCTTAACTGAATCAGCTATATCAACAATGTGGTTATGAGAGTAAAGTAGAGGCCAGATATTCTGTGATAAGTGGCTCACCTCCTGATCCCTCAAATCCTCTTCACCATCTACAAGGCTCAAGTCAGGTCGACACCATCTAGAAAATAGTTCTTTTGATCAGTGCCCCTGGTACTCGACTCAATATTTACCCTATCACTGACCTATGGTGGCTGCGGTATGTACTATGTATAGGATGCACTGAAGCAGCTCACCAAACTTGCCTCAATAGCACCTTCCAGCCCCGCGACCTCTACCACCAAGAAGGACAGAGCAGCAAGATCATGGGATTACCATCACCTTAAAGTTTCCCTACAAGCCACACAACATCCTGACTT
Organism: Squalus acanthias; assembly: GCA_030390025.1. Classification (NCBI taxonomy): domain Eukaryota; kingdom Metazoa; phylum Chordata; class Chondrichthyes; order Squaliformes; family Squalidae; genus Squalus; species Squalus acanthias. The sequence goes on from CM059427.1 coordinate 9,935,922, forward strand.
GGACGTATACTGCCATTCCTTCAAAGTTGCTGGGTCAAAATCCTGAAATCCCAACCTAACACTGTTGTGGGAGTACCATCAGCATAAAGACTGCAGCAGGTCAAGGAGAAGACTCATCACACCTTCTCAAGGCAAGTAGGGATAGGAACTAAATGTAGCTTTGCAAATCCCAAGAATAAATTAATAAATTCAGGTAGCTCCTCCCATGGAGGGAGAAAAAAAATCAGATGGCAACGAAGTAACCTCAGGCTGCTACTATGCACTTAGTCATAACATAACGTAGAGTCATAACTGCACAGAAGGAGACCATTTGGCCCATCCAGTCCGTGCTGGCTCTCTGTAGAGCAATCCAGTCAGTCCCATTCCCCTGCTCTATCCCCGTAGCCCTGCAAGTTTATTTCCCTCAAGTGCCTATCCAGTCTCCCATTGAAAACATTGAGTGTCTCCGCTTCCACCACTTCCGTCGGCAGCGAATTCGAGGTCATCACCACTCGCTGCGTAAAAAAAGTTTTTCCTCACGTCCCCCCTGTATCTCGTGCCCAAAACCTTAAATCTGTGTCCCCTAGTCCTTGTACCATCAACTAGTGAGAACAGCCTTTCCCCGTCTAGCCTATCCAAACCCGTCATAATCTTGTACACCTCTATCAAATCACCCCTCAACCTCCTTTTGCTCTAATGAAAACAAATCCAGCTTCTCCAACCTGTCCTTGTAACTAAAATTCCCCCATCCCCAGAACCATTCTGGTAAATCTCCTCTGCACCCTCAAGGGCCTTCACATCCATAAGTGTGGTGACCAGAACTGGACGCAATACTCCAGTTGTGGACTAACCAACGCTTTTATAAAGGTTCAGCATAACTTCTCTACTTTTGTACTCAAAGCCTCTATTTATGAAGCCCATGATCCCATATGCTTTGTTAACCACTCTCTCAATATGTCCTGCCACCTTCAGGGACCTATGCACATTAACTCCCAGGTCCCTCTCTTTAAAACTGTGCCATTAAGTGTATATTGCCTCTCCCTGTTCCTTCTGCCAAAATGCATCACCTCACACTTCTCTGTATTAAATTCCATCTGCTACTTGTTTGCCCATTCTGCTAGCCTTCTATGTCCTGTTGCAGTCGATTGGTATCATCATCACTGTTTGCCACACCCCCAAGTTTGGTGTCATCGGCAAATTTAGAAATTCTACTCTGTATTCTAATATCCAGGTCATTTACTTTATATATATATATATATATATAAAATCAAAAAAGGCATTGGCCCCAGCACTGACCCTTGGGGAACACCACTGTCTACCATCCTCCAGTCTGAAAAACAGCCATTTACCACAACTCGCTGTTTTCTGTCCTTAAGCCAATTCCTTATCCAAGCTGCCACTGACCCACCTATTCCATGAGCCTCAATTTTGTTAACCAGCCTTCTATGTGGTACCTTGTCAAACGCCTTTCTAAAATCCGTGTAGACAACATCCATTGCATTCCCTTCATCAACCCTCTCTGTTACTTCATCAAAAAATTCAATTAGATTAGTCAAACACGATCTGCCTTTTACAAATCCGTGTTGGCTCTCCTTAATTAGCTTAAACCTCTCCAGGTGCCCGTTAATTTTTTCCTTGATTATTGTTTCTAAAACTTTACCCACCACTGATGTTAAACTGACCGGCCTGTAGTTACTAGGATTGTCCTTACATCCTTTCTTGAACAATGGTGTCACATTTGCCACTTTCCAATCCTCAGGCACCTCCCCCGCATCTAGGGGAGATTGAAAAATTATGGCAAGCCCTTCCACTATCTCCTCCCCCAATTCCCTTAGCAACCTGGGATGCAAGCCATCTGGACCAGGCAACTTGTCCACTATAAGCATACCCAGCCTGTCTATTACATCCTGCCTATCAATTTTCACCCCTTCCATTGCTTCTACCTTTTCCACTTTTACCGATATTTTGTCAGCATCCACCTCCTTATTAAACACCAATACAAAGTACTCATTGAGTATTCTAGCCTTGCCCTGGGCCTCTAAGCATATATCACCTTCTTTGTCTCTAATGGGCCCCACCCCACCTCTTACTGTTTACATGCCGGTAGAAGATTTTTGGGTTCCCTTTTATATTAACCCCCATTCTACTCTCATATTCTCTCTTTGCCAATCTTATTTTCATCTTCACATCCCCTCTCAACTTACTGTATTTGGTCTGGTTCTCCCTTGAAGAATTCACCTGACATGCATCATACACCCTCTTTTTTTGTTTCATCGTCTTCTCTATCTCCCTCGTCATCCAAGGAACCCTTGCTTTGGTTCCCTTACCCTTCCCTCTTGTTGGAATGTACCTAGCCTGTACTTGGAACATCTCCTCCTTGAAGATCACCCATTGTTCCGTTACAGATTTTCCTGTCAGTCTTTGGTTCCATTTTACCCTGGCTAGATTCTTTCGCATTCCATTGAAGTTAGCCCTCTTCCAGTTTAGAAGTTCCACTCTAGATTGTTCCTTGCTCCTCTCCATTGCTAATCTAAATCTTATGATACGATGATCACGCGTACCCAAGTGTTCTCCCACAGACACTTGGTCGACCTGGCCCACCTCATTCCCCAGCACCAGATCCAGCAATGCCTCCTTCCTAGTTAGGCCAAGAACATATTGGTCAAGGAAATTCTCCTGAACACATTTCAGAAATTCCTCCCCCTCCTTTCCCTTTACCCTTGCATTATCCCAATCTTCCTGACAACTGGTTGCCCATTCATTGTTCTGGACGTGTGTCCTGGGGAAACTTGAGATGGATCAAATTTAAATGAATTACAAAAATGCTAAGATACAAAATTAAATAAATGTTCCATATTTTCACTTGCCAAGCTCTGTAATGTACCCTGAATGACAATTTGTATCCAACTAATTTTTATGCCCTGGGTACAATTTCAAGGCAAGTAGGTGTTGCAGAAATGGACTAGGGGGGGCAGAGCTGCCAACTATCACTCATTTGGGGTAATGTTAGTTTATTTTTGATGTTTAAAATGCACCTCTCCCTATTGTTTTTCTTAGTTATTTACATGATTATAAAATATTTTTCCTTCCCCATTCCCACAAAAGCTGTACTCAAGGACTAATTGAGAATAATGCCATAGGAGATCTACTAGTCTTAAAAATAAATGCAGCTTTGTTTGTTTACATGGGTTTGCAAACTATATCACTCTTGTAGATCACAATTACAACTCTTAACATTTCCTAAATGCTGACAGCTCTGCTGTTGGGTCATGAAAGCTGAAGCTGCTGGAATATATCAATAACCTGGATTATTTTTGACTGTGCTCTTAGACTCAGTGAACTGCTTGTAATATCATTCTGCATTCCACAAACAATGTCTCATACTATTAATTACACACTTGGAGGTGCCAGAAACATGTTCAAGCATTAACAGAGGTTGAAGTGCTGGCATGACTTCAGTGTACATCATCACACTGAGGACACACCATTTCCTGAGGTGTGTCATTGACGCCCTGAAAAAAAATAATTTCTGCAAAATTGTTTTAGCTCCAGAAACTCCATGTGGGATTTTTATTCTGGATGACATGAATAGAAATAAGCAAAAAATCTGCATATATGCAATCCTAATATAAATAAAGTTATTAATATCCTGATACTATTAATTACCATTCCAATTTTGCTTCTTACATAAAGCCCTTTACAATTTCTTGTCTGTCCTGCCCTGTTGCTTATAGCAAGATTCCATTGCATTGATTTTAATTAATCTCTGTATTTTGTCTTATAGTTAAATATGTGTGTAATTGTGATCTTTTCTCATACAATAGGGAAGAATTGAAACACAGAAAAGTGCACGATGGAAAAAGACTTGGCAGTCCAGCTGACTAGTCAAAAAACTAATGCCTTTGAACCACCTCTAATCTGTCCAATTCTCACTTACATTGTTCCACATTATCTGCTCACTTGGGCACACTGGTAGCAAAATGGGGAAGAAGGAAGAGCAACTCTTCCATGAGCTTTTAGCGAGGACAATTTTATTGTTTTAATTATATTATTTACAGGCAGGGGAATGTTGGCCATATGGGAAATCAGGAGTCCCCCTGTGAATGGTTGCATAGCATTGTACTTTTGCCACCCTCTCTGTTACTTCATCAAAGAGAAAGAAACAGACTTTGAAAGAAGTGGAAGGCATGAAGGGCATGAAAGTCATCTCTGAGATAAAAATAATTATCTGCAAAAAGTTATTCACACTGTTATCTGCAGTCACAATTTCCTTACAAGGAACAATAGTTCATTTCGGGGTTGTTTCTGGTCTCATCAGTAATACCAAGAGTAGTCTTCAAAACCTTTGTAACAACAAGTGCTGGAGAGTGGTAGAAATAGAAATTCATGATTTTGTTATTGAAGACCCAGCTCCAAACAGAAGCAGAAATCAAAATAAATTTCTCGATGAGTTTGTTGTTGATACACCAATCACAGATAAATTTTGGCCACTAAAATTGAAGTGTATTTTTAATCAGTCGGCCTGCTTGTAATGCAACAGAATGATTGTTTCGCTGTCTATCTTCAGAGAAATGGGTTTCTTATCCTCAAACAATCTACCATGAAATAAAGATCATGATGTGATGCAGCCAGCAGGTGTTTTGACACGTTGGACCCCCTGGGACACATCTCATTGTCTTGGCTGTGCTCTTAGTGTGTCTTTGATGTAGGGAAAGATTTGAATGCATTTTCTCTGTGTTTATATTCTGTGAATTCTGATAGATTCTCTCACAGTTACTCTACCTGAGGAAGGGGCGACAGCTCCGAAAGCTTGTAATTTTAAATAAATCTGTTGGACTATAACCTGGTGTTGTGCGACTTCTCATGAAATAAAGAGACAGCTATATGAGCCTGATGTCCGCCAGTTGTGTGACTATTATAACCTCAACTCTTCTTTGATTGCTCAGGAGCTATGCACCTTCAAAGATGCATATGCTGTAGCTCATAAAAGTATATATACTGAAGATCTTACCATCAAGACATCAATAAGGATGATACAGAAGAAACAGAAATTGATGTTTCATTCTCAAGATAGATTGATTATAGCTTTATCGGTCAACTTTCAGGATTTTCATACTTATAGTGATGTATTCGATTGTGTGATCGATTGCAGTAACAAATGTTGTTGTACAACACACCATCAACCATGTAGCTATTATGAAAAACAATTTCAGGTTCTCCATGGCAGATACATGGCTACCAGAACTTTTGGATTCCAGCATTTTCCTGACGACTGATGTCAGGCTAACTGGCCTGTAGTTTCCTGTTTTCTCTCTCCCTCCTTTCTTGAATCGCGGCTGTTACATTTGCGACCTTCCAATCCGCTGGGACCGTTCTAGAATCTAGGGAATTTTGGAAGATCAAAACCAATGCATTCACTATCTCTTCAGCCACCTCTTTTAGAACCCTAGGATGTAGGCTGTCAAGTCCAGGGGATTTGTCGGCTTTTAGCTTCTCTAGTACTCTACTTATATTAACTACGTTAAGTTCATCACCCTCATTAGACCCTTGGTTCCCCACCATTTTTTGTATGCTTTTTGTGTCTTCTACTGTGAAGACAGATACCTAATTGGAGGTGGTATCAGCGGCGGCAGTACTTAAAATAGCGGGAGACCAGGCAGTGCGGAACTAATTGGAGGCGGTATCAGAGGCGTCAGAACCTTCGACGATTTCCAAAAAACAAGGAGTGACATCACAGGACATCAGGTAGGTGATTAGTTGGTGAGTATTAAGGTTTTTCTCTCTCTCATTTCTCTCTAACCTAGGACAGTGGTTTAAACTAGGTGCGGGAAACTATTAAATTCATAGCTTAACCAGTTAAACTAATTAATATAACTATAAATAATAAGAACATAAGATAAGAACATAAGAAATAGGAGCAGCAGTAGGCCAATTGGCCCCTCGAGCCTGCTCCGCCATTCAATAAGATCATGGCTGATCTGATCCTAACTGCCAATCTACAATCACAGAACCATTTCCTGAACCTAACAGAATTGGACACACGAAATAGGAGCAGGATCAGGCTACACGGCCCCTGGGCCCGCTACGCTACCCACAGGGCCATGACCGATCCGAACCTAGACTCATGTCCAAATTCCTGCCCGCTCCCCGTAACCCTTAATTCCCTTTACTTCTAGGAAACTGTCTATTTCTGTTTTAAATTTATGTAATGATGTAGCTTCTACAGCTTTTTGGGGCAGCATATTCCATGGACCTACCACCCTCTGAGTGAAGTAGTTCCTTCTCATCTCAGTTTTGAAAGAGCAGCCCCTTATTCTAAGATATTGCCCCCTAGTTCTAGTTTCACCCATCATTGGGAACATCCTCCCCGCATCCACACAATCCAACCCCTTCACAATCTTATATGTTTCAATAAGATCGCCTCTCATTCTTCTGAACTCCAATGAGTAGAGTCCCAATCTACCCAACCTCTCCTCATATGTCCATCCCCTCATCCCCGGGATTAACCGAGTGACAGAAAGGCAGTTCGAGGGGGATCTGCCGTCTGAGGTAATATGGGCTGAAGTTAGAAATAGGAAAGGAGCGGTCACGTTGTTAGGAGTTTTCTACAGGCCCCCAAATAGTAATAGAGATGTGGAGGAAGAAATTGCAAAGCAGATTATGAATAGGTGTGGAGGTCACAGAGTAGTTGTCATGGGTGACTTCAACTTTCCAAATATTGATTGGAACCTTTATAGGTCAAACAGTTCGGATGGGATAGTTTTTGCACAGTGTGTGCAGGAGGGTTTCCTGACACAATATGTGGATAGGCCGACAAGAGGTGGGGCCACGTTGGATTTGGTACTGGGTAATGAACCGGGCCAAGTGTTTGATTTGTATGTGGGAGAGCACTTTGGAGATAGTGACCACAATTCGGTAACTTTCACTATTGCAATGGAGAGGGATAGGGCCATACGGCAGGGCAGGGTTTATAATTGGGGGAGGGGTAATTATGATGCGATTAGGCAAGAATTAGGGAGTATAAGATGGGAACAGAAACTATCAGGGAAAGGCACAAACGAAAAGTGGAGCTTTTTCATGGAGCAATTACTGCGTGTCCTTGATAGGTATGTCCCTGTCAGGCAGGGAGGAAATGGCCGAGTGAGAGAACCATGGTTCACAAAAGAGGTTGAATGTCTAGTCAAGAGGAAAAAGGAAGCGTATGTAAGGATGAGAAAACAAGGTTCAGTTGGGTCGATTGAGGGGTACAAGGTAGCAAGGAATGAGCTAAAAAAAGAGCTTAGGAGAGCTAGGAGGGGGCATGAGAAGTCCTTGGCGGGTCGGATCAAGAAAAACCCCAAGGCTTTTTACTCTTATGTGAGAAATAAAATAATGACCAGGGTGAGGGTAGGGCCGGTCAAGGACAGTAGTGGGAACTTGTGCATGGAGTCAGAAGAGATAGGAGAGGTGATGAATGAATACTTTTCGTCAGTGTTCACCGAGGAGAGGGGCCATGTTCTTGAGGATGAGAGTGTGATAAAGGTGGATAGGCTGGAGGTGGTAGATGTTCTGAGGGAAGATGTTTTAGCAATTTTGAAGAACCTGAGGGTCGATAAGTCCCCTGGGCCAGATGGGATATATCCTAGGATTCTTTGGGAGGCAAGGGAGGAGATTGCAGAGCCTCTGGCTTTGATCTTTGGGTCCTCACTGTCCACGGGAATGGTGCCAGAGGACTGGAGAGTGGCGAATGTTGTTCCTCTCTTCAAGAAAGGAAATAGGAATGACCCTGGTAATTATAGGCCGGTTAGTCTTACTTCGGTGGTTGGTAAGATAATGGAAAAGGTCCTGAGGGATAGGATTTATGACCATTTGGAAAGGGGCAACTTAATCAGGGATAGTCAACACGGATTCGTGAAGGGTAAGTCTTGCCTAACAAATTTGATTGAATTCTTTGAGGAGGTAACTAAGTGTGTAGATGAAGGTAGAGCAGTTGATGTCGTATACATGGATTTTAGTAAGGCGTTTGATAAGGTTCCCCATGGTCGGCTCATGAAGAAAGTAAGGAGTTGTGGGATAGAGGGAAATTTGGCCGATTGGATAAGTAACTGGCTATCTCATAGAAGGCAGAGGGTGGTGGTGGATGGAACATTTTCGGACTGCAGACCAGTTACCAGCGGTGTGCCACAGGGGTCGGTGCTGGGTCCTCTGCTGTTTGTGATTTTTATCAATGACTTGGAGGAGGGGACTGAAGGGTGGATCAGTAAATTTGCTGATGACACCAAGATTGGTGGAGCAGTGGATGAGGTGGAGGGCTGTTGTAGGCTGCAAAGAGACATTGATAGGATGCAGAGCTGGGCCGAAAAATGGCAGATGGAATTTAACCCTGATAAGTGCGAGGTGATTCATTTTGGTAGGGCAAATTTGAATAAGGATTACAGGGTCAACGGCAGGGTTCTGAGGAACGTGGAGGAGCAGAGGGATCTGGGGGTTCATATCCACAGATCTCTGAAGGTTGCCACTCAAGTGGATAGAGCAGTAAAGAAGGCCTATGGTGTGTTGGCGTTTATTAACAGAGGGTTTGAGTTTAAGAACCGTGAGGTTATGCTGCAACTGTACAGGACCTTGGTGAGACCACATTTGGAATATTGTGTGCAGTTCTGGTCACCTCACTATAGGAAGGACGTGGAAGCATTGGAAAGAGTGCAAAGGAGATTTACCAGGATGCTGCCTGGTTTGGGGGGGAGGTCTTATGAGGAAAGATTGAGGGAGTTGGGGCTTTTCTCTTTAGAGCGGAGGAGGATGAGAGGCGACTTAATAGAGGTTTATAAGATGATGAGGGGGATAGATAGAGTGGATGTTCAGAGACTGTTTCCTCGGGTAGAGGCAGCTGTTACAAGGGGGCATAACTATAAGGTGCATGGGGGGAGATATAGAAGGGATGTCCGAGGTAGATTCTTTACTCAGAGAGTGGTTGGGGTGTGGAATGGACTGCCTGCTGTGATAGTGGAGTCGGACACTTTAGGAACTTTCAAGCGGTTATTGGATAAGCACATGGAGCACACCAGAGTGATAGGGAGTGTGATAGCTTGATCTTGGTCTCGGACAATGCTCGGCACAACATCGAGGGCCGAAGGGCCTGTACTGTGCTGTACTGTTCTATGTTCTATGTTCTATGAACCTTCTTTGTACTGACTTGAGAGCAAGTATGTCTTTTCTTAAGTATGGACACCAAAACTGTATGCAGTATTCCAGGTGCGGTCTCACCAATACCTTGTACAACTGAAGCAATACCTCCCTATTTTTATATTCTATCCCCTTAGCAATGAAAGCCAACATTCCATTGGCCTTCTTAATCACTTGCTGCACCTGCATACTAACCTTTTGAGTTTCGTGCACCAGGACCCCCAGATCCCTTTGTACTTCAGTACTTTCCAGTTTCTTGCCATTTAGATAATAACTTGCTCTACTATTTTTCCTGCCAAAGTGCATAACCTCACACTTTCCAGTATTGTATTCTATCTGCCAAATCTCTGCCCACTTACTTAGCCTGTCTATGTCCCCTTGCAGATTTTTTATGTCCTCCTCACTCACTACTTTCCCTCCCATCTTAGTATCATCTGCAAACTTTGATATGTTACACTTGGTCCCCTCCTCCAAATTGTTAATATAGATTGTAAAGAGTTGGGGACCCAGCACTGACCCCTGCGGAACACCACTAGTTACTGATTGCCAGTCTGAGAATGAACCATTTATCCCAACTCTCTGCCTTCTGTTAGATAGCCAATCCTCTATCCATGCCAGAATATTACCCCCAATCCCGTGATTTTTTATCTTAAGCAATAATCTTTTGTGTGGCACCTTGTCAAATGCCTTTTGGAAGTCTAAATACACCACATCCACTGGTTCCCCTTTATCCACCCTGTATGTTACTTCCTCAAAGAACTCCAGCAAATTTGTCAAACATGACTTCCCCTTCATAAAACCATGCTGACTTTGTCCTATTAAATTATGATTATCCAAATGTCCCGTTACTGTCTCTTTAATAATGGACTCCAAAATTTTACCTACCACAGATGTTAGGCTAACCAGTCTATAGTTTCCAGCCTTCTGTCTACTGCCCTTTTTAAATAAGGGTGTTACATTAGCAGTTTTCCAGTCTGCCGGGATCTTTGCTGAGTCCAGGGAGTTTTGGAAAATTATTACCAATGCATCCACAATCCCTACTGCCACTTCCCTCAAGACCCTAGGATGTAAGCCATCAGGTCCAGGTGATTTATCCGCCTTGAGTCCCATTATTTTACCGAGTACCACTTCCTTAGTGATTTTGATCGTGTTTAGTTCCTCCCCCCCTATAGCCCCCTGTTTGTCCAGTGTTGGGATATTCTTAGTGTCCTCTACTGTAAAGACTGATACAAAATATTCATTCAGTGTATTTGCCATCTCCATATTTCCCACCATTAATTTCCCAGTCTCATCCTCTAAGGGACCAACATTTACTTTAGCCACCCTTTTTCTTTTTATATAACTATAAAAACTCTTACTATCTGTTTTTATATTCTTTGCTAATTTACTTTCATAATCTATCTTCCCTTTCTTAATCAATCTTTTTGTTATTTTTTGCTGTCTTTTAAAGTTTTCCCAATCCTCTATCCTCCCACTAGATTTGGCTACCTTATAAGCCCTTGTTTTTAGTCAAATACTATCCTTAATTTCTCTACTTAGCCACGGATGACTCTTTTCTTTTACACCCTTTTCTTCTCAGTGGAATATATTTTTTTGGAAGTTGTAAAATAACTCCTTCAATGTACACCACTGATCATGTATCGTCTTATCCTTTAATCTATTTTCCCAATCCACTCTACTCAATTCCGCTCGCGTACCTTCATAGTCTCCTTTATTCAAGCTTAGTACGCTTGTTTGAGATCCAACCTTCTCACCCTCTAATTGAATATGGAATTCAACCATGTTATGGTCACTCATTCCAAGGGGATGCTTTACTAGGACATTTTTAATTAATCCTGTCTCGTTACACAGGACCAGATCTAAGGTTGCTTGCCCCCTGGTCGGTTCAGTTACATGCTGCTCAAGAAACCCATCCCTAATACACTCAATGAACTCATCCTCAAGGCAGCCCTGCCCAATTTGATTTGTCCAATTAATATGATAGTTAAAATCCCCCATAATTATAGATGTTCCCTTATTACAAGCCTCAATTATTTCCTGATTGATACTCCGTCCAACAGAGTTGCAACTATTCGGAGGCCTATAGACTATGCCCACTAATGTTTTTTTCCCCTTATTATTGGGCAACACGGTGGCATAGTGGTTAGCACTGGTGCCTCACAGCGCCAGAGACCCGGGTTCGAATCTGACCTCGGGTGACTGTCTGTGTGGAGTTTGCACATTCTCCCCGTGTCTGCGTGGGTTTCCTCCGGGTGCTCCGGTTTCCTCCCACAGTCCAAAAATGTGTGGGTTAGGTTGATTTGGCTATGATAAATTGACCCTTAGTGTTAGGGGGGGATTAAATATGTGGGGTTATGGGGATAGGATGGGATATGTTAGGGGGAATTAAATACGTGGGGTTACGGGGGTAGGGTAGGGTGGGATATGTGTACTGTGGGGATTAAAGCAGGGACAGGGTACTGGATTTGGATGATCAGCCATGATCGTATTGAATGGCGGAGCAGGCTCGACGGGCCGAATGGCCTACTCCTGCTCCTAGATTCTATGTTTCTATGTTTCTATTATTCCTTATCTCCACCCAAACTGTTTCATTATCCTGATCTTTTGACCCAATATCATTTCTCTGTATTACAGTGATTCCTTCCTTTATTAACATAGCCACCCTACCTCCCCTTCCTTCCTGCCTGTCCTTCCTGATCGTTAAATAACCTGGTATGTTTAATTCCCAGGCATTGTCACCCTGCAGCCATGTTTCTGTAATGGCCACAAATCATACCCATATGTAGTTATTTGTGCCATTAACTCGTCTATTTTGTCACGAATGCTACGTGCATTCAGATAGAGAACTTTCAAATATGTTTTGTGACACTTAGTTCCTGCTTTTGCCCTTTTTATTACTTTACCTTTTACTCCATACGTTCTGCCCCTTCCTGACACACTCTGGTTTTTAATTTCCCCACTGCTACCTAAGTCTATGACCTTCTCTGTTGTCATTTTTATTATTTGCTCTCTAGGAACCTCCCCCCCACTAGTTAGTTTAAAGCCCTCTCTACAGCCCTAGTTATATGATCCGCCAGGACTCTCGTCCCAGCACTGGCCAAGTGAAGCCCGTCCCAACGGAACAGCTCCCTCCTGCCCCAGTACTGGTGCCAGTGTCCAGGAAGCAAAACCCATTTCTCCCACACCAGTCTTTGAGCCACTCATTTAACTCTCTAATTTTATTTGTCCTAGCCAAATTCGCTCGTGGCTCAGGTAATAATCCAGAGATTATTACCCTTGAGGTTCTGTTTTTTAATTTGACCCCTAGCTGCTCATACTCCTTTAACAGAACCGGCTTCCTTGTCCTATCTACGTCGTTTGTACCAACATGGACCATGACAACTGGATCCACCCCCTCCCACTGCAAGTTTCTTTCCAGCCCAGAGGAGATGTCCTTAACCCAGGCAACACAGCCTACGGGACTCTCGCTCTCGGCTGCAGAGAACTCTATCTATTCCCCTAATAATACTATCCCCTACCACTACAACATTTCTAGTTACTCCCCCCTCTTGAATGGCCCCCCGTTCCACGGTGCTGTGGCCAGGTTGCTCATCCTCCCTGCCGTCCCCGCTCCCGTTCCCACAGGGAGTAAGAACCTCAAACCTGTTGGACAAGAGCAAGGGCTGCGGCTCCTCCAACACTACCTCCTGGATCCCCGTACCTCCCTCACTCATAGTCACACCGTCCTGTCGCTGACCATGGGCTACATCTGAATTAATTAACTTCATAGGTGTGACCACCTCCTGAAACACAGAGCCCAGGAACTTCTCCCCCTCCCCGATGTGTCGCAGTGTCTGAAGCTCAGACTCCAGCTCATCAACACGGAGCTGGAGTTCCTGTAGCAGCAGACACTTGTCACAGATGTTATCACCGTGAGCCTCAATGGGGTCCACCGGCTCCCACATCCCGCAACAGTAACACATCATCTGCTCCATTCTATGTAATTAATTAAATTTTTTATTGTTAGTTATGGACACTCTCTGCCCGATTATAGCTGCTAGTATCCCCTCTAATTAATTGGATTTAAATTAAATCAATCCCTCTAAATTACACCAGTTAAATGGTTTACCAACAGTCACTCTGCACCAGAAAGGCCTTATTAACTACAACCCAGAGTTAAAGTTTGAAAAGAGCACCCTACACTCCACTCACCCGAACTCTCACTTACCCAAACTCAGCACTCTCTGCTGACTCGCACTAGCACTGGTCTTTTTATACTGTTTGTTTGTTTACAGCCAAATGAGTCACCCCTGCTGATTGATTAGAAAACTGGTTTCCACTGCCTGCTGTGCCAATTTACTCCTACTGCAGTGTAACCTTGTTTTACTCTTCTTAAACCAACAGAATCCCAAATAACTTAAACTGCTTAAGTACTCTTTTCAAGAATGATTTAAAGAGAACTAACAATTAAAGAACTACTCACACTTACCCAAACTCAGCACTCTCTGCTGACTTGCACTCATTGAATAAAGACTTTAACTAATTGTCTGCACAGAGCGGGATTAAACGGAGTGGACTTGAACAGAGTGTTTTATTTGGAAAGAGTGGAAATTTGGAGAAGAGGGGGAAAGAGTTGCTGCTTTTTGCCTACACTACTTGTAGTGCTTTGTGTTACAGGTAGATATTTAATTTCAGTACCCTTAACTTAAGCTAGATCAAGTAAGTAGTCAAGAAACTACACTGTAAACTAAGTTACCGAATTACAAATTTAACTAAATAAAACAAGGTCATATAGGGATGGCAGTGCAGGTGGTTTGCCGCAACAGCAGCATGTGGGAGTTTGTGGAGAGCATTGTGATCCCAGACAACCACGTTTGCAGTAAGTGCCTGCATCTTGAGGAACTTCAGCTCAGAGTTTTTGAGCTGGAGTCTGAGGTGCAGACATTGCGGGGCATCGGGGATGGGGCGAATTACCTGGACACTTTGATCCAGGAGGCAGTCACACCCCTTAGGTTAGGTAGTGGTATTGGTCTGGTTAGTGGTCAGGGACAGGAGGGTGTGACTGCAACTCAGGCAGGTAAGTGGACCCCAGGTACAGTGCTGGAGGAGCCTCAGCCTTCGCCCTTGTCCAACAGGTATGAGGTTCTTGCTGCCTGTGTGGATGAGGGAAAAGCCTGCAGGATGGATGAGCAAGCTGGCCATGGCACCATGGTGCAGGAGGCCATTCAAGTGGGGGGAGTGAAAGGGAATGTAGTTGTGGTAGGGGACAGTATAGTCGGGGATAGATACTGTTCTCTGCAGCCGCGACCGAGAGTTCCGAAGGTTGTGTTGCCTGCTTAAAGACATCTCCTCGCAGCTGGAGAAAAACTTGGAGTGGGAGGGGAAGGATCCAGTTATCGTGGTCCATGTAGGAACCAACAACATAGGTAGAACTAGGAATGAGGTTCTGCTGAGGGAGTTTGAGGAGCTAGGATCCAAATTAAAAAGCAAAACCTCAAAGGTAATAATCTCTGGATTGTTACCTGAGCCATGCGCAAATTGGCATAGGGACAAACAGATTAAATGCGTGGCTCAAAGAGTGGTGTGGGAGGAAGGGGTTTCAGTTCATGGGGCATTGGCACCAGTACTGGGGAAAGAGGGAGCTGTTCTGTTGGGACAGGCTCCACTTAAACAAGGCTGGGACCAGTGCGAACCGAATAACTAGGGCAGTAGACAGGGCTTTAAACTAATGAAGGGTGGGAGGCTTCAGGAAAGAGTAAATTTAAAAGCAGCAAGAGAAATGTCAAGGCTCTAGAGCAGAGTAGAGTTTTGGGCAAAAATAAGCAGAGTGGGTCAGGAAGGGACAGAGAGAGTTACAAAGGTAATAAGGCATCAGTGACTAAGGTGACATCAGGGAAAAATAGAAATAAGTCAAAGCTAAAGGCACTATATCTGAATGTGCGAAGCATTCGCAACAAAATAGATGAATTAATAGCGCAGATAGAAACTAATAGGTTTGATCTAATAGCCATAACGGAGAAGTGGTTGCAAAGTGGCCAAGGTTGGGAACTAAATATTCCAGGATACTTAACTTTTAGAAGAGATAGGCAAAATGGAAAAGGAGGAGGGGTAGCGCTGATAATAAAGGATGGGATAAAGACAGCAGAGCGAAAGGATCTTAGCTCTGAAAATCAAGACGTAGAATCAGTTTGGGTGGAGCTAAGAAACAGCAAGGGACAGAAAAGAGTGGTGGGAGTTGTTTATAGGCCCCCAAACAATAGTTGTAATGTAGGGCAGAGCATAAATCAGGAAATTAGAGGCACATGTAACAAGGGTAATACAGTAATCATGAGGGACTTTAATCTACATATAGACTGGGCAAACCAAATTTGCAGTAATAGTGTGGAGGACGAATTCATGGAATGTATGCAAGATAGTTTTCTAGATCAGTATGTTGAGGAACCAACTAGGGAACAGGTTATTTTAGATCTAGTATTGTGCAATGAGAAAGGGTTAATTAATAATCTTGTAGTAAAGGGGCCTTTAGGGAAGAGTGACCATAATATGATAGAATTTTATATTGAATTTGAAAGTGCTTTAGTTAAATCCGAAACTAGGATCTTAAATCTAAACAAAGCAAACTACATAGGTATGAGGGGTGAGTCGGCTAAGGTAGATTGGGAAACTACATTAAAAGGTATATTGGTAGAGAAGCAATGGCTAGCATTTAAAGAATTAATACATAATTTACAACAAATATACATTCCTCTAAGGCACAAAAACCCCACTGGAAAAGTGGTCCAACCGTGGCTAACAAGAGAAGTTAAAGATAGTATTAGATCAAAGGAAGAGGCTTATAATGTTGCCAAAAAGAGTAGTAAGCCTGAGGATTGGGAGGATTTTAGAATTCAGCAAAGGAGGACCAAGAAATTGATAAAGAAAGGGAAAATAGAATATGAGAGTAAACTAGCGAGAGACATAAAAACAGATTGTAAAAGCTTCTATAGGTATGTAAAAAGGAAAAGATTAGCAAAAGTAAATGTGGGTCCCTTACAGGCTGAGACAGGAGAAATTATAATGGGGAATAAGGAGATGGCAGAGAAATTAAACAAATACTTTGTGTTTGTCTTCACGGAAGAAGACGCAAAAAACTTCCCGGAAATAGTGGAGAACCAAGGCTCTAGCGACAATGAGGAACTGAAAGATATTAGTATTAGTAAAAAAAAATAGTACTGGAGAAATTAATGGGACTGAAAGCCAATAAATCCCTTGGACCTGATGGCCTACATCCTAGTATTTTGAAAGAGGTGGCTATAGAGATAGTAGATGCATTGGATGTCATTTTCCAAAATTCCATAGATTCTGGAGCAGTTCCCGCGGATTGGAAGGTAGCAAATGTAACCCCACTATTTAAGAAAGGAGGGAGAGAGAAAACAGGGGAACTACAGACCAGTTAGCCTGACATCAGTAGAAGGGAAAATGCTAGAATCTATTATTAAGGACGTGGTAACAGGGCACTTAGAAAATAATAATAGGATTGGGCAGAGTCAACATGGATTTATGAAAGGGAAATCGTGTTGACAAATCTGTCAGAGATTTTTGAGGTTGTAACTAGCAGAATAGATAAGGGGGAACCAGTGAATGTGATGTATTTGGATTTTCAGAAGGCATTCGATAAGGTGCCACACAAGAGGTTATTAAACAAAATCAGGGCTAATGGGATTGGGGGTAATATACTAGCATGGATTGAGGATTGGTTAACGGACAGAAAACAGAGAGTAGGAATAAACGCGTCATTTTCAGGTTGGCAGGCTGTAACTAGTGGGGTACTGCAAGGATCATTGCTTGAGCCTCAGCTATTCACAATCTGCATCAATGATTTGGATGAGGGGACCAAATGTATATCCAAGTTTGCTGATAATACAAAGCTGGGTGGGAATGCAAGTTGTGAGGAGGATGCAAGGAGGCTTCAAGGAGATATAGACAGGTTAAGTGAGTGGGCAAGAACATGGCAAATGGAATATAATGTGGAGAAATGTGAAGTTATCCACTTTGGTAGGAAAAATAGAAAAGCAGAGTATTTTTTAAATGGTGAGAGATTGGGAAATGTTGGTGTTCAGAGGGACCTGGGTGTCTTGTACACGAATCACTGAAAGTTAACATGCAGGTACAGCAAGAAATTAGGAAAGCAAATGGTATGTTGGCCTTTATTACAAGAGGATTTGAGTATAAGAGTAAAGACATCTTACTGCAGTTATATAAGGCCTTGGTGAGACCACACCTGGAGTACTGTGTACAGTTTTGGTCTCCTTACCTAAGGAAGGATATACTTGCCAAAGAGGGAGTGCAACGAAAGTTCACCAGACTGATTCCTGGGATGGGGGGATTGTCCTATGAGGAAAGATTGAGTCTATATTCTCTGGAGTTTAGAAGAATGAGAGATGATCTCATTGAAACATACAAAATTCTTACAGGGCTTGACAGGGTAGAGGCAGGGAGCATGTTTCCCCTGGCTGGGGAGTCTAGAACCAGGGGTCACAGCCTCAGAATAAGGGGTCGGCCATTTAGGACTGAGATGTGGCGAAAAATCTTCACTCAGAGGGTGGTGAATCTTGGGAAATCTCTACCCCAGAGGGCTGTGGAGGCTCAGTCATTGTATATTCAAGACAGAGATCGATAGATTTTTGAATATTAAGGGATTTGGGGATAGTGCAGGAAAGTGGAGATGAGGTAGAAGATCAGCCATAATCTTATTGAATGGCGGAGCAGGCTCGAAGGGCCAAATGGCCTACTCCTGCTCTATTTCTTATGTTCTTATGCAAAATATCTGTTTAATGTTTCTGCCATTTCCTTATTCCCCATAATAATTTCTCCTGTCTCAACCTCTAAGGGACCAATGTTTACTTTTACTACTCTCTTCCTTTTTACACATGTAGAAGCTCTTACAATCTGCTTTTATATTTCTTGCTAGTGTTCTCTCATATTCTATTTTTTCCCTTTTTATCAATTTTTTGGTCATCCTTTGCTGGTTTCTGAAACTCTTCCAATCCTCAGGCTACTACTATTCTTCGCAACATTATAAGCTTCTTCTTTCAATCTAGTGCTATCCTTAACTTCTTTAGTTAGCCACGGTTGGATCACTTTTCCCGTGGAGTTTTTGTTTCTGTATGGAATGTATTGTTGTTGAGAATTATGAAATATTTCTTTAAATGCTAGCCATTGCTTATCTACCGCCATACCTTTTCATCTATTTTTCCAATCTACCTTCGCCAACTCGCCACTCATACCTATGTAATTGGCTTTATTTAAGTTTAAGACTCTAGTTTCGGACTTAGGCAAGTCACTCTCAAACTTAATGTGAAATTCTATCATATTATGATCACTCTGCCCCAGAGGATCCTTTACTATGAGATTACTAATTAACCCTGTCTCATTACACAATACAAGTTCTAAAATCTCCTGTTCCCTGATTGGTTCCATGATGTATTGTTCTAGGAAACTGTCCCGAACTCGTCCTCCAGACTACCTTTGCCAATTTGATTTGTCCAGTCTATATGAAGATTAAAGTCCCCCACGATTATTGCATTATCTTTGTTACAAGCTCCTACTATTTCTTGATTAATATTCTGTCCAACGGTATAGCTACTGTTAGGGGGCCTATATACTACTCCCACCAATGTTTTCTCTCCCTTGTTATTCCTTATCTCCACCCATATTGATTCTACTTCCTGATCTTCCGAGCCGAGATCCTTTCGCTCTACTGTTATATATGTTATATATATATACATAGTTTAGATCTATAGAGGCTGGTGGGGAATTAGTTCAGAGGGTCTTGTCTAAGACCTGGGGGTTGGGGGCGAGGGAGATGGGCACCACTGCTTGGGCAGTCCATTCCACATGTTCAACAAAACAGTTAAAGGGACGAGCACATTTTATAGAGGGGTATGTATTGAGATACTGATGATTCAAATTTGATGCAATTGGAATAAGTACATTTTAAACATTGAATTTTAATGTTTTACACTGATTTATTTCGGCAAGAATAAGCGGGCAGGGTTAAATAGAAGATCAGCCATTCATTAGTTAAGTATTGGATAACTTGGGTATTTTTTTTCCACGTTTAAACCTCGCTTGCACTGCTATTGAAAAGGCTTAGGGTCTTTGAGAAGAATATGAAGACCATGTAAACAAACTGGGTAAGTTGGATCATGAGTGAGCTTGTGGACAGTTTCCAAGGAGTGGAGTCAGTGGACGACTGACATGGAGACTGATGCTGGGATTAGCTTTAAAAGCTGAATTTACTGGAGGGACTTCACTCAGAAGGCTTATTAATGGACTGATCTGCCCAATTTGTTTAAATGAATCAAATTAATGACTGGTAGAAACTGGATTTGTGGATTGTGAAGATAGTGCTGCTGCACTGTCATCTTCTCCTCCAATCATGGGAAGGCGGTAAGCAGCTACATCAGGTTCTGACGAGGGTAAAAAGAAAAAAGAAAAACTTGCATTTATATAGTGCCTTTCACGACCACCGGATGTCCCAAAGTGTTTTACAGCCAATGAAGTACAGTTTGAAGTGCAGTCACTGTTGTAATGTAGGAAATGCGTACAGCAAGCTCCCACATACAGCAATGTGATATTGACCAAATAATCTGTTTTTGTTATGTTGTGTGAGGGATAAATATTGGCCAGGACACCAGGGATAACTCCCCTGCTCTTCTTCAAAATAGTGCCATGGGATCTTTTACATCCACCTGAGAGAGCAGACAGGGCCTTGGTTTAACATCTCATCCGAAAGACGCCACCTCTGACAGTGCAGCACTCCCTCAGCACTGTACTGGAGTGTCAGCTGAGATTTTTGTGCTTAAGTCTCTGGAATGGGCCTTGAACCCACAACCTTCTGACTGAGGCAAGAGTGCAACCCACTGAGCCACAGCTGACATTGGTACATTGGAGCAAGGTGGCATTTGTTCACTATAGAATTTGTCTTTCACATTACTGGTCCCAAGAAATGATCACTCTGCTCAGAAAGTGAATATTGGGGGGGAAATAAAATTACAAAAAAACAGGAACAATGTTCTGCCAGTATTCATCATGTTTCATCTATCAGCCACATCTGATAAAGGAAAGGCACTTGATTACAGCATCAATGAAAGTTAAATTGTTTTCGAGTGATGGAAATGTAATACATTTTTTTGCCTGCATTTCACTTCATAAGTGAGGGACAGAGTAGGGCAAATGTTTTATTTATTTGGGCAGGTGGAACCCTACTTCTTCTTAACCTCACTCATTGCCCATTTAGACTTTTTCTTCAAAACAGGATGTTTCTATCTTAAATTCCACATAAAGAGTGTCCTGCTGCAGCTCAGCTCAGTTTTATTTCTATCCTGACAGACATTGTCCAGCTTGAAATATGTTGTCAGGAGAAGAGGGAACAGGGGAACTACTTCCTGAAAATTAAAACAGGTACATGTCTACAGGAGACAAGAACACCAGCTGTTAGCCTGAGGAGTGGAGAACATGAATAATTCTGGAAAATAATGACATTTGCAAGACTTCATCGGTGTCTGAGTATGTTAACTAATTTTGGCGTTTCTGTGGATGAGCTTGGAGATCATAGTGGAGATTTTCCTGAGTGTGCACCCAGGCCCACAAGAGGACCTGGGTGCAGTGAATATCAAAAAAATCAGGTGGGTTGGAGTACAAGTCTATAAGGGAACTTGCCCAATTTTCTTCCATTTAAATTAATTATGAAAAATTAAGCAGGTTCCTTTGCAGGCGTACGCATTGACCTGTAACATTTCCCAATATTTGCTGCACCGAGGCCATATCCAGTGCCCCTGACTGCAAATCCAGGAAATATTTCCCTCAATTTAAATTGCTGTCTAACCGAAGAGCCAGAATCACCCAAATGTGTTCCTAACATATTGGAACATAGAGAAATCTTGAAAATCTTTTATTTAACTATATATATCCTGGGTTGTATGGTCATGAAAGTTGTTTCTTTTAAACCAGTAAAGTTCAAAAAATATTTGGTAGTCTCCATTATCAGTCATCCTTACCAGATTATTTTATTTAAAATATAATTTAAATAAATAATTTTAGAGCCCAACTATCAAAAATGAAAAACAATCTTAAAGAGCCATTGGCTTCATGAAAAATTGGTTGGCAGCTTTTTGGAAGATCTGCACGCCATTTTTATCATGTCATACATAAGTGACATAATGATGCTTTTCAACATTGCTTATGTTGATGTATCATGTGTTTTTAAACATATGGAAATAGAAGATTTGCCCAAACCTTTTTTCTCATGGACACGATGACACTTTAAAACTTAATTTCACCTAAAATTCTAACCAGTAGATCTACGTATCAACATTCAAAATTAACACCGGCTTAAAGTAAAAATCCACAGAAATGTGTTATTCAAATTTTGGGAGATGACCAGATATAAACTCAGGTCCTGCCTGCTGGAGTTGTAACAATCCATAGACTCCAGGAGCTGACTCCTCAGATCTTTGCTGTGTCCAAACATCATCGTTGGCACAGTATGATTTTTCCATTTCCTTCCCCCATGTGCTTGTCATGTAACTCTGTTAAGACAGTTAATGAGAATGTGCACAGAATATAAATGATGAATTAGCTCATTCTCTGTAGGATGCCAGTTTAATCCAAAAGTCCTCACAGGCTCAGTGACTCGATTCCTGAGCAGTGGGGCAATTATTTCAATTTGATGATAAAAGTATTTTAATGTGAGGTTCTCCCTGCAGAATAGGCTTCTTTTTGAATTGTCTTTGTGTGAAAGCAGCTGGAGGATCTGTTTCCCAGCAGTTCAACGAAAAATAACCATTTTATTGATCTAATAGGGAAACTTCCCTTTGGAGCAAATAAGATGGTCTAGCCACCAACTTCAAGGCACTGAATGAAAAGTCTGGCAGGAGAGAGCCAAAGACAATTTTACATTCATGGTGTGCTGCCCGTGGCATATTGTAACCCAAAAGATGTGAACTTCAGCACCTCCAACTTATTCC
This sequence comes from Squalus acanthias, assembly GCA_030390025.1. NCBI lineage: Eukaryota > Metazoa > Chordata > Chondrichthyes > Squaliformes > Squalidae > Squalus > Squalus acanthias. Next base: position 9,958,052 of record CM059427.1, read on the forward strand.
AGTACCAAGAGCAGTTATCAAAGGTGAAGGAAAACACAGGGATGGTCCCATTAGCCACCCAGCAGGAATCAGTGGCTTGCTAGTACAATAAAAAGGCATGATGTGGAGATGCCGGCGTTGGACTGGGGTGGACAAAAATGAGAAGTCGCACAACACCAGGTTATAGTCCAACAGATTTATTTAATTTTACAAGCTTTTGGAGCCGTTCGCTCCTTCCTCAGGTAGGTTAGCAGTGAGAGAATCTCCCAGAATTCACAATTTAAACACAGACAAAATCTCTTCAAATCTTTCCCTACATCAAAGACACACTAAGAGCACAGCCAAGACAATGAGATGTGTCCCAGGGGGTCCAACGTGTCAAACCACCTGCTGGCTGCATATCCTGTCAATTTGTGTTGGTTCTTGTGTTAGTCTTTTTAAAAAAAAAACACCTGCAGGCAGGCTCCAATGAGTTAGTTGATTTCAGGGTTGGCATTGCAATTGGTCTCAGCAATCTATGGTTAAAGAGCTGAAAATTGGCCAGGGTTCACACTACTGATCGCTATCCAGCGATCCCTGCTAGAAATGTGGATGTGGGTTTTGGGTGAAGATAAGGATAGGCCATGATGCCCTGCACTGTGAAAAAGCCTGCCAACACTCCGTGTCAAAGGTTCACTGATTAATAATGGCCACTGAGGTTCTGAAGGAGTGCCAATACTCCAGCAGCTCCTGGGAGAGAAGAGAAAGAACCTGCATTTTTATAGTGCCTTTCACATCCTCAGGATGTACCAAAGCCAATGAATCACTTTTAAAATGCAGCAGCTCACAAACAGCAAATGAGATAAATAACTAGATAATCTGTTTTTGTGGTGTTGGTTGAAGGATGAATGTTGGACAGTACACCAAGAGAGCTCTCTGCTCTTCAAAAATGTGGCATGGGATCTTCTACATTTGTCTAAACAGGCACATATTTAACACCTGATCCAAAAGGCCTCCAACAATGCAGCACTCACTCAGAACTACACTGAAATATCAATCTAGATTATGTGGGGTGGCAAGAGTGCTACAATTAGCCTCAGTGCTTCTAGGTGAGGGAAGGAATTAGTGACAATGCTGAAATATGCAATTGTGGATGTCAGTTGAAGACAGAATTGTGGATATAATGTAGTGCCCCTGCAGTCAAGATTCACACCTGAAAAATATTTCAAAAAGATTCTAAAAAGGAACATGTGTCAAAGTAGGGCTTAAACCTATGACCTTCTGACTCAGAGGTGAAAATTCTATCACTAAGCCAAACCTGACACCTCTACTGAGCTACCACACTAAAGACAAAAATATTGGCAAGAGGAAAAAAAAAGGAACTCGGCACTCAAGCAGAGACCAGAGATCTTAGTGCACCACTCTGCCAGTGACTCAGCATTAATATAAAAGTTCTGTGTACAGTTCTGGGCACTGCACCTTAGAAAGGATATATTGGCCTTGGGAGGAGTGCAGCACAGACTCACCAGAATGTTACCAGGGCTCCATGGGTTAGATTATGAGGGGAGATTACATAAACTAGGCTCATATTCCCTGGAATATAGAAGGTAATTTGAATGTGGTTTATAAGATTTAGAAAGGAATTCATAGGGTAGATAGATAAAAATATTTTCCGCTGGTGGGGGAGTCTAGGACAAGGAGACATAGCCTTAAAATTCGAGCCAGGCCATTCAGGAGAGCAGTTAGGAAACACTTCTTCACGCAAAGGGTGGTAGAAGTGTGGAACACACTCCCATAAAAGTAGATGTTAGCTCAATTAATAATTTTAAATCAGAGATCGATAGATTTTTGCTGCCTAGGGTATTAAAGGGTATGGAGCAGTTTCTAACATTTTAAAGGCGGATGGATGGAGTTAGGATACCGATCAGCCATGATCTCATTGAACAGGCTCAAGGAGCTGAATGACCTACTCCTTTTCCCATGTTTGTGGGTAAATGCAGCACTCCACTGTGGACAGCTGAATTTACCTAAAGGCACCTTAGGTCAGCAAACAAAACAAAAATGATCTGATGCTGAAACGAATATCAGAAGGTGGGTAACAAAGCATCGAGCAATGAAACGGTATTAGTTATACCCGAATACAAAAGCAAAATACTGTGGATGCTGAAAATCTGAAATGAAAACAGAAAATGCTGGAAATGCTCCGCAGATCAGGCAGCACCTGTGGAGAGAAACAAAGTTAACGTTTCATGTTGGAGTTAAGATGTATTGCTGGCAGAGTGGAGCGAGCTTTACGCTACATTCAATCCTCCTTGTAGTTCAGCTGGGAATGCTCAATATTGACAATGGACTACAAAATTGTAGATTTTCACTTTCCCATCAAAAGGAATCTCAATCAGTACAAAAATAATGCATTGCCAGCAGTGACGTGAGGTATTTCAAAATTAATGTAGTTCAGGCAGGATGTCAGAGATTTCTGAAGAACTATAAACCATGGGACACCAAATCAGAACTCCAAAAATATATTTTAATGTTTATATAACAAATTAAATACATTAGTGTTTATCCAAAACATCCTATACTGTATTTTCAGACCACTCAGAATAATTAATACTGGCCCATTTGCCATTTAAGTAGCAATTTCAGACAGTACAGACCATGAGAATGATCAACCATTCTCCCAGATACCCTCTGACCCTTGTAAAGTTCATTAAATTGAATTCCAAAAAGGAAACATTAGAATTAACGAGACATATTATTGGTTACATTATTAGAGTATGCGTACTGTCAATCACCACTTTACAGTTTCTAACATTTTAACGATCAAAAGGGTTATGAGGGAGGCACAGTTTAAATTATGTTCTAACATACTATTGGCTAACGGTCAAGACATTATAGTAACATCAGTACATTACAGGTCGAAGTTCACGAGAACATTTCATGGCAACAATGTACAACACAGTTTTCAAATTAGTTGAATTGTACCGTGGGGAATTGCTTTCAATTCCCTTTACGAGCTAATCTGCCACTACAACAGAGTAATACCCTACAGCTATTCTCCAGTTAACTACAGGTAATATAAAATGATACTCGATTTTGACTAAAATGTAATATGCAGCTACCAAAGTCATTTGTTACACGTTTTGAACATGAATGTACAACCAGCTGTTGGAATCTTCTGTAATAAATCAGCGTTATTTGTGGAATTATTGCATTTTTTTCTGTTGTCTCCTTTATGCTGCTTTTAGAATGATTCTTGGTCTGTCTGTAGCAAAAATACTACAGGACTTTGGCTGCCTGCACGACCAGATTAAAATATCTGGGCTTTGATCAGTTAAATTCTCCACAATCAAAATGCAACATGATTTCAGATAGAAGACGCACTGAACAAAAAAAATAGAAAATAGGGCAAAAAGAAACCACCTTTCACAAATCTTCTTTAATGCAGACCTAAATCTGAGCATTATTTCTGCTGTTTCTAATAGGAAAGTTGCAAACACAGCTCTTTTGACTAAAAGTCTTTCTTCACCATTAACTATTTCTGTCCAGCCCCCATCAAATCCGAGGATGGCTAGAGTTTCAAAAAAATTAAGATGCAGCAATTAAAAAAAAAAATGGATTAATAGTATAAACTATACAGTAATAAAAGTAAAACTAAGTTCATAAAAACATTGATGGACAATGTATATGAACAGAAATAGCTAAAAAGCAATTGTGGGGTTTAACAGGAAAAGGCTTAAGTTTTGATTTTTCCCCCCCTAGTTTAACTAGGGATGTGAAAATTTCCTGATGTCTAGTCTGCCAACTAACTAAACAGAGTTGGAGCCTCCTGACAGTTATTGTATTTAAGTAAGTGGATAGACACACTGCCCAGAAACCTAGTCAAACATGCACACCACTTCTGATACATGTGGATATCTTCAGCACATGTGCTTGAAATACATTTAGAGCTGCTTTTGTGCATGTCATTTCTTCCTTTTTCACCACTTTGAGGTTGAACAGTTACGTTTACCCTGTGGCCTATATTGGATCACCTCAACTAGACTAATTCAGCAAAGCCCATTTCCTTGATCCAATTCCATCCCACATCCCTTATGATAAATGAACATGTCAAACTTATATAATTGCACTACTTTATATAATCTTTGACATTACATGTGTACTACACCCCACTTTTGATCTAAATAAAAAGTATACAACCATCAGGAAGGTTTTATTAAGATATATGCTAGACTAGTTTCTAGACAAAAGCAATATATTATTTATCTTAAGCTGGTGTAAAAAAAGAGTTGTTTTGTGTAATGTATTGTTTATTATTTCCAAAATGCTGTTCCATTTTCAATGGAGTTTGCTTTTCTTAGTGACCAATTCTTAAATAATGTTAAATAGATTATTTTAAAGCAGTTGTTTCACTGCTAAGACCAGCTGCTCTTCTCGTACTTACTGGACACAGCCAACAATGAAAGTATCAGGTTAGAAATTATTCAGTTTTCTGCTGAACTAACAAACCATTGTCCACAGCAACTTTTACAAAACAGAGATCACAATAATGGGACAGATATGAGGCAACATTGGTCATTAAGGCTCTTGTTACGGTGTTGCTGATGCCATTTTGAGAAACAGGCAAATTTGGAAAAGGCTATCTAACATCTTCAGGCTCTATTTTGATGGGTTTCAATGCTTCATTCTTCTTTTCTGTGTGATTTAGGACCGTCTGACAGAACTCCTTCAATGTGCCTATGTTTTCTGTTGCATAAAAAGAAAAGAAAAGCCATTTTAGCAGTCTAGAGATAGATAAACATTGATTATAGCATGCATTTCATATAGGAGATGGAGTCTGCTACCACTACCATTATCTCTGTAGATATACTGATTGTAGGTTTTACCCATAGGCTGACATTTAGATGTGTTGTGGTTTAACCACATTTAAAAACTCCCTTCTTTCCCCCCCTCATACCACAGGTTATAGTAGATACATAAAATGTTACATTAACATAAATTGTTTATGCCATTATTTTTAGAAATGCTAATAAAATAAGCAGGATCTCAATTATGTAACGTGCTCAATTTAAATTAGTATTAGCTGGCTTTGGTCTTCATAATATTGAAAGTGTTTCGGTTTTGACAGGATTACTGAAAAAATGCTGCTTATTGCCATTTTCTATGCATCAAAATTCTCTTTACCAGACCCCAGTAATCTTGTGTGCTTTTGGTATGTTAATAGAAAGATACATCACTTTTTGTCCCTTTTCTTCAATATATAATGCCCCTTTTATATCACTGAAAGTAGTATTTGTACTGGTTTCCTGGCTGCTAAATTTGCCCTGTTAATACCATTGGGCCAGTACAGCAGGTGGAATTAATTCAAAGCCTCATTCACAAATTTGCTGGTGTGGCTGGGAGGACTAAAGTCTGTACAGACCAGCAGTGCCAACAGCTCATTGATACCCTATACAGGCAGCTGAGGAGTCTGCCTACACACAACCAGACCCAAGATGTCACCGAACAGAGGCACGAGGGCAAAACCACCACTCAAAATGGTTTTGGCAAATAGCATCAGTTCATTTACACTGCAAGGTTATCTCCAGGAATGCTTTCGACGGTGGAATATATGGGGCATAGGATGCACAATCTTTCTGGTGGTCTCACTGGGGCCGTAGAATGTTGCATCACAAACAAGTCTGGACCTCAAGTCAGATCATTTGGTGCGGGGGGGCGGGAGAAGTGTGTCCTTCTGCAGGTGAATGAAGTCAGGTTGTTTTGCTCTCATTGCATCTCCAAGCAACAGCAGTCAATACAGAGCGAGTGGCATTAATGAAGGCCTGGGAATAGGCTGCATGCTTGCGCACAAGTCAGACAATTGAACATGCGAATAAAATGCATTTAAAGCATTGTGGTAAGTAGTCTATGATAAAATGTGGGCAATAGTACTACCTCTTTCAAGTAAGAAAATGTGCAAACAGCAAAATCCCACTTTCTCATTAAATGGAATTTCATCAACAGGCCTGCATCATCTTGTTCACAGACCCATTCACATTACCTGAAGGGTGAGGTTCTCTTGGATTGCTAGAATAAAGTCTGCTTAATTCATTTGATACTTGCTTAGCAAGCTGTAGATCTTCTCTAGATACCATTTGCTGCATTATTTGCCTACTCTGCTGGTTAGAGATCCTGAGATTCAGTGGTTTTTCAGCTGAAGGAAAAAGATAAATAAAGTAGTGAGATAAAGGACTAGTCCTTATTCTGATATAAACATTATAAATCATGTAACAAAAGCAAAATACTGTGGATGCTGGAAATCTAAAATAAAAACAAAATGCTTAAAAACAGTCAGCAGGTCAGGCAGCATCTGTAGAGAGAGAAAGAAAGTTTATTTTCAGCTTGTATTCCCTCAAGTATAGAAGATTGAGGGGTGATCGGATTGAGGAGTTTAAAATGTTAAAGGATTTGATAGGGTTGGTACGGAGAAACTAATTCATCGAGTGGGGGAATCAAGGACAAGGGTAGATAATTAGAGCTAGACCATTCAGGAGTGAAATCAGGAAGCGCTTTTTCGCACAAAAGGGTAGTAGAAATCTGAAACTCTCTCCCCCAAAAGGCTGTGGACAATTGAAGCTTTTGAGATCGAGATAGTTAGCTTTTTGTTAGATAAAGGCATAAAGGGATACAGAGCAAAGGCGGGTAAATGGAGCTGAGGTGCAGATCAGCCACGATCTGAGTGAATGGCGGAGCAGGTTCAAGGGACAGAATGGCCTGTTCCTAGAGTTAACATTTCAGGTCAATGATCTTTCATCAGGACAGTCCTCAAACCTAAAGCATTAACTCTGTTTCTCTCTCTCCACAGATGCTGCCTGACCTGCTGACTGTTTCCAGCACTTTTTTTAAAATTACAAACAAACAATGTGTTAGGTTATGTAACCTACATTTGGTAGTTTATTCCTGTGGTTTCTAACTTTCATATCCCCGCAAACTTTATGCTCTGTTAGAACATGAAGATATTTTTCTTTAATTCTGCATCTGCAATATCACACTCCCATTATTCATTACTAAAAGTTGCCTCACCTATGTAGTCAGCTCATCCAGCCACAATATTCACCAACTGAACTAATGGGAGTCAGGGGGTGGAACACTAAGCTAAGGCAATTAGGATATTATTTTTTCATGTCTACAAGGTCCTGTGTTAGTATTAAGTTTCTATGTGCACTGATGGCAGTCTGTTTCACACATGTGCTAATGGCAAAATAACCCAGGAACTCACCACTGTAACTCAGTTATCCATTACTGTACATATACTAATAGTAGGAAGGGCTGAATGGCAGACTTGCACAATTTTAGGTGTGCCTTCCTAAAATGCTATGCCTGCAACCATTTCTTTTGATGACACTAGCACTTATAAAGTCTAGTTTGGGGCAGCACAGTGCAACAAAGTACGTGCTGTGCAGCAGAGCAGTAAGATGTAGGTCACGCTTTTGTGTCTCCAGCTGCAACTCAATCACAACTGTTTTGCGAGATGGAGACAATGAAGACAAATACTTTCCTACAAGTAAAATGGCAAAGGTCCTTTGAAAAGTATGTATGGGGAGGAAAACATCGAGATTACCCTTATACAGCGTTTGATTGACAACTAGGCAACCTATCTACAACAACAAATTTCATTTATATAGCGCATTTAGCATAATAAATGCCCCAAAGCACTAGGAACGGAGGAGGAAAGGGACAGAAGTGTGGAGTGAGGAGGTGGTTGATTGTTAAGGGAATTGTCACTATCCTGCAGAATGGTAGAGCAACAAGGAAGATTTAACTGGAGAGAGGGAGATGTGGTATGGTGTAATGGTCAAGGCAAATCAGGCTGTGGACAAAACAAGCCAGCTGTGCGTCATGTGCACATGGGTCTGCAGCCCACAGATGTGAAGATAAAAACTGTCCTGGGGAACAGTATGGGCCAGATACCATAAGTGACCTGGTGGGGGACAAGGATATCAAAGGCAGAACCAAGCAGGCTCGAGTAGATAACAGAGCACCAGTGTCATAGCGGGCCAAAGGACAAGGAATTGGGAGTTGGAGAGTGCATTAAAGGGAGCTGGGGCTTAAGGGTAGTTGGGTTGGAAATGAGCAGGGAGATATGAATGAATGGTGGTCACAGATAGCCTAGTCAATGCTTGAACAAGAAAAAGATGCTAAAGGAATAAGGCAAGAGGCTGCAATGGGACTTGGCAACCACTGAGTTGCACAAAAGGTCATGGTAGAATAATACACAGGTAGTGCAACTCTGGTGGTGAGGGAAAAGGAGTCACCATTCAGGAGTCAAGTTTCAGCAGGACTAGATTATCAAGAGCTGTATTCAGGATGAGGTCATGGATGTGGAGAACTTTGTTCACAAAAGGAGTGAACTTTCTGGAGGGCGACACGGAGCAGCCTGGCAGTTGAAGACTCACTGAGGGCAGGGCGGAAGGGGAAAGTGGGACAGGAAGGAGGTTAGCAAACCCAGCAAACAAATTGCATATGATTGCTAGGAAAAGGGGATGAGGTAGTTAGAATTGCTGCCTTGGGAGAGACAGCAATGGGTGTCATGCTGAACACTGCAGAGAATGCCTAAGATGGAGCAGAGGGTCAGCATGGGCACACCCAGGAGGGACTCAAGTAGCAACAGCAAGGTTTTGGAGGGGAGTAGTGTTGAGTGGAATGTGGAAGCGAGAGGGCATCCCTAAGACCAAGGTGTCCATCCACTTTCCCAGTTGACTCAGGTACTAAATGATCATGCTTGTCGGAGATCTAAATTGTTGCCTCAGGACTTGAAGATGTGAAAAGTTACCAGGTTCAGTAAAATGCACTGAAACAAGCAGTTTGCTGACTACCCACTTAAAAGCAGGTGCTCGTTTAAGCTTGTCCTGAATAATGCAATAGGTAGACATTTTTATTTAATTCTGACTCTCCAAAAATAGTCAAAAGATTTTCTCTTATTTCTCCCCTCCCTTGTTTGTCACAACACACACAAGGCTGAGTGTCCAAGTGATCTATTATGTTTTCATTTCTTCTTTTCCTCCTCCTCCTCCTCCTCCTCCCCCACCCCCCAACTTCCTCAATGTTATTTTGAAAATGCCAACTAGAAAACATGTGAAAAGTGGTCTGTTATTTTCTTTCTCTCTCCCTCTGCACAAAATAGGCCCAGTTGCTTTTCTTAATTACACAGTCTGTTGAACTAGGCCTAATTTTGTTCATAATCAAGATTGCTTCCGACATGGCAAACGGTCTGGCTGCACTGCACTTAGAAATTACTTTATCTTATATAAGTGTACCTAACATTGCTTTCATATTAAACCCAATAACAAAAGGGAGGCCTGTTGTGAGACCACAGGATTCCTGTTAGACAGGTTGATAGTACAGAATATGTCTGCACATTAGATAATATACACATGCATGTACCTCCCTCCTTTATATTTTGCTTTTGCAAACTATTGCAATAGAGCTGATGCCGCAATGAATCCATCCATCACACACCCCTCCCCATAACGTTGAGTTAGTTAGAGGGCAGAATGAGTCACATTTACACTGTGAATCAGAGATTGGACTTGGGCAAATATCTTTGAAGTTTGACGATATACAAAACGAAGTATAGCTTCAAAATTGTGCCACAGCTTTAAAAATGAGCTTTCTTTAAAAATAATTTATCACTACTGGTGGAGTATGAACAAAAATCACAATACATTTTGGTTCATCAATCTGAAATTCTATGCTAGAAAATGTAATCATATTTCTATTTCACAAAAAGTGTATGATGTGTAGTTTCATTTTAACCAGTTGATTCATTATACCTGGTAGTCATATATGCCAATTAGATTTTGTACCTTGTCCATCCATGGTCTCTGCTGAAGGGCTTCTAGAATTCTGCTCTTCAGAATACTGCCTACAAGCTGTGGCAGATAGATGTCTCTCAGACGCTTGCAACATGTCCTGTCCTGTTTGTTCACGCACAAGCATTATGTATTTAGCTGCTATGGTTTCAAGTTGGACCTGAGACAAACAAAAAAAGTTCAATGATGTTTTAATACATTTCCTTTGATTTCTGAGCAGGATTTGCTTTTATAAAGTAGTACAGGAAACTCTTTATTAACCGGCACCCAAATATCCGGAAATCTCTCTTAACCGGCATAATTCTCGAGTAGGTAACCGGGGTTTTCCTTCATCTCTCGTTTAAAATAAACTTTTTAAAAAACCGAGGCGTTTGCCTTGTATCGGAGCGTGTAGATTGGGAGGGGAATGTGCAGCCCGGGTAGGCAGCGGACACGACAGATGGTCAGCTGGCGGTCCCCGGGGAGACGGAGCTCCGAATGCAGGCGCATGTCAATGTGTACGGGGCTCTCGTACGTTGGGAGATATAACTCTCCGTTATCCGGACTGTTTGATTAACCGGCACCACGCCGGTCCCGTCTAATAAAGAGTTTCCTGTAATAACATTGCAGTTAAAAAGAAAAAAAAACAATCCATACAACTGATCTTCTCAATTCCCACAATTTGCTCAAAATACTATTTGAAACTTTTTTCAGCCACCATTTTCCCCTCTATTTGAAATTTCTAATATCCAAAATAAAGCTTTACACAATGTTTTTTTAAATGACATATTCCACAATAACATGATCAGATTTGTTTACCAATTTTTGTGTCTTTTAATGGCTGCTCTTCCCGGCTCCAGATTCAGGTATGTAGATTTTAAAAAACTTACCTTGCTTACAGCTTATAGACCTGGTATTCCCGAGTACAGCCGGTGCAGTCACTTACTGCCTCAAGAGCAAACCAATCTTGCTGTGGGGCCTCAAACAGGCATTAGGCCCCTTATTTGCCAATGTAAAGTGTCTAATGCCTGTTTCAAGCGAGGACACTGCATGCTGATTCTTTGGTCTTCACCAATGTGGCAGGTGGCGCACTACCGGCTCAATGAGCGTATGCTTCCTACCTGCCATATTGAAGGCACAGGAGGCCATTCAGCACCTGCAAAACAGGCACTGCATGGCCAAATTTCTAGGCTGTAGACATTTCCCCTCACCTGCTTGCTGAACCATTGACAAAAATCTTGTCCAATACTGGTTTTAATATAGGACACACCAAAATAAAGATCTTGAATTGAACTTGGTTTCAAATACATCCAATTAGTCTAATTTTCAAATGATCATCAAGTGTTCAGCAAAACTGAAGGCCTTCACAATCAGGTGCAGATAAGGAATTTATTTTTCCCACTTTGATACAACCAGATATATTCTTGGACCACTGTCGTGTAACTCACCCTGATAATATTAGATGGAAATCTATTCATAAATTACTGTTTTCTGCTTATTGCTGCAATACACAGTTCAGGATACACCACAATTTTCAACTACTCTTTTTGGACACTAAATTTGAAAAAACAATTGTAATTAATAAAATAATAGAAATCGACACTCTGTCCTGAATATGCTTCCATTTACAGGTCAACAGATAATGAATGATAATTCGGAACTGTCCACTGAGTTCTTCCGTTTACATGTACTGTTGGCTCATCAAAATATTTTAAGTGTTAAGCACCTCAATATGGTTTGCTCATAAGAGGAACTGAGTAACAATATCATTGCAACCTCACAAACCATACAAACAACAAATATCCTGGCTTAACATGGAAGCTGCTTTTTCCTAAAAAAAAAGCTGTTTTCATGTACTATTCATATTTTCAAAGTGTTCCTGAAGGGCAATACAGTGCATCGAGCCCCAATGTATTCCATGTAGTGATTATACAAGTTGGACCACCCAGTCTTCTGTGTTCCCAATCTCAAATCGCATTGGTGTTGGGAGGAACCAGGCAAAGGCCTGGCATTTCGCCACATGGGATGGGGCATTCCCACCTTCTCATTATTGTATGCCTCTTTACAACCAGCTAACAGCTATACTGGCAGTAATCACAGAATCATAGAATGATACAGCACAGAAGTAGGCCATTCGGCCCATCGTGCTGGTGCTGGTTCTTTAAAAGAGCTATCCAACTAGTCCCACGCCCCTGTTCTTTCCCCATAGCCCTGCAAATCTTTCCCCTTCAAGTATTTATCCAATTCCCTTTTTGAATGTTACTATTGAATCTGCTTCCACCGCCCTTTCAGGCAGTGCATTCCAGATCACAACAACTCGGTGTAAAAAAATGTTTCCTCATGTCACATCTGGTTCTTTTGCCAATCTCCTTAAATCTGTGTCCTCTGGTTACTGACCCTTCTGCCACTGGAAACACTTTCGCCTTATTTACTCTATCAAAATCATGAGGGGTTTGGAACACCTCTATCAAATCTCCCCTTAACCTATTCTGTTCTAAGGAGAACAAGCTCAGTTTCTCTAGTCTCTCCATGCAACTGAAGTCTTTCATCCCTGGTACCATTCTAGTAAATCTCTCTGCACCCTTTCTAGGGACTTTACATCCTTCCTGAAGTGTGGTGCCCAAAATTAATCGCAATACTCCAGCTGAGGCCTAACCAGTGTTTTATAAAGGTTTAGCATAACTTCCTTGCTTTTGTACTCTATGCCCCGAATTATAAAACCAATAATCCCGTATGTCTTTTTAACAGCCTTCTCAGCTTGCCCTGCCACCTTCAAAGACTAATGTACGTACATCCCCAGGTCTTCCTGTTCCTGCACCCACTTTAAAATTCTACCATATTGCCTCTCCTCATTCTTCCTACCAAACTGAATCACTTCGCACTTCTCTGCATTAAATTTCATCTGCCATGTGTCTGCCCATTTCATCAATGTGTCTATGTCCTCCTGAGAGAGTGCTGTGAGTTTGGGTAAGTGTGAGTTCGGGTGAGTGGGGTGTAGGGTGCTCTTTTCAAACTTTAACTCTGTGGGTTGTAGTTAATAAGGCCTTTCTGGTGCAGAGTGACTGTTGCTAAACCATTTAACTGGTGTAATTTAGAGGGATTGATTTAATTTAAATCCAATTAATTAGAGGGGATACTAGCATCTATAATCGGGCAGAGAGTGTCCATAACTAACAATAAAAAATTTAATTAATTACATAGAATGGAGCAGGTGATGTGTTACTGTTGCGAGATGTGGGAGCCAGTGGACCCCATTGAGGCTCACGGTGATTACATCTGTGACAAGTGTCTGCTGCTACAGGAACTCTAGCTCCATGTTGATGAGCTGGAGTCTGAGCTTCAGACACTGCGACACATCAGGGAGGGGGAGAAGTACCTGAACTCTGTTTCAGGAGGTGGTCACACCTATGAAGTTAATTAATTCAGATGTAGCCCATGGTCAGGGACAGGACGGTATGACTACGAGTGAGGCAGGTACAGGGATCCAGGAGGTAGTGTTGGAGGAGCTGCAGCCCTTGCTCTTGTCCAACAGGTTCGAGGTTCTTACTCCCTGTGGGGACAGGAGCAGGGACTGCAGGGAAGATGAGCAACCTGGCCACAGCACCATGGAACGGGGGGCCATTCAATTGGGGGAAGTAAATAGAAATGTTGTAGTGGTAGGGGATAGTATTATTAGGGGGATAGATAGAGTTCTCTGCAGCCGAGAGCGAGGGTCCCGTAGGCTGTGTTGCCTGCCCGGTGCCAGGGTTAAGGACATCTCCTCTGGGCTGGAAAGAAACTTGCAGTGGGAGGGGGTGGATCCAGTTGTCGTGGTCCATGTTGGTACAAACGACGTAGATAGGACAAGGAAGCAGGTTCTGTTAAAGGAGTATGAGCAGCTAGGGGTCAAATTAAGAAACAGAATCTCAAGGGTAATAATCTCTGGATTATTACCTGAGCCACGAGCGAATCTGGCTAGGACAAATAAAATTAGAGAGTTAAATGAGTGGCTCAAAGACTGGTGTGGGAGAAATGGGTTTTGCTTCCTGGGACACTGGCACCAGTACTGGGGCAGGAGGGAGCTGTTCCGTTGGGACGGGCTTCACTTGGCCAGTGCTGGGACTAGAGTCCTGGCGGATCATATAACTAGGGCTGTAGAGAGGGCTTTAAACTAACTAGTGGGGGGGGGAGGTTCCTAGAGAACAAATAATAAAAATGACAACAGAGAAGGTCATAGACTTAGGTAGCAGTGGGGAAATTAAGAACCAGAGTGTGTCAGGAAGGGGCAGAAGGTATGGAGTAAAAGGTAAAGTAATAAAAAGGGCAAAAGCAGGAACTAAGTGTCACAAAACATATTTGAAAGTTCTCTATCTGAATGCACGTAGCATTCGTGACAAAATAGACGAGTTAATGGCACAAATAACTATATATGGGTATGATCTTGTGGCCATTACAGAAACATGGCTGCAGGGTGACAATGCCTGGGAATTAAACATACCAGGTTATTTAACGATCAGGAAGGACAGGCAGGAAGGAAGGGGAGGTGGGGTGGCTATGTTAATAAAGGAAGGAATCACTGTAATACAGAGAAATGATATTGGGTCAAAAGATCAGGATAATGAAACAGTTTGGGTGGAGATAAGGAATAATAAGGGGAATAAAACACTAATGGGCGTAGTCTATAGGCCTCCGAATAGTTGCAACTCTGTTGGACGGAGTATCAATCAGGAAATAGTTGAGGCTTGTAATAAGGGAACATCTATAATTATGGGGGATTTTAACTATCATATTAATTGGACAAATCAAATTGGGCAGGGCTGCCTTGAGGATGAGTTCATTGAGTGTATTAGGGATGGGTTTCTTCAGCAGTGTGTAACTGAACCAACCAGGGGCCAAGCAACCTTAGATCTGGTCCTGTGTAACGAGACAGGATTATAAAAATGTCCTAGTAAAGGATCCCCTTGGAATGAGTGACCATAACATGGTTGAATTCCATATTAAATTAGAGGGTGAGAAGGTTGGATCTCAAACAAGCGTGCTAAGCTTGAATAAAGGAGACTATGAAGGTATGCAAGCGGAATTGAGTAGAGTGGATTGGGAAAATAGATTAAAGGGTAAGACGATACATGATCAGTGGTGTACATTTAAGGAGTTATTTTACAACTTCCAAAAAATATATATTCCACTGAGAAGAAAAGGGTGTAAAAGAAAAGACAGTCATCCGTGGCTAAGTAAAGAATTAAGGATAGTATTCAACTAAAAACAAGGGCTTATAAGGTAGCCAAATCTAGTGGGAGGATAGAGGATTGGGAAAACTTTAAAAGACAGCAAAAAATAACAAAAAGATTGATTAAAAAAGGGAAGATAGATTATGAAAGTAAATTAGCAAAAAATATAAAAACAGATAGTAAGAGTTTTTATAGTTATATAAAAAGAAAAAAGGGTGGCTAAAGTAAATGTTGGTCCCTTAGAGGATGAGACCGGGAAATTAATTGTGGGAAATATGGAGTTGGCAAATACACTGAATGAATATTTTGTATCAGTCTTTACAATAGAGGACACTAAGAATATCCCAACACTGGACAAACAGGGGGCTATAGGGGGGGAGGAGCTAAACACAATCAAAATCACTAAGGAAGTGGTACTCAGTAAAATAATGGGACTCAAGGCGGATAAATCACCTGGACCTGATGGCTTACATCCTAGGGTCTTGAGGGAAGTGGCGGTAGGGATTGTGGATGCATTGGTAATAATTTTCCAAAACTCCCTGGACTCAGCAAAGATCCCAGCAGACTGGAAAACTGCTAATGAAACACCCTTATTTAAAAAGGGCAGTAGACAGAAGGATGGAAACTATAGACCGGTTAGCCTAACATCTGTGGTAGGTAACATTTTGGAGTCCATTATTAAGGAGACAGTAACAGGACATTTGGATAATCATAATTTAATAGGACAAAGTCAGCATGGTTTTATGAAGGGGAAGTCATGTTTGACAAATTTGCTTGAGTTCTTTGAAGAAGTAACATACAGGGTGGATAAAGGGGAACCAGTGGATGTGGTGTATTTAGACTTCCAAAAGGCATTTGACAAGGTGCCACACAAAAGATTATTGCTTAAGGTAAAAAATCACGGGATTGGGGGTAATATTCTGGCATGGATAGAGGATTGGCTATCTCACAGAAGGCAGAGAGTTGGGATAAATGGCTCATTCTCAGACTGGCAATCAGTAACTAGTGGTGTTCCGCAGGGGTCAGTGCTGGGTCCCCAACTCTTTACAATCTATATTAACAATTTGGAGGAGGGGACCGAGTGTAACATATCAAAGTTTGCAGATGATACTAAGATGGGAGGGAAAGTAGTGAGTGAGGAGGACATAAAAAATCTGCAAGGGGACATAGACAGGCTAAGTAAGTGGGCAGAGATTTGGCAGATGGAATACAATACTGGAAAGTGTGAGGTTATGCACTTTGGCAGGAAAAATAGTCGAGCAAGTTATTATCTAAATGGCAAGAAACTGGAAAGTACTGAAGTACAAAGGGATCTGGGGGTCCTGGTGCACGAAACTCAAAAGGTTAGTGTGCAGGTGCAGCAAGTGATTAAGAAGGCCAATGGAATGTTGGTTTTCATTGCTAGGGGGATAGAATATAAAAATAGGGAGGTATTGCTTCAGTTGTACAAGGTATTGGTGAGACCGCACCTGGAATACTGCATACAGTTTTGGTGTCCATACTTAAGAAAAGACATACTTGCTCTCGAGTCAGTACAAAGAAGGTTCACTCGGTTAATCCTGGGGATGAGGGGATGGACATATGAGGAGAGGTTGAGTAGATTGGGACTCTACTCATTGGAGTTCAGAAGAATGAGAGGCGATCTTATTGAAACATATAAGATTGTGAAGGGGTTGGATCGGGTGGATGCGGGGAGGATGTTCCCGATGATGGGTGAAACTAGAACTAGGGGGCATAGTCTTAGAATAAGGGGCTGCTCTTTCAAAACTGAGATGAGAAGGAACTACTTCACTCAGAAGGTGGTAGGTCCATGGAATATGCTGCCCCAAAAAGCTGTAGAAGCTACATCATTACATAAATTTAAAACAGAAATAGACAGTTTCCTAGAAGTAAAGGGAATTCAGGGTTACGGGGAGCGGGCAGGAATTTGGACATGAGTCTAGGTTCGGATCGGTCATGGCCCTGTGGGTAGCGTAGCGGGCCCAGGGGCCGTGTAGCCTGATCCTGCTCCTATTTCGTGTGTCCAATTCTGTTAGATTCAGGAGATGGTTCTGTGATAGTAGATTGGCGGTTAGGATCAGATCAGCCATGATCTTATTGAATGGCGGAGCAGGCTCGAGGGGCCAATTGGCCTACTCCTGCTCCTATTTCTTACGTTCTTATGTAAGTCTGTTACTATCCTCCTCACCATTTATTACATTTCCAAGTTTTGAGTCATCTGCAAACATTGAAATTATGCCCTGTATACCCAAGTCCAGGTCATTAATATATATCAAAAAGAGCAGTGGTCTAAACACTGACCCTTGGGGGACACCACTGCGCACTTCTCTCCAGTCTGAAAAACAACCGTTTACCACTACTCTCGGCTTTCTGTCCCTTAACCAATTTTTGTATCCACGCAACTACTTTCCCTTTAATCCCATGGGCTTCAATTTTGCTAACAAGTCTATTATGTAGTACTTTATCAAACGCCTTTTGAAAGTTCACATACACATCAACTACACTACTCTCATCATCCCTCTTCGTTACTTCATCAAAGAACTCAATCAAGTTAGTTGCCTTTAACAAATACGTGCTGGCTTGCATTTATTAACCCATACTTTTCCATGTGCCAATTAATTTTGTCCTGGATTATTGTCTCAAAGTTTCCTCACCAACAACATTAGGCTGACTAGCCTGTAATTGACAGGTTTATTCTGCTCCTCTTTTTTGAACAAGAATGCAACATTTGCAATCCTCCAGTCCTCTGGCACCACCCCCATATCCAGAAGGACTGGAGCATTGTGGTCAGAGCCTCTGCAATTTCCACCCCGATTTCACTCAACAACCTAGGATGCATCCCATCTGGACTGGGTGATTTTTCTACTTTGAGCCCTGCCAACCTTTAGTATCCCCCTATCTATTTTTATCCTTTCCAATTTCTCTACTATCTGCACCTTTACTGTGACATTGGCACCATCCACTTCTTTAGTGAAGCAGATGCAAAGTACTCATTTAGTAACTCTGCCATGCCCTTTGCCTCCACAAGAATATCTCCTTTTTGGTCCCTAATCGGCCCTACCCTTTTATTCCACTAGTTAACCACCCAGTGAGGACGTTGATTCCAGCTCTGTTGAGGTGCAACCCGTCCATCTTGTACAGATCCCTCCTGCCCTAGAACTGGTCCCAATGCCACAGGAATTTGAAGCCATCCACCAGCACCATTTTTCCAGCCGCACGTTAACCTGCCTTATTTTACTGCTGCTATACTCACTAGCACGTAGCACTGGGCTACCCTCGAGGTCCATCTCTTTAACCTCCTCCCTAGCTCCTGAAACACTGTCTGTAGGATCTCAACCCTTTTCCTATCTATGTCATTGGTTCCAACATTGACCATGACTTCTGGCTGTTGCCCTTCCTCTGCAAAATGTTCTGCAGAGAGTGGTGAACCTGTGGAATTCACTACCACGGAAGGCAGTAGAGGCCAATTCATTAAATATAGTCAAGAAGGAGTTGGATATATTTCTTACGGCTAAAGGGATCAAGGGATATGGGGAGAAAGCAGGGACAGGGTACTGAATTTGGATGATCAGCCATGATCGCATTGAATGGCAGAGCAGGCTCGAGGGGCCGAATGGCCTACTCCTGCTCCTATCTTCTGTTTCTATCTTTCTACACCAAATGATGTCCTTTACCCTGACACCAGGGAGGCATCACACCATGCAGGATTCATGCTGGAGGTTGCAGAAATGCCTGTCCATCTCACTGACTTTCGAACCTACTATGACCACTGCATTTCTACACTTCACTGTGCACCACCCACCCCTTCCGTGCAGTCATTTGCCACACAGTGCTGTGGATGTGCTCTAGACTGCACTCCCCAGAGGTGTCAACACCCATTCATCACTGAAAACCGGTTTGAGAGTGCCACACTCCCAGATGATTCCTGCACTGCCTGCCTCTTCCTACCCTGCCAGATGTCCACCCAATTACTATCCTCCTGAAGTCTCTGTAGCTGTGGGGTGACCACCTCCTGGAATGTGCGATCCAGGAAATTCTCAGCCTCCCGATATCCATGATGCAGACTGCCCACCCTATCTTCTCAAGCCACAAGAACTACATGGCCCTGGAAAAAGAGGGAGAGAGAGAGAGAGAGAGAATAGGAACAAGTATGGCCTAATTGAAGCAACAGACCTTGAAAATAAAAGTTCTCAATTAAATCCCAGTGTTCAAGCATCGCGCCATTTATTAGCTGCGGTATACATACCTTGGAAGCTCAGTAATAGGAGACAACATAGAGACCCCCTGGATTTAATTCAGTGGAAAAATAATAGCTCAATCTTCAAATTGATTTGCCCTTTGGGCTTTTTTGCAACACGCAACAGAGCACCAACATGAAATTCCAGAGTATTAGCTATGTGGTCGTGTCCTGTACTTGCAATTTTAATCGAGCTACTGACATCAGACGCATTTTTGTACATATGCGAACGAGGGAAGAGGACAGAACTTCCACACAAAGAACAGGTAAAAATTGAAGGGCCAGTTGTTGCTTGGCTGCTCTTGTGCATCTCTTAGCAACTGGTTCAGAATGGCATTGTGAAAGCCTACGAGCAGACCCCTGCACTCACCTGAAGTTCGCACATGGTCCTAGGAAACCTCAATTTGGGAAGAGGGTAGGAGGGAGAGAGAGAATTGGGGAGGGGAAAAAAAGGAAGGGGCACAAATATTCAGAAAAACCCTCTCTGTCTTTATCTCTTCGTTACTTCCCTGTCCATCACAATCGGTTGCCTTGAATGAGACCGCACCTGGAATACTGCATACAGTTTTGGTGTCCATACTTAAGAAAAGACATACTTGCTCTCGAGGCAGTACAAAGAAGGTTCACTCGGTTAATTCCGGGGATGACGGGGTGGACATACGAGGAGAGGTTGAGTAGATTGGGACTCTACTCATTGGAGTTCAGAAGAATGAGAGGCGATCTTATTGAAACATATAAGATTGTGAAGGGGCTTGATCGGGTGGATGCGGTAAGGATGTTCCCAAGGATGGGTGAAACTAGAACTAGGGGACATAATCTTAGAATAAGGGGCTGCTCTTTCAAAACTGAGATGAGGAGAAACTTCTTCACTCAGAGGGTAGTGGGTCTGTGGAATTTGCTGCCCCAGGAAGCTACTTCATTAAATAAATTTAAAACAGAAATAGACAGTTTCCTAGAGGTAAAGGGAATTAGGGGTTACGGGGAGCGGGCTGGAAATTGGACATGAGGCTGATTTCGGATTGGTCAAGGCCCTGTGGGTGGCGGAGCGGGCCCAGGGGCTGAGTGGCCTGGTCCTGCTCCTACTTCTTGTGTTCTTTAGAGTTGAGGTTGGATCAGATCAGCCATGATCTCATTGAATGGCGGAGCAGGCTCGAGGGGCCGATTGGCCTACTCCTGCTCCTATTTCTTATGTTTCTTATGTTACTAAGGGCTGTGTGATCCCAGTATACCTGCTTTAGGAAACTGCTCTACTCTTTGCTGAGAGGACATTAAAGTTTCACAAAACATGGGTTGGTGGGATAGCCCCACTTCGAGGTGCACTTAGAGTTAGTTGCATTGTGAAAGGAAGAGCATGGATGCCAAGATCTTCTCCTAGGCAGCAGACTGCAATAAACAGAGGTGCAAAATATGTTTAGGGACAAGGCAGTAAGTTCAAGAAGGTAATCAGAGGCAATTTAAAATGCATCAGAAGGTTAAAACAGTTCCGTAGTGATGTGTAACTTTTTTTTTAAGTTGCAGCATTTTTGTGTAATAATGGAAGCAGCAGTTTGCAATGCGTCACATATTAAACATGTCATCGTGCCATCAGCAGCCTAAAGCGATGACTCATGTGAGTCTGTGCGACATTTTAAATATCAGCCCAGCAGATTTTCATGCTTTTCCTATTAAATGCAGCATGAAGCAATTCCTCTGATAGTAACTAATCAGAGTACCAGTGTGAAACTCAGAGCTGCTTAGTACAGAAACAATTACATTTAATTGTCAAGGCAGCTGGGTAGGTGCCACACATAAAACAAGAAGTTTGAACTGGGGTGGAGGAAACCTCGCCTCTTCGGTCAGCCCAACAGCAATACACCACAGAAAATCCACAGCCCAGATTGGGGTTATCTGATTAGCCAGTGACCAACCTAGCATGGGGCAGACACGATGCACGCTTGCACTGTAATGACATATAGCAAGTTACCAACCTCAGCCATGTTATTGTGGGAAATTACAGGCAGAAACCAGGTATTCCCCACAGCAAGTGTGAAGGAGATAAAGTGGGGCAAGGGACCCAACCACTCATGCATCCCCTGTTGATACAGCAAATATAGGCCATTTCAGTCAGGGATATTGGGTTTCACAAGATGGCCATGAAGAAATAAGTAATGGCCTGGATTTTCCGGGGCCCATGATGGCGCACACACAGCGTATGCGGTCGTAAGGGCCCCGCAAGTTCCGGGATTCCGCATGCGATGCACATATGCGAAAACCTGGAACTTGCGATCTGTCAAGTTTCAGCTTGACCAATCGTACGAATCCGCAGGAAATGGACATTCGCTGGCGCAGATTTGGGCTATTTGCCCAACTAATGCCCAGTGAATGCCCATGAAACCCTTACGCCTGGTAAAAGCAGACGCAAGGCCTTCTTTTACCAGCATAAGGGTTTAAATAAATATTAAAATACATTTTTTAAAAAAATGATTTAACCATACAAAATCTTTAAAATTAGTTTAGGTTATTTTTAGCCCCTTGAAATACGTTTACATTTATTTTTCAAAAAATTAATTTGTGTTTTAAATGTTGAATTAAATTGTATTTTAAATTAATTTTGACCATGCGATGATTTATTTTTATTTCAGTGCTGTGACAGTGTGTTTTTTAGGGGATTCCTATTCATGCTTATGGGGATTCTGTACGTAAATGGAATCCCCATAAGCATAATGGGGATTCCCCCTTTGTCATTGGTTGGGGCTTGCCCACGTGATCCCAGGGACACTTGCGAACCACCTGCGCCCCTGGGATACGTTGGCCTTTACGCAGGCCTACGCCCGCAGGCCCAGGACCGCAAGAGTCCGAAGGTTTGGAGGCACCAGGTAGGTGTGTACTTATCTTGCGGTTCAGAGGCATTCGCCCGCGGGAAGCCTCCGACCCCAATATTTATAAAATTGGGCATGTGGGGGGGGGGGGGGGGGGGGGGGAGAAGAGAGAAAGAGGTCAAAAATATATTGTAATACAATTACGAGGGATGAGCAATCTTTTCAGGATTAACTTAACAGGCAAGCTTTTAAAAAAATCTTTTTACTTTCTTTAAAACAGGAGCAACACATTTTGGTGAAATAGTTGGTGGTATCATTAGAGAAATAGAAATACCATGGAAACATACCAAAGTAGCTGCATTTAGCAGAAACAATTTGCAGTTTTGATTTTTTAAATTAAAAAATGACTTTTCCTAGTCAAGTCTGAGCAGCTCACCCATCTTAAATGGTTAGGTCCAAACAAAATACATCCATAGAATGCAACTATCTAAACACTACACAATGCAAAATGTGGAAGCAGTTAAAGCTTCCCTGGAGGGCATGGCTTGCCAATCTCATCCACATTTGGAGGAGGAAACCTGGGCAGGGTTTTCTGTGATATTCATGCATGGGGGTAATGTTCTCATTGATGTAGCCAAGTAACAGCAAAGTTTGTCCCTGGGAATGATCACAAAAGGTCCTCAGCAGGGCCACTGATTTATGGTAGCTGAAGGAAGTCCTTTTTTAAAAGCAAGAAGGACATGGGATTCTGGAATTTTACTAGAATACTGGGGATCAGATTCCAGGATTCCATTGTTTAAAAAAAAAATGTGGTTATGGAAACAAAATGTTTGAATGCGTACAGAGTGTACTCTGTTGGAAGGTGCTGCGAATCTAGTGTCTGCATAATTCAGATTTACGTCAGTGTTTCGCAACACTAGTTTTGTTTGATAGCATTCAATATAGCACCAAACCCCTCTGATTGGGTTTGGCTGCCTTTCAATAATATAGGTGGAGTAGCACTGAAGGAGTTTTAATATACTTTAACACTATCACTTACTCAGCCCAGATTGTGGGAGAGTGCGTCAACTTCCCACATTTACACTGCTAAATCCAGCTCTCTTATCTCAGCAATGAATTGAAGCGGGTTTATGATGCCGGAATAAGAGCCAGCTTCAGCATTGAACACAAGGAGCCGATCATTTACCAGAATCCGAACTAAACAAGCGCCAGTATAAAGCGGAACAGCAGAAGCCAGTATCCCGGAATGCAATGTTTACTGTCTATTTCTCAATAAATATGCAACCCATTGAATTCGTAAGCTCATGTGGATTAGTCCTGCTCTTGGATGCACCTCACTCTTGCGGCCCGGTAATTGCAATAACAGCATTATAGTGAATATAAATGCTTGTCAAATTGAGCCCAGTGTAGCAGCACCCCCATTCTGGCCTAGTGTGCATCCCCACCTTGCAGCTAGGCTTTATATTGGGACTAGATTTGGAAGCAGTATAGCATGAACTGCCTTTGATTTATTGCCGCATCAATCGCTCACTTTCTCAATGTAATGAACCCACTTCTGTGTGTGTGCAATCAGATCTAAACTTTCGTTCCTTTGTGCTGGGATGGAAGAAACCAATGAAGTCGGATCAAGAATTGATATTGATCTCTGGGACATATTCACCCCATTTAACAGAACTCTGCATAACGCACAGTTAGAGGGCATACCCCACTCACATTGTCGAAATACTGGTGTGAAGCCACAGTTCACGTTATCACGTAAACATGAGGACAATACAACTGGACAGCAGCTTAGAAGAATAAATGGACAACACCACACACTCAATCAGGCACCAAGAACAGAAACTGGGCCTGGATTAGGCATCAGATTTGGTATAAGCACATCAAAAAAGACAGAATATACATTTATCTCAAGATTTAGTTAGTTTGAGGTCAATGAATCAAAATTCAGTCAGAACTCCAACAGTTTTGAAAACGCATTTATTCCCCACAGAAACCGTTTTCCTTTTGTATTTTATCAGACCCACATGGGACGACATATCTGCAGTTGATTAGCAAGGTTATCTGATGAACTGCATTCTCCACATTTTCCATTTAAAATTTTCACAAAATAGAACATGTCTGAAAATCTTTAACATGGCAAGTGTGAATCAGGGGGTAGGGAGTATTTTTTTTGGCAAGTTCTTTTCCCCCTCCCATTCAGGAGGCTGACTAATTAATTCTTGACTTTACTGCTCAAATTCTACAACTGGCACTATGTGGAAATAAAACTCATATCCACGGGGAGACATTGAAAATTTGCTGTCACATACGTGTGGGTTTACTACAGCTAGTCATTAACAGGTCTTGAGCACTACTGCTCAAATCATTTCAGAGCATCAGGATATATGTTCCAGTCACCACTCAGCTAGTGTCACTAACTTGTTCTCGGTCTGATTTCTCTACCTCCATTTTTCCTCACACTCCTTATTCTTACTCCATATTACGGTATCTCGGTTTTCCTTTCTTCTGCAAAGCACCTCAACATGGATTGAGGGCTCTGGCTGTAAAAGAAAGCCTCAATATCTCCACTGTTGAACAATGGTAATATTATACTGAACCATATAGCTGGCTTTGCCTCAAAAGGAAGTGTTTCGATGAACCAACCAACATTCAACGTATTTTGAGAGTGAAAGATACACTCTTGGCCAAAGTGGGGCTGGAGAGTGAACAAAGTAGAAATGTTTCCATCTTTGCCAGATGATTCACTACTGGAGAAAAAAAATATTTTTTGATATATCTGTAGCCTGCGCACTTGGAAGGGAACCAGGTTAGCCCTGTGGAATGATATCCTGTTCACACCGTGCATAAAGTTGGAATTTCAAATTCATAAGAGCCAAGGATCTGCTTAGGGATGCTAACTTTTTGCCACGAACATGACATTGAAGTATTGGAAGAGAGCCCAATTTAGAATGCAACTCATTGTTAAATGATAACAGAGGCATTCTTTAAAAGAGAAATTAAACCTCCTGCATGGTATACATTCAACATCATGAAGCTAGGCAACGTAACTGCCTGCACTGCTCACGGGTTATATGGCCCATGCTAGTTAATGGTTCATTCTTTGTAGATTCCCAACCGTTACGGTCTGTGGCTTTCAGCAGCACCAAAAAGTAAGATGCCCAGCACTGCGGCCGCAGCTTGTACCATGGGAACAGTTCCGCTTGCTTATTGCTCAGTCCCTTGATGGGATATAGAGTGTTTGCAGAAAGACATGCTGTCATGATGACGTAAACAAGTGGCGTAGACTTTCAAATAAAAAAAGACAAACAACTGAAACCAAAACTTGTGGTTTACACCATTAAGGTCACCCTCACCCACTGCCCTGCAGAGGCAGTGCAGTGGTGTCAAACTATATCAGGGCATAACAAGCAAATCAAACCAGAAGGCTTTGTAATCACTTTCATGCTCCAAATGACGGTGTGCATGACATTTAGGAATACAAGAGAAAGCTCTTAGTCACCAGTGTTTCATATGGAAGGCAGTCTAGAAACTACAACATTAATCAATCTGTCCACTGAAACTTATTTTATTGTTTAAAAAAGGTCCTCAACGAATACAAGGATTTGCCAAATATTTATAAATTGTATGCAATTTTAAAACTTTCCAATTTTGTACCTGAATATTACGAACCATGGCATCATCACCTTTCATCTTGGCTAGAGACATTTGCTCTTTTAATGTCTCTTGTCTCTGTTGCAAAATCTGTAGCGATTCTTGAATATGAACAGAA
Source organism: Squalus acanthias (assembly GCA_030390025.1). NCBI lineage: Eukaryota > Metazoa > Chordata > Chondrichthyes > Squaliformes > Squalidae > Squalus > Squalus acanthias. Next base: position 9,983,851 of record CM059427.1, read on the forward strand.
CCATCCTGCAAAAATGCAACATCAGTTAAACACCTCACCATTATAAAGGCTTTTCATATCAACCAACTACAGTCATCAGTAAAGGCAATGGCCCAGATTTTGTGAAAGGAATAACTGTGAGGCTATCAGCGCTCACCGTTATTATGGAATAAATAGGACAGCAACATCCAGCGCCCACACATGCTCAGTTAAATGCGGAAATCGGAGAGTTGCTGTCTAATTTGCCTAGCTCCTCTACAAGCTTCACTACACGGTATCTTTCCGATTGATTTGGCAGTAAAATACACAAAGGGCATGACGTTGCAGTACTCACCATTAAACAGCCAGAAAAAAAGTTAGGACTGATGCATTCAGGTGTAAGTTGATTGTTAATGGCGTGATAAGTCTGAATTACTGCCAAACATCTCTATGGCCCAGAAAATTTAATTTACAAAGTAATTATCTGCATGAACATTTTTGTGTCCTTCTGCGCATGCGCGCGGTCGGCCTCACTCCTTTTTGCACATGTGCGCCCGATCTTGGGCGGGGGAGGGGAGTAGGTCAGGAAATTGGGTGGGCGGGGGTGAGGGGAAAGAGAAGATCAGGAACTTGGGTGGTTTGGGGGGGGGGGGGAAAGTAGGTCAGGAACTTGGGCGGGGAGTGGGGGGAAGTGGTCAGGAACTTGGGCAGTGGGGGCAGGAACTTGTTTCGGGGGTGGGAGAAGAAGGTCTTAACCCATGAGTGTGAGTCCTGACTGTTCCAAGTGAGCCCTGTTCTGTCTTGGGTAGGCAGTCAGAATGACTCGAATTACAAAGCAACTGATTACGTAGGCAGGGAGGATCTAATTACACATTCCAGAGAAACTGCTGGGTGTGTCTTGTCCTCCAAGGGGACCAATCAGCAAACAGGTCTCGTCACCATACAGTCGGGAAGGAGTGGCCCTGGGAGTCCTCAACATTGACTCTGGACCCCATGAAGTCTCATGGCTTCAGGTCAAGCATGGGCAAGGAAACCTCCTGCCGATTACCACCTACCGCCCTCCCTCAGCTGATGAATCAGTACTCCTCCATGTTGAACACCACTTGGAAGAAGCACTGAGAGTAGCAAGGGCACAGAATGTACTCTGGGTGGGGGACTTCAATGTCCATCACCAAGAGTGGCTCAGTAGCACCACTACTGACCGAGCTGGCCGAGTCCTGAAGGACATAGCTGCCAGTCTGGGCCTGCGACAGGTGGTGAGTGAACCAACACGAGGGAAAAACCTACTTGACCTCGTCCTCACCAATCTACCTGTCGCAGATGTATCTGTCCATGACAGTATTGGTAGCAGTGACCACCGCAGAGTCATTGTGGAGACGAAGTCCCGTCTTAACATTGAGAACACCCTCCATCATGTTGTATGGCACTACCACTGTGCTAAATGGGATAGATTCAGAACAGATCTAGCAGCTCAAAACTGGGCATCCATGAGGCACTGTGGGCCATCAGCAGCAGCAGCAGAATTGTATTTCACCACAATCTGTAACCTCATGGCCCGACATATCCCTCACTCTACCATTACCACCAAGCCGGGGGACCAACCCTGGTTCAACGAGTGCAGAAGAGCATGCCAGGAGCAGCACCAGGCGTACCTAAAAATGAGGTGCCAACCTGGGGAAGCTGCAACACAGGACTACATGCATGCTAAAAATCAGAAGCAGCATGCTATAGACAGAGCTAAGTGATCCCACAATCAACTGATCAGATCAAAGCTCTGCAGTCCTGCCACATCCAAACGTGAATGGTGGTGGACCATTAAACAACTAACGGGAGGAGGAAGCTCCAAGAATATCCCCATCCTCAATGATGGTGGAGCCCAGCACGTGAGTGCAAAAGACAAGGCTGAAGCGTTTGCAACAAACTTCAACCAGAAGTGCCGAGTGGATGATCCATATCGGCCTACTCCCGAGGTTCCCACCATCACAGAAGCCAGTCTTCAGCCAATTCGATTCACTCCATGTGATATCAAGAAACGGCTGAGCGCACTGGATACAGCAAAGGCTATGGGCCCTGACAATATCCCGGCTATCGTGCTGAAGACTTGTGCTCCAGAACTAGCCGCGCCTCTAGCCAAGCTGTTCCAGTATAGCTACAACACTGGCATCTATCCGACAATGTGGAAAACTGCCCAGGTATGTGCTGTCCACAAAAAGCAGGACAAATCCAATCCGGCCAATTACCGCCCCATCAGTCTACTCTCAATCATCAGCAAAGTGATGGAAGGTGTCATCGACAGTGCTATCAAGCGGCACTTACTCACCAATAACCTGCTTACTGATGTCCAGTTTGGGTTCCGCCAAGACCACTCAGCTCCCGACCTCATTACAGCCTTGGTTCAAACATGGACAAAGGAGCTGAATTCCAGAGGTGAGGTGAGAGTGACTGCCCTTGACATCAAGGCAGCATTTGACAGAGTGTGGCATCAAGGAGCCCTAGTAAAACTGAAGTCAATGGGAATCAGGGGGAAAATGCTCCACTGGCTGGAGTCATACCTAGCACAAAGGAAGATGGTTGTGGTGGTTGAAAGTCAATCATCACAGCCCCAGGACATTGCTGCAGGAGTTCCTCAGGGCAGTGTCCTAGGCCCAACCATCTTCAGCTGCTTCATCAAGACCTTCCCTCCAACATAAGGTCAGAAATGGGGATGTTCGCTGATGACTGCACAGTGTTCAGCACCATTCACAACTCCACAGATAATGAAGCAGTCCATGCCCGCATGCAACAAGACCTGGACGACGTTCAGGCTTGGGCTGATAAATGGCAGGTAACATTTGCGCCACAGAAGTGCCAGGCAATGACTATCTCGAACATGCGAGAGTCTAAGCACCTCCCCTTGACATTCAATGGCATTACCATCACCGAATCCCCCACCATCAACATCCTGGGGGTCACCATTGACCAGAAACTTAACTGGACCAGCCACATAAATACTGTGGCAACAAGAGCAGGTCAGAGGCTAGGTATTCTGTGGCGAGTGTCTTACTTCCTGACTCCCCAAAGCCTTTCCACCATCTACAAGGCACAAGTAAGGAGTGTGATGGAATACTCTCCACTTGCCTGGATGAGTGCAGCTCCAACAAAACTCAAGAAGCTCGACACCATCCAGGACAAAGCAGCCCGCTTGATTGGCACCTCATCCACCACCTTAAACATTCACTCCCTCCACCACCAGCGTACCATGGCTACAGTGTGTTCCATCTACAAGATGCACTACAGCAACTCGCCAAGGCTTCTTCGGCAGCACCTCCCAAACCCGCGACCTCTTCCACCTAGAATGACAAGGGCAGCAGGCGCATGGGAACACCACCACCTCCAAGTTCCCCTCCAATCACACACCATCCTGACTTAGAAGTATATCGCCGATCCTTCATTGTCGCTGGGTCAAAATCCTGGAACTCCCTACCTAACAGCAATGTGGGAGTACCATCACCACATGGACTGCAACGGTTCAAGAAGGTGGCTCACCACCACCTTCTCAAGGGCAATTAGGGATGGGCAATAAATGCTGGCATTGCCAGCGACGCCCAGATCCCATAAACAAATAAAAAAAGAGCTTTTGGTGTTGCGAATAAACACGTCCTTTAATTTAACAAATGTGGTGTCTCATTCCTTCAGAAATTAATTATTGTTGGAGATTAAATAAAAGAAATAAACTAAAATTGTGTTTTTACTTTTTCTTTGTCCCTCATCTCTCTCTCCTAATCCCACCTTTCTTTTCCTCTCTTTATTTCGCTTTCTGTACATGAATTTATATAGACTCTGCGTGTCTCAGTGAGGATTCTTCAATCTGACTGGTTGAAGAGACATGCTGTTGCTTGCCCTGCTCACACACTCCCCAGATCCCCTGTAGAGGGTGCTGCACTGAAAAGGATCTCTAGTAACCTAAAATTGCTGCTCAAAAGCCCGTGAAAAGTCTTTGGGCACCTGTAAGCTAATGAACAGCAAACACCATTCCTTCGCCGCTGGCTGCAAAATCTGGGCCAATATGTTATGCTTCTATTCTGTACTGCAACCGAGAATTGCATTAAAAACTCTTTAGGATACAGAGATTTTAAGAATTACTTCCACAAAGCACAGGGGACAAAGTCCACATGGGATTTTACAGATGCTGAAGAGGCTCCATAAGATACATTTTGGCTATAAATTTGTGGCATAGAAACATTTTGCAACAAAGTAGCACAAAAGCTAGATATTATTCCCATGCACTATAGGAGGTCACATTCATAAGTCCTCTCCCTTAATGCAGGTCAATTCCTGCTATGGACATCTCCAAAATAGATGCCTGGAGTACTTCACAATCATCTCTGAGAATGTTTCTGGAAAGGTCGCAAAGCACTGGGTACAATTTGCTTTGCACTGAGCCAATTTTGTGGCAGGTTACCAACAAAAATACTGCATACAGTTTTGGTGTCCTTACTCTGCCTCTCGAGGCAGTGCAAAGAAGGTTCACTCGGTTAATCCCGGGGATGAGGGGGTGGTCATATGAGGAGAGGTTGGGTAGATTGGGACTCTACTCATTGGAGTTCAGAAGAATGAGAGGCGATCTTATTGAAACATATAAGATTGTGAAGGGGTTGGATCGGGTGGATGCGGGGAGGATGTTCCCGATGACGGGTGAGACTAGAACTAGGGGACATAGTCTTAGAATAAGGGGCTGCTCTTTCAAAACTGAGATGAGGAGGAACTACTTCACTCAGAGGGTGGTAGGTCCATGGAATATGCTGCCACAAAAAGCTGTAGAAGCTACAACATTAATTAAATTTAAAACAGAAATAGACAGTTTCCTAGAAGTAAAGGGCATTAAGGGTTACGGGGAGCGGGCAGGAATTTGGACATGAGTCTAGGTTCGGATCGGTCATGGCCCTGTGGGTAGTGGAGCGGGCCCAGGGACCATGTAGCCTGATTCTGCTCCTATTTCGTGTGTGCAATTCTGTTAGATGCAGGAGATGGTTCTGTGATAGATAGTAGATTGGCGGTTAGGATCAGATCAGCCATGATCTTATTGAATGGCGGAGCAGGCTCGAGGGGCCGATTGGCCTACTCCTGCTCCTATTTCTTATGTTCTTATGTTCTTAAATGAAAGAACTCCCAACATGAATTAGGAAAATGCCAGTAAGCCCATCAAATTCACTCCTCCTGCAGTCCATATGCAATCTACTCTACTGTGGATCTCTGTACTATCCATTTAATCGCCCATGGGCAACTTCTGCATAGATAATCCCTGATCCTGGCTCTCTAATTATCTACTCAAGTTAAACAGTTTGCTTATATATCGCTCTCATATACAAGTAAACTGTACAACAGGGGTACAGAATTAGAGGAGAGCCAGGATCATAAGCCCCCGCCCCTCCCACCCACCCAAACCCAGGCCTTTTTTTTTTCCAAACAAAGTCTATGAGAGCCTCACTTCATAACATTGAGCACCAAGTCCTGGAAGCATCCTGCCATGCTTCTCTCAACCCACCTCAACACATCATTGCCCTTTCGATAAGGTACCCAAAATGCAAATATGACATCAACAACGATCTAAGCAAGGTTGAAATAACTTGTTTTGCCTTTATAGTGAAATTCCTTGGAGAGATCATAGTAATTAATTAACTTTGTTGACAACTGCTTCACATTGTCTGCAAACTAAGTGAATGAGCACCAGTAGTGCGACAATTTCTTTTCTTTCCCAATGGGGAATAAGAAGAGCATTTACAGACATTGAATACTTTTGCATGAACGTGTGTTTAGATTGCAAATACAAGGAGTGTGGCAAGGGTGAATGGCTGCAACCACTGCATGGTAAAACAGGCTGCACAAGAACAGCAAAGTAAAATGGGCCTGCTCTGCATATTCCAAATAGTTCCAATTCTAAACTGCATTAACAAATGTAAACATCGGCAGGGATTACCACAGTGTATCGAACAGAATAGGAATTTAAAGCTTGGCTGCTAACATTTACTATTAGCATGACACTGACATTCATAGTAGAAATGGAATTCTGCCCAGTGTGTGCATGGTTCTGGAAAGCATCCTTTTTAGCAGCCCAGCCATGAACTGCCAGAAGCATTACAAGTGAAACTTGCAGATTCAAACAAGAGTCAGTCCAGATACTTGAACCTGTGACCTTTATGTTATGAAGGAAACTTCCTAGCATTCCACGACTGGGGCTGCTGAATCCTGAGAATCTTCAGAGTTTGTGAAATTGGAAGGCTGCTACTGTGCTTTCTGATGTACAGTTACCACCATTGGTTTCTGATCACTTCCAAACCTACATTTCACTGCTTAGAATTCACAGATTATTCAAGTTTGGCATTCAGCCTACATTAGAAGAAAGTCCAGTTGAACTGTTAAATAGAAGACACTACAGAAACACAATCTAACTTTAAAGCATTTCTGCAGTCTGCTTAAGCCCTATCTCATCTCCCATACCCTCAAACCCTTAGATTCTGGCCTAGTGCGCTTCCTGCCACTCCTTTCCCCCCACTAATTAGTGGCATAGCCTTCAGCCACCTTGGCCCTACTCTCTGGCACTCCCTCTGTCTCTCTACTTCTCAAAACCTACATTTTTGAACAAGCATTCAGTCACCCCTCCCAATCTCTCCCTTCGTGGCTTGACATCCATTCCCTTATCTCCCTCCATCTATGAAGTGCATTAGGCCTTTTTTTTTAAACATTAAAAGCTCCATATAAATGAAGGTTGTTATCTGTAGCAGTCAAAAAGTAGTAACAAGTCATTCAAATCTTGAGGTGAAATTATACCTCCAATGCTCCAGGATGTTTTGATACATGCTGAAGAAGGGAAAGCTTTACTCTATTTTTTTGGCACAGCACATCATAGTGAACACCAATGAATTGATGCATGAGGATGTCCACATAGTTGTGGTATGATCACTAAACAGTTCAACATTTAGTTGCCAGAACAGAACACTTGTCAATGTGTGTAAACACTTGCATTCGATATCGACAACTGCCATTTAAAATACTGACACATCCTCATGGATTCTGTTCACTTAAATAACCACGTTACATCTGTAACTATTTAAAAAGTGTTTTTTTTAATACATTGTAGGCTGTGTCATTTTAACTGCATACGTAACCTTTGCCCCAGTTATTGTACTCTGTAGGATTTCTGATTTTATCAATTCGTACCGCACCCATGTTCTTTGTGTGAGCCCCAACAGTATGAATTAATGTGCACAGAAGTCCACATTCTACACATTTGCACTCAGAAAACACAATCACAGTTTATTTAATTGGTAAAGGGACCATGATTTCGAAGAATGGAATCTTCCACTCATTCAAAATGCACAAGAGCAAGTTCCACCCTATGCGTGGCCCATTTTGCACACTGGTAAAATATTTGTTGGCTTGGTTGTATTTCTTCTTTCCTTTACTAGCTCTGTGCTTCAGCACATTTGCTCCAAATTTACTTCTCAGAGACCAGTGTGCATATTATATGAAAGTTTTGAAACTTCCTGACACTATTTTAATGTGTCATCAAGTTACGGTCAGAATCTACACACATCATTCATACCTTCAAATACTCACTAATAGAAGGAACGGGAAACCTGCACATAAAACAATAAACCACACATTACCTCCGTTTTTATTCGTTTGGGAGACGATTCATCCTGTTCAGCACATCTAGACCTGCAGTTAAATACAGGACAGCCAGCTTTTAATAAATCGAACAATGTGAAATGTTAAATGTCAGGAAAAGATCAAATACAAATTTCTAGATTTAAAAAAAAAAGGCGGCTCTCACCTGGAGGTTTTATAAGTGTATTTGTAGGTTACTTCTCGGGAGACTTGTCGAGATAATGTAAATAGTTCATCTCTCCGAGTGAGCAATGCATTATCCTTTGTACAGAGTTGAGCGGCCGCTTCATTAACAGTTAGCTGTAAACAAACGTCAAATGATGAGTTGGAGGGCTACTTTGATGGCTCAGCTGGTTAACGAGCGAGAGTAGCTAAGCCATACTCAGCAGAAAGATTACATCCCCAATCTAGAATGAGTCAGCTGATCTCAGCTGGGGCTGTGGCAAAGGGGCTACTATAACATCAGTGGCTGCACGAAGTAACTCACTGAATGTCAAGTGCTTTGAGAGGTTTCTGAGAAACATGAGGCGTTATACAAATGCAAGTTCTTTATTACAATCTAAATTACCAAAGGAGGGAGGGGGCAGAAATCACCAAAAGGTCCTCTCTTGATTGCTGTCCATCGACCCCTGATGGAAAAGGCACCTTTGTGTTGGCTGGTTGAGGACAGAATAGGGCTCAGCTGCAATGTCCCTGATGGTTAAATCACCAGCCAACACAAAGGTGCCCTTTGCTTCTAGGCTCACACACATCCTCGAAGCAAAGGGCACCTTTGGATGAGATAATATAGTGTAGATGATGTACCCAGCAAGATTTCAATTCCATTCAAGATAAGGAGGGAGGTAAGAAAATTGCTGAAAAAAGAAATGGCAAGATAAAGTCTCAGTGTTGACAAAAAAAACTCATGCTTTCCATCACTGAATTAAAACAATCAAATAGCATAAAACTAAAATTACAGGAACAGACCCCCATAATGTAACTTCAGTTGTCCTTCCAAGGCTAGATGGCACAATGGTTAACAACACAGTCCTTTCCACAAGCATACACGATGTTAGCAGTGGTGCAGTAGAACGTACTCTTCCGAGGCTGGAATGGAGGTACGTTATTGGGCAACAAACATGTTAGTTGTGCCTCTACCTTTATTGGGATATTGTTCACATTAAAAGCAGCTCCTCAATTAAAATGTTGTTTTTTTTATGAGAAGAGGATTAAGACTATACAAGTTCTTCAAACTGTAATGCAGTCGGAAAAGATTGAATACCTTACTAAGCTCAAGTAAACGAATAGTAAATTTTACATAAAAACAGCTATTACACACTTTAATTTGATTTGAGAGTTAATAGAAAAATGAGTTATAATTTCACAAAGTCAATGGCCCGGATTTTGCTGCCAAAATAACAGCGAGTTTAATGGCGCTTGCCGCTATTAATGTGTAAATTGTTCAACTACTTGCGCAGAGAAAGAGATACCACGTGAATTGCGAATCGCCACAAGTTGCTGTACAAACTGCGTCGCTCCCATTAGCCTTGTAAAAATGGCAGCTCGCCCTCAACCTCCCAGTGAATTTCATGAAATTGCTGCATTTGCGCATTAATTGGCAATTGACAGGATGCCTATGCCTGCTACTCAACAGTGCAAGTACCTTTTTTTTTAAAAAAAAGAGATCTGGAATGCCAATCAACCTCTCCAGCCCAGAAAGGGAACAATTTAAACTGTGGAGTCTCATTCCTACAGGTGGTAAATTGTTAAGAGACTTTTATTTTAGTTTTTTAAACTTTTCCTTTGGTTCTCTTTTTTCCTCTCTCTCTATCTTCTTTCCCCCTCGCTTTCTGTTCCCGATTTCACTCGAATTCATCCTATTTCCTTCTCTGTTGTTCCTCTGTTTCTTTCTCAATCCTTAAATCTCATTGGTTAAGGAGATAGACTATTGGTCATGTTGTTCACCAAGGTTCCAGATGCCCTGTTGCCCTTGTCATGCCATTAGCAGTTTGCACTTCCATCAACTTACAGGGCAAAAATTTTGAGCTGAATGGCGAGGGAAAATGTCTAATAGGGCCAGGCCGTGAGATGCCCCGCTCCATCAAAATCTGGGCCAAGAACGAAAAATGACTTGCTTAGAAGCTGTGTCCAGAGAAGGCTAGGTTAATCCAGATAACTAAAATTCTTGAGCGTTTTTGACATTCCGCCATATAGATTCATTAGAACTACTGATAATTCTGCAAAAAGTGGAAAATATTCCTTGATCTGTTGTAATTTCCGCAGCTCTCGATATAAAATGTGATTGGATAACAAATTTAAACAAAACCAACACTTAACAGTTCTAGTAACAGCAACAATGCAATCCTGATCCAGAAAGCACTTTTGATTGCAAAATACTGATATCCAATACAGTAGGCAAATTAGTGAGACTCATGTGGTTTTGACCAAACTAAGACTTTCTCACACCTGAATAGTCCTTAGGGAGTACTAAACCTTTTTAGGATACAAGTGAGCAGGGAACACTCTAAAGTCAATTTACCTTTTACATCAAGATCAGATGACTTTTATTGTTCGTTCTTCAGCCCAACTTTTATTGTAAAGTAAGCACAGAACATCAATGACTAAACTACTTGCTTTGCACATTCTTGTAACAGATCTGAGTACCCAAGGCAGACAACACTCCCACCCACTATGAACATATGCATGAAGATGTCATTTCTAAACTAGGGCGGGAGCTGAAATCCTGCCCACTTTCCAATACAGAAGGTACATGCCTGGCCTGATGATTGTGGCGAAACACCAGCACGAAAGAAATCTTGGGCTCCACCTGTTCTACTGAAGGACTGCAGAATGTAAAAAGGTTGCAAAGGGAGCGATGTAAAAAAAGAGAAAAGTAGAGTACTAGACATTGAGAAATTCCTGTACCTCATGAAGTGTAAGATGCTTTCCATCCTTCCTTTTGGAATCGAACCGTCCATATATTGCACTATATTTTCGGATTTCTTCTTCTTTGTGGGGGTCACCATCATTCATGTCAAAGATGTGGCTGATCATTTTTGCTAACTTCTTATTGGTTTTTAAAAATTCTTTCACTTCATTTCCGTCTGTTTTTGGAATGCCTTGAACCAAACGCTCAACAGATTCTGTAATTGCGGCGACCGCGGCGGCGTCAAGATTTTCACCGTTTTCTTTCGGCGAGGACGGGGACGCAGGATCAGCGGGGGAAAGACTGTGCTCGCTCTCGGTAGTGGACTGTCCTTGCCAGAACCGCGGCTCATTGCATATCTGCAGCGGTGAATTCCCCGCCGCGCCAGACTTGTTCGGGGCCACTCCCTGTCCGCACATCGCAGCCAAGCATTTTGGAAACTTCACAGGAGGCTCTCGAAGATTACTGTTTCTTTCATGACTGTTCGCATTTGACCCAGGAAAAGCAGCTGAGCCCTCAGATACTTTGTACAGTGGGATGCTGCTGACTGGGAGAGAGTTCAGGGGTTGATTGAAGACAGAGGGATTTGTCACCCAGTCTCTCAAAGCTTTTTGCAACCTCCTGACATGCAGAGGCTTGCTAGCCATGCCAACCAGGGCCATGATCTCCAAGAATTCCTCCTCCCCTGCTTCACAGAGCTGCTGCACATCGTCACCCCCTTGCTGAATGAAAGCATCATAATAAGACAAGAGATTGGCTCGCTGTAGAATGCGATAGAGTTGCAATTCACCAAGGGTCCTTGGTAAAGAAGATGCCATGACCAAATGTAGCACCTGTGTTTAAAAAAAAAAACCAGTAAATTAATTGAAGTAAAAACCATTTGCAGAGTAAATGTCAGACTTTGGCTGTTTACACAGTGAATTCTGAGTACGTTCATACCACACTCCACCTCTGCTGTCTGTAGGTGGCACGATACAGGCTCCTCTTGTTTGGAGCACAGACAGTCGCCAACGTTTACAGCCTGATAACTTGCCCACAGTATTATGCTATACAAAGCATGAGATAGGTAGTCCCATGATACATCCATAAGTGTTAACTAAATTTATATTTTGTATTTAAGTTAATATTGTTCTTCATTTAAAGCTATACCAGTGACATACCCATTTTATTGAGCTGCAAAATGGAATTATTCCACGTCAAAAATATTTCTAATATATTGCAACAATGAAAAGAAATGGTAAAATTCTCTTCAAATGCAAATGAGGAGTGCTCACTGATTAAAAACAATTAACTTTACCATGTTTTTGTCTTAGTTGTTCTGAATATTTTTATTAAAACTGCGTTGATGGCATCATTGGCTGAGGTATTCAGCCGGGCACTGCGAGGAAACTGCATTTATCGCAGCAGTCATCACATCAGAGTGCTTGTCATTTCAACTGCGTGTGTTAATTCAATACCCTGTCATTGCAAACTAAGCAACTCCCAGTGTTCCAATCGCTGGAAACCCTCTGTTGTACAGGAAAATGGCTTTATGCAGGTGTGGCAGCAAAAGAAAATAAAAAAAAGATGCTGGTAACTCCAGGATGTGAGTGAGTGAGTGTCTCAATAGGTTGTAGCAATTCTAAAGCTGTGATACTGCAGGGAGTGTTAAACAGAGCAAACACGATATGAGCTCTGCCAAGGGGATGCATGTAGCTATCACCAAATTAACATTTTTAAACCCATGGGGCCTTATAAGAGTGACATGTTATTGAGGTATTAAAGTCTCAGTCAAAAGCACCTATTGCATTTCTTTGCTACTTATTAAATCAGAATTTAATCTTTGATACTTTTCATTATTTTTTCCTGGTTTTTTTTTTTACAACTCCCCCTACCATGTTACATAGGAACGTGAATAGGCCATTCAGCCCCTCGAGCCTGGTCCGGTTATCACCATTCACTATTTAAACACCAGTCAGCAGTGGAAATGGGTAGAAACACATAAAAGTTTATCTATAATTATGATAACTGTGGGAAGAGATACAATTGGAGTGTTACCTGCAGAACTACAGACAAAGATAATATACCATCTGCATTGCACCTCTTTATATAAAGTTCCTTCTCCAAGGTAAGAAACAGCTGGGCTCAGAACCCTGGTCTGCAATTGTTTCTTCCCCATCATCCCGGTCTTCCTCTACCAGGTTTGCAAACCTCTTACCATCCTACACTCTGATCTCACCAAAAGCTAAAACAATCAGTCGAGTTCAGTGGACATGTTCATCTCAGTAACTATATAAAGCCACATCAGAAATATGCATTAGACATGCAGTGTATGATTTAACCAGGCTACTAGAGTTTCATGTGAATGTCATGTTCAATAAAATATAGCTGGTGAAGTGAAACACCAGAGCATTTTGTGAATATATACATATTTTAGTTGGAACTGGGGCTAAAGCCAAAATAAAAGGATTCCATCAATTACTTAAGGGGGGAGTGCCATTAAATAACTGATCTGTAAAGTGGAAAAGGGTGGGAAACAACCTAAAGTTTTTTTTCAAAGTATCATGTAACATACCGTTAACAACAGGAGTGCAGTGTAAGGCTGTATGGGGGAAAAATTCGGTTGCTTTGCGCCTCTAAGAGGGCGCAAAGCAACTAGCGCCCGGGCGTGGCGCCGCCAACACCTCTGGCAAAATTCAAAGGGAGGTTAGCGACGGCGGTAACCGTTAGTGCCCCGCGGTGCTGCGCCGCCGGCAATAACGTCATCACCGTGCGCAGCGTCCCGCTCGCGATCTTCGGTAGCGCCCCCTGACTTACTGCCGGACGCTATGTCCAACGGGATCAGGGGGGGCCTACCTGCGGCCGGGGCAGCGCTATTTAAAGGCAAAGTGCCGGGTGGTAATTTTTTTGTTGCTGGTTGCCTGCCAGCATCTGCCTCCGCTCCCGTCCCCGGCCTCCTGACCCACCCCCCCACGGAGTGCCGGCTGCGCTCCATGAGCCCGGCACATCTCGAGTGCCGGGCTCTTTTGCCGGCACGCCGATCCCCGGTGGCCCAGCTGGGCCCCGGGTCGCGCTGCGCAAGACCCCTCCCCTTTAAGGGGAGGAAGGCCTGCAATACCGCGGCACATAGCGCTACGGGAAGCGCCCTGCCTCCCTCTTGGGGCGCGCCCCAAGAGGGAGGCAGGGTGCTTCCAGTAGCACCCCGCTTCCCTCTTGGGGCATCCCACTCAATTTCGGCCGTGGGGGCGCTAATTTTTCCGGGGTGCTAAAAGTAGCGCCCTGATGAAATTAGCGCCCCAAAGGGGGCGCAACTCAATTTCTCCCCCTAAGACACTAATGGGGTGACGATGGTTCTGGTTGTTGGAGGTCAATCATCACAGCCCCAGGACAACGCTGCAGGAGTTCCTCAGGCCAGTGTCCTAGGCCCAACCATCTTCAGCTGCTTCATCAATGACCTTCCCTCCATCATAAGGTCAGAAATGGGGACGATTTCTGATGACTGCACAGTGTTCACTTCCATTCGCAACTCCTCAGATAATGAAGCATTCCATGCCCGCATGCAGCAAGACCTGGACGACATTCAGGCTTGGGTTGATAAGTGGCAAGTAACATTCACGCCACACAAGTGCCAGGCAATGACTATCTCCAACAAGAGAGAGTCTAACCACCTCCCCTTGACATTCAACGGCATTACCATCGCCGAATCCCCCACCATCAACATCCTGGGGGTCACCATTGACCAGAAACTTAACTGGACCAGCCACATAAATACTGTGGCTACAAGAGCAGGTCAGAGGCTGGGTATTCTGCAACAAGTGTCTCACCTCCTGACTCCTCAAAGCCTTTCCACCATCTACAAGGCACAAGTAAAGAGTGTGATGGAATACTCTCCACTTGCCTGGATGAGTGCAGCTCCAACAACACTCAAGAAGCTCGGCACCATTCAGGACAAAGCAGCCCGCTTGATTGGCACCCCATCCACCACCTTAAACATTCACTCCCTCCACCACCGGCGCACCGTGGCTACTGTGTGTACTAGCTACAAGATGCACTGCAGCAATTCGCCAAGGCTTTTTCGACAGCACCTCCCAAACTCGCGACCTCTACCACCTAGAAGGACGCGGGCAGCAGGCGCACGGGAACACCATCACCTGCAAGTTCCACTCCAAGTTACACACCATCCTGACTTGGAAGTATATCGCCGTTCCTGCATCATCACTGGGTCAAAATCCTGGCACTCCCTCCCTAACAGCACTGTGGGAGTTCCTTCACCACGCAGACTGCAGCGGTTCAAGGCGGCGGCTCACCACCACCTTCTCAAGGGCAATTAGGGATGGGCAATAAATGATGGCCTTGTCAGCGACGCCCACATCCCAGGAACTAATAAAAGAAAGCAATTCCCGTTGTCAATAATTATAGCAGAAAACGTCAGCAGACATACCGAATAGGATTTCCTATTTCATATGGGTGCTGGATTTTTTTTGATAAAAGGATCAACAGGAGGAATTTAACCACCCAAAGACTTCAGATATCAAACCAATCACAACTTAAAGTTATTCAAATCCATGAAAACTTTGCAATCTCAAATATGCTTCTGGCCACTTTATAATGTACAACATGAAACCATTTGTCTGAACATCTCTCTAACAGCACTGACTAGCCATCCAAACTGGTTGCAGCTTCCAGCTTGTCCTGCATGTATAATTATACCATATAGTAAATTAGCTTCCTTGCTAAATAATTAATAAAATACAACTGACCTCTGCCACTCCTATCCGCTACCGAACATCCGCCAGCACTTTACCTCAAACATTTTCATCCTCCTTTTGAAATCCTCCAATCGCCTTGCTCATCCCTACTGCTGCAATCTTCACACTCCGTTCTTCTGACTGGTGTCCCCTCCTCTCTGCCATTGGTGACAGAGCTTTAACCCACCATGCCCCTGCATTCTGTAATGCTCTATCCAGATCCCTCTCCCTTGCCACTTCTGTCCCCAGTTTTAAAAGCCTCTCTCTTTTGCCTATGCTTATGGTCACCTCCCCCAACTTCGGTTCCTCATCCTACTTGGGTCCAATGATCTCTCTGTAATGCATCTTGGCCACATGAAAAAATATTATAAAAAAGGGTGCATGTTGCTGTTGCTACCATTTACTTAGCCAAACGGGTCAGTTCCCCAGTTTTGATAAATGCTGTCCATTTTCTCCTATTCTTGCCATTTCTGAGCTGAACACTGGAGTTTGTATCCTTTCTCCCCACCGCCTCCCCCCAACCCCCAGTCAATTTTCAATGTTTTACTGTGCAGCTTCTTGCCACACTTTTTTATTAAGACGGGTACAAGAGCAGGGGTTTCTTTGTGAAAATATTTTATTCTCACACGACAAGCGAGAACAGGTTATAAAAATTCATAAAGAATATATGAAAACTACTAGTCAATCTCCTGTGGGATAACTGAACCAGAGGGTGTAGACATATTGGGCCAGATTTTGCTGCAGCAGGGCATCTAATGGTGTCTACCATTAGTTAGATTTGCCCTTGCAATCTTCATCTCAAAAACATTCTGCCCACTAAGTTGCTGAAAATGCGAGCGGATAACAGCGCAGTGAGGGAAACTGCATCTGGAGCCTGAGTGAACAGAACAACCAACAGGGTATCTCCTTAAACAAACAGATAAAAGGATTGGGAATTAAACCCAGGAAAGACTGAGAAGGAGGGTAAATTAAAGGGGCTGAATTCAATGTTAAATCAGGTACACAAAGAGCAACGAAGAGAGGGAAATAAAGATTCAATTAAGAGAGAGAGAGGAAAAAAAGACAGAAAGGAAAAGGAAAAAAAAATTATTTAAAATTTTACATTTTTAAAATCCTGGAAAACAATTCACAACCTGAAAGATTGAGACTCCACACTTACAATAGTTAACTTTTGGTGCCAGAAAGGTTCATTGGCAGCCATCAACACTAATCACGTTGTTAAAAGGCTACTTGCGCTCGTACTTACTAGCCCTAAATATCTGCGTCAGATTTAGTTTGTATCTACCGTGCAAATACAGCAACTTCACGACATTCAATGCCTGTCAATGGCGAGACAGACAGCGAAATGCCGTTTTTGCGAAGCGGCACAACTCGGACATCATCTTTTGGATATTGGCATTTAACCCCTCGCATCTGCCCCTCGCCTGAAGTTGCTGTACCATTTCCGCATAAATAACGGCGAGCGCCATTAGCCTCACCATTATTTTGACAGCAAAAATCGCCCGTTTTAAAGTCATATATTGTGTCCTTATTTTTATAATATTTTGATGTTATATTCTTTATAGGGTTGTCAATTAATTGCAGTTAATTTCTAGTGATTTATGCATTAATTATTTTGGCAATTAATGTTTTTAAATGCATTAATCGCAGAAGTTATGGAAATAATACTGGGTTTCAAAAGAGAAAATCTGACTTTCCAAAACTTTATTTTCAAACACCACCTAAACTTCCTCTTGGGTTTACAAATGTTGAATTATTTTGGTTTAGCCGACAATGAATCGTCTGGTGCACACCCTTGTTGTTAACTGCTTGGCAGCCACTTGGCCTTTGGTGGTGGGATGTGTAGGAACAGGCCATAAGAAAATAGGAGGCTGTCAGTCAGGGAGCAATCGAACTTGCCTTTTGATGTTGGGTAGCGAGGAGGGAGACTGGTGTCTTTCCGGGTTGGGTTGTCAGACAAAGATGCCAGGTTGGGTTGGGTGGGGTGGGTAGGGTAAAGAGGCTGGATGTTGTAAAGCAGGGCATGGAGCCATCCTTACAAAAAGGAAGAGCTAAAAATAGAAGTAGAAAATAGGGCTGTCAAGCAAATAAAAAATGTAATTGTGGTTAATGTGGACCAATATTCAACAGAAAGCACACAAAAGAAAAAAGGTAAAGGTAAACTAAAGCATTATGGAATGAAGCACTTGTGAATGGGAAATTTACCTTTAAAAATGTTTCGACAGTTCATTGGATAGAAAGACAGATACTTGTGTCCACTGTCAAACTGAGTTCCATTATCTTTCACAATAAACAATTCACTTTATGAATTTTTCTATATAATTCCATGTAATAATAGCAGCATCAGTAATAAAACAAACTTGAATCAGATGGATGCAGTAATTGCATCAATTAAATATGTGATTAAAACAAAGATTAATAGATTAAATTTTTTAATTGAAACATTAATCACAATTTTTTTTTTTATAATTGTTGGACAGCCCTAATTATTTATAGTTAAATATCAAAACATACAGCAATTTGGGAAGCAGGGTTAATTAGAGCATAGAAATTTCTCTGGTGTA
Organism: Squalus acanthias; assembly: GCA_030390025.1. Classification (NCBI taxonomy): domain Eukaryota; kingdom Metazoa; phylum Chordata; class Chondrichthyes; order Squaliformes; family Squalidae; genus Squalus; species Squalus acanthias. The sequence goes on from CM059427.1 coordinate 10,001,652, forward strand.
CAGGCCGAGGAGCTGGGAGACACAGAATTGAGGTGCTACAGCACCACTACTGGAGAGAGGGTGTATTTACAATGTGATAAGTTTACATAAGCAATTTCCATTATAAATGTAGACATAGGAATTTATAATGGGAAATGTTAGCACCAAAGTGTAAAAAAGAGTAACAAGGTATTGTAGATAGGAAGTGTATGCAGAAGCAAGATTTTTGATATCTAAAATTTTAGGTATTACACAACTCCACACCTTTACAAAACACATTTTCTTTTATTAGCATTAGATGTCTCTTGCACACTTTTATAATACTTAAGTGCGCATTTTAACACTGAACTTGGCATCTAGTGTCAGAAAGCAGGACCTACACCAACTTTGTGTTTTAATTCTTACAATAATAAAAAACTATGGAGAGAGGATAAATACTCATCTGGCCAGTTTGAGGCATTTATGTCAGTATTGAAACATGCACAGTACTCAATATTAAGCTGTAGGCCAAGGACATTGTGATATTGGACTGATCATTTTCCCTATTATCTGGTTCACAAGCTGGAAATTTGGTAGCACAGCAGCAAAAATGCATATTTACTTATTCTATTAATAACATTTTGCACTCTACTGTACATTTTTGCAACAGCCTCATCTTTGCTTTATTATTCATTTGTAAATCAATGCGAATGATTTCTGCATCTAGCTCACTTTCTTCAAACTGCACTGGTGCCAGGAGATGTACACTGGTGCCCACTGCTGCATGAACCTATTTCTCTATTAGTGCACTGAACAATGGCAGCTGCAATGGCTTACTGCTATGTCTGTATCAGACTCTGGATAAATGTGAAGGCCAGTAAGCCTAATCATTTAGTTGTTCTTTTCTCCACCCCCCCCCCCACCACCAATTTGCACTCCCTCCCTCTCCTGAAGACAGGACAGCCGAGTCCAAATCTGTCCTCACCTAATATCCACACTAATGGGTTGACAAAAGATGTCAACCCGCATTAAATTTAATTTTGACAGTTTGAAAAAAAAGGTCAAAAAATTGATTTGGGTGTTCAAAAAAAAGAGGCACCTAATATCCACACGAGCACACATTTCAGCAGGAATCATTGGATAGCGATGAGGAATGCAAACCTGCTGATTTATCCCCTCCCTTCCCCAGGGGCCGATGGCCGACTGGAATACTCCTACTCCCTCCAGCAAATTCAGCACTAACAATCAAACCAGGATCCTTTTGGACTGCACAGCTCACTTGCATGTTGTCTTTACCAATTGGGCCATCAGGTGGAAGGTAATTTTAGCTGTACATTATAAAAATTACAGCACAGAAGGAGGCCATTTAGGCCACTGCTTCTGTACCAGGGCCAACTCTTCAACTGGAGCTATCCACTCTAATCCCATTCCCTGACAGAGATATTCAAACATGCATGGTTTACATTCGTTGCTATAAAGCAGGCATATTCAGACCCAAAAATTGTACAAGCAATCTTTTCTCTTGCCACTTTATTTGAAGTACCAGCCCCATCACGGTACTACAATATTTACAGTGCAGTTAAGGGAGGGGGGAAATTAGGTGAAGGAGATACAGGTTAACCAACGTCTAATTTCGAGTAGCAAAATACTGCGGATGCTGGAAATCCGAAATAACAGAAAACGCTGGAAAAACTCAGCAGGCCAGGCAGCATCCGTGGAGAGAGAAACAGAGTTAACGTTTCAACCTGTCACATTAACACCTCCTCTTGCCTTGATCATCTCTCAATGTCTCTTAATCTCTCCTTTTGTTCTTTCATCCCCTCCCCCCTTTCCCAGCTTTATCCTTGCCTTAAATCTATTTCATTTCCTGCTTTTTTCCAGTTCTGACGAAAGGTCTTCGACCTGAAACGTTAACTCTGTTTCTCTCTCCACGGATGCTGCCTGGCCTGCTGAGTTTTCCCCCCAGCGTTTTCTGTTGTTATTTCGGATTTCGAGTAATTGCAGCAACTGGAGAGACCAGTGAATTAAGAGTCTTCTGCAAAATGACACTCAAGTAGCTGCCCACACACACAGGCAGTAGCCACTGTGCATCTCCTGTCCTCAGCTGGACCCGACACTCCTGTCTTAGAGAGAAAGTGATAGAGCCTCCAACCACCGTTCCGGGCATCAGCCTCTCCCACACTTTTTTTCCCCCCCTCCTGAAGTCCAAATGTTTTCTAACCAATTTCAAACAAACCCAGGATTAAATTGAAAGAAACATACCACGTAGATTTCTTTAAATTCCCTCTTTTATCAAACCTTTATCCCAGCTTTACTCGCTGGACTGGGAAATGTTAAGAGGTGGGATTTATTAAAAAAAAGTGCACCGAGTAACTTCTGTCGTTTTGTAAAGAGTGATTTAAAAAAAAAACTAACTGAAAAGAGAGGACTTTGTGTGTCATTAAACGGTTTTGCAGTAGTAATGTAACCACTGATTTACAAGTACGGCGCAGATGAAACACATGCCCACATGACAAATTTTAAATCTCACGCACGAAGACTGTATTTGGTAAATAAAGGTTTCAATTAAATACGATGCAGTCGATTCTGCCATCAAATCCCCTTTTTTTTCCCTCTCCCTCGCATTACACTGCAGCTTTCACGCCTACTTGAGCCCATAGTATTGGAGCTCTTTGGGAATCACCCACACAAATACGAAATCCACCCTCTCCTTCCGGCATAAAGGACCGCACAAGCCGGGATTAAAAGAAAAAGTAACAACCTTAAACCCACCCTCCCCCCAAACAAACAAAAAATACATCGCCCTTCTCTGGCGGTGTGTATTAACATTATCTTGTGTATTTTAGTACAAGTGACATTAAGAGCCCCATGTGCAGTTCAGCTTGCTGCAGCATTGACGGCGTGCCTACCTGGTGCAGTGTGCGCTGCCGGGCTCCCTGAGCTTTGCTTTCCTTCTCCCTCTCTCTCTCTCTTATTTGGTGGGCTGTCGCCAAGTGAGAACTTTCTGGCTTGCTGTCCCAGCCAGGAGAGGGGCTGCTGCTGCTGCTGTCTGACCGCGCCGAACAGGGGGAGAGGGGCGGAACATCCAACTCCTGGCCCTTTGCTCTACGCTTGCATTTGGAGCAACACGGACGCCTTCGCCTTCGCCTTGCCTGCAGCAGCCCAGATGTCCAACTGGTGCCTGGGTCTCGCAGCTGTGATTTGGATTTTTTTCTCTCTCTCTCAACTTTCCTCCCCCCTGTCTCTCTCTCTCTCTCTCTCTCTCTCTCACACACACACAGCCTGCCTTGAGCCACCTCCCCCTGCGGGCTGTATGGGATATTCCGCTCTTGCTCATACTCACTCCCACACGGCCAGCGTGACGCAGATCCTGGCGTGGGAGGGCGCAGCCCGTGGGAGGCTAGTGGAAGGAATACCAAACATAACTAGTGGAGCGACCAATTGCAGTGAAGTCAGCTTCTTACCAGCTGAGCATTAGCTGCACGGACTGCTTAGCACTTCTATTTATAAGTCCCCCTTTCCGTGAAAGTAATATATATTTTCTTTTGTCGCGCAGTGCTTTTTTTCTCTCTCTCACGGTCGACCTGGTAACGGTGCACATGTGGTAACACCTCGTAATAAGAAGGCGGTCCTGCTCTCAGAAAATGGGTGGGGGACCCCCCTAGTGATAGACTGACAGAAAATGTACAGTTCTGGAGATGTGGGTGGGTGTGTGTGCTCATTAACTACTTCTCTGGAGCCCTTTACAGTTGTTGTCAGAGGCTACTTTGAAACAGATGTTGGTGTCATGCCACGTTTGTGTTGGTAAACACCCAAAGGACACAGCTGCAGACCATGGGACCCTTAAAATGCAATGTATCCGGAATAAGACATGCCTTACATTGACAATCCAAAGGTTGGAACAAGTTTTTTCAGAAGTGTTTTAATGGATATCATGGGAATTCTGCAAGAAATCCATCTCAGATTTACTCTGCTACAAAGCTGATGGTGTAAAAGAGATAATTGGCACTGACCAGATGAATTTTGTCACACAGTCCAGAAGCCATTGAGCACATTTGTGTTACACTAGCTTCCATATTAACCAGCGTAATGTGACTTAAGCCTGTCAGCCTGATGCAAGTCACCACTAAGATTTCGCTCTTTCTATATTGTATTACATCAGCTTTCTTGCCATTTATCATACAACAGGTGAAGAACACATCACCAAAAATAGTGCTCGAAAATATAACAGACCTTATTCAATTTCACAGCACTGGGGAAAACCACCTCCTCTCACATTACTGCACAGAATATTTTCTTTTTTAAGCTGTTTTTTTTTAAACATAGAAAGTTGAAGCTAACTTGGCAAACTCTCTGTAGCTGAAAACTGTGAACCATCAATTAGTCCCAGCAATAGCAAATAATCTGAGCACTGTTTTAGATCTATTTGTGACATTGCTGTGCACATGTGCTTACATTTCTGGATTTAAGTTAAATTGGTGATGACCCTTGAATTTATTAAGTGTTACATTTATCTTTAATATTTGGGCTGTTGATGAGGTCATGGAATGGTGGGCCCTCCCGCACTGTGAATCTATGCACCAAAAAGCTGCCCTTGCTATTATTATAATTCGCTGGTTAACAATTTCTGTACCTTCTCCCCTTCTCTGACTCAAGGGGAAGAACGTACTAGATTTAATATAAGTTTTTTAAAAAAGGTAATTGAGAAAATAATGAGACTAAAGATAGACAAATCTCCAGGATCTGATTGTTTCCATCCCAGGGCATTAAAATAAGTAGGTGAGGAAATTGTAGATGCTCTAGTCATGATCTTCTAAAACTCTCTTGATTTAGGAATTGTCCCCTTGGATTGGGAAATTGCTAATATCACTCCATATTTTAAGAAGGGTAGGAAAAATAAACTAGGAAATTGTTGGCTTATTAGTCTAACATCTGTTGTGGGGAAGAATCTCTTATTAGGGACAAAGTGACTAAGCACTTGAACAAATATGAACTGATCAGAGAAAGCCAGCATGGATTTGTAAAGGGTGAGTCATGTCTAACAAACCTAGTTGAATTTTTTGAGGAGGTAACTAACATGGTAGATAAGGGAGTTATTTATATCAACTTCCAGAAGGCATTGATACGGTTCCACATAAGACACTGTTAACATAAATGAGAGCACATGGAATTGGAGGGAACCTGTTGACATGTGTAGGGAATTGGTTAGGAGGTAGGAGACAGAGAGTAGGGATAATGGGTATGTACTCCAATTGGCAGGATGTGACTAATGGTGTACCCCAGGGATTTGTACTGTGGCCTCAGCTTTTCACCTATATTTCTAAATGACTTAGCTGAAGAAATAGAGACCGTATCTCCAAGTTTGCCAATGACACCAAGTTAGGTGGCACAGTAAATGGACATCGATAGATTAAGTGAGTGGGCAAAAGTATGGCAGATGAAGTTCAATGTGGGGAAGTGTGAGGTCATCCATTTTAGACCTAAGAAAGATAGATCAGAATATTTTCTAAATGGTGAAATGCTGGGAACGGTGGAGGAGCAGAAAGATTTAGGGGTCCAAGTACAGAAATCACTAAAAGCTAGTAGACAAGTACAAAAAATAATTTAAAAGGCTAATAGAATGTTGGCCTTTATCTCAAAGCGGCTGGAATACAAAGGAGTGGAAGTTATGGTACAGTTATATAAAGCGCTGTGGTTAGATCCCATCTGGAGCACTGCGTTCAGTTCTAGGCACCACAGCTCAGGAAGGGTATATTGACCTTGAAAGCAGTGCAGCAGAGATTCACCAGAATGACACCTGGGCTAAAAAGGTTAAATTATAAGGACAGGTTGCGTAGACTAGGCTTGTATTCCCTTGAGTATAGAAGATCTATTGGGGTGTTTAAGATGATTAAAGGAGTTGATTGGGTATATAGTGAGATGGTGGGGGGAGTCCAGAACATCACCTTAAAAGTAGAGCTAGGCCGTTCAAGTGTGATGTCAGAAAGCACTTCTTCACACAAAGGGTAGTGGAAATCTGAAACTCTTTCCCCAAAAAGCTGTTGAGGCTAGGTTAATTGAAAACTTCAATACTGAGATTGATAGATTTTTGTTAGGCAAGAGTATCAAGGGTTATGGAACCAAGGCTGATAGATGGAGTTCAGATACAGATCGACCATGATCTAATTGAAGGGGCTGAATAGTCTACTCCTGGTCCTATTTGAACTTTGTTATGCTAAGCTTTATAAAATACTGGTAAAGGAACCTAGACAGTATTGTAAAGTATGGAAATATATTTTAAATACATAAACATCAAATTAAATGATTTAACTTATCAATCAGGCAGATTAGTACCACTACCTGAATCAAATCCAGCCTAAACTGATGGGATAACATTTTCTTCACTCTCATCGCTGGAAGGGAGTTCTCTAAAGTAAGTTTGGATAGTTTGTATCCAATTTGTATTGGGGTGAATACACACCACAAACTTTTCACAACTTAGTGCTACGTTTGCAGTCACATTCAGAGTCCAGAAAGCAGACTCGTGTAGGAAAGTAAAATGTTTAGTTGGCAAAATAGTGGATGATCAACTGATATTAGGGTCATGACACACTGCTAGTGTAGATTGAGTGTTACTATTCATCTAATCGATGCGATACCGGAGCTGGGGGTGTTTGATGCAGACACTGGGTGGTAATGTGTTCCATGCCTCAATGTTTGTCTTAATTAGTGCATAGTTCAGCAACAAATATTTTTTGGAGCACCATCAAATAATTACCACCAGGGTGTAATGAGATAACTCGTCAAACTGCAGAGCTTCCTCTTTGGCAGTGAAAAATCATGTCAAATGTTAACCTAAGTCAAGTATGCGATGTAACCATGTTAATGCTTGGACATTTGAACTTCAGTTGGCTGAAAAATAGCTATTGGAGTTGAGTTGAGTTTTATCATCTCCAAGGCCAATAATTATCTGGTAGGTCTCATTTCCAAAATGTAAGAAAGAAAGTTAAAAATGCAAGAGAAAGAATGGTGAAGAAACAGATTCGGGGAATAAAGAGTATGAAAGGTGGACAGAGATAAAGGGGGGAATTTTAACCCCCAAGAATGGGTGGGTTTGGGTTGGGTCAGGTGGGAATGTAAAAAATTTTAAATCTCAAATCCGACTCCAACCCACCCACTTCCGGTTTTAATGGAGGCGGGTCAGGGGGGCGACCAAATCGTTCTCAGGAGGCAGGTCGGTCACTGAAATCTTTTAATGAGGCTGCGTGCCTCCATTTTAATAGGATTTTTATTTTTAACTCAAGTAGGCCAGGATTCCCGGGCCTCGGGAATCCGGGTAGGTAAAAGGAGGCGAGAAGGGCTGGATCCATCAGGTAAGTGTCTTTACAGCACTGCTTGTGGGCCAGGAGGAGCAGCTGTGCCTCCTCCAGGCCCAACAAAGTTACCTGCACGTGATTGGACCCCCATGATCGGCCGATGTCCGGCCCCCCCTACCCCGGACTTACTTGCCATTCGCTCCCCGCTCAACAGGCAGGTGGGAAACCTGCTGACATTTTTTTTAAAGATGTCCCGCAGTTAGATTCTGCAGGGCATCAGGGAACTGTCGAAAAGCCCCACCCCGGCTCTCTTGCCAGCCCTGAGTAAATATCGGGCCCAGAGTAATTTTTTTTTAAAGTTAAACATTTTTAGTGTTTGTTTTTGTAGTGTTGGCTGGCTCCATTACTGCAACATTAGATCTTGATTTAGCATCATGGCATGTGAGCTGAAACAGATTTTTTTTTAAATGGTCATGGCCCACCCAAAGATGCTAGAATTTTCTGGCTCTACTGGCAGTCCAAGGGTTAAAATAAAGTGTTACACCTGAAATGAATCAATTTGCTTTTATCTGCCCTCTAATCTGCAGTAAGAAAGTAGTAGTCTTTTAAGTATCCATCACACGTACTAAGAATGCTAATTGGTGATAGATTAATGCATGGTACAGGCGTGGGAGTATATAAAAAGGCGTAACCTCAACCCTCTGGCTCAGGGCTGAAGTCATACTACAGAATGCTTACACCCATAGACAAATCTAATTTTGAATTGACTAACCTCTATCACCTGCAGGAAGTAAAACAAGTTTCTTATGGATTTTTGGGAAATTTCATTTTGAGTTGAAGAAGAAACCATTGCTGCTTGTGTGGGCTATTGGCAGTATGATATAGAGCTATATCCTTTTTAAAAAAAAAAAAAAAAAATTGTGATGTAGACATTTACAGTTTGAATTTTTAGGTATTTTTTCTGTAATATTAGTTATTCTTTCCTGTCACAAACTACTTTACAGATTTTCTGTTGGGTAAACAGGATTATCTGTGCAACAGACTCTGCAGTCGCTCGCAATGTTCAGCTAGCAGGAGATGACATTCAGTTGTGGTGAGCCATACAATATCTGACCAAACCCTCAGAGAATGGAAAAGATGCTTATTTCCATTAGGTGCTTCATCTAGCAATGTAGTTGAGAGTTGCAGAAACTCCACCAACTGAAGCAAAGAGTTTTGAGTGACAGATAGGCCTTGCACATTAGCTCACAACTTTCTGGTTAGAGCTAAGCTGGTTAAAAACTTCAGCTACTGGATCATTGGGATTTGGAACTCCAGTTTTGTAAAGTATTTACACTATATAATTGAATTATAAATACAACCTACAATTATGTACTGACTTTGCTTCACCTAATTCATATATATATATATTTGTCCTACTGTAAATAAGATTCCCAGAAGTTTGGATTCAAAATAGTGAATCTGAAGTGTGTTTTTTCTCTATCTTTTTGACTGATTATCTAGGAAGACATATATATTAGCTGGTTTCAGCACATATTTACAAACAGTATGCATATAGTTTACATAAAATCACAAGAAATAGTTGCAGAGATATTCTTTCGCTGTCAGTTTAAGAATTAGAAAACAGTTATGATGCATTTTCTGCAATCAAAATGTAAAATAATTTGCTGTTCCATATGTAAGAACTGGCGATAGAATGCAGGTAACAATAACCTTTCAACCAGCTATCGGCAGCAAACAGAAATGAGGAGTTTATAAAGGCCTGGCGTTAGGTAGGGCTTGATTAACCATCAGTAACAGAGGATCCTAAATTATAAGATTCCATCCCAGATGTTAGCCAATTGTTTCAAACACTGGTACCTCTCCGTTCCTTGTGTCACCTGTTGAAAGTTCATCTCTTGGCTCTTCTAGCTGTGAATGGCCCAGAAGAGGCTGTCAATACAAATGCCATTTTGAGTTATTGCCTGAAAAGTTGTTTCAGGTTCTCAAGGGGCCCATAGAAACATAGAAAACTAGGAGCAGGAGTAGGCCATTCGACCCTTCGAGCTTACTCCGCCATTCAATGCAATCATGGCTGATCCTCTATCTCAATACCATATTCCCGCTCTCTCCCCATACCCCTTGATGCCTTTTGTGTCTAGAAATCTATCTATCTCCTTCTTAAATATATTCAGTAACTTGGCCTCCACAGCCTTCTGTGGTAGAGAATTTCACAGGTTCACCACCCTCTGAGTGAAGAAATTTCTCCTCATCTCAGTCCTAAATGTCCTACCCCGTATCCTGAGACTGTGACCCCCTCGTTCTAGACCCCCCCAGCTAGGGGAAACATCCTCTCTGCATCCAGTCTGTCTAGCCCTGTCAGAATTTTATACGTTTCAATAAGATCCGTATAAAATTCCCAAGTCCCAGGAGCAGAAAAATGTGCCTTCATTTCTGTGCTTGTCTAGAGTTTCTACTCATGATTTGTTACTATTCAATAGGAAGAAAATGTTACGGAAGTTTATACAAAAAAGCCGACACAGAAAGCAGAGTTCCAACAAACAGATGACTTTTTAGGGATGTGGGTGACATTCAAAAGGCAGTATTTGTTGTCCATCCCGAGTTGCCCTGAGGAAATTAAGAGTTAACCACATGCAGGCCAGAGTGGGTTATGGGTGGCCAGGACCATTTCTGAAGGAAACTAGTGACCAGTTGGGTTTTTATAACAAATTGGCAGCTTTCACGGCTATTTTATCTGGTATCACAGTAGGCAGCATCGTTCTTGTAGGCTCTTTTTGTTTCGGGTGCTCTTCTTCCCATTTTTGTCCTTGTTTTCTGACGTTTTCTTTGCTCAAACCTACGGTTCCTCTCGTACTCAGCAGGATTACTATTGCAACAACACATCATCAGTAGGGTAAAACTAACCTGTCTCACAAATTACCAGATTTATTGAATTAAATTTTACAACCTGCCATGGTGGGATTTGAACTCGCTACCTCTGCATTGCTGATCAAGTGTCATAACCACTACACTGTTGTACCCACCACTGTACTGTTTCAATGCACCAAAGAGGTGAAAGTCCACGGTCCTTGTGATGCAGAGGCTATGGATTCAGGTGCTCAGCTCAGCATATATGTGGAAACTGATGTCATGTTTTCAGATGATGTCACCGAAGGGCAGCATGTAGATAAGAAAGAGGAGGGAGGACAAGGGGACAGATCCTTGGGGGACTCCGGAGGTAACAATGCAGGAGTGGAAAAGAGAATCAACATGTTGCTCATTTCCATGCTTCCCCATAATTGGAAAGCAGTTGGTCCAACACTGCAGTAGGAATACTGAAATACTGACACAAATGTTGACTTTAAAAACATAAGTTCGTCTGATTCTAACAGCTATCACATACTTTCAGTGAGCTATTGAGGAGCTGGGTTTCGACTGCAATCACCAGAGGTAAAGGACAATGTTAGTTTCAGAAAACAGCCAAATTTACTAGAATGGTACCAGGGATGAGAGACTTCAATTATGTGGAGATACTAGGCCTGTTCTCCTTAGAGCAGAGAATGTTAAGGGGAGATTTGTTAGAGGTGTTTACAATCAAGAAGGATTTTGAAAGAGTAAATAAGGAGAAACTGATTTAATGTAATTGGCAAAAGAACCAGAGGTGACATGGGGGTGGAATTTACACAGCGAGTTGTGATCTGGAATGCACTACCTGGAAGGGCGGTGAAAGCAGATCCAATAATAACTTTAAAAAGGGAATTGGATAATTACTTGAAGTGGAAAAATTTGCAGGGCTATGGGGTAAGAACAGGCGGGTGGGACTAATTGGAGAGCTCTTTTAAGGAGCTGGCACAGGCACGATGGGCAGAATGGCCTCCTGTGCTGTATCATTCTATAATTCTATCCCACTATAGCATCTAATCCCCTTTTGCCTCTGTTGATTTGACTAATAGATTTATTGTTTTCACTGTAGAATTACTGCTTAGAATGTACCAAGATACAGAAAATTTAGTCAATGTGCTGATAGGATCTCATGACTTTACACATCAGGCACTGGAGTATGGCCTCAGTAAATCAAATTAAATATACAGTGTTAACAGTGTAGGTTGCATTTTGTTTTGAATGATGTTTGTATAAGAGTTAAACAAATTATTACATCTACAAAATATTTTTGATTAAATGAAATACATATTGTTCTTGCATTAAAGTAATTCTGTTATAATTTATCTTTGATTTGAACTTGAAACCTGTGCTGCATGTAGAACTACACTACAGATTAAGTATGCAATGTAAGTATGTATCCTAATTAAATATTCTTCAAAAAACAAATGCATGAGGAGCATAGCAAAATAATTAACAGGTAGATAGTGTTTTAATTAGCGACTACTTCGTCATGATGGAACATGACTCACCCAATGCAATCACAAACTTTAACTCCCTCCTAGCTACCCATTATTCTAATATGCACATATAAATAATAAATATATAATATTATGGAAATATTGATAGTTGTGAACTGAGGTCGCAAACTATTAATGAAGGTTACAGAAGTGAACATGGGTGCACAATAATTCTTTCTACTTTTGGGATGGGCAATTTAACATATTTGGCCATGCCTAAAATGCTTAGGATCATCATTTAATGCTAAACCTTGGAGGTTCATCAATATCTGCATTAGCGTTAAATCTCACCACATATTAAATCAGACTTTAATATTTCTTATCAGGAGTAATTTCTATCGAGCAGTTCTTTTCACTTTTCTGACTGGAACTGACGAGCAACAATTTGGTGCTGATGTGTTCTGTTTTCCGGTGTCTGCAATGTCTGTCACCATTAAATTACAGTAGAACATAGAGCTTGGGACGATCCTTAAGACATTATACAAACTTTGCAGTATGAGATTAGTCAAGATGATATACTTCACTAATATTTAACTTGCTTCCTATCGACTTCTGGTTCCCACCAGCAACCCCCTTTCCTTCAACTGCCATGCGAACTATGGTACAAAACGCTCAGTAAATCAAACTATAGAAGATGGATAATGTGAAGGTGTTGTCAGGGCAGGCCATACTAGAAATGAGCCAGACTTAGTTAATAATCTAACAGTAAGGGTACATTTATCTAACAATGATCATAATATGATCAAATTCAATGTTAGGTTTGAAAAGGAGAGGCGTAACACAGTCACTAAGATTCTGATTTTGGTATGGCTAACTTTTAACGGGATGAGACAGAGACTGACAACAGCAAACTGGTCAAAACTGTTATCGGGTAAAACTACAGATGAACAGTGGGAGGTGTTCAAAAACCAATTTAGCTCAATTTAGGACCAGTATATACCCCTACGGGGTAAGAGCTCTACTTACCAAATAAAATAGCCATGGTTGACAAAAGAGGTGAGAGATAACATAAAACTGAAGGAATGAACATGCAAAAGTGCAAAGAATAGTGTAGATCCAGGGTACTGGGAGAAATATAAAGAGTTACATAGGATATACGGCACAGAAACAGGCCAAGAACAATAATGGAAGACAAAAAAGATAAAGCTGAAAAAAGGAATACGAAAAGAAACTTGCGAGGGATATTCAGATTAAAGCAAAAGTTTTTACAATTATATTAGAAGAAAAATGGTAGTCAAGGGTAATGTGGGCCCTTTAAAAACAGATGCGGGTAATATTGCAAATTAAAATAAGGAAATGGCAGACTTGTTGAATAATTACTTTGTGGCAGTCTTTACAGTAGAGGAAGAGGATGATGGCCCAAAAATTAGTGCCGCTACGCGAGAGTACGCACTGCGTACTCTCGCGTATTCTGTCTCCAATTGCCGGTTTTCTGCATGCACTGCGCATGCGCTGAAAACCGGCACTTGGTGAATGGAAAAGGGGGCGGGTCCTAGGTGAACCGCGTGTGCGCTACAGGCTGCGCGCACGCAGTGCACTTAGTGGTTTCAACGCGCAGGTAAGTACGGAAGATTCTACACATAAAAAAAGGAGGAGTAAGACCCACTTTTAACAAGGTAAGTAGTGAATTAAGTATTATTTTGAATTTTTTTAACAGGTATATCTTTTTTAGAGACTTTAAAGACAGGTAAGTTTATTTTTATAACTTTTTAAAAGATTTTAAATTTTTTCAAAAATTTAATTTTTTATTTAAAATGGTTAATTTATTTAACTATACTTATTTTATTAATGTGATTTTTTTTTAAAATTTAATTGAGGTTTAGCGGTTCTTTTGGGGGGCTATAGTATTCATAGCTTTCACAGCACTTATGTGAAAGTTATGAATGGAAGATGGTGTGCTGCCATTGGCTCTAACTGAGTCACGTGATCCCACAGCTCGCACGAATTAACTACGCCTGTGGGATACGCAAGCCCAGCACAGCAGCTGTCCAGAACATCAAGTTCGTGCGAGCTGGAACTGAAAAAGCCAACGCGCAGTGAGAGATCGCAGGGAGGCCTTACCCTCGCACGAAGGCTTCCTCACGAATTTTTGGGCCAATATACCAGACATTCCAGGGAAGTTAATCATGAATCAAGGACTGGAACTCACTAAAGTTAAATTAAGCAAGTAAACAGTATTAGAAAAAATAATGGCACCAAAGACTGACAAATCCCCAGGACCTGCTGGTTTCCACCCAAGGCTTTTAAAGGAAGTAGGTGAGAAAATTGGAGATGCTTTAGTCATAATCTTCCAAAGCTCTCTCGATTCAGGAATTGTCCCTTTAGATTGGAAAATTGCAAATTTAACTGCATTATGTAAGAAAGGTGTGAGAGAGAAACCAGGAAATTCTGCACTTATTAGTCTAACATCAGTTGTGGGGAAGTTATTGGCATCTATAATTAAGGACAGAGTGACTGAGCACTTAGAGAAATTTGAGCTGATTGAGAGAGAAGCCAACATGGATTTGTAAAGGGTAGGTCATGTCTAACAAACCTAATAGAATTTTTTGAGGAAGTAACTAAAGTAGTAGACAGTAGCATGTCTATGGATGTAGTTTATATGGATTTCCAGAAGGCATTCGATAAGGTTCCACATAAGAGACTGTTAGCTAAAGTTACAGCTCATGGAATTGAAGGCTAATTATTAACCTGGTTAGGAAATTAGTTAGGTGGTAGAAGACAGAGAGTAGGGGTAATGGGTATGTACTCAAATTGGAAAGAAGTGACTAGTGGTGTCCCACAAGGACCTGAGCTGGGATCTCAACTATTCACTATATTTATTAATGACTTAGATAACACAGTAGAGAGCCATATATCTAAGTTTGTTGGTGGCATACTCAGTAGTGTAAATGGGTGCATAAAATTACAAAGAGACATTGATAGATTAAGTGTGTGGGCAAAACTGTGGCAGATTGATTTTAACGCGAGAGCTGACCTGGGAATAAAGCAGGGAGCGGGAGCCGGGGTAAACAGTGAGAGCGGGAGCCGGGGTAAAGGGGGGGGAGCGGGAGCCGGGGTAAACAGTGAGAGCGGGGGCCGGGGTAAAGCGGCGAGAGCGGGGGCCGGGGTAAAGCGGGGCGAGTGGGAGCGGGGGTAAAGCGGGGCGAGAGCGGGAGACGGGGTAAAGCGGGGCGAGCGGGGGCCGGGGTAAAGCGGTGAGAGCGGGGGCCGGGGTAAAGGGGCAAGAGCGGGGGCCGGGGTAAAGGGGCGAGAGCGGGGTCCGGGGTAAAGGGGCGAGAGTGGGGGCCGGGGTAAAGGGGTGAGAGCGGGGGCCAGGGTAAAGCGGGGCGAGAGCGGGGGCCGGGGTAAAGGGGCAAGAGCAGGAGCCGGGGTAAGGCGGGGCGAGCGGGGGCCGGGGTAAAGGGGCGAGAGCGGGGGCCGGGGTAAAGGGGCAAGAGCGGGGGCCGGGGTAAAGGGGCAAGAGCGGGGGCCGGGGTAAAGGGGCGAGAGCGGGAGCCGGGGTAAAGCGGGAGCGGGGGTAAAGCGGGGCGAGAGCGGGGGCCGGGGTAAAGCGGGGCGAGCGGGGGCCGGGGTAAAGGGGTGAGAGCGGGGGCCGGGGTAAAGGGGTGAGAGCAGGGGCCGGGGTAAAGGGGCGAGAGTGGGGGCCGGGGTAAAGGGGTGAGAGCGGGAGTCGGGGTAAAGGGGCGAGAGCGGGGGCCGGGGTAAAGGGGCGAGAGCGGGGGCCAGGGTAAAGCGGGGCGAGAGCGGGGGCCGGGGTAAAGGGGCGAGAGCGGGGGCCGGGATAAAGCGGCGAGAGCGGGGGCCGGGGTAAAGGGGCGAGAGCGGGGGCCGGGGTAAAGGGGCGAGAGCGGGGGCCGGGGTAAAGGGGCGAGAGCGGGGGCCGGGGTAAAGGGGCGAGAGCGGGGGCCGGGGTAAAGGGGCGAGCAGGGGCCGGGGTAAAGCGGGGCGAGAGCGGGGGCCGGGGTAA
The DNA here is from genome assembly GCA_030390025.1 of Squalus acanthias. Taxonomy (NCBI): domain Eukaryota; kingdom Metazoa; phylum Chordata; class Chondrichthyes; order Squaliformes; family Squalidae; genus Squalus; species Squalus acanthias. The sequence goes on from CM059427.1 coordinate 10,017,251, forward strand.
AGGGGCGAGAGCGGGAGCCGGGGTAAAGGGGCGAGAACGGGAGCCGGGGTAAGGCGGGGCGAGCAGGGGCCGGGGTAAAGGGGCGAGAGCGGGGGCCGGGGTAAAGGGGCAAGAGCGGGGGCCGGGGTAAAGGGGCGAGAGCGGGGGCCGGGGTAAAGGGGCGAGAGCGGGAGCCGGGGTAAAGCGGGCTGAGCGGGAGCGGGGGTAAAGCGGGGCGAGAGCGGGGGCCGGGGTAAAGGGGCGAGAGCGGGAGCCGGGGTAAAGCGGGGCGAGCGGGGGCCGGGGTAAAGCGGGGCGAGCGGGGGCCGGGGTAAAGGGGTGAGAGCGGGAGTCGGGGGCGAGCGGGGGCCGGGGTAAAGGGGCGAGAGCGGGAGTCGGGGTAAAGCGGGGCGAGCGGGGGCCAGGGTAAAGGGGCGAGAGCGGGGGCCGGGGTAAAGGGGCGAGAGCGGGAGTCGGGGTAAAGCGGGGCGAGCAGGAGCCGGGGTAAAGCGGGGCGAGTGGGAGCCGGGGTAAAGGGGCGAGAGCGGGGGCCGGGGTAAAGGGGCGAGAGCGGGGGCCGGGGTAAAGGGGCGAGAGCGGGGGCCGGGGTAAAGGGGCGAGAGCGGGGGCCGGGGTAAAGCGGGGAGAGCGGGAGCCGGGGTAAAGGGGCGAGAGCGGGGGCCGGGGTAAAGGGGCGAGAGCGGGGGCCGGGGTAAAGGGGCGAGAGCGGGGGCCGGGGTAAAGTGGGGAGAGCGGGAGCCGGGGTAGTGGCCGGAATTTTTACCTTCGAGACGTGTTGCATGGGTACGGGCCGCACAGTCGGTTGGAAGCTCGAAGATGTGAACAGCGCGTTCTCCACTGCGACTTTTAGTTAATGGCCCCTATTAAACTAGTCACGTGCGTTTGCCAGCCCTATTAAATGGTGCGGGTCTGATGACGTCATCGATGACTTATTTCCAGCGGGGATATTTAAAGCAGCCTTGGGCCACATCGTATTTGAAGGTTGATGTCAGAGTGTGGAGGGAGTGGTGTAGAGGATTGAGTTGTTGCTGCAAGTTATAAAAATGATTTCCCAAAGTCAGAGGGCTGCACGCCGGTTTTCGAATGTCTCGCTACATATTCTGGTGGAGGTAGTCAGAGCAGGCAGGGAGGTCCTCTTCCCTGCTGATGGGTGGAAGAGACCTCCCTAAGAGACCAAAAGGGCATGGCTTGTAATTGCTGAGGAGGTCAGCAGCAGGGATGTCATCAGGAGTAAATGGATACAGTGCAGGAAACGATTCAATGATCTGATGAGATCAGGAAAGGTGGGTGCAAAGCCACACTCGCCTTCATCCTGAAGTGCCTGTCACCACATCCCCATCACTCTGCCTTCCCAAGCCTGCTCCTGCACATCATTCCTCACACCAACATACCTTCCAGATCCACCCATCCCTCTCTGTCTATGTACATACTCACATCCCCAACTGATTAACCACCCTTCACACTCCCCCTCATCCTAATGCAATCATAGCAAGTAACACCCCAGAAGGAGGCCATTTGGCAATGTCACGCCATTCCCTCATGGTCACCCTCTACAGATGTAACCCATCCATTCCTTACACTCATTCCATCACTCCCACTCAAACTTCTCTTCTTTCCCTCCTTGCAGGAGAAAAGAGCCTACAACAACAGGGAGGGACAGAGAACCAGAGAGAACCTCCAGTCGTCAGTAATTTGACTCCAGTCCTGGAGGTGTCGAGAGTCGCAGAGCTGCTGGAGGTGGGAGATGGAGAGATGGGGAACTCTCAGCAACCTGGTGACAGAATTACATCTCATACAGCTACATGGCAAACAGCAGTCACTCATATGGTGACTGATGTCAGCAGCCAGTGAATGTTCATCATGTGCATAGTGGTATTGTTACCCATTCTTAATATAACATTTATAAATCATCTCTCTACTCTTCCACAGGCCCATCAAGAGCCCACCTACTGTCCAGCCAGAGGAGGAAGACGACTCCTCAGAGGTACCTCCAGCCTCTGAGAGTGCACCATCACCAGACATAAGAGCACCCAGCACCAGCACAGATACGTGAACCTCGGTGGGTCCTGTACAAGATAGAGTAGTGTTGTCACCTGGTGTCTCACACTTCATAAGTGAGCAAGAGCAGATGGTGGAGACAGGGACAGCAGTGGAGACTCCTCGCCAGATGGCGCAGGACGCTCCAAACTCTGCTCAGCTGCATGCAGACGCTGAGCCTCAGGGACCATCGAGAAAGAGGGTGATCCTGGAGGGGCAGCAAGAAATGCTGGAGGCTCTGGCAGGTTTTGCAGCCGCGATGTCTGCAAATGTGCAGAGAATGGAGGAGTCCATCTCCACCATGAACACTACCATGTCGCAGGCGATGGCGACAGTAGGCTCTTCCATGGAAAGGATGGCCACCTGCATGGAGCAGCAAATGCGCCATTCACATGAGCACATGCTAGCTATAGAGAACAGATGGTAGAGGCTCATAGACCTTCTCTCTAGGAGGGATCTAAACATAGACTTGGGCCCTCATGGCCCCACTGATGTGCAGCAAGGTGCTCTCCAGCTCCTTGCTAGCAGGGAAGTGCAGGTGGCCCAAGAGAGGGATGATGGTGAGAGAGGACATGGAAGTGGGGACTCCTCTCAAAGTGCTCACACTTCTCCCCCATTGCTTCCCCCTCAGTCAGAGCCCCAGATGCTTCCTCGGATCCCGATGGCCGAGTCTGCCCCTGCACAGTCGCAGGAGGAGCAGTCATCGGCGGGGCCCTCACAGGCTCCAGAATCCAGAGGACGTCTGCCAAAAGTGTCTATGCAGTGGCAGCAGGGAAGTGAGCAGCCTGCCTCTACCTCTGCTGAAGCCACAGGGGTTGCACCTCGTAGAAGCACTCGGAAAAGAAAAATCCCACAATCCTAACTGCACAAGGGTAAGCACATGGGTGTATAATGAAGTGTTATTGTTACTGTTATCACACAAATAAAAATATTTATTATCACCACTTTCCAGTCTTACCCATTTTTGTCTGCTACTTTGGAAGTGACTTTGTGAGTTGGAGTGAATGGTGAGACATTATGTAACCTCCAGCAATGGGGGTTTGTGTGAAGGAATGTCTTGGTCATTGTAGGGATGCTTTATGGTGTTGTTGGAGGGCTGGGGGGGAAACTTGGCACATCATGTGGCAGCCATATGGGCGCATTGCAGGAAGTTAAGTAAATCTGGTCCATGAGCCCATCCCTGGCCTCCCGGGCAGCAATGTGCGCCACTGCTGCTGCCAACATCTGGACCTCGGGTTCCTCCTGCTCCTCCTCCTCCTCGTCTTCCAGCTGTTACTCCTCCTCCTCCTTTGAAGAGGCTGCGCGCTCTGCGCCTTGCTCCTCATGCAACTCTAATTCTCGCTGCTGCGCTTTGTTGTGCAGCGCACAGCATACGACGATGATTCTGGAGACCGTGGCTGGTGCGTACTGAAGGGCTCCTCCAGATCTGTCAAGGCATCTGAAGCGCATCTTGAACATGCCTATTGTTTGCTCTATGACACATCTGGTGGACATGTGGCTTTCATTAGAATGCTCCTTGGCCTCCTCAAGGGTGTCATGAGCCAAATCTTTAGTGGATAGCCCTTGTCTTCAATCAGCCAGCCAGTAAATGTGTTTGGCGATGCGAAGAGCTGAGGGCGGGTGGACTGGCGCAGCACAAAAGAGTCATGACAGCTGCCAGGGAATTTTGTCCTGTGGAGCATCAGGTCGTTGAGGAGAAGGGTGGTGTTGTTTGGCTGTGGCTGCTGCTGGTGCTAGAGCTCATCCTGGTCCGATTCTGAGGACCAAGGTGAGACAGCATAAATGGCACCCATGCTGCTGTAATAGATGGCAGGTCAAGTAGAGATTAGAGGCCCAATCTGTCAATGTTGTGATACTGACTAGCAATGTGGTGAGAGTGGCTTCTGAGGTTGCAGAAAAGACCTGCAAATGCTAGACACCTAAATCTGTGCACAAAATGGAATCAGCAAGGGCCTTTCCCTCGGCAAGTAATGAGGTGTAATGTGAAGTATTTATGCGGATTTCCATGCTCTCCATTAATGACCTCGCACAATGACCACTGAGCTTCCGCCTCAGGTTGACAGACGAGGTTCCTGAGCTGCGTGATTGACCGTGGTCATCCAGTAAAAATCAAAAGCTCTGTTTAAAAACCCTGTTAAGGGTCTCACAACAAGCAGTTAATGACTTCAATTAGGTTGTCCGTCTCTGCCATTCGGGTCCATGGCGCGCTAGGAAATGCGCATGAGTTAAATGCGTGAGGCGGCGGGATGACGGCGGGTTCCTGACACGTTCGCAATTTCGGCTATTTTTACTGCCGACCCACCCCCAAACCCACATGCCCGGCAGTGGGAAAATTCTGGCCAAAGCAGCGAGAGCGGAGCCGGGATAAAGGGGCGAGAGCGGCCCTGGGATAAAGGGGCGAGAGTGGAGCCGGGATAAAGGGGCGAGAGCGGCCCTGGGATAAAGGGGCGAGAGCGGAGCCGGGATAAAGGGGCGAGAGCGGCCCTGGGATAAAGGGGCCAGAGCGGAGCCGGGATAAAGGGGCGAGAGCGGCCCTGGGATAAAGGGGCGAGAGCGGAGCCGGGATAAAGGGGCGAGAGCGGCCCTGGGATAAAGGGGCGAGAGCGGAGCCGGGATAAAGGGGCGAGAGCGGAGCCGGGATAAAGGGGCGAGAGCGGCCCTGGGATAAAGGGGCGAGAGCGGCCCTGGGATAAAGGGGCGAGAGCGGAGGAGGAGCTCTGAGGGGTGATAAATCGGGTGAGTAAACAGTAAGTAATTTGTTTTTTTTTAAACAAAAGCAATCTACCTCATTTTAATTCAGGCTATCAATAAACAAGTAAATAAAAAAGACTTGAGATGGCAGGGCAGGCTATGTGTCGGGACTGCAGGATGTGGGAGTTCGTGGACAGCGAGACTGTCCCAGATTCCCACATCTGCATGAAATGTCTCTCCCTTGAGTCATTGAGCTGGAGTGCGAGTTAGAGACACTCCGAAACATAAGGAATGTCCGGAAAGTGTAGGGGAGGAATTTCTGGATAGTTATATTCAGAACACAATCACAGCCTCCCCCACCCCCCATACGAGGAAAGCACAGATTCAGGAAAGGGAGGGTGTGACTGTTAGGGAGCCGGGTAGCGGGGATTTAGGAGAGGTGGAGAAGGAGATCCTGCAGACACTGGTCCTGTCCAATAGGTACGATGTACTCGCTACCTGTGAGGACAAGGAGAAAGACTGCAGGGAGGACAGCCACAATGCAGACCAAGGCACCGTGGCTCAGAAGGCTGTCCAAAGCGGGGGAAGAGCAGAATAGAAATGTGGTAGCGATAGAGGATTCTATAATTAGGGGGATAGATGGCGTTCTCTGCAGCCATTAACGAGAGTCCCGAAGGGTGTGTTGCCTAACCTGTGCCAGGATCAGGGATATTTCGAGGCGGCTGGAGAGGAATTTGGAAAGGGAGGGGGTAAATCCAGTTGTTGTGGTTCATGTTAGATAGATAGATTTTTGGAGATAGATAGATTGGGCGGGAAAGTGGATTTGAAGTTGAAAATCAGCCATGATCTTATTGAATGGTAGAGCAGGCTTGAGGGGCTGTGTGGCCACGCCTGCTCCTAATTCTTATGTTCTTATGTTGGAACAAATTACATAGGTAGGAACAGGGAGGAGGTCCTGCTGAGGGAGTACCAGGAGTTAGGAACTAAATTAAAAAGCAGGACCTCAAGGGAAATAATCTCTGGGTTATTGCCCGAGCCACGTGCAAATTGGTATAGAGACAGACAGATCAAGCGAGTTAACACGTGGCTAAAGGGCTGGTGTGGGAAAGAGGGGTTCCTTTTCATGGGGCACTGGCACCAGTATTGGGACAGAAAGGAGCTGTACCGATGGGATGGGCTCCACCTGAACTGGGATGGGACCCATGTCCTAGCGGAAAGGGTAAATAGGAAGGTGGCAAAGGCTTTAAACTAGTAAGATGGGGGGAGGGATCTACAAGAAATGAAACAAGCTTAAATATAAAGGAAACAGGATAGCATGGGACAGTTTAAACTAAGGGAAGATATAAATGGCTAGGGAATAAATAGTTATAGACCAGGAGTGTAAAAAGATGGTTCAAAATAAAGTGAGAGGAACTGCTATTAACAATGAGTTGAACGGTCTGTACAGCAATGCACACAGTGTCCATAATAAAACAAGGGAAATGGAGTCAATAATATGTTGCGAGGAACCAGATATAGTCGGGATTACTGAGACATGGCTACAGAAAAAGCAGGACTGGGAATTAAACATTGCAGGGTAGAACATATTTAGAAAAGATAGAGTGGGAAAAAGGGGAGGTGGAGCTGCTCTACTTATTAGAGATAACATAAAGGCAGTAGAAAAAAGTAACGCAGCCATCAGTACGACATAAATAGAATCCATGTTGATAGAGATAAGAGATAAAAAAGGATCAATCACACTAATGGGGTAGTCTGCAGACCACCTAATAGTGGAAGGGGGTGGAAGAAGAAATATGTAAACAATTTAGGGAAATGAGTAACAAACGTAGAATAATAATCATGGGGAATTTCAACTACCCTGAAATTAATTGGCCAAAAGAGGTAGGTAAAGGGGATAAGGGAATGGAGTTCCTACAATGTGTATAGGACTCCTTTCTAACCCAATATGTAAGAAGCCCAACCAGGGAGGGTTCGCTACTACATCTGGTAATGGGGAATGAACCAGAGCAAATAGGAGAAGTAAAAGTAAGGGAACATCTCGGCAATAGTGACCATAATATAATACGGCTTAGGATAATAATTGAGAAGGACATAAGCATGACAAAAACCAGGGTAATAGATTGGAGAAAAGCTGATTTTGAGGGGCTGAGAATAGAACTTGGGAAAATAAAATGAACAACAATATTAGCAAACAATGAAGTAGATGGGAAACATTTAAAACGGTGTTCAGCAGAACGCAGGAAAAATATATTCCTCTAAAAAAAAAACAAGAACAAACTAAACACTAATGAGACACCGTGGATGAATAAAAGACATAAGGGAAAAATTGAGGGTAAGGAAAGGAACATACACTAAGTACATGGACAGCAGAAGAGAGCATGATAAGGGAGAATATGAAGAGACTAGGAGAGAAATAAAAAAAATAATTAGGAAGGTAAAGAGGAACTATGAAATTAAATTATCAAGGAACAAAATAAAATAGTAAAATATTCTACAGGTTCATAAAAAAAGGAATATTGGGATGGGAATAGGGCCATTAAGGAACAGTCAGGATAAAATCAGGCAGCAATAGCGAAATGGCAGAAATATTAAATAATTTTTTTTTATTCGTTTGTGCGATGTGGGCGTCACTGGCAAGGCCAGCATTTATTGCCCATCCCTAATTGCCCTTGAGAAGGTGTTGGTGAGCCGCCTTCTTGAACCGCTGCAGTCCGTGTGGTGAAGGTACTCCCACAGTGCTGTTAGGTAGGGAGTTCCAGGATTTTGACCCAGCGACGATGAAGGATCGGCAATATACTTCTAAGTCAGGATGGTGTGTGACTTGGAGTGGAACTTGGAGGTGGTGGTGTTCCCATGCACCTGCTGCCCTTGTCCTTCTAGGTGGAAGAGGTCGCGGGTTTGGGAGGTGCTGCCGAAGAAGCCTTGGTGAGTTGCTGCAGTGCATCTTGTAGATGGTACACACTGCAGCCATGGTATGCCGATGGTGGAGGGAGTGAATGTTTAAGGTGGTGGATGGGGTGCCAATCAAGCGGGCTGCTTTGTCCTGGATGGTGTCGAGCTTCTTGAGTGTTGTTGGAGCTGCACTCATCCAGGCAAGTGGAGAGTATTCCATCACACTCCTTACTTGTGCCTTGTAGATGGTGGAAAGGCTTTGGGGATTCATGAGGTGAGACACTCGCCACAGAATACCTAGCCTCTGACCTGCTGTTGTTGCCACAGTATTTATGTAGCTGGTCCAGTTAAGGTTCTGGTTGATGGTGGGGGATTCGGTGATGGTAATGCTATTGAATGTCAAGGGGAGGTGGTTAGATTCTCGCTTGTTCAAGATAGTCATTGTGGCACGAATGTTACCTGCCACTTATCAGCCCAAGCCTGAACGTCGTCCAGGTCTTGTTGCATGCGGGCATGGACTGCTTCATTATCTGAGGAGTTGTGAATGGCGCTGAACACTGCAGTCATCAGCGAACATCCCCATTTCTGACCTTGCAGAAATTTGCTTCAGTATTTACCAGGGAGACAGATCAGATGGACATGACATCGGATGATATTAGAAATGATATAACTGCATTTAGAAACATAGAAACATAGAAGATAGGAGCAGGAGTAGGCCATTCGGCCCCTCGAGCCTGCTCCGCCATTCGATGAGATCATGGCTGATCATCCAAACTCAGTACCCTGTACCTGCCTTCTCCCCATATCCCTTGATACCTTTAGCTTTAAGAAATATATCTAACTCATTCTTCAATATATTTAATGACTTGGCCTCAACTACCTTCTGTGGTAGAGAATTCCACAGGTTCACCACTCTCTGGGTGAAGAAATTCTTCCTCATTTCTGTCATAAATGGCTTACCCCTTATCCTTAGATTATGACCCCTGGTTCTGGACTCTCCGACCATCGGGAACATTCTTCCTGCATCTAGTTTGTCCAGACCTGTCAGAATTTTATATGTTTCGATGAGATCCCCTCTCATGCTTCTATACTCCAGCAAGTATAAGCCCAATCGACCCAATCTCTCCTCATATGTCATTCCTGCCATCCCAGGTATCAGCCTTGTGAATCTTCGCTGAACTCCTTCCATGGCAAGAACATCCTTCCTCAGATAAGGCGACCAAAACTGCACACAGTACTCAAGGTGTGGTCTCACCAAGGCCCTGTACAACTGCAGCAGGACATCCCTGTTCCTATACTCAAACCCTTTCGCTATGAAGGCCAACATACCATTTGCCGCCTTCACCGCCTGCTGCACCTGCATGCTTACCTTCAGCGACTGGTGCACAAGGACACCCAGGTCTCGTTGCACTTCCCCTTCTCCCAATCTATTGCCATTCAGATAATAGTCTGCCTTTCTGTTTTTGACACCAAAGTGGATAACCTCGCATTTATCCACGTTATATTGCATCTGCCACGCTTCTGCCCACTCACCCAACCTGTCCAAATCATCCTGGAGTTTCTCAGTATCCTCCTCGCAGCACACACGCCCACCCAGCTTTGTGTCATCTGCAAACTTGGAGATATTACATTTAGTTCCCTTATCTAGATCATTATATTTCAAATAAAAAGAGGAATATTAAATTAACTAATCAAACTCGGAGGATAAAACCCCATGTCCGGACAGATTGCATCCATGCATTTTAAAAGAATCTAGGGAAGAGATAGCAGAGATACTATTACACACATTTAATAATTCGTTAGAAAAAGGTGTAGTGCCAGAGGACTGGCGGATAGCTAATGTTAATATACCTATATTTAAGAAGGGAGATAGAACATGTCCAGGGAACTATCGACCAGTCAGCTTAACATCGGTAGGAAAAATAATGGAATCCCGACTAAAGGAGAAAATAGAAAAGCATCCAAAAACTGAAAATATAATAATGAATAGTCAACATGGATTCAAAAGGGAAAGCCTTGCTTGACCAAACTCATTGAATTCTTTGAAGAGGTAACCGACAGAGTAGACAAGGTTAATGCAGTAAATGTAATTTAACTAGATTTCCAAAAGGCCTTCGATAAGGTACCACACAATAGATTAATGAATGAGGTCAGAGCATGCGGAGTCAGGGGACAAGTAGCAGAATGGATAGCTAGCTGGCTGAATGACAGAAAGCAGAGAGTAGGGGTAAAGGGTACCTATTCAGAGTGGCAGAAGGTGGGAAGTGGGGTCTCACAGTATCAGTGCTGGGACCACTGTTGTTCACAATTTATGATAATGATTTAGACTTTGGAATCAAAAACACAAATTCTAAATTTGTGGACGACACCAAATTGGGAGGGATTTTCAAAGCTGAGGAGGACTGCAACAAATTACAAGAAGACATTAATAAACTTGAAGAAAGGGCATATAATTGGCAAATGAATTTCCACATAGGTAAGTGTTCGGTATTACATTTTGGTAAGAAAAATAAGGAGGTCACATATTACTTGGAAAATAAGAATGTAAATGGGGTAGAGGAGCAATGGGATCTGGGAGTACAAATACACAAATCAATAAATGTTGCGACGCAGGTCAATAAAGCCATAACAAAAGCAAATGTGAGAAGTCGCACAACACCAGGTTATAGTCCAACAGGTTTATTTGAAATCACAAGCTTTCGGAGCGCTGCTCCTTCGTCAGGTGACTTCAAATAAAGCTGTTGGACTATAACCTGGTGTTGTGCGACTTCTCACATTTGTCCACCCCAGTCCAACACCGGCATCTCCACATCATAACAAAAGCAAACCAAGCACTAGGGTTTATTTCTACAGGGCTATAATTAAAAAGTAGAGAACTTATGCTAAACTTGTATGGAACCTTGGTTAGACCACACTTGGAGTACTGCGCACAGTTCTGGTCACCAGATTATAAAATGATATAGAGCCACTGGAGAGGCTGCAGAGAAGATTTACAAGGATGATACCAGAACTGTGAGGTTATACCTATCAGGGAAAGGTGAACAGGCTGGGTCTCTTTTTTTTCTTGGAAACAGAAGGTTGAGGGGTGACCTAATAGAGGTCTTTAAAATTATGAAAGATTTTGATAGAGTAGACAGAGAGTGATTCCACTTGTGTGGAAGAGCAAAACTAGAGACCATCAATATAGGATAGTCACCAAGAAATCAAATAGGGAATTCAGAAGAAACATTTACCCAGAGAGTGGTGAGAATGTGGAACTCGCTACCACAGGAAGTAGTTGAGGCGAATAGTAGAGATGCATTTAAGGGGATGCTAGATAAGCATATGAGGGAGAAGGGAATAAAGGGTTATGCAGATAGAGTTAGATGAGGAAGAATGGGAGGAGGCTCAAGTGGAGCATAAACACCGGCATAGACTGGTTGGGCCAAATGGCCTGTTTCTGTGCCGTATATTCTATGTAATTCTGAGCAAGTGTGAGGTCATCAATTTTGGACAAAAAATCAATAGATCTGAGTATTTTTTAAATGGTGAAAAGCTAGGACCAGTGGAGATCCAAAAGATTTAGGGGTCCATGTATACAGATCGCTAAAATATAGTAGGTCCAAAACTAATCAAAAAGGCTAATGGAATGTTAGCCTTTATAACTAGAGGGCTAGAATATAAAGGGGAGGAAGTTTTGCTACAGCTGTACAAAGCCCTGGTTAGACCACATCTGGAGTATTGTGTACTGTTCTGGGCACCGCACCTTATATTGGCCTTGGAAGGAGTGCAGAGCAGATTCACCAGAATGTTACCAGGGCTCCAAGGGTTAAATTATGAGGAGAGATTACATAAACTAGGATTGTATTCCCTGGGATACAGGTTAAGGGGTGATTTGATTGAGGTTTTTCGAATTTTGAAAGCAATTAATAGGGTAGATAGAAACTTTTTATGCTGGTGGGAGAGTCTCGGACAAGGGAACATAACCTTAAAATCAGAGCCAGGCCATTCAGGATGGAAGTTAGGAAACAATTCTTCATGCAAAGCATGGTAGAAGTGTGGAACTATCTCCCCTAAAAAGTAGATGCTAGCTCAATTAATAATTTTTAATCTGAAATTGATCGATTTTTACTTGTCAAGAATATTAAGGGATATGGAGCCAAGGTGGATAGATGGAGTTAAAATATTGATCAGCCATAACCTCATTGAATGGCGGAACAGGCTCAAGGGGCTGAATGGCGTACTCCTGTTCCTATGTTTCTAATTGTATGTCACTTCAAAGAAAATTGGAAATGTATAATATAGCTAGAGTTATTATGTAACAAAATATGACAGGTTTATACTTCGTGTTTTGACTAGTTGAACATTTGAACCTAATAGTTATATTTTTGTAAGAAGTATAAATGTACAAAGTATAGTTGTGGTCTTCTGATATTTTTCTGAAGACTTCAATTTGGGAGAAGTTCTACTATGAATGCTGAAGAATAAATGCTGAAACCGTTTAGTAGTTTAATATAAATGTACAATTAAAGAAGTACATATAACAAGTTATTATAGTAAAATGGAAATACTGCAAACTTAATGGGATATTTCTTAGCAAATAATAATTGATGAATATCTTTCTTGCTGAAGTACATAGTGAAATAAACATTTAAAAAATAATTTGATAAAACATAGACCTGAGATTTATTTCTATGATAAAAGCACATCGGAATATATTTCAAACCACTGCTGGTGTCTTTACAATTCTTCCAAGCAATTTCTTTCAAAATTAGTTTTGATTCTGGCTGTGTGTTAGAGTTAACATTTTTTGTCATTAATCGATAGACCCCTGTACCTTCCCATAACTCCAATTTATATTTAACTTTGTATAAAAGTCATGATGCGGAGATGCCGGTGTTGGACTGGGGTGGACAAAAATGAGAAGTCGCACAACACCAGGTTATAGTCCAACAGATTTATTTGAAATTACGAGCTTTCGGAGCTGCTGCTCCTTCGTCAGGTACATGACGAAGGAGCAGAGCTCCGAAAGCTTGTGATTTCAAATAAAACTGTTGGACTATAACCTGGTGTTGTGCGACTTCTCATTTTTGTATAAAGGTGATAGGCCTCTCTCCAAAATTCCTCCTAGTTCACTTTAGGAAGCTGTCTGAACAAATGCTTGCACTATTTCTAATAGTAAAACATGTTTAATATTTATTGATACATTGCTTTAATTCATCAGCCTCACTCCAACGCTGCATTAAAACTACTTCATGAATTTTCGTACTTTAATTTGCAACTCAATTGATGGCATGATGTAGAAAAGCTTGCTTTGGACCCTAAAAACACAACAACATTTCAAATATTGTCATTTTGGAGCCAGCCTCCCTTAAGAAACATAGACCCTTAAGCAGCCTTGCCTCAACCTACACACCACATGTTAACTTCACTGAAACTAAGAGTGAAGTGACTGACATTCCCCTGTAGTAGCTCCAGTGGCAGCTTGAGTCAACCATCCACAACAGTAATTTTAGTGAAGACTAATTCATATTGTATAAAAGTAAAGTGGCATGGTACAAATAGAATGCCACATATTAGTTCAGTGAACATGGTTAAAAAAATCTAATATTCAACAAGCTAAGATACAGTATATTCTGTGAACTGTTTAATTTCTGTGTTACTGTGATCTGACTGAAATAAGTACAGTAATACCAAACCAACTAAGCTAATATATTACACAGTAAGTTGAACTGGTTTTCATTCAATTGCGTTAAGCCTATGGGTATAATTAAGTCCTATTATAATGAGAGAGGCTGTTTTCATTGGCAGTAATTCTGATGCGTTGCGTTGATCCTGTTTACCTGTGTGAATAGTACAATTTGTGCAGGCAGCAACCTCTGAATTATGCTAGTAAGTTACAGTTTATTTAGTAGTATACCAATAATGATACAGTGATCATTGTCAGGAAATGCCAAAGAAACTACTCATAAGTATTTTAGTCAGTACCTGAAAATTACTCCTCTAGTACCTTAAAAGGAAATGCCAACTTAATGCCACCCAACCCCACCCATTATCTCCAGCTAGTACCTGACTTCATAACTGAACTTACAGTTCAAGGGAAGGACTGTGAAATCAGCCCATAAATATGGTTAGCATTTTGTAATTCGCATTTTATTATTTTTTATTTAACAGTTTGTGAAGAAGAACATTGTGAACTGCCTTATTTCTACAGAATACCAATGATTCAATTGGTGAATTACAAGGTGAAAATCATCATACTGGGTCAAAAATGAAGACTGGCTCTTTCCAGAATGAAACTGGAGTCAAAATGATGGCATTATATACAACAGGTGAACCGATTAAAACTGAGACATCTTTTCAACCGTTTAGTTCTAGGTTTATTGTGGTATAAAGCAAGTTAGCTGACAGGAAAAAAATTACCTGCCATAAAATGGGTATTTGATTAGAAATTCACAGTAGAGATGACTAATAGTCTACACCATGCATTAATTTAATATCTTAAGAGGCAACTTCTTCAAGGACATCATGTGATTTTTAAATTCATTGGCTCCTCATCCAAAATGTGATTCATCTTATTTATCTGTCATTCTTTTTGTGCAATGAACCACGAGGGCGTTTCTCAGTGACAACAATGGTGAAGATATCTATTGTGAGCTACTATAGTGAAATTGTATGCTGGCTCTTTATAAATTCATTTATGATTTTGCTACACCTAATGCACAGGAGAAACCTTCCCCGGTATAATTTAAAGTCAACATCATTGTAATCATTTTTTTAATTCATTCTCGGGATGTGGGCATCACTGATAAAGCCGACATTTATTGCCCATCTCTAGTTGCCCTGAGAAGGTGGTGCTGGTGGTGGTGGGCAATGTACCCTCTAATTTTTTTTGGCCCAGGCGGCAACCTCTGAATTATGCTAGTAAGTTACAGTTTATTTAGTAGTATACCAATAATGATACAGTGATCATTGTCAGGAAATGCCAAAGAAACTGTGGGCCTGGGCGGGCCATTCAAAATTTCGCGCATGCGCGGTTTTTCTGTTTAAAAGCCGGCTCACTGGCTGCACGGGACCTGCAGAACGCTGCACGGCCACGCAGTTTAAAGGGAACATTGGTGGTGGGCCTACTTCTTGAACCACTATAGCGGTTTGATAAAACCGAGTGGCTTGCTTCAGAGGGCAGTTAAAATTCAAACATTGGAGTCCATATAGGCCAGACCGGGTAAGAATGGAAGGGTTCCTTCCCCAAAGGACTTTCATGAACCAGTTGGGTTTTTGTGACAATCCGATAGCTTCATGATCACTTACTGAAGTCAGTTTTTATTCCAGATTTTTTAAAAACTGAATTTAAATTCTCAAATTGCCATGGTAGGATTTGAACTCACAGGGCTGGATTTTGATACTGGGGCGGGTTGGGGTCGTGTCATCCACTTTTCGTGTTATCCACCCGACTGCAATTGGATGTGTGAGATTGATGCAATTTTCACTTAATTGGGCAATTGAGTTCCAGCATGTGGGAACCCATGAACCAATTAGTGTTTTCAGTCTGAAAGTCGCCTCTGATGATGTCATCATTGCTGCTGCATTGAAGGTCTTCAAACACTGCCTGGCCTTTGCTGTGAGAGGACCTGCAAAATGAGCAGCAGCAGTCCTAAGTCTGCGCCCAGATATTTTTACACCACCACTCCCAGATATGTCTCCTCTCCATCCATCCATATATACATCCATCCCATCCCCATATGCATCCCCATAGCCAGCCAGTCAGCCAGCCAGCGAGCGTCAACTATCCATATCCAAATGTGCTCCCGCCAGGTTTCACAATCGTGGTTCAGAACAGGCGTGCTTCATGTAGAACAAGGGTTAAAATCACAAAGGCCTTTCAAAATGGCATTATAGGGCCAATTTAGTGCTTGTTAAGGGCCTTAACAACCTATCCCGCCTCTTAAAGGCGGGACGGAGTCGGGACCAGCAGACACGATTTAATGAAAATTGCGTGGAGGCGGGATGGAGGCGGGGTTGTGCCCGCCCGCCAGTTTTCGCAATTTTAACCCCCCTCACACCTCCAAACCCACCTCCACGGGTCAATGAAAATCCAGCCCACATTCTCTGGATTATTAGTCAAGGCCTCTGGATTACTAGTCCTGTAACATAAGCACTACGCTGTACCCTGCTGTCTAACTGAATAGTGTCCATTAATAAAGTCACAGAGCAAAGCACATCTGTTTCAAAATAAATTGAAAAAATAAATCAGATAGCATATGTAATAAAGTGTCACAGCAATGTAAAAACACAATAACACACTCTTTAGCATGCACTGAACTGCTAATACATACTATTTTCTTTTAAAACATCTGGAAATGCACAGCATCAACAACAACTTGCATTTATATAGCACCTTTAACATAGTAAAATGTCCCAAGGCGCTGCACAGAAGCATGATCAAACTAAATTTGACACCAAGCCGCATAATGATATATTCGGACAGATGACCAAAAGCTTGAACAAAGAGGTAGGTTTTAAGGAGCGTCTTAAAGGAGGAAAGAGAGCTAGAGAGGCGGAGAGGTTTAGGGAGGGAATTCCACAGCTTAGGCCCTAGGCAGCTGAAGGTACGGCCGCCAAAGGTGGAGCGATTAAAATCAGGGATGCTCAAGAGCCCTATGGCTGGGGAAACCTTTTTTTAATAAGACTGATCGATTCTAAAGAAAGAGATGAGGAGGTAAAGATCAAGATGTCAGGTATGCTGGCTATTTTCACAATGGGCTTGATAGCCTACAAATATATTTCAGAAAGCTGAGAAGATGTAAATGGCTATATATTTCACAGTTCATCTCAGTCAGACATATAAAATGGCATCAGAAAGACAGAAGGTAAATCAGACATGGCTCTTGTGGTAACACAATACAGCTTCCTGTGACTCGAACTTTATTACATCACTTCCTGTGATTAGTCCAGGATAAATACAGGGCTGATCAGTTGAATCCTGGAGAGGCATAGAGTAAGACCTCTTTTGTATGTAGCACCTTTTTAGTTGATTAAAGCTTACTTTAAGTTCACCACGCGTAAGGCTCATTCTTACGACAATTTAATCAACTTTGAAAAACTTCGCACTCAAACTTTTTGGACGAACTCGGAACTAAGGATCCAGGGAATCACCCATCATGGAAAACATCCTTAAACCATCGCGTCTTGACTTGGACCCAAACACCCCAGCAGCCGGTAAGGTGTGGAAACACTGGTATCGCACGTTTGACAATTTTCTCGAATATTGCAAGGCTGATGATGACTCAAAATTGCGGATACTCATCAACTGTGTCACCCCGAATGTATTTCAGTATGTCGAGGAATGGGGCAGTTACGAGGAGGCAATTCGGACGCTTAAAAGACTATATACTAAGACACCGAATGAGGTCTATGCCAGACATCTACTAGCTACAGCCCAACAAGGGCCGGAGGAATCCATTGATAAATTCCTCCAAGAGCTTCGCAGACTTAGTATGGACTGTAACTTTCAGGCGGCCTCAGCTGAGCTGTACTGTGAAGAAATGATCCGTGATGCTTTCATCTGCGGGCTTGCCTCCCCATTTATACGCCAGCGTCTACTGGAAAGTAAGACACTTGAGCTTCAGAGAGCTTATGACATGGCTTGCTCTCTAGATCTGGCAAAAAGAAATGCAGACCTTTATACAGTGCCCAGACCTCGGTCTGCTGCCTTAACTACAGTCAGGCAATTTAAGAGGCCACAGGTGAACTCTATTAGGGAGGACTTTATCCCTGACGATCAATCTGATGACTTCACTGATGAAGAGGATGATGACCCCACTGTGGCAGCCTCTTGGCAATCTAAGAAATGCTTCTTTTGTGGTGATGAGTTTCACCCTCGGAAATTCTGCCCTGCTCGCAATGCGTTTTGCAGTCATTGCAACAAAAAGGGTCATTTTGCAAAGGTTTGCCTATCAAGAGCCTCTACGAGGGCCTATCAAGATGTTCCGGCTAAAATCTATCGTGCTTCCTCTCGGGTTTTCTCTCGAAGAAACACACCTAGAGTTTCAGCCACTCTTTGTGCAACGACACCAATTACAGCTGCTTGTCCTCAGAACCTATTCCATGCAGCTACAAAAGCATCAATTAATGGACATACTTTAGATGCCTTAATTGACTCAGGTAGCACTGATAGTTTCATTAGGGAACAGATTGTTGCAGAGTTAAAGCTACATGTTTTCCCATCGGACCAGGCAATTGCGATGGCTCAGTCATCACTTAATACCAGAATTTCTGGCTTTTGTATGGTTGAAATAACACTTAATGGTCACAGGTATCCCTCCACCCGGCTTTCGGTGCTCAAGGACTTATGTAGTGATCTTATCTTAGGGCTAGATTTTCAAAAGCAGCATAAGAAGCTCACCATTGAGTTCGGCGGATCCAAACCTGAACTCACTATTTCTAATATACGACCTCGATTACCGTTCTGTGCATTGTCAGCAGCTTCACTGGATGAACCCTCACTGTTTACCAGTATCCCTCCTCGATGCAAACCGATTATAACAAAGTCACGACGTTTCAGTCAGGAAGACCAGTCTTTTATTGCGGCTGAGATTTCTCGGCTTTTAGCAGAGGATATCATCGAGCCTTGTTCGTCGCCATGGCGCGCCCAGGTCGTTATTGTTAAGAACCCTCTACAACCTCACAAGAAACGGCTGTGCATTGACTATTCACAGACCATCAATCAATATACGGACTTGGACGCATACCCATTGCCGCGCATCGATGATATGGTTAATAAACTGGCTGAGTACACGGTGTTCTCAACATATGATCTGAAAAGTGCCTATCATCAGGTACACTTGAAGGTCTCAGACAAGCAGTATACGGCCTTTGAAGCCAATGGACGGCTGTATCAATTTCGTCGCCTCCCCTTTGGGGTCACTAATGGAGTGGCTGTCTTCCAGCGAGCAATGGATGACCTGGTCAAACAGGAAGACTTAAAGGATACGTTTCCTTATCTGGACAATATTACTGTCGCAGGTCGCAATCAGCGGGAACATGACGCCAATCTCCAACGATTTTGGGATGCACTCCAGCACCGTAATTTGACATTAAATGCGGCTAAATCCATTGAGTCACAACCAACCATCAACATCCTTGGCTATTGTGTGGGCAATGGCATCATTAACCCTGACCCTGAAAGGCTTAGCCCACTCCAAGAACTCCCGCCACCTAAGAATCCGGCCTCCTTGCGCCGGGCCCTCGGCCTGTTTGCATACTATGCTAAATGGATTCCTAACTTCTCGGACCGAATCCAACCTCTACTGAAGGCCAGCACATTCCCACTAGACACAGCGGCTGTTGCAGCCTTTAACCTCCTGAAAAAACAGTTGGAGAAAGCGGCTCTTCACTCCATCGATGAGAGTCTTCCTTTTGTTGTTGAGTGTGATGCCTCGGAGGTGGTGATCTCGGCCACTCTGAATCAGGAAGGTCGTCCGGTGGCATTTTTGTCCAGGACTTTTCAAGGGGCTGAGCTACATTATCCTCCAGTCGAGAAAGAAGCTACAGCCATCATAGAGGCAGTACGGAAGTGGACTCATCTCCTAGCTCGCCAGCACTTTACCTTAATCACGGACCAGCGATCGGTCGCCTTCATGCTCGATAATCGAAAACGGACCAAAATTAAAAATAATAAAATCCAGCTTTGGCGGCTGGAATTGGCCTCTTTTGGTTACACCATCCACTATCGACCTGGCAAGGAGAATGTGGCTCCGGATACCCTCACACGAGCATTCTGCTCCGCCATGGCACCCTCTACGCTCGTAGACATCCATGATGGGTTGTGTCATCCGGGCGTTACTCGCATGCTACACTTCGTGCGGTCCCGAAATCTCCCATTCTCTACCGGGGATGTAAAGAAGATGTGCTCGGACTGCAGAGTCTGTGCGGAATTGAAACCTCAGTTTTTCCGCCCCTCGGGTGGTATACTCATACATGCGACCCAGCCAATGCAACGGCTTAGCATCGATTTTAAGGGGCCGTTGCCCTCTTCAACTCGCAACACTTATCTATTGACCATGGTCGATGAGTATTCCCGTTTTCCATTTGCCTTTCCCTGCCCCAATATGCTGATGACCACGGTTATCAGCTGCCTTGAGCAGGTATTTGCTTTCTGTGGCATGGCATCCTATGTTCATTCGGATCGGGGCCCTTCTTTTATGTCAGGAGAACTCAAGGCCTATCTCTCGGAACGGGGTATTGCTGCCAGCAGAACGACGCCTTATCATCCGGTCGGGAATGGGCAAGTCGAGCGTTTTAACGCTATCATCTGGAATGCGGTACGTCTGGCTTTGAGATCTCGGGGCCTACCCAACCAGCAATGGGAAGCAGTACTTCCAGACGCATTACACTCCACACGGTCCCTCCTTTCGACCGCCACAAATACGACGCCTCATGAACGGTTCTTCCGATTTCAGCGTCGCTCATCCTATGGGATATCTCTCCCGTCGTGGCTGACTGCACCGGGACCAGTGCTACTCCGAAGATATGTTCGGGCGTCTAAGAATGACCCCCTGGTAGATGAGGTTGAGCTCACTGACGTCAACCCTACCTACGCCTATATTCGGTATCCTGACGGTCGGGAATCTACCGTGTCATTGCGGGATCTGGCTCCCTGCCCGCCGAAACATAGAGGGACACCAGGGGATGATATTGTACCAGGCACATCTCTGGGCTCGCCAGGTGCCTCTCATCACGATCTGGATCTGACGCCGGCTGGTACCTCACTCCAGCGTGCCGACCTGGGGCAGACTGACTATGAGCCCGTCGGGGCTCGCACGCGCAGCCACGATCCACCCCGTACCATACGCTCGGAAACGGATCTGCCACAGCCCTGCCTGACACCCGTTCGGGCACCAGTACACAGTCAGGATCGTCCTGACCCCTCACAGAGCGGGCTGGATCACTCGGACTCTGGTCCACGGCCCGCGGCGGGTAAACGGGCTAGGGGCCCTCTACCGCTACGA
This sequence comes from Squalus acanthias, assembly GCA_030390025.1. Lineage (NCBI taxonomy): Eukaryota > Metazoa > Chordata > Chondrichthyes > Squaliformes > Squalidae > Squalus > Squalus acanthias. The sequence goes on from CM059427.1 coordinate 10,037,860, forward strand.
GAACCCAAACGGGTGCGGCTCTCCCTCGTCCAGCGGCTATGAAATGGAGGGAGAATGTGGTAACACAATACAGCTTCCTGTGACTCGAACTTCATCCCGGCCTCCTAATCTTTTGTGGGGGGAGAATGTGGTAACACAATACAGCTTCCTGTGACTCGAACTTTATTACATCACTTCCTGTGATTAGTCCAGGATAAATACAGGGCTGATCAGTTGAATCCTGGAGAGGCATAGAGTAAGACCTCTTTTGTATGTAGCACCTTTTTAGTTGATTAAAGCTTACTTTAAGTTCACCACGCGTAAGGCTCATTCTTACGACAGTTCTGAAATGAGGGGGAAAACTGTTGAATATGAATGGGTGAATCCACCATAAAACTTGGGAAGATAACTAATGTCTGAACTTGTTGTGCAGTGTTCAGACCAGAAGGCTCTGGAATTGTCAGAAGGAAGGTGTGAACATATTCTTAAAGTTTGCTTTAAACTTATTATCCCATTGTCACACATATCTCCAAATATTGGTCTTACATATATGAAAAATCAATACTCTAGGCATGGAATGAATGATGTACAGTAAAAATGACATAACTTGAATTTAATTTTACTTGGGCTATGAGCTTGATTTATGTCAGACAGGAACAGATTGTTGTCAGTGGGCTTTGCAATGAGATGATGCCACACACATAGCTTTGCCCCATTAAAATTCTGGTAGATAATCATGAAGGTGAATGATTGGAGTCCAGGTATTGAAATTTCCACCATGGCTGACCTTAGATATATTAATAAGCCCAAAAAGATGAATTTATGAAAGGAACTGACTCATTTGAAGCACAAATAGAAATCTCATAAACAGACAACAGCATCAAGTAGAACCTAGAGGATCACCCCATTTTGTACTATAGGCCTGCGCCCACTCGGAGCTAAATTGAACAGATTCTACATCGGACTTTTACAGTCAGAGGAGACTTTTAGCCATCAGTCTGGGCTATATTTGAATCTAGGTTCCAGAGGTGAAAGGTCAGTGATAAATTCAATGCACCACCCAGTTCCTGAGCTACCTTTCTTTTTTTTAATTTATACCTAGAATTTGAAAACAATGATTTTTCGTATGAACAATGAAAGTGGAACAAAATAGGTAGCAACTAGTGTAAGAATTTTACCATTATTCATGTTTGGTCAAAACTTTGAATAAAAGTTTTGCATTTAAAAAGATTTTAATAATAGGTTCTACTTAAATACACTAAGTACTGTTACACAGATATTTGGAAAAGAAAGATGCAAATACGAAAATATAAAACTTTAATATTCCTTGGTGTTCACTATAAAAAGCCACAAGCTGAAGAGCTGCTCTCCCATATTACTTGCAGAGATCTGTTTAAGTAACTATTATTTATGCATCTACCTACTGGCAGTGAGAGAGGGGTTATTTATTTATTTTCTATCCCAATAAAAAACACATTTAGCTCATTGTCCCTGAGAGATCTCTTACAAACATCTTTCAAAATTATTTCATGGCAGATGAGCAACCCTCCCCCACTTTCACACCCTTACAACAGTGAGGAGAGAAGTTACGAGAAAGTTCTTTATGCAGAGGGTTGTTGGAGCATAGAATGCTTTGTCACAGGGAGCTGTTGAGTCAGAGACCTTTGTTTTTAGGGAAATATTTGATAAATATTTGAAGCAAGAAAGATACAAGGCAATGCAGAGGGAGTGGGGCAGTGGGACTACTTTTGGATTGCTCTAGCAAAGAGCTAGCACAAATAAATGGGCCAGATGGCCTCCTTCTGTGCTATAAACATCTATGATTCGATGTCCATTCCACTTCAGACATCCCACTTCAAAGTGTCACAAGAAGATAAGAGAAAGAAAGACAATCATTTCATGCTGGTTATTTGTGACTTAAGGTCTTTGATAAGGTGTCACATAAGAGACCCATGAGAAAGGTCAGGACGTGTGGAGTTAGGGGCCAGGTAGAAGAATGGATTGAAAGATGGCTAAAAAAGAGAGTAGGAGTTAAGGGAGGTTTCTTGGACTGGTAGAAAGTGGGAAGTGGTGTCTCGCAGGGATCCGAGCTGAGACTGTTGTTGTTTACCACATATATAAATGATTTGGACTCAGAAATTGGAGGTACGGTGCCAAAATTTGCAGGTGATACCAAATATGGGGTATAGCTAATAATGTGGAGGACTGTACCAAAATAAAGGAAAACATAAACAGGCTTTAATGGCAAATTAAATTAAATCTAGTGAAGTGTGAGGTGGTTCATTTTGGTAGGAGGAATAAGGAGCCCACTTACTCCTTGAAAAGTAAGAAACTAAATGGGGTAGATGAGCAAAGAGATCTGGAAATACAAATACATAAATCACTAAAAGTAGCAACACAATCAACAGCACAGAACCAGGTCATTGGGTCCAACTGATCTAAGCCAGTATTTATACTCTGCACACGCTTGTACCTGGTAATGTTAATTTTATGTAAGAACCTTGGTTAAACCACACTTGGAATACAGTGAGCAGTCTCCATACTACAACAAGCATATTGAAGTACTGGAGAAAGTGTAGAAAAGATTTACAAGGATTTTACCAGAATTGAGAGGTACAACTCTCAGGAAAGATTGAGCAGGTTGGACCTGAACCGTTGACTCTGTTTCTCTCTCCACAGATGCTGCCTGACCTGCTGAGTATTTCCAGCATTTTCTGTTTTTGTTTCAGATTTCCAGCATCCGCAGTATTTTGCTTTTGTAGAGGGAGCCAGAACTCCACTTACATGGCACCACATGTTGATGCTTTATTGCAACCGTGCCACAGTATTGCCCCTAGAAAGTTGACTGCATTGATCTGGGCTCCTCCACCGCAGGGTCTGCTCAGTGACACAACCCAATTGGCCACCACATATAGACAAGACAAGGTGTTATTGCACTCCTGCTGTTTAAAGCCTTTAAACACATGTCAAACAGGATATAAAATCTGGAAAACAAACAAATCCAATACTCAATAGTCTCAACTTTGTATATATTTGGAAAATAAGTCACTAGGATTAAAGACGAGAAGTAATTTTCAGTTGTTTCTGAAAAATAACTGGATTTTAGATGATTTGCAGGATATAGAATTCTCTCCCGGAAAACTGCAAACCCAATGATTGACGACCTCACCTGGATCTTACCACCGGACCGACTGAAAGGTTCAGATGTAGTCATCGCTGGAATAATATTGTGCAAATAAGCTTTACTCCCTTCCCCAAAGTATCACAATTCAGAACCTCTGAAGTTTACTGAAGAATCAGTTATCAATATCTTACCTGTTTCCAAAAGCGAGGCTCAGCAGTTCAAGTAAAAAGCAATCAATCGGGACGGATTGGAGTAGAGAGTTGGATGAACGCCTTACACCGTCACAGAAACGCTTTCATGCCGTGATTTGCGTCCGAGCTACTACACATATTCCATGTAAAGACCATACATGTGTTACCGTGTCGCTGTCTAACAGATAGCAGCGGTGCCCCTGTTTTGTCTGTGTTGCTGGGTCACAGTAAATGTTGCTAAACGCATGTGGTGCAATACTGCATTAGTAATCTGTTCAGAACCAGTTCCCCCAGACAGGTGCAGGAAGCTGCGGGGGTGGGAGGGTGTAGTGAGAGGGCATGATCCGCCTCTGAATTTTCTTGCGTGTGTTTGATGAGGAAAGAGGAGCACCACCTCCACAATTTGATGGTTTCACAACTCCGCGCCTGAAGTTTTCAAGGTTACAGGTGTTTTAATCCCACAACAAAAAGGGGGCATCTGTAAAGAAAGAATGCAATGTCAGAAGGATTTTAGTTCGAGGTCAAAGTTTCGTTTGGATCTCGTGCTAATTTCTTGTTCATAATAAGTCACTGAATTCGCAGTAAATTTATGTAAGAGCGTGTAGCTAATGACAACATCACACTTAGTTTGAAGAAGTGGATAGTTTACTTTTCTTCAAGGAGTTCCTTTGCCACTCAGTTTGGCATGTCGTAAATGAATGGATCTAAGGGACCTAGTGCTGAACTCTCGAGATGGTTGATGATTTAAAACCAGGCGTGGAGAACACTCCACTGTATCTGCAACACCGATACTCTTTGAATGTAATCACCCTCGAGCAGTTTAAAATCTCATCAGTGTTTTTTAAATGACCAATCTCTCATGATTCACCATTATAATAGTATTTTGCCAATAAAACATTGGCGGTTTAGATTTTTATTTTTCACCGAGACAGAATAGGGAGAGGGGAACTAATTCTCTAGGAAACGAGCTACCAGGTGGAAGTCTCCTGTCAAAGCTGTTATTTCGTATCCCCTGCAACTTCTGTACTCAATATGCTGCGATACATTACATGGCCACAGCTACATGGTAACCTCCAGCCCGCTGAAGTGGAATCCTGGGAACTCGTGTTAAGTTAGCATTAAAAACAATTCCTGGTCAATACTTTACTCTGTTGTGGATGGACATCAGAAACATTGTAAAGACCCCTTCCAACTACAAATGAAGTCCTATCTTTAAACTGTGTTCGGCTCTGATTGATTTACTGTCAGTTTGATGTTATTTTATATATATGTAACAATCCAGTCATCAGTATGTTATTGGAATTTGACAGTGTGTAGTAAACGATTTAAAAACAGCACAAGAAATAGGCACATTATTTATTCTCCAACGTTGTTTTTAATTTGAAATCTTCACTTAGTTTTGAAATATGTTTATTAATACAAAGGTATGTGGGGATTTATTCTTTCGAAGGTACATATAAGTTATTTCAATTGAAGGTGCCTGTATGTGTACTGAAGCGATGATGAAACGTGTCTGTCGGCGCACCTGGACAGTTTTATCACCCTCCGAATCCCAAAGGATTATTATTCGACCTGGTCAGATCACCTTTGCTTTGTGGCTGAGAAATATTGTACGGAACCGCAAAGGTCTTGACACGTTCGGAAAGCTGATAAAAAAAATTACTCGGCTATAAAGTCGATTGAAAAGTCAATCTACAATAATACTTTAACATGTACTGGGGCAGTTGCTGTGTGGTTTATTAACAACGCGTAGGACCGAAACATTAAACGTACGTTTGAAGGGTGAAGCACCTTTTCAGCAATCTGGAGATGCAGTACACCAGCTCTCGACACTACACGGCCCTGTAACATTGTTCAACCTGAACATGTTCACAGTCGTGACGGCACTGGGATAAAAGGAGCGTGATAGCAAAGCTCGGTTGTTTCCCTTCTCCCGTTTGGCTTTGATGCATATTATATACCGAACGCTGTAAACATTAATGATCAGGTCAATTTGAGTGATGAAGCATTACACAATCGTTGAAACGGCTCGTTACCACCTCTCTCATTTCTCGGGATTATTAAAAATCAGATTTTCTTCTGAATTTGCCCGTCCCGCTTCCTTTGACGTTAACACCTGCCCATAAATACCACAGAATCCAACGCCAACGCCTGCCTGTTTGAGTAAGCTGTGTGGTACACCAGAGAGAGAACATTGGGCACAGCCGGGGAGATAACATACTCAATTCAGCCTGTTTATACCGAGACACTGTGGACACCCAGACTCCACTACCCCAACCCCAGTAAGTACTTTCGACCTGAGAATTCCGGGAATCCGGATCGTGTTCCGGCTAACTACCCTGACAGGATTTCCAGCTGTGTTCTTTCTCGGTTTGTACAAGTTAGCAGCAACTCAAAGGGGACTGGAATCTCAATCACGAATGTGGAGGTGGGCGCCTATCATGGGGCATTTTCCCACACAGTCTCTTACACTGCCGCCCACATCGGAAAAAATGTTGTTTGTTTTTAACAAGAAGAAAATTGTAATAAAGAAGAAATGATCGCTTAATGATCTGCACGTTCGTCCCAGAATTCTTCCCTTCACTGGCTTATGTAAAGGGTCGCAACGGACCCTTTATCGGCGCGTCCTGCGAATGTTGACGTGTAAAGGAATATTATTTGAAGTATTTCTTTGCAAATAGTTTGAAATTCAGTTGTACGCCCTGCAGTCATTCAACTTAGTAGCTAGCTAGGGACCCTTACATTAGATACTCGTTACATTAGAATATTTACATCCGCAAGATGCTGCAATGCTCCAAAGCCGTGGGACTCCTGAAGAAAGTGGGAGGTTTGCATGTATAAATTTGTAAGCACTTGGCAGGATGGCAAGTTGCTGAGAGAAGGTCAATACTGTAAATGCCTCGTTTAAAGCTGTGACGGTTGAATTTGCTCAGTAGTGTTGTACAGTAATCATAACCAACATAGTAAAGTTTTTATATATAATCAACATGATTCAGTTGTTATATATATGTTGGCCCAGAAATGGCTGGAGCGGCACATCTGGCAGCGAACACTGTGAATTGGATCTTTTTCTTAACCTTCAGGTTGTAATGGCCCTGAAATTGCAGTCGGTGGCGTAGCTACAGAGTACGCCGCCGACCTCCGAACGAAATCCGCACTTACCTGGTGCAAGGCCCCAAATGAAAACTTGCTCTGAAATGCTGCAGAGTTGTGCGCAGCATAGTGGCTCACAGATCCCAGGGGCGCATCTCTGTGCGTAAGCGTACCTGGGATCATGTGGGGCGGTGCTCCTTTCACTAGCCAATCAAGAAATGGAAATCTCCGATGCCCGACATCAATCAAATTTTAAATTAAATGGTGTGAATATTTGTTTGACAAGTGCAGTACTTGGCTTTAAAAAGCACAGGGAATACTTTGGAGTAAGTACAGTTATTTACTGGAAGACTCTGCAAGATTTAAAAAAAAGATTAAAACATCTTATCCCTCAAACCGAGCCTTTACAGCTGCCTGGTAGGTTGATACACGGCACTTTTATGCGTTTGTTTTTAATTATTTATACATTTTTCTCATCCCCCACTTACGCTGTGCAAACAGGCTCCTGCGCCTGTTTGCACCAACCGTAAATTTTTCCAGCATAATTGCTGCGCAGTTGATGGGTAATTAGCCCAACTTCTCGCCAGCAATGAGGATTTGACAGTCACAGCAGATGATCTGTCTAGTCAGAACTTGATAGATCGCAAGTTCGGGATTTAGCACATGCGGAAATCCTGAACTTGCGGTCAATTTCAAAGGTGGTATGACCGCAAATTCTGCCCCATTATTTTTGTGGAGTAAATTGCTGGTAATGCGAATTGATAACAAGGTCAATGGGCCATCTGGGACCTCCTGAATGTTGGGTCCAATGGTCTATCTCCTTAACCAATTAAATTTAAGGATAGAGAAAGAAACAGGGGAATGACAGGGAAGGAAATAGGGTAAATTAGAGTCAAATTAGATATAGAAAGAGAGGGAGAGAAAGTTTGGATTGAGAGGGAAAAAAAGAGACAGAAAGGAAAAGTAAGAAAAAATGTTAAAATTTAAAATGTAAAAACTTCTCAGAACAATTTACTACCCGCAGGAGTGAGACTCCACAGTTTCAATTGTACCCTTTCTGGGCCTCCAAGGTTGCATTTCATGTCAGGACCATAAATCACGTCATTAACTGGGTCCTTATGACATGAAATACCAGCCCTAAATGTCTGTGGAATGATTCATTTGTATTTACTGTGCAAATCCAGCAATGTCTTGACACTCATGGGATGATTGACGGCAATATCCCGTTTTTGCGAGGCTAACGGCAGAGCGGCACAAATCGTCCAGCAGTTTGTGGTGATTCGCAACTCATGGCGTATCTCTTCCTCACCACAAATTGCTGGGGTTTTTTTTTACGCACTAATAATGGCAGCTGCCATGAACTCACCATTATTTATCCAGCAATTTCTGGGCCATTGTATCATTATTCTTTAGAGCATAATCCGATTGTAGAGGCGGTCCTATCTATCTCTAATTTTCTAGATGGATGTTAACAGGATAAATATATCATGATTTAAGATTTGAACATTCACGTATTCCACATTACCAGTATCGGTCATCCTAGCAACTCTGGGTCATGCCACTCCAAAAGTGGGGACCTATAGTTTGATGTAAGAAATGTTGTCAATTAGCTCATTTTTTGACTACATCTTTACCTGACTGGATGTACAAATCTAGAGCAGCATCAGTTATCTGCCACATCTTTCAAACTGCAAATGTGAAAATGGGGGTTTGGGACTAAAAATCAGAGACAAATGGCCAAAAGGAGGGCTTCTGTATTTTACTATAGATTGTACTATGAATATTCAATTGACTTAATTTTTTTTTTGTATTAGTAGCGGGTCTCCAGTGGTATTGCTTACACTAAGTCAGAGGATACGTAGCTTTATAAGGACAGGAGCATTATACCATGCAATGCACAACGTATCATTCTTCTGCTCAGGTGGAGCTGTGCATACTGTGGTATGTCCCATCACAAGGTCAAATGTCTGTAAATAGGCAAATTGTTTCTCTGTAGATTGACAACTGCCTGTAAATTCTTGGATGCTCCTCAAGGTAAGAAAGAAAAGGTTGAATTGTTTATATGCAAGTTTTTGTGTTATATTTGTCCCTGATTGGTTAAAATTATGCATCCATAAAAGAACAAATTTCAACTGTAGAGTGAAAAGTGAGAAACAACTACTAAATATGCATGAAAAGAACAAATGAAGCTAAAGCAACAATATCTTGCATGTCCCAAGGTACTTTACAAATAGGTGTATGAAAAACAGACACCAAATGAAGAAAAGAGAGAATACGAGGGGTGACCAAAAGTTTGGTCCAAGGGATGGGTTTTGAGGAGATTTTTAAAAGGAGGAGGAACAGATGGAGGGTTTGAGAAAGGGAATTCCAGAGGGTAGGATACAGGTGGCTGAAGGCTCTGTCACCAACGATGGTGAGATGAAGTAAGAGGCGAGGTTCAAAAGGCTGGAGTCGGGAACAGTGTCGGGGGGGGGGGGGGGGTGCGGGAAATAGGACTGGAAGAGATTGCAGAGTAGGGAGGGGTGAGTCCATGGATAAATTTAAAGATAAAGATGAGGAGGTAGAGTTTCTGCTTCGCCCAAAATTGGCCAAACCAACATAAAAGATCAAGGAATTTTAAGCGCAAGTTACATCCGGCGCAAATCGTGTTTCTGCAATCTTTTACGCTGGTTTAAAAAAAAGACAGTGTGTATTTGCAACACCAAAGTTCTGATTGGTCCCCTTGGATGTCTGGAATGTGTAATTAGATCTTGCCTGCCTGGGTAATCAAATACTTTGCAATGTGTAATTTGATCCATTCATTCTGACTGCCAGGCTCCAGACAAAACTCACAGTACTGCTTTCAGAGAACAGACAGGGCTCACCCTCATGGGTTAGGACCTTCTCTTCGCCCCCCCCCCCCCGCAAGAAGTTCCTGACCCCTCCCAACTTGTTCCTAACCTTCTCCCCCCCCCCACCCCAATTGATGGGTTATTGTGTGTGGGTCATGGATTGTTGACAGGTTTATTGAGTATGAAGTGAATAGTGACAGTGTCATGACTTCCAGATTTCATTCAGTCCAATGATGTCACTTGCCACACATGCGCCGGGCTCTCCGGGAAGTCAACCAAGTCTAGAGGGAGGAGAGGGAGAACGTGCTGTGGGTGTAAAGGGGGTGGCGGTGGGGTTGGAAGAACGTGATTCACGTCTAACAGAAGGGGGAGAATGTGATCCAACTTCCCATCTGGATCACGATCTCACTCTCATCACTCCCACTTTAGACCTGGATCATGTTCTTCCCCCATCCCCACTGTTTTCTCCGTACACTTCCCCCCACCCCCCAAGTTCCTGACCTCCCCTCACCCTTAGATACCCTCCTCTCTCCCCCTTTCAATCACTGCTTCTCTCTCCCCCTTTGCTCTCCTTTCCTCTCTCTCCTCCCTTCAATCCCCTCTCCTCTCTCATCCCCTCTCCTCTCCCCCCTTTGATCCCCTCTCCCCCTTCGATCCCCTCTCCTCTCTCATCCCCTCTCCTCTCCCCCCTTCGATCCCCTCGCCCCCTTCGATCCCCTCTCCTCTCTCCCCCTTCGATCCCCTCGCCCCCTTCGATCCCCTCTCCTCTCTCCCCCCTTTGATCCCCTCTCCTCCCCCTGATTCACTCCTCTCTTCCCCCTCGATCACCTCTCCTCTCTCATCCCCTTTTCTCTTTCCCCCCTTCGAGCCCCTCTCCTCTCTCCCCTACTCTTCGATCCCCTCTCATCTCTCTCTCCCTTCAATCCACTCTCCTCTCCCCCCCCTCCTCCAATCACCTCTCCACACCCACCCCCCCCTCCCCTCCACCCCGGCCACCAACCCGATCCCTGACCTTATCGGCACAGAGTCGAGGAAAGCCGGATTGAGTGCGCACGCACAGTACCAAACGGGCATGCATGTGCAGAGAGAGTCAAAAAAGCGGTGAAAATAATCACTCTGTTTAAAAAACATCGCACTGGAAGCCAGCCCCACCCACAAAACTGCCCATGCCCCCAGACCAAATGAATGAGCAGAGCAAGTTTCCACCAATTGCACCTTTTGCAGCCCTTCCAAGAGGCTCTTCATATTAAGCATTTTTTTTAGGCACAAAAGTACATTTTAAAAATTTTACATTATTAAAAATGATTTAATTTACTAAGAAACTGACTATTGTACACGAATATAACTAGCAAATGCTTCTGTATAACTTTATAAAGTCATTTTCAGTTATTAAAAATCGGGTTACTCACAGGTGGTTAAAAATTTTATTTTTTGTGATAAAGCCAATTTCAGGTGTATTAATAAAACTGTGCCAAGTGACCACTCTTAAATACATCGAGGAATTTTTTTAATGCAAGGGAAAAGATAAACCATTATGTTCTAAAACATTGCCGGATTACACTGGTTCATGGAAGATTTTACGTTTGTGATTATGCAAATGAGCTTGAGCAGAAACTTGAACCATAACTTCACTTCGGAAAACTAGCGCAATTTCAAGCGCAATTTGCACCCAGACTGTCGATTGCGCCCAAAGCGGAAATTCTACCCTGAGTATTTAAAATTTTCAGGCATTGGGGTTGCAGCACCAGGGTAGGTCAGCAAAGTCAGGAGTGAGGAATGAGTGGGACTTAATGTGGAACAGAATATGTGCGGGAGAGTTTTGTATAAGCTGGAGTTTATGGGAGATGCAGGTTGGATGGCCACAAGGAGAGTGGGGAGGTGGCAAAAGCATGTACAAGATTTTCAACAGTTCGGGGGTGGGGGGAGGCGGGCTGAGAAAGGAGTTGAGGTGGGAAATGTTGCAGAAGTGAAAGTCTGTGGTCTTTTTGAAGATGAGGATATGGATTCTGAAGCTCAGCTCAGGATCCAACAGGATTCTGAGGTTGCAAATAATTTGGTTCAGCTTGAGAGAGTGACCAGGGAGGGGGAAGAAATCAATGTCAAGAGAGCGGAGTTTGTGGCAGGGGCCAAAGATGATGGCTTCTATCTTTCCACTGTTAAGCTGAAAGAAGTTAAGACTATCCGAGACTGTATGCCAGACAAGCAATCTGACAGCACAGAGGCAGTCAAGGGATCGAGCAAGGTGGTGGAGAGGTAGAGCTGGATGGCATTGGCATTCATGTGGAAGCTGACCCTATGTGTACGGAAGATGCCACCAAGGGGCAGCATGTAGACGGGGAAGAAGGGAGGGCCAGGAACAGATCCTTAGGGAAGTTTGGAGGTTATGGTGCAGAACTCGGTAGAGAAGCTGTTGCTAAAGATGCTCTGGCTACGTTCGGATAGATATGAGTGGAACCAAACGAGAACACTTCCATGGAACTGGACAACAGAAGAGAGGAACTGGAGAAGGATAGCATGATCGACCATATTGAATACAGTAGAGAGATCCGGGAGGATAATGCACCATGATCACAGTCACATAGAATGTCGTTTGTGACATCGATAAGGGCAAGTTGATACTGTGAGAAGGGCAGAAACAGGATAGTAACAGTGCAGCAAAATATACCAATAAAGGTAAGGAGAAGCCAAACCAACCTAATATTTTTTGATGATTCCTTTTGGCCTCCATGTTGCCTCTGCCACTAAGATGAACACTTACTATTGGAAATAGGGTTTGTAATATAATTTTTTTTTAATTACAAAATTATTAAAGTTATCTGTACAGTAGGATTTTCTGCATTTAAAATGCCTGTAACAATGTTTTCCATCATGTAGCTATGTCTGTGTGAAAGACATATAGCATACACCTCTACATACAACTTCTGAGATTTTTTTGTGATAGCCATCAAGACTGGCTGTTCACAGAGCATGCCAGGACTTGCTGTTTGTAAGCCCTGCCCCCCTCCAATGGTAAATTACTGAAAACAAAATCCCCATTTTTAGGATAGTGGAAGTAACTCAAATGTATTTTAGTATAAACCATCAAATATAAGATAAAGCATGAACTCAACTCTTTGAGGTAATTTTCTTGAAAAAATAATTTAGGTTACTATGTTCAAGTGGTTCTTTATAGCATGTTACATTTGTTGCAAATGGAACTTTAAAGGAAACTTTATATTTTTTATCTATTCGGAATTGTTCCAGCATCTGCTTTTTTTTTTACTTCTGTCAACTGGGAAAAACACAATGATTGTTCAAATAAGCAAAACAGGCAGCAACATGTGAAACGGCTGTACCGTTATTCAACTTTGGTTGGAATTTAAAAAAATATCTGTTCTTGAGATGTAGGTGATACTGGCAAGGCTGCATTTACTAACCATCCCTAATTTCCCCAAGAAGGTGGCAATGGCCTTCTCCCTGAACCACTGCTGGACTTTTCATGCCGGTCGATTTCCTTCGTATGTTCCTTGTTCTAACAAAAATTGCCCAAATTTCTCCAGTCCCTCCTCATAACTAAAATCTCTCATCTGTGGTATCACCTTAGTAAATCTGTTCTGTACCCTCTTACGGTCTTGGCAAATTGGACAAAATATTCTAACTGGGATCTAACCAATAATTTGTACAGATTTATCATTTCCTTTGTATTCTATACCCCTATTTATAAAACTTATTCTCCCATTTTTAAAGGTTTGTGTTTCTAACCCCATGTTTCTCTGCTTCACTACTTCTCCCATTTACTGTATGTCTTCTCCTTATTCATCCTCCCAAAATGTAATCACTTACATTTCCCCACATTAAACTTCATCTGAATTAATTCTGCCCAATCTATTAATTTATCTATATCCTCCTGAAGTCTGTGACAAACCTGTGTCTCCACATACCAAGGTCACTCTGCTCCTCTATTCCATTGGACATTTTACTATTTCAGGTGTATTTCTTTCACTATTCTTACTTACAAAATGTATGACTTCACATTTTTCTAAATGGATCTGTACCAGCTAGCTATCTGCCCATCCTGCTAGCCTAGCTATGTTCTCCTGAATACTAAAACATACAGGCATTAGATCCTTTGCATATGCAGATAAGAGACCTGTTTAAGGCCCCCTCTACAATATTGGGCTGCTCTGAGGAAGCCAGTGTTGGCGTTGGCTGTGTTCGGGAAAATGTGGTCAACATGTGGACTAACAGGCGGTCCTGCAGGCCATGACCAAAAGGTAATATTTTTAAATATACTTACTTTAAAGAATTATTACATAATTTACAACAAATATACATTTCTTTAAGGCACAAAAACCTCACAGGAAAAGTGGTCCAACCGTGGCTAACAAGAGAAGTTAAAGATAGTATTAGATCAAAGGAAGAGGCTTATAATGTTGCCAAAAAGAGCAGTAAGCCTGAGGATTGGGAGGATTTTAGAATTCAGCAAAGGAGGACCAAGAAATTGATAAAGAAAGGGAAAATAGAATATGAGAGTAAACTAGCGAGAGACATAAAAACAGACTGTAAAAGCTTCTATAGGTATGTAAAAAGGAAAAGATTAGCAAAAGTAAATGTGGGTCCCTAACAGGCTGAGACAGAAGAAATTACAATGGGGAATAAGGAAATGGCAGAGAAATTAGACAAATACTTTGGGGGCGATTTTGCCAGCCCTGGGGAGGTGGGTTTGGAGGCGGGACTGCCGGGAAAATGGCAGAATCTGGGGGCGGGTGCCCATCCCGCCCCCAACCCGCCTCCATGCCATCTTCCCAGGAGGCGGGTAGCCGACCCACGCCGGGTCCCGTCTCCTGGAGGCGGGAAGGGGATTACAGCCACTTAACTGCCTGTTAACAGGCAGTTAAGAGGATTATCCCCATTTTTCTGGCAGAGGCGCGGGCTTCCCAACGTCGGGAAACTTTGCCAGCGTCACCGAGGCGAGGAGTGGGTCTGCAGGGGTTGGAGGGGTGCAAAAGTGTGCTGTGGAGGTAAGTGATAGGTGTAAGTGTGGAGAGGTAAGTATGTGAGGTGAGTGAAAAGTGATAGAAAATGTTTACTTACCTTTGTTTCTTCCTGCAGGCTTCAACAGTTGGGGATCCGGAGACTCCCGCATCTCACCGGCAGAGATGACAGATGGCTGCTGCATTCTCCGATGCAACAGCCATCTGCTTTCTGCTCACAAAAGAGGTTTGATGAGTCTTGAATACAAGGACTCATCAAACAACAGCGAATGTCAGTGTTTGACAGCTTCACAGATGTGTCAAACGATGACAATTCATCTGTCAAAAATTTTTGACAGATGAAACATCATATGCTGACGTTCTCTGTAACCGACTTCCCCTTAATTGGCCTGCTAAGCCCACTGGGCGGGCTTAACAAGGTCAATCAAGGGAAAATAGCGTGGGTTGGCCACAAGTTGATGGAGGCGGGACTAAAACCCGACAAGCAGCAGTCCCACCTCCAACACGCCCCCATTGGCAAAATCACCCCCTTTGTGTCTGTCTTCACGGAAGAAGAAGCAAAATACTTCCCGGAAATAGTGGAGAACAAAAGGTCTAGCGAGAATGAGGAACTGAAAAATATTAGTATTAATTAAAAAATAGTACTGGAGAAATTAATGCGACTGAAAGCCGATAAATCCCCTGGACCTGATGGCCTACATCCTAGGGTTTTGAAAGAGGTGGCTATAGAGATAGTGGATGCATTGGTTGTCATTTTCCAAAATTCCATAGATTTTAGAACAGTTCCCGCGGATTGGAAGGTAGCAAATGTAACCCCACTATTTAAGAAAGGAGGGAGAGAGAAAACAGGAACTACAGACCAGTTAGCCTGACATCAGTAGTAGGGAAAATGCTAGAATCTATTATTAAGGACGTGGTAACAGGACACTTAGAAAATAATAATAGGATTGGGCAGAGTCAACACAGATTTATGAAAGGGAAATCATGTTTGATGAATCTGTTAGAGTTTTTTGAGGTTGTAACTAACAGAATAGATAAGGGGGAACCAGTGGATGTGGTGTATTTGGATTTTCAGAAGGCATTCGATAAGGTGCCACACAAAAGATTATTAAACAAAATTAGGGCTCATGGGATTGGGGGTAATATACTAGCATGGATTGAGGATTGGTTAACGGACAGAAAACAGAGAGTAGGAATAAACGTGTCATTTTCGGGTTGGCAGGCTGTAACTAGTGGAGTACCACAAGGATCAGTGCTTGGGCCACAGCTATTCACAATCTATATCAATGATTTGGATGAGGGGACCAAATGTAATATATCCAAGTTTGCAGATGATAAAAAGCTGGGTGGGAATGTAAGTTGTGAGGAGGATGCAAAGAGGCTTCAAGGGGATATAGACAGACTAAGTGAGTGGGCAAGAACATGGCAAATGGAATATAATGTGGAGAAATGTGAAGTTATCCACTTTGGTAGGAAAAATAGAAAAGCAGAGTATTTTTTAAATGGTGAGAGTATGGGAAATGTTGGTGTTCAGAGGGACCTGGGTGTTCTTGTACACGAATCACTGAAAGTTAACATGCAGGTACAGCAAGCAATTAGGAAAGCAAATGGTATGTTGGCCTTTATTACAAGAGGATTTGAGTATAAGAGTAAAGACGTCTTACTGCAATTATATAGAGCCCTGGTGAGACCACACCTGGAGTATTGTGTACAGTTTTGGTCTCCTTACCTCAGGAAGGATATACTTGCCATAGAGGGAGTGCAACAAAGGTTCACCAGAAATAACAACAGAAAACGCTGGAAAAACTCAGCAGGCCAGGCAACATCCGTGGAGAGAGAAAGAGAGTTAACGTTTCAGGTCGAAACCCTTCGTCGGAAGGTTCACCAGACTGATTCCTGGGATGGGGGGATTGTCCTACAAGGAGAGATTGAGTAGACTAGAGTTTAGAAGAATGAGAGGTGATCTCATTGAAACATACAAAATCTTACAGGGCTTGACAGCCTAATATTGCGTGCATCTCAGGCTATCCATTCTGCCGCAGGGACAGCTCTCGTTTGTGGGTGCGCTCGAATTTCTAGGCCGTTACGTTTCAATACTCATAATTTACCAGCATCTGGCTACTTTAAATTGGTTACTGAACTCCGAGGACTAGCTAGTCTAGAAAACATTTGAAAATGTCCCACATAAGAAACTTATGGCAAAGATAATAGAACATGGAGTTATGGGGAATGAAGAGAATTTTGGAGGGCAGTTTCACGCCCTTTGTCACAATTTGTCATCCCTCCCCCAATTTCAGTATTATTTACTCATATTTCTAAATTTGCAGAATGGTAGCTAGAACAGCTTATTTTGTGATGGGGGAGGGGTGAGAGGGAAGAGGAGGAGAGGACACAGAACTAACATAAAATCAATTTAATTGATATAGTTCTTCTGATTTGTTCTCCAATGGCGGCTAACTTAACTTAATTCTGCCAATGTTTCACTCCCTAGTTCTGTTCTGTTAAGTCTTTACTTTGTCTCATTTTAAAAAAATTGTATATCCTGTATTTCTTTTTCACATAAATATGAACTTTGACATTGTCTCTGTTATTTTCCCCAACACTGTCCATTATCAATCTCTGCTCTGAGTCAATCCGACACATTTTTCTGTCTGTATCTCATGATCTCTTTTTCCTGTCACCCAGCTGTCAGATTTGTCCCTTTTGTTCCCATACATTCTCAGTCCCTGACTTGCATGAGGTTCCTTAGCTCTCTGATTTTTCATCCTATCTCTGTAGCAATATCAACGCTTTCTTTTCTCACCTGTGCAAAGAAAGAATAGTCACTGTCTAACCTGCATCATCAGCAGTTTTTTGCTCAGTGTCGACTCACCAGCTAACAAGCAGTCCTGCTGTTCCCACCCGCATATTTTTAAGCTAGCTGCTCTTAACATGTCTTCCCAGTCTATTGCACCCTGCACAGATAAAATACATGCTTGATTGGGTACCGCCATACTTCTTAACAAAATATTTTAACTCATTCTAAGGACTATTGGTGGAGCATCTACTATTGGACAAAATGAAAGAGTATTAAAAAATTGTTTGGACCAATGCTGGTGAGCTTTTTCATTGGGAGGAATGCTTCTAATAGTATATCCATCTGACTATTGCTGTGCACATAAGTCATAAATTAGTTCCCAGCCAATGCCTGACACAATCCCACAAAAGCAGGGTGTTAGCATGGGTCAATCATTTTTTTTTCAAACTTGCTTTACGTTTTCTTCCATTCCACTCACTCCCTCAGTACCACTGAGCACTGCACATCCAATAAGGTAAGGCAGCCAACCTGCACCCAGATTTCTAACAACGCTGCTCTATTTTTTTGTGTTGGGGAAAATAACAGAGACAATGTCAAGGTTCATATTTATGTGAACTTTCCTTCCTGTGGGGGTTGGCCTAAGAGGAAGGAAAGCACATGAGGGAAAGCTCTTCTATTCGAAAGAAAATTATAAATTTACCATAAGTTTAATTTAATATTTTTTAAAAATGTCAATTTTCCTGACGGTATTAGAAGGCCTTGAGCAGTGTCTCCTTTCTGTTAGGCTACTCTAGTGACGTTAATGACAAGGAACGATGCTTGTGTCCCAGAGTGGCACCATTGCAGGGGAGGGGTGGAACTTCAACTCAGCCACAGGGCTACCCCACAGATGTCCATCCCCAGGAAACCACGCTAAAGGCTGCATTCCTAACTTGTGAGCTATATATGAATTCTTTGAATTTGAATTCTGGGAAAGCAGCATGTGTGGGCCAGCTCCCACTGTGTTCACGACTACATCATTTTTTTTCTCCTCCGTCTTCACCAAAGACAAGACAAGTAACTTATTTGATTTGGAAAGGCAACTCGAGGGTGTGCAGAGGTGAGTTGTAACACTGTTCACATTACTACCAGTATGGTTGCCAAACAGCTGTGCAACCTGAAGGTAAATAAATCTCAGGGGTCGGATAAGATGCATCTAAGGATCCTTAAGGAAATAACGGAGGAAATTGCAGGGACTGTGCCACAAATCCTCCAGAAATCACTGAATACTGGGGAGGTGCCTGGGGACTAGAGGAAGGCAGATGTTACTCCTATTTTTTGAAAAGGTAGCACAAGTGACTCAGGAAACTACAGACCAGTGAGTTTGATGTCCATTGTGGGTAAAGTTATGTAAATCCTTATTAAAGAGAAGATCATGCAGCATCTGTATAGAAATAAAATCATAACAAATAGCCAATATGGGTTCATGAAGGGGAGGTCTTGTCAATCTAACTTACTGATTTTCTTTGAGGGTGTAACAAAGTAGCTTGATCAAGGCAAGGCAGTGAATGTGGTGTACTTGAATTTCAGAAAGGCCTTTGATCTGGTTCCCCTGGTAAGGCTGATACTGAAAATAAAGAGAGCGAGAATCAGTGGAAATATTTTACAATGGATACGTAATTGGTTGAACCATAGAACCCAGAAGCTGGTGGTACAGGGATTGTCATCAGCCTGGGACAATGTTACCAGTGGGGTCCCACAGGGTCCGTTTTGGAACTTTTTTTGTTTAATAGCTTCATAAATAATCTGGAGTTAGTCACACGCACAGTGGCTAAATTTTCAGATGATACAAAGCTACTGAAGGTGGTAGGCCGCGATTTTATCACAGAATCACAGAATTCCCCACAGTGCAGATAGAGGCCATTTCGGCCCATCGAGCCTGCACCGACACATATCCCACCCTATCGCCGTAACCCCACGTATTTAATCCCCCTAACACTAAGGGTCAATTTATCATAGCCAAATCAACCTAACCCACGCATCTTTTGGACTGTGGGAGGAAACCGGAACACCCAGAGGAAACCCACGCAGACCCGGGGAGAATGTGCAAACTCCACACAGACAGTCACCCAGGGCCGGATTCGAACCCAGGTCCCTGGCGCTGTGAGGCAACAGTGCTAACCACTATGCCACCGTGTTATCATTGGTGGCGGGTTGGGTGCGGGTCAGGTGGTCGGCGGGTTCTGGTCCCGCTGCCGCTTTCAGCCAGTCAGAAATTGAAATTTTATCTTAATTGCCCTATTGAATCCCTGCGTGCGCGCTACCCGGCCCAATTAGTGGTTTCAGGTCAGCTGCTCGCCTCTGCTGACATCTGTCAGCCAGCTGCATTTAAGGGGCCTATGCAGCCTTGTTTCATTCTTATCTTTTTATGTTGGTTCTCGTGCTGGCAACTGCTCCCATGACTGCTGCAAGAGCCAAGGCCTCTCCCTGCTTTGATGATGACTCCCTCCATGCTCTTGTGGATGGAGTGAGAGGGCGCCAGGAGGTACTGTTCCCATCCTCTGGACGGAGGAAGCCTCCTCAGCAAAGCAAAGCAGCCTGGCTGCAAATTGCTGAGGAGGTCAGCTCCAGATCGTTGTGCACTCGATCCTGGGTGCAGTGCAGGAAAAGGTTCAATGACCTGGTATGCTCAGGAAAAGTGAGTATAACATCACACTTACCCTCAATCTGCTCCCCATCTCCTCTCATCACCAGCACTCTGCATTGTCAACCTACTCCTGCACATCCCACTTTACCCTTGCATCCCTTAACCATCCCTCTTTCTCTATGTACAGAATCCCTTCACTATTCGACTATGCTGCCCTCACACTCGCTATCACTGTTATGCAATGCCAACAACTAAACGCACAGGGAGGGCCCTTGGTATTGGCACTTCACTCCATCTTTGTCTCCTTCTAAGCCTCTTTGCTATGGATTCTCTACACTCACTCCATCATTCTCACTCAAACTCCACTTGTGTCCCTCATTGCAAAAAGAGAGAGCCCACAATAAGAGGGAGAGAGCTAGGACAGGAGGAGGGCCATCTTCCATTGCCCATTTGACCAACGCTGAGGAGGCTGCCCTCAAAATAATCGGAGGTAATGAGGATCTGGAAGTGGGGGATGGTCAGACGGGCGCAGCAGAGCAAGCTGGTGACAGAATAGATTTGCAGCTCTCTCATTTACATTGCATGAGTGACTGATATGGCATCTGATGCTCATACAGATTGACTTATGATCATCTGCACAATTCGATGTGCCTGCTACGTAAATATCACATATCTAACTTATGCCTTTACTCCCCCACAGGACCATCGACAGCCCCCCTCCCCATGTAGAGGGTGGTGTGTGGGGTCAGCCTCACCTCTGACTCAGTGAGCGGTTCGAATCGCTCCCACACCCCTGCTTCTAGACCTTGGACTTATTTGGGGGTTGTGAACAAAGATGCAGTAGACAACAGGTTTGGATGAAAGAGTTTTGACTTTTATTAAAGGAAGTAAAACACAACACAAACACTCTTATCACTCTAAAGGTGGGGAACACTTCGGTACAAGCGAGGGAAATAACATTAGAAGAATACTTCACCCCTCCCAATCCCACTTCACTAGCTAGGTTGGACTCTGGAGAACCAGGGATAATGCTCACCAAACGAATCCTTGACAGTTGAGAGTTAGGGTTTAGAGTCTTTTGAGTAAAAGGTTTCGTGAGGTCCTTGTTGCCGCGAGGTGTCCGATGGTCACTGAGGCAGTCGCTCTGGTTTCTTCTTGCGTGTTGGTCTGCTTGTGAAGCTGTTGGCCTTCTTTGTTTAACTTCTTGCTGTAACTCTGCCTCTGTTTAAACTGTCGTCTTCCGAGCTGTGGAACTGCCTTCTTGCAGAACTGTGGAAACTGCCTTCCGCCTGCTTCTGTAACTGCAGCCCTGACTTCGGTTCAACACAGGCTTTGAATTCTGTTGAACTTCAACTCCCTTCTTACTGAACTGTTGTAACTGCTTGATGGACCTTCAATTATACTAAATTGAAGTGGCCTTGTCAAAACCAAATCAAATCCTGGTCATTGTAAGACCTTGTTAACAGTAACGACTTTACTAGCATGTTAACTGGTTTTGTAAATGTGTGAAGTGGTTCTCCATCCTGTCGATCTGTTGTTTAATCGGAGTTTGCATTGTCCTCGTGTTTTAGGTTTCTTGACTGGGCCTGGGGATTTTCAAAAGGTGTCTTGAGTTATTCAATTTTGGATGTGTTTGTGAGGTTTTGGGTGAGGCTCTTCCTCCTGCTTGGATTGCAGTGCAAACATTCTCCAGACAGCTCGACTGGGCCCCAATATCCAAAAGCTGTCCACTGCCTCGCCACACCCCTCCGCAGCCTGTCTTGTGTCTGTGAAAGGTGTTTTTCCCAATAGTCATATCCAAAAGTCATTTTCCTCAGGGGTTTTCTTCCCTGATCTTTAAAAATGTCCAAAACTGTGGTTTTTGCCTCAAATCACTTTGTTTAGGTCCCATCATCTCAAATTCGTATGAAAAATCCAAAAATCACCCCTTTTAGGGTTCTATACGAGTTTCTGGGGGATTTTGCGAAGCTTACACCCACTGTCCAGGACGAAGAGCCTGAAGACTCCTCAGAGGAAGCTGCAACCTCTGAGGGCGTAGCGTCAGCAGAATTAAGTGCACCCAACACCAGTGCAGATACGCACACCTCGGTGGGACCTTCGTGAGATAGAGTAGTGTTGTCACCTGGTGTATCACAGCTCACAAGTGAGCAGCAGCAGATGGTGGAGACAGGGACAGCAGTGGAGAGTCCTCATCGGAGGCCGCAGGGCGCTTCTAGCTCTGCTCAGCTGTATGTAGACCCTGTGCCTCTGGGGCCATCCAGAAAGAGAGCGGTGCTGGAACTCCAGGAACAGGTGCAGGAGTCTCTGGCAGGTTTTGCATCCAGGGTTACTGCGAGTGTGGAGGGGATGGAGGAGTCCATGTCTAACATGAGCAGTGCCTTTGTGGAGGCAATGGCGCATAAATGCACCACCACGGAAAGGATGGCTACCTCCGTGGAAGGGATGGCTACAGTAGAGGAAAGGATGGCTATGGTCATGGAGGAAATAAGTCGCCAGAGTCAGGAAAACATGGTGAATGTTCAGAATAGATTGACATCTCTGGAGGAGCGATGGGCAGCTATTGAGCAGAGAAACCAAAGCTTCATGGAGGTCCTTTTGAGGAGGACTGCCAGTGCAGATACGCGTCCTCATGGCCCCCCTGATGTGCAGCAAGGTGCTGTCCAGCCTCTTGCTGGCACTGAAGTGGGGCTGACCCATGAGAGGGATGTTGGTGACAGGCAACAAGGAAGTGTGGGCTCCTCTCCAAGCGCTCACACTCCCATGCCACTGCGTAGCCCTTGGTCAGAGCCCCACCAGAGTCCTCACCCAACTGAGATGGCTGTCTCAGCCCCTGCACAGCCGCAGGAGGAGCAGACTGTTGCCGAGCCCTCACAGGCTCGTAAACCCAGAGGATGCCCGCCAAAGGCGTCGAAGCAGGAGCAGCATGAAAGTGAGCAAGGTGCCTCCACATCTGCTGAAGCCACAGGGGAAGCACCATGTAGAAGCATGCGTAAGAGGAAGTTAAAACACAATTAGTCACAAGGGTAGTCACTTGGGTGTTTTGTTCTGTTGTCTTTTGTTGTGTTTAATATTTGGCATTGCATCCTTTTGTGCATGTATTAAACAAAAGTGATGGCAAACAGTTGAAGTTCTGGCCTATGTGTTCTGGGAAATGGTGAAAGGATATTTACTTGTCCTAACCCCTTTGGGGCTATCCCGGATCAGGCATATTTCTCAGATGTTCACTTTCAACTAAAGGTTGAGTTGGCAAAATCCAAAAGACACTTAACTGGGTCTAAAGGTCTGGGTTATCTCTCCCTAAAGGAAAGAAACAACCCGAGAATGTTACCGTCCTCCAGATAGCGCTTTTAACAAGTTTAGCCAGACAGTAAAGTCCCGGATAGTATGAGGGTCTGGAAATTTCCTTCAGATATGTAACTCTCCACCAAAGAGTGTACAGAGATTGGGTTCACGAGTTATATGAGACAATTCTAAAAATATATAGAGATTTATTTTTTAAAAACCGACATGCAATTTACGGTTGGTGAATCAGTCAATCGCAATGTTTAACAGTTCTAAAAAGAGAAAAAATATGATCTTATTCTTAACAGAGAACCTTACTTTTAAATCTCAACTTCGCAACAGTATTACAGTTCTTAAACTTTTCTTATACAGGATATTCATCAATTATCAAGGTAGCAGTTACCTTCAATCCCCGAGGTACAAAAGAGTGAAGGACTACAGAGCCGCCCCTGTAGTCGAGAATCGGTTTGCCCGATTAAAGCGAGTCTGATTATCTCATTCGAGACTCTAATATTTATACCCCTTTTTGAGTTGTTTTTCATAAGGTTTCTGTTAATCCAAGTTAATTATCACTAATCATCTTTTAGCTGACCTACTGAAATTCTTACTGCCACATCATCAATAGCTATTGGGAGTTTACCATGTGTGGGCAAAGGGCAGATGTACCTTACATCATGTCATTCTCAGAGGTTTTAATCAAGATCATTCATCCAGGGCTGACCATTGTCTTATTTTAATAAGGTTACACATTTTGGGCCACCCATTCTTCTGTTTCAATAAGGTTACTTACTCAGGGTCAACAACTTGTCCTATTTCAATAGCCAGAATTCTTTCATAGCTATTTCATAGTTAGGTTTCTAAATTTCCAAACCCAGTTTGTCATGTTCCAAAGAATTTATAAGGTAGAGTTCCTTATAAGGTACGCCTCAGGGTTAACCACTGTCTTATCTCAACGAGGCCAGAATTCTTTCAGAAGGTAGGATTTCCAAATCCAGCTTGCCATGCCTTCCTTTAAAAAAGTTATATAGTGTATTTTTCTAAAAAGGCTATAGTGTATTTATCTTATGTAGTATATTTTTCTAAAAAGGTCATATAGTAGAATTCCTTCACAATGGAAGTTGCACATTGAGGGCTCAGGGTGACTTGCATTTGTAATGATGGTGGTGAGAGTGATAGGAACCCACAGGTTCTTGTACACTGTGTATGGTGTGATAAGAAGATGCCAGCCACATGTGTTTGATTTGTCTACCTAAGCGAATCTGGCAAAGATTAGTGCATCCCTTGCATCATGGGCAGCAATGTGCTCATGGCTGCTGGATGGAGCTGGCTCATCCGCCTCTGCAAGGTCTTCCTCCTCCTCCTCTCCTCCTCTTCCTCCTCTGAGGAGGCTATGCACTGAGCCACTTGTTCCTCAGGCAGCGGTAAGCCACGCTGCTGTGCGATGTTGTGCAGTGCACAGCAGACCATGATGATTCTGGAGACCCTGGCTACTGAGTACTGTAGGGCTCCACCTGATCTGTCAAGGCATCTGAATCACATTTTGAGCAAGCCGATGGTTTGCTCGATGATGTATCTGGTGGAAATGTGGCTGGTATTGTAGCACTCCTCAGCTTCGTTTGATGGCCTCCTCAATGGCGTCATGAGCCACGTCTTCAGGGGATAGCCCTTGTCTCCAAGTAGCAATCGGAAAGTTGGGTTGGCGGATTGAAGAGTGGAGGCACACTAGACTGCCACAGAATGAACGAGTCATGGCAACTGCCAGGGTACTTTGCGCAAACATGCATAATGTTCTTCCTTTGGTTACACACCAGCTGGACGTTAAGGGAGTGGAAGCCCTTGCGGTTGACAAATACAGCTGGGTTGTGATGGGGTGCCCTAATGGCCACATGTGTGCAGTCTACAACGCCCTGCACCCTTGGCAAGCCTGCCATATTTGCAAAGTCAACCGCACGCGCGGTTACACTTGCCTCATCCGTGGAGAAGTGGATGTAATTGTACGCCTTTGCAAAGAGGGCATCGGTAACCTGCGTGATGCAAGTGTGTGCGGCCGACTGGGAGATGCCGCTGATGTCTGCTGATGAACCCTGGAAGGACCCTGAAGCAAAAAAATTGAGGGCAGTGGTGACTTTGACAGCCACTGGTAAGGGGTGTCCACCCACTCCTCTGGGCTCCAGGTGTTGGTGCAGCATTGCGCAGATGTCAGCGAGTACCTCTCGCGAAAGTCTCAGCCTCCTTTGGCACTGCTGCTCAGTCATGTTGAGGAAGCTCATCCTCTGTCTGTAAACCCTGTGTTGGGGGTATCTCCTGTGGCGAGGTGCAGCCCTGCGCTGACGCCCTCTGCCCTGTGCAGCATCAGCTGGGTGAGGAGGAGGTTGGCGCTCCTGTTGTTGTGCCTCATTCTGCTGCTGCCGCAGCTGCTCTTCCTCCGATTCTGAAGACCAGGATTACAGGGTATAAATGGTTCCCATTCCGCTGGTATATATGTCAGTTGAGGAATAGAAGTTAGAAGCACTCAGTCAATGTGGGGAGAGAGTTTTCCAAGGAGGTCACAGTGGAGATGGATCTCAGCTTCACCACTTACAAGCTCAGTAGACCTGCAAAAAGTGTTCCAACTCCTGAAAAAACAAAGTTCTGTCATCTGCAAGTCAGCCATGTTAGAGCTCCGTTTTTATGCTGGGGCTGCAGCGGTCAAAAAGTCAGGCACTTGGTGAACCCGACGCAATCAGCTGCCGTGGTTTGGGAATGGCGTGGAACACGCTGAAAATGTTATAAAATCGAAAACTGCTGTTAAAATAGGCTTATCCAGGCCGTTAACAAGCTGTTAACTGCCTTAAGGGCCTCTCCCGCCGCTTGGTGGCGGGACCGATCGGGACTCCCAGAGCCGGCATTTGGCAAAATGGCGTGGAGGCAGGTTGACGGCGGGATCGCAACCCGCCGTCAATCAAAATGATTTTAACCCTTGACCCGCCTCCAAACCCGCCCTCTCAGTGCCGATAAAATCGTGGCCGTAGACTCCAAAGATGAACAGGAGGATTGAAATTATACCTGGGAATTAGGCAAACAGGTGGCAGATGAAATACAATGTAGAGAAATGCAAAGTGCTTCACATGGGGACAAAAAATCCAGGAAGGAACTATTACTTAAGTGGAAGGAAAATAATGTGCATGGGGAACAAAATAGATCTGGGGATTCTGATTGACAATAAATTGAAACTGTCATAACAATTCTCAGTGGCAGTGAGTAAAGAAAATCAGAAATAACAACAGAAAACGCTGGAAAAACTCAGCAGGCCAGGCAGCATCCGTGGAGAGCGAAACAGAGTTAACGTTTCAGGTCGAAGACCATTCGTCAGAACTGAGAAAAAAGCAGGAAATGGAATAGATGTAGAAAATCAGATGTTGGGATGTATTAAAAGGTAAATATTGAGACAAAATAGTGAAGTAATCCTGTCACCTTATAAATCATTGGTGCGACCGCACTTAGAATACCTGTGTATAGTTCTGGTTGCCTCAGTACAGAAAGGATATTGCAGCTATTGAAAGGATACGGAGAACAACCAGAATGATTGAAAGGGATGGAGTGATAGGATTATGAGGAGCGATTATGTAAAATGGGCCTGCTCTCACTAGAAAAGAGAAGGTTGAGCAGTTATATGATTGCTGTTTTTAGGATGCTAAAGGAACTAGATAATGTTGACCATGACAAGCTGTTTCAGAATAGTAGACCCAGAGGACACCGTTTGCGCTTGAAGGGGTTGGGGGGGGGGGGGGTAAATTCAAAACTAATCTACAGAAACATTGCCCTTGATATTAACCCACGCACGATGAGTGGGGGGGTTAAAGATTAAAATTCGGGGATCGCATCCCCAAACCGCTGTGTACGCATCTGCCACCACTTTTACAGTAGCGGGTTACATGCTGTGCATGTGTCCTGTCTTGGAGAGGCATAACACTTCATTATAATATTTAAATCAGGCTTCCACAGTGCAACTGGGAGCCAGATTTAAATTTAACAGCTTCCAGGGCTCGGGAAACCCGACAGCTAAATGGAGAAGGGAATAGCCAACTCCTGCAGGTTAGTGCTTTTTATAGCATTGCTTGTGGGCCGGGAGGAGCAGGAGTGCTCCCCCCATCCCCCTCCCCTACAGGCTCCTCAAGAGAGTTTCGGCCTCCCTTCTGCCAATCGTGGCCTCTCCTCACTGCCGCGGTCGGCGACCCTCTCACCCCCCCCACCAAGCCCCGATCTCAAGCCTACAGTGGGGCTCTGACCCCCACATCCCACCAAGCCTAGATCTCTCCATCCGGATTGCCGGACTCCGACCTCCCCACCCCCCACCAAATCCGATATCTCCCATTTGCCGGGCTCTGACCCTCCCACCGCACCATGCCCTGATCTCTCCCTCCCAGCGCACCATGCCCTGATCTCTCCCTCCCAGCGCACCATGCCCTGATCTCTCCCTCCCTCCCAGCGCACCATGCCCTGATCTCTCCCTCCCTCCCAGCGCACCATGCCCTGATCTCTCCCTCCCAGCGCACCATGCCCTGATCTCTCCCTCCCTCCCAGCGCACCATGCCCTGATCTCTCCCTCCCTCCCAGCGCACCATGCCCTGATCTCTCCCTCCCTCCCAGCGCACCATGCCCTGATCTCTCCCTCCCAGCGCACCATGCCCTGATCTCTCCCTCCCAGCGCACCATGCCCTGATCTCTCCCTCCCAGCGCACCATGCCCTGATCTCTCCCTCCCAGCGCACCATGCCCTGATCTCTCCCTCCCAGCGCACCATGCCCTGATCTCTCCCTCCCTGCGCACCATGCCCTGATCTCTCCCTCCCTCTCAGCGCACCATGCCCTGATCTCTCCCTCCCTCTCAGCGCACCATGCCCTGATCTCTCCCTCCCTCTCAGCGCACCATGCCCTGATCTCTCCCTCCCTCTCAGCGCACCATGCCCTGATCTCTCCCTCCCTCCCAGCGCACCATGCCCTGATCTCTCCCTCCCTCCCAGCGCACCATGCCCTGATCTCTCCCTCCCTCCCAGCGCACCATGCCCTGATCTCTCCCTCCCTCCCAGCGCACCATGCCCTGATCTCTCCCTCCCTCCCAGCGCACCATGCCCTGATCTCTCCCTCCCTCCCAGCGCACCATGCCCTGATCTCTCCCTCCCTCCCAGCGCACCATGCCCTGATCTCTCCCTCCCTCCCAGCGCACCATGCCCTGATCTCTCCCTCCCTCCCAGCGCACCATGCCCTGATCTCTCCCTCCCTCCCAGCGCACCATGCCCTGATCTCTCCCTCCCTCCCAGCGCACCATGCCCTGATCTCTCCCTCCCTCCCAGCGCACCATGCCCTGATCTCTCCCTCCCTCCCAGCGCACCATGCCCTGATCTCTCCCTCCCTCCCAGCGCACCATGCCCTGATCTCTCCCTCCCTCCCAGCGCACCATGCCCTGATCTCTCCCTCCCTCCCAGCGCACCATGCCCTGATCTCTCCCTCCCTCCCAGCGCACCATGCCCTGATCTCTCCCTCCCTCCCAGCGCACCATGCCCTGATCTCTCCCTCCCTCCCAGCGCACCATGCCCTGATCTCTCCCTCCCTCCCAGCGCACCATGCCCTGATCTCTCCCTCCCTCCCAGCGCACCATGCCCTGATCTCTCCCTCCCTCCCAGCGCACCATGCCCTGATCTCTCCCTCCCTCCCAGCGCACCATGCCCTGATCTCTCCCTCCCTCCCAGCGCACCATGCCCTGATCTCTCCCTCCCTCCCAGCGCACCATGCCCTGATCTCTCCCTCCCTCCCAGCGCACCATGCCCTGATCTCTCCCTCCCTCTCGATTGCCGGGCTCCGACCTCCCCCAACCAACCCCGATTTCTTCCACTTGCCGGGGCCTGTCCCCAACGATACCTGGCTGCGGCCTATTGCTGCTGGGTTTTCCGCCCTGCAGCCGACCAGCCTGTCAATCTGGCCGGCTGCCAGGTGGGAAACAGAAGAAGAAAATAATGATGAGGTCCTGCTGTTAATATCTGTAGGACCTACCGCATCCTCGGGCTTTCCGGATTCCCCCCCCACCACCAACTACCACATTCCCCGGCTCCCTCCCTGTAAATATGGGGGCCATTACATCAGTGAGCGAGTGATAAATCTATGGAACAGGTTCCCTGAGGAGACGGTGGAAGCAGAGAGTGTTGCTTCAATCAAATGCAAATTAGAGTTCTTGCAAAAAATAATATTTTGGGATACAGTACATGAGTAATTGGAGACATGACATGTGGTAAGTGCACCATGCTTGGGAGGAACAGGTAACTTTGTTCCTATGGTTCCCAAAGCTTTCCACCACTGGCGTTCTCCCTCGCCTCATGTTTGGGTCTGTTGCAATGTTCTCTCTAAGCTGCACGGCCGCGCGGCGATGGGAAAGGTCCCGTGCAGGTCGCCCACCGGCTTCACCATTGTAAATACCGTGCGCGTGCAGAAATTTAAAGGGACTGCGCTCTAAAATAAACAGGCCACACAGAACAAAGCGCAGCTTGCAGGGAACATTGGTCTGCTGTCAACTAAGTGAAAGAGATTGATTGCCATAATTAGTCAACAGCCTCATTATTGTTGTATCACGTGACAAACAGGACAGTAGAAGGCAAACTAGATGGATCTTGGTCTTTTTTCATCTAGCAATTCTTATGTTCCTAAATATTGCTCCTGAGACCAAGGAAAAACTCAAAGGTTTCTAAGCCAGCAAAAAATTGACTTTAAAAAAAATCAAATAAGCTCGGTAAGATAGGTTTATCTTGTACAGGAAGAGTACATTCAATAAAAAGTACTCCGACTGGATTTACTTTCCCCTTTAAGTGAAAACACCCACATCAACCTCCACAGAAAGTCAATAATGAGGCCACATGATTTTAAATATTAGATCAGTGGTTGAGTCATGAATGAATTAAACTATACCAATCCTTCATGTCAGATGTAAAGTGTACTTCTTCGATAAAACAAAGTTGTTTGGCCCTTATATTATCCTTAATACATCCACCAACATTTTGTTGTGTTGTACCTTCTGCATAAGAGTGCATGATAATCACCCCTTTCACCGTGACTCATTCTCCTTACAAGTAGATACACTGGAATTGGATAAATACTTCAAGGGGAAAAAATTGCATGGCTATCAGGAAAGAGCAGAGAGGTGAGGCTAATTGGAGAGCCCTTTCAAAGAGCCGGCACAGGCACAATGGGCTGAATGGCCTCCTTCTGTGCTGTATCATTCTATAATTCTATGTCCAAACTGTCTGAGTAGCCTTTCAGCGATTCGGCCCACTACCATTTTACTCAATCCAAGTTTCTTTCCCTGTGGAAAGAAATGAGAAATGTCTTTTCTCTGTGCAGCACCTAATATTGAGAACTCACTATTCAGGGCATTGTGAGTGTGAAAGAGCGAGCTACCATTTCAAAGCACAACATGTTGGAGTTGTACAATGCACTGCCTGTAGTTTTACTTTCAGAACAGTGCATTAATTGCTGTGTGTCAAAACTTCATTTACAAAAACAAAGGTGCAACACGATAATGACGTCAGGAAAAAAATAAATGTCTCATATAGCCACTCTATAAATCCAAACACTGAATCATTTTCATACATATACATTTCCAATTTGTTTCCCTTTCCTCTTTGTGGTTTCTTCACGCCTTCATCAATGCCAACAGAGCCAGCTGTTAAGGGATGTGAAAAAAAGGCTGGCCCTTAATGTTCAACTAAATTTACTGGGTAATAAAAGGCTGTTTGACAGAGGAGTGGCACTTGTCTATTATATATTACATGCAGAATAATCGATAGCTAGGTATCATTATGAAGCAATTTCATTGAAATTGTCAGATGACATATAAACCAGATGATAGATAAACCAAAAACAGCAACATTGGAGCAGTTTACAACTGTCATTTGAACTCGCAAACGATTAAAGCTTTAAAATCACTCTCATAGCCATTTTCATAGACAACTGCGTATACTTCCTGCCAACTGCTCCATTATAAATTCCTGTGTCCACAACCCCCAGTAGCACTGCAGTGCCTCCACTGAGGGGATAATGTAATTACAGGGTGACAAGTTTCTACAGGCAGTTTGCTTTATAAATGTGGACACAGGAATTTATAATGAAAAATGTTGACAGGAAGGGTAAGGTTTTTAATATATTAAGACAATCTCTCATGGCATTGCACATGGTAAGTCAGAGAATATAGTATCTTTAACCTGTCTCTGCTATCTTATCTCTCTTTCTGCTTCTTCCTCTGTCCTCTTCTGATTTTCATTCTGTCTTTTTTGTAGTGGATGGCATGTTGTGGTGTGGCAGGGAAAGGAGCCATCAAAAGCTGTAGGCTATATTTAGGGTTGGGGTTGCAGGGAAAATGTCCCCCTCAGTGGCTCACTTCCCATTTCCTTCCCCAATCACGCATGCTTCCCCCACCATTTTGCTAACATCACATCCCTTTCCCCTACATACCATCGCTTGTTCCCATCACTGCTCCCATCTCTTGCCTTTGGAACTGCCTGCTCAACCACTGCATGTTGCCTTTGCCCTTGCTCTACTGTCACTCACCTCACCCTTAACCATCCAGCCACTCTTCCCCATCCATTTGTTGCCCAAATAGCAGTTGATGAGATACCAGAGGTACACTCACCCTGTTTTCCTCCTACTCTTTTCTCCTCTTACATTCCCTTCCTATCTGTCTCTCTCAAAAAGGCTTTGTCTGCCTTCAAAATTCAACTTGGAAATAAGGTAATCAAATAAGACTGAGGAAAGAAATTGACTGCCTGCCTTCCTCTCTATCTCATAGGTGTTAGCAGGTGAGATAATTAGTTGGCTTCAAAATTCAACTGATGGTCTTTTTAACATCACTTTCTCAACTCATTCTCTGACCCTAGTCTTTCTCTCACATTTTCTCTGAGAGCTTTGGGTAAAAATTTCAACTCCAAGCCCAGTCTTTTGAGAGTGGCTGAGGCCTTCAAGTAAGAACTTTAATGAGGGCATTAAAAGACACAAAAGAAAATTCAGTGCTATTGTGAAATATATAATTTTTGACATTTTAAAATTGGTTTAAACCCTTATTTTACACTTTAAAAAAATCATTACAGAGGGGAAAAAATAGCGATTTTTAGAGAACATTTAGAGAGCACTGTGGGAACCCACTGGCTGGATTGCGCAATCTGAGTGACAAGTTTACATAAGCAAAACATAGGCCCAGATTTTGCAGTCAGCGGCGAACGACCGGCACTCGCCATTCATTACACTTGCAGTGCAGCACCCGCTACAGGTGTTCTGGGACCTGTGTGAATAGGGCAAGCAACAGCGTGACTCCTCAACCAATTAGACTGAAGATTCCTTACTGAGACACGCAGAGTGTAAACCAGGAAATATGAGTTAGAATATTTAATTCAATGTAAAATCATGCACAGAAAGCAAAATAAAGAGAGGGAAAGAATGATTGGATTAAGAGAGAGAGTTAAAAGAGACGGAAAGAAAAAGTAAAACATTTAAAAAAATTTTTAAATATTTTTAAATCTCCAACAATAATTAAAATCTGAAGGAATGAGACTCCACACTTGTAAAAGTAAAATTTCCAGGTCAGAGAGGTTGTTTGGCAGTAATTAAGAACCACACCGTTAAAAATTCACTTACACTTGAATGGACAAGCCCTAACTTTTTCTGGCATTTTTAGTGGGTAAGTACCCCAACTTCATGCCTTTGCATGTGTGTGAATGCCGAGTCTCTCGGCGAGGTAGATAAGAACATAAGAATTAGGAGCAGGAGCAGGCCATATGGTCCCTAGAGCCTGCACCGCCATTCAATAAGATCATGGCTGATTTTCGACCTCAACTCCACTTTCCTGCCCAATCTCCATAAACCTTGATTCCCCGAGAGTCCAAAAATCTATCTATCTCAGCCTTGAATATACTCAATGACTGAGCGTCCACAGCCCTTTGGGGTAGAGAATTCCAAAGATTCACAACCCTCTGAATGAAGAAATTCCGCCTCATCTCAGTCTTAAAGGGCCAACCCTTTTTCCTGAGACTATGCCCCCTAGTTCTAGACTCTCCAGCCAGGGGAAACAACCTCTCAGCATCTACCCTGTCAATGCTCCTTTAAATCTTATATGTTTCAATGAGATCACCTCTCATTCTTCTAAACTCGAGAGAGTATGGGCTAGAAATTGGCCTACTTAGCGCCTCCAGTTATCGCCTCTGGGGGGGCGATAACTGGGCGCTAACAACTTACCGCCTGGGCGCGGCGAGATCAACGACTCCCGCGAACTTCGGTGAGAGGTTTGCGGCAGCGGTAAGACTTTGCGACACGATCTCCTTCGCCCGGAGATCGTGACGTCATTGCCGTGCGTATCGCCCCGGACCAGAACTTCGGTTCCGCCCGCTGCAGCATCGCCAGGGGATTTAACCGACAGCGGCAGGAGGCGTTGATCGGGAGGCCGGGCGCTTCGGGGGCAAAAGTTAAATGGGAGGTTGCCGAGGTAAGTACCTAAATTTCTGAAATGTTTTTGTTCCAATTTTTTTTACTTCTCCTAGGCCACGATCGATCAGCCCGGCACTCTGCTGGAGTGCATGGGGCTGATCAAGTGAGATCGCGGCTGCCGTCGGGGACCAGCTAACTGGTCCCAATGCAGAGCCTGCAGCGATGGCCTTTCCCTTTAAGGGAGGGAAGGAGCCTCGGAACGCTGCAGCGCTGCACAAGTACCGCCCCACCTGCGTCCTTTAGCGCTCCAGGAAGGAAGTGGAGCGCTTGATTAGGGCTCCATTTCCTTCCTGGAGCGCTAACCCCAATTTCGTGAAAGCTGGGAATCATTAGCGCCTGGCGCTAAGTTTCCCAGCTTTCAAAAGTTACCGCCCCCAAACGGGGCGATAATGAATTTCTCCCCCTATAGGTCCAATCTACTCAATTTCTCCTCATAGGACAACCCTCTCATCCCAGGAATCAATCTAGTGAACCTTTGTTGCACCGCCTCTAAGGCAAGTATATCCTTCCTCAGATAAGGAGACCAAAACTGTGCACAGTACTCCAGGTGTGGTCTCACCAAGGCCCTGTACAAATGTAGCAAGACTTCCTTACTCTTGTACTCCAACCCCCTTGCAATAAAGGCCAACATGCCATTTGCCTTCCTAATTGCTTGCTGTACCTGCATGCTAACTCTGTGTTTCCTGTACGAGAACACCTAAATTTCTCTGAACACCAACACTGATTAGGTTCTCACCATTTAAAAAATATTCTGTTTTTCTATTCTTTCTACCGAAGTGAATAACCTCACATTTCCCCACATTATATTCCATCTGCCACCTTATTGGCCACTAACAAACCTGTCGATATCCCTTTGCAGGCTCTTTGTGTCCTCCTCACAGCTTACTTTCCCACCTAGCTTTGTATCATCAGCAAACTTGGATACATTACACTCAGTCCCTTCATTTAAGTCATTAATATAAATTGTAAATAGCTGAGGCCCAAGCACTGATCTTTGCGGTACCCCACTAGTTACAGCCTGCTAACCTGAAAATTACCGTTTATCCCTACTCTCTGTTTTCTGTCCATTAACCAATTCTCTATCCATGCTAATATATTACCCCCAACCCCATGAGCCGTTATCTTGCGTGACAACCTTTTACGTGGCACCTTATCGAATGCCCTTTGGAAATCCAAATATACTGCATCCACTGGTTCCCCATTATCTACCCTTAGTTACATCCTCAAAAAACTCTATAATTAATTTGTTAAACATGATTTCCCTTTCATAAAACCTTGTTGACTCTGCCTAATCATATTATGATTTTCTAAGTGCCCTGCTACCACTTCCTTAATAATGGATTCAGCATTTTCCTGACAGTACCGGTGTAGCGAAGCTTGTGGAGGAGCAGGGCAACTCGGACAGCAACTTCCCGATTTCCATGTTTAACTGCACAAATGCAGACGTTGAAAGTTGCTGTCCGATTTACTCCTTAATAACGGTGAGCACTGATAGCCTCACTGTTATTCTTAATGCAAAATCCAGGCCAATATATATGTGGGGATATAGGAATTAATAATGAAAAAAAGATGACACAAACAGTGTGACAAAAACAGAACAACAGGAAGTCAAGTGGCGCAGACTTAAGCTTTTTACTATATTATAGATTTATAAAAGTCTATTTGACTTAGTTAGGCTTTTTCATGCTCTTATCCGCATCCATTCCCATAAGGTTCTGAATCAGAGCAGTTAACATTGGAAGATAGCAATCTACAATTGGCTTACTGTTGTCAGTGTGCTATACAGACACAAGTATGTGCATGATGTGTAGATGAACAGGAATCAAGTGGGCTGAATTAGCTGATAGAAACATGGTGGAGCATTCAGTGTTCATGCTTAACAGCGAGACAAAACAAAATTCCCCATGGGCATGTGAAGTCTTCCATTAAATGGACAACAAGTGAAACATGTCTATATTGGCGCACAGATGTGGGCGTGAGAAAGTTGAAACATGGGGACAATGAACAGGGAAGGCATCATACATAAATACCAAGAGGAGGGAAGTGCTGTGTCCAAACTAATACGGGGTAATCAAAAAAAATAAAAAATAAATGAGCCCTTAGGAATCATCTAATTGGAACCTGCTTGGCTTTGGACAAAGCTTGTTTTTTGAGTGGGCTTTGTGGGAATTTCTAAAATAGGACAAGTACCAAAAATCTGATTTGTAAAGAGTTCATTTCTCCATTTATAATTATGTCTTATTAGTTATTAAGGTTAAGATTTTCAATTAATTTCCATTATCAATTTCATAGGGTTGCCAACTGAAGAGGTTAAAAGTTAGATTAGCAGCTTAACTGACTAGCTGGCTGATGTAATAAAGGAGAAGTCTGGCAGAACAAAGACAGTTGGAAAAAGCATATTACATGATGATTGAGGGAGTAAAAGAATCAAGGAGGCCATACATTGAACAATGGGCCGCCAAGATGTGATTTGCAAAGATGAGGTTAAGCGTACGTAATTGGATAGAACAATGGCAGATGTGGAAACAGGGCAAATGAGATAAACAAGATGTGTTTTGTGGAGATGTGATTAAGTGTACGTGACTTGGACAATTAATTGGCCAAGTCCCGAAGATGTGAAGGAAACAAGATGTAAGATTGTATATAAGCCAACTGCTCGAATGTAAAAATTAGACTCCCGTCTCAGCTCAGACTGAGAGGGCCTCTCCCTGCACGTGCTTGAATAAAGATCGCTTGGAACCAGTACACGCTCGTCTCCGTCTGCTTTTGGGCAGAGAGAAATCCCCCAACAACTTGGCGTAATCGGCAGGATTCCCAGGACACAGTCGAACGACCAACCATAATGGGACCGCAAGTCGGGTGAGTACTTTATATTACCACCCATAGTTAGGTGCGGAACCCCAGAAGGCTGGACGTGAGACTGTAGAGAATCAGAACAGGAGACTAGCGGGTACTGGAGTGATCTCTGCGCAGTCGAGCCGCCGTAGGTAACCAGAACCGCGTTGTAGCAGGAAGGTCTGAGTTACCATTTGCGCAGGCCAGAGGTATAAAAAAATTGGCCACAGGAGGGGAAGTTTGGGGACCGGAAGGGTCCATAACCAAATTTATAGCAGGAAAAAATAAGAAACTAATTGAGAAAATGAAAAAGGCTGGAGTCCGAACGACAGTCTGGACAGGTAAAGGGAATGGTGGGGCGCCCAGTGTAAGGGTAAGGAAGAGAAGGGAATACTTATAATTATTAGTAGCTACTTAGGACTCAGTAAACATGTACAAAGTTATATAGAAAAGGAAAAGGTTAAGGTCAGTGCGGTGCAGGCACCGGGACCAAGGTTTAGAGCGACAGACGATAATGACGACTTTGACTGGGGAGAAGTAGAGAAGGAAGCCGCAGATTACAACAGACAGGACAATCACAGAATCCCCACAGTGCAGATAGAGGCCATTTCGGCCCATCGAGCCTGCACCGACACATATCCCACCCTATCCCTGTAACCCCACGTATTTAATCCCCCTAACACTAAGGGTCAATTTATCATAGCCAAATCAACCTAACCCGCACATCTTTGGACTGTGGGAGGAAACCGGAGCACCCGGAGGAAACCCACGCAGACACGGGGAGAATGTACAAACTCCACACAGACAGTCACCCGGGGCCGGATTCGAACCCGGGTCCCTGGCGCTGTGAGGCAACAGTGCTAACCACTATGCCACCGTGTTGCCCACAATGACGGGGGTTGGGAGCCCCCCACCTAAATATGACGCAGAGGGACCATCGGCCCCACCACTGCCCGTAACCGGGACGAAGGGCGTAATGGCCATGGCCCCTATTATGATGGAGATTAAACAAGTGGGAAATGGGTAGGCTCAGACTACAATACGATATGCCCCTAGACCGAAAGGAAGCCATTAGAAAAATGCCCCGACCACTGAATGTGCGGGGCGTGCGCAGGGTCATGGGCCTCAACTACTGTCGTAATTTTATAGAGGGATTCTCACAAATGACTGCCCCCATACAGGACTTAATGAAAGGAGGGTAGGTGGCACTGGATCCCATAGAATGGGGGGAGGAACAGGAAAGGGCGTACACATAACTGAAACAGGCACTCATATCAACCCCAGCACTCGGGTTGCCAGATATGAAGAGACCATTCCACATTTATACAAACAATGACAATGGACACTATAGCGCGGTAGTGACACAGGTACACGGAGCCCAAATGAGGCCCGTGGCACACTTCTCCACAAAACAATCCCCGGTTGTCACCGGAATACCCCGGTGTGTGGCCGCAATCGATTGTGCGACCTGGGCTGTGAGGACTAGTGAGCCGATAGTTATGACGGGAGAAGTTTTCTTACACACGAAACATACCCTGGTGGAGTTATTAAACACAGGCAGATTAAAAACAGTCTCGGATAGCCGAAAGGCTACCTGGGAGGCCATGCTACTACCACGGGATAAGTCAGTAAAAAATAGTCAGAGATATGGGCCCCAACCCCGCAGAAGGCATCACGGACACGGGAGAAGAGCGCGAGTGTCGGGAGGCCATCGACTCCGAAGACCTCAGTGGGATCCGGGAAGAACCCATAGACAACGCGGACCTAATCCTATTCGTGGACGGATCGCGCAAGTACACAGACGGGGTTCCGAGAACGGGATGGGCGGTGGTGAATAGTGAGGGTGGCACGGTGGCAAAGGGGAGGCTCCCAGGGGGACTGTCCGCACAGGTCGCCGAATTAACGGCCCTCACTGAAGCCCTGAAATCAGCTAAAGGCCAGACCACGAACATCTATAGAGAGCAGAGACGCTTTTGGGGTGGTCCACGATTACATGATCGCCTGGCGCAGACGGGGATATATAACCTCTGGTGGGGGACATATACTACACGAGGAGACAGTAAGG
Organism: Squalus acanthias; assembly: GCA_030390025.1. NCBI lineage: Eukaryota > Metazoa > Chordata > Chondrichthyes > Squaliformes > Squalidae > Squalus > Squalus acanthias. Next base: position 10,076,154 of record CM059427.1, read on the forward strand.
GAATTGGTCGAGGCGGCGAAGCTGCCCAGACAGGCATCAGTAATAAAGGTCAAGGCGCACCAGAAAGTCCAGGATGATATCCCAAGGGGAAATCAGTGGGCAAACGAGGCAGCAAAGGGGGCTGTGGAGATGGAGACCCTGGAGCCGGTGGCAGCTTGTGCCATCGGTCCAGAGGAAGTAAATGTGCAAAAATTACATGAGGAAACGACTGAAACAGAGAAGGAAGGGTGGAAAAGGAAAGGGGCAGACAAGGATGAGCATGGGATTTGGAAAAAGGAGGGACGAGTAGTAGCCCCTGAATGCATACGGCAAAACCTGCTCAAAATCGATCCTGGTAATCAACACTCCGGAAGGAATGCTATGCACTGGAGTATAGAACGGTGCTGGTGGTGGCTGGGGATGGGCAGGGACGTAGCAAAATATTGCCACAGATGTATTACCTGTGCCCAGTACAAGGCCGTAAAGATCAGATTGTCCCACCAGCCTCAGCCCAAGAGGCCTTGGGAGCAGGTCCAGATAGACTTCACCGGACCTCTGCCCCCTAGCGGAGGTAAAACGTATTGCCTAGTGGTGATAGACCAGTTCACACGATGGGTAGAAGCATTCGCCACAAGGGATTGCTCTGCTACCACCGTCGCAAAGATTTTTGCTGAGGAAATAGTACCCTGATGGGGGGTGCCACTGCAAATAGACTCAGATCAGTGAACACACTTCACTGGCAAAGTCATCAAGCAGACATGCACCCTATTAGGAGTAAAACAGAGGTTTCACATACCATACCACCCACAGAGCTCGGGAATGGTCGAGAGAATGAATAGAACCTTAAAGGCGTCACTCGCAAAGGCCATTGCCGAGACCGGCAGGGGATGGGCGGACCTACTACCGAGCATCCTAATGAGGCTGAGGGCTACGCCCAATCGCACAACCGCACTAACCCCGTTTGAACTAATGACTGGGCGGGCCATGAGACTGCCCGAGGGCACGATCACGGGTAGTGAAGACGTGGGACCAGCCCAGGACAGGATTAGGCGGTTTATTAAGGAACTATGCAAAACAACTGCATGATCTGAGACAGGAAGTCAGGGACCAACAAATAGTCAGGGATATGGAATTGGAGGAAACGGAGGAAGAACAAAATTTACCAGTAGTAGGGGACAGGGTGATGGTAAGAGTCTTAACCGCCAGACCAGGATGGGCACCTCGCTGGCAGGGACCCTACGAGGTCCTAATGACCAGCGACACTTGCGCATGCGTAAATATGAAAGGAAAACGTCGGTGGAAACTCTGGACACAACTTAAGAAATTCGAAAGCACAGTAAATAATAAGGACTAAACTGGTGACAACCGGCGTCCACTGTTTATCTCCCTCTACAGGACTCAGATATGGATGACCTTACCGATATGCCTGGCCACGGCGACCACAGGAGCCATATCGGTCGACCGAAGGGAGCAACGAGGCCTGTATTACAAGAACTCGAGCGACGTCAGTTGCGATCGGGAACGTGGGGCGTTAACTGTCACAGTTGATAAAACAGTGTATTTAAATTGTAGCTCCGGGTTAACGGGCGTAAGCATATTTGACAACAAGCCAGGCAATACAGGGGATAGGGGTAACACGGGGATGGCTGTTAAATGGACAAACATGAGCACGGTATGCTTCGGGAAGAAGAGTGATGATACATTAACATGCGTACAGGGAGGAACTATGCAAGTAAGATGTGGGAGGGATTTCACTCAGATGTCCGGGGTACCCCAGCAGGAAGAAGGAGGGTGGGAACTATGCCCAACCTCCAAGTGCACCAACTCTGATGATTGGTGTTGGAAACTGAACCCCCGGGATACTCCCACCACCACAACCACCCCAGTAACAGGAGCCCCGAAGCCCAGCACTTTGACTACGGAGGAACCCTTGAGGTGTCCACAGCCTAGCTTGGGACCCAAAGGGGGGCTCGTGATCCGGGATTCTGATAGGCGCTTATTTGAGAATGTACACCATGAGATAGTTTCGGTTGTCCTCAATATTAGCCAGATGGGGTTACCCAAATGGTGCGAGTGGCGTACAAGGTCATTTTACCATCGGCTCCTCGACATGAAAGTTACTGATGCCCTCCGGGCCTGTGGGGGACGCGTGCAGTCGAGCCTATCTCGCCGCAAGAGGAACCTGATAAATGACATAGCCACTGCTTACAGTGCAGGGACATCCACAGTTAATTTCCTGGATAGGAATGGTATTAGCTGTACCAAGTCTGCAGGAATGGGAATCCAAGCCCCTCTACAAGGTAGAGAATGTCGGGATCATAAGAGATGGCAATTGGCTCAGATACCACCACGCACCCAGTTATGCAACCCAGAAAGGTTCCTTCTTGATGGGGATCTCGCTAGAGGGATGCATAGAAAGGGGGAGTAGCCGAGTCTGCCCACATCCTGTGGGGACGGGGCCAGGAGCCATGTGTGACTTCAACACCACCCTAAACTGTACCCTTGAAATTTCCAGCGCCTGCCATGAGCCAACGCGAGCAGCACACCGGGGAAAAGGAGAATACCGTGTGACCACCAGTGAATCTCAATACCAGTATGGTAACATCCAGTGCCCAGTGACCAGCTCAAGTTTCTGCTTCTGCCCCCGGGCCCCAACAACGATCGGACATGCAACCATAACCTACCTACAAATCGCCCTACGAGGAACGGGTGAGTCCAACTGAGGACCTAAAGGACAGCATGCTCGAATATGTACTCCCTGAGGGGAAGGACATCCTGAAACTTCCAGAACACCTACTGGAACTGAGGAAAGAGGCCGGGGCAATAATTAAGCAGTATCACCGAATTGAGCAAGAAGTCAAACAACTGGGGAAGGATGTGGAGGCCAAGCTGGAAGATGCCTCATGGTGGCGGACACTTTGGGACTGGGGTATTAGGGTGGACATACACCTCTGGATCAGAATTGCATCTCATGTATTGGTGGTGGTGCAGTTGCTAATTGGCATCATACTTATGTTTGAGTATTGTACTCGATGTAAATGACGCCGTAACCGAACCATTGCTAAAACCGTTGTTAAAACACAGTATAGATTAGGAGAGAAGCAGGGAATGTTAGAGGTAGTTTAAGTAGCCACACCCGTGCGAATCCAACCACCTGCCTGGCCAGCAGTGATGAGGTGAAGAGCACAGGCAGGTGAAGTTAGTTGGCCATCTTGGGCTATCACCAAGGGCCAAAAGGGGGGACTGAAGAGGTTAAAAGTTAGATTAGCAGCTTAACTGACTAGCTGGCTGATGTAATAAAAGGAGAAGTCTGGCAGAACAAAGACAGTTGGAAAAAGCATATTACATTGGGGGTGTAAAAGAATCAAGGAGGCCATACATTGAACAATGGGCTGCCAAGATGTGATTTGCGAAGATGAGGTTAAGCGTACGTAAATTGGATAGAACAATGGCAGATGTGGAAACAGGGCAAATGAGATAAACAAGATGTGTTTTATGGAGATGTGATTAAGTGTACGTGACTTGGACAATTAATTGGCCAAGTCCCGAAGATGTGAAGGAAACAAGATGTAAGATTGTATATAAGCCAACTGCTTGAATGTAAAAATTAGACTCCCGTCTCAGCTCAGACTGAGAGGGCCTCTCCCTGCACGTGCTTGAATAAAGATCGCTTGGAACCAGTACACGCTCGTCTCCGTCTGGGGCAGAGAGAAATCCCACAACACCAAATATCCCGGATTGCCTGGGCGTCTCCTGGAATGGGGCATGGTTCCCCCGAGTGTTGCTGCTCGCAGCCTGGGAGATTTTCACACTTTAGATGAACTGCCACAGCAGCACCCCTGCCAACACCTCCCCACCCACCCAAAACTTTACCACACACCCCATGACTTCACCACACACGCCCCCACCCTGCCTCCCCACCCACACCCCCTCCCCACCCACTCCATCCTAGCCCCCACCCCACACCCACTCCATCCTAGCCCCCACCCCACACCCACTCCATCCTATCCCCCACCCACTCCATCCTACCCCCCATACCCACCATCCATCCCACCCTCAACCCCATTTTGAACAGGCCAAAGGTTCAGCAAATAAAAAGCAATATACTTCAAATGTTGGAAATCTGAAAGCTAGAAACACACAAATCAACCAGCATCTGCGGAGAGAACAAACAGTGTGCCTTCAGGCGCGTTCTCTTCTTCAACACATCACAAACATTTCAGAATGGGAGTGGGGAAGGCCTGTCCAATAAATGAACTAATTATGGCAATAAACAAATAATAATACAATAAATACATCCATGAGAGATCTGCCTGGTTTGCAGACAGAAGGGAATGCGTTGAAGCAGAACTGCCCCCCTACCAACAGCAGACTGCTTGTCCCAACAGTTTGACAGGTGTACATTAGGGTTGCCAACTTTGTTTGGACTATTACTGGAGATTTCATCACATAATCTCCAGCCCCCACCACACACAATCCAGTCAATATTTTTTTCCTTATCTCCAATATTTTAATAATTAGTAAAGGTTCAAAGAAAATGAAAAAAAAACAATTTTGTTTGAATGATTTTTCTCCTGGGTTGTGCAAGCAATATCCTGGAAATTCATCCTGAATTCCGGGAGACTCCAGGACAATCCTGGAGGAATGGCAACCCGAGTGTAGAGAGTGAGTCAGTATTTTGATCGCAATATTCCTGCTCCCGACGTGTTGACAGCGTTGCTGCTTGGCGGTTTCTGGGGACTCTGGACTCCGGGATTTTCAAATACAGCAAAAAGCGCATGCGGCGCCTGAGAGGCGGGGAGAAAACGAAAGTGGTTGACGGGTGTGAGGGGAGTAAAGCAGGAGGTAAGAAGAGAGAGTGAGAGAGGAGAGGAGAGTGGTGGGAGGAGGGAAAGGAAAGAAGAGGGGAGGGAAAGAAAGAAGAAGAGGGGAGGGAAGAAAGAAGAAGAGGGGAGGGAAGAAAGAAGAAGAGGGGAGGGAAGAAAGAAGAGAAGGGAGGGGAAGAAAGAGAAGGGAGGGGAAGAAAGAGAAGGGAGGGGAAGAAAGAGAAGGGAGGGGAGGAAAGAGAAGGGAGGGGAAGAAAGAGAAGGGAGGGGAGGAAAGAAGAGAAGGGAAGGAGAGAAGGGAGGGAAGGAGAGAAGGGAAGGGAAGGAAAGAAGGGAGGGAAGGAAAGAAGAGAAGGGAGGGAAGGAGAGAAGGGAAGGGAAGGAAAGAAGGGAGGGAAGGAAAGAAGAGAAGGGAGGGAAGGAGAGAAGGGAGGGAAGGAAAGAAGGGAGGGAAGGAAAGAAGAGAAGGGAGGGAAGGAGAGAAAGGAGAGAAGGGAGGAGAGGAGCCCTCGGCCTTGCGGGCAGGAGCCCTGCAGCTTGCCCGGAGGGAGCCGCTCTCTCCGGCTTTACCTCGGCCGGCGCAGTGCTCAGGAAAGGTGTGGCGAAATGCAGCAGCGGCTGGGCAGCGCCTTGGCCGCCTTACTGTGCGCTGCCGTGGTCCAGGTGCAGGCTGCGGCGGACGGAGCAGCGGGCGTCCCCTCAGGTATTGCACCCGACCGCCTTCATTAGAAAGCAGCGAATGGAAAACCCTCTCTCCGTCCCTTTTGGCCTGTATTCAGCCCGCACGGGAGTAGAACCGCCCTCCGCCGGCTTCTTGGCCCCAGCCCCAACATTTAACAGAAGCTGTAACGAGGTGAATCCTGGAGGACTGTCCGCAGTCCAACTACATCCAGATCATGGACACGGTATTTCCGGGTGCTCTGGTCTCGGGTGGGCAGCAGTTTGTCTCCTCACCAAAACACAGAACCTGTCCATACAAGCCATGTGTGTGTTTCATGTTCATGTAACTTCGTTTGGCCAGGTTCGTGAGGATGAAGTGTCTTTAGGGATTGTTAATGTTTTAGGAAAATAATTCTCAAGTCTTTTATCATCTGGTTTCCGCGGTCAGTCTTGATCCTCAGATAATTATTTGGAAAGTCATTTTGAAAGCAGTAATAGGTGCAGGGAATGGGAATTTAACCAGCTGTGTAAGGCCTTTTCCTTTCCCTTTTATTCTGGCAGCCTCCAGTGACTCTGTTTTACTTTTGGAAATCATAACTTTCCCTGCTTATTTGTATCTTACATTTTCAAAATGTCTTCTCTATTTGGACTCCTACTGTAAAGCTAGGTGGACGGGTATCTTTACATATCTAGCAGGTGCAGCGGAGGAATTTGGGGTGATTTGTTTCTGCTTTTCCACAAAGGGAGGTATCCGCTTCCTAACCAAAAGTTGGAAGACTTTGCATTTTCTGAATCTGAAAGAAAAAAATTGGTTTTCTTTTTGCCAACAACTTGCATTGCTAACTGTTTGTGGCTTCACAACTTTGAATTTGTACTTGTTTGACCTGGCAATCTGATAACCGCTCTGCTGTGGCACTGCCAGTGTATGAAACTGGGCAAGTAAACTGCCAGTTGCACAGCATGCTACAATGCTCACTTTTCAGGGTGTGGAGATGTTGGACTGGGGTGGACAAATGTGAGAAGTCGCACAACACCAGGTTATAGTCCAACAGCTTTATTTGAAATCACAAGCTTTCGGAGCGGCTGCTCCTTCGTCAGGTGAGACGGCCTGACGAAGGAGCAGCCTCAACCGGAATCTTGGGTTCATGTCACGCTACATGTAACCCCACCTGACGTAGAGTCATCCAGACTCGAGTCGTCGTTGGCTTGTTCTCTCCACACAGATGCGGCCGGACCTGCTGTGATTTCCAGCAAAAAACGTTTTTTGTTTTCCATACAGACCCCAGCATCTGCCACATTGTCTTTGATGTAATGTTTTCCTGACTGACCTGTTTGGACACCATCCACACCTTTGATTGCCGTGATTATCTCTCTGCCAAGGTGTGATAAAGGGCAGTTAGAAAGATTAACTGTAATCATCTGGCAGTGTTCTCTGACTATATATGCTGTGCCTATATGCATCTCTTCACTTCACCTGACGAAGGAGCAGCGCTCCGAAAGCTTGTGATTTCAAATAAAGCTGTTGGACTATAACCTGGTGTTGTGCGACTTCTCACACTTTTCTGGAGTCCAATAACTGCTGACTTGCATGTGCTGGAAAATGCATGTGGACTTTGGGTGAGGGGCAGGATTCAGCCTGGCTGCATTATCCCTGCTCTCCCAAGAACCTGCCAACACACACTGTTGGACTCCATAGGAATAATGGCTAGTTGGGGCATAATCACAGGGCAACTGGTGCCCGTGGAACTGTATTATAGCAATGCATTCAGGAGTGGAGAAGACTTAAAAAAAAAATTGTCTGTTGGCTTTAAGGGTCCTAAGTTAACGGAATGTGGGCAGTGTCAATTTAATGGGCATGGGCCAACAGAAAAACTGCCCCTAATTCAGCACTAAGTTGTCATTCTTGCTCAAAGATGCCACAGGATGGTTGGTATGGAAAAATTGGGAAAACAAATATCACGTTGGTACAGTGGAGCTGCTCTTCTGAGGTTGGGGCTAAGGCTCATTGGGTAGTGGGATCATTATTGTATATTTATAATAAAAACAGAAAATGCTGGAAATACTCAGCAGGTCAGGCAGCATCTGTGGAGAGAGAAACAGAGTCAACGTATCAGGTCGATGACCCTTCGTCAGAACGGGAAAAAGTTGGAGATGGAACAGGTTTTTGAGCAAGTGTCGGGGCAGGGAGAGGGGGGAGGGGAGGAAAGAACAAAAGGGAAGGTCTGTGATAGGGTGGAAGGCAGGAGAGATTAAGAGACAAAAGGGATGATGGTGCAGGCAAAAGGAGATAGTAATGGGACAAGTTAAGAAACAAAAGATGACTGTAGATGAAGTGTAAATGGCAGAATGATCGACAGCTGCCATGTAAGAGAGAGAGAAAAACAAGATGAGGCAGAGGTTATGGTCTGAAATTGTTGAACTCTATGTTGAGTCCAGTAGGCTGTAAAGTGCCTAATCGAAAGATGAGGTGCTGTTCCTCGAGCTTACGTTGAGCTTCATTGGAACAGTGTAATAGGCCGAGGACGGTGAGGTCTGAGTGGGAGTGGAGCGGAGAATTAAAGTGACAGGCGACCGGAAGCTTGGGGTCACCCTTACGGACTGAACGGAGGTGTTCCGCCAAGCGGTCACCCAATCTGCGTTTGGTCTCCCCAATGTAGAGGAGACCGCATCGTGAGCAGCGAATACAGTATACTAAATTGTACATTTATTGTACATTTAGCCATACCATACCTGACCTGAGAGTGCTTGTCTCTGACTAAAGTGGAAAATGTTCATTTTGCAGCCGTAACATCACCCACTTTGAGCACAAACTTCACAAAAAAATGTAATGATATATTTCAATTTGTTAAAATTATTCATACCTTTTAAAACAAATATACAGAAAATAATCATTTTGCTAGTTTCAAAATGTAGCTTCAAGTACCTTTAAGACTCTCAGCAGATTTATATTTAGCAGAAAAATATGGGATATTTGTAGAATATAATCTGGAGTAGGAGAAATTAAATCCTATTTTAAATGTCACTTGATAGGGATAATTTTGTGAGATGGAGCTCCCAGTGTGGAGCCTCACTAGACAGGAGTCCAGCCATAGAATCAGCCTTATACTGTTATAGCCCTGTCTCTAACCTGTGTTCCCATTGAGCGAGGCTCCATGCCTGAAGCAGAGCTTTGCAAAATGACTCCTTTATATATTTAGTCCCCTCAAAAGTGTAGAAAATCCCAATCTGGCTAGCTGATATAATGCATTGTTGGGTTCAGCTCGGGGGAGCAATGGGGTGGCTGATGAAACCAGGCTAGGACTTTAAGGATGGTTAGAACATAAGAACATAAGAAATAGGAGCAGGAGCAGGCCATTCGGCCCCTCGAGCCTGCTCTGCCATTCGGCCCCTCGAGCCTGCTCTGCCATTCAATAAGATCCTGGCTGATCTGATCTTGGCCTCAACTCCACTTTCCTGCCCGCTCCCCAAAACCCTTGACTCCCCTGTTGTTCAAAAATCTGTCTATCTCCGCCTTGAATATATTCAATGACTCAGCCTCCACAGCTCTCTGGGGTAGAGAATTCCATAGATTCACGACCTTCCGAGAGAAGAAATTCCTCCTCATCTCCGTTTTAAATGGACGACCCCTTATTCTGAAACTATGCCCCCTCGTTCTAGATTCCCCCACGAGGGGAAACATCCTCTCAGCATCTACCTTGTCAAGCCCCCTCAGAATCTTATATGTTTCAATAAGATCACCTCTCATTCTTCTAAACTCCAATGAGTATAGGCCCAACCTGCTCAACTTTTCCTCATAAGACAACTCAGGAATTAGGTTGGGTGCAGGGAGCTTGTAGGAGGTGCTTTGTAGGAGAAAAGGAGGTTTAGATTTCTCTTGCCTGTTGGGATGATCCTGGTTAAAAATTGAATGGTAGAAATGATGCCAAGTATAGTGTCAACTTTGCTTAGTTGGTAGCACTCTTGCTTTTGAGTATGAAGATTGTGGGTTCAAGCCTCACTCCAGGATTTGAGCATATAATCTAGACATCAGTTCACTGAGTACTGCATTGTTGGATGTGCCATTCTAGAGATGAAATGTTAAACTGAGATCCCATTTGCCTATGCTGGTGATTCAGTGGATATAAAATGTCTATGGTGCCATTTAAATAAGAGCAGGACATTTTCCTGATGCCTAGGCCAACATTTCTCCTTCAACCAGCACCATTGAAAACGGGTCAACTGAGCATTGATCTTATTACTCTTTGTGTGTGCAAACTGGCAAATGCATTTGCGTACATAACAATAGCAACTGCACCTGGAAAGTGCTTAATTAGACATGAAGGGCTTAAGGACATTCTCTGAGATGTGATGTAGGTATGACATAAATACAAGTTCTTTTAAATTTTAATTGAAGAATCAAATTGTTCTTATTTTCATGCATGCGCAGAAGACCAGATCTTCATTTTCCAAATTGGTCTTCAATGGGCCTACGGAAAGTGGAGGTAATGTATAATATAAATATAGGGGAGTGTTCTCATCGATCAATTTGCATGCCTGTCCCTTAACTGGGAAACAATGTAAATGGTCCTATAAAATACAGTAATGAGATAATTGGGAGATACTATTAAGCGTACAGTATTTAGAAATCTATTGCAATTCCAAAAAACGCATTTTAAGAAAAAACTCTTAATTGTATTACTCATTTGAATAATACTAGAAAGATAGTCAAGGATCTTCGCCATCATAAATTTAACCTGGGAAATCATCTTCAGTGATGTTATCCTGTGAAATAAGAATTTATAGGCCTTTTATTTTAGAAAAAAGATAAATATTGTGTCACAGCATTTCAATCTTAAATTTTCAAAAAGGAGCACTGAAATTATGTGGAGCTTAAAGTTATAATTCGTAACATTTGTAATTTGTTTTGTTGCAGAAATGTTACATGAAGGAGAGGTGTACCTTGTAAACAAAGTGGAGTTCTTTTGTTACGAATACTCTCAAAATCATGTGTTCATGGATTGTTGGTCAGCAGTCAAGGTAAGATACAGAATATGATTCTCATAAGCCTTACATTATAGGAGAACTCCGTGCTCATTTCATCTTGAGGTAAGGGAAAAGGCAACTCCCATTTTAGCATCTTTTGTTCGCGTGGTTTTCAAAATTAATTGTTTGTGAGGATTCAGCCGAAATACAGAGACCGGCAGATAGATAGATTAGGCAGTTGGGAGACAGTGACTTCACTTCTAAAACAAGACTCTGATGTTCTCAGCAATAGAAGATGATATAATAGGCAATAGCCAACTGTTGTTGAGAACTTTTTATAGCAGCCAAAGTGTCAGCCTCTGAGTGAGAAGGTTATGGGTTCAAGCCCCACTCCAGAGACTTGTCCACATAATGTAGACTGCCACTTCTACACAGTACTGAGGGAGTGCTGCGCTGTCTGGTGTGTCGTGTTTCGGATGAGACGTTAAACCGAGGCCCTATCTACCCTCACGGGTGGAAGTAAAAGATCCCACTATTCGAAGAAGAGCAGGGGAGTTCTCCCGGTGTCCTGACCAATATTTATCCCTTAACTGACATCACTAAAACTGATTATCTGGTCATTATCTCATTGTTGTTTGTGGGACCCTGCTGTGTGTAAATTGGCTGCCGTGTTTCTTTTTTTCAGAGCAATTCGCCCGAAATCGGCCAAACCAGCACAAAAGATCGCGGAATTTTAAGCGCAAAATTACGTCCAGCGCAAATAGATTTTCTGTGATCTTTTGCACTAATTTAAAAACCATTATTTAGAAGCTGGCCCCGCTCACAAAACTGGCCACGACCTAGATCGAATTAATCACCATGGCGAGTTTTTGCTAATTGCGCCTTTTTTCAGGCCTTTGTGGAGGCTCTTAAAATTAAGCTGGTTCTTTTGGGCACAAGGACACTAATAGGCACGTTTTAAAAACTTTAGGATATAATTTTTTTCTAATTTACTAAGAAACTGATTACTGTACATCAATATAACGAGAAAATGTTTCTGTATAGTTTCTAAAAGTCATTTTCAGTGATTTAAAATCGGGTTACGCACAGGTGGTGGACTAGACACTGATTTAGAATGCTTATTTTTTGTGATAAACCCATTTTCAGCTGTATTCATCAAACTGTACCACTCTTAAATATATCAAGGAATATTTTTTAAAGCAAAATTTTTGAAAAAAAACGTATGTTCTAAAACGCTGCGCTGGTTCATGACGCATTACATTCGGCGATATGCAAATGAGTTTGAGCAGAAACTTGAGGGGCGAAAAAACACTTCTCAAAACTAGCGCAATTTTGGCCGCAATTTGCACCCAGGTCCCCGATTGCGCCCAAAGCAGAAACTCTACCCCAATATAAGTTAGTTTTGCTTAAGCGGTATACTGTTGTGGTGATACTTTGTTCATTTCTGGTGCTGAAGACACAGTGGAGATATTCAAGTCCTGGAGGTAGGGTCAAGAAAAATCACAAAACTGACCCTTAGGCCGCGAATTTAATAGCGTTCAGGGGGCGGGTTTGGAGGCGGGTCCGCTGTCGAAATAGCAAAGATTAACAACGGGTAGGAAACCCGCTGTCAACCCGCCTCCACGCGAGTCTCCCAGGTGTCGGGTCTGTCAGCGGAGAACTGGCCCGACACCAAGCGGCAGGGATTCCAAATGGCTTGTTCAAAGCCAATTTAAATCTATTTTGAGGCTTACTTCCAATTTCACGTTCTCCCCCATGGGTTACCCGCTGTTCGGGGAACACTTCAGCTCAACCTGGCGTGTTTTGAGTCTGCTCTGATGTTTGTGAAAAGCTGACAGCTGCAGAAGTGGTGTCAAGGATACCATGTTGCAGATGGTGAGTTTCAGAGCGCAGAAAATGTTGGTTACTGCATTGTTAATACATATAGAGATTTCTTTATCTTACAAGTTTTTAGAGCCAACTGTATGTCCAGTGCCACCTCATTGGGAGAACCTCTCTCACCAGTGACAGATCGCTTCTGTCATCTCACCTGCAGCTGCCAACTATTGCAGCAACATCAGAGCCATTGAAACAATCAGACCTTGGTCCTCCGAATCCTTCCACGATCAGCCCCAACAGCCAACATCACCAGGCACACCAACATCACCAACAACATCACCAACCTTCTCCGCCATCACCTGATGCTGCACTGGACACAGGGCATCAGCTCCTGACAACATTGCTGCCCGGGAGGCCAGCGATGGCATCACCATGGCCAGATTTTCTTCGCTTGATGCTGTAGACCCTGGCAGCCACATGATGCACCAGGTTGGCACCATCCCACACCAGCACCGTGAAGCATCCCTTTAATGTCCAAGCCATTCTATGCACAATCATCACTATAGCGGGGGGAGAGGGGTAGTTATGACTGAACAATCACTGGAACTCAGTAAGACACTTCTCAAGGTGCGCTCAGATCTGTCCAATAAGGGTTACTTTTGGAAAAAGAGATTTCACTGTATGACAACACATTACCAGAAACTTCACATGGACATTGGCTAAACCTCTCAAGTGCCTACCCGTTTGTGTTGTTAGTTGGTATGCTTGCAGTAGGATGAATGTGAGGGGTGGCTAGTCAGATGGGGATGTGATAAAGTAGATAGAGAGGGTTGGATGGAGGTGCAAGGTAAGTTGGTGTCCTGGGGAGGTCTCTTCCGCCCTTGGAAGGGAAGAGAACCTCCCTGCGTGCTGTGACTCCCTCCATAAGCATATGGAGGGAGTCATTGGAGAGCCTGGGTGCAAGCGTTCACCTTTGTACAGTGATTGTCAGTGTTTGTAGCACCTCAATGCGGTCAAACACTGACAGAACAACTGTCAAACTCCATGTGGACGTGGTCCCTTGAAGGAAACCGGCTGATGACGCGTCATCAAATGACGTCATCAGACCCGCTTCCTGTTAATTGGCCAGGAAGCCTGCAGGGCAGGAAAATCACGAGTGGCTGCAGCTGGGAGCGGGACCGGAACCCGGAAACCAGCTCTCCCGCCTCCTCCATTAAATTCACGGCCTTAATTTCTGATGACTGAATTATGATGCAAGATTGGTAAGCATGGACTTTTCAGCCTGTAAAGTAGGTTTCCGAGAGTGGACCTCATAAATGTATATTTAAAAAAAAATAATGGGGACAATGGTACAAGATACACAGGTTCAAGCTATTGAAAGGCAAATTTAGAACTTGTATTGGGAGATTCTTCACACACTGATGAACACATAGAATGGACTTTCAGGTAGGGTACTTGAGGCAAAAAACCCTGGAACCATTTAAGAAGAGCTGGATGTTTTAATAGTGTATTGTAGCTACTCTCTGGATGGATAAGCTAGGATATGCTAAATGGTCTTCCTTATCAGTTTCTACCTTGTAATCAGTGCAACTATTACAACATTTGGAATGGTACAGTGCACAAAAACTACCTGTGAAAACTTGATGCAAAGTCCCTCGTCTCTTTACTTCAGTGTTGAGCTTGGTGCAAAACTTTTTTTTTCAAGAATGTATACTGTTTCTCAGTGGGCTGCACAGTTGGACTTCTTATCTCAGTGTATTTATGACTAAAGTTGGGTCAAAAAGATGTTCTCAGTCCACTAACTAGCAGCTCATTTTCCATTTGAATAGGGTTTTTTTGTTTCACACCTGCTGATCTACTGGTTGATACAAAGGCAGCATTAGTACAAAATAATACATGAATTAATTTGTGCAGCATCTAACATAACCCATAAAATATGCTAGTAGAGTTGCAGATTCTCTGCATGGTTAAATCCTGCCTTCCCTGAATTTGAGATTCTCAAATTGAAAGGCAGAGGATTCATGTGAACTGGTGGAATACTGAAGTTGACTGAATTTGGAATGTGGGAAAGTATGTGACTGGAAAAGATTATCTGGCCATTTGTAAAATCTACTACCGCTCAATCGCCTACTACCTCAATTATTCAACCAATTTTTCCTTCTGCACTATCTGCCTTTAATGCTTCCCTTAGCCAGTCTATTACATATGTTCATCACATTTTGTGGGAAGTAGTTAAATCTTAACCGTTGGCACCTTCCCATGGCACTATTCAAAGAAGAGAAGGGGAATTCTCTTGGCCAACAGTTGTCCTTAACCAGCGCCATCAAAATCAAAACCGATGAACTAGTTGTGTATCATTGCTGTGAGACCATGCTGTGCAGACATTGGGCGCCCCGTTTTCCTACATAGCAGCAGCAACTGCACTTCAAAAGGGCATCATTGGCTGTGAAGTGCTTTGGGACATCCTAAGGATGTGAAAAGTACTCTATAAGTGCAAGTTGAATCGTTCTTTCTCCGTTTGCTAATTTTGTTTCAAACATAGAAATGAATAAAAAGCAACATTCACTTTTTCACTGGAATTAGAGACAACTGAGATTTTGGTCTCCGTGTAACTGACTGAAAAGATGCCTTGTGAAATCTAATTCTGAAAAGTCAATGCTGGAAGTGGTTAATCACTACAGTCTTTTGCTTGTTTATCTTCACACGCACAAAACGGACTTGGTTACATTTGATTATTTTCATTCTGTACTGTGATAGAGCTACTAAGTAGTTTGGCTTTGGAAAGGTTGTTCAGCCTACAGAGGTGTTTCAAAAAATCAAGGTATGATTTTACAGCTAATATTTTTTCTTTACAGGTACAAATAAACAGTTCTGGGTTATTGGAGCTTACTTATCCTTCAGAAGAAATTGTTTTTAATGAACCTGAAACTGTGATAGACTTTATTGTACGCTTTTACTATCAAATAATATCATCTTCAAAAGCACCAGCTTCTGAATTCAACATAAGTGTTGAACGTTATGATTATAAAACCTGTTTCAAAGTGAAACCAATGAAGTCGGTTATGGAGTACACCGTTACAGTAACAAAACGACGTGAGTTTTGAAGATTACTTGCTACTTAACCATTCTAATTTTAAAGTTACATGCATGACTTCCGTGATGTTACTTTGTTTAAAACTATATCCATGATTAAGACTGCATAGTTGCCCATTTTTTGCTGTTGCATTGAATTTGGTAGTCGTTATAGCTCTGAACATTTTTACTGTTAACTCGTCATCTTTGTCCCTAGCCCCTACCGAGAACCTCTCCTCTCCATATATCCTACGTCCGTTGTAAAAGTGAATAGTAAGCAGAGACACTTCTCCCATGGAAGATAACCCCGCCCCCCCCCCCCCCTCCCCAGCGCTCCCTCCACACTCACCATGCTCTATTTGTAGAATCTCTTCTTCACATTGCTGTCGCAATGTTTATTTTAAAAAAAACATACAAAACTATAGAGCTAAGCATCTGTTTTAAAGGGTGATATTACTTAAGATGCCACTGCATCTACTGTTACAAATATACCGCATCATAAAACTGGATGCATTTGATGCCATACAGAATTCTTCCTGCCTCAATGAAGTTTCCGTTCGCTTGCGGGGACATTCTATGGTGATCTATTTGAGCAGGGAAATGACTACGATTCTGAGGAGCATTTTTATATATAATGTATAATGGCCCGGATTTAGTGCTCTTGATGACGGTGTACAGCGTACACCGTCGTAAGCCATCAGAAAGGCCCCGCAAGTTCCAGGTTTCCGCATGCGCTGCAGTGTACTTGCGTGAAAACCCGGAACTTGCGACTGTTAAGGTTTGCCTCGACCCAGAAATAACTTTCGCTGGCGCAGAGTTGGGCTATTTGGCCAACTACTGCCCACATACCCTTACGCCTGGCAAAAGCAGGCACAGGGCCTGCTTTCACCAGCAGAAGGGTTAATATAAATCTTAAATCTTAAATAAAAAAATAAAAATTCATGCACAAACATTTTAAAATTAGTTTATGTAAATTTTGGCCCGGATTAAAATGTTTAAAATTACTTTTCAAAAAATTAAAATTTTATTGTATATGCTTTATTGAAGGGACTTTTAATTAATTTTAATTAATTTTAAAATGTGAACATTTATATTTATTCCAGTTGTATAAATTATTTAAATATTTGGGGATTCCTCATATACTTATGGGGATTCCATTCGTAAGTGGAATCCCCATAAGCATATTAGGAATCCTCCTTTCTGATTGGAGGACCTGGCCCATGCGATCCCAGGGACGCTTCCGAACCGTCTGCGTCCCTAGGATCCGTGGGCCTTTACGCAGGCGTCCGCCTGGAGCCTCAGGACCCGAAGACTCCGAAGCCCGGGCACCTGAAGGTAAGTGTGGATTTTTTTATTGGGTCGGAGGCGTACTCCGGAGGTACTCCTCCGACTGCAAATTCGGGGCCAATATTAATGTAGCCAGAGTTTACATTAGGGGTGTTGCTTAGAGTGGCCTTTATTGTCATTGAACTTTCCTTAAGTTCTTCGGAAAAAGTTAATCACTTCTTTGTTCTTTGATTCAAACACAAAGCTGTCAGCAAAAATTAATGTTTGCTGTAATTTTAGACATTTGCAGAATTAGCAGTTTGTTCCCAGGTTTCACATTGGCTGCAATACTTAGGAAGACAGTCATATTGGGCCGGATTATCCGACCCCCCATGGGTGGGTACGAGGTGTGTCCGTACCCGTAGGGGCCGCGCACGTGCCGATTTCAGGCATGCGAAGCACATACGCTGAAACCCGGCACTTCCGACAAATCATTCGCCTGCACAAGAAAAGGGCCTCCGCGGGTGGAGAGTTGCGCTTTTTGCACAACTTCTGCCCGCTGAAAGCCTGTCAAATTCTTACGCCTGGTAAAAGCAGG
This sequence comes from Squalus acanthias, assembly GCA_030390025.1. Classification (NCBI taxonomy): domain Eukaryota; kingdom Metazoa; phylum Chordata; class Chondrichthyes; order Squaliformes; family Squalidae; genus Squalus; species Squalus acanthias. The sequence goes on from CM059427.1 coordinate 10,093,335, forward strand.
CCTGCTTTTACCAGCATAAGAGTTTTAAAAAAATAGAAAAATAAAATTTGATCACTAATTTATAAATTAAAAATACTCTTTAAAAAAAAAGTAAGTTTATTTTTAGCCCTGTAAAAATTACATTTTTGTTTAAAATAATTAATTAAATGGCATTTTAATTAATTTTAAATATGTAATGTTTTTTTTAATTTATTTAATGTTTTGGTGTGTTTTTAAATGTGATCCCCATTCATCCTTTTTTACAGTTCTGTATGTACAGACCTGTCAAAAGTATGAAGGGGGATTCCCTTCTTCCATTGGTTCGCCTGGCCCACGTGATCCCAGGGGCGATTGCGAACCGCATGCGTTCCTGGGTTACCTGGGCCTCTGTGCATTTTGTAGTGGAGGGGCCCAGGATCGCAAGCCTCGGGATCTACGGAACCAGCAGGTAGGTTCGTAGATTTTTTTTCCGATCGGAGGCATCCGCCCGCAGGAAGCCTCCGATCGGAAATTCAGGGCCAACTTTTAGGACTAAGGTGCTGAGCGACAATACAGTTATTGTATGCAGGCTGCATTCATACAGTTATACTGCACAGAAAGTAAAGATTACATAGAAATGTTTAGAGTAAATTAGAATGTTTATTTTATTGTTTTTAAATGCTATCAGCAATGTACTAGTGAGAAATTTTGTATCAAGATTTAAGAACAATGATGAAGGTGATTTGGTTAGAACTGTGATCAAATGTACGGAGTGCTTTATTCAAGACTGCAAATCCACACTGATGAGAATGTCAGGGAATTGATCAGCACATTTGTGTGAATTAGAAAATTGATGTGAGGGAAATGTATATTTTAAATGGGAAAACTTACTGAATGCACCAATCCTGGATTTAAATTTTGACCACACAAGCAACTGGTCTACAATTTAGAATAAAACCAGAAAATGCCGGAAACACTCAGCAGGTCGAGCAGTATCTGTGGAGAGAGAAACCGAGCTGGTGAAAGGTCCTCGACCTGAAACGTTAACTCTGTTTCTCTCTCCACAGATGCTGCCCGACCTGCTGAGCATTTCCAGCATTATCTGTTTTTATTTGAGATTTCCAGCATCCGCAGCATCTTGCTTTTTGTTTTAGTATACAATGTGGATTGTTTTACAACAAACACAAACTCTTTTCTATGAATTCTTTTCAGTTTTGTTTCCATATATAACTTGGTAAGATTGAACAAATAAAGTCAATGTCTGGGCAACAATGACTGAGCAATGCACTGGTGCTCCAATGATTGGGTTTGTACCCGTGTTCGCCCATTTGACTATCTCTTCAGATCTCGTCCAGCCCCCTCAATTTTTTCTCACCTCCTCTTGTAAAGCACTCTGAGACATTCTTCTACAAGGGAAAAAGGTTAATGCAACTTTTAAGGAAAAAATATTGTGCTAGATCCACAAAAAGTGAGTGCTGGAGTCAGGTGTACTAAAGTGTCGAGGAAGATGTTCAACAGTGAAAAGTTAAACAATTGGAACCTAATATAATATGTATTTGTTGCAGCATTTGAGCCAAAACTGATTTTTCTGTTTGTGGCTGGAATTATCCTGTTCCTTTATGCAAGATCCATTAGCAGGTATTGTACACAAATTGACTACCACGTATACGTGTAATCTTCATGTAACACCAAGGCCTACACAGTTTAATGGATTAATTAGCTTTAAATTATTCTAATCCATATTCTATCCTAAATAAGATCCAGCTAAGGGCCAGACCAAAAATGATACATTTATTATGTTTTGTAAATCATAAAAAATGAGTGAATGGGAAGCTCAAAACAAATCGCTGTTGCATTTTTAAAGAATTAAGAATTTATTTTGCCACATTGATGCTCACCGTCGTCCAGCCTGCTAATTATTTTCTTTTGCAGTATGTTGTGCATTTCCATGGCTACAAATATTTAATTACTGTGTGTACTGAACAATTGGAGTAAATGCTTATGTGGTCAGGTGGTCTGAATAAAATAATTTCATATGATATAAATTGTTTCACAAATTATTGCACATGTGTATCTCTCTTTTCCATGATGACCACAAGTGATCTCCCTTCTCTTGCAGAAGTGAACTATTTTATTACTCTGCTGGATTTACGTTGGGAATCTTTGCGACATTGGTCCTTATCCTCTTGGTTTGTAGAAGGCTGATGCAAGTAAGAAACGTTGTTATTTTTAGGTACTACATGTTCAGATATAGACAGTTAAAATGTTTAAACCACATCAGTTGATCTCCCTTGGTGTCTGCCTTCCTGTCACGGTCTCTCTCATTTTCTCACCATAAGAACATCAGAAATAGGAGCAGGAGTTGGCCATTCGGCCCCTCAAGCCTGCTCTGCCATTCAATAAGATCATGACTGATCTTGCACCTCAACTCCACTTTCCTGCCCTATCCCCATATCTCTTTACCTACATAGGATTACATAAGATATACGGCACAGAAACAGGCCATTCGGCCCAACCAGTCCATGCTGGCGTTTATGCTCCACTCGAGCCTCCTCCCATCTTTCCTCATCTAAATCTATCAGCGTAACCCTCTATTCCCTTCTCCCTCATGCTTTACAAAAGGTAAATCATGCTTGACTAACCTACTAGAATTTTTTGAGGATGTAACTGGTAGAATAGATAAGGGAGAACCAGTGGATGTGGTGTATTTGGACTTTCAGAAGGCTTTCGATAAGGTCCCGCATAAGAGATTAGCGTGCAAAGTTAAAGCACACGGGATTGGGGGTAAGGTACTGTCTTGGATAGAGAACTAGTTCGCAGACAGGAAGCAAAGAGTTGGAATAAACGGGTCTTTTTCCGAGTGGCAGGCAGTGACTAGTGGGGTACCGCAGGGATCGGTGCTAGGACCCCAGCTATTCACAATATATATAAATGATCTAGACGAGGGAACTCGATGTAATATCTCCAAGTTTGCAGACGACACAAAGCTGGGTGGGCGTGTGTGCTGTGAGGAGGATGCAGAGAAACTCCAGTATGATTTGGACAGGTTGGGTGATTGGGCAGATGCATGGCAAATGCAGTATAATGTGGATAAATGCGAGGTTATCCACTTCGGTGGCAAAAACAGGAAGACAGATTATTATCTGAACGGCAATAGATTGGGAAAAGGGGAAGTGCAACGAGACCTAGGTGTCCTTGTGCACCAGTCGCTGAAGGTAAGCATGCAAGTGCAGCAGGCGGTTAAGAAGGCAAATGGTATGTTGGCCTTCATAGCGAGAGGATTCGAGTACAGGAGCAAGGATGTCTTGCTGCAGTTGTACAGGGCCTTGGTGAGACCACACCTTGAGTATTGTGTGCAGTTTTGGTCACCTTATCTGAGGAAGGATGTTCTTGCCATGGAGAGAGTGCAGCGAAGATTCACCAGACTGATACCTGGGATGGCAGGAATGACATATGAGGAGAGATTGGGTCGATTAGGCTTATATTCGCTAGAGTTTAGAAGAATGAGAGGGAATCTCATTGAAACTTATAAAATTCTAACAGGACTAGACAGACTAGATGCAGGAAGGATGTTCCCGATGGCAGGGGAGTCCAGAACCAGGGGTCACAGTCTAAGGATAAGGGGTAAGCCATTTAGGACTGAGATGAGGAGGAATTTCTTCACCCAGAGAGTGGTGAACCTGCGGAATTCTCTACCACACAAGGCAGTTGAGGCCAATTCATTAAATATATTCAAGAAGGAGTTAGATATATCTCTTAAGGCTAAAGGGATCAAGGGATATGGGGAGAAAGCAGGGACAGGGTACTGAATTTGGATGATCAGCCATGATCTCATTAAATGGCGGAGCAGGCTCGAGGGGCCGAATGGCCTACTCCTGCTCCTATCTTCTATGTTTGTCCAGCCTCCCCTTAAATGCATCTATACTATTCGCTTCAACCACTCCCTGTGGTAGCGAGTTCCACATTCTCACCACTCTTTGGGTAAAGAAGTTTCTTCTGAATTCCCTATTTGATTTCTTGGTGATTATCTTATATTGATGGCCTCTAGTTATGCTCTTCCCCACAAGTGGAAACATTCTCTCTCTATCCACTCTATCAAAACCTTGTCATAATTTTAAAGACCTCTATTAGGTCACCCCTCAGCCTTTTTTCAAGAGGAAAGAGACCCAGCCTGTTCATCCTTTCCTGATATGTATACCCTTGTATTTCTGGTATCATCCTTGTAAATCTTCTCTGCACCCTCTCCAGTGCCGCTATATCCTTTTTATAATATGGCGACCAGAACTGCACGCAGTACTCTAAGTGTGGTCTAACCAAGGTTCGATACAGGTTTAGCATAACTTCCCTACTTTTCAATTCTATCCCTCTAGAAATAAACCCTAGTGCTTGGTTTGCTTTTTATATGGCCTTGCTAACCTGTGGCGCAACTTTTAGTGATTTGTGTATTTGTACTCCGATTCCTTTGTTCCTCTACCCCACCTAGACTTGCACCTTCCAAGTGGTAAATGACCTCCCTATTCTTGCGACCAAAATGCAATACCTCACATTTATCTGTATTGAACTTCATTTGCCAATTATTTGCCCATCCTGTAATTTGTTGCAGTCCTCCTCAGTATTGACTATTCCTCCCCCCCCCCAAATTTGGTATCATCTGCAAATTTAGAAATTGTGTTTTTGATTCCAAAGTCTAAATCGTTAATGTAAATTGTGAACAGCAGTGGTCCCAACACTGATCCTTGTGGAACACCACTACCCACCTTCTGCCACTGTGAACAGCTACCCTTTACTCATACTCGCTGCTTTCTGTCTTGAAGCCAGCTAACAATCTATTCTGCTATTTGTCCCCTGACTCCGCATTCTCTAACCTTATTCATTAGTCTATTATGGGGTACCTTATCAAAGGCCTTTTGAAAATCTAGATACATTACATCTACTGCCTTACCATTGTCTACTCTCTCTGTTACCTCTTCAAAAAATTCAATAAGGTTGGTCAAGCAAGATTTTCCCTTTTGAAATCCATGCTGACTATTCATTATTATACTTTTTGTTTCTCGATGTTCTTCTGTTCTCTCCTTTCGTAGGGATAGATCCTGATTCCCTTAGTGCCCAAAAATCTATCGATTGATGATTTGTTGTCTGCCTCTCTTGTTTTCTTCCAGTCTTTCCTTTTTCTCTCTCTTTCCTTTCCTTAGACTGTATCTCTATCTTCAACTCTGTAACACAAACACCTTCTCCTGTGCTTGTCTTGTGATCAACCCTCTGACTTTCCAGGTAACACTGTGTCAGGGCATTGCTGCTCAGCTCAAAACCATAGCATCTCTCTCGCCTGTTCGACATTTGCACTGAAACTTCTGCACGCAAACAGTTTCTGCACCACCACACATGACCTGGTCATGTACCAAGCTGCATGCTGTGGCCCTGCCATCCTCTGACTGAAGAACATGGTGACTCGGAGAAAAAAATATATATACAGGTAAAATCCCACTCTCACTACAGGGTGTCTATCTGTATCTCTGTCTTGTCTGCACCCCAGCAAATAACAGATTCCTTGCATGGCATGCATTGGAGAAGGTGGGGGGGGGAAGGTGGAGGGGTGGAGGTGGTCAGTGGTATCTATGCCCACAGTGCCCCTGAGGGGGAGGTGCACACAATGCTCATCAGATTGGTGTAGGGTCAGGCCCTGTTGCTTGTACTGGAAGCACAGCCTGTTGGTGGCCTTGACGCCCAGCTCCTATAGCAGCTTTTCTTGCTTGGACACATTGGGCAAGATCCTCAGGCTTTTGCAGAGTCACCCAAAGCGTCAACCTGGCCTAAAGCCTAGCGCGAACGCATGTCCTTGCACATCCAACATGCACGCAGTCAACAGTCCTCTGCTCAGCCATGCACCATGGTGCAGCCATTAACTCACCAGCATAAGCACATGGGGGGTGGGGGGAAGATCCTAAAAATACCAGGATCTTTCTCTCTCTCTCCCCATGCAACAGTGTCAGTTTATTTGTCCCTTTTTCTTTATCTCTCCTCCCCTATATCTCCCTGCAGTCAGGCCTGTCTTCCTTTCCATTCCCCTTCTCTTCTTCCAGCAAGATTTCTCTCTCTCTCTCTCTCTCTCTCTCTTCCTTTCTTGCCCTCTCTCCCTTTTCGCAGAAACAGCATTCTCTCTTTCCCACAGTCCTGTTTTTTAAAAATCTTTGTATTTATAAGAACTGTTTACTATAAGCTCGTATAAAGGCTTTTCCTTCTCTCACCCTGGGGAAACAGCCAGGATGGGAGAGAGTAAAGGTTTTGCTGGGGACAAGGGTATCAAAGGTGGATTGAGTGAGTGGTTGAGCAAATCGACGTCTGCAGAAGTAACTGGTGAATGGAGGGCCAAAGGCTAGTCATTTGGAAATTTGAAACTGCAGTTGTAAATGAGTTGACGGAAAGTTTTTTTTCCAGGGATGGACGCAGAGGGTAGTGTGGTTGGAAAGGGATGGGGTGGGGGTGGGGGGGCGGGGGGGGGGAGAGAGAGAGAGTTGGTGAGTGAAACAAAGTGGGAGATGGTCTCGGATTAGATGTTCCAGAAAATTACTGAGCATTTTGATCCAGTTTTGTGCACACTTCAGTTGGTCATAATCATAGGAACAGGAGTAGCCCATTCAGCCCCTCGAGCCTGTTCCGCCATTCAGTTATATCAAGGCTAATCTGTACCTTAACTCCATCTACCCGCCTTGGTTCCGTAACCCTTAATATCCTTGCCTATCAAAAATCTATCTGTCTCAGTTTTGAAATTTTTCCATTAACCTGGCTGCAACAGCTTTTTGGGGCAGAGTGTCCCAGATTTCCACCACCCTTTGTGTGAAGAAGTGCTTCCTGACATCACCCCTGAACGGCCTAGCTCTAATTTTAAGGTTATGCCGCCTTGTTCTGGACTCCCACCCCCCTCATAATCAGCACACATGCTACCTGTTTAAGTTTTTAAAAAAGGGAAGTAAAATCGTCTGTAGGTACTTTGAAATGGGGGGTGTATTGTGGATAGCTGAGTTTTGCCCCATCTCACTGCTACACAAACAAATTACATTTTTATGTGATCACAAGAGTGAAGGATTTTTTAAAATATCTCTGGAATTCCCAGACCATGCAGGAGGTATAAACAAAAGATATTTCCTAGCCAGCGTTGTGACGTGTTAGCATTCTCCATGAATTAGTGTTTTTTAATTAAAAACTGTCAGAATCGGAGTAATTACTTTTTTCCTAAACTTATCCCATTCTGTTGGTGCTCTCTTTAGCTGAAGATGTTTAGGTTGGAACTTACTTTTTCCTCTTGCGATTTTAAATTAACTTTTACCTGAATTGTTCCTGACTTCAGATACCTCCAGTATGTCACTCGACAATCACTAATTTCATACAGGCGACTCCACCTAAAACCAAGAAGGGAAGCAAAAATTCATAAACTCTAAAGAATCAAAACCAGCTTCATGAAAAACCAACCTATTGTCCAGTGCGTCAGTTAATTACATCATTCAACCAGAAAGTATTTTCCTTTTGGGGTTTTGACTTGAGCTCAATGTTTTGTATGCAGATATTTTCCTGTCAAACACCGTACCAGTGGTGCTGTTTTCTTATAACATCTGCTTGATCATCTGCTGTCGTCTTGAAATTAAAATGTCATCAGTCAGTGGGAAGGAAGTGCTTATAACTTGCTGAAGGAGGTCAGGCGGAGATTTCACATGCACATCCTTGTTATTGCAAATAGAAACTGATAACCTCTTAATACATTTCAGTCACAATTTTAAGGAAGTAATGGTTTATTCAAGCAAAACTTTACATAATACGCATCAGAGACCATATTCAAAGTATCTGCAGTTCGGAACTAGACAGGAGTTACTGTAACTGTGAGCCGGGTAGTTTATTTGATGTACACCATTGGTCTCTGCCATATTTTTCTATTGGTACAACAGGTTTGCTTTTAATTTTTTTTTAAAAAGTGTTCCTTTGGTGAGTTTAGTTTTTGCAGGGATCTGCTGGTTAAAGTGTTGAGAATTTTAAGAGACGTGGGGAAGAAAGATATTCCTTATAAAAACCAAGAAGGCAGATTTCAGAGGCATGAAGGGTGGAATTCTAGAGCTGCATGGCAATCAGGAGGATCTTGAAGACAGCAAGGAGGAGAATCTGAAGATGGCGATACAAGATGAGAGTGACTTGTCCTATTAAATCAACAACATTCCAATATTGTGAAAACTGGTTCGGAATTCCTTATGAGTAGATAATTTTTCCACACTTCTACAAAGAATATTAACTGTAAATATGGTAATATGCCATAAGCCCATTGCTTATTTCTAATCTTGAAATTGACTTGATCTCTGCTGTGTATTGTGTATGGGATAGAGATAGAGAAGAATGTGTGAGAGGAGATACAGGAATGGACGTAAGGACACATCAGCTATTCTTTTCTATTTAATGTCATTTATATAATATAATATTGCTCTTTTGTAGACAAGGACATTCTTGTTGCTGTTGATTGGAAGTTGTTCAGTCTCACTGTTCCTGATTTATTTAAGTGTTTTAAACCTATCCCAATATCGGAAATACTTATTTGGTAAGCAGAACTATGATATTTTTGATTATCAAAGATCTTTTTCTATTAATTCCCTTATTGTACTAATGGTGACTTTTTAATGTATTTGTATCAGATATGAAGTCTAAAATTCATTAGAGAGAGAAGTTTTTCAGCTTCTAATTTTTTTTTTCCCCCCTAAACAGGTTACCTTTTTGTGGTTGGTTGCCTTAGTTATGTTATTTGCTATAGGCATGGGCCATTGTCAAATGAACGCAGTATAAATCTGCTTACGTGGATCCTACAGTTGGTAGCGTTAGTGTTGATATACCGTGGTGTTACATTCAGTCAGTATGCTTATACTGTCATAATCATTCTGTTCTGTGCAAGCAACCTTCACCACCCAGTTAATTTCATCTGCTACATTTACAGGTTAGTATTTATTTTAATGACTTATGTACTCAGTGGTTTGTCTTTAATGCACAAGTGAAAAGGTGCAAATATTTAGTTCTACAGGTAGAAATGTCAACTGGTTTCTACTGTGTATTATACTTTAAGAACATAAGAACATAAGAAATAGGAGCAGGAGTAGGCCAATCGGCCCCTCGAGCCTGCTCCGCCATTCAATAAGATCATGGCTGATCTGATCCTAACCGCCAATCTACTATCTATCACTTTGAACATGCATACAGTATAAAACGTTAGAATTTTATTTGATTGTATTAATTATTTTTTTTTGATTACAAAGTGAGTGGTGCTTTCATATGATGCACTTAAAAAAAATCTTTTATTTTTCCCCTCCTACAGTTTACTTCCCTCTCTCCCTCTCCTGAAGCCATTGACACTCTCACTGGGAAATGATTGCACAGGTGGAGGTTCCCCTCCAGTATCTCGCTCAAGTGGCCATTATTCATGTGTGAACCTTGTCAGTGAGTGCTGGCATGCAAGTTGACCAAGCCTGATGCTATCCTCACTAAGGTTCTACATCAGTAACTTTTGTTGCAGTACTCTATATTCATACAAACTTATGTTCTTACAGACACAAAATGTACATAGATTTATGCCCCATACAAGTGCACTAAGTTTTAATTTTTAATCAGCTGAAATAACATAGAAACATAGAATCTAGGAGCAGGAGTAGGCCATTCGGCCCGTCGAGCCTGCTCCGCCATTCAATACGATCATGGCTGATCATCCAAATCCAGTACCCTGTCCCTGCTTTAATCCCCACAGTACACATATCCCACCCTACCCCCGTAACCCCACGTATTTAATTCCCCCTAACATATCCCATCCTATCCCCATAACCCCACATATTTAATCCCCCCTAACACTAAGGGTCAATTTATCATAGCCAAATCAACCTAACCCACACATTTTTGGACTGTGGGAGGAAACCGGAGCACCCGGAGGAAACCCACGCAGACACGGGGAGAATGTGCAAACTCCACACAGACAGTCACCCGAGGTCAGATTCGAACCCGGGTCTCTGGCGCTGTGAGGCACCAGTGCTAACCACTATGCCACCGTGTTGCCCGTAAATGATCTAATCCATATTGGAGATAAATCCCACTAGTTACTGCTGGTCATTTTTTTTTTTAAAGAGTGGTAAAGAGGCTTTGAATTTTTCTTGTAAGCGTTTTCTTTGCACCAGCTGCTGTTTCCAAAACATCGATTTCCCATCATGACTTTAAAAACAAATTAAACACCCTTTGAAAACGAACACATTACCATCAAATGTTAAAGCATCGAAATGAGGCATTTGGATCAACAAGTCCACAGCAGTGTTTTTATGCACATGAGGCACCTAGTCTAATCTCGCTGCCCTATAATCCTGATTTTCAAGAAACAGTCTGAACAATATATGGACTTTGCTTCAACAGTAGTTTGTGGCTCAGAATTCCATAGTCTAATCATCTTGTACGGCATTTTTTTTCTAACCTTCTCTACAATTCTTTTCATGGTTATCTTAAATTTGTGCCCTCTTGTAACTGCCTCACTGACCATTGGAAATAATCTGTCACTATTTTCATTATAATAACCCTTCACAATAATGAAGACCTCTGTTGGGTCACCCCTAACCTTCTCTGCTCTAGTGAATAAAGTCCTAACCTCTTGAGTATCTCTTCGTTATTGTAACCTGTCATCCACGATTAACATCCTAGTGAATCTTTGCTGTACTGTTTCCATTGCCTTTATATCCCTCCTTTTTAATAGGATGCCAAAAACTGCAGCCCAAGGCCCAATAGTTGTAAATTATCTCTATGATTTTGTATTCTATGCCTTTAGATTCAAAACTAAGGATTTCATTGTCTTTATATGGCCTTATCTACTTGCCTGCTGCTCTAATGACCTGTATATCAAGGTCCTTCTGCTCTTTTATTCCATTTAGGATATATTTCTTTCCCCTACTCTTAGGGCTGGATTTTGATACTGGGGACGTGATGGAGGCGGGACTCCCACTTTTTGGGTTGTAGACCCGCCTCCATCGACTTGTGGCCAACCCACTGCATTTTCACTTGATTGACCTTGTTGAGCCCGCCCAGTGAGCTCAGCAGGCCAATTAAGGGCCACCTGGCAACAGGTGACGTCACAGATTGACATTTCATTTGTCAAGAGCTTTTGACAGATGAAATATCAACGTTTGACAGCTCTGTGAAGCTGTCAAACACTGACAATCTGTCTTCTAACTTGAGTCCTTCCTCTCAGGCTGAGTTAGAAATCATTCCAGCACAGAAAACAGAGGTTGAAACTTTTGACAGCACCACGGCCATTGTGCTTTCTGTGCCGGTGAGATTTCTGACTCCCGAGACCTGAAGGGCTGACACCTGCAGGAGGAAGTTAAGGTAAGTAAAACTTTTTCCCACACTTTGCACTTACCTTACACACTTACCTCTGCACCCATCACTCACCTGCCCACCGGACATATCGACCCCTCCAACCCCTGCAGACCCACGGTCCGCCTCGCTAACTTGGCGTGGTTGGGACCTGTCGGGAAGCCCACATTTCAGCTTTTAAAATAGGGATTAGGCAAAAAACTGCCTGTTAACTACCTGTTAACAGGCAGTTAATTGTCACTAATCCCCTTCCCGCCTCGGGGAGGCGGGTCCCAGCACAGGTCGGGTACCCGCCTCCAGCGAAACTGGTATGGAGGCGGGTTGGGGGCGGGATGGGTTCGGGACCCCCGAATCTGCAACTTTAATCCCCCACACACCTCCAAACCCGCCTCCACGGGTCAATGAAAATCCAGCCCTTACTTCCAAAATGTATGACTTCAGATTTAACTACATTAGCCACCTATCTGCCCACCCTGCAGTCTTTCACAATCCTTGTCACAACTTGCCATATACCTTCATTTCCCCCCTCCTCCCCCAATTTGGTTTTATCAGTAAATGTTCTTGTTTCCTCAGTTTCTAAGTCCAGGTGGTTTATCTCTATCATAAATAAGAGCAGCCTGAACACAGACCTCCGTGGAACACCAGTCACCACATCTGAGAAATCTCCTACAGTCATAGTGTAAATGCATCCTAAAACCAAAACCAAAGCCCGATGTGATACCAGGCAGGCGGGCATCTCATTCTACTTTGCCCTAGAGTCAGATCAGGCTGTAACTCCAGATTTACAATATACCAAGTTTGTACTGATACTAAACTTGTGGTGTAAATGCACCCCAAGGTAAGTTTCTAATCATCAAATCAAACTTCATTTAAAGCAGTGAAAACATTGAAACAAATGTTTTATAAATTTAGTTTTTTTAATATTCCATAAATACCTCCAGTTATCTGTAAGACGTTCTGATTGTCTGAGAGTTTATAGAGTTCAGACCCGTGGAACAGACAACACAAAACCCAATGAATCTGTGAAATTTCTTTTACTTAAAAATCAGCAAGAGTTACAAGTAATTCCCAGAATACAAACTGTACTCAATTCATGTACTTATTACAAGCAAGCATCGAAAATCATTTACAGTACTTTAAGCTCAGCAAAACCACACACATACTATTCACCAGATGAGAGGTCAATTCAACGATGATTAGACGTATGACTTTAACCGGCAACTGACCAGGTCACCATTGACTATAGCTTACCTCCTCACCCTGAAGCATTTCTCCATCATTTTCCTTTTTGCTTGTCCAAAAACCTCCTTACCTCCACATCAACAATGTGAGATTTTCCAATTGCTCATGTCTTTATTAAGAGCAAAAAGTTACCATTTCTGAGCACATAGTCAACACGTTTCACATGCCCAAATGCATGTCGCACCCACCTAATTAATGATGAGCGGGCACAAATCTATATAATTATTAATTCATCCTAATTTAAACTGAACAAGAGAGCCTGTTGCACTGCTATTTTGTGGCTGCAGTCTATGTATTCCTAAATGACAGTGGCATTCTTAAAATTGTGCTGATCCTCCACAGAAACCCTTAGAAAATGGCAAGAAGGTTTATGTGATCTGAAGAAAAATAATAGATTAAAATCAGGGCCACAGTTTTACAGTGATTGAATTTAAAAAAAATAATGGGCATCTAACATTCGGTTAGATTATGGCTGATCTGTATCTTAACTCCATCTACCCGCCTTGGTTCTGTAACCCGTAATACCCTTGCCTAACAAAAATATCAATCTCAGTTTTGAAGTTTTCAATTGACCCCCGAGCCTCAACAGCTTTTTGGGGGAGAGAGTCCCAGATTTCCACTACCTTTTGTGTGAAGAAGTGCTTTCTGTCATCACCCCTGAACAGCCTGTGTCTAATTTTGTTATGCCCCCTTGTGGATTCTCCCACAAGAGGAAATAGTTTCTGTCTATCTGCCCTATCAAATCCTTTAATCTTCTTAAACACTTCAATTGGATCACACTTTATTCTTCTATATTTAAGGGAATACAATTCTGGTGAATGTGCGCTGCACCCCCTCCAAGGCCAATATATCCTTCCTGAGATGCGGTGCCCAAAACTGAATGTAGTACTCCAGATGGGGTCTGACCAGAGCTCTGTACTGCTGTAACATAACTTGGTTCCCTTTGTATTCCAGCCCTCTTGAGATAAGGTCTGCTGTTAGTTAGACTTGTTCCTGTACACTTCAGCTCAAAAAAAAATTGCCCACAAATTTGCTGAAAGTGTGAGCTGATAACTGCGCAGCGAGGGAATCAGGGCATCTGGGACCTTGGTGAATAATGGGACAAAGAGTCTATCTCCTTAACCAATGAGATTAAAGGACTGAGAAATAAACAGAGGAAGGACTGAGAAAGGAGGGTGAATTAAAGGGGATGAATCCAATGTCAAAACAGGTACAAAAAGATAAATAAAGAGAGGGAAAGAAAAATTGGATTAAGAGTTAGAGAAAAAAGAGACAGAAAGGAAAAGTAAGAAAAAAAAGCTAAATGTTAAATTTGAAATTTTTAAAATCTCCCCGAAAAATTCAAAACCTGAAGGAATGAGACTCCACACTTCTAATAGTTAATTTTCAGTGCCAGAGAGGTTGCTTGGCAGTAAATAACACTTATCACATCATTAAAAGGGTACTTGTGCCTGTAATGAGAAGATTTAACTTTCTGTGGTGAGTTTAATGGGGAAATACAGCAAGTTCCAAAAAGGGAGGTTGAGGGCAAGATGCCGTTTTCACGAAGCTAATGGTGGAGCGGCGCAACTCGGACAGTAACTTTTGGATAACCGCGCATCTGCTCCTCGCCTGAAGTTGCTGTACAATTTACCCATAACTAACGGCGAGCACCATTCGCCTCACCGTTATTTTGACAGCAAATTCTGCCGCATTAATTTGACTTGTATGGGACTCTGGGATGTTTACCTGTGTTTTGGGAATTTTGTTCTGTTCCGTATTCTCCATTCAGGGTGCCCAGATGAGATCAGCTAACTCGGCACAGACAATGAATCATACCTATGACATTGTGGTCTACATGGCTCACAATGTGGCAACGTGAATTTTCCCACAGATATCAAATCACCTTTTCCCCCCTCTTATTTTCTTCAATTGGCTCTCGACAGTTGGGGAGGGTTGGGGCAACTCTGCTTTAAGATCTTTAACTGCTGCCTTTGGGAGGTGTACAAGAGCAGATTGGAGTTGACAGTCGCTTCGACTAACCCTCTCTTTCTGTGGGGAATTGTGCTTGGCACTTGCTCGATCAGGGAAATGGGATTAAGAGTAGATAGCTCCAGCTGAAGAGCTAGCATTGGGACAGGCACAGGTACATTGGACTGAATGGCTTCTTTCCCTGCTGTAATTCCCATTAACTCTATGCACAAAGCCATTAAACTTAAATTGGTAAATGCAGGTGATGTGAGCAATCTCGGCTATGAACTCTGGCTCTGTGTTAGGGTTCCAATAGAAAATATTTCATAAACCAAGCAGTCATCATATTATTTATGTGTTGCCACTTTTAATTTTTCAGCTGCTGCTTGTTTTCGGACCCCCGTGTTATATAATGATCAAGAGGGCAGGAAACATCTGCTTTCAGGTTCCACCTGTGCTGCTTTGTAAGCTGTCAGTAGGAGGAAACATGAGGTGCATTTTTCAACAGTTTTTACTCCCTTTTGAGGTCAGGAACTTGATGTGTGGTGGTCATTAGGTGCAAACCAAGGTCTAACTCTCCTCTGCACAAATGTGATCATGCTGCACCACTGAACTGCCATAATTTGGTTTAATTTTTGTGCTGTCCAAATTATTTTGAATGCTTCAGGCAGTAAAGTGGATTTCATGGGACTTCCAGTACAAGCGCACAGTTTAGAGTGATAAATTCAAGTTACAGTTGAGGCAGTATGGATAAGGATTTCCTGTAGATGGTGCTGTCGTGCGGTCAAGACTGAAGGGGAGAAAGGATTACCCATAAAGTATATTTAACACGTACAGTGTTTTATGGCAAGTAAACAGTTCTGGGGCATCCTGTGAGTATTTAATCTTGAAGCTCATGTCGCTTACAGACAGATTTAAACTGATATTCATGTCAAAGATCGGCATATTGGAGGAACGTAGTAGCGTTACCTACGACTCATGCAGTAGAAATTGGTTATAACAGTCACTGTAGCCAGGCACATTGTATGCTGTTTAGGATGAATCAGATTCACCTTATTTATCTTTATTATTTGTCTTGAACCCACCCACTTGATCTGCATCGTCACCCAGTGTCCTGCTGCTCTAAGAAAGTTATTGCTTGTTACAATCTCCAGCTGATTGCATTAAATGTGTGCTCTTTAAATGGTCAGTTCGGTGTGTCCACGGGGACCCTTGGGTCGCCTCAGTTGGCCTTCAATAGGTGACGCTTTGTCTTGCCCTATTTTGTTCTAAAGGATTTTTGCACCCCTCCCAATTAAAACAGGAAAAAAAAGTTCATGCACTAGACTAACTTCACTATATAAAGGATTTTTTTATTCGGATGCTTTAAAAACAAAGCACAAATCTAAAAATATCTGCATAATGTGAATAAAATGGACATTTTGCTGATGTCTAGTTGTAAGCATGCTCGTGATTTTATTGTTTCCTTCTCTCCCCTTCCCTTCCCCAAAGAAACTGCAGCTATTACTTATTAACACTTGCTTCCTGTATCCTCATGCAACCCAGAAGGTGAAGCTGGCTGGGTAGCATCCTTTTCTGTTATCACCACAATGTTATTCCACATTTAGAAGGCAAACTTGTAATGGGGAGAAATTGATAGTGTCAAGGTTTCCTGCCTCAATGTGCAACATAAGAACATAAGAAATAGGAGCAGGAGTCGGCCATTTGGCCCTTCGAGCCTGCTCCGCCATTCAGTGAGATCATGGCTGATCTTCTACCTCAACTCCACCTTCCCACACTATCCCCAGATCCCTTAATTCCCTTCGTTCCCAAAAAATTATCGATCTCTGTCTTGAAAATACTCGATGACTGAGCTTCCACAGCTCTCTGGGGTAGAGAATTCCAAAGATTCACCACCCTCTGAGTGAAGAAATTTCTCAACATCTCAGTCCTAAATGGCCGACCCCTTATTCTGAGACTGTGACCCCGTGTTCTAGACTCCCCAGCCAGGGGAAACTTTTTCTCAGCATTAACCCTGTCAAGCCCCTTAAGAATTTTATATGTTTCAACCAGGAAGCCAGGCCAAGAAATAATGAAATATCCCAGCGGTAGGGTAGATTTGAGTGATGGCCTTGGTGACCAGTTAGGAAGCAAGCAGTATCACCAGTAAGCCTCTGCTGCTGTGTATATGCTGAGTACTTCTGCCTGAAGCTTCACATCTCTGTACTCTTCACATCTGGTGTAAAAGTGTTTGCAAATTCTGCACAATCTTGACGAATGCAGAAGTGGGTATGATACACAGAACCTTCTCTCCAACTCTGAAAGATCCTTGTATATCCCCACTGCCAATGAATAGTGCAAGACTGGAAAAGAATATATGGTTCGAGTAAACAATTAGTAAAAGCTGTATTTACAGGTTATGTCAAAACGTCACTTGTACATAAAAATTGAATATTTAGCTGATTCAACATCCCAGTCAAATCACAACTAAATTTCCTGTTTTTAAAAAGTAATTTAAACTTCTGCTCCAAAATGAAGTTTCTTTTACAAAAATGTATCTGCATTCCTTGTAGCTAAATAATAAGTGTGACAGCAGTGCAATAACATTACGAGCTAGATCCGAAGCTCTGTGCCGCTAGATTTGAATCTTCAAGCTGAAACTCTAACCTATTTGTAGGAGTACTTAGCCAGGATCCTGGGCAAAAATTCTGTTGGGAAAAGTGGGTGAAGGAAGTAGAGCTTACTGACCTATCGACAAACTAGCCAGCACCAGAATTGCACACTATCACTGGTATCAGAACTATAGAGAAGGGTAGAGCTCCAGTATATCCGGGAATATTCAAAACAAAATTGTAAGGGGTTAAGGAGGTAGCTTATTCGAAGAAACCACTCAGACACTGAATCAGTTTATAGAAATTCAATCATTACAAAATACGTACTCCTCCTGTACATTACCATCACTTGAAGCAGAAGGATTTTGCTTCTCATTGTTAAAAGGTTTTTTTTTTAATTACAGAAAAATTAAACAATTCATTAAAAAGCCACGGGTTCATTTCATCACGGAGGATGAGTACAGGGAACAAACTGAAATGGAGACTATAAAAGCCCTTGAAGAGCTGCGCAGATACTGCAAGAGTCAGGATTTTCCTGCATGGGAAATAGTATCAAAAATCAGTTCTCCCAAAAGGTAGGTAGTACCATCTTGCTGCCCCTGTACAAAGCGCTCAATCTCCTTAGTTATCCATTTTTGTGTACGGTCAGATGGGCATTCGCATGCACAGGCTGTGTTTAAGATTATAAGAGTTCCCCTGCTGATAAATTTATCTAGTGAATAGCTAACCTATACAGACTAATAAACCTCAAGTCTGATCTGCTCTGTGCTGCTTAACTGATCTGCAGGCATGCTACAGTTGGCCTCAGTACGCCTTTGTTGGGGAGGGGAATGTCGGGCAGGGTTCTCATTCCCAGTTACTATCCAGTAATCCGCCGGAAAGTTTGTGTGTGTGTATGTATATCTATTGAGGACCGGATTGGGCTCTGCTGTGATGCCCCTTGTGTGTCAATAGTTTGTCAACTTTCATTGTTGAGGCTCATACGTGAAGAATGGCTGAGGTACTGAAGGGTGCTTGGTGCCAGTGAAGTTAACTCGCCAAGGAGTTAATGCATTCGGCAGAGGAGGGGAGAAAATAAGCGAGAGCAAAAATAAAGTGGTATTAAAAGGGAAAAATCCTATTTTTCTAGTTGCTGAGGGAGGGAGTGCTGCGTTGTCTGGTGAGTGTTAAACTGAGGTCCTGTCTGCCTGTTCAAGTGGACGTAGAAGATCCCATGGCATTTTATCAAAGAGAAGCATTGAGTTCTCCTCCTTGCCAGCATTTATCCCTCAACCAACACCGCCAAAAACAGACTAACTGGTCATTCATGTAATTGTTGTTTGTGGGATCTTACTATGCACACACCAGCTGCTGCATTTACCTACAAAACAGTGGGTGCACTTCAAAACTAATTGTTTATCTGTGAAGCACTTTGGGATGTCCTGAGGACAAAAGGCAGATTTGTCACAGTAAATGCAGGTTCCTTCTTTCACTACAGTATCTGAAACAAAGATTTTAAACCTGGTTAAGTAGTCTTCTGTATCCAGTCCTTCTGGTCCAGTAAACCTTTCCTTTAAATTACACTTTTTTTAAACTCTGCAGTAATTATGAAAATATTTACATATCCAGAACAGGTAGATATTTGCTGAGGCTTGCACATTTATTGTTCTTGCCCCTGGACACTGACATCCGCTGCACATCATGAATTTGAATACAAATCCCAGTACCATTCGAATAGCGATCTATTCATTTGAAACTTGTGACGATAATTAACTGGCATATCATGTCATTTCTGTGTGAATGGAACACTGATTTTTTTTTTCTAGGGAAAATAATTTGTAAAACCAGAACTATTAATATGTGGACTGCATCTGCTGCAAGACTGGTACTAACAAATGACTACACACAAACCTTGCAAAATGTTGCAGGTCATTTTTGTTTGTTTATATATTTTCATGCCTTGTCCCCCCAACACCTCCCATATGTCCCCCCAACACCTCGGATAAATGGCAGATGCACTATAATGTGGACAAGTGCGAAGTTATCCACCTTGGGTGCAGGAACGGGAGGGCAAATTATTATTTAAATGGCAATAAATTGGGAGAGGGGGAAGTACAGAGAGACCTGGGTGTTCTTGTACACCAGTCACTGAAGGCGAGCATGCAGGTGCAACAGGCGGTCAAGAAGGCAAACGGTATGCTGGCCTTCATAGCAAAAGGGTTGGAATACAGGAACAGGGATACCTTGCTGCAGCTGTACAGGGCACTGGTGAGACCACACCTCGAGTACTGTGTACAGTTTTGGTCGCCTCATCTGAGGAAAGATGTTCTTGCCATGGAGGGGGTGCAGCGGCGATTCACCAGGCTGATACCAGGAATGGCGGGATTGACCTATGAGGAGAGACTATGTAGTTTAGGGATGTACACACTGGAGTTTAGAAGATTGAGAGGGGACCTCATAGAAGTGTATAAAATTCTGACAGGTCTAGACAGACTAGATGCAGAAGGAATGTTTCCCTTGGCGGGTGAGAACAGAACTAGAGGACATAATTTAAGGATAAGGGCTAAACCATTTAGGACAGAAATGAGGGGGAATTTCTTCACTCAGAGGGTGGTGAACCTGTGGAACTCATTGCCACAGAGGGCAGTGTACGCCAGCTCATTAAATATATTTAAGAGGGAATTAGATATATTTCTACAGGCAAAAGGGGTTAAGGGTTACGGAGAGAAGGCGGGGACGGGATACTGAATTGGAGGATCAGCCATGATCTCATTAAATGGCGGAGCAGGCTCGAAGGGCCGGATGGCCTACTCCTGCTCCTATCTTCTATGTATCTATGTATCTATGTATATAATCAGCCTGTAGGGTGAGGCCAGTTGTGCCACAGAATTCACCACCGCAATTGCTAGTGTTGATCTATAATTCACTGGGGATGTGGGGCAACTGGATACCTGTTACTTGCTTTGCTTCCTCTCCCTAACGAAGAAGAAGTACTCTGCTGTTTCACCAAAGAGTGAAAGCTGAGTTCAAATTCACAGCCCTCTGGTTCAGGAATGTAGCATTCTGCTGTTGCATCTACGAGATCAACGCACATTTCTGTTCATTTTCTCATTCTAATTTGCAGACTTGCAGACTTCATCCTAGGAGCTTCTCATCTTACACATGAGGAAGTGCAGAACTATGAGCAACAGTTTGGAATTGGAGGCTCTTTTTTGGAAGCCCAACTCTTTGTCACAGAGGCGAATAATGGTTTAGTCTTGGAGAATGGGGAAGTGATGGCTGCAGATGAAGAGCATGAAGTTGATGAGATAGTGATTTAATCTTGCTTCACTTGCATCTCACTGAGTATTCTGAACTGTCATTATGAATAGGAATTGACTAATGCAACAATGCTAGAAATGTCATTGCTGGCCCCGATATATCTCGCACACGGATACACAAAAAAGGTGCTGCTCAGTGAATGCATAGAAGAACAAATTGAGTTTGTACTTTAAAAAACAAAGTTTGCACTAAATGAGTATAGTCCGAGTGAGTAGTTTCTTTTGTTAAAGTGGCTGGGCCAGTAATTTGGGGAACAAAAATTCCAGCCCTTTACCAGGTTTACACACTTTTGTATGCACAAGTGCCTGTAATTTTTGTTCCATTCCTTCTGAAATAGTCCAATGTGATCTGTGGATCTGTAATCCATCAAGATCAAAGCAGCTACAGAAATGGAAGACCTCGATCTCTCTCCAGCCCCATTGAAAGAGCAATGGGCTAGTCTTTAGATGGTTTGCTAAAAGGGCGTAAATGAATTATAATGTCTTGGAGAATCCGATTCAGGGCAGCTTAAGTAGTCTTTAGCTACACATTATTCCAATACATTATTTGATGTAACCAAGTTAATTATCTCTGAAGGACTTTTGGTTGAAGGTGAGACAATGAAAAGTTGATGGTAGGCCATCTACACCACAAGCATATAGACGACAATCTTTGAACCGGATGGCTGCAGATTCAAGTCTGAGATTGTAGTTTTCCCTTTACTCTGTCTAGGAGGGCAGTTCGTGTGCTTCCCTATAGTAAGAACCTCTGTCTTTGAGCATGGAAGATGAGGAAAAACTAGGTATCTGTTCTTGCTACCAACACCCAGCCAGTTAATTGCAGGGCTGCATTGATGGGTTGGTTATAATCAGCAGTTCAGACCATCCTGTCCTCAGTTCGTGTAACAAACAGCTCCACATGACAAATACAGAAAGCAAGTAGTGTAGTAGAGGTGGAAACTGCAGGTTAGGTTCATTGTGATGTTTGATTTAAGGGGAAACACAACATTGCAATATAAATATTGTTTTCTTGTCTAGGATAAACATTTTTAATTGTGAAAGCAGAGGAGATTAGAAAAATGTGAGATTATTATGGTATTTAAACATGCAGTATTGATCATGTAACATTTTAATGAGACTGATTTCAGTTGAAGAGTAATGGTTTTATTTTTATTCTACATCCGACTCAGGTAAAAAAAATAATGGTCTGTTTTTATTTGTAGATTTATAGGAAAAACAATCTGGGATAGGACATGCTCTGAATAAAATTGGACTAAAATGAGAGCTTTAAAAGATCAAAGTAACAAATTCTACTAAATTAACTCCGAAAATTAAATGAGGAAAGGATTACATTCTTTAAATGTACTTTTATGTAGGCACGGGTAACTTGCCTTCCAAATTTTGATTCCCTCCCTGTGGACAAGCACCTCGCCTTGTGGTGACTGGAAGCCTGCAGTGGGGAATTGTGGGTACAGATTGAAGCACCATTTGATTTTTTGTGAGGGGGGGGGAGGGGAGAGTTAAAGGTCCCTTTCTGTTAAGAATATTTGGTGAAACTAACAAAAAAAATTAATACAATACAATAAATCTCATTTTTCAGTATGGAAGTTTTTTGTTTATTTCAAAAGAATCAAGATCCATGCACAAAAAAGAACTGGAATCTCATCTGGAACTTGAGCAAATACTGCTCAAAATATCAACTTAAAATGTTGAAGATCAAATTACAATCAGTTTGGAGTAGGTACCCTGCTGACAATTTGCCCATTTTGTTTTCACTTGGGGAAGTTTACCTACTTTCACCTCGCAGTTTTCATTTTGTGAAATAAAAGCCCAGATTTCACTCCTGAATCTGTTATGATATAAATATTGAAATTTGAAACCCCATCATTCATTTCATGATGTGAAAAAAACTATTTTCCTCATTATTGGGTTCCCTCAAACTTAGTTTGAGTTTAGATTTCAGTCCACTCGCTTCCTCCTTCCTAGTTTTTCTCACAAGTGAAGTTCAAATTGGGATTTCACTCCCAAATAGTATATTATTTATTACAAGCGCGGGACTACTTTTTCCTCTGGTTTCAAACTAAGAATAAAGTTAGTGAGCCTAGAGATGTTAGTTAAAGTGAGAACATTATTGACATCACTTGTGAGAAGAAGGGAGGGAATCAAAATTTGGAAGGCAAGTTACCCTTGCCTACATAAAAGTACATTTAATTGTGCCACAGTCTTCAAGTATCTGACTTTCAGGAATGTATCGTAATGATTATACGGGTTTAATTTATGTAAGGCTGTTGGAGAATGAAGTTTATGTAAAAAGCAGAGATTGTTAATAAAATTTGCTTTGTTAATATCAACTGTTTTCCATGTATAAAACCATTATTCCTATTACCCAAAATATGATTTAATGTACTAGTGAATCTTCCATGGACTGCTCAAGGTATATTCAGATGAAATGGTGGTCTATTTAGCTGTGCTTGCTGTAAAACTGCCGAACGAGGTTTACAGCGCCACCTCTGGAGTGAGCAAGAAGAGTAGACATTCTTGCAAAAAGTTTGAGGTAACAGCTCCCTCCTGTGGAGGGACTGAAAAGGGTAATACCAATACAGCATTGCCCATTGATTTCAATGGACTGGGACGATCCAGCATTATCAACTCAAGGATTTTTTAAAATATAATTATATATCAATGCAATCTTATTCACCCTTCAACCACCGTCTGCCCCACCTGTGACAGAGACTGTAGGTCCCGCATTGGACTCATCAGTCACCTGAGAACTCATTTTTAATGTGGAAGCAAGCCATCCTCGGTTCCGAGGGACTGCCTAAGAAGAAGATTTAAGAGTTGATGCCCCGTCTTCTCTTGTCTTGGTGTAATTGTTCACGGTTTTAGATTGGTTTCATCTTGATATAATGAGCTGGTTGGGTTGGGTTTTCACTTATTTGTGCTTCAGAACACTTTTTTTCCCCAAATTCCTTGTAATTTTGTATTTTTAGTTAAAAATAACAAGTTCATTTAAATGTGCTTTGTAAAATGCAATCAAAAATCCATTTTTGTACAGCATTTTAATAAAATTATCAATTTAACATGTAATCGTTCTTTCAGCACTAACACAATTGCTGTACAATTCAGTAACAGTTTGCATCTCCACTGAAACAACCTAAAAATCTCAAGACCCAAGAGCCCACTACAAATCAATATATTTTGTACATACAGGGTATTTGTAATACATTGAAGGCACTAACTATTGTACAGACAACACAACTGAAGCACCCTACATCTGAACAAAAGTGGGTTAATCCTCATTGCTGCAAATTCATGGTGACTGACAGGCGGGGGTGCAATCTGCAGTGCTTTGAAGTCCATTATTGACTGGAAGGAGGCTTCAGACAGGACCAAGATAAAATTGTTAAAATTAAAAATAAACCTTGTTTTAAAAAAAAATCATTTAGGCTTCCCACAACTGCCATTAATCCCCTAGTGTGAGGTTTCTTGGTGTGCTTGACTGCCCGCTATCAAGAAATGAGAGAGCTTGAGCTCCATTGTAGTCCAATTCCCTTTCTTTCACTAACCTGCCACCGCCCCCGCCCCGTTTGGATTCTGACCTGTTGCTGCTTTAATAGGCGGTCTCAATCATTTTACAAACTAGGATTAACTATATGGTTCATTTTCAGGTGCCTCATTTATTTCAAAGTAGAAAACTTCAATAGAACTCTTGCAATTCAAATTCTGTATTCTATTTTGTCAGGCTGAATCAGCAATGTAACGCTTTAAGGAGCTTTTTAAATGATTCAGGAGTGTTGTATGCATAGATACTCCAAAGTTATGTTTTTGCATTTTAAAATAAATATGACCTTCAGCAATACACAGAAAATATTGCTGAGTTTTTACTGTAAAGGTATACATCAAGACATTTGGTGAGAAATTAAAGTTTACACTTCCTTTTAGCTATCATAAGCAAAGATAATATGCAAATTTGGAAGCGTGGTGTGTGTGTGTTAATGAATATCCTGTGGACCATTTACGAATAGATAACTTATTTTTTTCGTTCTCTTCCCCAAAGTTAATTGGATCTGATGTACTGTTTTAACTTCTAGGGTGAGAGAAGCAGCTTAGGTTTGATAGTTTAGTTTCAGCCAGCTTGCTAAAACAATTTAAATAAAAGCCACAATATGCTGCCTTTCACGTACCCTTCTGATAACCTTCAAAAAATACAAATATCTCTACTAAAATACACCGGGAACTCTTCATTAATTGCCTGAGAAAATCCCCAAACCAAGCTCGTCACTAGAGGTAGGAGGCAACTTGCCTCACAACATTGTTTACGCACAGGAAATTGGGAACTCTGCATCTAGAATTGCACAGAAGAAATTTAGAAGCATTAAATTATACATTTTAAATGAAAACTGGGCCAGTGCTGGAACCCCGGTGTAAATATTGGCTACTTGTTGAACATCAGACCATCACTAAACTAAAGTTGAGCTTTCTTATTTAATTCTTGCCCTCAATATTCATGTTAGAACATCTATCATGCCTGCAACAAAAACTCATTAAAAGAAGATGGCTTCCTACAGTGAGCACCTCTGATAATGAATTACTCAAAAGATGCTCCAGGCTAATTTTGACAAACACACCAGCCACAAACAGACATCTGTGGTTATCCTGACTGATGTTCCAAATCTAATATAACAAATATTTATCTAGGCCCCAGATGTTTTAAATGATGATTCTGAACTGACTGCACTAACAAAACTGCTTGTACTTTAGTCATGTGAACTGTTTCCTGGTTGGACTATTTTGGTGTATTGCAATGTCACCTCAGTTTGAAAGTACAATGCTAACTTCCTACAGAATTAATTAATTTAGCTAAATTTTTAACACTTTCAATGCATGGTTTTAAGAATTGATGCAAATTGTGAGTGTTTTGGATGGACAGACATTTATGTTAGGATATGTCCTTCATATATGAACAGGCACTTAAATTCTGCTGTTGATGCTCTAAATTCACTATAAACCACCACAGAACCTTGCCAGTTCTGAAATATACACTATTAGCCATTAGTGTCTTATTGGTGATGTGGGCATGTTGTGGAACTACTATATTTCTCAAAAACTTTCCTGTGCTTATTTTTTTTTTTAAAGTCCATCATGGAAAACTATGAATACATTTTTTTCAACACTTTCATGTGCTTTGTAATCCTTAAATTTGATCATGAAGAAATGTCTTTCTGACTTGGTTGAGTAGTGCTGGTTTGGTGAGGTGAGGCTGGATTGGCATTCAGGTTTCCATTTCCTGGAAGGGGTATAAAGTTCCTCGGCAACTCTGTCTGGTTGAATCCATTCTCAGTGGCTTGTGCGGAGTCTGTGCTGACCTGCTGATCCAGATCAGAGGTAGTGACTGGGACTTCTGCCTTCGTTTGCTTGCTGAAGGTGGATGATGGTTCAAGCTGTGGAGGGACCTCACCTGGCCAAGTGTCTGGAGATACTGGGCAATCGTTTGCCTCCTACAATGAACATAAAAACACACATTTAAAGCATAGCTGATGATTTCCAGATCCAGATAAATGTAAGAGGATGTATTTACTAAGGACTTTTTCCAGAGTTACTGGGATTAGTTAGTGTATTTTTAAAAATGTTGGCATAACTAGTGTTTGATATCCTTGATTTGTCTGATAAAAAAATTTCACACCCCTCCGTGATATGAAATTTGTGTCATTACACTTGAATATCTCCCTCATGGAAAGTCTCCCACTATGGCTACCAGTCTCTAGATTTAGGGGCTTTATGGCAGTACGGCCACAGCCACGTCCTCTACTGTGGAACGGAATGTGGCATGAGAGTTGTATTGCCACATAGTGGCTGAGTGTGTATTGTTATAATGTTTGGCTTTTTAGTGAGTCATGGAGATGATGTTTCTGTTGGCTCTGTAATTAAATGATGAATTGTTATGACTACTCCCATGCAAATTTATCAAGGAATTCAGTTCAGGGAGTTTTAAAAGACACACCCCAGTCACATCAGCTAAAAAGGAGAGAGGAATTTTACATTGGCACAAAGTGTAAAATCCCTTCTGGATTTGTTAGAACACTTTTTTTTTAATTCCCCAAAATGCATATTTGTCCACATACAACACGTCATTAAAAATGGTTTATGTGTATATTACAGTTCTCGCTGCATTTTCCCCTCGTGATTATTCCTTATCTTGTCCTTTTCACCAGACCAATACATTTACATCTGTCACACCTAACACTATGAAGTGAAACAGGTATTAGTAGAATTTAAAGCTGCATTCCCCCACAATGATGAAAAATACTTTGGGCATTAATTCCAGTCAATGAGCAGGCCTCAGATGCTAATTCTTTGTTAGACCTCAGGACTCAGGCTTTCCACCTCCCTCTTGGTTGGATCACATTGCTGGTGGGACGTCTTACCATTCTCAAGGGTCAGTTACAAACAGGTTCCTGGTTTGTGTAAGGGAGTTGCACCAGTTTGAGACAGAGATTCACTGCTGAAGGCCTCGGGGCCTGCCACGTTGGGAAAGAGAGGCAGCCAAGCAGCTGCCCGATTTAAAAAAATATATATTTTGCCTAAGAGTTTTGCATTTCACTCACGGGCTCGGAGAATGCCTGCACAGCCCCTCTTCCAGCTGTGCCCTGGCACACCAGCCACGGATCTGTGACTGCTTGCGCCAGAGCTTCATTTGCATGTATTTACCACAAAACCCACTAACACATGGCTGGGTGCAGTTTCCCCCGACAAAAACAACTGCCGTAAAAAGGCAAAGAGATGAGGGCACAGGGGAGTGTGTTGCTGGGTTGCTTTCCACCTCCACCCAGCCCAGATCCATCCAAAAATCAGCAGTGGGAGGCGGGGAGCCGAGGTCGAGATGTTAACATTTCTGCTGCAAAGTTGAATCAAATCCCAACTGTTTCGAGAAGTGATTCCTGCTGGCGCTCAAAGGTGGATACTTTCCTTGCTGTGGGGAGGGGTGGAAGCAAAAGGAGTCACATCATAACTCAGCTCCTGTCCCGAGTGAAGAAAAATTAAAACATGCATCTGCCTCATTAGGAGATGAGCCATGACTCCTTCATCCCCTACGAAGGTTCCACTGATGATGGTTGGAGTCTAAGGGGGCGATTTTCTGACGTCGGAGGAGGCGGGTTTGGAGGCGGGAAAATCAGAATCGAAGGGGTTGGGTTCGGAACCCGCCTCCGCGGGATTTTGCCGGTGCCGGTTTTGGAGGTCGGGAAACGCTCCCGCCTCCAGCTGGCCATTGCGCTATTAAAGATCCTTAAATGCTTGTTAAGGGCCTCTGTAAGCCTATTTTGAGAGGCCCTCGTGATTTTTCCAGCTTTTTGGTGTGATCCACGCACCTCCTAAACCAGGCCAGGTAAACCTGGCGGGTTGACTCGTGGGTGGCCTCCTCACTGCTGCAGGTCTAACAAGACATCGTTTATTGCAGCAAGGATTACTTGCAGGAGCCAGAACTTAGCTTTAAAAGGTCTCTGAGCACTTTTAGAAGGCCTTCCGAAGTCGGAGGTGCTGCAGCTTGACTCCATCAACTGTGGGACCTCCTTGGAAGACCCTCTCCCCGCTCGCAATGAGCGCTTCCCCAAAGGAGGCATCTACAAGCAGCATGGGAACCATTTGTTTTCTTTCCTGCAGGGACCTCAGATGAGGATGAGGAGGAGGATCTGGAGGAGGAGGAGGAGGAGCAGGAGGAGGTCAGAGCGCCGGTGTATCGACCAGCGGCAGTGGCAGCACGCGAGCACATGGCTGCCCGGGATGCAAGGGATGAATTTATCATGGCCAGATTTGCACAGGTTGCCCAAGTTGGCACATGTCCTTGGCTCCATCCTAGGACATCATTTTCAATGGACATGACTCTCTGGCCTCCTTTCACTCAGGTCACCAACCTGACAACGCAAGTGTGGCGGTGCCCGCAATGTGGAGCTGCCTAAGGCGAAAGAACAGATGGCATAATGCCAACATTTTGGCTTCAAATCATTTTAATGCTTTCCAACAGGGATGGCATTTCATCAATACACAGAAACAGTCTCCCAATCTGCACACAGATCTGGAGGTTATATCCCTTGCCAGCTGGACCCACACAGCCTTGGTTTCTTTGGCAGGCCTCTTCCTCGGAGATGAGTGGAAGAGCACCTCCCTGCTAGCTGTCACCCCCTCGGGTAGGCCCTTGCTTTGGAATTGGACATAGTGGTTTCTCAAAAGATGGTGGAGGTGGTGCTGTGGAATGAGCCAAGGGAGCAAGAAGCCATAAAATCAGACTGGAAAAGTGCTGTCAACAGAGGCAAGTTTCAGTCCCAAAACACTAACTGAGCAAGGGCATCCCACACCTCTGAAATCAAGTGGCCAATCATGGGAAAAATCGCAAAATTTTTGAAACCTATCAGTGGAGGCGAGTTTCAAACCCACCCAAACTGAAACAAGCCTCCATCTCGCCTCCAGTGGGAAAATCGCCCCCTAAGTTTACCAAAATGTGATGAATATAACTTCAAGTAAATAATCTAAATTTCTGTCAGGATCTTCCTTTTTCAATTGGAATAATGCTCACTCTTTAGAATCGCATCGCACCCCCCCCCACCCCACCCTGCCCACCACCCCATCCAAAAAAAGTGCATGGCACAACCAAAGTTCAGGAAACCTAAAGCACATAGAACCATGGGGTGCACAATTACATTTATAAACTTACTATTGTAAAGCTTTTTATCTGAGGGTAAACTGCAGAAATGTCAATGTCTAAATGCTGCAGTTAAGATACGATACCTAGAGCCACTTGCCCAGTTTTGAAGCAGGCAGCAGTTTATTTTCTTTCCATCATCATCGAACACACCTTCAGTTGCCATCGCCATGTAGAAATGGGCGAATGAAGTTTGGAAGCGGTACCGAGGAGGCAGCGAATGATGCCTGCCGACCTCTAGCATTATACTTTATGAGGACAGTCACAATTAAAGTATTACTTGCTGCTAACTCAACCCAACGTTTGCTGATTGAAACCACGGTTTTATTTTTGACAGAGCACATTTTCTCACAGCTAATTTCATTCAATGTTTGGACTCAAATTCAGCAAAACCTAAACTAGAAAATCATAAGACCATAAAATCGTAATGTATATATGAACAGAGTGAGATTTGCAATATAAAAGTGTCAATTAACCTGCAGCACTTGGTGCTCAATAGTGGCATTTGACTTCGCTAACTTCACCATCTCCATAATTTGATAAAGGGCGAACGCAATAGTGACCCAAGGTGATGAACTGATGGCCCAGGCTGGCTTGGTAACGTCTTCCTGCTCCTCCTGGTACTTGGTCTTCTTCAGAGGAAGTTTAGTTTCAAGGTGGGTCATCATACTATCTGAGTGGTGTTGTACAAGATCAATGGTTGCTATGGGAACAGGGCTAGATGGAACTGGAATCCGCTCTGCCAGCATCTTCTTTTCTAAAATGGTCAAAAAGAGACAAAATAAAAAGGCTCCACAAATACACCCATTTTATCAAATAGAATATTTAACACTGTGTATTTATTGAATACAATAAGATGGAGCAGAAACTCATCATTTTTCACTTATGAGCAACATAGTATAGGAGTACATCAACTGTGAAGTAAATATAATTACATTTAATACAATATTCTTTTAATATAAGATAACCACTAACGGATCAAATAAAGAATTTAGGAGGAATTTATTTACACATGGAATGGTTGAAGTAGATACTATTGATGCATTTAAGGGGAGGCTTGATGTATACACAAGGGAGAAGGGAATGGAGGGATATGGGAACAGAGTGGAAAGAGGTAATTCGAGTGGGAGGAGACTTGGTTGAGTATAAACACTGGCATAGACCAGTTGGACCAAAAGGTCTGTCCCTGTGCTGTAGATTCTATGCAATAGTTAAACGCTTTGCTCAAAAAACCTCTCTCCTTGTCATACATTCAAGTTGACTACTGTGGTTAAGTACATGTTTTTTTAAAGCCAAGTACAAACCCATTTGGTGAAGTGCATAAGAACAATTTATTAGTAGGTTTGCAGTCTGTACACATAGTGCGTGTATTTCAGCAGCAGGTTAACCACAGTTCCATTTCTGCAAGTGACATCCGCTAACTGTTCATCTTAATAGTTCACTCCAACACCTCGCTGCAATATTAGTGTTTAACCACTGTAAATACGAGACTTCTGAATTATGAAACAGACCTGGTAATATTTGACGGTGTTTTTCTTTTAACTGCAGTATACTGTATAAAGACATTGGCTCCCAAATTCCTGTGCCTGGAGAGGGTGTAAGCTGCATTTACATCTGGGGAGGGGGGGTAACGGAATATGGGCCGGATCACGACTCTGCCAAGATTCCGCTCATTTGGACTGGACATTTAAATTCTGGTCGGGGGGGGGGGGGGGGGGGGGGCTGCGGGCAGATCTTACCCCATCCCTCTATGTTAGGGTGAGTTCCCAGGCTAATTCCTTCCTTTATACCCTGCAAAACCTCAGCAGAACTCAGTAGAGAGTTAGCATGAGTCCCTTTGAGGCCTTCTAAAGGCCCCAAACCTCATTAGAGTAAGGTAATCAATGCCGGAGGGGATTGATTACCTTCGCTAGCCGGAGTGGCTCCAGTGGGAGCCGAAAGGCTTTTAAAAACTTTTCTTTGACCCATTTGGACATCTGCCTTACAAGTGTGGTTCAGTCGAGGCTGGGGCAGGCGACGCTGATGCACCCTTACAGGCTCTGTGGCCTTCCTCAACTATGCAAATAACCCCATCCCTGGAATTTGGGATGGAGTCTCCGGCTTCGGGCAAGGGTGGGTTCCACTCTGGCGCATATATGCCAGAAGTTGGGAGCCCATGAATTTCCAGGCCATTGTTTTTACCTGCATACCTCTACAAGGTAGTGGATTGGAAAGGGAGAGGGAAATAAAACCATCTCCTAGCAACTGCTTACAGGGAGCCTTTAGCAGAGTCCTGGAAGGAGACCACCCACTTTTCAGTTTCACTGGGAAGGGTACATGGTGGAAAGGAACTAAAGGAAAAATGTGTTTTAAACATATATTATATTATGCAATAACATTTCAATGGAAAGTTAGTCAGGATTAGCATGATTCCTTGAAGAACACCGAGAAAACGATACAATAATAGAATGAGCAATATTGAAATGTCTCAGTGTTTGCAATACTAACTGACTCTGGTTCTGTTCCTACTTTATCACTACTGATAAAGATGTGATACTGATAAATACCTTCATCTTCATCAGGCACTGCCAGCCACTGGATCAAGGCAAAAAGTAGGAGAATCACGAGAGAGGCCATTCCAATCCCACGGAATGTTTGTGCAGCACCTGAAATCCATATTGTACAATTTTACTCTGCAATCATGTTCAGTTCACTTATTAATCACGAGCAATTTAAAATCCACAGCAGATAACTGCAGTGAAAGGCGTGGCAATAGGCAGTGAAATAAAATCTGATATTACTGCAATTCAAATCACACAGTACAACACCATGTAAGTTCAATAGTGATTTTAACATGGTAGCTTGCCATCTGCTACTATTCACTATAATACCCACCACTTGCAAAACAGAACACAACAAACATCCTCCTCCCCTCCCCCCGCCCCTGAACTTGCTTAAAATCTGTTACATCTCCAGCTTTTTCGAGTTCTGACGAAAGGTCATTGTCCGCTGTTTCGTGCTCCACAGATGCTGAGTATTTCCAGCTTTTTCTGTTTTTATTTCAAACATCCTCATCAGTTGGGCTGACCACCATTTTAATCATTTATTTTTCTCCCCCTCTCCAGGTCAACCATCATTTCCCTGAACATGTTTTTTAAAGCCAAGTACAAATCCATTTGGTGAATATATAAGAGCAGAAGTCACTGGTGGGAGTGGTCTACAGGCCCCCCAAACAGTAGCCACACTGCAGGACAGAGTATAAATCAAGAAATAATAGAGGCTTGTAAGAAAGGTACAACTATAATCATGGGAAATTTTAATCTTCATATTGATTGGACAAAGCAAATTGGCAAAGGTAGACTTGAGGAAGAGTTCTTAAGAGTGTATACGGGATGGTTTCTTGGAACAATATGTTGTGGAACCAACCAGGGAGAAGACTATTTTAGATCTGGTAATGTGTAATGAGGCTGGATTAATTAATGATCTCGAAGTGAAGGATCCTCTTGGGAAGAGTGATCATAGCATGGTAGAATTTCAAATTCAGTTTGAGGGTGAGAAAGCTAGGACTCAAACTAGTGTCCTGAACTTAAACGAAGGTAATTACAAAGGTATGAAGGCAGACTTGGTTAAAGTGGACTGGGAAAATATATTGCAGGGCAAGACTGTAGAAAAGCAGTGGCAAACATTTAAGGAGATATTTCATATCTCTCAGCAAAGATATATTCCAGTGAGAAAGAAAGACGCTAAGAGAAGGATGAACCATCCGTGGCTAACTAAGGAAGTAAAGGATGGTATCAAATTGAAAACAAAAGCATACAATGTTGCGAAGAATAGTGAAAGGCCAGATGATTGGGAAATGTTTAAAAACCAACAAAGAACGACTAAAAAAATGATAGAGAGAGAGAAGATAGCTTATGAGAGTAAGCTAGCAAGAAATATAAAAACAGACAGCAAGAGTTTCTACAGGTATATAAAAAGGAAGAGAGTAGCTAAAGTAAACGTTGGTCCCTGGAGGATGAGTCTGGGGAATTAATAATGGGAAACAGGGAAATGGTGGAGACTTTGAACAAATATTTTTTATCGGTCTTCACTGTAGAAGACACTAAAAGCATCCCACTAATGGATAATCAAGGGGTTATTGGGGTGGGGGGGGGGGGGGAAATTAAAACAATCACTATCACTAGAGAGAAAGTACTAGGCAAACTAATGGGACTAAAGGTAGACAAGTCCCCTGGACCCGATGGCCTGCATCCTAGAGTCTTAAAAGAGGTGGCTGCAGAGATAATGGATGCATTGGTTGTAATCTACCAAAATTCCCTGGATTCTGAAGAGGTCTCAGCGGATTGGAAAACCGCAAATGTAACGCCCCTATTTAAGAAAGGAGGGAGACAGAAAGCAGGCAACTATCGACCAGTTAGCCTAACATCTGTCATTGGGAAAATGCTGGAGTCTATCATTAAGGAAGTGGTAGCAGGACATTTAGAAAATCATAATATATTCAAGCAGAGTCAGCATGGTTTTATGAAAGGGAAATCATGTTTGACAAATTTACTGGAGTTCTTTGAGGATGTAACGAGCAGGGTGGATAAAGGGGAACCAGCGGATGTCGTGTATTTGGATTTCCAGAAGGCATTCGATAAGGTGCCGCATAAAAGGTTACTACACAAGATAAGAGCTCACGGGATTGGGGGTAATCTATTAGTATGGATAGAGGATTGGCTAACTAACAGAAAACAGAGAGTCGGGATAAATGGGTCATTTTCAGGTTGGTAAACTGTAACTAGTGGGGTGCTGCAGAGATCAGTGCTGGGGCCTCAACTATTTACAATCTATATTAATGACTTGGATGAAGGGACCGAGTGTAATGTAGCCAAATTTGCTGATGATACAAAGATAGGTGGGAAAGCAAGTTGTGTGGAGGACGCAAAGATTCTCCAAAGGGATATAGATAGGCTAAGTGAGTGGGCAAAA
Source organism: Squalus acanthias (assembly GCA_030390025.1). Lineage (NCBI taxonomy): Eukaryota > Metazoa > Chordata > Chondrichthyes > Squaliformes > Squalidae > Squalus > Squalus acanthias. The sequence goes on from CM059427.1 coordinate 10,127,369, forward strand.
ATCTGGCAGATGGAGTTTAATGTGGGAAAATGCGAAGTTAGCCACTTTGGTCGGAAAAATAAAAAAGCAAATTATTATTTAAATGGGGAGAGATTACAAAATGCTGAGGTACAGAGGGATCTGGGGGTCCTTGTACATGAATCACAAAAAGTTAGCATGTAGGTACAACAAGTAATTAGGAAGGCAAATGGAATGTTGGCCTTTATTGCAAAGGGAATGGAGTATAAAAGTAGGGAAGTCCTGTTACAACTGTACAGGGCATTGGTGAGACCACACCTGGAGTACTGCGTACAGTTTTGGTCTCCTTATTTAAGGAAGAATATACAGGAAACTCTCGTTTAAACGGCACCTAAATATCCAGAATTCTCTAATAACCGGCAGAATTCATACTCCGAAAACTACAGTATACAGTCGTTTATAAGTTTTGTTTTACTGTTAAGTAATTAATGAGTTATGGATTACCCTCAACTGGCATTACTGTACTTAATCAAGCATCTTCCACCATCCATTTAACACAACATTCTGTAGGGGAGTACCCAATTATACTGCACATTTCTTGATTTTTTTATTTTTGTTTGTTAAAAATAGCCTCGGTAGATATACCTCTCCGTTATCCGGAATTTTTAATCAACCGGCACCATCCCGATCCCGTCGGTGCCGGATATGAAAGAGTTTCCTGTACTTGCATTGGAGGCAGTTCAGAGAAGGTTCACGAGGTTGATTCCGGAGATGAAGGGGTTGTCTTATGAAGAAAGGTTGAGCCTATACTCATTGGAGTTTAGATTCTGAAGGGGCTTGACAGGGTAGATGCAGAGAGGATGTTTCCCCTCGTGGGGGAATCTAGAACTAGGGGGCATAGTTTCAGAATAAGGGGACACCCTTTTAAATCGGAAATGAAGAGGAATTTCTTCTCTCAGAGGGTCGTGAATCTTTGGAATTATCTTCCCCAGAGAGCTGTGGAGGCTGGGTCATTGAATATATTTAAGGTGGAGATAGACAGATTTTTGAGCGATAAGGGAGTCAAGGGTTATGGGGAGCGGGCAGGGAAGTGGAGTTGAGGCCAAGATCAGATCAGCCATGATCTTGTTGAATGGCGGAGCAGGCTCGAGGGGCCAAATGACCTACTCCTGCTCCTATATCTTATGTTCTTATGTTATGTTCATTTTATTAGTAGGTTTGCAGTCTGTACACATGGTGCGTGTATTTCAGCAGCAGGTTAACCACAGTTCCATTTCTGCAAGTGACATCCGCTAACTGTTCATCTTAATGAACTGTTCACTCCAACACCTCGCTGCAATATTAGAGGAGGCAGCCTGACCTGGCACCCAGCCTCTGTTGACACTGCTCTGTAAATGCTGCAAGGAGTTGCCCAGAGTATTTTGCCCTTCAATATTTTCCTCCAATGCAAGAAATTGTCCAGACTCTGCTTGGCATCTCCCTGCGGCAGGTGAGATTGGGAACTTTATAAATGGGGAATCGGAGGCAAAACAATTGCCATCTCTTCATGATCAATGTGCTATCACTGACAGCTCATTCTTACTTTCGAGTTTTGAGATAAATCCAAGAAAGGATTGATCACAAGCTGGGCGGCACACCTCTGGAACTGGCAAGTTTCACTGAGATCCTGGCCTCTCTCCAACAGCAGGTGCCTTGGCTGCATCCCTATGGTGTGGGCACTCAGCATTTCCGTTAAAACAGCAGACCTCCCCCTCATAATCTTACAATCTTTGACAAGGTCGGTGATGAAGATCTGGGGTGGGCGTATCTCGGCTCTTATACAAGGATACACCCGACCCCCACCCCCCAACGCTTTTTCAACCTCACTGAGTATTACCATCTGATAGTGCGAAAATCAAAAGTCAATTGTGGCCTATAACAATACACACACACACCGACACCTACACATACATACACACACACACACACACACACACACACACCTTCAAATGCTGAAATCACAGAAGATTTCAAAATGCTGGAAAAATAAATCTAAGTTTTGTGGGGAGAATGCGCCACACCATTCTTCACCTTTCAAATATTTTAAATCAACCACTGCAAAAATTGCACTTTTATGTATTTAGTGTTCCCCCCGCTATAATACAACTGTTGAAATATTGGGTATAGTTGCGGCTAAAGTCATGAAATGCCATGAAGTGCTTGAGTTTTAGTTTTCATAGAAAAACACACTGAATTGTGCAATGTGATCCCAAAATACTAATAAAAAACTTAAAGTCCAATATAATGAAAAGGAGTTAACTTATTCAATCACCTCGGCCTTGGTCATAGACCTTTATTCAGGGTTGTTTTTCATTTATACATTTCTTTGAGTGGTCAGCCTTTTTGGGGAGGTGTCGACTTTTCTGATGCAGTTTGTCAGCTTTTCTAAGCTTTGTAGGTTGGTGTGTATGGAAATCTGATATAAAACTTCACCTCCCCTGAACACTGGCTTTGTGCCAATTTATAGATACACGCCTAATGTAAAAGCAGGTCACTCACACACCATGTAGAAAACAGCTTGCTTCAAAAAGAACGAGCGCCAAATTCAGCCTAGTTTCAACAGATCAAGCTCCACAGGACCTGTTTAAAAGCATTGCTTTGGGGCCTGCAGTTTATTCAATAATCCAGCACAGTTTTGATTATTTCATGATTACAGAAGTGTAAAATGGGACAGAACCTCTTCAGGATAACATCACTTTCTTTGCTCCAGTTTGAAAACTGTTATACTGTGTGTTGCAATGGAAATGGATGGAATAGCATACATTGAACTCGCCTTGGCAGTTTTAATGAGAACAGCAAAGGTTACCAATATGGAAGGCTATAAATACAAGCAGTTATGCTGTTCAGCTCTGTGCTTATTTCATCAATGTGGTGACTTCTGCCATGTATGGTTCCAGTGATCCGCTGGTACCATTCCCCAGTGGGCATTTCTCATGTGTGAGACTGGACAGTAAGTGTCATCAGTATGCTACTAGACTATGTAAAGCTGTCAAGGCTGAATATGATGTCATTCTCACTTGGTGTTCATGTACATATAATATTCCTGCAGGGGTTGTTGGATAATTATCTGGAGTGCACTGCATGAAAGGGTGGTGGAAGCAGATTCATTGGGACAGAAGTTGTGGTCGGTATGACGCCTTTGAAATTGACCGCAAGTTCGGTATCCCAAACCTGCAATCTGTCAAGTTCCAACTTGACAGATCATCCGATGCGACTGTCAAATCCTTACTGCTGGCGCAGAGTTGGGCTAATTGCCCACCAACTGCCCAGCAATTACACAGGAACATTTTACAGCTGCTGCAAACAGGCGCAGGAGCCTGTTTGCACCGCGCAAGGGGAGGAGGGATATGCAGCAGCTTGAAATATATACCAGTTATTGATTTTTAAAAAATCTTCAAAATAAATATCTATAGCCACCTAACTAAAAGATGCCCCTTTCACCCACAGGAAAAAAGGAAAAGAACAAGTATCTAATGTTTTCGGTTAACTGTTGGAAATGCCGAAGACTTAGCTGACTATTTTCTGAAGCTTTCATGATGGGAACCAATTTAACAAACTATTAATGAAATGCAATTTCCCGGCAATGAAACCTTTGCACACAAGAAACCTAGACACACAAGCAGGATATTTACTTTGCCCTAGTAAAATTAAGCATTAAACTGGGGTGAATGAGAGACTGACTTATTCATTAATATAACTGGAGGGAGCGAGACTAAAAAAAATCATGAATGGGCATTGGAGATTTCTGTTTCCTGGTTGGCGCACTGCCCCACGTGATCCCAGGTGCGCTTACACACACGGTGCGCCCCTGGGATCCGTGGGTCACTACGCTGCGCAGAACTCCGCAGCAAAACAACGCAAGTTTTCGAAGGGGGGGCCTCGCACCAGGTAAGTGAGAATTTCTTTCGGAGGTCGGCAGGCGTACTCCTTAGTTACACCATTGACCACAATTTCAGGGCCAATATGACTTTCAAAAGGGAATTGGATATATACTTGATAAAGAAAAATTCGGAGGGCTATGGGGAAAGAGCAGGGAGTGGGACTACATGGACTGCTCTTTCACAGGCACAATGGGCCAAATGATTCTATGAAATCATAACCCGCAACCCAGTGGACATTGAGGCTGATCACAACACTCCAAAAACTGCCCTGGCTGAGACCAGCTAACTGAGCATGAACTGGGGATTGATTGAGCCTGGGGTTTTCCTTGTCCATATGGCTCAGTACTGTACCAGTCAGTACATTTTGTTTTCTTGTTTAAAAGTGATTGTGGTCTGGTGGCACGGAGTATCCGCGCTTTAATAGTCAATGCCACGGAATTGGTATGGCAACAGCCTCGTGTCGCCCTTTACCCTCTCTCTGATCAGCTGGGCAACTGCTGACTGGATGTGGCCATTAAAAGAAAGTGAAAAGGTGCATTCCCTTAAAGATTGAAACATTAATGATCTACCCAGATCGTCCTGAAAGCCAACTGTTTTATTCTACAATATCAACATTTAAAGTCTCCAAAAGCCAAATGAACTGCATGCAGAAAACAGAAGAGAGTTTTTAGAAGACCAGAAAAGACAATTTAGCAGGCACTGGATGTTAATATGCTACAGTGAAACAGAACGTAAAAGAGCAATGGTTTTTCCAAGATAACTAGTAAGTGCTCTGAACGTTATATATATTAAACTCTTTATTTGTGAGAGAATGTAGCTTTAAATTTTTATTACAGTAAATGAGATGCCTCCCCCTAAATTAGCTGAAGCATGTCAAATTCACTAATGTTCAACACAGCTTGAAATCAAGATAATGAGGATAAAAACCTGCTGCTGCTAGATAAATAATGAGCAGCTTTTTTATCAATCATTGATATGCCAGTACAGGAAATATGGAAAAAAGCCATCATGTCATTACTTACCAAAGGCATTTACCATTACTCCTCCCACCATGGCACCGCATCCTCGGCCCAAACCCAGATGGAGCCCTTGTAGAATTCCTTGGGTAGAAGTCCTTAATGCAGGAGGTACAGCTGCACTGAGATAGGAGATACATGCAGCCCATACTGCTGCATGGGTAATGCCTGCATACAAACAAAAATCTTTTCAACATTTGATTCAATATTCTATTTGGAATATACAATATTTACATAATAATGTGGAAATTTATTGTTCAGCAGACATGCACTACTTTGCACATTTAAAAGAAAATGCATCATTTTTTTTTTTATTAAGGCATCAAGAAACTCAAGACAAAAGAAACTCAGTGGAATTAATTACATCTCTTTTTGTAATGCTTAAAGCTTGTCCAAGATCTGTTCTTGACTTTATGCAAAGAATCATAGAATAGGGCAACACGGTGGCATAGTGGTTAGTACTGTTGCCTCACAGCGCCAGGGACCCGGGTTCGAATCCGGCCTCGGGTGACTGTCTGTGTGGAGTTTGCACATTCTCCCCGTGTCTGCGTGGGTTTCCTCCGGGTGCTCCGGTTTCCTCCCACAGTCCAAAGATGTGCGGGTTAGGTTGATTTGGCTATGATAAATTGACCCTTAGTGTTAGGGGGGATTAAATACGTGGGGATAGGGTGGGATATGTGTCGGTGCAGGCTCGATGGGCCGAAATGGCCTCTATCTGCACTGTAGGGATTCTGTGATACAGCACGAAGGAGGCCATATGGTCAAGCCTGCCTGTGCCGGCTCTTTGAAAGAGCTCTCCAATTAGTCCCAATCCCCTGCTCTTTCCCCATAGCCCTGTAAATTTTTCCCCTTCAAATATTTATCCAATTCCTCATTAAACGTTATAATTGAATCTCCTTCCACCACCCTTTCAGGTAGTGCATTCCAGACCTACTCACTGTGTAAAAAAAAGCATCTGAAAAATATTCAATCCACAAGAGGCGAGATGAGGAGAATTTTTTTTACGCAGCGATTGAGAGGATAAAGGCTCAATTTACCTCTTTCTACTGAGTTCCTCATCTTATAGATAGCAAGTGGAGGATCCATTTTAATTCATAGTTTTTGTGTTGATATTTCTGGGAACAATCACTACAATTTTTTTTTGCCATGTGTTAAAGTTTCAAAATTTGCTTGTCCTTATCCTTACCTTGCAGCACCTCCATGGGGAGCACGTACCATGCATTTTCCACATAAGAGATATACAAATAACGAGCTGTATTACAGGCCAGGCCAATGTACAGTACCCTGGGACACAAATAGAAGCACAGTTAAGCGCAGAGAAAGAGATTCTTTGAAAATAATCTAAGTGTGTTGAGCCCTAATGTTTGTGAAATTCTAAAAGACTAATCGATCTCCTGTGGCATTGCTCGTAGTAAGTTGAAGGATTATATATATATATATATATAATGAGCCCACTAAGTCCTGACTTTGTGTTTTCCCCTTTTCTCCTTACTTTTATTACTCTTCTGTTTCACTTCTGTCTCTTTCTTTCTCTCTCGTTTGTCCCCTTTTAATTCTCCTATGCTCGCTATCCCTCTTTCCTCATCACTTTTTCTTTTTCTCCTCAGCAAACATACCTCGAAACAACAATCCCAAAGAAAGAGCCACTGGACCCTCACCATAGAGTGGCTACAGAACAATGATGTTTTACCTTTACATTGGGCCTATGAACATGGGACCACATGGGAGTTATGAAATATGCAGGAGGATGTACACGGAGTCCAGCACCTAGAGGCCGAGAGTTGTGTGACATGATGCTTATGCAAGAAGGGTTGAAAGTTGTCGCAGCCATGTTCATGGGAAGGTTTGTGATATCTTTGTAATTTTTTTAATGTCTGATGCATGCTAAATGTTTTGAGGGTTAGAAACTGTCATAGTGTTTGTATCATGGCGGACTGCTGGTATATGTGATTGGTTAGAATTTTTTGGTGGAATGTAATTGGGGATAAAATTGAAATAGGAACAAGGATTTGCATAATATGGTTGGCGAATAATGAAAATATAAAATAACTGATTGCAAAGGATAAAACACTTCACTAATGAAAATGAAGAAAATTGACAGAGACGCAACAGAAGAAATGTTATTAAAACGATCTAGGCATCGACAGGAAATAAATGAAAGGCTATCAAACGGAGGCAGCTCCAGACAAAACCGTACAATTCTACAAATATCATGATGCAAAGTTTATTTACTGACATAGATTAACTTAGATATTTTATACTTTAGGTCAACAAGTCAGAATCCTGGATCATACCCAGGGTTGATGTATAAATTTATGTTTAACTGTTGATTTTAAAAAAAAGCTTTACAGATAGGTTTCATGTTTTAATGGAAAGCTTTTAACTGAGGCAACTATGGCACATATATGGTGTTTACAGAAAACTAGAATGTCCCATATTCACTTCCCATTTTATCCTATATTACAGCAAAGCAACTTTAAAACAAACCAAAAAGCACAACAAATTTGCTATGTTAGGTTAAACATTAACCTGAGTCTGTTTGAGGAGATGGAAAAAGTAGAAAATCAAGCTTGGCTATACTAAACAACTTGACTTGAACCTTTTGCATTCTGGGCACTGATTCAAAGTGTCTAAATAAAGTGCTATATTTTTTGTTTCATGTCATGCAGAAGCTGCATTTCTTTGATCAAAAGCAATAAAAAGTTTCCAGCAGCTGAACTGGAATAAACATTTTTTTAAAGCGCAATTGGCATCTTATTCATAAGGTTGCCTGAAATAGCAAGAGGATAAAACTGTGAAGGGATCAATAGAAAGTGAGGAATCCATTTTCTATTAACCCATAAGGCTAAAAGCCTGCAGAACTTTGCTGACAGTGGCAGTCTTCACAGCGATCACAAACAGCCTGATCTCCAGGTTAAACAATACAGGAAACTCTTTATTAACCGGCACCCAAATATCCGGAAATCTCTCTTAACCGGCAAAATTCTTGAGTAGGTAACCTGGGGTTTTCCTTCATCTCTCGTTTAAAATTAACTTTAAAAAAAACCCCGAGGCGTTTGCCTTGTATCGGAGCGTGTAGATTGGGAGGGGAATGTGCAGCCCGGGTAGGCAGCGGACACGACAGATGGTCAGCTGGCGGTCCCCGGGGAGACGGAGCTCCGAATGCAGGCGCATCTCAATGTGTACGGGGCTCTCGTACGTTGGGAGATATAACTCTCCGTTATCCGGACTTTTTGATTAACCGGCACCACGCCGGTCCCGTCGGTGCTGGTTAATAAAGAGTTTCCTGTACATTGAGTACATTTAGATCCGAATCTTCTAAAAATTCATGCATGTTCAGAGATGAACTAATCTGTAGTGTAGCTACAATCGGTACATTCCACGCTTTGCTTAACCTAAACACCAGAAACTCCTGCTCGGTCTTCGGACTACGGATGACAGAAGTTTAGAGAGCCTGGAGCTTCTTGATATTGACTGGTACGAGCTGGTGCAAAGTGTAGTTAGAAAGATATAAAAATGTAGCTAGAAAGATATAAAAAGATTGTCATGCGAGGTTAGAAGATGAAGCAGAAGGAAGAGAGCTAGAAAGTTGAGGTCAACGACTGTAACGTGTGATCTACAGCAAAGCATTGCTGTGGGTTACGAGGTGTTGTCTGTAAGTATGTTCCTTTAATTCTCAGTAAACTTGTAAGTGTTTGACTCCTGCTGAGTCTAAGAACTCTCATTTCCAGCACATAGACAAGGACTGCAGCCTATGGCTATCCCTACATTAACAACTCCAATGTCATCAGAGACTGATTGCCTGGCTTTTGGTGTGAGAGGACCTGGATGCAAATTGAGCAGCAGCTCTAAGAGGAGACAGAGACAGAGACAGAGAGACAGAGAGACAGAGAACGAGAGAGAACGAGAGAACGAGAGAACGAGAGAACGAGAGAACGAGAACCTAATACTACTACTACCTTCATCACATCTCCGTTGTAATAGTGGACCTGCAGCTGATAGTCAGCTATCCACTTGTGCTCCCGCCAGGTTTCACTGGCGTGTTTCACATCAGGCGTACTTCATGTCGGAAAAGGGTTAAACTAGCTAAAACGTTTCAAAATGGCATTACAGAGCCAATTTAGGACTTGTTAAGAGCATTAATGGCCTCTCGCGCCTCTTGGAGGCGGGACGGAGTTGGGAACCCCGCGACCCATTTTGTCAAAATTGCGTGGAGTCGGGATGGGGTCGGGACCCCCGAATCTGCTACTTTACCCCCCACACGCCTCCAAACCCGACTCCATGGGTCATTCAAAATCCAGCCCTAAGTGTTTCTTTGAGAGATATTTTTACTTGGTGCCTCCGTCCTCCGAGTGCTGGAGATGGCAAATATATGCAGCGGCCGCTAGCACATAGATTTCATCCACCAAATGGAGTTGGGCCACAGGTGTGCCGACCTCTTATCTGGCCTGTCCAGGTACAAATGGCATATGAGATAATTACTGCAAGGAAAAACTACTGTGTGTGGGAGGTGGTATACATAGAGGAATTGGGTGGAGCAGTGGTGTAGACACTGGCCTTTAGGTTCATATCAAGCCCAGACTCTTCTGTCTACTGGTTACAAGGATCCTATGCAAAATGACTTTGGACAGTCTCAATCCAGCTCCTAGTGGACATGGCCTCAAAGCACAAAACTGTCCCTAAATTTGGCACTAATTGGCAATGTCAATCACAGAGACTACAGGATAGCTGGCGTGGGAAAAACTGCCACACTAGTGCAGTAGAGGTGCTCGTCTGATTTTGGAGCAGAGTGAGGAAGCATGATTCTGTATCCAGCTGTGGTATACCTAATTGAGAGTGGTTGATGCGGACACCTGAATAGCTGAAATGGGAAGAGTTCCACTCCCCAGCACGAACATTGATGAGTATGAACAAGATTTTTTTTTAATGAAAGAGGTGATACACATGCTAAATACATGTTAATTTAGTTGTTTTATGCATTGGCACTAACTAACCAAATTGTTCACTTTAACCCTTTTGAAATTGTGCAAAAATAGCTGTGCACATTAGCATACAGACACAGCATTAACATTTCTTTTGGTTGCAATTAAGCAGCAGGTAAAGAAGCTCATTTTAGTTGGTAGCCCTCTTCCCAGAAGGATGTAAGTTTAAGCCCCACTCCTCGACTTCAACATTTAAATCTAGGGTAATACTCCGGTGCAGTGTTTTTGGAGGGGCTATCCTTTGGAACAACCATTAAACTGAGGCCCTTTAGGCAGATGTTAAAGATCCACACAGATTTTTGCTGGCATCCTGGCCAACAATCCTCCCTCAAACAACATTGCTGTTTGTGGAATCTTAACATGTTCAAAATGGCTGCCGCTTTTGCCTACATAACAGTCACAAAATAATTTAGTGTATTTGAGAATTTCTGAGAGACATGATAAGATGCTGTACAACTGTTCAGTGTACTTTAAATAATTAGTTTTCAATAAAATGTACGGTATTCAATTAAAAAGTGTACTTTATATATTTGATGAGAAAGTGTGCTTTGCATCTGTCTTCACTAGAGAAGAGGATGCTGCCAATGTACCAGTAAAGGAAGAGGCACTAGCGATATTGGATAGGATATAAATAGATAAAGAGGAGGTATTTAAAAGTTTGGCAGTCCTCAACCCGGTCCGGATGGGATGCATCCAAGTTACTGAGGGCAGTAAGGGTTGAAATTGTGGAGGCTCTGGCCACAATTTTTCAATCCTCCTTGGATATGGGGGTGGTGCCAGAGGACTGGAGGATTGCAAATGTTACACCCCTGCTTAAAAAAGGGGAGGGGGATAAACCTGCCAACTACAGGCCAGTCAGCTTAACGTCTTTCAGGACAAAATTAATTGGTATTTGGAAAAATATGGGCTAATAAATGAAAGTGAGCTCAGATTTGTTAAAGGCAAATTGTGTTTGACTAATTTGATTGAGTTCTTTGATGAAGTAAAGGAGAGGGTGGATGAGGGTAGTGCGGTTGATGTTGTGTATATGGACTTTCAAAAGGCGCTTGACAAAGTACCACATAATAGACTTGTTCGCAAAATTAAAGACCATGTGATTAAAGGGACAGTGGCAGTATGGATATGACATTGGCTAAGGGACAGAAAGCAAAGAGTAGTGGTGAACAGTTGTTTTTCAGACTGGAGGGAAGTGTGCAATGGTGTTCCCCAGGGGTTGGTATTAGGACCACTGCTCTTTTTGATATATATTAATGACCTGGACGTAGGTATACAGGGCATAATTTCAAAGTTTGCAGATGGCACGAAACTCAGACATGTAGTAAACAATGAGAAGGATAGTAACAGACTTCAGGAGGCTATAGACAGACTGATGAAATGGACACATGGCAGATGAAATATAACACAGAGAAGTGTGAAGTGATACATTTTGTTAGGAAGAATGAAAAGAGGCAATCTAAACTAAATGATACAATTTTAAAGGGGGTGCAGGAACAGAGAGAGCTGGGGGGGGTACGTACACAAATCTTTGAAGGTGGCAGGACAAGTTGAGAAGGCTGTTAATAAAGCATATGGGATCCTTGGCTTTATTAATAGAGGCATAGAGTACAAAAGCAAGGAAGTTATGCTAAACTCTTATAAAACACTGGTTAGGCTTCAGCTGGAGTATTGTGTCCAAATCTGGGCACCACATTTTAAGAAGGATGTCAATGCTTTAGAAAGGGTGCAGAAGAGATTTACTAGAACGTAACCAGGGATGAGGGACTTCAGCTATATGGAGAGACTGGAGAGGCTGGGGTTGTTCTCCTTAGAGCAGAGAAGTTTAAGGGGAGATTTGATAAGGGTGTTCAAAATCATGAAGGGTTTTGATAGAGTAAACAGAGAAACTGTTTCCAGTGGCAGATGGGTCGGTAACCAAAGGACATAGATTTAAGGTGATTGGCAAAAGAACTAGAGGCGACATGGGGAAACATTTTTCACACAGTGCGTTATGATGATCTGGAATGCACTGCCTGAAAGGGCGGTGGACACAGATCCAATAGTAACTTTCAAAATGGAACTGGATAAATACTTGAAGGGAAAAAATTTGTAGGGATATAGGGAAAAGGGAGAGCTGGGGAGTGGGACTAGTTAGATACCTCTACCAAAGAGCCGGCACAGGCATGTTGGCCAAATGGCCCCTTTCTGTACTGTATCAATCTATGATTTTATGATATATATGTATAGTTAAAAATTGAGACAAAGGGCCTATTTGCTTATTGCCTAATAACACTGCGCAGCTCCAAAAATCCACAGGCATTGCGGCACACTCCCGCTGTAGGTTGGGCAGGAGTGTGACAGGAGTCCTGTGAAGCTGAATATACTGGGTCCAGGCCTGCACTGCTACATTCTGTCTACGTCCATCCCAATCATGGTCCTCTGCGTCAGAGGAGGTGTGGCCAGGGAAGGAGACTCCTCGGCCGGGAGTTTCCTCAGCTTTGGCCTCAGATCCATCAGGCGTCCAGTACACTGGTGAGAGAAGGTGTACTACTCTCCTGGCAGGCGGAACTATGGCCCACCTGGGGGTCCCGGCCCGTACTCTCTGAAAGACTCTGACAGGCTTCCGGCCTGATTGCCACCTTTGCCAGGGGATTTGTAGGCCTATTAAAATGTTTCATTTCGGCTGGGTCGCTGCTTTGTATATAGGTGGTGGGCCTCTACCGCCTCTACAGGCCCCTGCTCTGACGGGTGCCTATAGTACAGGTATTATTTACATTAGGGAAATTACTTCTGACTCCAGGTACTCTGGTGGGGCTCAGTGCCAGAGGTTCCCATCAGGCTGATCCTGGCACTTACAGTGGTCTGGATCAAAGACCTGCGGATTTCTGTTCAACGCGTGTTTAGCAATGCGATTTGGCACATCAAGGGCTAGTTTGGCATGAGATAAAAACCATGCTAAAAATAACTCAAATACACAACCCTCTAGGTCTTTGGCATTTAATTTTCTTTATCAAAATGTTTTGGTTTAATTTTTTGTGTGGTTCTCTGACATTACAGTAACAGCGTTAATGCTGAATAATAGAAAGTTCTAAAGCAAAGGAAAAACAAACAATTTTGTGGGATTAACAGCAGTCACAGCCAATCAGCACCCACCTTTAAGAATATTCAGGACTCCTCCCAATGTTTCAACTCACTAGTTGCTGAGTCTTACAGATCAGGAAGAACCCAGATTTGATCGCCAGTCTGTCTTGAGTTAGCTGAACTCATCTATGATGGCAGTACAGGAGCTACTATTCCTAGTTTTAGTGAGGCAAAAATCAACCAGTGTTGCCACACCTGGCAAGTCTCTGTGTATATGCACTTCCAGTGATGACAAGATTTGGCTCCACTGTGGTCTGACCAGAACAATGTACAGTTTGATCATGACTTCTTCTGACTACTGCCCTACTGTTTTGCATTGAATCTACTAAGGGTTCTATGGGCTGGATTTTCAATGACCCGTGGAGTCGGGTTTGGAGGCGGGGGAGGGGGGGGGTTAAAGTTGCAGATTCGGGGGTCCCGACCCCATCCCACCTCCATGCCAGTTTCTCTGGCGGCGGGTACCCGACCTGTGCTGAGACCCGACTCCCTGAGGTGGGAAGGGATTAGTGACAATTAACTGCCTGTTAACAGGTAGTTTTTGCATAATCCCTATTTTAAAAGGAGAAATGTGGGCTTCCCGACAGGTGGCAACCACGCCAAGTAATCGGGGCGGGCCGTGGGTCTGCAGGGGTTGGAGGGGTCGATATGTCCGGTGGGCAGGTGAGTGATGGGTGCATGTGTGCAGAGGTAAGTGTGTAAGGTAAGTGCTAAGTGTTGGAAAAAGTTTTACTTATCTTAACTTCCTCCTGCAGGTGTCAGCCCTTCAGGTCTCGGGAGTCAGAAATCTCACCGGCACAGAAAGCAGGAAAGCCGTGGACCTGTCAAAAACTGCAGCCTTCTGTTTTCTGTGGTGGAATGATTTCTAACTCAGCCTGAGAGGAAGGACTGAAGCTAGAAATCATATTGTGAGTGTTTGACAGCTTCACAGAACTGTCAAACGCTGATATTTCATCTGTCAAAAGCTCTTGACAGATGAAATGTCAATCTGTGACGTCACCTGTTGCTGGGTGGCCCTTAATTGGCCTGCTGAGCCCACTGGGCGGGCTCAACAAGGTCAATCAAGGGAAAATACAGTGGGTTGGCCACATCTCGATGGAGGCGGGTTCACAAGCCAGAATGTGTGATTCCCGACCCCAGATTCAAAATCCAGCCCTATGTCTCTTTCAACTTCAGCCGTAGCTATTTCAACACCATTCATGGAGTATGTATGTTACCCATTTCTCCTTTCTATCTGCCTGTTCAAGTGGATGGAAAAGGTCCCATGGCACTATTCGAAGTTCAGATTTTTAACACTTTAACTTCCCACACGACCCCAACCCACCCATTTTGTTAGGTTAAAATTACTCCCATAGTCTCTGGCTCAATACCACTTGTAATAAAGCATTGTAGGGCTGATTTTTCTCCCCCCTTCAGTGTGATCTATCCTGAACCCAAGTACAGTTCATTAACTTAGGCCCAGCATACCCAGGTGTAGATCCACCCCTTGGCAGAACCTTGTGCCAGGATTTTGTCCACCCCAGTCCAACACCGGCATCTCCGCATCATGACCACTATTCGAAGAGCAGGGGAGTTTCCCCCAGTTTGCTAGACAACATTTATCTCTCAAACAACACCACCAAAACAGATTATCTGGTCATTTATCTCATTATTATGTGTGGGACCTTGCTGTGCGCAAATTGATGCTGCATTTGCCTACAAAGCAACAGTGAGCACACTTCAAAAGTTGACTGTGAAGCACTTTGGGATGTCCTGATGACGTGAAAGGCACTATATAAATGTAAGTTCTTTCTTTTTACTTACATATTTTATCCAGCTGATTTCCCTCTGCCTTTCTCCTCCGAAATGCTCATTTCCCCAGGAGCAAAACAGCGGAAAAAGGGGCGAAGACTCATAGCGGAGCACTTAGCAAATGGGGACAGGATAGGACAGAGTCAACATGGATTTACAAAGGGTAAATCGTGCTTGACTAATCTATTGGAATTTTTTGAGGGAGTAACTGGTAAAATAGATGGGGGAGAGCCAGTAGATGTGGTGTACCTGGACTTCCAAAAGGCCTTCGATAAGGTCCCACATAAAAGATTAGCAGGGAAAATTGAAGCTCATGGGATAAAGGGGAAAGTATTGACGTGGATAGAGAACTGGCTGTCAGATAGAAAACAGAGAGTTGGAATAAACGGCTCATTTTCTGAATGGCAGGCAGTAACAAGTGGGGTACCACAGGGATCTGTCCTGGGTCCCCAGCTGTTCACAATTTACATTAATGACCTGGATCAGGGAGTCGGATGCAGCATTTCCAAATTTGCAGACGACACTAAACTAGGAGGGGGGGTGGGCTCAGAGGAGGAGACCAGGAAGCTCCAGAGCGATTTGGACAGACTGGGTGATTGGGCGGATAAATGGCAGATGCACTATAATGTGGACAAGTGCGAAGTTATCCACCTTGGGTGCAGGAACGGGAGGGCAAATTATTATTTAAATGGCAATAAATTGGGAGAGGGGGAAGTACAGAGAGACCTGGGTGTTCTTGTACACCAGTCACTGAAGGCGAGCATGCAGGTGCAACAGGCGATCAAGAAGGCAAACGGTATGCTAGCCTTCATAGCAAAAGGGTTGGAATACAGGAACAGGGATACCTTGCTGCAGCTGTACAGGGCACTGGTGAGACCACACCTCGAGTACTGTGTACAGTTTTGGTCGCCTCATCTGAGGAAAGATGTTCTTGCCATGGAGGGGGTGCAGCGGCGATTCACCAGGCTGATACCAGGAATGGCGGGATTGACCTATGAGGAGAGACTATGTAGTTTAGGGATGTACACACTGGAGTTTAGAAGATTGAGAGGGGACCTCATAGAAGTGTATAAAATTCTGACAGGTCTAGACAGACTAGATGCAGAAGGAATGTTTCCCTTTGCGGGTGAGAACAGAACTAGAGGACATAATTTAAGGATAAGGGCTAAACCATTTAGGACAGAAATGAGGGGGAATTTCTTCACTCAGAGGGTGGTGAACCTGTGGAACTCATTGCCACAGAGGGCAGTGTACGCCAGCTCATTAAATATATTTAAGAGGGAATTAGATGTATTTCTACAGGCAAAAGGGGTTAAGGGTTACGGAGAGAAGGCGGGGACGGGATACTGAATTGGAGGATCAGCCATGATCTCATTAAATGGCGGAGCAGGCTCGAAGGGCCGGATGGCCTACTCCTGCTCCTATCTTCTATGTATCTATGTATCTATGTATAATTGCCAAGGGTCCCCCTGGTGGGGGAAGGGAGCACCTGCAACCATTCAAATTATTTGGAAATGGGGTGGGAGCCAATCCCAGTGCTGGATGGACCCCGTTTGGAAGGGTACCCAAAAGAAGCAAGACTTAAGCCCCGTGCCTGGCCCCCTCAGATTGGAGGAGCTTAGAAGGGCAGACAGCAAAGACAGAGAGGCCCTTTTTCTCCAGGAACTCAATTAATTCTATGGGTCTGGCTACTGCTTTTGGATCCTCAGCCAAGAGCCATTACCACTGCCTCAGGTCTGCAGCAGCTGTTGGATTTCCGCCTCCTGGCACAAGGTTCTGCCAAGGGGTGGACCTACACCTGGGTATGCTGGGCCTAAGTTAATGAACTGTACTTAGGTTCAGGATAGATCACACTGAAGGGGGGAGAAAAATCAGCCCTACAATGCTTTATTACAAGTGGTATTGAGCCAGAGACTATGGGAGTAATTTTAACCTAACAAAATGGGTGGGTTGGGGTCATGTGGGAAGTTAAAGTGTTAAAAAATCGGAATCCCGACCAGAACCCGCCTCCAACTCGCCCACTTCCAGTTTTAAAGGAGATGGGATGGGGGGGCAGGCAGCCAACCCGCTCCCAGGATGCAGGTCGCCTAGTTAAATATTATAATGATGTGATAGCAAAATACTGCAGATGCTGGAAATCCGAAATAACAACAGAAAACGCTGGAAAAACTCAGCAGGCCAGGCAACATCCGTGGAGAGAGAAACAGAGTTAACGTTTCAGGTCGAAGACCTTTCGTCAGAACTGGAAAAAAGCAGGAAATGAAATACAGGAAACTTTCGTTTATCCGGCACCGACGGGACCGGCGTGGTGCCGGTTGATCGAAAGTGCCGGATGACAGAGAGGTATACTTACCAAGGTACGAGAGCCCCGTACACGGCCACAGGCTGAACAATTGGGACCCGGAGAGGGAAGGTAAACGAGACTCCGGCTTTTTCCTCCGTGGCGGCGACAGGTCGGAGTCGGAAGAACGTTGACCCCCCCTTTCGTGGGGGCGAAAGGTCAGAATCGGGGTCTTGTCTGGATAATAAAACTTACCTGATTTTTGCCGGTTAAGCGAGAATTCCGGATATTAGGGTGCCGGATAAACGAAAGTTTCCTGTAGATTTAAGGCAAGAATAAAGCTGGGAAAACAGGGGGAGGGGATGAAAGAACAAAAGGAGAGATTAAGAGACATTGAGAGACATTAAGAGATAATCAAGGCAAGAGGAGGGGTTAATGTGACAGGTTGAGGCTAAAAGAAGTGTGAAATGCACTGGCAGAATGAAGGACAGCTGCCAGCTTCTAGGAGGGAAAAAAAAGGGGGGGGGGGGGCAAACAAAAGGGTGGATGAAAAAATAAAATATAATTGTGATAGGGGCTGAGGTTATGATCTAAAATTGTTGAACTTGATATTGAATCCAGAGGGCTGTAGCGTGCCTAAACGAAAGATGAGGTGCTGTTCCTCGAGCTTACGCTGAGCTTCCGTGGAACAATGTAATAGGCCGAGGACGGTGAGGTCAGAGTGGGAGTGGAGCGGAGAATTAAAGTGACAGACGACCGGGAGCTCGGGGTCCCCCTTACGGACTGAACGGAGGTGTTCCGCAAAGCGGTCACCCAATCTGCGTTTGGTCTCCCCAATGTAGAGGAGACCACATCGTGAGCAGCGAATACAGTATACTAAATTGCAAGAAGTACAAGTAAATCGCTGTTTCACCTGGAAGGGGTGTTTGGGGCCCTGGACAGTGGGAAGAGGGGAGGTATAAGGGCATGTGTTGCATCTCCTGCGCTTGCACGGGAAGGTGCCGGGTGAAGGGGAAGGGGTGCTGGGGGTGATAGAGGAGTGGACTAGGGTGTCTCGGAGGGAGCGGTCCCTACGGAATGCTGAAAGGGGAGGTGAGGGGAAGATGCGTTTGGTGGTGGGATCATGCTGGAGGTGGCGGAAATGGCAGAGGATGATCCGTTGAATGTGGAGGCTGGTGGGGTGAAAGGTGAGGACAAGGGGAACTCTATCGTGGTTCCGGGAGGGAGGGGCAGGGGTGAGGGCAGAAGTGCGGGAGATAGAACGGACACGGTCGAGGGCCATGTCGACCACGGTAGAGGGGAATCCTCGGTTGAGGAAAAAGGAAGACATGTCGGAAGCACTGGTATGGAAGGTGGCATCATCAGAGCAGATGCGACGGAGACGGAGAAACTGGGAGAATGGAATAGAGTCCTTACAGGAGGCGGGGTGGGAGGAAGTGTAGTCCAGGTAGCTGTGGGAGTCAGTGGGCTTGTAGTGAATGTTAGTCAATAACCTATCCCCAGAGATGGAGACGGAGAAGTCGAGGAAGGGAAGGGAAGAGTCGGAGATGGACCATGTGAAGGTGAGGGCAGGGTGGAAATTGGAAGCATAGTGAATGAAATGTTCTAGTTCAGGGCGAGAGCAGGAGACGGCACCGATACAGTCATCAATGTACCGGAAAAAGAGGTGAGGGAGGGGACCCGAGTAGGACTGGAACAAAGAGTGTTCCACATATCCCACGAAAAGGCAGGCATAGCTAGGACCCATGCGGGTACCCATAGCAACACCTTTAATTTGGAGGAAATGGGTGGAGTCAAAGGAGAAGTTGTTCAATGTGAGAACAAGTTTAGCCAGGCGGAGGAGGGTGGTGGTGGATGGGGACTGGTTGGGCCTCTGTTCAAGGAAGAAGCAGAGCGCCCTCAGGCCATCCTGGTGGGGAATGGAGGTGTAGAGGGATTGTACGTCCATAGTGAAAAGGAGGCGGTTGGGGCCGGGAATCTGGAAACTGTTAAAATGGCGGAGGGCGTTGGAAGAGTCGCGGATGTAGGTGGGAAGAGACTGGACAAGGGGAGAAAAAATAGAGTCGAGATAGGAAGAGATAAGTTGCGTGGGGCAAGAACAGGCTGAAACGATGGGTCTACCGGGGCAGTCCTGTTTGTGGATCTTGGGAAGGAGGTAGAAGCGTGAGGCTGGAAGCCTCTGATTTAACCTCCATTTTGAATTTAACTTTAGCTGGTCGGGTTTTGCAGGCCTCGTGAAACCTACCAGCTAAAGTAAGGCGAGGACTGCTGGATCCAGGAGATAAGTGCCCATACACTTAGCTCCTGGATCCAGCGTCCCTGCCTAACCCACCGCCTGCGATCGGAGACTCACTCGTGAGGCCTCCGATCCCCCCCATGAGGCATCCCCCACCTCCATGCTCCTCCGGCCCACGATGTTGTCTGCCTCCCCGCCCTGCTGCTCCTCCTGGCCCAGTGTTCCTCTGACCCCTGCTCCACCAGCCTCCCCCCCACCGCTCCTCTGGCCCCCGATCTGCTCCTCCGGCCTCTAATCTTTGCCAACACCCCCCCGCCCCCTGATCCACCAGGCGCCGATTGTTCCCTAATCCCACCTCCCCACCACCCCTGCTCCCGGCCCCCGATTGTTGCCGGTTCCTCCCCCAGCTCCTCCGGCCCTCCCCATGCTCCTCATGCGATCCCTCCCTCCGTCCTCTTTGCAGCCTAGTGCCACAGGCCTACCCGTCCGCAGCCAGCCAGCCTCTCAATCTGCCTGGCTGCGGGTGGGAAACAGAGGTTTTCCTGGGTTTCCTGACCGCTTTGGAGCCCCCCCTCTCCCACCCACTTCCATTAAAATTCAGGCCTTTCGCTCTGATCTTACCTCTGAGGCGCGTTCCGTGCGGGGGGAGGAAGTTAGGAACGGGAAACATGGAAGTACGGGTTTCCCGAACGGCCTGCAGTTTTTAATTTTTTTCCTGTAGGTTTCCCATCTACAGCCAGCCTGATTGACACGCTCGGCTGCCTGTCAGACAGGAAAGCCTGCAGCAGAAGGCCACAGCCGAGCTGAGAGCAGGTATGTCTCGTGGCCGGGTTGCAGGGGGACGGGGGGTGGGTGAGAGAGATTGTGGGAGGAAGGGTGATGGTCGGGGGTCCAATAGTGGGTGGGGTCAGATTGTGATTGGGGGGTTCTATCACGATGGGGGGGGGTGGGGGTCCGATCGTGGCAGGGTGGGAAAATGGTGGTCGGTGGGAGCAGATCGTGGGAGGAGGTCCGATCGTGGGGGCGGGGAGCAGACAGATCGCGGGGGGAGGCGGGGTTTACTGGTAAGCTTGTTGGGCCTGGAGGAAACACACCTGCTTCTCTTCATAGAATCATAGAAGTTTACAATAACAACTTGTATTTATATAGCGCCTTTAATATAGTAAAACATCCCAAGGCGCTTCACAGTAGCGTTATAAAACTAAGTTTGACACCGAGCCACATAAGAAGAATTAAGGGCAGATGGAGGCAGGTTTTAAGGAGCATCTTAAAGGAGGAAGAGAGGTAGAGAGGCGGAGAGGTTTAGGGAGGGAATTCCAGAGCTTAGGGCCTTGGCAGCTCAAGGCACAGCCACCAATGGAGGCCATTTGGCCCATCATGTCTGTGCCGGCCGAAAAAGAGCTATCCAGCCTGATCCCACTTTCCAGCTCTTGGTCTGTAGCCCTGTAGGTTACAGCACTTCAAGTGCATATCCAAGTACTTTTTAAACTGTGATGAGGGTTTCTGCCTCTACCACCCTTTCAGGCAGTGAGTTCCAGATCCCCACCACCCTCTGGGTGAAAAGATTTCTCCTCAACTACCCTCTAATCCTTCTCCCAATTACTTTAAATCTATGCCCCCTGGTTATTGACCTCTCTGCTAACCTCCTAACCACTCTATCTAGGCCCCTCATAATTTTATATACAAAATTATGTGTATAATTCTTTCCTGGCCCACAAGCAGTGCTGTAAAGGCACTGACCTTATGGATTCGGCCTTTCTCGCCTCCTTTCACCTACTGGGTTTCCCGAGGCCTGGGAAACCCAGCCGCCAGTGATTAAAAATAGAATCGCTGTTAAAATGAAGGCACGCAGCCTCATTAAAATATTTAAATGACCAACCTGCCTCCTGAGAGCGGATTGGTCGCCCGCCCCTCATCCCGCCTCCGTTAAAACCGGAAGTGGGCGGGTTCAAGGCGGGTTGGGTTCCTGTTTCAGAGTTTTAGCTTTTTAACCTCCCACCTGAACCAAACTCACCCGTTTCTGGGGGTTGAAATACCCCCCGTGACATTTTAAAAGGATCCAGGGAGTAGACAGAGAAATGGGGTTAGAGTAGACAGCTCCAGTTGAACAACAAATGATGGGCCAAATGGCCTCATTCTGTGCTGTAAATTCCGTGAGATATGTTCTTTCTGACATGAGGGTAAATCAAGTGTTAGAATAGATCCTAGTGTTTTCAGCCCTAGATAAACAAACACTTTCTCCATTAATTTTCTGCTTTGAGTTTAGGTACTTTTTGTATTTTGATTGAAAAAAAAAAACATGCTTCCTTTGCGTAGCAATAGAGCTCTTAGCCAAATAAAGTCCTCAATAATCTGGAATTTACTTTTCCCTGGCACTCCTTTCTCTCAGTACGAAACTATTGCCTTTAAATAGATGGAAAATTGTAGCCTCCCTTGTAAATCTTGTTGCAGTGTTTTTTAAGTGTGTGCTATGTCAGCTAAGGGGAAGCCAGTGTAACAGCTTACCTGATGTGACCCACCAGTTCAATCAGCTTATGACTAAAGAAGTAAGCGGTCAGTTCCGATATATGGCTTAGGACCGAGCAGATTCCAAAGAGTGTAGTTGTCCCATTCAGGTCTTCCAGATGCCAGTAGAGGAATGTAAACACAAAGCCATAACCAAAGCCCATGAACCAGGCCACAAATAGCACAGAACCATACTGCACACTGCAAATCATTCTAAGTAGCAGTCTGTATTCAAATGTTTTCGAGCCCCTGCTCTTGGAGTCTTCAGCATTGCTGGTGTTTCCAGAATCTTCCACTGAAGAATTCTGAGCCACTTGCTGAATTTCAATCATTTCTTCTTTTATATTCTCCTCAGTTTTTAAATGACTGTAGTCAAATCTGAATTGGGTCGACACAATCAGTGCTATAGACATCAAAACCCCAAAAACAATAAAAGTTATTCTGTAATTCTTGTAATCAGGTATTTGACAGCCTTGACCTTGTATAGAAACTTCAATGTGCGTGTGGTCAATTGAGATGCCAACGGCCAGCATGGTAATGCCCCATCCTAAGGAGCCCCACATTCGCTGCAATCCGTAGCGGTCTCGGTGTTTGCCGAGATATTGTAGGGTAACGGTGTCTACGATAGTGACTGCTGGTGCACTAAAGAACTCTCCGACTATAACAACCAACAAAATTAGTAGGAAAATGTTTTCAACTTCTGCCAAGTCAAAAGTGATCAATTTGTCCGGCTGTGCTGTTGTGGCAGATGTGCTGCTGGCAGCGGTGGAATGTAATGTCCTGTTTGGATTTGTGGTTGCTGTTGAATTGTCAGCGTCTGTAGCAGCTCTTTCCTGTAAAACGTGGCCTTGTTCTGCATTGACCAAGGGAAAAGAAAAACCAAGATCGCCCACATATCCAAAAGGCTGGTTTGCTGATATGTCCCTCTGTATCCGACTTTTGTTGGACTTGTTTTGGACAGAGTGATTTGTAGGTACTGCAGTGGGTAATGTTGAAAGAGTAGAGAAATTGGAGGGAGATGTGGTAGGCATTGGATTCCTTGATTCACACCTCATGGTGGCAGGTTTCACAAAACCAATTCCAAGGTTGAAGACAATCCAACACATAACTGAAAAGAGAAGGACAATCTTCCCTTTTCGAAATCGATCTGCTATAACTCCCCAGAACGGTGCACTGCAGAATTCTATAAAATACCTTATCCCCACCAAAAGTCCACCTTGGCTGGCCAACATGCCAAGCTGTTTGTAATACACAGGTAGCAATGGGTATAATGATCCATACCCAGAGTAGAAGAAGTAGTAAAACACCTTGGAAATAAGAAGATCATTACTTATTTTTATACAGCGTCTCTCCAACCAGTCCTCTTCCTCTGTTTCTGTTGCTTCTGTTTCTAAATGGATAGGATTAGGAGATGGTTCGTTCCTTGCTTCTATTGACAGAGTGTTGAAAGGTTCGGCAAGGATATATTTTCTCTTCTGGTCCTCTTCATCATCAGAAAGGATGGCAACTCTGTCATCACTCGCCATAGTTAATAGGTGTGGTGTTCAGATTCCTACACTGGCCTACAAAGAAGAAGGAAACATTTAGAATATTCTTTATGTGTATATAAAAATAAAGTCTTAAATTCCACTTAGTACTACTACTGGATTTCAGGAAAAACTGCCTTGTTCTCAATTTGCGGCATTGAGTAGGATGGATTAGATTTGTCAAGTAGCTAATAAATGGTGCACTTTATTCCATTTACTAAGAGGTCATTCTTGTATTTCTTTCATTTTTATTTAAAACTGAAGTGCTTTGCTTTAAATATACTCAGTACAGGCTGGGGATCTGACATGGGACCTGCCTGGCATGCATAACTCAGCTTCTCACTGTCCTCGCCAGTTGAGCCATAAGGGGAAACACATTTAATACTTTAAATTCCCCAACTAGAGTCGAAATTCCTCATTTAATGATCAAATTGAATTCAAATGTAGTCACATAACCTTTTCTATCAGTTTTAGAATTCAAAGACAGTGCTTGTAACCCTTCATCAAGACCAGGGGAATCAAATTATTCATCTTGAAATGGAGGAGTGGATGAAATTCCTCTTTTTTGCAATGAACAGGAGATTGTCTGTTTTCTCAATATTTAATGGTCCAGTAATGAAATTGCATTCACAACATGTGTTTCTGGAAAAAATGATTTTGTTTTCGGGCCATTAATTACAGAGAAAAAACAGGCATTCTTCATTATTATCATTAAAGGGGAAATTTCAACTCGAGTTGGGAAATTGAAGAACACTAAATCTCCCTCTATGGTTCAGCTGGCAAAGGCAGCGAGTGGCTGAGCCATACAGAGCACAAGGTCCCAGGCTGGATCCCCAGTCTGTACGGAGTTAACTGATCTTGGCAGGGATACTGCATTGGCCTCAGTACCTCTGGACTAGGGCAGGGAATTGACCAAGATTTCTGTTCTTGGTCACTATTCAGCAATTCCCATTGAAAGTGTGTGTGTGTGTGTGTGTGTGTGTGTGTGTGTGTGTGTGTGTATGTATATACAGAACGTGAGGTCAGAATCAGGGTCAGATATGATGTCTTCCATGGTCAAATTCGCCATCTGATTTACACATGAATAATGGCCACTTGAGTGAGGATCCAAGAGTGTGCAGTGTCCATTTAATTTTACCCCAACAAGGAGTAAAGTAAGGAGGAGAAGAGGGGAGGAAAAGTGGTGGAGGAAGATTTAAAAAGAAAATGAAAAATCTTAAATGAGGGGCCATAATTTGCTGTAGCAGGACAACGAGCAGCATCTGCCGTTGGTCAGACTGGACCGTGCCCGTTTAATTGCAATGGTATTTTGCGCTGCAAGGTGAGCTGATAACATCGCAGTGAGGGAAACAGGGCATCTGGAACCTGAGTAACTAGGGCAAGCAACTGTGTATCTCCTTAACCAATCAGATTGGCCAATTGTGAAATTAACCATGCAAGGACTGAGAAGGAAGTGTAAGTTAGAGTGGTTGAATTCAATTCAATGGGTGCAGAAAGAGAAATAAAGAGAGGGAAAGGAAGATTGGATTAAGAGAGAGAGAGAAAGAGGCTGAAAGGAAAAGTTAAAAAAATACTTTAAATTTGTCTTTTTTTAAATCTCCAACAGCAATTAAAACCTGAAGGAATGAGACTCCACATTTGTAATAGTTAATTTTCAGTGTCAGAGGGATTGTTTGACAGTAATTAACATCTATCACATCATTAAAAGAGTACTTAGACTGAAATGGACAAGACTTAACATAGAATTGCATAGAATTTACAGCACAGAAACAGACCATTCGGCCCAAGTGGTCTATGCCGTGTTTATGCTCCAGACGAGTCTCCTCCCACCCTTCATCTCACCCTATCAGCATATCCTTCTATTCCTTTCTCCTTCATGTGCTTATCTAGCTTCTCCTTAAATGCATCTGTTATTCGACTCAACTACTCCCTGTGGTAGCATATTTCACATTCTAACCACTCTCTGGGTAAAGATATTTCTCCCGTTATTCCTTATTGGATTGATTAGTGACTGCCATATATTTATGGCCCCTAGTTTTGGTCTCCTCCACAAGTGGGAGCATCTTCTCTATGTCTACCCTATTAAACCTCTTCACAATTTTAAAGATCTCTGATTAGGTCACCCCTCAGCCTTCCCTTTTCGAGAGAGGAGCCCCAGTCTTTCCTGATCAGTGGTATAATTCTAACTTTCATTCCCAGCTCATGCCGAGTTAGCTGATCTTAATTGGGCTGGTAACACAGATGGCATCATTATCATCAGTGGGCCCCTGAGCTACAGTTTGGAAATAAAATCAGCCAAGGTCCCTGCCCAGATCGATATTCAGTGACACCCGAGGTAAACTGCTTGGGTGTGCAGACACTGAATGAGAATGGGATGGCGCTTTGCTACGATGCCCTCCAATCAAACATCCTGCTGATACTTAAGACACACGTATGAAGAATTGGGCGAGACACTGGAGGGCAGCTGGCGCCCAGGCAACTGATCCCAGCAGAGAATGAGTGCGTATCTACCGCGCAAATACAGGAACTTCACGCTATTCAACGCATTTCAAATGGTAAGGCAGACAGTGCGATGCCATTTTCATGAAGCCAACGGTGGAACGGCGCAACTCGAACAGCAACTTTTGGATTCCCGTGTTTAACCGCATCTTCCCGCGCCTGAAGTTGCTGTGGCATGTGCGCATAAATAACGGCGAGCGCCATTAACCTCACCATTATTGGGACAGCAAATTATTGCCAGAGAAATATGTTTGGCAACACAAGGCTCCAAAAGAAAAAAAATCACCCCTCCAACAAATTCAGAACTGCCTCACAGTTAAATCCTGCAATTTTGATGCATTAATAAACACACATTAATTAAACAACACATATTAGCATGAATTTACATATGATCAGCTGTAAGGATACACAGATTCATTCAAGGAATCACCGATTGAATTTATTGGGGGAATTTTAACCCCAAAAGAAGGGTTGGTTGGGGTCGATTGGGAGGTTAAAGAGTTAAAAATCTGAATCCTGACTCCAACCCACTTCCAACCTGCCCATGTCCGGTTTTAACAGAGGTGGGACGGGGGCCAGGCAGCCAACCCGCTCCCCAGAGGCAGGTTGTCACTTTAAATATTATAATGAGGCTCCATGCCTCATGGTGATCCATCATTTTAAATTTAACTGTGGGCGGGCGTGTTTCCCAGGCCTCTGGGAACCCGCCAGCTAAAGGGAGATGAGGAAACATAGAAGATAGGAGCAGGAGTAGGCTATTCGGCCCCTCGAGCCTGCTCCGCCATTCAATGAGATCATGGCTGATCATCCAAACTCAGTACCCTGTACCTGCCTTCTCCCCATATCCCTTGATACCTTTAGCTTTAAGAAATATATCTAACTCATTCTTGAATATATTTAATGACTTGGCCTCAACTACCTTCTGTGGTAGAGAATTCCACAGATTCACCACTCTCTGGGTGAAGAAATTCTTCCTCATTTCTGTCCTAAATGGCTTACCCCCTTATCCTTAGATTATGACCCCTGGTTCTGGACTCTCTGACCATCGGGAACATTCTTCCTGCATCTAGTTTGTCCAGACCTGTCAGAATTTTATATGTTTCAATGAGATCCCCTCTCATTCTTCTATACTCCAGCGAGTATAAGCCCAATCGACCCAATCTCTCCTCATATGTCATTCCTGCCATCCCAGGTATCAGCCTTGTGAATCTTCGCTGAACTCCTTCCATGGCAAGAACATCCTTCCTCAGATAAGGCGACCAAAACTGCACACAGTACTCAAGGTGTGGTCTCACCAAGGCCTTGTACAACTGCAACAGGACATCCCTGTTCCTATACTCAAACCCTTTCACTATGAAGGCCAACATACCATTTGCCTTCTTCACCACCTGCTGCACCTGCATGCTTACTTTCAGTGACTGGTGCACAAGGACACCCAGGTCTCGTTGCACTTCCCCTTCTCCCAATCTATTGCCATTCAGATAATAGTCTGCCTTTCTGTTTTTGACTGCTGGATCCAAGAGGTAAGTGCCTTTCCACTTACCTGATGGATCCAGCGTTCCTGCCACACCAACCACCTGCGATTGGACACCACCCCCCCCACCCTTCAGATCTCACCCCTGACCTCCCCCACTGCTGAGGCCTCCGACCGCTGCCCCACCCCCCACCACGAGGTCTCCGATCTCCGATCTCCTCCTCTGGCCTTCGATTCTCGGCCCCTGGACCCCCTCCAGACCCCGACCCTCCCTCTGGCCTCCGATCTCCTTTCCGGCTTTTTGACCCCCGACCCCAGATGCCCCCTCCAGTCTTCCGGCTCCTAACCCCCTCCGGTCTTCCGACCTGCTCCCTCCGGCCCCCAATCCCTCCTCTAGCCTTCCGACCCCCGATCCCCCTCCAGCCTTCCAACCTCCCCCCTCCGGCCTTCCGACCTCCCCCCTCCGGCCCCCAATCTCCCCTTCGGCCTTCCGACCTCCCCCCTCCGGCCCCCAATCCCCTCTCCGGCCCCCGACCGCCCCCCTCCGGCCCCCCCACCAGATCCCTCCCTCCCTCCTCTCTGCGGCCTGGTGGCGCAGGCCTACCTGCCCACCAGTCAGCCAGCCTCTCCGTCTGGCTGGCTGAGTGAAGAAAACAGTGATTCTAATTGCTAATCAAGCCCTGCCGTTAAATTCGGGAGGGCCTGCGGGAAACCCGTTCCCCCAGGTTTCCCAACCGCTTTCCAGCACCCCCCTGCTCCCTACCCACCTCCAAATTAAAATTCCGGTCATTGGGTGCAGAATGATACCGGGGCTTAGTGGGTTAAATTATGAGGATAAGTTGCATAAACTTGGCTTGTACTCCCTTGAATATAGAAGATTAAGGGGTGATCTGATCAAGGTGTTTAAAATGTTAAAAGGATTTGGATAGGGTAGATACAGAGAAACCAAAATGAGGGGATATAATCTTAAAATTAGAGCGAGGCCATTTAGGAGGGAAATCAGGAAGCACTTTTTCACACAAAGGGTAATAGAAATCTGGAATTCTCTTCCCCAAAAGGCTGTGAATGCTGGGACAATTGGAGCTTTCAAGACGGAGATCGATAGATTTTTGTTAGATAAGGGTACCAAGGGATATGGAGCTAAGGTGGGTAAATGGATTTGAGGTACAGATCAGTCATGATGTAATCGAATGGTGGAACAGGCTCGAGTGGCTGAATGGCCTACTGCTGTTCCCATGTATTCCTATGTTTTGAGGGTCTATGAAAATCCTATGAGGTCTTTTATAAAAAAAAAGTTGCAATTCTATAATATCTTCTTTCAAAATACTTAAAAAATTATTCTTCTGAAAATTTGAACATCTGATGTGTTGGTTTGCCTGCCCCTCATTTAAAATGTAGCATGATAAACAACTTAGGCTGCGATTTTGCCGGCGCTCAGAGTGCGAGTTTGGAGATGGGTCCGCTGTCAAAATCGAAATGATTAACAGCGGGTTGGGAACCCGCTCCGAACCCACCTCCATGTAAGTTTCCAAAGTGTCGGGTCTGCGATTTCAGAACAGACCCAACACCAAGCGGCGGGGGAGGCATTTAAGATAGTGAGATGCTTGTTAACTACTATTTTGCCAGCCTATTTCTATTTTACCACATTTTTAACGGGGTTCACATCGTTCGGAGATCATGTCAGGTAAGTAGGTTGGGTTCTCTATCTCTCCCCATTGCTGTGAATAGGTGACAGCTGCAAAAGTGGTATGAAAGATACAGCTGGTCATTTTCCAATGTCAGAAGCTTGAGCCTTCAGGACTTGGAAGACACTTTAGAGCTTTATGCAGTTTGGAAGTGTTTGGAGTAAACTCTCTATCCACTGTCACCTCCTTGGAGCAAGCTCTCTCACCATTGACAGATCGCTTCTGTCATCTCAACTTCAGCTGCCATCTATTCCAGCAACATCGGTGCCCTTGAAAAAATCTCACCTTGGTGATCTGAATCCCTCCACGATCAGACCCAATACCAACATCACCAGGCACACCAACACCACCAACCTTCTCCGCAATCATCTGATGCTACACAGGACATCAGCACCCGACAACATTGCTGCCCGAGAGGTCAGCAATGGCGTCAGCACAGCCAGATTTACTTCACTTGACGCTGTACACCCTGGCTACCACATGATGCGCCAGGTTGACACCACCCCACACCAGCACCATAAACCATCCCTATCATGTCCAAGCCATTCCTTTCACACTCATCACAATTGCGAGGCGGGGGGGGGGGGGGGGGGGGGGGGGGGGGGGGAGTTGTGTCTCAACATTCACTGGAACTCACTAAGCCACTTTCAAAGGTGAGCACAGATCTGTCCAATAAGGTAAAGTGTAGAAAATAAAGATTTCAATGTTTGACAAGACATTAACAGAAATTTCACATGAACATTGGCTAAACCACCCAAGTGCCTACACTTGTGTGTTGTTAGTTGGTATGCTTGCAGTAGGATGAAGGGGAGTGAGAGTCATGGCTAGTGAGATGGGGAAGTGATAATGTAGATGGGTGGAGGTGCAAGGTAAGTTGGTGTGACTAAAGATGTGCAGGAGTAGGGTAGGGAAGGCAGAGTGATGTGGATGTGATGAGTGCACAGCAGGATAATGTTGAGTGTGGTTTGGCAGTAACGTTTCGTGATCTGCTCAGATCATTGAAAGGCTTGTGCTACTGCAATCTGGTCCTCCCGACGACATCCCTGCTTTTGCCCTCCTGTGCAATGTGCAACCAGACTGTGTTGATCTCCTGGGGAGGTCTCTTCCGCCCATGGGAAAGGAAGAGGACCTCCCTGCATGCTGAAACTCCCTCCATAAGCATATGAAGGGAGTCATGCGAGAGCCTCGGTGCAGCCGTGCACCTTTGTGCAGTGCTCGTCAGTGTTTGCAGCACCTCAATGCTGCAGAACACTGACAGCACAACTGTCAAAATCAATGTGGCCATGGTCCCTTTAAGGAAACTGGCTGATGATGCGTCATCAAACGACGTCATCAGACCCACTTCCGTTTAATTGGTCGGAAAACGCGCAGGGCGGGCTTAACAAGGCCAATCTACGTAAAATCACTTGGAGGGCGCGGGCTGGAGCCGGGAGCGGGACCGGGACCCGCCAACCACCGATCCTGCCTCCGCTGGCGAAAATCACGGCCTTAATGTCAGCGGTAGGGCTAATTATTTTGATTGGCAAATGTTGAAAATAGGGAAACCTCCACAGGGATTTAGAGTGGTCCTCATTTGGTTCTTGTATTGAATTTTGAACAGTTTATGGTGTGAAGCAGCAAATAGGACTAAGTGGCAGTGGAGTTCTACAGTTTGGATCAGTAACCCTGGTCTGAACAGGGGGAAAAAAAAAAAATCGGCCAGTGGTCATGGGCACGAGCAATGATTTCTGCTGCAAAGTGCACGTATGTGAGAACAGAACCAGGCCTGGCTGTGATGCTCCGATGTTGAACAACACATCAACATGTTTGGGCTCAGGTTTGAAGAATTGCCAGTTGGACGAGGTAGCTGGGAGCTGCTGACTCCCATTTAACTGTGGTCCAATATCAGTTACCAGCTTAAAGGGAGGTGAGGTAACCAGAGCAAATTGTGGAGTACCAGATTATAAAATCCTCATAATTCAGTAGAAAGCAACACTCAATTGCTAGTCTTATTTAGGTCATAAGCATTGTTAGCATCAAAAGTTTAAAAATTCACACCGGTGCATTTGGGAGATTGGTTTGTGAAGTTGAGGTTGCTGTTGGAGCAGAGTAGAGAGATTGCTTTACTTTTGAGTCATGATATAGCTAACCAGGATGAGCTTCATGC
The DNA here is from genome assembly GCA_030390025.1 of Squalus acanthias. NCBI lineage: Eukaryota > Metazoa > Chordata > Chondrichthyes > Squaliformes > Squalidae > Squalus > Squalus acanthias. The sequence goes on from CM059427.1 coordinate 10,158,502, forward strand.
TGACACTGGTCCCCAATGTGCAGGGATATTTCATTCCCAGCACAGACAAACCTCATTTTAATAAGTGCAACAACAAAAAAACACCAATAAACAAATGTTATAATTTCTAAAAAATTAAAAGAGCAGCATTCTTGATGACCTGCTAAGGTCATTGCTTGAATGTTAATAGACCTGGCTAATAATGGCTGCACATTCCCACCAGGCGGACGCCATTTCCAAATAGGGTATAGTAGAGTGACAGGCAAAACTCTATTGTGTCTCTTATTTTGCTACAGTTTTGGCTCTGGGCTAGACAGTTGTGAGATAGACCACCATACTGAGATTTGAGCTCATAATCTAGGCTGACACTCCAGTGAAATGTTGAAGATTTGACATTAAACCAAGATCACATTTGCCTATGGATGTTAATATTCCGTAACTCTATGCAAAGCACAGGAGCCGGGAGCTCTGCTAATCTCTTAGCCAACATGCCTTCCTCTTCCAATGACACCAAACACAGAAATAGATGAACTGGTTATTCCTCTCATGGCTCTTTGTGCAGTTTTTCTGATGCACAGAAGTTGCTCCATTTACCACATAAAAATAGGCACTGCACTTTAAAAATAATTGATTGTGTAAACATTTAGAGATGTTTCAACATGATATGGTACAATATAAAGGCAAGTATTTTTTGTCATTTTACCTACAGGGTAGAACTATTTCCATTTTTTTTAACGTACTTAGCAAAACTATGAAAATAAACCCTTTTGCTGTACACCAAACACTTAAAATACAGAAACACGACTCCTTTGAACAACACCAATGCCACTTAACGTACAGTCATTCCTGGGCTGAGGTGGTCGCAGAAGACAATACATACTACAAAGCTGATGATAACCAAGATGCTCATATAAAATTTGAATCACCGATTTATGTCACCTTTTCATTTAATACTAATTGTGGCTGCTCAGAACCTTATTATTTGCACACGTCTTTATAAATTGTGAGGTCATTCCTAACCAATGAGGAACATCAATTGCTAGTAAAAGTTACAATCTCAAATTGCTAAAATCTTCACTCAAATTCAAATTGGATTTAGAATGGCTTTGCTTTATAATGTGGCTTGCTTAGATAGGCAACAACTAGAGCATAAACCATATTCAGATCCTGAGTTTACCGGCTTAGGAAAATGAGATTAATCTGAATACACAAATCAAGAGTTGTTCAGCTCCATCTCATCCAGTGCCTCATTTTGTGTATCCTGTACATCTCTAAACTGTAATTGGATAGTCCAGCTTTGGCTTTTCTACTGCTACATCACCAACTCTTTACAAATCACCTTTAACAATAAATTGCCTGATGATTGCCAGGGATCCAAACAGCTGGATTTGCTTTGGAATAGTTCAATAATGCACAAAGCCAAATCATCATTTGACCACATCAACTAATAATAATAATAACTTTTGTTCATGTATTTCACATAATTGCAGCATTTCATATCGAGCAGGCTTTTGCCATGTAATCCTGTTTGAAATTTCATTACGCCATGAAGACTAAGAGGATGGAGAGGAACAGCCAAACCTTGTGAGAAATGACGTGGATCAAACACTGCTATTGCAAAATAAATAGAATTGAAAAAAAGGTTTTCTACCCAATAGCTACTTATCTTCCAAAGTGATAGCTGTGATGTTCAGTACTTATTGAGTTTAAAATATTTTGTTCAGCCAAAAAACAGGAGCGGATACATTTACATAAATCATGACCTCACTGTGGCTGTCACTGTCAGTTCATATCAAACTTGTTTGTTCATTATCACTCCCTGCATTACCAGCCATGACAACTAACAACAGCTGCTATCCGGTTGCTCTTCATTTGCAATAAAAAGCAACATCTGCCGCATCAGTACTTTTTGCTAAACATTGGATAAACATCAAAGTTGATTCAGTGCCACACAAATCAGGTCTTTCTGATACTGGCACTGTCATGGTGACAAAGATCTTATGCTCCACGGAAACAAAGAAAGTCTGTTACAAAGGCAACTTTGTCATACGTTTACAATGAATTATAAAGAACCGGAGAGGACTATTTTCAGCAAAAAGTCTATTCAAGTGACTACTGTCAGGAGACTGGGATTTAAGAGTTACAAAATAGATCGGAATAGTTTAAAACATAAAGTAGTTAAAGGGCAGTGTTGTCATCTCAATTGCCGCATGATCCTAAATAAAACAAATGAAAACATCGACACTTACTGGTATTTCTAAGTAAACTATCCGTTTATGTGCTTTAAAAGTTGTGAAACTGCTGCTTAGAGACAGCCTAGGAAAAGATATTTGGTATAGAATGCTCCACCCCCTTCAGTGACGTCACGAAGTTCTACTCCAGTGACATCATGAATAGCGAGTGCAGCCCATAATCCTACTTTTATAAAAATTCTTGCGTGAAGGAGTGATTTAACAGTGAGAGTAATTAAGGGAAAAGTCATTAAAGAAGCCCCAAAACACACATTTCCAGCATTACTGGCAAAATAACACCACAGAGCAGCTTCATCTAAATTCTTGGACTACAATTTCAAACATACTGATTATTTCCAATCAGAGAAAAAAAAGTGTTAAAGTACATGTTATAAGTAGCACATGTCATAAGTAGCACATGTCATGGCCATCAGTAAGATATAGTTATTTCCACTGGAGAGCTGACCATACCCCACACATGACTAGGTCAGCCTGACTTGTGGAGTGGTCTCGACAGCTATGTCACACTGCCCACCCCTTAATGATGCCACTGGAGTGGAACTTCAGAATGCCTCGGAATATATTTGAGACAGGTTCAGGCTACAGGGATTAACACTTCCACTTTTGTTATTCCACCATTGTCCAAAATGCAAAAAATGAAAATCTCCATTTTATAATAATGAAAAATGCAAATTCCTTACTTCTACAATGTTTCTCCAGTGGCAGGAGAGAGCTCTCCAGATGGCTCTGTGAGTTTATCCAATGAGTAGATAAGTCATATAGACCAGGAAGGTCCGAGGTTTAATCCGTGCCTCTGCTGTGCCGGCTGATCTCAGATGGGATGGCAGTGAGGGTGCTACAATTGGCCTAAGTGCCTCGTAATTAAGGAAGGTAAAAGTCGCCTGGGTTCCTGCTCCTAATTAATATCCAGAAGTTACTGCTGTAAATCTGCACGCGTGGGTGTCTGATGAGGATATGGTCAAGCTCATCCGTGATGTACCTACAATTGAATAGCCTTCCAATATTCACTGTCAATACCTTATCAGGGGAGAAAACCGGTGAGCAAATATAGCCAGGACCCTGCAATTTCTTTTGTTATTACAGTCTATGCCTGATAATTCAAAGTTGTTCTTTGCATTAAAAAAACTTATCCAATAATTTGAATTGAGCAACATAAATAACAGCAGCAAAGTGGGAATTTAGTGCTCTAAATTTGTATTATTAGATAAGTTGAACGAAGTGACTTTGAATTAAGAGAGGTAGACTGTATTGCTCCCCCAGTGGGTCAGTTGGTTAAGACAGTGAAGAGCCTGAGCCATACTAGACCATGAAGATTCCAGGTTCAATCCCTGGTTTGTGCTGTTAACTAATCACAATCAGGGGTTCTGTAATTGGCCACAGTGCCCTGAGTTAAGAAGAAGAAAACTGACCTATGTTTCTATGTTCTATGTTTCTATGACCAGAGCCGTAGCCAGCAACCCCCTGCTCGAAGGGCCCTTATGTGGACATCAGGTGACAATTTAGCATGGTTGTGATGCTGCTGAGGTAGAATAGCCCACTGACCCTCAATGTCTAGGCTCACAAATAAAGAATGGTCAATTGAACAAGATGCTAGGTGGAGCCTCGAGCCCCTGGAACAGTACCACAGTAAGTAAGCGAGTGCCTTCAGAACGGGAGAAGTGGAAACTGGTGGACGAAAAGTGAAAATTGTTACATAGAAATAACATTTTTTGAAATCCTTGAAAGTAACATATAATTATGTAATCATACTAATCATAACCTTTCTATGTGAGCAACACTTCTCTTGCTTAAATGTCAGCTATGTGCGGTTTGTTGATGTGGGGATGTTATGTTGAGTCTGAAAATCATTCTGACCTTCACTATCCTTAAATAAACCAAATAGGGCTGCTTCACACTCCAAGCAGCAGCAGCAGTAGCATCTGAGGTCAAGCAAATGATGACGACATGGAAAAAAATACTCCTTGAAAATTTCTTCTGTTAATAGCAAAGGAACAGAGATGAAATTTTCAAATGGGGCAAGCAAACAGTTCAGACTATGGCATATGCTGATTGCAAACACATTTTTGACCAACACTACACTTGAAATAAAATGCTGAATACATAGAACACATTCATATTTTTTAATCAGACAGAGAGACACGACAGAAGCAAGATTTGTATTTTTAAAACAGGTGGTTTTATTGGGACTGGAGCTATTATGACAGATCATTCGCTGATTTTTACCAATGTGTATTTTATAGTTTGGATATGTGCACTCATTGGATAAGATTCTTGTCAGTGCGACTTTACTGCTGTTTATGGTCACATTACTGAAAAACTATTCCAGAAGAATTCTCAGGTATCCAATGACCAGTACAAGACAGACAATGGCAGTACACTATTAGAATAATTCCTCCCAGTGTTTCCATAACACAGACACAGCCAATGAATGTGAGACACAATAAGGAAGGTACATCACTCATAACTATCTCACTGGTTTTCCACAGTCCCATACACAAGCAGAGTCCTCTCTTGAAATATCCTGCCCCAACAGCATGTCCTGCCTTCATCAGGGGAACTACATTATTATTGTGGCCAGCAAGTATTTCATAGTTCAACTAAAAAAATCTAAATAGAAATCCTTAAATAAAATCACCAATTATTGTGGCCAACTTTGGTGTTGGTTATGTCCCCAAATGGACACGGACAGGGTGTGACAGATCATGAAACTCGGAGGAAATTAGCTCTGTCGGATTTCCACCCATTGTATGCCCAGGTGGATTTCCCAGTCATGTCTGGTTTGGGTGATGGAAATCCCTTTGCAAAGTAGGCGGAACTTCATTAGTTCATGCAATAGGGGACAGTGAAACCATGCACATCATTTCCCGGTGTGCAGCATGCTAAATCCAACCCATGTCCAGCAAACCTGACACCAAGAGTTGGTAGGAGAGGGCAGCTGAGGTAGCAGGTCATTTAAAGGGCACAATATGCTACAATAAGTGTTTTAGACCATTTCTAGGTGGCTTTTCCTGCTGGTTCTTAGGCTTTCAAGAGCCTTTGTGCTTGTTGCCCTTAATTATGGTCTATGCCCTCCCATTGACACCAGCACATCCATATCTGCAGATAGGTGAAGTTACCTCACTTTGGGAGATGTTGTGCTGATGGAAGCTCCTCTTCCCAAAGGAAGCTGTGTCACTCAACCCCTGCCGTGGTGTCATAAGTTATGTGAATATTATGTTTGCATGAACAAGGGCATGGCAGGTAATTCAAAAGCTAGTATTGCCTGGTTGGCCACCCTCATTATGGTCAAGGTGCCACCAACCCATTTCTGCAGGCCCTGGCACACCTGCCTGGCAAAGACTGTGGGGCCTGTCTTCTCAGGGCTAGGGTAAACAAATAGCCAGATGCAGACTTATGCCATCTATTGCGAGGACACATGCAACACAGGGTTGGTACATGTAGAGACAGCAATGGCCATCTTGGCCTGAGACATGGCTCCAGTTCTTTGCAGGCATGCTGATCTATGCGATAATGCTGAGGAACAGCACAGAGAGCAACTCTCTTTGCAGCACCTCATGCAACACCGCCTCCACTTCACCAGTTATCAAACAATGGGTCAGGTGCTGGGCTGCTCTATCACTTGTCTGCAGACTCCTGGCTGCTCTGTTGCTCCATAGCCAACATACAACCATAATTTGAATACATTTACTATTATTAACAGATACATGTAAAAATTGACAATAAGTTGCACCAAGGGAATACTGCTAATGCTAACCAAAGCACGAGCAGATAAACATGACCAACCTGACCACCAAATATAACATAATACCTCTTGGAGGGTGGGTCTACCATTGAAGAAACCTTGCCTGAAATGGAGGGTGTTTTATTCTCCCTTGAATTTGACAAAAACCAAAGATCATATTTTAATATCTGTAGATCTTCTTTTAATGTTTAATAGCCTTTTACTGCTTTCTGTGTGGGGACAGCAGCTTGACTGTGACCAATATTTATCACACTCGATCTCAGTTATAATCAGATATTCAAGTGCAGTTGACATATTGCACTTAAACAGGATATTCAAGTGCAGTTGATTTCCACCCTAAAGCTCAAAATAACAAGAGTCAGCAGCACAAAGTGGTAATAATGTGATATCCTCACTGGCTAGTTTACCCAATTAGCTCCAATTAAAAAGATACACAGTGCATTAAACAGAACTGTGTCCCCAAGGTCCAAACTGAAGGACAATGGAGACATGGGTAATGTATTCTCCATCAAAAATCCACTATTTTGTTTAATAATGGTCCTATTAACTTTATTTACCTTTCCAGACCAGGATATATAAGGTTTCTATTACAGTGAAACTATTTTAAAAATGAAACCATACTTACTACAGCAAATAGGCATTGGTTGACCAAGTGGCATGTTAAATATGTATAAATTATACAGAACCTCAGTAACATTTGGAAAGCAAAGCCAGGCTAGAATACAAAAAATTAACAAATAAAAGGAACACATATATTTTGGAGAAAATAAAATGAGTGAGTATCCTTGGGCACTTAAGGTCATGACGAGAGTCTGAATTTCTGTTACGATTCTATTGTTAGTAATGTTGTAACCTCTGATGACATCAGGCCAGTCTGCTCAATCCTGGAGGTTAAACCTGTTGCTGAAATGGAATTTATGCAAATTAAGAGGGAAATGTGATTTCAAATGAATCGTTTATAGGATATAAACAGAGACAAGGAAATCATTGGAAGGGGATACCTCATGAATCTGAAACTCCTGCAATGCAATGGCCCATAATTTGCTGTGGTAGGGCATCTAACACAGTCTGCTGTTAATTAGACTTGCCCTTGTACGTATAAGTTTTTTAATTTTTGCATGGCAAGTTGCTGAAAGTGCGAGCTGATGGCGCAGTGTGGGAAACGGGGCATCTGGGGCCTGAGTGAACAGGGCAAGCAACTGTGCATCTCCTTAACCAATTAGATTGAAGGATTGTGAAATTAACAGATCAAGGATTGAGAAGGATGCATAAGTTAGAGTGGGTGAATTCAATGCCAAATCAGGTACAGAAAGAGAAATAAAGAGAGGGGAAGAATGACTATATTAAGAGAGGGAGAGAAAAAAGAGAGACAGAAAGGAAAGGTTTTTAAAAATATTTTGAATTTTACATTTTTTAAATCTCCAACAACAATTAAAAACGGAAGTAATTAGACTTTACACTTGTAATAGTTAATTTTCAGTGCCAGAGAGATTTCTTGGCAGTAATTAACACTTATCGCATCGTTAAAAGGGTGCTTAGACTGAAATGGACAAGCCTTCACTTTGTGGTGAGTTCAGTTCGTATCTACCATGCAAATACGGCAACTTTACACCATTCAATACATTTCAATTGTGAGGCAGACAGCGAGATGCCGTTTCTGTGAAACCAACAGCAGAGCGGCTTGATACAGACAGCAACTTTTGGATTTCCATGTTTAACCGTGCATCTGCCCTTGCCTGAAGTTACGCTATTAGCCTCACCATTATTTTGACAGACAATTATGGGCCAATTGTGTTCATTATTATCCAAAATGATCCTAGTACTGTGGTACCACTGAAATTAACTCGCAGGCATTTATATTACAGGAGCCGTCAACAAGTTGACTGTACTGATACAAGGTCCAATGGTTATCATTTATGCTGCACAGTGATGTAAAATCACTGGGGGGAGAATTCTTCATTGCTAAAACCAAGAACTGCGGCTCAAAGCCACTCAAATGCCCATGTCTTTGCTTGCTCACTGCTGACACCAGTATGAAATCTCTGGCGGACTTCCAGACAACAGAGTTTTCTTTATAAAGAAAAAGAAAAAAAATTCAAATGCTAAAAATCTGAAATAAAGGAAATGCTGGAAGCACAGCACAGCACAGGTGAATCAATGGTTCAGGCAGTGTTCTTCATCAGAATGCTATCTACAGTTTCTCAGCATAGAGTGAGGCTCCTGAAGTTCTATAAAAGGCACAGTTCAGGATTCAAACACTGACTCTCACAAGCTTACATTTCCCCAGCACTTCACCATAAAAAGCTGACCTGTGTTAACTGTACTTTATCGAGAAAACCATTACAACATCCAGGCAAATAAAAATACTGAAGGGGCCAAAACAGAAGTGTAATAATATCAAATAAGTGAATAAAAAATGTCAAGGTGTTGTAGCACTCATCCTGGGTGAAACAAATAAATGAATTGCTCTCTGAAGGTACAGTTAACAAAATGAGGGTCATCAAACCTCCCAATATGGGGGTAATTTTAACTTTTGGTGATAGTATAAAATGGCGGATATCGGAATGGGAGGCTGATCCAATATCGGCCATTTTACACTGTCGCCAAAGGTTAAAATTACCCCCATATTGTGAATGCCTTTTCTTTCAATTTTCTCAGCTTCTCCCCCGAAGATCCAGAACATCCTCAGATACTTTGGAAAGTTGGCATTCTTCACGTGTGAGGCTAGACAGTGGATGTCAGCAGGCTACTTGGCTATGCAGGGCATCACAGCCACATTCAATACTACCCTCATCTGACAGCCACACAGCCACATTTCTTTAGCAGGAGTCACGGTCTCCAGTCTACGCTGAATTATACGATCTCAGCCAAGCCAGGGGTTGGGGCACTGACATTGGCTTCAGCATCTCTGAGCTGGATGGGGAAAAATCAGCAAGGATTCCTGCAATTAATTGGTGTCCAGTTGAATGTGTGTGATATTTTTAATATAAAATTTGCTCATAGTGTTTGAAAATATAACACTCTGATTTTCGCTGAATTTTGGAGGATGCAGAGAAACTCCAGCATGATTTGGACAGGTTGGATGATTGGGCAGATGCATGGCAGATGCAGTATAATGTGGATAAATGCGAGGTTATCCACTTTGGTGGCAAAAACAGGAAGGCAGATTATTATCTGAACGGCAATAGATTGGGAAAAGGGGAAGTGCAACGAGACCTGGGTGTCCTTGTGCACCAGTCGTTGAAGGTAAGCATGCAGGTGCAGCAGGCAGTTAAGGCGGCAAATGGTATGTTGGCCTTCATAGCGAGAGGATTAGAGTACAGGAGCAAGGATGTCTTGCTGCAGTTGTACAGGGCCTTGGTGAGACCACACCTTGAGTATTGTGTGCAGTTTTGGTCACCTTATTTGAGGAAGGATGTTCTTGCCATGGAGGGAGTGCAGTGAAGATTCACCAGACTGATACCTGGGATGGCAGGAATGACGTATGAAGAGCGATTGGGTCGACTGGGCTTGTATTCGCTAGAGTTTAGAAGAATGAGAGGGGATCTCATTGAAACTTATAAAATTCTAACAGGACTAGACAGACTAGATGCAGGAAGGATGTTCCCAATGGCGGGGGAGTCCAGAACCAGGGGTCACAGTCTAAAGATAAGGGGTAAGCCATTTAGGACTGAGATGAGGAGGAACTTCTTCACCCAGAGAGTGGTGAACCTGTGGAATTCTCTACCACAGAAGACAGTGGAGTCCAATTCATTAAATATATTCAAGAAGGAGTTAGATATATTTCTTAAGGCTAAGGGGATCAAGGGATATGGAGAGAAAGCAGGGACAGGGTACTGAATTTGGATGATCAGCCATGATCGCATTGAATGGCGGAGTAGGCTCGAGGGGCCGAATGGCCTACTCCTATCTTCTATGTTTCTATGTTTCTGAATGCTTTTCCGTTGAAGTTACCTCCCAGAAGCAACTCTAACACGTGACAAGGCATTAGCCAATCAGTCACTTCAATGTGCCAACAGGTGAAGCGTTTTCCACTACTGAATCAGCCTGACACTTGAATGTGCACAGTCATCCAAATGGGGACTTTCCAGATTGGCAGGGTAATCGTTGAGTGATTTAATATTTGTAGCTGTAAAAATGACAAGATGTAGACATTGGGGAAAAAAAAGACATCAAGGAGATGACACCTTTGGATGGACTGATACAGTTCATCTTTTTCCTATCACCTTTTCTCAGCTTTAGGTTTGATAACAATTTACAAGTCTTTTATGAACCAAAATCCACGTTGTTATTCCCTTCTGTGTACGGGTTCGCACAGCCCAACACCAACAACTCTGAATTGCGCTAAGTCACTTGCTGGTGAATATGTGCCATGCCCTTCACCTTCTCCTGTCACCTCATAAGGCAGAGAATACACATCGCTAGACTACTGCATAAGGGCTAAATCTAGCATCCATATTTATTTACAGATAAAATACACAGAAGTAGAAAGATTGGGAAGATATTATTTGGTACAATAATCAAACTTGTAATACAAACAAATTTGGTTGACGACTTAAAAGAGTCGAGATTCTTCCAGTTTTTCTCTTAAGTTATTTAAATAAGAGGTAGCACTTTCATGAGTAAACTTACTCTGTTGAGTTTAGGAACTCAGTGCAGTGAATGATGGACAGTAACCTGTGATATACCATTCTATGGCATTAGCACTAGATCATTATGCTCCTCTCACTTTAGAAACATTTTTAAATAAACCTGATTCTGTAGCCTACTGACACATTGGCCCAGAAATTCAGGCCGAATACGGGAGAGTACGCACTGTGTACTCACCCGTATTCGGTCCCGAAGTGCCGGTTTCCTGCATGCACTGCGCATGCGCGGGAAACCGGCACTTCCGATATTGCGAAGGGGGCGGTTCCTAAGTGAACCGCGTGCGCACTACAGGCTGCGCGCATGCAGCACACTTAGGTTTTTTTTTCAGGTTTGAACGCGAGGGTAAGTATGGAAGATTTTACACATGAAAAAAGGAGGCGTAAGACCCCCTTTTAACAAGGTAAGTAGTTAATTAAGTATTATTTTAAATTTTTTTCAACAGGTTTATCATTTTTTAGAGACTTTAAAGAAAGGTAAGTTTATTTTTATAACTTTTAAAAAGTTTAAAGTGGTTAATTTATTTAACTATAGTTATTTTATTAATGTGATAGATTTTATTTTACATTTAATTGAGGTTTAGCTGTTCTTTTAGGGGGCAAGTTGTATTCATAGTTTTGACAGGTCTCATGTCAAAACTATGAATGAAAGATGGTGTGCTGCCATTGGCTCTAACTGGCCCATGTGATCCCAGAGGTCGCATCGAACTAACTGCGCCTCTGGGACACGCACACACAGCGCGCCGGCACCAGGGAGAGGCCCGGGACCAGAAGTTCGTGTGGGCCCGAACCATAAAGGCAGGCGCGGTAGGTAAGATCGCGCCTGGATCCTTACCCCCGCGGCAACCATCGAAGTCTAATTTCTGGGCCATTACTTCTGTCCATCAACCCTTAGACTAATTTTTCTGGTTACTACAAATACCTTGCCACTTTCAGCCTTGACACAAACGGCAACAAAAGCTGCAAAAGACACCATGGCACCAAGAAAGGATGTCCTGTTAACAGCCCTAATTATATTCAGCTTGTAAGCACACATGCATGACACAACATGCTTTTGTTGACTTTTGACACATTACTGCAAACCTGGAATTGTTTCTTCTCCAACACAATTTGACCTGTCAGTGGAAATTTCTGGACACACAGACATGACATTGATCATTGCACAATCCATTAGAACTGGTAAAATGCATTTCACAGGAGTTCAAGGAGACAACAGGTCCCACAGAAAGCCCGTTTACAGGTGAATGAACCATCATGTTACTCAAACTGGTCGAACAGGCTCGGCAATTCCACCAGCTGCTTTCATAATTCATTTACTGTACCGTGAGCACATCATGCTAAATGACTGTGACATGGGCTGAGCATTACATTTGTTAAGAATGACAGAAAACATCAGCACTGGATCAAACAAAGTGATATAAATCTGGGATCTTTAGAAAACAGAAATAATGGGCCAAATTAAAACCAAAAAAATATATAACACACAGTATTTTTAAAACTGTCATTCAGACATCAAGCATCATTTTTTGTGGTTATTTAAATTTTGGATATATTCTTCTGCATACTTTTACACCACTGGCATCAGACAAATGTTTAACTGTCAAGTACAAATGAATAGAATGTACACACAATACTGGGAGTCCAAGCAGCCATTACTGGGTCATGGAAAAACATCCAATTTGTAAACCCTCATATTAGCAGAAAGGCTGCTGGGATCTTCAGCATCGTCCGGGACTGCAGCCACATTTTTTGTTTTACATTTTAGTAACTTTGTATGAATGGAAATGTAGCCCCACCATTGTGTCACTTCAGAGGGGGCATCGTTGGTAATTTGGTAATTCAGTTCCTGCAACTTGCAATCCACATTCATTTGGGACTTTCTTGCCCTCTTCCTCACCACAGTAGATGGCTTATGAGTCCCAGGGTATCTTAATGTGAAAGATGCATCTCCGAGTCACCAGCTGTCCAGTGGAGACAGTGTACTTCCCACCCCCTCACTGTTCCATAGATGTGTGATGTAGGTCTGAGTCCTTAGCTCCTGAATTGGGGAGGTATGTGTCCAAGTGCTTGATGATTTTAGTGGAGTGTGCATATAAATTCCATGATGTCTAGTAAAGACTCAGCTCTCTTCAACAACTATATATATATATATATATAAAAATATAAAAAGAGAACTTGCATTTATATAGCACTTTTCATGACCTCGGGCCATCCCAAAGTACTTTACAGCATATTAAGTGCTTTTCAAGTGTAGTCACTGTTGTAATGCAAGGAAATGTGGCAGCCAACTTGCCACAAAAAGCAATGAGATAATGACCAGATAATCTGTGTTAGTGATGATTGGTTGAGGAATAAATATTGGCCAGGACACCGGGGAGGTCTCCCCAGCTCCTCTTCGAATAATGCCATGAGATCTTTTACATGACTACATTCCAAAATTACTTCATTGGCTGTCAAGCGCATTGTGACATCCTGAGGTTTTGAAAGGTGTTATATAAATGCAAGTCTTTCTTTGTCCCTTCTGGTTTTACCCTGAATCTTCTTTAAGCTTAAATAGTAGTCTACTGGTGTAGAATTTTGTCAAATGCTTTAGAAAAATAACTTTACGATTGAGTTTCTGCAACTTGTAAAACCATTCACCAGGAATACATATTGAGAATTCAGGGGTGGCTTGCCCACCATTGTCCATGCATTTATTTTAATAGAATAGTTGGGCAGTGCATAATTAGCACTCACCTAGCCATCTAGTATGCGGACGCTGTTTTTCCAGCGCCAGCATTATTTAACATAGAAACATAGAAGATAGGAGCAGGAGTAGGCCATTCGGCCCCTCGAGCCTGCTCCGCCATTCGATGAGATCATGGCTGATCTTCCAAACTCAGTACCCTGTACCTGCCTTCTCCCCATATCCCTTGATACCTTTAGCTTTAAGAAATATAGCTAACTCATTCTTGAATATATTTAATGACTTGGCCTCAACTACCTTCTGTGGTAGAGAATTCCACAGGTTCACCACTCTCTGGGTGAAGAAATTCTTCCTCATTTCTGTCCTAAATGGCTTACCCCTTATCCTTAGATTATGACCCCTGGTTCTGGACTCTCCGACCATCGGGAACATTCTTCCTGCATCTAGTTTGTCCAGACCTGTCAGACTTTTATATGTTTCGATGAGATCCCCTCTCATTCTTCTATACTCCAGCGAGTATAAGCCCAATCGACCCAACCTCTCCTCATATGTCATTCCTGCCATCCCAGGTATCAGCCTTGTGAATCTTCGCTGAACTCCTTCCATGGCAAGAACATCCTTCCTCAGATAAGGCGACCAAAACTGCATACAGTACTCAAGGTGTGGTCTCACCAAGGCCCTGTACAACTGCAGCAGGACATCCCTGTTCCTATACTCAAACCCTGTCGCTATGAAGGCCAACATACCATTTGCCTTCTTCACCGCCTGCTGCACCTGCATGCTTACCTTCAGCGACTGGTGCACAAGGACACCCAGGTCTCGTTGCACTTCCCCTTCTCCCAATCTATTGCCATTCAGATAATAGTCTGCCTTTCTGTTTTTGACACCAAAGTGGATAACCTCGCATTTATCCACGTTATATTGCATCTGCCATGCTTCTGCCCACTCACCCAACTTGTCCAAATCATCCTGGAGTTTCTCGGTATCCTCCTCACAGCACACACTCCCACCCAGCTTTGTGTCATCTGCAAACTTGCAGATATTACATTTAGTTCCCTTATCTAGATCATTAATGTATATTGTGAATAGCTGGGGTCCAAGGAACGATCCCTGCGGTACCCCACTAGTCACTGCTTGCCACTCGGAAAAAGACCTATTAATTCCTACTCTCTGCTTTCTGTCCGCCAACCAGTTCTCTATCCAAGTCAATACCTTGCCCCCAATCCCATGTGCCTTAACTTTACACGCTAATCTCTTATGCGGGACCTTATCGAAAGCCTTTTGAAAGTCCAAATACACCACATCTACTGGTTCTCCCTTATCTATTTTCCCAGCTACATCCTCAAAAAATTCCAATAGATTAGTCAAGCACGATTTACCTTTTGTAAATCCATGTTGACTTTGTCCGATCCTGTCACTGTTTTTCAAGTGCTCAGCTATTACATCCTTTATAATGGACTCCAGCATTTTCCCCACTACCGATGTCAGGCTTACCAGTCTGTAATTCCCCGCTTTCTCTCTACCACCCTTTTTGAATAGTGGGGTAACATTAGCTACCCTCCAATCCATGGGTACAGTTCCAGATTCCATCGAATGTTGGAAGATGATCAGCAATGCATCTACTATTTCACAGAATCCCCACAGTGCAGATAAAGGCCATTTCGGCCCATCGAGCCTGCACCGACACATATCCCACCCTATCCCCGTAACCCCACATATTTAATCCCCCCTAACACTAAGGGTCAATTTATCATAGCCAAATCAACCTAACCTGCACATCTTTGGACTGTGGGAGGAAACCGGAGCACCCGGAGGAAACCCACGCAGACACGGGGAGAATGTGCAAACTCCACACAGACAGTCACCCGAGGCCGAATTCGAACCTGGGTCCCTGGCGCTGTGAGGCAACAGTGCTAACCACTATGCCACCGTGTTGCCCACTTCCTTAAGTACCCTAGGATGTAGATTATCAGGCCCTGGGGATTTATTGGCCTTCAATCCCGTCAATTTCCCTAACACCATTTCCCTGCAAATACTGATTTCTTTCAGTTCCTCCCTTTCATCAGACCCTATGTTCTCCAACATCTCTGGGAGGTTATTTGTGTCCTCCTTTGTGAAGACAGAACCAAAATATGTATTTAATTGGTCTGCCATTTCTTTGTTCCCCATTATAACTTCCCCCGCTTCTGACTGCAAGGGACCTACACTTGATTTCACTAATCTTTTTCTCTTCACATATCTATAAAAGCTCTTACAGTCAGTTTTTATGTTACCAGCAAGCTTACTTTCATATTCTATTTTCCCCTTCTTAATTAATCCCTTTGTCCTCCTTTGTTGAATCCTAAACTGCTCCCAATCCTCAGGGTTACCGCTTTTTATGGCCAATTTATATGCCCTCTCCTTGGATCTTATGCTATCCCTAATTTCCCTTGTTAGCCACAGGTGAGTCACCCTTTTTGTTTTATTCTTATGCCACACTGGGATGAACAAATTCTGTAGTTCATCCATGCAGTCTTTGAATGTTTGCCATTGCCTATCCACCGTCAACCCTTTGAGTGACATTCCCCAATCAATCCTACCCAATTCGCGCCTCATACCATCGTAGTTTCCTTTATTTAAATTCAGGACCCTAGTCTCTGATTCAACTACTTCACTCTCCATCCTAATGAAGAATTCTATCATATTATGATCACTCTGACCCAAGGGGCCTCGTACAACAAGATTGCTAATTAATCCTTTCTCATTACATAATACCCAGTCTAAGATGGCCTGATCTCTGGTTGGTTCCTCGACATATTGTTCCAGAAAACCATCCCGTAAACATTCTAGGAATTCCTCCTCCACAGTATTTTTACTAATTTGGTTAGCCCAATCTATATGTAAATTAAAGTCACCCATGATGACTGCTGTGCCCTTACTGCATGCTTCTCTAATTTCCCTTTTAATGCCGTCCCCAACCTCCGTATTACTGTTTGGAGGTCTATATACCAATTCTGCCCCTTGTTATTTCTCAGTTCTACCCATACAGATTCCGCAGCATCAGAGCTAATATCCTTCCTTTCAATTGTGTTAATCCCCTCTTTAACCAGCAATGCTACCCCACCTCCCTTTCCTTTTTGCCTATCTTTCCTAAATATTGAATACCCCTGGATGTTGAGTTCCCAGCCTTGGCCACCCTGGAGCCATGTTTCTGTAATCCCAATCAAATCGTATTCACATATTCGTATTCACATAATGTGGGTGAACTGTGGGGCCTGAAGGTGAGCACTTTCCATGAGGAGAGGGGGGCAGGAAAAATTAATGGTTTTGCAGTCACTTAAAGTAAGTGGCTCTTAATGAGAGACAAAATGTTGATAGACTTTGTAATGGCTTCTAATATTCTTAGTGTATATTTCAGCAATTGCAAAAGCTGTTTTGGTCACAAAAATGGATTGCGAAACCCAGTGGCTGATACAAATAAATATGAAGACAGGAAACTGTGTCTTTGGTCGAGGAATATTGTGTCATAACACTTGAATCCCCTGTTTGACAGCTGATGAAGTGGAGCTGGTGCTCATGAAATGATAGAGAACAGTAGCCCTGTTTACCAATACAGGGTACCCCTCCCCATAGCACAACATTGCAATATGCCGAGAAGGAGCCAGAAGCCAAGGCGGAGGCCACAAGGGCACAATGGATCATTACTACCCCCGGCAGCGGTGCACGTTAACCGCAGGTATCCTTGCAGCAGATGACACTGTTCTTTAACTGGATCCCTGGTGATTCATAGCATCTGAAAGCAGTGCTCCTCTGACAAATCCAGGTCGGTATGCGCCTCTGCCTATAAATATAGGTGTGACGGTAACGCTGAGTGGACATAGCCTGCCTTCTGATGCAACCTGGGCTGCCTGGCATCCATCCATTGCTTCTCCTTTCCTTCCTCCAAAAAAATATAAGTGAAGGGGGATTCCCGTAAGACAACCCATTGTGTCAATAGTTTGGACATTCCGAAAAAAAATGACAAGGTCAAAACACTTAAAACAAAATCTCCTTAGCAACTAAGTACTCACAGGAAAAAAAAGAGGGGAAAAAACACACTGGAAAACAGCCTGAAAATATAGCCATAAGTCTTTTTATAGGACTCTTTAAATGCACTGCCGCATATAGCTCTTACCAACCTTGGATGTCCATTTTATATGAGTCATAGCATCATAACGGCACAGAAGGAGGCCATTGGGCCCATCGAGTCCGTGTCGGCTCTCTGTAAAGCAATCCAGTCAGTCCCATTTCCCCGCTCTATCCCCATAGCCCTGCAAGTTTATTTCTCTCAAGTGCCTATCCCATCTCCCCTTGAAAACACTGAGTGTCTCCGCTTCCACCACATCCGTCGGCAGCGAGTTCCAGGTCCTCACCACTCGCTACGTAAAATAGTTTTTCCTCACATCCCCCCCTGTATCTCTTGCCCAAAACCTTAAATCTGTGTCCCCCTAGTCCTTGTACCATCAACTAGTGGGAACAGCCTTTCCCCATCTAGCCTATCCAAACCCATCATAATCTTGTACACCTCTATCAAATCACCCCGCAACCTCCTTTGCTCTAGTGAAAACAAATCCAGCTTCTCCAACCTGCCCTTGTAGCTAAGATCCCCCATCCCCGGAACCATTCTGGTAAATCTCCTCTGCACCCTCTCATGAGTGGGTTTATGTCTTATCCGTTACAGAGGCACAAACTCTGCGAAACTGTGTGGATGCCCGAGTTACAGCATCAGGGCCTCACTTAAGTGTTGCAAGTGGCAAACTGACGGGCACTTCCCGCACCATTTGAAAATCTGATCGGAAAATTAAGTGGGCCGTTAAATGGACAGGGACGTGAATTTAAGTGCTCTCCACTCATATTTCTGATCCGTTACACTCACTTTATATCCTTGTATCATGCATCACCAATCAGAAAATCCAGGCAGAAGTCAAAAGTGTGGGAGACCAGCAGGAACCAGTTCGTACAAGCTGTGCTGGTGGAGGTGGTTTGAATTATTTTCATCGTTACATTTTGAGCTCCTCTGAACTACATGTCCTGAGTCTATATTCACTACACCTATCTCAGTTCGTTTTAAAAAAAAACAGCTTTGACATGCTGGTGTAGATGTTGTACATGTCCGGGGAAGTCAGATAAGTGCTTGAGGGAGAAAGGACTAGAAGGATATGCTAATAGGCGTATAAACGCTGGCATAGACCAGTTGGGCCGAATGTCCCTTTTCTGTGCTTTAAATTCTATGTAATTTACAGGAGGATAGATTAACAGCACGTGTGTATCAATACCGACTTCTGGATCAGGCTGGCCTTGGACCAGGGAAGAGAAAGTATGGTCAGTGCACAAGGCTTCTTCGACAGCACCTCCCAAACCCGCAACCTCCACCACTTAGACAAGGACAAGGTCAACAGGTGCATGGGAACACCATCAACTGCAAGTTCCCCTCCAAGTCACACACCATCCTGACTTGGATATTGTTCCTTCAACGTCGCTGGGTCAAAATCCTGGAACTCCCTCCCTACCAGCACTGTGGGAGTACCTTCACCACACGGACTGCAGCGGTTCAAGACAGCGGCTCACCACCACCTTCTCAAGGGCAACTAGGGATGGGCAATAAATGCCGGCCTTGCCAGCGACGCCCACATCCCGAGAATGAATATCAAAACATACCTTTCACCCTACCCGAGTTCTATAAGCTTACTAGAAAATCATTTTTTTTAAATAGTGACATTTTGCATTAAAATCTTTCTTTTGAGCGGCCCACAAGTAGTGCAGAGCTGTTCAAAAACCTCTCTGAAAGAATCGGGACACCAGTGCGCTTCACTTTGAGCCTTACAGCCTGGCCAAAAGAGCAAGTGATCTCACTGGCTCTTTCTAATTGCCTCCCTACCTACCACAAGCATTGCAAAGACCGCTGACTGTTTATCTTTATTATCCTGCTGTTCTTACGTTTGCGGAAATCCAGGACGAGGTTTACATTCTAGGCGTCTTCCTTAATCACAAACTACCACCCAGCAATACAAAGGAAAAGAGAGAGTTTTTTTTGTAAACCCACCCGAATTTTTTCTGGCGAGTTATGGCAAGTGCATTTCAAAAAGCGCTGATTTCAAGGCAAATATGCAGCATTAGAAATAAAAAGTCTAAAACCACTCGGAAACACCCATTTTCAACCTGCTGGTATGCGCGGACCCATTGGGGATTTTCAGACCCGGTCCGATTTTTGGGGCCATCTGATCGGAGCACAGGGCTCATGATCCGGTGTTATTACTCTTAACATCGCACTGGGGAAAAAAACAGACCTACCAGGAAATAAAGGAATTAAAAAGGAACAGATAAGTAAGTGGAGCTCACATTAACCAGACACCTCAGAAGCCAGGCTTTTAAAGTATTTTAAAAAATAAATTAATAATCCTGGTCAAAAATATTAAAACTCTTTTAAAAAGTGCTATTTCGATCTTTTTTTTCGGCTCCAAAGTGATGGCTTCTCTCTCCGCAAGCTCGCTCACAGATTATATTTCACCAACATGCACCATTCATATTCGAAACAAGATCTGTACACATTTATTTTAAACGCAGTCAACCTTTCCCAACCCCCCACCCCCCAAGTAACCTTGTGATATTTACCAAATCGCTCCAATTCCCCAGAACATCCCCCGACACAAACCAAGAGGACTGACTGCCAGAGCTCACCTCAGGTGTAAGGTGAAGGAAGCCGAGCCCTCCCTCGGTAAATTGTGGTGCCTGCCGGTCACACCCAGGACTCTGGTGCGACCCGTTTACTATCTGACAGGAACGCCTCCATGTCGGCGGGTCGGACCGGTTTGAGAAGGCTTCTCGTTGCCGATGTCAACTGCTCCGTGCTGGATGCCTTTGGGTGCGACCCCGAGCATCGAGGCGTCAGGGCCCACCTGTACCAGGAAGATTTCAGGCAGCTGCAGCGGCAGAAAGGGAGCACTGCATCCTGCGCATGGTGGCCAGCCGAGGCAGGATGCGCTGCGAAACAATGCATTGCAAACTACAACAACACAGTGCAACAGAACACAATTCAACCCATGCACTGCAGCAGAGCAGAGGACGATACACCGCCTGCAACTCAGCATAACCCACTGCACCAGGAGTAACGATGCTTGGCCAGGCACCGATCACTTTCAATATACTGTCAGCAGTTTTTCTCGCACTGCAGCATTCCCACAACCTGATCATCAGTGGCCATCAAAAAGTGTCAAAATACAATGAGGCGAGAAAGCCCAGCTGTGCTTATTGCAACACAGTGCAATGCTTTTCGTGCACTGAGCCCAACATAACACATCGCACCCCATGTACAGCCCGACATAACACTTGAACCCCACGCACCGCCCTACATAACACATGAATCCCACGCACCGCCCTACATAACACATGAATCCCATGCATCGCCCTACATAACACATGAATCCCATGCACCGCCCTACATAACACATGAACCCCACGCACCGCCCTACATAACACATGAATCCCATGTACCGCCCTACATAACACATGAATCCCATGCACCGCCCTACATAACACATGAACCCCACGCACCGCCCTACATAACACATGAATCCCATGTACCAAGCCTTTCATGACCTCAGGTCGTCCCAAAGAGCATTACAGTCGATGAAGTATTTTTGAAGTGTAGTCACTGTTGTAATGTAGTGCTTCTGAACCCTGAGTGAAGGGAAGGGAGGGATGGGAGTCTGAAACTTTGCAGTTGCACCAAGACTGACAGCCCTTTGGTTAATAACAACAGAAAATGCTGGAAATACTCAGCAGGTCAGGCAGCATCGGTGGAGAGATAAACAGAGTTAACGTTTCAGCTTGATGACCTTCCATCAGAACTTTGGTTAAGTATGAGAAGTCACACAACACCAGGTTCTAGTCCAACAGATTTATTTAATTTTACAAGCTTTCGGAGCAGTTCGCTCCTTCGTCAGGTAAGTTAGCAGTGAGAGAATCTTGGTTAAGTATAGTTCAGGTCTCAGTAGAAGAAACAAAAGAAAATCGCTTCAAATTTATTTCAGTTACGCCAATATCAGGTGATTTCCGATTGTTCTGCACTTACATTTTTGGGTGTAAATCTATGCCAGCGGAATATTTGCGTAAATCCAGGAAGCTTGCATTAGCTGGTCTTTTGCATGGGGGCAGAGATATGTAAATGAGCACTAGAGGGATTCGGCGTATGTATTTCAAAAGCAGCGCAAACGAAATTCACGCGTAGCAGTGTTCCGGCGTAAATCAGTTACACATGAATTTCCTTGGGAAAAAAAACGGCGCAACTCTGCTCTTATGCCTTAGCTACGCCAAAACGTTCCAGGAAATTCCAGGCTTGTATGAGCACAGCCGAAGGAGGGAGTCGCAGTGTCCCTTTGCCAGCTGCATTTCAGAGTGTCAAACAAGCCAGGCTTCTTATTCCATTGGCACTGTAGACTGATGAAAATATCAATCTACAATTCTGCTGTCGGTGGTTGGTTTTAGTAAGGTAAACATGGCGAGCCAAGGTCATACATTTGATCTCTGTGGGCCTCCATATAAAAGCAGAGCACAGCACCCCTATGGAGGTTGGCTCTCTAATCTAAATGTAAAAGTGGGAGAGCAGTGCACAGATGGCACTCTTGTGAAAGTGGAGGCAGAACTATACGCAAGCATAAAAGCACCTATAAAACAGCAGGTGCCAGAAGAGCCTCCCCAAGATATGGAAGCAGTATTCAAGTCTTGCGCAGATTTGAAGTTCAAGAATTGTTGAGGGAAAATAAATGTTTGACATGAAAGAGGAAACCAAGCTTTCTGGAGGCAGCTTTAGCAATAGAGGAAATGTGGACACTTCACTTAACGTCAGAAAGGATAGTGAGACAGAGAATATCGAGAGATCAAGAAAAAGTATGAATGGGACCATGAAAGGTAAGAGGTGGTAGCTGTCAGTTACATTTTTGAAAGATATGAAGAAATTGTGCCTTTGAAGAATTGAAAAAGTTTCTTGAAATTATGCCATATCATACCAGCATTTGAACACTTCGTGCATTTTTCTGAAATTCCTTCCTCTGCTATTTTAATGGGGGCACTAACCCATTTACAATAAATAGGTTAACACCACCATTAAAGCAACAGAGAGGGGAATTTCAAATAAATGTATGAAGAGTTCATATGCTGGTATTCCACAGAATAATTTCAGGGCTAATATGTCATTGTCTCATTGAAGGACTTAAAGGAGATCAAAATGCACTTGTTCAAACCTTGCACTGCAAAACTTCAAGCACTGAGTGTGTGCGATCTGAAGGACATTGATGAATGTAGAATGAAATCATCAGGAAAAGAGTGGCTGCTAAGTGAACGAGGTTACGAAGAAGGAACACCGTCGAAGAGAACAGCATCCTGGGAAACACCGAGGTAATAGAAAAAGCATCATAGATGTCATCAACTACAGCACAAAGCAATTTATGAGGACATTGCACACCTATATATATACTATAGAACTACTTATATTGTCTCAGGGAGACATTTTGGGAACAGTGGTAAGTGCATATTTATGGGAAATTTAAAATGTTGTATACAGATCCACATTATTTTTGGTAAGCATATTTTAATGGGGTTACCTTGCAAAAAGCACAATAGTTTTTTGTGAATAATAGCAGATCTCTCATGCTGTTACTCACCACTATATTAGAGTGGTTATTATCCATGAGGAAATATGAGGAGTGGCACTGAAAATCAATAAGAGTATAACAGATTGCAAACTCCCGTCACATTTAGGGACTTCTGGCTATGTTACCATGGGAGGATCGTAGTGCAATCTCTGTTAAAAATGCTATTGTTAACTGTGATCCCAAAGGGTTAAATTTACAGATCATCAAAGCTGGAAAATGTAAATTAGGATTCAGATGAAGAGTCTGAATCAAAGTTCTTCAGACAATGAAAGTTAATTTAGAAATTCCAGTAAACATTCACACCTATTGAGGTGGGGCTGTTTCTATTCATGTGAGTGCAGTATGAGGTATCTGCTGACAATATACTCTTAAAAATGAGAAGTCGCACAACACCAGGTTATAGTCCAACAGATTTATTTAAAATTACAAGCTTTTGGAGCTGTTGCCCCTTCGTCAGGTAAAGGTACAATGAGGAATATACAGTATTACACAGTATATAAACAGAAAGCAATTTGTCTGCAGAGATACAATCTTTCAGGGATTGTACTCTTAGGAATATACTCTTAGGAAAGGCTATAGTCAATTTAGTTGACAGGCCTAATGGTGAATCCCTGAATAGGGAAGCAGCTGGAGGCCCTTCCTTCCACTTCCTAGAATCATAGAAATTTACAGCACAGAAGGAGGCCATTCGGCATCGTTTCTGCACCGGTCGAAAAAGAGCTATCCAGCCTAATCCCACTTTCCAGCTCTTGGTCCGTAGCCTTGCAGGTTACGGCACTTCAAGTGCATATCCAAGTACTTTTTAAATGTGATGAGGGTTTCTGCCTCTACCACCCTTTCAGGCAGTGAGTTCCAGACCACCCCCGACCTGCCACCCCACCACCCACTGGGTGAAAAAAATTATCAACTCCCCTCTAATCCTTTTACCAATTACTTTAAATCTCTGCCCCCTGGCTATTGACCTCTCTGCGAAGGGAAATAGGTCCTTCCTATCCACTCTATCTAGGCTCCTCATAATTTTATCCACATCAAATAAGTCTCCCCTCAGCTTCCTCTGTTCCAAAGAAAATAACCCCAGCCTATCCAATCTTCGCTCATAGCTAAAATTCTCCAGTCCTGGCAACATCCTCGTAAATCTCCTCTGTACCCTCTCTAGTGCAATCACAACTTTCCTGTAATGTGGTGACCAGAACTGTACGCAGTACTCTAGCTGTGGCCTAACTAGTGTTCTAGCATAACCTCCCTGCTCTTATATTCTATGCCTCGGCTAATAATGGAAAGTATCCCGTATGCCTTCTTAACCACCTTGTCTACCTTCAGGGATCTGTGGACATGCACTCCAAGGTCCCTCTGTTCCTCTATATTTCTCAGTATCCTATAATTTATTGTGTATTTCCTTGCCTTGTTAGCCCTCCTCAAATGCATTACCTCACATTTCTCCAGATTGAATTCCATTTGCCACTTTTCTGCCCACCTGACTAGTCCATTGATATCTTCCTGCAGTCTACAGCTATCTTCCTATCAACCACATGGCCAATTTTTGTATCATCTGCAAACTTCTTAATCATGCCCCCTACATTGAAGTCTAAATCATTGATATATTTCACAAAAAACAAGAGACCTAATACTGAACCCTGTGGAACCCCAGTCTTCCAGTCACAAAAATGCTTGTCGATGATTACCCATTGAGCCAATTTTGGATCCAACTTGCCACTTTCCCTTGGATCCCATGGGCTTTTACCTTTTTGACTAGTCTGCCATGTGGGACCTTGTCAAAGGCCTTGCTAAAATCCATGTAGACGACATCAAATGCACTACCCTCATTGACCCCCCTTGTTACCTCCTCTAGGGATGGGCAATAAATGCTGGCCTTGCCAGCGTCGCCCACATCCCATAAACGAATTTTTAAAAATTCAATCAAGTTAGTCAGACACGACCTTTCCTTAACAAATCCATGCTGACTGTCTTTGATTAATCCGTGACTTTCTAAATGATGATTTATACTGTCCCTCAGAATATTTTCCAAAAGTATTCCCACCACCGAGGTTAGGCTGACTGGCCTGTAATTACTCGGTCTATCCCTTTCTCCCTTTTTAAACAACGGTACCACATTAGCAGTCCTCCAGTCCTCTGGCACCACACCTGTAGTCAGAGAGGATTGGAAAATGATGGCCAGAGCCTCCGCTATTTCCTCCCTTGCTTCTCCTAACAGCCTGGGATACATTTCATCCGGGCCTGGCGATTTATCTACTTTCAAAGATGCTAAACCTCTTAATACTTCCTCTCTCCCTATATTTATCCCATCTAATATTTTACACTCCTCCTCCTTAACTACAATGTCTACATCGTCACTCTCTTCTGTGAAGACAGACGCAAAGTATTCATTAAGAACCATACACATGTCTTTCGCCTCCACACACATGTTACTTTTTTGGTCGCTAATAGGCCCTACTCTTTCTTTAGTTATTCTCTTGCTCTTTATGTATTTATGTAGGGAATGGTAGCGTAGTGGTAATGTCACTAGGCTAGTAACCAGAGGCCTGGACTAATGACCAGTTGGGTCTGCAGTTGGGGAATTTAAATTCAGTTAATTAAATAAATCTGGAATAAAAAGTTAGTATCAGTAATGGTAACCGTGAAACTATCGGATTGTCATAAAAACCCATCTGGTTCACTAATGTCCTTTAGGAAAGGAAATCTGCCGTCCTTACCTGGTCTGGCCTATATATGACTCCAGACCCACAGCAATGTGGTTGACTCTTAACTGCCCTCTGAAATGGCCTAGCAAGTCACTCAGTTGTAACTAACCGCTACAAAACATAATAAGAATGAAACCACCCAGCATTGACCATGGCAACAGCACACCCAGCCCAGTCCACCCTGCAAAGTCCTCCTCACCAACATCTGGGGACTTGTGCTAAAATTGGGAAAGCTGTCCCACAGACTAGTCAAGCAACAGCCTGACATAGTCATACTCACAGAATCATAACTTTCAGCCAGTGTCCCGAATCCCTCCATCACCATCCCTGGGTATGTCCCGTCCCACCGGCAGGACAGACCCACCAGAGGTGGTGGTATTCAGTCGGGAAGGAGTAGCCCTGGGAGTCCTCAACATTGACTCTGGACCCCATGAAGTCTCATGGCTTCAGGTCAAGCATGGGCAAGGAAACCTCCTGCTGGTTACCACCTAATGCTCTCCCTCAGCTGATGAATCAGTACTCCTCCATGTTGAACACCACTTGGAAGAAGCACTGAGTGTAGCAAGGGCACAGAATGTACTCTGGGTGGGGGACTTCAATGTCTTCAGTGGCTCGGTAGCACCACTGCTGGCTGAGTCCTGAAGGACATAACTGCTAGTCTGGGCTTGCAACAGGTGGTGAGAGAAACAACATGAGGGAAAAACCTACTTGACCTCGTCCTCACCAATCTATCTGTCCAAGACATCAGTGGTAGCAGTGACCACTGCACAGTCATGCAAGTCCCGTCTTCACACTGAGGACACCCTCCATCGTGTTGTGTGGCACTACCACTGTGCTAAATGGGATAGATTCAGAACAGATCTAGCAGCTCAAAACTGGGCATCCATGAGGCACTGTGAGGCAGCAGCAGATTTGTATTCCACCACAATCTGTAACCTCATGGCCTGGCATATTACTCACTCTACCATTACCACCAAGTCAGGGGATCAACCCTGGTT
Organism: Squalus acanthias; assembly: GCA_030390025.1. NCBI lineage: Eukaryota > Metazoa > Chordata > Chondrichthyes > Squaliformes > Squalidae > Squalus > Squalus acanthias. Next base: position 10,185,172 of record CM059427.1, read on the forward strand.
CAATAAGGCATGTAGAAGAGCATGCCAGGAACAGCACCAGGAGTACCTAAAAATGAGGTGCCAACCTGAGGAAGCTGCAGCACTGGACTACATGCATGCTAAAAAGCGGCAGCAACATGCTGTAGACAGGGCTAAATGATCCCACATTCAACAGATCAGATCAAAGCTCTGCAGTCCTGCCACATCCAGTCGTGAATGGTGGTGGACCATTAAACAACTAATGGGAGGAGGAGGCTCCTTGAATATCTCCATCCTCAATGATGGTGGAGCCTAGCACGTGAGTGCAAAAGACAAGGCTGAAGCGTTTGCAACCATCTTCAGCCAGAAGTGCCAAGTGGATGATCCATAACAGCCTACTCCCGAGGTCCCCACCATCACAGAAGCCAGTCTTCAGCTAATTCGATTCACTCCATGTGATATCAAGAAATGGCTGAGCGCACTGGATACAGCAAAGGCTATGGGCCCCGACAACATCCCGGCTATCATGCTGAAGACTTGTGTTCCAAAACGAGCCGTGCCTCTAGCCAAGCTGTTCCAGTACAGCTACAACACTGGCATCTATCCGACAATGTGAAAAACTGCCCAGGTATGTCCGGTCCACAAAAAGCAGGACAAATCCAATCTGGCCAACTACCATCAGTCTACTCTCAATCATCAGTAAAGTGATGGAAGGTGTCATCGACAGTGCTATCAAGCGGCACTTACTCACCAATAACCTGCTCACTGATGCCCAGTTTGGGTTCCGCCAAGACCACTCAGCTCCCGACCTCATTACAGCCTTGGTCCAAACATGGACAAAGGAGCTGAATTCCAGAGGTGAGGTGAGAGTGACTGCCCTTGACATCAAGGTAGCATTTGACCGAGTGTGGCATCAAGGAGTCCTAGTAAAACTGAAGTCAATGGGAATCAGGGGGAAAACGCTCCACTGGCTGGAGTCATACCTAGCACAAAGGAAGATGGTTGTGGTGGTTGAACGTCAATCATCACAGCCCCAGGACATCACTGCAGGAGTTCGTCAGGGCAGTGTCCTAGGCCTAACCATCTTCAGCTGCTTCATCAATGACCTTCCCTCCAACATAAGGTCAGAAATGGGGATGTTCGCTGATGACTGCACAGTGTTCAGCGCCATTCACAACTCCTGAGATAATGAAGCAGTCCATGTCCACATGTAACAAAACCTAGACGATGTTCAGGCTTGGGCTGATAAGTGGCAGGTAACATTCGCGCCACAGAAGTGCCAGGCAATGACTATCTCCAACAAGCGAGAGTCTAACCACCGCCCCTTGACATTCAATGGCATTACCATTGCCGAATCCCCCACTATCAACATCCTGAGGGTCAACATTGACCAGAAACTTAACTGGACCAGCCACATAAATACTGTGGCAACAAGAGCAGGTCAGAGGCTAGGTATTCTGTAGCGAGTGCCTCACCTCCTGACTCCCCAAAGCCTTTCCACCATCTACAAGGCACAAGTAAGGAGTGTGATGGAATACTCTCCACTTGCCTGGATGAGTGCAGCTGCAACAGCACTCAAGAAGCTTGACACCATCCAGGACAAAGCAGCCCGTTTGATTGGCACCCCATCCACCACCTTAAACATTCACTCCCTCCACCACCGGCGTACCGTGGCTGCAGTGTGTACCATCTACAAGATGCACTGCAGCAACTCACCAAGGCTTCTTAGGCAGCACCTCCCAAACCCGCGACCTCTTCCACCTAGAAGGACAAGGGCAGCAGACGCATGGGAACACCATCAGCTCCAAGTTCCCTTTCAAGTCACACACCATCCTGACTTAGAAGTATATCGCCGATCCTTCATCGTCGCTGGGTCAAAATTCTGGAACTCCCTCCCTAACAGCACTGTGGGAGCACCTTCACCACACGGACTGTAGCGGTTCAAGAAGGCAGCTCACCACCACCTTCTCAAGGGCAACTAGGGATGGGCAATAAATGCTGGCCTTGCCAGCGACGCCCACATCCCATGAACAAATAAAAAAAAAGACCTAGTAAGAAGAAATTTGTTCATCCAATCTGAGAGGTATCAGAATCGGAGGCTGATCAGGAAATGTTAAGTGAGCCTGCTCATTGGGAGAGTGTGGTGTATTTTTCTTGCTCTCGAGGAGGGTTCTGTAGTTAGGTAGATCAAAGTAAGATTTGTTTACAACTTTTACTCTGTATGTACACTTTCTTCTGTAAAATAAAGCAACTTAATGAATCATATCTGCCCTTCTCTCACGAAAGTGTTTTTTTTCAGTCTGTCTTTGGAAAGATTGGAGAAGCACTTGCGAGTTTGCGAAAGACACATATCCAGTTTTGATCACAAGGGGATACTGTTGTTATGCCCCTAAGTTGCGCTGTCGCATAATTAGATATTGGAAAGTATGGGCACACTCCTGAACGTAATATGCTCAGACTAATAACTCGGCTACTGTACCCGAGAGAATATCTAAGGCAGTCTTAAACATGTAACAGTTCCATTTGTACTAAATTCTGAAATCGATATATTTATTTTAGAATGTTAAGATCACATTTAAGTCGCTTCTCAGAACTTTTTTTGTTACACTGTATACCAGAGAAGCATCGTGCAATATACAATTACCATATCCCAGGTGTTGCTGGTGTTCTCTTACAAAGCTTTGTGTTGTTGCAATGTAAAATAGTCATTACACATGCCCCAATATGCAAAAAACAGTCAGCGTCTTGCCCTCTCATAGAATATTCAAAACAATGCTTTTATTAATAGTTCAGTAAAAGCACTTTAGCTAAATGGAGGAAATGTTTTGATACCTTTTATTGAATATACACAAGACTGAAATGCATATAAACCTGTGTGTATTACATAGATCTCAACATTAGGTGCTTTGCACAGAAAGACTTCAGTCGGTGTATGATGTAACTTACTTAATATCATTGAATAACTGATGTTAAAGAAATTATTATTAGTAAAAAGAACAGTACTAGCAAAATTAATGGGACTAAAAGTCGACAAATCCCAAAGACCGGATGACCTACATCCTACGGTTTTGAAAGAGGTGGCCATTGGGATAGTGGATGCATTGGTTGTCATCTTCCAAAATTCTATAGATTCTGGAACGGTTCCTGCAGATTGGAGGATAGCAAATGTAACCCCACTATTTAAGAAAGGAGGGAGATAGAAAACAGGGAACTAGAGACCTGTTAGCCTCACATCAGTAGTTGGGAAAATGCTGGAATCTATTATAAAGGATGCAATAACTGGGCACTTAGAAACTAATAGTAAGATTGGGCAGAGTCAACATGGGTTTATGAAAGGGAAATCCTGTTTGACAAACCTATTGGAGTTCTTTGAGGATGCAACTAGTGAAGTAGATAAAGGGGAACCGGTAAATGTGTACAGTATTTGGATTTTCAGAAGGCCTTCGATAAGCAAAATTAGGGCACATGGATTTGGGGGTAATATACTAGCATGGATTGAGAATTGGTTAACAGACAGAAAACAAAGAGTAGGGATAAACGGGTCTTTTTCAGGATGGCAGGCTGTAACTAGTGGGGTACTGTGAGGATCGGTGCTTGGGCCCCAACTATTCACAATCTATATCAATGATTTGGATGAGGGGACTAAATGTAACATTTCCAAATTTGCTGATGACACAAAGCTAGGTGGCAGTGTCAGTTGTGAAGAGGATTCAAGGGGATCTCGACAGGCTCAGTGAGTGGGCGAGAACATGGCAGATGGAATATAATGTGGATAAATGTGAAGTTATCCACTTTGGTAGAAAAAACAGAAAGGTAGAGTATTTCCTAAATGGTGAAAGATTGGGGAATGTAGATGCTCAAAGGGACCTGGGTGTCCTTGTACATGAGTCACTGAAAGTGAATGTTCAGGTGCAGCAAGCCATTCGGAAGGCAAATGGTATGCTGGCATTCATTACAAGAGGATTTGAGTACAGGAGTAAAGAAGTCTTACTCCAATTATATAGGGCCTTGGTGAGACCAAACCTGGAGTACTGTGTACAATTTTGGTCTCCTTACCTAAGGAAGGATATACTTGCCATAGAGGGAGTGCAACGAAGGTTCACGAGATTGATTCCTGGGATGGCAGGACTGTTGTATGAGAAGAGATTGAGTAAACTAGGCCTGTATTCTCTTGAATTCAGAAGAATGAGAGGGGATCTCATTGAAGCATACAAAATCATTACAGGGCTTGATAGGGTGGATGCTGGGAGAATGTTTCCCTTGGCTGGGGAGTCTAGAACCAGGGGCCACAGCCTCAGGATAAAGGGTAGGCCATTCAGGACTGAGATGAGAAGAAATTTCTTCACACAGAGGGTGGTGAATCTTTGGAATTCTCTACCCCAGAGGGCTGTGGAGGCTCAGTCATTGGGTATATTCTAAACAGAAGTCGATAGATTTCTGACTAGTAAGGGCATCAAGGGATATGGCGATAGGGCTGGTGAATGGAATTGAGGCAGAAGATCAGCCATGATCTCATTGAATGGCGAGCAGGCTCGAAGGGCCGAATGGCCTTCTCCTGCTCCTATTTCTTATGTTCAAGACACATATTGACATATGCTGACATCACCAAACATTAATAACACATGACATTAAGTTAGCATGTACATCAGACCACCTTGTTTGGGTGCACAGCTATGCCTGAAAATAGATGGTCTGCACTAACAGAATGTAACATTAAAAAAAATTAAATGCGTAACATTTTTGCAGTCAGAAAAAATATTTAAAACGCAAATCAGAAGGTCAGAATTAGGGATGTTCGCTGATGATTGCAGTGTTCAGTTCCATTCGCAACTCTCCAGATAATGAAGCAGTCCATGCCCGCAAGCAGACCTGGACAACATTCAGACTTGGGCTGATAAGTGGCAAGTAACATTTGTGTCACACAAGTGCCAGGCAATGACTATCTCCAACAAGCGAGAGTCTAACCACCACCCCTTGACATTCAATGGCATTACCATCGCCGAATCCCCCACCTTCAACATCTTGGGGGATCACCACTGACTAGAAATTTAACTGGACCAGCCACATATATACTGTGGCTACAAGAGCAGGTCAGAGACTGGGTATTCTTCGGCGAGTATCTCACCTCCTGACCCCCCAAAGCCTTTCCACCATCTATAAGGCACAAGTCAGGAGTATACTCTCCACTTTCCTGAATGAGTGCAGCTCCAACAACACTCAAGAAGCTCGACACCATCCAGGACAAAGCAGCCCACTTGATCGGCACCCCATCCACCACCTTAAACATTCACTCCCTCCACCACCGGCGCACCGTGGCTGCAGTGTGTACCATCTTCTACAACATGCACTGCAGCAACTCGCCAAGGCTTCTTTGACAGTACCTCCTACACCCGTGACCTGTACCACCTAGAAGGGCAAGGGCAGCAGCACATGGGAACACCATCACCTGCAAGTTCCCCTCCAAGTTCCAAACCATCCTGATTTGGAAATATATTGCTATTCATTCATCGCCGCTGGGTCAAAATCCTGGAACTCCCTCCCTAGCAGCACTGTGGGAGTACCTTCACCACACAGACTGCAGCGGTTCAAGAAGGAGGCTCACCACCACCTTCCACCTTCTCAAGGGCATTAAGGGATGGCCAATAAATGCTGGCCTTGCCAGCGATGCCCACATCCCAGGAACGAAGAAAAAAAAGGGATATCCTCATATTTTTATACAAGGTTCTGCCCATTCATATTTTTCTGTGTGAATTTCTTTTGTGTTCATCAATGTGAAGGATGTTAGTGGTGGGGAATCGAGCACTTTTTATTTCAAGTGCTCAGTGTTAGCATCAAGCAGCTCTAGATCAGGTACGGCATGGATAGGTTTAGAGTACGGTTCTCCCTATGCTGCGCATCCTCAGAAGAGCAGTGTGACATTGTTTCCATTTCCCATACTAAGGCCTGTCTGAGTGAGTTTGTTAAATTAGGGATAGTTTTGTGCCAAGGATCCATGCCCACTAGTACCTTGAGATTGCCCATAGTCATTTCGCGTAGGACCTTTGGCTGGATTTGAAGTCAGATCAAAGAGGTAAAAGGTCAGCATCTAACTCACTCTGCTGCCAGTCCCTCGTAGTGCTCGTAATTCATATGTCTATATAATATTTTATTCACTTATCGCCAGCTATAATCTTTCACAATACAATCTATCATAACAGTGGACTTTATATTTTCTTCTTATACCTTTCATTTTTCTGATAAAATATTGCTCTTACTCATTAACATTCATTTATACTGAGAGATTTCCACTATTGCCATTTTGTATTTTAATGTCTGAGCCAAATACAGAAAAATTATTATAACACGTGTCGGTACATAAGTGCTTCTCCATGAGAATATTTCTCACAGATGGACTCCACAAGGTCATTTTCAATAAAGCAATTTCATGTGGCATCAGGAGTCAGCAGCAGCCTTCACAATGAGAGTATAACATAGATGTCCAATCTCTGGCTGCGTTTGACATAAACGCACTTGCTCATTGGTTGATTCAGTCCCAAAATATTTAAAATGAATTAAAATGTTATCCCAGAAAGGCCTCAAGTTCAATCCCTGGTCTGTGCCGATTTTAATGGATCTTCGCCAGGGTGGCAGATAATCTCGGGGCCCCTGGGGTAGGGATTGGTAAAAGCGGCCAATCCTTTAGTTCCTGATCACCATGTGGAGAATTTTCAAGGAAAGTGCGTGCTCGTATGTCAGGTGAAGCAGGATCAAGATCAGATCTAGATTTGTACAAGGGGAATGTCTGCTTGGGGGAGGGAGTTGTCAGCACCTATGGAGCAACAAACTAGCATAAGTCACTTCCTCAAATCAGGAAAGGAGAGCTCAGAGGAAGAAATTGGTGGAGGCAGATAGGGCAGAAACTTGAATCAATGAATATAAAATGAACAGAATAGCTACAGAGTAGAATGCAGAAGACTTCAGTCGTGAGATAAATCTCAATATTATCACATGCCTATAACACCCAGGAGTAAGTACACAGGAGACAGTCTGCAGACTTTACTGCACCCTCTATCCTTAATTTATATACGTATTTCACAATTCACCTTCTCCCATGAACACTCAGTACAAATTTATTTACATAGTTTAGAGGTATCTTACACATATATTGCACGTCAATATTGGTAACATCACTATTTAATTATAATATATCGTTATACATGTATGTATGTTTTTAACTAAAAGCTCACATAAGCTACAGCAAACAAGTGACCAGCTTTCCTTTACACACTTGGCCTGTGAAAGAGCATCTTGCAACATGTCTTTCCTGTTTCCTTGCATAATGTTCAGTGAAACAACATTCACTGACAGTAAAGATTACATATCACTTATACACCATGAATACGAACTTACTGTAAATCATAAGTGCATAAGACTGCTCCATTGTTGATCATAACAAAGGTAACAGATGTTTATCTATTGATTTGTGCATATTGAAATCCTTTTGGAGAGAGCTAGTGGATAGTCTCGTTAGTGGATTGACAATGTCGAGGAAAATTTGGTCCCTTAGATCTGGTGCACCACATTCTCAGCACCAATTAATACATTTGATTTGATTTAATTGAATTGATTCATCCTTATCTGCTGTTTACACTGCATCTTATGCAGAGTGAGCTTTTGACTTAGTGGTAGTATTCCTGTCTCTAAGTCAGAAGGTTCCAGACCGTCCTGGTGTGTGGAGATCGGAGCTCCGGCTCTGAATTCTGGTTTGACATCCGGCGGGAATACTTGTGTCTGGTGGGTGTCGGTGCCCCCCCCCCCCCACCACCACACCCCATCGTATGGGTTGTGGGAGCTCTTAAAACCTTCTCGCCATATAGGACTAAGCCACCCTATTGGCTGGTATCATTGTGGCCTATCTGTTAATCAGCCTGCAAATCCGTCCACTACTTCACATCAAGGGAAAAGATGTGAAGATACAAGAACAGCAACTACTGCATCTTATTTGGGAAGCCTAACGTGAATCGAAGTTCGAATCTGTGGAGTCGTTCCAGTTACACTGCATAATCTCAACAAGGCATCCCTACAACAATTTCTTTAGGTACAAGTGCAAAAATTAAAAAAGTACAATAGTTAAATGAACTCCCTTTTAGCTCAGTGGGAAAGTGCACTGCATGGTGCAATACTGAACTACAGACCAGGAAATTCCCAGATTCAATCCCTGGTCTGTGCTGAGTTAGCTGATCTCAGCCAAGGTAGTTATTGGAGCGCTGTAATTGGGTAGTATCTCATGACTAAAGAGGAACAAAACAAAAATCAGCCAGGCCTTCTGATCCCAATTGCTATTCACCTGTAGGAAGCATGTTTGAATTGGCATAGCATGAGCCCAGTCACTAGATGGACCTTGTTTGCCTTCAAAGCAGTGACTGCATTTCAAAAAGCAATCCCTCATGTGAACTGCTTTGAGATATTTGATCCTGGTAAGATTCTATATAAATCCAAGCATTATTATTTTATGTTTGCACTTGAGAACTTGAAATGCATAAATTAACCGAAATATACTATGTTTCCAAACTGAAGCACAATATGTTCGTAGCACAAAGCATGTGTTAAAGGGCATAGTTTAATCCATGTGCCAAGGTGTTCCAGGCTGGAAATGAGAAAGGATCTGAATTAGACAGCTTTTAATCTGAATGGACGTTGGCACATTTTAATTTGATCTATTTAGTTGGCACTTTTTAATTCAGAACTAACCCAAGTCTTCATGTGTAGTTTATATATAGCCCACAATGAGCTTACTAACCTGACTGTGAACTTGAAAACAAAATATCAACAGTATAATTTTATAACTGAGCCAAGCCATAAATAGTGAAGTGGTCGAGTCCTCTACACTGCTCAGTTTCTGGTTTATACCCAGTGTCTGAGATTCACTGGAATTCATGTTATAGAAAACATATATATTCCAAGAACTGAAATACAGCATTTATATTGTTAGTGGCTGCATGGTACTTGAATATATCATCTTACAATCTTGGAGTTTTGTCTCCAAGCTAGTGCTCTTAATTCTTGCTTATACAAACACTATAGGATCTCTTTTTAAATTTTGTACAGTGAACCTGACTCTATAATGCGACATTTCCTTTGGTTTTGTTATATTGCTAACTGAAGCATGTGAAGTCCAAACCTGATGCATGAACTGTATCTTTAGTACATTTAAACAAGCTATAGTATGCTTTCTTTACTGAATGCTCAAATGTCCTTTTAAATGGAAAGGCAATTAAAAATGTAGCTGTTATCAGGGGTTTACTTTAGAAATGATGTTCATAATGGTATCTAAATGCTTGGGACACCTGTAAGCTACTAAGCCCCCCTTATTGGCCCATCTGTCTACCCCTGTGGCCCCATTTACTGGTGTATTGTAGATCAGCTCAGGAAGGTCATCCAAATTACCATCTTTTCTTCTTTTCAAGCATTCTCTAAAGTCTACCATACCTCCTCCCAAGGACCTCAATATAGCATGAGGCGCACAGCAGTCCCATTTGAAAGTGGTGTCCTCAGACAAAAGATAGACACTGACAAAGCCTTGCACAGCACAGAGGCTCTTGTAGCCAGCGCCAGCTGCGTAGTACAACCGCAGCATGGATAATGCCGTCTTGATGCTCTCATTTTCACTCGTACTAATGACAGCTGACAAATTGTCTCCAGGTTGCATGTCTTCCTCCTGCCTTAGGTCTTCACACTGATCATCAGCTGGTTGAGAAGTAGCATTTACATCCTGATTTTGCAGTGAACATATGTTGACATCTTTATAAGAAAGCCCCCAGAAATACTGTCCTCTCCATCTGAGAAGAAAAACAATAATATTAAATGAAGATTTGTTAATTTATATGGAAAAAGTACATTGGAATAGGAGAAGTAGGACATTCAGCCCCCTGAGCCTGTTCCGCCATTCAATCAGATCATGTCTGATCTGTATCTTAACTCCACTTACCCGCCTTGGTTCCACATCCCTTAATACCCTTGCCTAACAAAAATAGTAGTACAATTGTCCAAAATTACTAGATGAAGTAGTTGTTTTGAAATCATTAATGTTCTTTATATTTGTTTCTGCAACTACATACATTATATAAATTTTCAAAAGAATTCCAGTCTGTATAACATGTTAAATTTTCTGTGGGGAAGAGACCAGACACCCATTATTTCCACTGCAATAACACACACTATTGATTTCACAACCTCATCTAATGATGCAGGTTCACACAAATTGCATCATCATGTCATAATATTTGGCAAACAAGAAGTGATATTTAGCACTTTTCAGTCTGGAGGGTGTTCCTTTACTGAGCTTTCAACAACGACAACTTGCATTTATGTAACACTTTTAACATAGGACAACATCCCAAGTTGCATAACAGAGGCATAATCAAAAAAAGTTTGGGCAGTTTGCGAGAGGCCGGGCAGGAGAGCATTGCAAAGTCGAGTCTGTACGTGACAAGGCATGGATGAGGCTTTCAGCTGCAGATGAGCTGAGGTAGGGCAGAGACCGGGTGACGTTAGAGAATGAGCTGCCGTTTCATTATCGGCTGTTTCACGCTACCATAAAAGACCAATTTCACCCCTTGATCGCATCCCCTCAATCCTTTTTACACTAAAATTAAGTTTAATTCTGTGACTTTTTTTTCATTATTCAAAACCCCAAGTCCCAAATTCTTGCCACCCTTCTCAGAACCCTCTACATTGTCCTTTTAAAAATAAGGTATGAAGTATTCCATATTTGGCTTCACCAATGATCTGTACAAGATTGCAATAATTTGTTTTGAATTATATTCAATTGCTCCTGAGTTGTAGTTCCATACTTTGATTAGCTTGGCTAATGACAGCTTCACATTGATTGGATACTTTCAATAAACTGCTAGTAATCACATCTAAGCCCTCTTCCTTTTCTACCTCTGCGAATTAAGGTCCCTTCATGTTATATATAGCTGTTTTGTGTTTCAATATGCATTACCACATTATCTGCATTAAATTATCCCTCAAATTTTTGTGGTTCTATAGAGGGAGCTACTTGTAGATTATCCCACCAGAACTGGGCCCACCACCTAACAGTCAGTGCAAATCAGTACATTTACATCTATGTTAAAATCCATCTGCTATTTATTTAATTGTTCCAGACGCATTGGGATTTGGGACGCTCCCTGTTGGCCATGTCGCCATAACAGCCTAATAAAAGGAAAAAAGAAAGATTTGCACTTATATAGCACCTTTCACGGTCCCAAAGCGCTTTACAGTCAATGAAATACTTTTTGAAGTGTAGTCACTGTTGTAATGTAGGAAACGCAGCTAGCTCCCACAAACAGCAATGTGATTATGACCAGATAATCTGTTTTATTGAACTGATGATTGAGGGATAAGCAATGGCCAAGACAGCAGGGATAACTCCCCTGCTCTTCTTTGAAATAGTGCCATGGGATCTTTTACATCCGCCTGAGAGAGCAGAAAGGGTCTTGTTTTAATGTCTCATCCGAAAGACGGCACCGCCAACAGTGCAGCACTGAAGTGTCAGCCTAGATTTTTGTACTCAAGTCTCTGGAGTGGGACTTGAACCCACAAACCTTCTGACTTGGAGGCAAGGGTGCTACCAACTGAGCCACTGGTTGACACTGTAAGGAAGGAGACCAAATTTGAGTGCCTTTATGTGGGTAATCAAACTTACAAAAGCGTCAAATAAGATTTTTGTGGATACATTTTTTTTGTACAAAATGGGGGAATACATTGAAGAACTAGTAACTCCTTCCCAGACTTTCATAACTCTTTAATATTTTTAAGTCATAAAGTAAACAAATCTGGCTATTTACAACAGTATAAAGGACTTGAAAATACCAATGGTAAATTCAAATTTCAAATATTTTAAGAAGCATAGAGCATTTTTATTTTGTATATGTGCATATAAGATTTCACAATATAGTCCCTGCATTTAAGCACTCAGGAACTCAGTACATGTGCTTTTGTTCTAGACTTATGTTGACATGATCTAGATCATTTGGTACAAATGGTACATTAATGCCAAGGTAATTGTATTTATTTCCAGTGGTAAGACAAAAGAAGCATTGGCTCTTTTCCTCTGAATTACCTATCCCTGGGTACAGAAGAGGAAGAGTGCCCTCAGAGGTGGAGGAGGAGTCAGAATTCAGTCATCCTATGACTCTCTCATGCAATAACTGGTATTGTCATTATACAGTAGCATTAACAGAGGCCAGATGCAGTCCGCCACCAATTATCATGGGTGGGCAGGTGCATCAGAGGAGGAAAAATCAAGAACATTTAAAAAATATTGTGATGTTACCTACCCAAAAACACCACTTGTTAAATATTAGTATTGGTTTCAGAAACACACTTGGGCCCATTATGAATAACATGAGTGTGAGTGTGTGTGTGTGTGTGTGTGTGTGTGGGGGGGGGGTGGGGGGAGGGTGTATGTGTGGGTGTACATACATGAGTGTGTGCATGTGTGTATTGTTGAAAGCCTAACTTAAGGATGAGTCCCAACACTTCTTCTCGTGTAGTTTAAGCTTTAGGAGCAGCAATGGAGTCAGATGTTCAACTTGCTAAAAATAACATGAAGGAAATGCAAACTGCTGTACCTAGCACTGACCTCCTGATGTAGGTGCCACTGTTGTTGGAGTCAGTTATTATGACTGCTCAGTTCACCTATAAAGATGGGTTATGCAGTAGACAAAGCCTAATTATTTTACAAGAGCCCCATCTACAGTCCTTAGGTCCACAGAACAGGCTGGCATCATATCTTAAATTTGGATTTATTCTGTCACATACACCTCTTAAGTATTACACATTTCATGGAGTGCTCAACGCTCCTTGTGAGAATTTCACTTTTTTCTCACAACTACACCTTGGCACTGAATATTCCACATTGTCTCCATTTGTCTACTTTTTAATGTTTTTTTTCTACTTCCAATGGAGCCAACGTATTTAAGGAGGCTTTTAAAGGCAGAGTGAAAAGTAGAAAGAGGGAAGGATTTAGGGAGGACGTTCCAGAGTGTAGGACTGAGGCAGCGGAAGGTTCTCCAATGAATGGTGGTGTGAAGAGAGGGGGAGATGCATAAAACCCAGAATCAGAGAGCACAGAAGAGGGCATAAGGCTGAAAGAGGTGGTGGTAGGATGGAGCGAGGACTCGGAGGAATTTGTAGATAAGGATAAGGATCTTAAATTTAATAGGTCAGTGAGGGGGTTGACGAGAGAGTGGAACTTAGTGCAAAAAGGTGTGGGTGGTGGAGTTGTGGACAAGTTGGAGTTTATGGAGGGTGGAGGTCAGAATGCTGGTGAGGGAAGCATTTGAGAAATTGATCGGTTTTCCCGATCTTCATTTTGAGGAAATTCCATGACTGAATATCAGGCAGGCAGTCCAGTGTGGTCACGGGGATGAGGGCAATGGTGGAGAGGTAAATCTGGGTGCTGTCAGCACACACAGGAATGCTGACCCCATGCAGAGGTCAGCATGTAAATAAGGAAGAGGAGGAAGGCAAGATCGGATCATTGTGGAAAATTGGAGGTGACTATGCATGGGTAGGGGAAGTCATTTTTGGAGATGCGTTAGATTATAAAAGAGTGAGCAGGCCGAATTTTTGAAAAGTGGGGTGATGGTGGCGGTTTTGAAAGAGAGAAGGGCAGTGCCCAACGGAGCTGTTGATGATATCAGCAAACATGAGGCCAGGAATGCTAACTGAGAGGTCCAAAGTTGGATAGGGAATGAATTACGGGAGCAGGATTTGAGTTTCATGGAAGAGAGGAGCTTAGAGAAGGCAGGGGGAAAGATGGAAGAAAAGGGTGGAGTGGCAGGGGGAGCAGGCTCGCGTGAGTGAGGGGCTGGAGGGTTGTCAGGGCAAGGGAGGGGCTGGTCACGGCTGACGTAACCGCACTGATGGTCTCAATCTTTGAGCTGAGATTCATCTCCTCACACCTGGTGTTGGAAGTGAGAGTGGAGGTGGTGAAAGAAGGGGGTTGAAGGAGGTATAAAGGAACAGTAGATTTTCCTTACCCTCCAGGATGATCCTGGGTTTAGCTGTGGAGAGGGAAACAGAGTAATGATTGACGCGGTCAAGCCCAGCTCAGTACATTACATAGTTAATATATAATGGTACACTCCATCTATTGTCTTTATTACCTGAGACTATCTGGGTCGCGGGTTACAAATGGCTGGTTGATGACACCCATTATGGGTAGCCCAGAACTTCTGTTGTACACTCCGATCAGAATGGTTACACACTGAAGGCCTTTGGAGTAAATTCCATCTTTAGGCTTCTCGTCAGCATATCCTTTTATGTACTGAAATGTTGAGTCTGAGGAGACAAGAACATTTGTGTAAAAGAAACAAGAAACTTTCTCTCTCACACATACTGGAAAGTAAAACTGACAGTGAAAGTTGGTCGACTGTATAAGGAAAATATGAGACACAGTACTTAACTAATGTATGGTTCTTAAAATTTGGTCTTTATGAGTAGTATTTACACAGAATTTTCCTTCAGGCAGGAGTTGATTGTACTTGGACTGAACGGCCTTTTCTCATTCCATGCTTTCTTATGAAATTGAATGCCCCTTTGCTCTTGGTCATGGAGTGGCAGGTTCACAATCGTGATTTCCTACCTGGAAAAATTCCTTTTTGTCAGGAGGATAAGACAACAGGTGGAGGTGAAGCACTTCTACACTGAAAGGGAGGAGAAGTCAAAGGTTGGTTAACTCCAGGCCCTTAATTGCAGCCCTGTACCACTGTATCACCCACAGAATATATATTACAGGACGAGTGAAGTTGGGGGGGGGTTGGGGGGGGGACGGGAAACACAGGTAAAAACAACGGAAATTAAATTGCTAAAAATATGCACATTTTGTTTGATTTTTGTGATTTATCGTTCTGTTTCCCTGTTTCTGTTGCCGTCAGGATGTGTGCTGTCCTCCTTTAGATTTTGTCGCTGGGACTATTTAAGCCAAGGACTTTTCCATGAGCAATGTCATCTGCACTTCAAATAATCTAAGCAGAGATGTGCACAGCAGGTTTCCTGTACTGAATTTTCCTTCCTGCAGGCTAAAATGCTCTCATGCACTTTATCTGACAGCTCAGCTGAATGCAAGCAAAGTTGCCCATTTGGGATCGCAGAGTTCAAATATCAGCTGAGGCCAGAATTCAGACAGTCTGCCACAGACACGGTCGAGCCATTTACCACTTATACTGCTGGGCTAACAATTTTGCATATGAAGTTTTATTGTACATTCAGTTTCACAAGGACCTAAATATGGTGCTTAGAAGCATACGGTTACCTTTACAGGGGTCAGTGATGATCAATATAATCAGCATTTGTAGCTGAATTAAAGCATTCACTGGTGCAAATCTACATTTAGGTTTGAACAAACTGCACTCCTGGAAGTATAAGGCTGGATTTGCTACTGTTAGCTTTCGTATTCGCTTTCCATTAGAACATTTAACAGCGCTGAGATACAAATAAACCTGACGCAACAGGATTTGGGAAAAAAAATCATACAATTATCAATAATTTTTAAAATAATTAAAGTAAACTTAATGATTAACTAGAACATTGAGGGTCCACTGAGAGCATCTACAACAGTGCTACCAGCTGAGGAAATGGTTATGCCAGAAGCATGTTTCTGCTTGCTTTTTGGCTCTTTTAATTTGCATACTTTGTGCCATTTAACAAGATTCTCCTAGTTAGCTTCCCCTGTGCCACACTACCTCCATATAAACTCTCTGACCCATATTCACAGCCACCCCCTTGATCTTGCCATCTCACGCGGCATTGCTACACCCATTGTCTTGATCACAGACAAGGCCATCTCTGAACACTTCCCTGTACTCCTCACCACCCCCATCTCCCTACACCGTCCAACCCCACTTCCTTTTTCAGTTGCTCCAGAAAAACGCTCCCAAATCACTTGCGGTGGCACTTTCAAACTCCCAACTGTCGAGCCTCTGGCCCTCTATTCCAGTGGTTCTCAAACTGGGGTCCGCGGTATTCCACATTACAACAGCAACTCCACTTCAAAAGTACTTAATTGACTGTAAAGCGCTTTGAGACGTCTGGTGGTCATGAAAGGCACTATATAAATGCAAGTCTTTCTTTCTTTTCTTCTTCCAGGGGGTCCGCAAAACATTGACCAATTGTTCTTCTATCTCCCTCCCTACTTTAAATGGTTAGTGCAAAGTGGCTTGCTTACAGATTGCATACCAGTTTGGCTTCTGAAAGCAAACACTCTGCTCCGTGGTTGGGTTTAAGTATTTTTACCCCTCCACTTACCGATTGAAGCATTTACTGTTGACGCCAACCAAACTTTATAAATGGAAATTCCCTGATGTCGGGGGCTGATTGACGGTTCTGCTCTCCAATCAGCGTCTTTGTCGATAGTTTGTTTGGAATGTTACTCACGGGCATCATCCAATCGGCGCATGGCGAAGGTGGGACTTTCTCCCGTGTGAAGCTAGGTTGAGGCAGAGTAGCTTTGCGCAAGAGCATAGATCTTATATACACACACAATACACTCGTACTGTGTAAGGTGTGGTCTTAAACTCGGCTGGTAAATGAAGCATGGATCAGCCTTCAGATCGCATTAAATAAAATTTGGATCATCCTGAGCATCCAAACGTGATTCTGAACCAACCCGCCTCACTGAGTTCTGGATGAAATTGACATAATTAATTTTAATCCATTGAGGAGCAGCCTGCTCAAATTGGTGAATCAGCTATTTCCATTTCAAGTTGTGCAAGCAGAAACAAACAAACCACTGAATGAAATTTTATGTATGTGAATTGATATTTCCAATTTGCTGGAATGGCTTTTTTCAGAAATTAAACTATTTTTGGGGGGTTGGGTGAATCCAAGCATTTATAAATGAGTGTGGGGATCTAGCTAAAGGGGGACCAAGCTAAATCGAACCAAAAGGAATGATCATAGGGGTCTTAGGGATAGGGGTCACAAATGAACAAATCTTTCTAATGTGACAGAGTCAAAAATGGGGGCCACTGAAATGAAACATGAAACAGTTTTCACCTAATTTTCACCTTTCCTGACCTGAAGCTACCAAGTCTTGATATAGGTGCGCGAAAGGTCTTCAACCTGAAACGTTAACTCTGTTTCTCTCTCCACGGATGCTGCCTGGCCTGCTGAGTTTTTCCAGCGTTTTCTGTTGTTATTTCGGATTTCCAGCATCCGCAGTATTTTGCTATCGTATTTTTTGATGTAGGTGCTGCCTGTCCTGTGGTACCTTGTTCATGTGTCCAGAAGAACATAAGAAATAGGAGCAGGAGGAGGCCATTCGGCCCCTAGAGCCTGCTCCGCCATTCAGTAAGATCATGGCTGATCTTCTACCTCAACTCCACTTTCCTGCACTATCCCCATATCCTTCAATTCCCTTAATATCAAAAAACCTATCGCTCTCTGTCTTGAATATACTCAACGACTGAGCCTCCACAGCCCTCTGGGGTAGAGAATTCCAAAGATTCACCACCCTCTGAGTGAAGAAATTTCTCCTCATCTCAGTCCTAAATGGCCAACCCCTTATTCCATTTTTCGTGTGAATCTGGATACTAAGTATTGGCATGTTATGACAGCTGAGCTGTTGTTGTTCTCATCAGTGCCCACACAAGTACACTTCCAGCAGGAGTCTTTGGATAATAATCACGATTGAGAAATTTGGCCCCTTTTAGTTTTCTCTTCTTAGGGTAGGGTGCTGTAGTGATCCTCTGCACTCTTTGACACCAGCCAAGTCATTGAACACCAGGGATCTAATCTGAGGTCTTCTATGAAGAATGTCACACTTGTGAGTGTATTTAACCATGGAGTAATTGGAGGAGCTCAATGACATCTGGCATACTGGAGGGTTAGTGAAAGGAGGCATAGAAATAAATTGTCAAACATTACACCAAGGATAGACAGACTCTGCAGTGAGAAGCAGGCACATCCATCTCACTGATGTCTGTAAGTAAATACCTGTTATCTTAAAAGCATTATTAAAATACTCTTTAAATGCAGCACTTTGATATTATGAGTATTATATAGTATTATAATTTAGATTGGGGATCCGTGATTACTAATCGATTTGAAAAGGGGTCCATTAACCAGAAAAATTTGAGAACCACTGCTCTATTCACCCCCAAAACCTCTGCAGCTGTCGATCTGCTCAACCACTCCCTCAACTCCACCTATCATGCTCTTGCGCCAGTAAAACCCCTACTCTCTCACACCCTGGTTGTTCCCTCTGGTATGGCCCTCATTTCTGCTCTCTCAAGTTCAAGATATGCAGACTTGAGAGCGTACCTGGTGCACAACTGGTTCAACCATCCATCACCAGATCTGACTGGACCACATCAAGTACTATCGGGCCCATACCATACTCATCTAAAGCTTGTCCTCTGTTGTCCAGCTCAGTGGGACTGCCTTCACTTGGTTCCAGTCTTACCTATCTAGTTGTAGCCAGAATATCTCCAGCAATGACTGGAGACCCCCAAGATGTATGCTTGGCCTCCTCCTCTACCTCAACTACATGCTTGCCAACAACATTCGAAGATATGGAGTCTGATTCCACACGTATGGCGACAACACCCAGCTCTATCTCTTTATCATGTCTCTCGACCCTTCCACTGCCTCTGTGTTGTCAGACTGTTTGTCCAACATCCAGTTCTGGATGAGCCGCAATTCCCGTCAGTTAAACATTGAGAAGACTAAAGCCATTGTCTCCAGCCCCCAAACACAATTTTCATGCGCTTGCCACCGATTCCATCGCCCTCCCTACTGTATCAGGTTGAACTAGGCTGTTCACAACGTTAGTGTCCTATTTGACCCCGAGCTGAGCTCTGAACCCATATCTACCCCCTGACAAAGACTGCCCTACTTCCACCTCTGTAACATCACTCACCTCTGTCCCTGCCTCCACCCATCTGCTGCTGAAACCCTCAGCCAGTCCTGCATAAATCCTGTTTGATGTATAGATTGTTGGCGAGTGGTAGAAGAGTTCCAAGGGGTTGGCTTATGCTTAGGTCTGCAAAGTTCCCATTGCATCAGATTGTACAGAGGGTTAATAATGGTGGTAGGGGGGCCGGCGGGGGGGTGGGGTGGGGGGGGAGGAAATGCCTTTTGTACCTGGTTATGCAGTTTCAGTGCAACATGTATACCAAGATATCTAAAGCCAGATGTTGACATGAGGGGTGTGGAGACATATTGCCCTTTGTTTTATAGTAGTTGAGTTTGTAACCGGAGTCTTCGCAAATTCTCTGATGTTTTGAAAGATGCAGGGGAGCGAGATGGTTGGGTTTGTTATGTATAGTAGTACCAAAAGCCTAGAGGGACATTTAATGATCAGTTTCTTCTGTCTTTACTCTGTGGATGCCTGGATTTTCTACAGTTAGGGCAAAGAGAAGGGGACATAAAGCACTTCCCTCAGTGGAGTGGGATTGTTGAAGAACTGAGGTGACACATTCACTCTGCATGTGAGGTGTGAGTACAGTAATTTAATCCATTTCCTGAACGTGTCACCAAGGGCTTGAGTATTGTGAGGTACATTTTCACTTCAGTTGGTTGAATGCTTTTTCTGCATCGAGTGATAGTACCAGGGCCACTGTGTTACTATATTGTACCTTGAGAGCCAATCCTGTATAAAGCATGTTTGGTCTCTATCGACCAGCACCAAAATGACTACATCTAATCTGTAAGCCAGGATCTTGGCCAATATTGTACAGTCAGCATTGTGGAGGGGCAGGCTTGTTTCACACACACTGGGAGAGATCCTAGCCTTTTTTTTTATGCATTAACATGATTATGGAAACCTTGAAGATATCTGAGAGGGTTTTCGTCTCCATGGCATATTGTAGGAATAGAACAAAGTCATCTCTGAGGGTAGGGCCTTATAAAACTCAGCAGGGTAGCTATCAGGCCCTGGTGCTTTTGCAGAGTGGAGGTTTACCACACCTGGAGCTCATTGGCTGAGATTGGGGCAATGAGCTTGCTCAGTATTGTGAAGTTTCTTTGTGTGTGGCCTGGAACTTCGGCGGAGTAGAGTGAGACAGAGGAGTTTGAGAATTCTCTGTTTATCTCAGGAGGGTCAGTCATGAGATTATCATTGGCATCTCCTTGTGAAACACAGCTTATAAAGACACAGTTCCTCAGACCAATCCAAGTAAGCGTGCCTCTGTCGACAGCTGCAAGTCGGAGGGTAACGATGGATGCAGTAATTCTGGCTCTGATACAGTCTCAGCTGCTGGGCATTCTTCCTTTGTTCTTCCTCTAGGTAACATAATTACAGAGGGAATCCCACTGGAGACCATGCTGTCAGTTTACATAACGCCCATTTTATATGGGCTTGATGAAGGTGCATTGCATCCTGGCTTGAAACACAGGAAACTGCACGTGCCTCCATTATAGTGGAATTAAATTTAATTATAATATTTAAATGAAATTGCCACTTGGAAGTTGGTGGTCTAAACTAGTGGAAAATTCAACCTTAATAATTATAGATTTTAATGTAATAGAATAGAAGTCCCTATGAAAATAAGACTGCAATTTCAATGCCGAGTCTCATTGTCTGAATGGAAACTGGAGGCACAATTCTCTGCTAGTAGCTGCATATCATCATTTCTCAATAAAAGTTACAATAACAACGTGAGAACTTCAATGTTACTGTTATCAAGAATCAATGACAGTTATCAGCACCTAAGAGCAAAAGGCCCAAAATTGAACAAAGCCACCCCTTAAAAACTTTTAAGTAAAGCATTATAAAACAAATAACAGAAATTCTGGAGTTAAGTTAAGGCATTAAACTAATTTCTGGATTGTGATAATGGTTTTGAATTTTGCTGCCATGATTTATGATGTCTAAACTCAGAGATTAGATAGTAAAAATTTCTCCTACGATATTCATTATTTTCTACATATGGGAGAGTATTGGATTCTAAATTTGGAACGGTGTTTATCTGAGGCACTCAGTTGAATCTATTTTCAACACAAGACAATGGAACAGCTGTGCCACATGATAATCATTGATGAGCCAGTCACATAGTCTGCACCAGAGCTATCTTAGTTTAAATCTAATGAGAAGAGAGAATTGTTTTGAACTGCTGCAGTGGGCTGCCAAAAGCAGTCATAATGTTTAGCATTCAAGGCTGAATATGTCAGGAAGTATGGACTAAACTACAGTGATAAGGGCCAGGAGGTATGGGCTGCTTCCTTACAGTGAGAAAGGATGAGCTTTTAAAAAAAAACTGGGGATAGAATTAACATTTGCTGCAGGTTTAGAAAATATGTAGAAAAGAAATATTAAATTAAATTCTTGCCCTTGACACGAACAAATATAATTAGTTAAATTTAGAGAAAATTCAGTAAAATGTTGGTGTTATAATATGGCATACATTTTTAAATTGAAGAGATATAAACACACAAATTACAAAGTAAAAGAAACACAATTTTGCAATTTTAAGCAATAAAACATGAAAATTAGTTAATTATTTGTGTGATCAGATTCCAAGGCATTCAGTTTTATTGTAAGTAAAGCTTTTAATAAATTCACTGTCAGATACGACAGTAAGGTCAACCTTATTTTGAAGGAAGTGCTTGGTTAGTTGGTTTAGGTAGTGTTGCCGTTCACAGAATGCTCACAGGAAGAGGCTTTTAAATGTGAACATCTTTTTAAAAAATAGTACCTTTGACCTAGATAAAATACTGTAATCATTTGTCCGATGAGATCAGTATTGAAACAACCATTGCTGATGAGGTATATTTTACCTCAATATTTTACTTTCTGTTCAGTGCTGTTTCCTAGGCACCAGGATAAAACTGCTTGTGCATCACCAAGTTGATATAAAACTCATGTGTGCAAAATTAGAACTTGATGGCTAATATTTATTACAACATATCAGTCACTTACTAATTTAAACAGTCCTTGAATAATAAATAATCCTCTATGTGAAGAAAAGCAGGAGATATGCATATTTTTCTTTGTCATTTACAATCTGCTAATGAGATCACAGAACCACACAGCTTTGAAATATGGGCCTAGAGGGTAGACTGCGCAGTGCTCATTTTTTTGGCCACTAAAAGGCCTCCTAAACCTGTAATATGGCGGGCAGGAAATGCACGCTCATTATGAGCCAGTCGTGCGCCACCTGCCATATTGAAAGGCCAAAAAAATTGGTGGACAAGGCAGACGCAAATAAAGGGGCCCAAAACCTGTTTTCAGGCCCCCATTGCAAGATTGGCTTGCCATGAGGCAGCCAGTGCCGGCTGCACTCAGGAAAACCAGGGCTACATGCAGCCTAACAGTGATCCTCCCGACCGCGCATTGAAAGAACGCAGGCTGCTGCCGCTCCTGCTACCAATTTACCCAACCTTTAACGTTGAAAAATGTTCAAAGATGCTTCACAGAAGCGTAATCAGAACAAACAGACGCTGAGCCAAAGAATGAAGCTATTAGGAAGGGTGGGTGGAATAAATGGAATACATGGAAGGCATGTTTCTTTTTCAAAGTTCAGCTGATTTCCAAGTTGCAAAATTTAAGTTGCAAAACAAAAAAAAAACCCAACCACAATGGTAAAAGTATGAGCTATACCAAGCTGGCAGTGTTTGACATTTACTTGTACGTACAGGTTCCTGTCGTGGTTAGAGAGGCGTAGAGGCTGTTATTGAAGATTCTTCAGTAAACTGCTGAAATTTAAAACCAAACCTATCAGTGAAAGGGGAGGAACTGTATCAACTGCACTGCAAATTTATCCAGAAATAATCTGCAGTTAATTACTGAAAACAGTCTATGGCCAGTATACTGGGTACTTTAAGTAAATATTACTCATTTCTCTTGAGTAATTTAATGGTTCAACTTAAGTGTCTTTCATACTTTTACCATTGCAGTTTTTTTTTGTGTTTTGCAACTTTAACTTTTGCAACTTGGAAATCAGCTGAACTTCGAAAGAACATACATGCATTCCATTTATTTGACATAATAATGTCAGCCACTGTCATGATTCCAACTTGAAACGCTTTTACTAGAAGGGTTAAAGCTGGGCTCACTTTTTTTTAGTGAGACAACAGCCAGCACAGTCACCCAGAGTTTTTGACATTTTATTATTACACTGCAATATCATATGCGCATTTTAGCAAATTGTTATCCTTCCTCTTGTGCACATGCCAACCTTCCTAAACTCAGGACAAAAAAAAAACAAGACAGGTGCCTGGGCTGCCTTAATGCAGGCTCTGCCTGTGACTTGTATGTAATTATGAAAGTTTCTCTCAGGTTAAATTTAACTACTTCATTAGCAGGGGCTTTACCATAGCCCTTAGCCAATTGGAATCCTGATTTATGATCATATGCATCCTTATAAAAATGAAATGTCACATTGTTCCTTAATATTAAATGAAAATAAACCTCATTCCAAAGCTGAATTTAAATAAATTAAATTGATTCTTTTACTTAAGGCTCTTACATTTTCTTTTTCTCGCCAGTTCATCTTAATTATTTTTGTATTTGTAGACATACCTATAGGATCTACCCAAACTGCCATGGTATCCTGAGGAATATCTGCCTTCACCTTCTCCAATGCAGGATCCTTAACGGAGACATCAAGATGAACAATCCTGGCCAATAGTTTGGCTGCTGTCATATTACCATCCAGCACTTTGCTCAGCAGCTCTGCAGTATCTCTCTCTGTTGCACAGACTTCAACTTTAATCTTCTCTCCTATAACGGAAATAAAACTACAGTTGGTGTTCGGTACAGCAGGAATCTTCAGATAATTCTATTCTATTTTTAAGTTCTATTTGGGTTTACATGTGCTAAACATAGCGGCCACGTGATGCAGTGAAGGAATCAGCACTAGGGCAGAGGCCCTTTCATCCTGTGAATAAATGATAAAAATGGATGACGAATTAAAAATACCTTAGAAGGATCCTTAACTGGGAACAAAAGTGCTTATTAACTGAGGGTCTATCTCAACACAACGGAACAGCACGTCAGAGCTTACCAACTCACAGGATGAAAAGCAATGGCAGTTTCTCAGCACAGAAACATAGAAACATAGAAAATAGGTACAGGAGTAGACCATTCGGTCCTTCGAGCCTGCACCGC
Organism: Squalus acanthias; assembly: GCA_030390025.1. Taxonomy (NCBI): domain Eukaryota; kingdom Metazoa; phylum Chordata; class Chondrichthyes; order Squaliformes; family Squalidae; genus Squalus; species Squalus acanthias. The sequence continues at coordinate 10,209,230 of CM059427.1, forward strand.
CATTCAATGCGTTCATGGCTGAACATATTGTGGCAATATTAGTAGCAAATCACAGGTGATAATAAAAACCATCAGCTCAAACACATGGCAGGTCTTTTACAACTGGTGTAAATCACAGGGCAGTCTTTACCTATACGGTAAACTATGTATTCACTTGGTTCAAGGGTAACACTCTTGTCTCAAAGTCAGGAAGTTGTAGGTTCAAGCACCATTTCATGACTTGGGCACACAAGCTAAGCTAACACTTCAGTGCAGTAATGAGGGAGTGCTGCATTGGATGAGGTGTAAAAATGAGGCCCCATCTGCCTATTCAGATGGATGTAAAAGATCCCATGCACTTTTTCCCAAAGAACAGCAGGGAGTTCTTCTGCTACCCGGACCAACACGCATCCCCCAACGCCAGCAAAACGGATTGAAAGGTCATTTATCTCATTTGGCATTTGTGGGCCCTTGCGGTGCAAAATTGGCTGCCACATTTGCCTACAAAACAATTGTGCATTTCAAAAGTAATTCAAAGTGAAGTGCTTTGGGTTGTCGCCAGGCCATGAAAGGCGTTACATAAAAGCAAGTTTTATCTTTTCTTAAACCAGATTATCTTTATTTTGCAAATGGCCAAGTGCAAAGGTTACAGCACAATGAGGTGCATTGACTAAACTGCAATGTACGTATTATCTTGAAATAAAAGCATCCCACAATAACAAAATCTCCCACAAAAGGTTATTTAAATAATTTTAAAAGCATTCACACAGAAAGGCAGGTACATACAAGAATGCAAATGACACTGCAAATTAAAAGGCTTGGATTTAACAATCCAACTGGACACCTTCCTTCCACTTTTTCTAACAAACATACAAGTTCTAATAAAAACAACATGCAAATTCAGGCTATTTATATGGTACCACAGTCCATCAATATTTCCATAATGGAAGTAAAAGTAAAATGCATCAATGGAATGTTGATACACTGAGTGTTGCAGTAAGGGTAATTCGCTAATACTGTACTTCAACATGTCCTTTAGCAGAAGGTGAGATGACAGGTGATGCAGATGTTGTTGACATCTGTCTTCCACCTTCTAAAGGCTGTGCTGTTTTAGGAAAGTCAATGTCAGCAGCGAATTCCTCAACATGCTTCCACATTCAGTAGAAATTATTACCAAAATTCTCCATCCCTCCTGTTTTGTAGGTGTCAGATTCCTGAAGATTCTGCAATTGTAAATCCATTGCTGTCCTAAATCCTAATCCTCCTATGACCAATGACTCTAATTTAAATTCAACTATGCATCTACCAAACAGCCTTTATGGTTTGCTAATTTCTTCAACTGCCCACAAGAACAACATCTGAGATAAAGCATGACTCTTATTAAATTTAACTTCAAAAATGTGATGTTGATGGAGTCTTTTCCTGCTGAGCATGACCACAGTAATCCAGGAAACACACCTTTTACTGTTGGAAGAAATAAGACCAGCCTCTATATGACATTATCTACCTTTTCTCCATTCATTGTTCTTTCTTTCCTCCTCTCTTCTCCTGGGGTATGATTTCACAGGCACCAGTCACTCTCTGGTACTTGACCCAAGTGACCACTAGTCAAGTGTGAGCCTTTACAGTAAGCACTGAGAGGCTATCCAACTGCAGAGGGCTTCCCAGCCAACCCCAATCCTGCCTTCACCCAACAGTCACACACACACGCAGGGTTGCAGGAAAGCATTCAGGAGCAGGAATCCTGGTGATTCCTCTTGTCACTAACCATGGGGTGCTGAGGCTAATTCTGGTGCCCTGGCTGAGAATCAACTAACTCAGCACAGTTAGTATGGCTCAGCTACTCAGTAGATAAGCTCAAGTTATTGGGGTGTATTATGACCTGAACTCTGCTGTCATTAGAACTGCCAGAAAGAGAGTATAACATCAAGCTTGCATCAGTGTTGTCCTCGACCTGCGCCTAAGCTCTGGCAAAACACAATGCCCCAGCTACTGCCAACAGGGGACCCTTGTTAGAGAATTTGTTGTGACTGCAAAAAATAGTTGACAGCGCTGACATACACTGTTCAAAACACTGACACGGGTAAATGGAATAAAAGCTTTTACTCGAGGTTTACAACATCATCAATTAATTTGCAGCCTTACAGGACCCTCCCAAACAGCTCTTATTCTAAATTTTATACAGTGTATTATTTTACAACTATAATTAGGAAATTCCTTTTTCAATTTTGTACTCATATTGATGACCTATTAATTCCAAACACTCAAATGTTTTGCATATACGAAGGTGCACGAACCCATCACTAGCAAAGAATGTGCATCCTCTCAGATAAACCGTGACCTTTGTATTGCAGTGATGCTGAGATCCTGATGGTGCTTTCACAAAGACAAACACCAGTCACATGTACTGCAATCAGGTCACACAGCTTACAACCTTCCTTTGTTTGCACAGCCGAATCTTGGGGTCAAGTAACAATATGCTTGATGAGAACGTCTTAATTATTAAGTACTGTTGAAAGAGACAAACTTGGCACTAGTGAAGGCCGTAGAAAAAAAAGTGATTCTCGTTGAATGTTTTTGAGAAGAAATTTTAGTTCGGGATTTATTGATTACGTTACTTGCTGCAACTGTTGTTTTACTTTAAACTATGTAAACATTTATATAAGTTATAGGGAAGAAATCTTGCTCACTTGGGCTTGCGAAAATAAATAATTGTGTTAGCTTTTATTGTATATATAATTTAATTAACCGGAAACCATAGTTCTTTAAGTATGCCCTTTTTCACATTTTGTAGAATTGCTAAACATCCTGGCCTAGATCTTGCTGGAGTAGGGCATCTCACGGCGTGCCCTGTTACTTAGTCAGCACAAAAAAAATTGGCCCAGAGTTTCTGGAAGTGCGAGCTGATAATGGGCGAGGGCAACAGGGCATCTGGGACTTTGGTGAGCAACGGGACAAACAGTGTATCTCCTTAACCAATGAGATTAAAGGATTGAGAAAGAAACAGAGGAAGGACTGAGAAGGAGGGTGAATTAGGATGGGTAAGTTCAATGTCAAATCAGGTACAGAAAGAGAAATAAGGAGTGGAAAAGAAAGATTGGATTAAGAGAGAAAAAAAGACAGAAAGAGAAAAAGACAAAGAAAAAGTAAGACTTTAAAAAAAAAATTTGACATTTTTAAAATCCCCAACAATTCAGTAGCTGAAGGAATGAGACTCCACACTTTTAATTGTTCACTTTTTGGGCAAGAGGTTGATTGGAAGTCATTAACAATTATCACCTTGTTAAAAGGGTACTTCCGCTATTAATTACTAGACTTAACTTTCTGTGGTGAGTTTAGTGAACGTGCAAATGCAAGAACTACATAGGAGGTTAAGGGCGCGATTCAGATTCCGCAAAGCTAACAGCGGAGCGGTACAAATCGGCCAGCAACTTGTGGCGATTCACAATTCATGGGGCATCTCTTCCTCACCACAAGTTGCTGGCCGATTTACACATTAATAAAGGACTGCGTCGTTTAAACGCCGTTATTTTTTCAGCAAATTCTATCCTGGATTTTTTTTTTGCAATTTCAAATGGTAGGTAGTGTAAAACTGTTGATGAGCGTACATAGGGATGCACATTAGTCACACTGCGCACAGCCGAATTCAGTAAGTTAGTGGAGTAATCCACCTAGCTTGGATACTGTCGCTAAAGGTTCTGATTTTGTGTCTTTGAATTTTTTATTTTACTTACCCAGACTGTTAGTGAATTGATTCGATTCTTCACCAAAGATGTGATCTTCCAGCCCTGGAAACTGAATAAGTGATTGTTAAAGGTGATTACTTTGGCAACATGTAAAGAGACACATTATTAGCATATAACTTTGGAGAAAAAGTCTTGTACCTGACATGCGTTCATCACACTTTCGACATCACAAAATGTCAAAAGTATATAAAAGGAGAAAGCTGTTTTTTCTGACCTTAGGAAGCAGTCGGATATTTACAAGCAACAAGAGAAATACCTTCTGATTGACCTCAGGACGTGCTTATTTATAGCAATCTGAGCTTGTAGTCTTAAAGGGACAGGTCAGGGTTCATACAGGCCTAACTTGGTAGCAGAATAATACCTTATGCATTACATGGTCTTTGGAAAGCAGCATATCCTTTGGGGTAAAAATTTGTTTTGCCGCATTTTTAGGCGTGTAGCTGACGGCGCACTTCCAGCACGCACCCGAAACAGAAGGCCCGAGCCTTAGGCCTCATTTTTAAAACTTGGGGCGAGTTGCCTCTGGTGGCACGACAGGTGGCCCGATCCAATTTGAGCCACTTGCCTTGCCGGCAGCAGCCCTAAGCTAAGTCCTAGAAGTGGAAGACGAAGAAGGGGAAGAGGGCGATCGGGGGTCAGCAGTGTCCCTCAGGTGTGTTGTGGAGCCGGGAGGAGCAGGAGTGCTCTTCATGGTTCCACAGGATGGTAAGTTAAAAAAAAAAGGTACTTACTTTTCAGTGGCGGCCACTAGATAGAGCGCAGCAATCCCACCAAAACCTACATGGAACTCACAGCTGACAGATTTTTGCTGATTGGTTCTTAAACAGGTGTTAGGCCCCTCATTAGCATATGCAAGGAGTCTAACACCTGTTTAAGGTAGCTGCCTGAAAATAGTCCGAGGCCAATATGGCAGGTGGGCCAATATCGGATCCAGTCTAATTCCCAGCCATGTGTGGCACAGGCTTTAAAGGGGAGGTGCATTGATGCTACAGCACCTCATTGTCAAGCCACTCACAACATTAGCTGGAAGAAGACGACAGTGCAAACACATGCCGGAGCCTCCGCACAGGGAGAGAGCCTGCAGATTCTCCAACGGGGCTCTTGAGGTACTGGTCGTGGCTGTGGAGAGGAGGCGGAGTGTCCTCTTCCCACACACTAGAAGGAAGCCCTCGTCACACACCTCTCGAAGGCTCTGGCAGGAGATTGCCGCCTATATAATGGCGAGCATTGTGGTCCCCAGGTCGTCGATCCAGTGCCAAAAGAGGTTTAAGCTCACGCGGAAGGTCAAGGTGAGTGAGGGCTTCAGCAAATGCCATATCTCTCCATCTGCACCACAAGTCTCACACACTGCTCAATGCACCACACCCCCCAGCACTCACCTCCCAACAATCCACACCTATCACCACTCACACTTTACAATCAGAGCTTCACTTCACCCTCACAACACTCTGCAACACTCACACCCACATCTCACACCTTGCACACACTTACAGCTATTCAACCATGGCAGGCACATCAACCAAACACATGGCACCACACTCACTGACACACTTCTCTTTCTCTTGCAGGCCAAGGTCGCGCATAATCGGTGGGAGCAGCAGCAGACAGGCGGGGGACAAGCTGCCATCCAGCAGCTCAGCCAGCTGGAGGAGAGAGTGCTGGAGATCACTGGGCGGCAGATAATAGAGGGCGTGGCAACCGGCGAGGTTAAACCCCTTGGGGACAACAACGGTACGGTCATTCCTAATCCTTCTTCTCACATCCCACTTCCCCCTCATTCCACAATCTCTTCTCATTTTCAAGCTGCCGATGCTGTATGCATGCATACCTTGCTTCCCACCAACCTCCCCTCACCATAACCCGACTCTTGTGCCTTTCTGCTTTCAGATAATCAAGAACAAGCACCAGACCAGCCTGTCCCCGAGGCGATGGAGGAGAGCGAGGGGGGGGGAGAAGGAGAAGAAGACACAGCATCACTGCATCTGTCACTCGCAGACACCAGCTCAGTAAACCGGCACTGCGCGTACTTTAGAGGCTAGTGTGGAAGTAGGATCTGCACAGGGTGAAGCACTGGGCATGAGTGGGCTGCAGCAAGGCCAGGGGGAATGGGTAGCTCGGGGCCAGCTCCCCGGAGGACGTGTTTGCACGCGTGTTCTGCTGCACAGGACTCAGATGAGGACCTCGATGGGCAGCCTTCAGAAGAAGGGTGATAGGCATGCACACCGAATTCAGTCTCAGCTGGTTGCCACCCATGCTCATGCCATTGTCACGCAGGCTCAGCTTGCTGCCACCCAAACTCAGACTGCTGCCATCGTGGCTGTGTTTACCAGTGACAACTGGGGCTTGCGGTGTGTCGCAGCAGCCCAACAATCTGTGCTCCAACAGATTGCTGGGAATAAAAACAGAAAATGCTGGAAATACTCAGCAGGTCAGGTAGCATCTGTGGAGAGAGAAACAGAGTTAACGTTGCAGGTCGATGACCTTTCTCTGCCTACACACCCTCTCCCGAAGATACTCGAGCGCGAGGGGGGTCTGCCAGTAGAGCCCCCATGACTGTGAGCAAGTGTTGTGAGCAGAAGCCTTTAAATAAGAATGAAGGCGTTCTCCACTTGCAACAACACTCCCTGTTACCTTAGAACCTTGAAAGACGTTTATAAAGCTGCTGAAAGTTGGACAGAGCCCGTGAAACTGGACAAGCATGTCAGCTGCAAGTAGTTGCTGATGATCCCTTTAAACACCGCTGCTGGAGCCTCCTTCCTGCTCGTCAACGCTTGCTCAGCTCGTCGCACTTAAGGGCATGCCGGTAAGTTGAGCGGCAAATTCCACCCTCGCAGATTGGGCGTCAGGTGAGCATTGCACACTCACTGATGTCACGATCTGCATCGTCTACATGATTTCAGCGATTGCTGATCTCAGCGGTGCTGCCGGCCATCCGAAAATGGCGGCCGCCGTGCGACCCGCCAGCAGTGGCCGTCATTTTTCCCCCCTGAATCTGGTGGTAACGGGTGGCGCTAAACCCCTGAAATCCGAGGTCTATATTTTCTGACCGGTGCTGTTCCCACGCGAAGACTGAACTTACTCATACCAAATTCTTCTGTGTGCTCTTTTGATGCAGACATTAATCCTTTTACTTTAAATTGACATGAGCAGGCATTAAAAAGACAAAAGTGAGAAGTCGCACAACACCAGGTTATAGTCCAACAGTTTTATTTGAAATCACAAGCTTTCGGAGCTGCTGCTCCTTCGTCAGGTGAAGTGAAGAAATACAAATGGGCACAGCATATATAGACAGAGAACAATGCCTGTGCAGAGAACAATGCCAGACGACTACAGTTAATCTTTCTGACTGCCCTTTATCACACCTCGGCAGAGAGACAATCACGGCAATCAAATCCAACCAGGAAGACATTACATCAAAGTTCCCCTCCAAGTCACACACCATCCTGACTTAGAAGTATATCGCCGATCCTTCATCGTCGCTGGGTCAAATTCCTGGAACTCCCTCCCTAACAGCACTGTGGGAGTACCATCACCACACGGACTGCAGCGGTTCAAGAAGGCGGCTCACCCCCACCTTCTCGAGGGCAATTAGGGATGGGCAATAAATGCTGGCCTTGCCAGCGATGCCCTGATCCCATAAACGAATAAAAAAAATGAAAAAATTCTTCCCTGGATACTAGGTTGGGTCCTGGCTTATTGTCAAAATCCCTGCACTGGTTTGTTAGGGAAGGCGAATCCACTGACCCCAAACATGGTAATTGACTTAAAGAAGGGGTGGGACTGAGAGGCAGGAGCTACTAATGCTGGAATTGCCATGACCTCGGTCCCCAGAGGGACCTAGCTTAGGGTGAGCACAGATACACCTGCTGAAACTGGCAGACCCAGTGGCGGTTGTTGGATCCACTTGGGGAGTCTGGGCCAGGACTGAGAACTGGACTGCTGGCCATAGAAACATAGAAACATAGAAGATAGGAGCAGGAGTAGGCCATTCGGCCCCTCTAGCCTGCTCCGCCATTCAATGCGATCATGGCTGATCATCCAAATTCAGAACCCTGTCCCTGCTTTCTCCCCATATCCCTTGATCCCTTTAGCCTTAAGAAATATATCTAACTCCTTCTTGAATATATTTAATGAATTGGCCTCTACTGCCTTCTGTGGTAGAGAATTCCACAGGTTCACCACTCTCTGGGTGAAGAAATTCCTCCTCATTTCTGTCCTAAATGGCTTACCCCTTATCCTTAGACTGTGACCCCTGGTTCTGGACTCCCCGACCATCAGGAACATCCTTCCTGCATCTAGTCTGTCCAGTCCTTTCAGAATTCTATAAGTTTCAATGAGATCCCTTCTCATTCTTCTAAACTCCAGCGAGTATAAGCCCAATCAACCCAATCTCTCCTCATACGTCATTCCTGCCATCCCAGGTATCAGCCTTGTGAATCTTCGCTGAACTCCTTCCATGGCAAGAACCTCCTTCCTCAGATAAGGCGACCAAAACTGCACACAATACTCAAGATGTGGTCTCACCAAGGCCCTGTACAACTGCAGCAGGACATCCTTGTTCCTGTACTCAAACCCTCTCGCTACGAAGGCCAACATACCATTTGCCTTCTTAACCGCCTGCTGCACCAGAATACAAATGCAATTTTTCCCCTCACTAAGGCAGCTGCCGGGGACAAAATCAGGAAGGTTCAGTGGGGGCAGGGGGGCTCTAAAACTCCGCCCCCCCCCCCCACCACCACCACTCGCCACCCAGGTAAGAACACTGCAGTATGCAGCCTCCGCAAATGGTGGATGCGCCAGATGGAGCCCTAGTGGAATTGAAATTAAGTGAAATCCCCTGACCTCACATACTCTCTGCAGCAGAGTTCAGCGTCAGGTACAACGGCGGTATAAGTACGAGGAGTGCCAGGCCACAGGTTTTCAGGGCCACTGTGTTTATAGGTGTGGACCTTCATCCCAACGCCCCAATGCACTCTGCAAAGGTACACCAACATGTTGCACTATTGATGCTTCGGGTCCATCAGTATTGTAATAATTGCCTCCTTCAGCATGTAAAGACCATTGCTGAAATGGCGAGAGTTCTAATACTTTGTCCAGTATAACCTTTAGGTTCTTTTCTGGAGTATAATGATGATGCCTGACGGTAACTTTTCAGCTATTAGTGCAGAGTGTGGCTGCTGGCATATATTCACAGCACTCTGGACTTCTAATGCTCTGTGCTATGGAACAGTAGGATGGGGTTCATATCACAAATTTCTATATGCTGAGCTTTCAGCCATGCCACCATGGAGAGGTAATTTCCAGAATAAAAGGAGAAAAAAAGGAAGTCATACCACATTGTTCTAGTATCCTCTTGCCTGCCCATCCCCTCAAATAGCAACGCTGCCAATGGCACCAGATTTAATGGGAAGGAAAGGATGGACTTCAAATTGAGCATCACCCTCAAAAACAAAAATCTAAAATGTGCCGTATTGTTCTAGTCTAAAATGGTATGAACAAAATTAATCCCAGTTAATCCCAAAATTCCAGTGCTAATCACCATGGCTGCGAGAGACCTAGTGCGCTTATTTCAATGCTATGATGTTCTTAATGTCCTGTAGCAATTACGAAGTATAAAAGGCTTGAAGTCCAAACTTGTACTGGTTCTGTTTTTATAACATAAAGTACAAATAGTCAGTATACTAACTGAGCACCAAAACAGCTGCTACATCACAACTGCCCAGATTCAAACTAATTGTTTCCAGATAGGACAGACAGCACCATAAACAAATATCTTTTAATTAACTTTCTTAGTTCATGGTACTTACTTTCTTTCCCATGTCATGTTTGATTACTTCTTGAACCAATACATCTGCTAGTGTTTTGAAATCACTAACAAATTTCTTATTTTTCTCGTCCCCCTTTTTTTCCTGTACCAAAAGGTGAAAGAGTGTCTCCTCTTGCTTGCAGGCACGAGCAATGTTTGCAGATTTTTCTGAGGCATGTACGAGTGCAGTCAAAAATTCAGACATCTTGAGAGCCGGATATCTATACGTGATCACCTAGAATGAAAAATAAAAGGGCAGCCTGATACACCATGCAAAAAACTACCATTATTTGCATAAAGGGCACAGCTTGTCTACATATGCAAAATCATGCACATATACAGTATACTCAATACTCAGAAAGTACATAATTCATCCATTTTCAAGCAGTGCCATGTGACTGAATTGTTTGAAGGAGAAGGTTGCAACACAAGTCTGAATCCTGGGAGGCAACTCAATACTCTGGTGTAAACTATCAAAGCTTGTACGTCTTTGGATCCAGTGGCAACATCAATATTATATACACTTCCATTTGCATGGTACATTACAGTTGATTATGGAACGAATTGATCCCAAGCATTTTGTACTTACTTGCTCCAGGGGTGCTTTTACTATGGCTATGGCATTGCTGTGGAAATGGGCATTGCCCTTAAATTAGCAACACCGTTGGAAAAGACTTGTTAAAATACCAAAATGAGCTTCGCTCAGAAACTAAAATGACAATGTTTACTTAAGGTAAATAAATCAGAAATCGTATTGCCGTGTTGTCATTGTCTAATGTGCAATGGTTGGCAGCTTCATGTGCACCTTTTATCTTCAGTCATTCTGTTACTCGAATCTCTAATACCAATTAAAAATACAGTTTGGAAGTTTTAAGCTCCTTCAGAAAGGAGCTGCGTAACATGGATGTTGCCTGCTGCTGTATGAGGAGATAATGATAGCTGTTTACGTAAAAACTGGATATTTCTTTCATTCGAGGCTGGTTAAGTTAATTATAGTCTGAGTTCTGATCGTTGATAAAGGGCTCCTTAAATATAATTGCTCATGAAATGCTCATGTGTTTGCATATGTTACTGATGAACTAGCCATCCCTTCCCTAATTATACAAACTCTTGTAAATCAACGAGTAGGGAGATTTTAGAAAAGTATCATTGATGAAGTCCTTATGGATTTGAACTGGCAATTATACAATAAAGGAGACTAGAGTCTATTTTATTCATGGTGTAAATCATATAAAAATGGTACAGTTTCTAAACTGTCAAGAAATGTTGTTTTTTGCAAATTCTTTTACTGCATTATCTAAAGGTGATTTCCTCATGGTCGCAAAGTGCTGATTATATACATAGTAAAAGTACAGAGAAAAAACACCTTAGTACGGGCTTATTAAAACAGGGAATATGCTTGTTGAATATTTTTGCACTGAAACAGTTGGTGTTTTCCTCATTGTTTTCTATCAGACCTGATGTTAATTTACAAACAGAGGTTAAGCTATCCAAGGAGTGTATTTTTCCCCGTGTGTCAAGTGAAAGTACGTTTTATTAAAACACCATCATAAACCAATGACAGTTGAAACAATTTGTATTTATCCATACACACACAGGAAAATATACCCCAAGACATAGCAAGTCATATTATCTGAAGCAAGGTGTCTATTTTCCAAGGAATGACCATCTCCCTGTCATTTCCAAACTGATCCCCGCACTCACAGAGACCACCAAATGCTTGACAGGAATGAACTGCTATGTAGTGAATTCTGCATTCATGTGACAGAAACTCTCTACCAGAAGGCACACCGATTCATTTCAGCATGGATCCCAGACAGCAGAAGCCAAGGGAGCTTGGCATTACCACACTTTCCCAAATGCTGGGGGGCATTATCAACTGGATCCCTCTGGTCATCCATGCATTTCCTCGTAATCCAGGGCTGTACATGAATAGGGAAGACTTCCAACCCCTGAATATGCAGGTGGTTTACTACCAGCAGCTCAAAGCCCTGCGTGTCAATGCACACTACCCAGGACTGAGGCATGATTCATTCACTTCTAGACTGTCGAATGTGACTGAATTGTTTGGAAGTGAAAATCACATTGAAGACTGGCTCCCGACAGGCAAGGGATCTGCACTGTAACTGTGGCTCATATCCCTTCTGATGAACCCCCCCATATTCAACTTCAGCAAATATATAAATATGCACAAGCCAATATTTGGATGCTTATCAAGCAAGCTTTTCGAGTGCTCAATTGTTACTTCTGATGCTTGAACTGGACCACTGCCATATTTCCCTGTGAATGTTGGAAAAACTGTTGGTGTTCTCCATGTCGCATAACACTGACATCAACAGAGGCCTGGGACTGGAGGATCAAGCGCATACACTTCAAAAGTACTTCATTAGCTGTAAAGTGCTTTGGCATGTCCTGAGGTCGTGAAAGGCACTATAGAAATGCAAGTTCTTCTCTTTCTTTAACAGGATAAGGAAGACGATGTTAAAGAGCCAATTGCAAAGCAGGCTGGCAGTGAGTTATGGGAGGCCATTATAGCCCGTTTGCTTCCAAGAGAAGCCCGACAAAGTTTTTCCCTCCTCATTTTTAATCAGGCCGACACCTTTTCACCCTGTTTAAGGGGAATATGTTTTCATCCTTTTGAAGTAGCCAAGTTTGACTCCTCTTTCTTTGTAATAAAACAACAGTTTTTAACGATAGAAAAAATCACTAAAGATATGTTCTGTGTATGGTAGTGTCGATGTGCATGTGGCCTATAACTGCCGAAGAATTTCCTCTTCAACATGTCTTCCTAGCCATCCATGAACCATTTACTTCTGTGCATCAGTGGGCATGGTACTGCTTACCCTGATGTTCTTGTTCCCTTAGGTGAGGGGCTAGAAGTCAGGGAAGACTGCTGCAGCTGAAACTCTGGATACTCTCTGAATGGAGTGGAGACTACCCCAATGCCCCTGCTGCTGTGCTTATATCCTTGCTTTTGGAAGCATCCTTCAAAGCCCTGATGGTATGCATCCCAAAATGGAAGTCAAAGAGGGAATAGCAAGTGCTCTGATCACAATCTATCAAACATCCTTGGATATGGAAATTGTGCCAGAAGTCTGGAGAGTTGCCAATGTAACACCTCTGTTTAAAAAGGGAGAAACCACAGAACTATAGACCAGTCAGCAAAACATTGGATAGTTTATAGAGGCCATAATACAGGATAAAATTAACACTCACTTAGTAAAATATGGATTTGTAAAAGGCATATCACATCTGACAAATAGGAATTGAAGTGGATGTTGTGCATATGCAGTTCCGTTTCTGCATTACCTAGGTGGCTAGCTTCAAATTGTGGTACTTTTTTTCCATAACCTTCTATACCCTTTGGGTTTCAGAGCCAGTGTTGATAAACTCCTGTCATTCAGATCCAGACAGCCTGGACCCCGTACTTGGTTAGTGTACCACACACTGGGCAAAAGAAGATCATCTTGGTTTTCATGCATGACATAGAATAAATATGTTTTGGACGCCGATTGAGGTGGTAATGAGTGGGGGAGGAGGGGAGGCAATCAGGAGGGGGGCAAGTGGTAGCCAGCAGTGGCCCGCAAATTCAATGTGGAACTGGGGGAAGCACTCCTGCTCCTGCCGGCTCCATGATAAGGTAAGTAAAAAATAAAAATGTACCTTTTGGGAGGCAGCCTCCAGCAGTCCCTGTAAGGTTTGGCTGCCAAGTGCCTGAGAATACTGACTGCAATGTGCAAGCCACGTGCTGCGGTCATTCGTTCAACAATTTTGTAAAAGGGGGTCTGAATCAAGCATCAAGCTCCCTATTTGCATATGCAAAGGGCCCAATGCCTGTTTCAGGCGTGGTCCCTGGACACCTAGGCAGGAGACTTTACCAATATGGTGGGCGGAGCACCTCTGGCCCGCCATGCTGGGTGCCAAGGCTCCTGTTTTACGGCTGTAACTGATACATAGGCGCCAACAGAATACCAGGCCTATGCTTTTAATACTGAATTGTCACATTTTACTTCCTTTTAAGAAGATAAGTGTTTGTCAGAAATCGAACTATTTAGAGTAGGTAGCCATAACCCGAGGTGAAATTAGGGGAAATGTCTGGACTACAGAGTGTTCAGCCTCACAAAATTATACAATTGTTCAGTGAGTTAATCAACAGACATTATAGAGAAGACAATTAAAGAGCAAGAATTTATTGAAGTTTTTAGCTTGTAATTATGGTTGTTCAGAACAAAGTTTTACAATGATCGCACTGTTCATAAATCAAAGTGCTGCAATCTTGGGCCTTTTTATTTTGAGGTCCTTCTGAATCAAACCCCAGTGTTGCAACACTACAGTCCAGGTTGAATTATTTAAGACACAACTATCTAAGCGTCATTTTCTTGTCATGCCGAGCCAAGAGGATAATTTTCCAGAATTTGTACTTCCTCCCTAAAGCATGAGGGAAAAGTTACACCCACGGCCAGTTTAGATTGGCATTTAAGATAAAGCAAAACACTATTATTCAGTTCTAACAGCTGCAGTACAACTTACCATAAATGAAAGAAAACCTAGCATTCAGATCACAAGCTGAAAGTCATTTCAAATAAACTGCAACCTTTGCATTTCTTTTTGACAAGGTGCAGCAATTGAACTACTTAACCCATCTTCTCAATCCCGTCAACATATATAACTTCATAACTCGATACACCTTCAAAGTACACAACTCGATACACCTTCAAAGTACACAAAAATCTTTCTCTTTTCCTTCAACAATTGGTTGACTCACCACCTACGTAACATAACTGAAGATCAATTGCAACATAGACTCTGACATGAAAGCGAAATCCATTTTAATCTTAATAGCAATACCTTCCATTGAATAACTTCCATTGAAAAGGCTGTTTGCTACTTTAGACTGCAGGATTTTGCGACATTGCCAATGTATTGATCTTGATATCATTAAAGGAGCACTGCTGTCACAAAAAAAGTTTTTTGGCATGCTTCTGTCAGTTGAGAAAAAAACGAGAAGAACTGCATCATTTGTGTCATGGTGTCACATGCAAGTGACATCATGACACATTTTGGTATGACGTAAATCATGTGTTTGTGGACAAGGAAATAAAGGCTTTATAACATCTTTTTAAAGGAAAACAATTCCCCTTTAACACAGTGAGAGCTATGCGGAACAATGATGGCATAATAGCTACAAATTAATCTTTAACTAACCTCAGCGCGGTCTGGGTACAAGTAATAAAAGGTCCACAGTAGAATGAATTTCAGCAGCGCATTGCACTGATATCTATCAATCTACCCAACTACAGTCTGGTTTGTACTGCAGTAAGTGACTGCTAATCAAGCAAAGATTTTATTCTTACCAACAGTATTTAATAGAAGGGCTTCGTCTCAATATACTTTGGCAGAATCTCAACCAATTGCAGGTGTTTAATCTGTCAATAAATGTTGAGTACTATATTTGCATTCGGCCAAGTAAAAGTGAATCCAAGGGCATTCTTAAAGGGCACTGTTCTAAGAGTCACTGTCCAATTATTCCAGCTTCAGTGATTTGTATTAGATCTTAGCTGTTTCCTTCAAATCATCCGACTCATTTATAAATGTTGCCAGTCTTTAAAAGTCAACATAAAACTATTCCCAATGGAAAGACATTTCATCCAATCCTTCATTATGTTGAAAATGTCATAATTACTAAGGCCACCCACAAGATTTGAACCTAATATTTTTAATCTGCCTCAGACCATATTGGATGAAGATTTTTTAAGCTGCAATTACCATTTTTGGTTTCTTCTTTTTGTCCCATCCCTCTCTCACAATCGTCAGCTCTGGCGGTGAGAAAATGGAGAACACACTCCTTTGGACCTTTTCACCACAACGTCACCCCGTAGTTCAGTCAACAGGAGGTATATTTACAATCTACAGACAGACGCAGTTGCAATATTTCCTTAAGTGGTAACCCTTAGAGATTTGCTGTGGAATTACTGAAGCTCATATATCGGCAAGCGGCCACCACATGCACTCGGCACTGTGCTTTCAGCTGCTTGAGACAAGCGCCTTTACCTCTACATTACCACAACTTTTGCAAGGGTGTTGTCAGCAGATTGGTTTTTTTTTTAATGTGCATCCTCAATCTTAGATCAGCCAGAAAAAAACCCATTTTGTACAACACCAGCAGCTACTTTCCTCAGCGGTTGTCACAAGAAACCTTTGATTGCTTTGTAATTAGAAGCGCCTTAATTCATAGTGTGTGTGAGACTATGCAATGATATAATTATTCAGTGGATAACGTGTATCCCTCAAAGCTTTTGTTACTTTTACAGTACAAAATACACAGAAAAAATAAAATACAAACCAACACACAACAATGCATAGCAGCAGCATCAATAACATTGTTTAAAAAAGACCAATTGTGAAAACATCTAGATACAGAACTTGTAAAACAAGTAAAGGAAGGTAGTAATATCACACAGAACAATCCCAAACATGGACAAGTTATATGAGAGAGTTAGAGGGAAAAAGACAGAAAAGATTCAAGAATCATCACTTTATAGCCTGAATCAGGTGATGAAGTCAGATTCTATTACCAAAGTTTTGCAGTCCAGTAGCACATTCCTCTGGAATTCTTGGCGATGTTCAAAGTTTCTAAACTTATGGAAAGTTTTGCTTTTATCTCGACAGGCACTCACTGACTCAGTTCTCTTTCAGCAGATGCCAATTTTTAAAAATTAATTCTTGGGATATGGGCGTCACTAGCAAGACCAGCATTTATTGCCCATCCCTAGTTGCCCCTGAGAAGGTGCTGGCAAGCCTTCTTCTTGAACTTCTGCAATCCAACACATGTCCAACTGAGTATCAGATTGACGTTTCCAGGATATTAGATTAATTTTATCGGGGCCGCCAAATTCAAAACAATCTTATGCTGCAATCTAATAAGCACCAATGGATCTCTATAGATGATCAAGACAGGTAGAAGGTAATATGAACTGGGTAACTAATTTTTTTTTTAGGTGCAAAATGTGACTCCAAATGAACACTGGACTGTACATTGTGTTCTACAATTGATCTTCCGAGGAGTTCTGACAGGTTTGGACTCCGTACCTGCTGTAGACCACCAATGTAAACAAAGTGGCTCTCCCCCCTACTTTTAATGTAAAAATATTCCAAACTGATATCAGCCGTGGTATTTTGTTTTAAAGAACTGATCATGCACCAGGCACTGCCCATATCTGCACATGCACAGATTTTTCAATACATTGGCCTGGAGTTTCTGTTAGGTTGCACTGTTTTTTTCAGCACAATTTGCCCGAAATCAGCCAAACCAATGCAAAAGATCGCGGAATTTCAAGTGCAAATTACATCCAGCTCAAATTGAGTTTCCGTGATCCTTTGCACGAATTTACAAAAGCTGGCCCCGCCCATAAAACTGGCCACGCCCCCCAGGTCAAATTAATTACCATGGCGAGTTTCCGCTGATTGCGCCCAGTTGCAGGCCTCGAGGAGGTTCTTAAAATTAAGCTTTTTTTTTTAGGTGCAAGGACACTATTGGGCACCTTTTAAAAGCTTTTGAATATAATTTTCTTTAATTTACTACAAAGCTGACTACTGTACACCAATGTAACTAGCAAATGGTTCTATATAGTTTTTTTAAGTCATTTTCAGTTATTCCCCTTTCAGCATTCCGAAGGGACCGCTCCCTCTGCGACACCCTGGTCCACTCCTCAATCACACCCAACACCTCCTCCCCTTCCCACGGCACCTTCCCGCGCAACACCTGCCCTTTTCACCTCCTCCCTTCCCACCGTCCAGGGCCCCAAACATTCCTTCCAGGTGAAACAGCGATTTACTTGTACTTCTTTCAATTTAGTATACTGTATTCCTGAGCTTCCGGTCACCTGTAATTTTAATTCTCCGCTCCACTCCCACTCTGACCCCTCTGTCCTCGGCCTCCCACACTGTTCGAATGAAGCTCAACGGAAGCTCGAGGAACAGCACCTCATCTTTTGATTAGGCACTTTACAGCCTTCTGGACTCAACATCGAGTTCAACAATTTCAGACTATAACCACTGCTCCCATTTTTTCGGAGAGCAGCTGTTGGTGATGATTCTGCTATTCCCATTTACACCTCCTCTAGACCCATCTTTGTTTCATTACTTATCCCATTACCATCTCCTTTTGCCTCACACCATCATACCTTTTGCCATTTAATCACTCCTGCCTGCCACCCTATCACAGATCTTCCCTTTTGTTCTTTCTTCCCCTCCCCCCTTTCCATTTTTCTGTACTTGCTTAAAACCTCTTACATCTCTTAACTTCTTTCCAGTTCTGATGAAAGGTCATCGAACCTGAAACGTTAACTCTGTTTCTCTCTCCACAGATGCTGCCTGACCTGCTGAGTATTTCCAGCATTTTCTGTTTTTATTTCAGTTATTTAAAATTGGGTTACTCACAAATGGTGCACTAAACACTGTGATTAAAATGCTTATTTTTTGTGATAAACCCATTTTCAGCTGTATGAATCAAACTGCACCAAGTTACCACTCTTAAATATATCACGGAATATTTCTTAAAGCAAATTTAAAAAAAAATTACATTCTCAAACAGTGCCCGATTGCGCTGGTTCATAGCAGATTTTATGTTCGGCAATATGCAAATGAATTTGAGCAGAAACTTGCAAAAAAAAAAACACTTCTCAAAACGAGTGCAATTTTGAGCGCAATTTGCGCCGGGATCACTGATTTGTGCCCAAAGTGGAAATGCCAAGCCATTTTCCATCACATAAATTTGAATGCTTACAGCAGAGGCACTGTAATAAAATCATTGCACAACAGGCACAAGAAGAACAGGGAGACTTGGGGTAGAAACAGAAAATGCTGGAAATACTCAGTAGGTCAGGCAGCATCTGTGGAAACATTGGCCCAGAAATTAAACATGGATGGTTCCTGCGGGGGTAAGGATTCCCCGCGATATCGCACTCCGCGCCTACCTTTTTGCTCCCGGGCCCACACGAACTTTAGTTTCAGAGCCTCTTCTTGTTGCAACCGTGCAGTGCTTGCGTGTCCCAGAGGCGCAATTAGTTCGTGCGAGCTCTGGGATCACGTGATTCAGTTAGAGCCAATGGCAGCACACCATCTTTCATTCATAGTTTTGACGGCAAGAGCTGTCAAAGCTATGAATACTACAAACCCCCAAAAGAACAGCTAAACCTCAATTAAATTTTTAAAAAAAGCCATCACATTAATAAAATAAGTATAGTTAAATAAATTAACCACTTTAAACAAAAAATAAAATTTTTGAAAAAATTTAAAATCTTTTTAAAAGTTATAAAAATAAACTTACCTTTCTTTAAAGTCTCTAAAAAAGTTAAACCTGTTGAAAATTTTTTTTAAATAACACTTAATTAACTACTTACCTTGTTAAAAGGGGGTCCTACACCTGCTTTCTTTATGTGTAAAATCTTCACCACTTACCTGCGCGTTCAAAGCTGAAAAAAAACGAAGTGCACTGCGTGCGCACAACCTGTAGTGCGCACGCGGTTCACTTAGGAACCGCCCCCTTTGCAATTCACGAAGTGCCGGTTTCTCGCGCATGCGCAGTGCATGCAGAAAACCGGCAATTCGGGATCTAATACGCGAGAGTACACAGTGCGTACTCTCGCGTATTAGGTTTAATTTTCGGGCCATTAACTCTGTTTCTCTCTCCACAGATGCTGCCTGGCCTGCTGAATATTTCCAGCATTTTCTGTTTTTATTTCAGATTTCCAGCATCTGCAGTATTTTGCTTTTGTAAGACTTGGGGTAGACTGCTTTGTGGCAGCCTTTACTGCCCCTGCTGTTTATGGTGATGGGAAATCAAAGTCAGGTGTCCCATCTGTCACCTCCAACTTTCAGAAACCCAGTAAAAGGTACATTTCCTTTAAGTTTTCTCACTTGCATTAATTTACATTGGCAAATAGAGACTGAGGGCTGGATTTTGATACTGGGGTGGGTTGGGGTCGTGTTATCCACTTTTCGTGTTATCCACCCGACTGCAATTGGATGTGGGAGATTGATGCAATTTTCACCTAATTGGGCAATTGAGTTCCAGCATGTGGGAACCCATGAACCAATTAGTGTTTTCAGTCTGAAAGTCGCCTCTGATGATGTCATCATTGCTGCTGCATTGAAGGTCTTCAGAGACTGCCTTTGCTGTGAGAGGACCTGGATGCAAAATGAGGAGAGAGAGAGAGAGAGAGAGAGAGAGAGAAAGAGAGAGAGAGAGAGAGAGAAAGAGAGAGAGAGAGCTTCACGTAGAACAAGGGTTAAAATCACAAAGGCCTTTGAAAATGGCATTATAGAGCCAATTTAGTGCTTGTTAAGGGCCTTAACAGTCTATCCCGCCTCTTAAAGGCGGGACGGAGTCGGGACCAGCAGACACGATTTAATGAAAATTGCATGGAGGCGGGATGGAGGTGGACTTGTGCCCGCCCGCCAGTTTTCGCAATTTTAACCCCCCACACGCCTCCAAACCCGCCTCCACGGGTCAATGAAAATCCAGCCCTGAATCTTACCAATCAGCTCAAATTTGTTGCTATATCTTGGGTATAATTCCCACTGCAGGCAGCAATTCAAAATAAATAACTTCCTACTGCAAGCCCATTATTTATAACAAAAACGGGAATCATTTTGAATGTGAAATCATTGAGACAATGATTGAAGATTGCTAAGAAGCAAAATATGCAGGAAATATGCCACAAATGACATAGACTGTACATTTAACTTGTTAAAGTTCAGATTCTCTGATTCATCTCAATTAGGACTCTTGACTAGTCTAGCACAATTTAAACATATTGTTTATATTAAATAATTAAAAATAGCACTATCACTACAAACTACCAATGTGTCAACACAAGTCGTTTTGCCTGACATGTTTGCATAAAGTTAATCTTTTTTTGCTGGCCAAATATTCAGCAAGATTATGTCAATGTTTATTTTTAATTCATTCTCAGGATGTGGGGGTTTCTGTGGCATGGCCGGCATTTATTGCTCATCCCTAGTTGCCCTCAAGAAGGTGGTGGTGGGTCTTCATCTTGAACCGCTGCAGTCCGTGTGGTGAAGGTGCTCCCACAATGCTGTTAGGTAGGGGAGTTCCAAGATATTGACTCACCAATGATGAAGTATGGTGCTTTATATGTTTAAGTCATGATGGTGTGACTTGAAGGTGACCTTGGAGGTGATGGTGTTCCCATTCACCTGCTGCCTTTGTCCTTCTAGGTGGTAGAGGTCGCAGGTTTGGGAGGTGCTGCCGAAGAATTGCTGCAGTGCATCCGCTGGATACTACACACTGCAGACATGGTACGCCAGTGGTGGAGGGGGTAGATGTTTAGGCTAGTGGATAAGGTACCAATCAAGCGGACTGCTTTGTCCTGGATGGTGTCGAGCTTCTTGAGTGTTGTTGCAGCTGCACTCATCCAGGCAAGTGGGGAGCATTCCATCATATTCCTGACTTGTGCCTTGTAGGTGTTAGAGAGGCTTTGAAGTGTTAGGAGGTGACCTAGTCACCACAGAATACCTGCTCTAGTAGCCACGGCATTTATGTGGCTGGTCCAGTGGAGTTTCTTGTCAATGGTGATCTCCCGGGATGTTGATGGTTGGGAGCTTGGCAATGGTAATGCCATTGAAAGTCATGAGGAGGTGGTTAAGCTCTCTCTTGTTGGAGAGCATCACTGCCTGATAGCCTGACCAAGGCTGTAATTAAGTCTGGAGGTGTGTGGTCCTAGCAGAACCCAAACTGAGCATCGGTGAGCGGGTTATTGGTGAGTAAGTGCCGCTTAATAGCACTGTTGATGACACCTTCCACTAGTTTGCTGAATATTGGGAATAGGTTGATAGGGCAATAATTAGTTGGGTGGATTTGTCCTGCTTTTGATGGACAGGACATACTTGGGCAATTTTCCACACTGTTGAGTAGATGCCAGTAATGTAGTTTTACTGGAACAGCTTAGTTAAGGCCGCAGCTAGTTCTGGAGCACAGGTCTTCAGTAATACAGCCGGGATGTTGTCAGGGCCCGTAGTGTGTCCAGTGCACTCAGTCATTCCTTGATGTCACATGGAGTGCACTGAATTGGCTGAAGTCTGTGATGGTGGGGACCTCAGGAGGAGGAAGAGATCGACCATCTCTTAGACCATCTGATAGACTCAGCTCTTCTGGCTGAAGATGGTTGCAAACACTTCAGCCTTGTCTTTTCTACTCACCTGCTGAGCTCCGCCATCGTTCATGGAGCCTCCTCCTGTTAGTTGCTTAATTGTGTACCAACATTCATGACTGAATGTGGCAGGGTTGCAGAGCATTGATCTGATCCATTGGATGTGGGATCACTTAGCTCTGCCTATAGCATGCTGCTTTTGCTGTTTAGCATGCATGTAGTCCTGTGTTGTAGCTTCACCAGGTTGGCACCTCATTTTCAGGTATGCCTGATACAGCTCCCGGCATGCTCTTCTACATTCCTCATTGAAGCAGGCTTGGTCATTTGGCTGGATGGTGATGGAGGAGTGAGGGATATGCCAGGCCATGAGGATACAGATTGTGGTCATGTACAGTTCTGCTGCTGCCTCATGTCTGCCCAGTTTTTAACTGCTAAATCTGTTCTTAATCTATCCCACTTAGCACGGTGGTAGTGCCATACAACACGATGGAGGATATCCTCAGTGTGAAAATGGGACTTGGTCTCCACAAGGACTGTGAGGTGGTCATTCCTACCAATGTTGTCATGGATCAGCGACAGGTAGATTGGTGAGGATAACGTCAATGAGGTTATTGGTTCTCTTACCACCTGCCACAAACCCAGTCTGGCAGCTACATAGTCGTCCTGCTCAGTGAGTGGTGGTACGACCAAGCCACTCATGGTGATGGACACTGAAGTCCTCCACCCAGAGTACATTGATAACCTCAGTGCTTTCTGCAAGTGGTGTTCAACATGGAGGCGTACAGATTTATCGGCTGAGGGAGGGCACTAGGTGGTAATCAGCAAGAGGTTTCCTTGCCCATGTTTGACCTGAAGCCATGAGGCTTCATGGGGTCCAGTGTCAATGTTAAGAACCTCCAGGGCCACTTCCCCTGACAGGATACCCATCTCTGTTGGTGGGACAGGACATAGCCAGGGATGGTGATGGAGGAATCTGGAATGTTGGTTGATAGGTTTGATTCTGTGCTTATGGCTATGTCAGCCGGTTGCTTGACTGCTCTCCCAACTTTGACACCAATTCCCAGATGTTAGTGATGAAGACTTTGCAAGGTTGACTGGGCTGGGTCTACCTTTATCATGTCCTGATTCAATGCCTACATTGGTGCGAGAATGGAGTCACATATAAAAGCATAGCAGGTTTCCTTCCCTAAAGGACGGTAGAGTTTGAGTTTAAGAGGACCAGTTGAGTTTTTTTACAACAATCCAACAGCTTCATCATTACTTTACTGATATCATATATATTTTTTTTAAACTGAATTCAAATTCTTAAACTACCATAATGAGATTTGAACTCGCATTCTTGGGATTAGTAGTCCAAGCCTCTGGAATACTAGTCCAGTAACATAACCAATATGCTACTGTACCCCCTAAAATGCCACTAAAAACATGATAGTGCAGTAAATAATAAAGTAATAATAATAGTACAGTAGGTAGTAAAAACATGACAGTGCTCCCTGATGGTTCAGTGAGTTTATCCAGTTAATGACTGAGCATTAGAAAGCAGGATGATCCCAGGTTCACTTCTTGGGAATGTGGAAAATGGCTGCTGTGTTTGCCTACAAACCAACAATGACTACAATTTAAAAATCGTTTATTTGCTGTGAAGCACTTTGGGATAGCCTGAGGATGGGTAAGGCACTATCTAAATGTAGTCAAAAAGTTGTGGGTTCACCTAAAAACAGATGATCTGGTCATTGTTGTTTGTAGGACCTTGCGGTGTGCAAATTGTCAGCCGCATTTCCTACATTACAACTGTGACGACACTTCATAAGTATTTAATTGGCTGTAAAGCATTTTGGGACATCTTGACATTGTGAAAGGTATTATCTAAATTCAAGTCTTTCTTTAAAACAAGAACAGTAAAAGCTGGAAATACTCAGCAGGTCAGGCAGAATCTGTGGAGAAATAGAAGTCAGTCAGTCTACGTTTCAGATCTAAGACTTGAAGAAGGGTCTTTAGACCTGACTGACTTGTGTGTCTCCACAGATGCTGCCTGACCCGCTGAGTGCGGTATTTCCAGCTTTTTCTGTCTTCGTTTTTAGATTTTTAGCATCTGCAGTATTTTGCCTTTTACACAGAATTATATAGAATTCGCAGCACAGAAACAGGCCATTATGCCCAATAGGTCCATGCCGGTGTATATGCTCCACACGAGGCTCCTCCAATCCTAGTTCATTTAACCCATCAGCACACCCGTGTATTCCTTTCTGCCTCATGTATTTATCTAGCTTCCCCTTAATCGCATCTGTACTATTCGCCTCAAATACTCCTTGTGGTAGCGAGTTCCATATTCTAACCAATCTCGGAGTAGTTTCTCTTGAATTCTCCATTGGATTTATTGGCGAGTATCTTATATTTATGGCCCCTAGTTTTGGTCTCCTCCACAAATGGAAACATTCTCTCTGTATCCACCCAATCAAACCCTTTCGTAATTTTAAAGACCTCTGTCAGATCACCCCTCAACCTTTTCTTTTCTATAGAATAGAGCCCCAGCCTGTTCAGTTTTTCCTGATCGTTATAAACTTTCAGTTCTGGTTATCATCCTTGTAAATCTATTTTTGGACCGTCTCCAGTGCCTCTATATCCTTTTTGTAATAGAGACCAGAACGGTGCACAGTACTCATTTAATTGATCCCAGCTTATTTTCATGGAATCAGCCTAGCTACATAGGCAGTTACTTGGCTGCCCTGAGGCACTGCACACGATACAACACAATGAAGGAGTGAAGTACTGTAGATTGTAAAACGGTTTTGTTTAAGTTTGTTGCTTTCCTGACCTGTACTGACCTTGGACGCGGTGCAGGTATTACAATTGGCCTCAAGCGACTCTGTGTTCAGGAGGAGAAATCAGCCGGGATTCCACGCTTCTGATCACTGTCTAGCAATCCCCGCTGGAGATGTGCCTGTCAAGCAGCAGGAGTGGGCTCACTTGTGATAACCCTTGAAGTTGAATATCTTGCAAGCACTCGCTGTCAAGCTCACATATAAATAACTTGCCACTTAGGCAAAGGACATAACTGTGCCCCCAAGGAATCAGCGCCGACAGGAGAGGAGAGCAGTAGAGAACATTAACAGTGGGAATAAGGGCGTTGGTGTGTCAATTGCGTGTGCTGTGCTTGCGAATTTTTTTAAAAAAAATGTCTCTTCTGGCTATTCTCCCAAACCGAAGAAGATAAGCACGTTTAACATATGTATCGAATAAAATTATAATTTGAGGGTATGTGCAGCACATTCTTACCACCCAGTGTGAATGGTGGGGCACAGCAGCTTCCCATGTGCAGTGGAGGCGGTGACTGAGTCCTCCTTACTTCCCTGCACTGCAGCAGGGAGGATGTGGGATCTGTGCTGGGGTATACTTAGCAATAACCAGCCGGGAGTGCGGGGAAGAGGGGCTTAGCGGAGAATACTTTCTCCATTGTAGGGAAGCAGAAACTCGGACAACACTGAACCAGTCCTGGTCACAATCTCTGCCTTCTAGGCTCACTTTCCCCCTCTCTGGTGTGACTTTTGAGGTTTTTTTGCCTCCAGTTCGGACCCCACCCTCACCAATCCCCAACACGGAACACCCCAAAATGTACAGTTGGGGGGGGGAAAAAAGCTGCTGAAAAGCAAGCGCGCAATAAAGCAGGCGAATGTTCTCAGCGCTATTTTTTTCCCCCAGAAGGTCGCCTTTTACAATGGCAGTTTTCTGCATGCCATTAGGTCTGAATCTCCAAAATGTTCATTCTGGCACATTAGGCCAAGCGCAATCTGCCCTCGTTTCCTCCGAGGTTCTCCTAGCGAACAACACCAGTACCCACATTCAAGCTGTCGGATCACATTACCTTGACTGGTCGGTGGTGGTCCGTCCAACACGACAACGCTCAGATCCCCGGTGGGACAGTAGCTCAGGAGGCCATTCTCTGACCCGGGGGTGGTGGCTGCACAGTCAGTGGGAGCATGCAAAAGGCCAGCGGTTGAAATGGCGTGCTCTGCGGAAAGGGGGAAGAGAAGAGGCGATAGATCTCGCTGACAAGCACAGTCACACTCACGTCTATTGCTGGTGATGGATGGGCTCTGTGGCTGTATGAAAGCCACAGGCTGCTCCAGTGCAAGTTTCGAGGATCCAGCACAGCAAAGCTGCCACCCAGAGGGCGAGGTGTGAACACCACCCTCAGTACATTGCGCAGAACAATCCACGAATAATTATTCCCCACAAAAATAGCAGCTTTCAATTTTACTCAACCCATTTCTAAGTGCAATTTTACTACTTAGTTTAAAAGTACACTCAAAAACATAGATACAGTAACGTAAGTGAAATAGAATTCTCTCCACTCAATAGTTTTTTTAATTCATTCTGGGGATGTGGATTGCCCATCCCTAGTTGCCCTTGAGAAGGTGGTGGTGAGCCTTCTTATTAAATCACTGCAGTCGGGTGGTGGAGATGCTCCCACAGTGCTATTTTTTTTAAGCCTTAAAAAACAGCTTTATGGATTTCGATTTTGTCATGTTTTAAAAAAAATAATCAACAATGTTTACAGTACAAATACTCTTAAACAATACCACACAACTTTTTAGATTTAAAATAATAAATCTCAAAGTTAACTCCACATAAAACAAAACCCATTTCAACACCAGTGTACAAACACATAGCACCATCATAATCCAATTAAATGCTACAGATAACACTTATTCCAATAAACCAAGAAAAAAACCCGTTTTACGCCAGTCCTACTGGCATTGTTCGTTCGATCATTCGATCATTCATTCAATTGACCCACAGTGCTATTAGGTAAGGAGTTCTAGGATTTTGACCCAGCGACAATGAAGATATATGACCATTCAGGATGGCGTGTGATTGATGGGAAACTTGGAGGTGATGGAGTTCCTATACACCTTTTGCCCGTATCCTTCTAGGTATTGGAGGTTTCGGGTTTGGGAGGTGCTACTGGAGAAGCCTTGGCGAGTTGCTGCAGTGCATCTTGTTGATAGTACACTAAAACAAAAGCAAAATACTGTGGATGCTGCAAACTTGAAATAAAAACAGAAAATGCTGGAAAGATTCAGCAGGTCAAGTAGCAAATGTGGAAAGAGAAACAGAGTTAACATTTCAGGTCAATGACCTTTCATCAGAACTTTCAACAGCAGGTCTGAGATCACAGCAAATCATTTATGTTATATTATACAAATAATTCAATTGTTTTAAATGCTGCTCTCTTCCAATCATCCCAATTTATGCAATACTGGAACAGTTAGGAGACAGATACACAGGATGGTACATTTAGAGGTTCACTCTATGTCGGTTCATGTTATCCATCTTTTACCATTTTACCAATCACCTTTTCTGGTAGCCAATCTCCCTTGTAACGAGTGTTTTAAAGCTGGACTTCACTGCTCTGCTCATATCTGACTGCTAACTTGGGGGAATCGGCATTACATTCCTCTGCCACTGCTGCGTTTTGCCTGAATGGCATTTACATAGGCTCAGATATGGGCAGGTCTGGATGCTAATTGGGTAGGCTGTGTCCCACACAGGCTCACCCGTGGCTATGACCCTTTAACAAGTTCACAATATGGAAATGTTAAATCTGGAAAATTATATCAAATTAAATAGCGAGAATAGGAGAAAGGGATACAAATTTAAACTAGTGAAAGGGTTCCTAGTCTCTCGCCATTGTCTTAATGGAACTCACTACCACAGGGAGGCTAGATAAGGGGAGGCTAGATAAGCATATGAGGGAGAAGGGAATAGAGGGTTACGCTGATAGAGTTAGATGAGGAAAAGTACTAGGCAAACGAATGGGACTAAAGGCTGATAAGTCCCCTGGACCTGATGGCCTGCATCCTAGGGTCTTAAAAGAAGTGGCTGGAGAGATAGTGGATGCATTGGTTGTAATCTTCCAAAATTCCCTAGATTCTGGAAAGGTCCCAGCAGATTGGAAAACCGCAAATGTAACACCCCTATTCAAGAAAGGAGGTAGACAGAAAGCAGGCCAGTTAGCCTAACATCTGTCATTGAGAAAATGCTGGAATCCATTATTAAGGGAGTAGTAGCAGGACATTTGGAAAATCATAAAACAATCAAGCAGAGTCAACGTGGTTTTATGAAAGGGAAATTGTGTTTGACAAATTTATTAGAGTTCTTTGAGGATGTAACGAGCAGGGTAGATAAAGGGGAACTAGTAGATGTACTCTATTTGGATTTCCAAAAGGCATTCAATAAGGTGCCACATAAAAGTTACTGCACAAGATAAGAGCTCACGGTGTTGGGGGTAATCTATTAGCATGGATAGGGAATTGGCTAACTAACAGAAAACAGTGAGTCGGGATAAATGGGTCATTTTCAGGTTGGAAACTGTAACTAGTGGGGTGCCACAGGGATCAGTGCTGGGGCCTCAACTATTTACAATCTAGATTAATGACTTGGATGAAGGGACCGAGTGTACTGTAGCCAAATATGCTGATGATACGAAGATAGATGGGAAAGCAAGTTGTGAGGAGGACACAAAAAGTTTGCAAAGGGATATAGATAGGTTAAGTGCGTGGGGAAAAAATTTGCAGATGGAGAATCATGTGGGAAAATATGAGGTTATCCACTTTGGTAGAAAGAATAAAAAAGTAAATTATTATTTAAATGGAGAGAGACTACAGAATGGTGCGGTACAGAGGGATCTGGGTGTCTTCGTACTTGAAACACAAAAAGCTAGCACGCAGGTACAGCAAGTAATTAGGAAGGCAAATGGAATGTTGGCCTTTATTGCAAGGGGGATGGAATATAAAAGTAGGGAAGTCTTGCTACAACTGTACAGGGCGTTTGTGAGACCACACCTAGAGTACTGCGTGCAGTTTTGGTCTCCTTATTTAAGGAGGGTTATACTTGCATTGGAGGCAGTTCAGAGAAGGTTCACGAGGTTGATTCCTGGGATGAAGGGGTTGTCTTATGAAGAAAGGTTGAGCAGGTTGGGCTTATACTCATTGGAGTTTAGAAGAATGAGAGGTGATCTTATTGAAACATGTAAGATTCTGAGGGGGCTTGACAGGGTAGATGCTGATTGTTTTATGATTGTTTCCCCTTGTGGGGGAATCTAGACCTAGGGGGCATAGTTTCAGGATAAGGAGTCGCCCATTTAAGACAGAGATGAGGAAGAATTTCTTCTCTCAGAGGGTTATGAATCTTTGGAATTCTCTACCCCAGAGAGCTGTGGAGGCTAAGTCAGTGAATATATTCAAGGCGGAGATAGACAGATTTTTGAGCTACAGGGAAGTCAAGGGTTATGGGGAACAGGCAGGAAAGTGGAGTTGAGGCCAATATCAGATCAGCCATGATCTTATTGAATGGCGGATCAGGCTTGAGGGGCCAAATGGCCGACTCCTGCTCCTATTTCTTATGTTCTAATGAAAGACGGGAGGAGGCGCGAGTGGAGCATAAACACCGGCATGGACTTGTTGGGCCGAATGGCCTGTTTCTGTGCTGTATATCCTATGTAATCCTATGCTATGGATCAAAGGTGGGCAAATGAAGTTGTGGCACAGATCAACCATGATCTAATTGAATGGTGGAACAGGCTCAAGGGGTTGAGTGGTCTACTCCTGTTCGTATGTTCAGATGTAAAGAAAGAACTTCTGGGTAACATAGTGGCGATGAAAACCCTGCAATTACTCAAGAAACAATTGGATGCCACAATGGATGGACAATAAAGAAAGAAAGACTTGCATTTATATAGCGCCTTTCACAACCTCAGGACGTCCCAAAGCATTTACAGCCAATTAAGTACTTTTTTTTAAGTGTAGTCACTGTTGTAATGTAGGAAATGCGGCAGCCAATTGTGCACAACAAGCTCTCACAAACAGCAATGTGATAATGATCAGATAATCTGTTTTTTTTTTCAAAAGCAAAATACTGCGGATGCTGGAAGTATGAAATAAAAACAGAAAATGCTGGAAATACTCAGCAGGTCAGGCAGCATCTGTGGGGAGAGAAACAGAGTTAACGTTTCAGGTCGATGACCTTTTTTTGTTATGTTGATTGAGGGATAAATGTTGGCTAGGACACCGGAGATAGCTCCCCTACTCTTCTTCTAAATAGTGCCATGGGATATTTTGTGTCCACCTGAGAGAGCAGACAGGGCCTTGGTTTAACATCTCATCTGAACGACAGCACCTCCACCAGTGCAGCACTCCCTCAGCACTACACTGGAGTGTCAGCCTAGATTTTTGTGCTTAAGTCTCTGGAGTGGGACTCTGAACCCACAACCTTCTGACTCAGAGGCAAGAGTGCTACCAACTGAGCCACGGTTGATAGGGTTTGTCTGACTGGATGACCTAAGATGGGTTTGAATGTCCTTCCTGATTCTTATTTATGCTGAATATTAAGTTAATAGGCTACTACTCCCAACATGCACAGATCTTACTCTTTGTATGTTTTATCCTCTCCTCCACTTTGGTTCAACTATTGGATACAGTTTCCATGGGAAGTATCTAAAAATTATCGGAACGGTGCCAGGGATGATGAGTTACAGTTATGAAGAGACTTGGGAAGTCAAGATTTTTTTAATAGATAATGAAGGTTAAGGGGTGAGCTGATCAAGGTTTTCAAGATTCTGAAGAGCTATAAGGTATTAAGCGATAGATTGTTTCCATAAATAAGCAAGATGGTAACAAGAGGGCACAGCAAAAATTTAAGGTAATTACAGAAAGAATTAAAGTGAGGTTGGAAAAAAAATTCTTTGCACAGCGGTTAGTTAGAATGTAGAATTCTTTGTCATAAACCAATTGAACCACAGTTCATAAGAACTTTGAAAGAGATATTGCTTGAAAAAGAGTAATATAAAAAATAATAGAGGGAGAAAATAGATTATGAGAGTAAACTGGCAAAAAATATAAAAAGAGACAGTAAGAGCTTCTACAAGTATATAAAAAGGAAGAGAGTAGCTAAAGTAAACATTGGTCAATTCGAGGATGAGACTGGGGAATTAATAATGGGAAACAAGGAGATAGCAGAGACTTTGAACTAATATTTTATATCTGTCTTCACGGTAGAAGACACTAAATGCATCCCAATTAAAGTGGAAAATCAAGGGGCAAAGGGAACTTAAAACAATCACTATCACTAGAGAAAAAGTACTAGGCAAACTAATGGGACAAGTCCCCTGGACCTGATGGCTTGCATCTTAAAAGTGACTGCAGAGATAGTGGATGCGTTGGTTGTAATCTTCAAAAATTCCCTGGACTCTGGAAAGGTCCCAGTGGACTGGAAAACATATTCAAGAAAGGAGGGAGACAGAAAGCAGGAAACTATAGGCCAATTAGCCTAACATCTGTCATTGGGAAAATGCTGGAATCCATTATTAAGGAAGTAGTAGCAGGACATTTAGAAAATCATAATACAATCAAGCAGAGTCAACAGGGTTTTATGAAAGGGAAATTGTGTTTGACAAATTTATTCGAGTTCTTTGAGGATGTAACGAGCAGGGTGGATAAAGGGGAACCAGTAGATGTAGTATATTTGGATTTCCAAAAGGCATTCAATAAGGTGCCACATAAAAGGTTACTGCACAAGATAAGAGCTCATGGTGTTGGGGGTAATATATTAGCATGGATAGAGGATTGGCTAACTAACAGAAAACAGAGAGTTGGGATAAATGAGTCATTTTCAGGTTGGCAAACTGTAACTAGTGGGGTGCCACAGGGATCAGTGCTGGGGCCTCAACTATTTACAATCTATATTAATGACTTGGATGAAGGGACCGAGTGTACTGTAGCCAAATTTGCTGACGATACAAAGATAGGTGGGAAAGCAAGTTGTGAGGAGGACACAAAGAGTCTGCGAAGGGATATAGATAGGTTAAGTGAGTGGGCAAAAATTTGGCAGGTGGAATATAATGTGGGAAAATGTGAGGTTATCCACTTTGGTAGGAAGAATAGAAAAGCAAAATATTATTTAAATGGAGAGACTACAGAATACTGTGGTACAGAGGGATCTGGGTGTCCTCATACATGAAACACAAATAGCTAGCATGCAGGTACAGCAAGTAATTAGGAAGGCAAATGGAATGTTGGCCTTTATTGCAAGGGGGATGGAGTATAAAAGTAGGGAAGTCTTGCTACAACTGTACAGGGCGTTTGTGAGACCACACCTGGAGTACTGCGTGCAGTTTTGGTCTCCTTATTTAAGGAGGGATATACTTGCATTGGAGGCAGTTCAGAGAAGGTTCACTAGGTTAATTTCTGAGATGAAAGGGTTGTCTTATGAAGAAAGGTTGAGCAGGTTGGGCTTATACTCATTGGAGTTTAGATGAATGAGAGGTGATCTTATTGAAATATGTAAGATTCTGAGGGGGATTGACAGGGTAGATGCTGAGAGGATGTTTCCCCTCATGGAGGAATCTAGAACTAGGGGGCATAGTTTCAGAATAAGGGGGTCGCCCATTTAAGACGGTGATGAGGAGGAATTTCTTCTCTCAGCGGGTCGTGAATCTTTGGAATTCTCTACCCCAGAGAGCTGTGGAGGCTGGGTCATTGAATATATTCAAGGCTGAGATAGACAGATTTTTGAACATCATGGGAGTCAAGGGTTATGGGGAACAGGCAGGAAAGTGGAGTTGAGGCCAATATCAGATCAGCCATGATCTTATTGAATGGCGGAGCAGGCTCGAGGGGCCGAATGGCCGACTCCTGCTCCCATTTTTTATGTTCTTATTAAAGGGAATGGGAAGCAAGTAGGAAAGTGGGATTAGACTATGAGGCTCATATAGAGAAAAACATAGGTACAGACTTGATGGGTTGGATTTTGATACTGGGGCAGGTTGGGGTCGTGTCATCCACTTTTCGTGTTATCCACCCGACTGCAATTGGATGTGGGAGATTGATGCAATTTTCACCTAATTGGGCAATTGAGTTCCAGCATGTGGGAACCCATGAACCAATTACTGGTTTCAGTCTGAAAGTCGCCTTTGATGATGTCATCATTGCTGCTGCATTGAAGGTCTTCAAAGACTGCCTGGCCTTTGCTGTGAGAGGACCCGCAAAATGAGCAGCAGCAGTCCTAAGTCTGCTCTTAGATATTTTTACACCACCACTCCCAGATATGTCTCCTCTCCATCCATCCATATATACATCCATCCACATATGCATCCCCATAACCAGCCAGCCTGCTAGCCGGCCAGCGTCAACTATCCATATCCAAATGTGCTCCCGCCAGGTTTCACAATCGTGTTTCAGAACAGGCGTGCTTCACGTAGAACAAGGGTTAAAATCACAAAGGCCTTTCAAAATGGCATTATGGAGGCAATTTAGTGCTTGTTAAGAGCCTTAACAGCCTATCCTGCCTCTTAGAGGCGGGTTGGAGTCGGGACCAGCAGACACGATTTAATGAAAATTGCGTGGAGGCGGGATGGAGGCGGACTTGTGCCCGCCCGCCAGTTTTCACAATTTTAATTCCCACACGCCTCCAAACCCGCCTCCACGGGTCAATGAAAATCTAGCCCGATGGGTCAAATGGTCTGTTTCTGTGCTGTAACGTTCGATAGTTCTTTAATTGGACCTAGATTATGCTATTACTGGTATATCTAACAGCATTTTCCAAAATTAATTATTTTTGCTCTCTGATATGTGTATAAAAATTCTGGAAAATCAGTTATCCACTGTATCAGCACTGCTCTGATGTACAATCCACCGTACTTTCTATGGTTACTGCAAAACTGTATGACCAGGGATGAGTATTCTCCTATTTTTTTCATCAACGTGAAGCACTAATAATTCTGCAGTACTCTAGGACCTATACGAGTTCTAAAGGTCTTTCTCACAGATGAGAGATAGTGGCTCTCTCATGGGTGGCGGGTGTGATCTATTTATACGATGAGTCAAATTAACCATACAACATGAAGTCACGAGCATGTTAAACCCAGTGGCCTACGAGTTGTTTAAATATTGTACCATGCAAGGGTATACTGCTCGAAGAATGAAAGAGATGACAAACTCCATCACTTTTATTTTACAGTATAAAACAAAGTCTCTATTCTAGATATCCATATCCACAGTTCAATATCTGTGATGCAATTGGATGCATGCCATTATTAAGGAGGATTGTTAAGATTCTTTGTGGCTACCGTGAGAAATGCGCTTTCACTGGTTAACGGTCAATTTTCATGATATAGCAGTTAAAACATCTTTTCTGGTGTACTCTTAGTTCTTGGGGAACTGGTTTTGAATTTTCAAATCAATCTAAAAAGCAACATACAGACTTATGATTCAAACACCACCAGTCTAGCTGGTAATTCAGATTTTTGGGGAACTTTTATAAACAAATTTAAACTCTGGATTGTGAGTTGTGCATATGTAGATTCCTAACATAACTGGTGTGATATAAAAGAATAATAATGTTTCTTCACACATATGAAAAAAAACTTCTCAGATTCGTGACTGAGGTGTTTTGTTTATTCCACTGTCTTGTGTTTTTCCTTCATAAACTTCTGGCAGATCAACAAATTGCAGAGAGCATGTCAATCATCAGTCGGTAATAATTCAAAAATGTTTTGATCAGTGTAAACTATCTACTATTTCATCAATTACGACAATAAAATTGAGGTCAATATATAACTAATGTCCAAGAGATGCTGTTAGTTATGTATATTTTAACCTATTTTAATACTTGGCAGAAAAATGGTATGGAAATAAAAGTCCCAGGGGGGTGAAATTGGGTGCCGTTGCGCCTACCGTAAGCGCCCCCGGGGGGCGTTAATGGGTCGCAAATGTCTTTGCGAACGGGCACGGCGCTGACATCAACTCTTTTTTTTATTCGTTCATGGGATGTGGGCGTCGCTGGCAAGGCCAGCATTTATTGCCCAACCCTAGTTGCCCTTGAGAAGGTGGTGGTGAGCCGCCTTCTTGAACCGCTGAAGTCCGTGTGGTGAAGGTATTCCCACAGTGCTGTTAGGGAAGGAGTTCCAGGATTTTGACCCAGCGACGATGAAGGATCGGCGATATATTTCTAAGTCAGGATGGTGTGTGACTTGGAGGGGAACTTGGAGGTGGTGGTGTTCCCATGCGCCTGCTGCCCTTATCCATCTACGTGGAAGAGGTCGCGGGTTTGGGAGGTGCTGCCGAAGAAGCCTTGGCGAGTTGCTGCAGTGCATCTTGTAGATGGTACACACTGCAGCCACGGTACACCAGTGGTGGAGGGAGTGAATGTTTAAGGTGGTGGATGGGGTGCCAATCAAGCGGACTGCTTTGTCCTGGATGGTGTCGAGTTTCTTGAGTGTTGTTGAAGCTGCACTCATCCAGGCAAGTGCAGAGTATTCCATCACACTCCTGACTTGTGCCTTGTAGATGGTGGAAAGGCTTTGGGGAGTCAGGAGATGAGACACTCGCCGCAGAATACCTAGCCTCTGACCTGCTATTGTTGCCACAGCATTTATGTGGCTGGTCCAGTTAAGTTTCTGGTCAATGGTGACCCCCAGGATGTTGATGGTGGGGGATTCGGCGATGGTAACGCCGTTGAATGTCAAGGGGAGGTGGTTAGACTCTCGCTTGTTGGAGATAGTCATTGCCTGGCACTTCTGTGGCGCGAATGTTACCTGTCACTTATCAGCCCAAGCCTAAACGTCATCCAGGTCTTGTTGCATGCGGGCATGGACTGCTTCATTATCTGTGGAGTTGTGAGTGGCGCAGAACACTGTGCAGTCATCAGCGAACATCCCCATTTCTGACCTTATGTTGGAGGGAAGGTCATTGACGAAGCAGCTGAAGATGGTTGGGCCGAGGACATTGCCCTGAGGAACTCCTGCAGCGATGTCCTGGGGCTGTGATGATTGACCATCAATCACCACAAGCATCTTCCTTTGTGCTAGGTATGACTCCAGCCAATGGAGCGTTTTCCCCCCGATTCCCATTGACTTCAGTTTTACTAGGGCTCCTTGATGCCACACTCGGTCAAATGCTGCCCTGATGTCAAGGACAGTCACTCTCACCTCACCTCTGGAATTCAGTTCCTTTGTCCATGTTTGGACCAAGGCTGTAATGAGGTCGGGAGCCGAGTGGTCTTGGCGGAACCCAAACTGAGCATCAGTGAGCAGGTTATTGGTGAGTAACTGCTGCTTGCTAGCACTGTCGATGACACCTTCCATCACTTTGCTGATGATTGAGAGTGGACTGATGGGGCGGTAATTGGCCGGGTTGGATTTGTCCTGACATACCTGGGCAGTTTTCCACATTGTCGGATAGATGCCAATGTTGTAGCTGTACTGGAACAGCTTGGCTAGAGGCGCGGCTAGTTCTGGAGCACAGGTCTTCAGCACGATAGCCGGGATGTTGTTGGGGCCCATAGCCTTTGCTCTATCCAGTGCGCTCAGCCGTTTCTTGATATCACGTGAAGTGAATCGAATTGGCTGAAGACTGGCTTCTGTGATGGTGGGGACCTCAGGAGTAGGCCGA
Source organism: Squalus acanthias (assembly GCA_030390025.1). Lineage (NCBI taxonomy): Eukaryota > Metazoa > Chordata > Chondrichthyes > Squaliformes > Squalidae > Squalus > Squalus acanthias. The sequence goes on from CM059427.1 coordinate 10,245,381, forward strand.
TATGGATCATCTACTCGGAACTTACATAAGAACATAAGAAATAGGAGCAGGAATAGGCTACTTGGCCCCTCGAGCCTGCTCCGCCATTCAATAAGATCATGGCTGATCTTGGGCTCAAAGCCACTTCCCTGCCCGCTCCCCATAACCCTTCACTCCCTTATCTTGCAAAAATCTGTCTATCTCCACCTTAAATGTATTCAATGACCCAGCCTCCACAGCTCTCTGGGGCAGAGAATTCCACAGATTTACGATCCTCTGAGAGAAGAAATTCCTCCTCATCTCAGTTCTAAAAGGGCGACCCTTTATTCTGAAACTATGCCCCCGAGTTCTAGATTTCCCCACGAGGGGAAACATCCTCTCTGCATCTACCTTGTCGAGCCCCCTCAGTATCTTATATGTTTCAATAAGATCATCTCTCATTCTTCTAAATTCCAATGAGTATAGGCCCAGCCTGCTCAACCTTTCCTCATAAGTCAACCCCCTCATCTCTGGAATTAACCTAGTGAATCGTCTCTGAACTGCCTCCAATGCAAGTATATCCTTCCTTAAATAAGGAGACCAAAACTGTACGCAGTACTCAAGGTGTGGTCTCACCAATACCCTGTACAGTTGTAGCAGGACTTCCTTGCTTTTATACTCCACCCCCTTGAAATAAAGGCCAACATTCAATTTGCCTTTTTGATTACTTGCTGTACCTGCATGCTAACTTTTTGTGTTTCATGCACAAGGACACCCAGGTCCCTCTGAACTGTAGCATTTTGTAATCTCTCTCCATTTAAATTATAATTTGCTTTTTTATTTTTCCTGCCAAAGTGGATAACCTCGCACTTTCCCAGATTGTACTCCATCTGCCAAATGTTTGCCCACTCACTTAGCCTGTCTATATCCCTTTGCAGATTTTTTGAGTCCTCTGCACAATTTGCTTTCCCACCCATCTTTGTATCATCCGCAAACTTGGTTACATTACACTCGGTCCCTTCATCCAAGTCATTAATGTAGCTTGTAAATTGTTGGGGCCCCAGCACCGATCCCTGTGGCACCCCACTAGTTATCGTTTGCCAACCGGAAAATGACCCATTTATCCTGACTCTCTGCTTTCTGTTTGTTAGCCAATTCTCTATCCATGCTAATACATTACCCCCAACTCCGTGAGCTCTTATCTTATGCAGTAACCTTTTATGTGGCACCTTATCGAATGCCTTCTGGAAATCCAAATACACCACATCCACTGGCTCACCTTTGTTCACCCTGCTCGTTACATCCTCAAAGAACTCCAGCAAATTTGTTAAACATGATTTCCCTTTCATAAAACCATGCTGACTCTGCTTGACTGCAGTATGATTTTCCAAATGCCCTGCTACTGCTTCCTTAATGAAGGACTCCAGCATTTTCCCAACGACAGATGTTAGGCTAACTGGTCTATAGTTTCCTGCTTTCTGTCTTCCTCCTTTCTTAAATAGGGGTGTTACATTTGCGGTTTTCCAATCCACTGGGACCTCTCCTGGCTGAAGATGGCTGCAAACGCTACAGCCTTGTCTTTTGCACTCATGTGCTGGGTTCCACCATCATTGAGGATGTGGATATTCATGGAGCCTCCTCCTCCCGTTAGTTGTTTAACGGTCCACCAACATTCACGACTGGATGTGGCAGGACTGCAGAGCTTTGATCTGATCTGTTGATTGTGGGATCGCTTAGCCCTGTTTGTAGCATGCTGCTTCCGCTGTTTAGCATGCATGTAGTCCTGTGTTGCAGCTTCCCCAGTTTGGCACCTCATTTTTAGGTATGCCTGGTGCTGCTCCTGGCATGCTCTTCTATACTCCTTATTGAACCAGAGTTGGTCCCCTGGCTTGATGGTAATGGTAGAGTGAGGGATATGCCAGGCCATGAGGTTACAGATTATGGTGGAATACAATTCTGCTGCTGCTGATGGCCCACAGCGCCTCATGGATGCCCAGTTTTGAGCTGCTAGATCTGTTCTGAATCTATCCCATTTAGCACGGTGGTAGTGCCACACAACACGATGGAGGGTGTCCTCAGTGTGAAGGTGGGACTTCATCTCCACAATGACTGTGCGGTGGTCACTGCTACCAATACTGTCATGGACAGATGCATTTACGACAGGTAGATTGGTGAGGATGTGGTGAAGTAGGTTTTTCCCTCGTGTTGGTTCTCTCACCACCTGTCGCAGGCCCAGACTGGCAGTTATGTCCTTCAGGACTCGGCCAGCTCGGTCAGTAGTGGTGCTAGCGAGCCACTCTTGGTGATGGACATTGAAGTCCCCCACCCAGAGTACATTCCGTGCCCTTGCTACTCTCAGTGCTTCTTCTAAGTGGTGTTCAACATGGAGGAGTACTGATTCATCAGCTGAGGGAGGGTGGTAGGTGGTAATCAGCAGGAGGTTTCCTTGCCCATGTTTGACCTGAAGCCATGAGACTTCATGGGGTCCGAAGTCAATGTTGAGGACTCCCAGGGCCACTCCTTCCCGACTGAATACCATTGTGCCACCACCCCTGGTGGGTTTGTCCTGCCGGTGGGACAGGAGATACCCAGGGATGGTGATGGAGGAGTTTGGAACATTGGCTGAAAGGTATGATTCTGTGAGTATGACTATGTCAGGCTGTTGCTTGACTAGTCTGTGGGACAGCTCTCCCAATTTTGGCACAAGTCCCCAGATGTTGGTGAGGAGGACTTTGCAGGGTGGACTGGGCTGGGTGTGCCGTTGTCGTGTCCGTAGCCGGTGCCGAGGTCGATGCCGGGTGGCCCGTCCGGTTTCATTCTTATTATGTTTTGTAGCAGTTAGTTACAACTGGGTGACTTGCTAGGCCATTTCAGAGGGTAGTTAAGAGTTAACCACATTGCTGTGGGTCTGGAGTCACATATAGGCCAGACCATGTAAGGACGGCAGATTTCCTTTCCTAAAGGACATTAGTGAACCAGATGGGTTTTTACGACAATCCGATAGTTTCATGGTTACCATTACTGATACGAGCTTTTTATTCCAGATTTATTTAATTAACTGAATTTAAATTCCCCAGCTGCCGTGGTGGGATTTGAACTCACGTCTCTGGATCATTAGTCCAGGCCTCTGGATTACTAGCCCAGTGACATTGCCACTACACTACCATTCCCTTATTCAGTGGGAATTTTGGTACGACGTTGCGCCCCGATCTCCTTCGCCCGGAGATCGTGACATCATCGCCGTGCGCATCTCCCCGGTAGCGCCCCGGACCCGAAATTGACTTCCGCCCCCTGCAGCAGCGCCGGTCGGAAACACCGACAGCTGCAGGAGGCGTGCATCGGGAGGCCGGCCACTTCGGGGGCGATGATTAAAGGCGAGGTGGCCGAGGTAAGTGGAAAAAAAACTTAGCTTTCCTGTTCTAGTTTTTTTCGCGGGTACCTGCCTGTGATCGATCAGCCCGGCACTCTGCTTCAGCGCCGGGCTGATCACGCGGGATCACGGCTGCCTTGGTGGTCCAGGTAGATACTTTTTAAATTGCAGAGCCTGCAGCGATGGTCCTTCCCTTTAAGGGAGGGAAGGAGCCTTTGAACACGGCAGCGCTGCACGGCCTAGTGTGCAGCGCTGCTGAAGTCTCCGCCCTGTTCTACGACGTTAATGCCCTAAGAAGGAAGTGGAGTGCTTGATTTAGCGCTCCACTTCCCTCTTGGGGTGCTAAAACTCAATTTTGCGGCACCAGGCGCTAAAGTTAGCGACCAGGCGATGTTAGCGCCCCAAAATGGTCGATACCGAATTTTTCCCTCCTATTTCCATACTTAAAACATCACAATGAATGAGTAACTTAGTTTGATTTCCCAGCTCTAAAAAACAAAGGGAACTTAAAATCATTGGAAATTATTTTGTTTTAGTGAAACAAATAAGTTTATTAAACAGTATACTAAACGGTCTGTGTGATATGACTTGTATTGACACCTGTGAAGATGACCAAAACTTACCCGTCATCCCTTTTTTGGGATTGAGGTCATGTCGCACGTTTCTTCATGAAGTATCTATTAAAACTTATAGGGCTAAAAATTGAGTCGCGCCCCATTTGGGGCGCTAACCTCGCCGGGGCGCTACGTTTAGCGCCCCGAAAAAATTAGCGCCCCCGCCCCGGAACTTCAGTGGTTGCGCCCCAAGAGGGAAGCGGGGCGCTACTGGAAGCACTCCGCATCCCTCTTGGGGCGCTGCGAGGGAATAGGCGCTGCGGCACGTCGCACCGCGGTATTGCAGGCCTTCCTCCCCTTCTTAAAGGGGAGGGGCCTTGCGCAGCGCGAACCGGGGCCCAGCTGGGCCCCCAGGGATCGGGAGTGCCGGCAAAAGAGCCCGGCACTCAAGAGAAGTGCCGGGCTCATGGAGCGCAGCCGGCACTTCACGGTGGGGGGGGCTTCACGGGGGCCGGGGACAGCAACGGGGGCAGGTGCTGGCAGGCGGCCAGCAACAAAAATGGCCGCCTGCCACCTCCCCTTTAAATATCGCCGCCCCGGCCGCACGTACGCCCCCCTGAACCCGTCGGACATAGCGTCTGGCGGTAAGTCAGGGGGCGCGACTGAAGATCGCGGCTGGAGCGTGAGCGGGGTGCTGCGCACGGCGATTACGTCATCGCCGGCGGCGCAGCGCCACAGGGCGCTACCGGCTGGCGCCGCCGCTAACCTCCCGCTGAATTTTGCGGGAGGCGTGGGTGGCGCTGCGCCCGGGCGTTAGCTGCTTTGCGCCCCATTAGCGCCCTCTTAAGGCGCTAACGGGAGGCACAAGCAGCCGAATTTTTCCCCCATAGAATTTTTTTGTTAAAAACACAGTGATACATTACACTGTTTTGCTAGCTTAGCTGTAAGTAATTATTAATGAAAATCAACAATTACAACTTCCATTTTGGTGTTTGAATTTTAAAAAGTCAACAAAATTGTAGATTAAATACTGAACAATGAGTGACTATTCGGCTATAATCCTATTGATAATTTAGAAGATATCATAGACTAAATTAGTGAAGTTTGAGCAGTTTGTTATCTTCATTTGAAGTCTCAAATTACATTATTGCCCGTTTATTACTCCTATCTATCTGGGTGATGGCTTAATGCAAGGATGGAGTCGATGCATGAGATCACCTTCATTAGAGGATTAAAATTATATTTAATCACTACAAGTTTACTGAAATATAATGTGCAGCTGATTACCAGGAAATTAACAAAAGTAGTATATTATAAAATGGATGTACCAACAGTGCTGTTTTATAGTAATCACATGCAGAGGCAGCGGACCTGAGAGGGAGCGCGAGCGGAGCCTGAGGATATAAAGAGCGCGGCAGAGCGAGGCCCGAGAGCGGAGGCAGCGGACCTGAGAGGGAGCAAGAGCAGAGCCTGAGGATATAAAGAGCGCGGCAGAGCGAGGCCCGAGAGCGGAGGCAGCGGACCTGAGAGGGAGCAAGAGCAGAGCCTGAGGATATAAAGAGCATGGCAGAGCGAGGCCCGAGAGCGGAGGCAGCGGACCTGAGAGGGAGCAAGAGCAGAGCCTGAGGATATAAAGAGCGCGGCAGAGCGAGGCCCGAGAGCGGAGGCAGCGGACCTGACAACAAAAACAAGGCGTGACTTCACAGGAAAGCAAGGAAGTGATTGGTTGGTCAGTATTTCTCTTTATCTTGGGCATTGGTTTAAATTAAGAGCCGGGATTAAAAACTAAACGTTCAAAAAGAGGGAGTTGATTGGTGAGTATCTGGTAAGTGTTTTTACTTGGCTTTCTTAAAGTTTTTAAGTTTATTCCAGCTAGGTTAGTAAATAGTCTGTTAATTAGAGGTATGGCAGGGCAGCTTACACCCGTGGAATGCACATTCGGTGCCATGTGGGAAGTCCTGGACACCTCCCGTGGCCTGGACGACCACAAGTGCGGGAAGTGTCGCCAGCTACAGCAGCTTGAGCACCGGGTTACGGAGCTTGAGTGGCAGCTGCAGTCACTGCTGTGCATCCGCGAGGCTGAGAGCTACGTGGATAGCACGTTTCGGGAGGTGGTCACCCCGCAGCTTAAGAGTGTGCAGGCAGAGAGGGAATGGGTGACCTCCAGACAGAAGAGGAGGACCAGGCAGGTAGTGCAGGAGTCCCCTGAGCCCATCTTGCTCACCAACCAGTATTCGGTGCTGAGTACTGGTGAGGGCGATGGTTCCTCTGGGGAGTGCAGCCAGAGCCAAGTCCACAGCACCATGGAAGGCTCAGCTGCACAGGCTGGGGGGAAGAGGAGAGGGAGAGCAATAGTGATAGGGGATTCAATAGTTAGGGGAGCAGATAGGCGTTTCTGTGGCCGCAGACATGACTCCAGAATGGTATGTTGCCTCCCTGGTTCCAGGGTCAAGGATGTCACTGAACGGCTGCAGGGCATTCTGAGGGGGGAGGGTGAACAGCTAGAGGTCGTGGTCCATATCGGTACCAACGACATAGGTCAGAAGAGGGATGAGGTCCTGCAGGCAGAGTTTAGGGAGCTTGGAAAGAGGTTAAAAAGCAGGAGCTCAAAGGTAATAATCTCTGGATTACTACCAGTGCCACGTGCTAGTGAGTATAGAAATAGGAAGATAGAGCAGATGAATGCGTGGCTGGAGAGATGGTGTAGGAGGGAGGGCTTTAGATTCCTGAGGAATTGGAACTGTTTCTGGGGGAGGTGGGACCTCTACAAGCCAGACGGGTTGCACCTCAACGGGAACGGGACCAATATCCTCGCGGGAGGGTTTGCGAGTGCTGATGGGGAGGGTTTAAACTAGCTTGGCAGGGAGGGGGAGCCTAAGTTTAGAGTCAATTGGGAGGGAAGAAAAACTGGAATTGGAAAACAAAAATGTAGAAAGTAAATTGGAAGGACAGAGGAATCAAGGGCTAGATAGTAGTCAACAAGGAGGTTTGCCTGTACCAAATGGTATATACTTCAATGCAAGGAGTATAGCGAACAAGGCAGATGAGCTGAGGGCACAGGTAGATACTTGGGACTATGATATTATAGCTATTTCAGAGACGTGGCTGAAAGAAGGGCAGGTATGGCAGCTCAACATTCCTGGTTACAGGATTTTCAGACGGGATAGAGAGGGAGGTAAAAAGGGAGGGGGGTCGCGGTATTGATTAAAGAAACTATTACAGCTTTGAGGAGGGATGATATGTTGGAGGGATCATCAGACGAGGCCATATGGGTGGAACTGAAAAACAAAAAAGGGGCGATCACACTGCTGGGAGTGTACTACAGACCCCCAAACAGTGAGAGGGAGATAGAAAAACAAATATGTTGACAAATTTCTGAGAAGTGCAAAAACTATAGGGCAGTAATAGTAGGGGATTTCAACTACCCCAATATTAACTGGGATAAAATTAGTGTGAAGGGTATAGAGGGTGCGGAATTCCTAAAATGCATCCAGCAAGCCCAACAAGGGAGGGGGCGGTTCTGGACTTAGTTTTAGGGAATGAAGCTGGGCAGGTAGAAGGCGTATCAGTGGAGGAGCATTTTGGTGCTAGTGACCATAATTCTGTTAGATTTAAGGTAGTTATGGAAAAGGACAAGGATAGACCAGGAATAAAAATTCTAAATTGGGGAAAAGCAAATTTTGCTAAGCTCAGAGGGGATTTAGACATAGTGGACTGGAAACAGCTACTTGAAGGTAAATCAGTGTCAGAGCAATGGGAGGCATTCAAGGAGGAGATCCGGAGAGTTCAGACCAAATATGCGCCCTTAAAGAAAAAAGTTGGGACTAACATATCTAGAGCCCTCTGGATGTCTAGGGACATACAGGGAAGGATAAAGAAAAAAAGGGAGGCGTATGACAGATACCGAGGGCTAAATACTGCAGAATCTTTAGAGGAGTACAGAAAGTGTTGGGATGCAATTAAAAGGGATATTAGGAAAGCAAAGAGAGAGCATGAAAAATTCTTGGCAAGTAAAATCAAGGAAAACCCAAAGATGTTTTATAAATATATTAAGAGTAATAGGATAACTAAAGAAAGGGTAGGGCCTATTAGAGATCATGAGGTTAATCTATGTGTGGAGGCGGGAGATGTCGGTAGGGTTCTTAATGAATACTTTGCGTCTGTTTTCACAAAGCAGACATTGCTATCAGGGGGGAGGAGTGTGAAATATTAGATGAAATAAACATAGTGAGAGAGGAAGTATTAAGGGGTTTAGCAGCTTTAAAAGTGGATAAATCCCCAGGCCCGGATGAAATGTATCCCAGGCTGTTAAGCGAAGCAAAAGAGGAAATAGCAGAGGCCCTGACCATCATTTTTCAATCCTCTCTGGCTTCAGGTGTGGTACTGGAGGACTGGAGGTCTGCTAATGTGGTACCCTTGTTTAAAAAGGGAGAAAAGGATAGACCGAGTAATTACAGGCCAGTCAGCCTAACATCAGTGGTGGGAAAATTATTGGAAAGAATTCTGAAGGACAGGATAAATCTTCATTTAGAAAGACACGGAATAATCAAGGATAGTCAGCACGGATTTGTTAAGGGAAGGTCGTGTCTGACAAACTTGATTGAATTTTTTGAGGAGGTAACAAGGAGGGTACATAGATACATAGATACATAGAAGATAGGAGCAGGAGTAGGCCATCCGGCCCTTCGAGCCTGCTCCGCCATTTAATGAGATCATGGCTGATCCTCCAATTCAGTATCCCATCCCCGCCTTCTCTCCGTAACCCTTAACCCCTTTTGCCTGTAGAAATATATCTAATTCCCTCTTAAATATATTTAATGAGCTGGCGTACACTGCCCTCTGTGGCAATGAGTTCCACAGGTTCACCACCCTCTGAGTGAAGAAATTCCCCCTCATTTCTGTCCTAAATGGTTTAGCCCTTATCCTTAAATTATGTCCTCTAGTTCTGTTCTCACCCGCCAAGGGAAACATTCCTTCTGCATCTAGTCTGTCTAGACCTGTCAGAATTTTATACACTTCTGTGAGGTCCCCTCTCAATCTTCTAAACTCCAGTGTGTACATCCCTAAACTACATAGTCTCTCCTCATAGGTCAATCCCGCCATTCCTGGTATCAGCCTGGTGAATCGCCGCTGCACCCCCTCCATGGCAAGAACATCTTTCCTCAGATGAGGCGACCAAAACTGTACACAGTACTCGAGGTGTGGTCTCACCAGTGCCCTGTACAGCTGCAGCAAGGTATCCCTGTTCCTGTATTCCAACCCTTTTGCTATGAAGGCCAGCATACCGTTTGCCTTCTTGACCGCCTGTTGCACCTGCATGCTCGCCTTCAGTGACTGGTGTACAAGAACACCCAGGTCTCTCTGTACTTCCCCCTCTCCCAATTTATTGCCATTTAAATAATAATTTGCCCTCCCGTTCCTGCACCCAAGGTGGATAACTTCGCACTTGTCCACATTATAGTGCATCTGCCATTTATCCGCCCAATCACCCAGTCTGTCCAAATCGCTCTGGAGCTTCCTGGTCTCCTCCTCTGAGCCCACCCCCCCTCCTAGTTTAGTGTCGTCTGCAAATTTGGAAATGCTGCATCCGACTCCCTGATCCAGGTCATTAATGTAAATTGTGAACAGCTGGGGACCCAGGACAGATCCCTGTGGTACACCACTTGTTACTGCCTGCCATTCAGAAAATGAGCCGTTTATTCCAACTCTCTGTTTTCTATCTGACAGCCAGTTCTCTATCCACGTCAATACTTTCCCCTTTATCCCATGAGCTTCAATTTTCCCTGCTAATCTTTTATGTGGGACCTTATCGAAGGCCTTTTGGAAGTCCAGGTACACCACATCTACTGGCTCTCCCCCATCTATTTTACCAGTTACTCCCTCAAAAAATTCCAATAGATTAGTCAAGCACGATTTACCCTTTGTAAATCCATGTTGACTCTGTCCTATCCTGTCCCCATTTGCTAAGTGCTCCGCTATTTCATCCTTAATGATGGACTCCAGCATTTTGTCCACAACTGATGTAAGGCTTACAGGTCTGTAATTACCTGCTTTTTCCCTACCCCCCTTTTTGAATAGTGGGGTAACGTTAGCTACCCTCCAATCCATGGGCACTGTTCCCGAGTCTAATGAATTCTGAAAAATCATACTTAGTGCATCTGCTATCTCTAGGGCCACCTCCTTCAGCACCCTAGGATGCATGTTATCAGGCCCTGGGGATTTGTCTGCCTTCAATCCCTTTAGCTTCCTTAACACCATATCCTTAGAGATATTGATTTGCGTCAGTTCCTCCTTTGCAAATGTCCCTATTTTCCCGATATCCCAGGGAGGTTTTTTGTGTCTTCCTTCGTAAAGACTGACCCAAAGTATGCATTTAGTTGGTCTGCCATTTCCTTATTTCCCGTTATATATTCCCCCGTATCTGACTGCAATGGGCCAACTTTGGTTTTCACCAGTCTTTTCCTCTTGATATACTTATAAAAGCTTTTGGAGTTAGTTTTTATATTTTCCGCCAGCTTGCTTTCGTAAGCTATTTTGCCCCTCTTGATTAAGCCCTTTGTCCTCCTTTGCTCTATCTTAAACTGTTCCCAATCTTCCGCTCTGGCGCTTTTTTTGGCTATTTTATACGCCCTATCTTTGGATTTTATGCTGTCTCTAATTTCCCCTGTTATCCACGGTTGAGTCACCTTTTTAGATTTCCTTTTATGCCAGATTGGTATAAACAATTTTTGCAATTTTGTCATTCTATCTTTAAATGCTTGCCATTGTTTATCTACCTCCAGTCCTCCCAGGAACGTTGTCCAATCCGACCTACTCAGTTCCCGTCTAATGGCATCATAATTCCCCTTGTTTAAATTCAGGACCTTAGTATCTGAGTCAATTTCTTCGCTCTCCATTTCGAGTGAGAAATCAATCATGTTATGATCGCTCTGACCCAAGGGTCCCCGTACAACAAGATTACTAATTAGTCCCTTCTCATTGCACAGTACCCAGTCCAATATAGCCTGTTCCCGAGTTGGTTCCTCGACATATTGATCCAGATAACCATCCCTTAAACACTCAAGGAATTCCTCCTCCTCATTATTTTTACTGATTAGGCTATTCCAATCTATATGTAAGTTAAAGTCACCTATGATGACAGCTGTGCTCTTATTGCACGCTTCTCTAATTTCCCTCGTGATGCCCTCCCCAACCTCTATTTTACTATTTGGAGGCCTATATACCACTCCTATTAATGTTTTTCGCCCCTCGCTATTTCTTAGCTCCACCCATATAGATTCTGTATTAACTGAGTTAATATCCTTCCTTTCAATTGCATTTATCCCTTCTTTTACCAGCAATGCTACCCCTCCTCCCTTTCTTTTTTGTCGATCCTTCCTAAATACTGAATACCCCTGTATGTTAAGCTCCCAGCCCTGCTCACCCTGCAACCATGTTTCCGTAATCCCAATTAGATCATAATTATTAACCTCTATTTCCACAGCTAATTCATCTACCTTGTTCCTGATGCTTCTCGCATTAAGGTATAAAACCCTCAGGCTTTTTTTATGCTCACATTTTTTATGAATTAGTTTGGTAGATGAGGGTAGTGCATTTGATGTAGTTTATTTGGACTTTAGCAAGGCTTTTGATAAGGTTCCACATGGCAGACTGGTCACAAAGTTAAAAGCCCATGGGATCCAGGGCAAAGTGTCAAGTTGGATTCAAAACTGGCTCGGAGACAGGAAGCAGAGGGTAATGGTTGATGGGTGTTTTTGTGACTGGAAGGCTGTTTCCAGTGGGGTTCCGCAGGGCTCAGTACTAGGTCCCTTGCTTTTTGTGGTATATATCAATGATCTAGACTTGAATATAGGGGGTATGATTAAGAAGTTTGCAGATGATACTAAAATCGGCTGTGTGGTTGATACTGAAGAAGGAAGCTGTAGACTGCAGGAACATATCAATAAATTGGTCAGGTGGGCAGAACAGTGGCAAATGGAATTCAATCCGGAGAAGTGTGAGGTAATGCATTTGGGGAGGGCTAACAAGGAAACATAGAAACATAGAAGATAGGAGCAGGAGTAGGCCATTCGGCCCCTCGAGCCTGCTCCGTCATTCGATGAGATCATGGCTGATCATCCAAACTCAGTACCCTGTACCTGCCTTCTCCCCATATCCTTTGATACCTTTAGCTTTAAGAAATATATCTAACTCATTCTTGAATATATTTAATGACTTGGCCTCAACTACCTTCTGTGGTAGAGAATTCCACAGGTTCACCACTCTCTGGGTGAAGAAATTCTTCCTAATTTCTGTCCTAAATGGCTTACCCGTTATCCTTAGATTATGACCCCTGGTTCTGGACTCTCCGACCATCAGGAACATTCTTCCTGCATCTAGTTTGTCCAGACCTGTCAGAATTTTATATGTTTCGATGAGATCCCCTCTCATTCTTCTATACTCCAGCGAGTATAAGCCCAATCGACCCAATCTCTCCTCATATGTCATTCCTGCCATCCCAGGTATCAGCCTTGTGAATCTTCGCTGAACTCCTTCCATGGCAAGAACATCCTTCCTCAGATAAGGCGACCAAAACTGCACACAGTACTCAAGGTGTGGTCTCACCAAGGCCCTGTACAACTGCAGCAGGACATCCCTGTTCCTATACTCAAACCCTTTCGCTATGAAGGCCAACATACCATTTGCCTTCTTCACCACCTGCTGCACCTGCATGCTTACTTTCAGCGACTGGTGCACAAGGACACCCAGGTCTCGTTGCACTTCCCCTTCTCCCAATCTATTGCCATTCAGATAATAGTCTGCCTTTCTGTTTTTGACACCAAAGTGGATAACCTCGCATTTATCCACGTTATATTGCATCTGCCACACTTCTGCCCACTCACCCAACCTGTCCAAATCATCCTGGAGTTTCTCGGTATCCTCCTCGCAGCACACACTCCCACCCAGCTTTGTGTCATCTGCAAACTTGGAGATATTACATTTAGTTCCCTTATCTAGATCATTACTGTATATTGTGAATAGCTGGGGTCCAAGGACCGATCCCTGCGGTACCCCGCTAGTCACTGCTTGCCACTCGGAAAAAGACCCATTAATTCCTACTCTCTGCTTTCTGTCCGCCAACCAGTTCTCTATCCAAGTCAATACCTTGCCCCCAATCCCATGTGCCTTAACTTTAAAGGTAATACACATTAAATGGTAGGACACTGAGTAGTGTAGAGGAACAAAGGGACCTTGGAGTGCATGTCCACAGATCCCTGAAGGTAGCAGGCCAGGTAGATAAGGTGGTTAAGAAGGCATACGGAATGCTTGCCTTTATTAGCTGTGGCATAGAATACAAGAGCAGGGGGGTTATGCTTCAACTGTATAAAACACTAATTAGGCCTCAGCTAGAGTACTGCGTGCAGTTCTGGTCACCACATTACAGGAAAGATGTGATTGCACTAGAGAGGGTACAGAGGAGATTTACAAGGATGTTGCCGGGAGTAGAGAATCTTAGCTATGAGGAAAGACTGGATAGGCTGGGTCTGTTTTCCTTGGAACAGAGGAGGCTGAGGGGGAACCTTATTGAGGTGTATAAAATTATGAGGGGCATAGATAAAGTGGATAGAAAGGACCTATTTCCTTTAGCAGAGGGGTCAAAAACCAGGGGGCACAGATTTAAAGTAATTGGTGGAGGGTTTAGAGGAGATTTGAGGGGAAATTTCTTCACCCAGAGGGTTGTGGGGGTCTGGAACTCACTGCCTGAAAGGGTGGTAGAGGCAGGAACCATAACCACATTTAAAAAGTACTTGGATGTGCACTTGGGATGCTGTAACCTGCAGGGCTACGGACCAAGAGCTGGGAAGTGGGATTAGGCTGGATAGCTCTTTGTTGGCCGGCGCGGACACGATGGGCCGAACTGGCCTCCTTCCGTGCTGTAACTTTCTATGATTCTATTCTATGCAGATTATCACGCAATAAACTATTTCTACCGTGATCTTTAATCCATCAAAGTGAACTTGTTGATGCTTCATAAGAACATAAGAAATAGGAGCAGGAGTAGGCCAATTGGCCCCTCGAGCCTGCTCCGCCATTCAATGAGATCATGGCTGATCTGATCCTAACCGCCAATCTACTATCACAGAACCATCTCCTGAACCTAACAGAATTGGACACACGAAATAGGAGCAGGATCAGGCTACACGGCCCCTTCGACCACATACAGTGCACAGGATGTTGACATCTGCCCCACGATTGCTGCAATTGGTAAAACAAAAGGCTGAGGACAAAACAGAACCAGCACCAGTACATGCACAGTATATCGATAAGAATTATGATGCACTTAAGCATTGGTATTTATTGATGGCTTTATATGAAACCTTCTATTAGATTATGTATTATTACCTGCATCTTTTCCAGTATATTTACTCACTATACATCTTTTCCAGGCAAAGAAAAAGACGTGGTGGTCGTGTATTCTTTTTTAATCTGGGATGTCAATGCTACTCCCTAGAAAGAGGTTTGTAGTGTGAAGGAGGTAGAGGGTATTCATTATCATCTCCTCCCTCACCAAAAAGATTGTCTAAGGCAGACACGTGTAAGTGCTGAGGCTGATGGTGAGGCAGTTCTCTAAAATTGTTGCCCTATTCATTAATGTTTGAATTTACAAAATTCGTTTTGTTTACTTCCAAAGTCATCAGCATCCAAGTAAACCTGCAAAGTCTCACTTACTTCCAGTGCCAATGACTTTATTACTATGACAATAGCAAAATACTGCGGATGCTGGAAATCCGAAATAACAACAGAAAACGCTGGAAAAACTCAGCAGGCCAGGCAACATCCGTGGAGAGAGAAAGAGAGTTAACGTTTCAGGTCGAAACCCTTCGTCGGAACTGAGAGAGCAAGAAATAAACAGATAAAAATGCAAGGGGGAGGCTGGGGGGAGGAATAAAAGAACAAAAGGGATGGTCTTTAGTGAGTAGAGACATTGAGAGATGCTCAAGGCAAGACGTTACTATGTTTGGTGTGGGGGGAAAAAAAAAACTTAACTTTTGTATTTAAAAAAAACTTTAGTAATTTCCATAGTTTTGCCAAATAACGTCACTGCTTTTCCTGAATCTCATCGTTTCCAGTTATTTGACCTGGGTAATATTGTATATATAGTTAAAAAAAAAATCGTAACTCCGGTTGTGCTTCATCCGTCCCCTAGGCTTCGCTGCAGCAGGCAACGGCGAGGGAGAGAGCCAGGGCCAGGGGAGGCTCTTGCAGGCGTTGGTGGTCGGGTAGCGTGATGAGGTCAGCACGCAGCCGCTCCACCAGCTGAGAGTGGAATCTCTGGGTAGAATTTGGAACCTGGTGTAACAGTTTGGCGATGAGTCTCTGTGCTCAGCTCAGGTGGGTTGCTGCTTTCCCAAAGACATGAAGGCGTGTGAGTGTTGCAAAAAAGCTGCTCACCTGTGGTGCTCCCAAGTGCACTGGCTTTATATGAAACCTTCTATTAGATTATGTATTATTATCTGCATCTTTTCCAGTATAGTTACTCACTATACATCTTTTACAGCACTGAGGTCACCTTTCGGGCTGCATCATATATTTCTTAAAGCTAAAGGTATCAAGGGATATGGGGAGAAGGCAGGTACAGGGTACTGAGTTTGGATGATCAGCCGAATGGCCTACTCCTGCTCCTATCTTCTATGTTTTCTATTAACATTCAAACAGTGCCTCTAATGGCAGTGACAACTTTTCACTGTAACATTGGGTCTGTGTAAGTAATAATAGTATTGATTAGGGATCACTTTTGATCAAAAACGTATTTTTTTTAATGTATGATCTATTCATAATTTTTTTTCGACTTAAAACTCATCTTCTCCAGCGCTCCCATAGTCCCAAGATTTCTCCGCCATTGTCCCACTCCAGCAACCCCTTTTACAATTTCCACACTGTGAACACAATATTCCCATGACTCCCAGAACCCTTTCTCAGTACTCCTGGATCCAAAGACGCCCATCACCAATACTCCCAGACCCCCAACACCTCTCTGCACCTCTTGCACTCCACTACCCTGCTCCCAGATCCCTGGACTATTCTCCCAACTTCCTTCCCGAGTACTTCTACATACAATAGCAAAATACTGCGGATGCTGGAAATCCGAAATAACAACAGAAAACGCTGGAAAAACTCAGCAGGCCAGGCAGCATCCGTGGAGAGAGAAACAGAGTTAACGTTTCAGGTGGAAGACCTTTCGTCAGAAAGTTGTTACTTCTACATACTTCCTAGCTACCTGCATTAGAATATCTTCATACACATATATATATATATATATATATATAATGGAGAGAGATAAAAAATGAATTGAGTAAACAAAAATAATAAGACACTGATACTGCTCCCATAATGCTATGATGTGGAGATGCCGGTGTTGGACTGGGGTGGACAAATGTGAGAAGTCGCACAACACCAGGTTATAGTCCAACAGTTTTATTTGAAATCACAAGCTTTCGGAGCGCTGCTTCTTCATCACCTGACGAAGGAGCAGCGCTCCGAAAGCTTGTGATTGCAAATAAAACTGTTGGACTATAACCTGGTGTTGTGCGACATCTCACAATAATGCTATGAGTAAGTGAAATTACAATCACTATAAATTAATGGCCTTGATAATGTATTGTATGTACATAGCACAAAACAGCATGACTTTCTGTGAGAAAAGCATTGCAGAAAAAAGAGAAATGCCTTATTTCTAAATATTTGGACAATTTCCCAACTAATTTCATATATGATTAATGGGGGGGGGGGGGGGGGGAAGGAGAGGAGACTATTGTGATTAACAGCAAAAACAACTTGCACTTGTGTAGTGCCGTTAACATCGAAAATGCCCCAAAGCATTTGAGAGGGAGAAGGAAATGAACAAAAGGAGCAGATGTGCCGTGGTACGAGAGTTAGGAGAGGTGACTGAAAGCTTGGTTGGAAAAATGGGTTTTCCGAATATTTTCAAGTTGGAAGGAGAAGTGGAGATATGGAGGGGTTTAGGGGAGTAATTCCAGAGAGTAGGGACACAATAGTTGAAGGTTCACTGTGTTGGGAGACAGTGACCCAATGTAAGTAAGCGAGAATGAGATTGATGGGCAAACCAGACTTAGTGCAGGACAGGATATGGGGAGCTGAGTTTTAAATAGATATTTATGAAGGATGGGAGGTTAGCAAGAGGACATTGGAGAAATTGAGTCAAGAGGCGACAAAAATGTTGATAAAGGTTTCAGTGGTAGTAGGGATGACGGGCGGAGGCAGGTGATGTTGTGGATGTGGAAGTAGGTAATGGATGGGATGTGGGTTTGAAGCTCAGCTCTGTTTCACAGGATGCTAAAGATTCAGCCTGTGCAAGTAGCTGGGCTGGGGCATGAAGTTGGTGTGAGGGAGCAGGAAACAATTGTCTTGGTTGTCCTGCTATCCGGTTGAAGGAAATTCTGGCTCCTTGATGTCGGACAGGCACACGTTTTTAAACTGTATGTAGCATTACAGAGCTCTAGAGTTTTTTCTTCAGTGCTAGCAATATGAAACGGAATAATGGGGATTAAACCTATTTGCGTTCATTTGAAAAATTCAGATTTCATTTTGCAGGATATTCATCTGGAACCCCTTTTATGATAAAATATTACCCACATTGACATTTCATTAAGTGTAGTTTCATTGTAACGCAAGTTGTTTGAATGACTTGAGGCTTTGGAGCTCTGAAACATAATTGTTTTATTTAATTTTGGGGAATTGTGTATTGTTGAGATTTAATTTTAAAGGAAGTTTTATAATGACACCTTCTTGTGCGAGAATTAACTTTATGTTTTGCGATAGTAAATGCAAGTTTGTTCTTAAATAACCAGTGTTTATAGGCAGAGATCTATACATGTGCCGAAAGAAAAAATCAGTAGTTAGTTTTAATAGAGGCAGAGCACTGTATCATATTAGCAAGGTAAATGGGATGAAAACTCTGCTGGTTTAAGGTAATCAGAGAACAATAATCTAGGCTGACACTTCGGTGCAGTGCTGAGGGAGCGCTGCACTGTCGGCGGTGCTGTCTTTTGGATGAGATGTTAAACCGAGGCCGTGACAGCCCTCATAGGTGGACATAAACGATCCATGGCATTATTCGAAGAAGAGTAAGGAAGATCTCCTGCTGTCCTGACCACTATTTATCCCTCAACCAACATCATTAAAACAGATTATCTGGTCATTTATCTCACTGCTGTTTGTGAGACTTTGCAATGCGCATATTGGCTACCGCATTTCCCTATATTAACATAGTGACTACACTTCAAAAGTACTTCATTAGTTGTAAAGCGCTTTGGGACATCCTGAGGTCATGGAAGGTGCTATATAAATGCAATCTTTCTTTCTTTCCTTTTCTTATTTCTTTTGTCAGATTATAGTTGCAGTGACAGGAATAAACACAGTATAGAACAAGATGGACATTTTAGTTTATGGTTACTTAAGTGATGTAAATTCAGGAAGTAAACACAGCATTAGATCTAGCTATCGATATATTTTTTAAATCTTACATCTGTGTGCACTTCCTGTCTGCAACAGTTAACTTACTGTTGTCACATTTTTGTCACACTTTTTGTCAACCTTTTCCAATTATAATTTTCTATGTCTGCATTTATAATTCGTTTGCCTAAGTAAACTTGTTTTTTTTATTTGTTTTTGGGATGTGAGCAACACTGGCATTGCTGCATTTATGCCCATCCCTAGTCGCACTGAAAAGGTGGTGGCGGGGCTTCTTGAACTGCTGCAGTCCCTGTAATGATGGTGCTCCCGTGCTGGTGTTAGCTAGAAAACGCCAGGATTTTGATATAGCGAAGATGAAGGAATGGGGTTATATATTCAAGTCAGGATGGTGTGTGACTTGGAGGGCAACCTGAAGGTGATGGTGTGCCCATGACCTTACTGCTCCAGTCATACTGTAATTACACAATCAGGCCACTTGGTGGCTTTCTACCCAGTTTGTGAACAGCTTCACAGACTTGTTCTGAATAGTTTTAGAGCCGCCTGCCACCATCTTGTATTACAGTCCCGGCCGCTTAGAGCGGGTGCGCTCGCGCCAATGCGATTTGCCCGCTATATGCGACGGCCGGTATAATGTTTGACAGGCTTTAAAGATGAGTTCCCAAGATAATGCCAGTGCCACCACTTTTAATAAGTGTGAGGAATATTGCCAAGCTCGATGAGCCGGCAGAGAGTATCGTGGCACGTGTAAGCAACTCCGACTCAAAAGCCGCAGGTCAACTTCGAAGTTCCTGAACTGCTACCACCGCATTAACATTTTAAAATTAACATTTAACATTTAATAAGGGGGTGCAACCACCCTCCTCAACAATATCATATTGGATACAGTCTGCTAAGAGCTAATCCACCCCCTGCTCAATGTTCCTCTTCCATTATGATATCGCTGCAGCATATTCCATCAGGGTATCCCGGATACAGTAATGGGTTGAGCGGGAGAGACAAGAGAGGTTATTATGGTCACTCAAAATAGTTTTAAAATATCTTGATATAAAATGGCAAACACAGTCCGATATATTATATATATATATATATATATATATATATATAAAAAGTTGCTGGCCAGTAGCGAGCAGGTGATAACCCCTGCCAAGTGATTAGGAATGGGAAGATGACGACAGCTCAGACAGTCAACTTTGCTTTTGACATGTGCAAGGACAGATCTTTGGCCCATGCCTCGAAAATTTCTTTTCGAACAGTAAAACAAAGTATATGAGCATTCCTGATAACTCAGTTGGTAGCTAACTGCCCATTGTGACTGGCGCGAAAAATATCCAGGAATGAGATCTGGTAAAATAACATTTGTGAATATGTGTCCATTTTTACTGGAAAATAATTTTGGCAGCAGTTGCAAGCATGACTGTATAGTTTTCTCACCAGATTACAGGTGGATCATGTGCAATTGATCATGGAGTCAGCCGTGGCTCAGTTGGTAACACTCTCATCTGAGTCAGAAGGTTGTGGGTTCAAGTCCCACTCCCGAGACTTGAGCACAAAATCTAGGCTGACACTCCAGTGCAGTGCTGAGGGAGCGCTGCACTGTCGGAGGTGCCGTCTTTTGGATGAGACGTTAACCCGAGGCCCCGTCTGCCCCCTCGGGTGGACATAAAAGATCCCGTGGCAGGGGCGTTCTCCCCGGTGTCCTGGCCAATATTTATCTCTCAGCCAGCCAATCAGATTATCTGGTCATTATCACATTGCTGTTTGTGGGATCTTGCTGTGCGCAAATTGGCTGTCGTGTTTACTACCTCACAACAGTGACTTTGCTTCGAAACTATTTCATTGGTTGTAAAGCGCTTTTGGGACTTCCTGAGGTCGTGCAAGGTGCTGTATAAATGCAAGTCTTTCTTTTTTCATTTATTTATTTAAAAGAGAACATCTGCCTGTTTTACAGAGAGAGGGTCTGAATGAGAGTCTGAGGCAAATGTCTCCCACTTTCCATCTTTCACACCAGCAAAGGGGAGAGAATGGAGAGTATAAAACGATGGGGGGCAAGCAGAGACACAGTTATAGGCAGAAAGGAACATAAACATTTTTCTTTTACTTTAGTCCATGAACACCATGGGATTATAGGAAAATTAGGAACAGGAGTAGGCCATTCAACCCCTAGAGCCTGCTGCGCCATTCAGTTAGATAAGGCCTGATCTGTACCTCAACTACATTGGACAGACCACCCGGCATCGACCTCGGCACCGGCTACGGACACGACAACGGCACACCCAGCCCAGTCGACCCTGCAAAGTCCTCCTCACCAACATCTGGGGACTTGTGCCAAAATTGGGAGAGCTGTCCCACAGACTAGTCAAGCAACAGCCAGACATAGCCATACTCACAGAATCATACCTTTCAGCCAATGTCCCAAACTCCTCCATCACCATCCCTGGGTATGTCCTGTCCCACCGGCAGGACAGACCCACCAGGGGTGGCGGCAGAGTGGTATACAGTCGGGAAGGAATGGCCCTGGGAGTCCTCAACATTGACTCCGGACCCCATGACGTCTCATGGCTTCAGGTCAAGCATGGGCAAAGAAACCTCCTGCTGATTACCACCTACCGCCCTCCCTCAGCTGATGAATCAGTACTCCTCCATGTTGAACACCACTTAGAAGAAGCACTGAGAGTAGCAAGGGCATAGAATGTACTCTGGGTGGGGGACTTCAATGTCCATCACCAAGAGTGGCTCGGTAGCGCCAGTACTGACCGAGCTGGCCAAGTCCTGAAGGACATAACTGCCAGTCTGGGCCTGCGACAGGTGGTGAGTGAACCAACACGAGGGAAAAACCTACTTGACCTCGTCCTCACCAATCTACCTGTCGCAGATGCATCTGTCCATGACAGCATTGGTAGCAGTGACCACCGCACAGTCCTTGTGGAGACGAAGTCCCGTCTCCACACTGAGGACACCCTCCATCGTGTTGTGTGGCACTACCACCGTGCTAAATGGGATAGAATCAGAACAGATCTAGCAGTTCAAAACTGGGCATCCATGAGGCGCTGTGGGCCATCAGCAGCAGCAGAATTGTATTCCACCACAATCTGTAACCTCATGGCCTGGCATATCCCTCACTTTACCATTACCATCAAGCCAGGGGACCAACCCTGGTTCAATAAGGAGTGTAGAAGAGCATGCAGGGAGCAGCACCAGGCGTACCTAAAAATGAGGTGCCAACCTGGGGAAGCTGCAACACAGGACTACATGCATGCTAAAAAGCAGAAGCAGCATGCTATAGACAGGGCTAAGCAATCCCACAATCAACAGATCAGATCAAAGCTCTGCAGTCCTGCCACATCCAGTCGTGAATGTTGGTGGACCATTAAACAACTAACGGGAGGACGAGGCCCCATGAATATCCCCATCCTCAATGAGGGTTGAGCCCAGCACATGAGTGCAAAAGACAAGGCTGAAGCTTTTGCAACCATCTTCAGCCAGAAGTGCCGAGTGGATGATCCATATCGGCCTACTCCCGAGGTTCCCACCATCACAGAAGCCAGTCTTCAGCCAATTCGAATCGCTCCATGTGATATCAAGAAACGGCTGAGCGCACTGGATACAGCAAAGGCTATGGGCCGCGACAACATCCTGGCTATCGTGCTGAAGACTTGTGCTCCAGAACTAGCTGCGCCTCTAGATAAGCTGTTCCAGTATAGCTACAACACTGGCATCTATCCGACAATGTGGAAAACTGCCCAGGTATGTCCTGTTCACAAAAAGCAGGACAAATCCAATCCAGCCAATTACCGCCCCATCAGTCTACTCTCAATCATCAGCAAAGTGATGCAAGGTGTCATCGACAGTGCTATCAAGCGTCACTTACTCACCAATAACCTGCTCACTGATATCCAGTTTGTGTTCCGCCAAGACCACTCGGCTCCCGACCTCATTACAGCCTTGGTCCAAACATGGACAAAGGAGCTGAATTCCAGAGGTGAGGTGAGAGTGACTGCCCTTGACATCAAGTCAGCATTTGACTGAGTGTGGCATCAAGAAGCCCTAGCAAAACTGAAGTCAATGGGAATCGGGGGGAAAACTCTTCACTGGCTGGAGTCATACCTAGCACAAAGGAAGATGGTTGTGGTGGTTGATCGTCAATCTTCACAGCCCCAGGACATCGCTGCAGGAGTTCCTCAGGGCAGTGTCCTAGGCCCAACCATCTTCAGCTGCTTCTTCAATGACCTTCCCTCCAACATAAGGTCAGAAATGGGAATGTTCGCTGATGACTGCACAGTGTTCAGTGCCATTCACAACTCCTCAGATAATGAAGCAGTCCATGCCCGCATGCAACAAGACCTGGACGACGTTCAGGCTTGAGCTTATAAGTGGCAGGTAACATTCGCGCCACAGAAGTGCCAGGCAATGACTATCTCCAACAAGAGAGAGTCTAACCACCGCCCCTTGACATTCAACGGCATTACCATTGCCGAATCCCCCACCATCAACATCCTGGGGGGGGTCACCATTGACCAGAAACTTAATTGGACCAGCCACATAAATACTGTGGCAACAAGAGCAGGTCAGAGGCTAGATATTCTGTGGCGAGTGTCTCACCTCCTGACTCCCCAAAACCTTTCCACCATGTAGGAGGCACAAGTCAGGAGTGTGATGGAATACTCTGCACCTGCCTGGATGAGTGCAGCTCCAACAACACTCAAGAAACTCGACACCATCCAGGACAAAGCAGCCCGCTTGATTGGCACCCCATCCACCACCTTAAACATTCACTCCCTCCACCACCGGCGTGCCGTGGCTGCAGTGTGTACCATCTGCAAGATGGACTGCAGCAACTCGCCAAGACTTCTTCGGCAGCACCTCCCAAACCCGCGACCTCTTCCACTTAGAAGGACGAGGGCAGCAGTATGGGTACACCACCACCTCCAAGTCACCTTCACCTTCACCACACGGACTGCAGCGGTTCAAGAAGGCAGCTCACCACCTCCTTCTCAAGGGCAGTTGGGGATAGGCAATAAATGCTGGCCTTGCCAGTGACGCCCACATCCCATAAATCAATAAAAATAGATTTACACGCCTTTGCTCCATATCCCTTGATACCCTTGCCTAACAACCTATCGATCTCAGTCTTGAAATCTCCAATTGTCAACTAGTAATATATAACATAACATAAGAATTAGGAGTAGGCCTTTCGGCCCCTCGAGCCTGCTCCGCCATTCAATATGATCATGGCTGATCTTTGGCCTCAACTGCACTTTCCCGCCCGATCTCCATATCCCTTGATTCCCCTAGAGTCCAAAAATCTATCTATCTCAGCCTTGAATGTACTCGATGACTCAGCATCCACAGCTCTTTGGGGTAGAGAATTACAAAGATTCACAACCCTCTGAGTGAAGAAATTCCTCCTCATCTCAGTCTTAAATGGCCTACCCCTTATCTTGAGACTATGCCCCCACGTTCTAGACACTCCAGTCAGGGGAAACAACCTCTCAGCATCTAGCCTGTCAATCCCCTTCAGAATTTTGTATGTTTCAATGAGATCACCTCTCATTCTTCTAAACTCCAGAGAGTATAGGCCCAATCTACACAATCTCTCATCATAGGGCAGCCCTCTCATCCCAGGAATCAATCTAGTGAACCTTCGTTGCACCACCTCCAAAGCAAGTATATCCTTCTTAGATAAGGAGACCAAAACTGTGCATAGTACTCCAGGTGTGGTCTCACCAAAGCCTTGTACAATTGTAGCAAGACTTCCTTACTCTTGTACTCCTGGTGAGGGAAGGGTGGAAATTGGAAGTAAAGTGAATGAACTGTCACTTTAATTCTCCGCTTCACTCCCACTCTGATCTCTCTGTCCTCGGCCTATTACATTGTTCCAATGAAGCTCAACGTAAGCTCGAGGAACAGCACCTCATCTTTCGATTAGGCACTTTACAGCCTTCCGGACTTAACATCGAGTTCAACAATTTCAGACAATAATCCCTGCCCCCATTTTTCATGCTGTATGATTTTGCCATTCCCATTTGCAACATTTTATCTTTCCTGCCTCTTACATAAGCACAGTATGTTCTTTCAACTCCTTCCTCCCCTCCTAAACCCCCCCCCCCCCCTGTCTCTGCACCTGCTTAATATCTGTTACATCTCCAGCTTTTTCCAGTTCTGATGAAGGGTCCCAGACTCTGTTTCTCTCTCCACGGATGCTGCCTGGCCTGCTGAGTATTTCCAGCATTTTCTGTTGTTATAACTGGCCTGTAAGTTCACTGTTTTCTCTTTCCCTCCTTTCTTGAATAGCCGGGTTACATTTGCTACCTTCCAATCTGCTGCGACCGTTCTAGAATCTAGGGAATTTTGGAAGATCAAAACTAATGCATCCACTATCTCTGCAGCCACCTCTTTTAGAACCCTAGGATTAAAACCATCAGATCCAGGAGATTTGTTGGTTTTCAGTCCCATTAGTTTCTCTACTTTTTCTCTCCTGATATTAATTACTTTAAGTTCCTCATTCTCATTAGCCGCTTGGTTCCCCACTATTTTTGGTCTGGTGTCGTCTACTATGAAGACAGATACAAGATATATGTTTAAAGTCTCTGCCATTTCCTTATTTCCTATTATAATTTCTCTTGCCACAGTCTCTGAGGGACCAACGCTTGCTTTTGCTATTCTCTTCCTTTTTATATACTTGTAGAAGCTCTTACAATCTGTTTTTATATTTCTTGCCAGTTTACTCTCTCATTCTATTTTCTCTCTTTTTATCAATTTTCTGGTCATCCTTTGCTGGTTTCTATAGCTCTCCCAATTCTCAGGCTTGTTACTATTCTTCGCAACATTATAAGCATCTTCTTTTAATCTAATACTATCCTTAACTTCTTTAGTTAGCCACGGATGGATCACTTTTCCCATGGAGCTTTTATTTCTCTATATATATTCGTTGAGAATTTTGGAATATTTCTTTCAATGTTTGCCATTGCTTATGTACTGTCATAACTTTTAATCTAATTTCCCAATCTACCATAGCCAACTCGCCCCTCATACCTATGTAATTGGTTAAGACTTAAATTGGTATTTAAGTTTAAGACTCTAGTTTCGGACTTAGAATTTCACATTTGGTTTGAGAGTGAAATACTTATCGTATTATGATCACTCTTCCCCAGATGATCCTTTACAATGAGATTACTAATTAACCCTGTCTCATTACACAATACGAGATCTAAAATAGCCTGTTCCCTGGTTGGTTCCATGATGTATTGTTCTAGGAAACTCTCAAATGCATTCCATGAACTCGTCCTCCAGACTACTTTTGCCAATTTGATTTGCCCAGTCTATATGAAGATTAAAGTCCCCCACAATTATTGCATTACCTTTGTTACAAGCTCCTTTTATTTGTTGCTTAATACTCTATCCAACAGTATAGCTACTGTTAGGGGGCCTAGAAACTACTCCCAACAGTGTTTTCTGCCCCTTGTTATTTCTTATCTCCACCCATACTGATTCTACTTCCTGATCTTCTGAGCCAAGATCCTTTCTCACTACTGTCTTTATGTCATCCTTTATTATCAGGGCTACTCCCCCTCCTTTTCCATTCTGCCTGTCTTTTTGAAACGTCAAGTACCCTGGAATATTTAGTTCCCAACCTTGGTCGCCTTGCAACCACACCTCTGTAATGGCTATTAGATCAAAGCCATTTATCTCTATTTGCACCACTAATTCGTCTATCTTGTTACGAATGCTTCATGCATTCAGATACAGAGCCTTTAATTTGAACCTTTTACCATTATTCCCTGCTTTCACCTTATTCGCTGATGCACTATTACCGTTAAACTCTCTGTCCCTTCCTGTCATACTCTGCTTACCTTTACCCAAATCGCTACACTACTCCATTGCCTTGACTTTTCTCTTTAGATTTCTAAATTTCCCCTCGCGTGACCTCTTTTTCTCCCCCTCCCCCCCCCCCCCCCCCCCACCCCACCCCCTTTTTAGTTTAAATCTCAATCTACAGCTCTAGTTATTCGATTCACTAGGACCCTGGTCCCAGCCCGGTTTAAGTGGAGCCCATCCCAACGGAACAGCTCCCTCTTCCCCAATACTCATGCCAGTGCCCCATGAATCGAAATGCCATCCTCCCACTCCACTCTTTGAGCAACGCATTTCACTCTCTGATCTGCTTGTCGCTATGCCAATTTGCGCGTGGCTCAGGTAACAATCCAGAGATTATTACCTTTGAGGTTCTGTGTTTTAATTTGAACCCTAGTTCCTCAAAAACACTCTCAGCAGAACCTCATTCCTAGTTCTACCTATGTCGTCGGTTCCAACATGGACCACGACAACTGGATCCTCCCCCTCCCACTCCCAATATTTCTCCAGCCGCGAGGAGATATCCTCAACGTATAGCCTGTATAATCTGAAAATCTGGTTCAGTTTCAGCAGTTAATCACTATTATTTTGTTCTTTATTTCAGGGTGAGGGCACTTTCTAGATTACAGATTGTACAGAAACATCTGGTGAGTGTGCATTGATGTTTATAGTTTGGTCCTCTTGGATTTGTAATTGAGTGCATGAGAAATTAAAATGCGTAATTGAAAAGGGTAGATTTGAGCAGGTGCGCCAAGCTGGTTTAGATGAACCGGGAATACTTGACGGGAATGTTAGGGTCCTACATTACTGTCATCCCTTACCTCGATGAGCGCATGTGCAAAAAAAAAACAATTAAAACTAAACAGGACAAATTATAGTAATCTGTCAGTTGCAGAGAAGCATGGACATTTTAGCACAGGAGGTGACCGTTCTACACATTTTGCCTGCACTGCAATTATATAGCAGCTTTAACTCATTACGTAGAGTAGAAGACCACTTGTTTTAATGTAGTGAAATATCATTTTCGAAAATGTTTTCCTCAAACAGAAGTAAGGCTTTTGTGAAAATACATGTTAGAGGTGGTAGCCTTGGAAAGAATTGATTGCATTTGCATGATGTTACCACCAGGGGGAGCTGGTGTAACAAATTATATTCTCACCCACCTAATTTATTTTAATTCAGATTTTTATTGGTGTTAAAAGTTGTTACGAACGATATTCTGACAGCATCAAAATACTTTCAGAAATATATGCACATTGAAACCTTAAATAGGCCTTCTGCTACTTGAGGCTTCAGAGGTCTGTCACCTATCACCGTTTGCTTTGAGTTTGTGCAACATAACTGCACCCATACCAATGTTGTTTTGCAGCGCCACTTTCACTCCCGTTTGTAAGTGCTGTGTTTACCCTGTGAACTGTGCATTCCCATTTCCAGTCCTGCTGTTTGTGGTATCATATTACACCACTGCTGTAGCCCACGTGCACGCTTCCAGTGCTGGAGTGCTGCTTCTGCCAGCAGTAAGAACAATGTTAGCCTCATTCTCCTTGCTCCACTGGAGTACGACTGATCAAATTCCAAAGCCCATCCCATGGGAAAACCTGGTGTCATTCTGATACTGATTGTCTAAAATACTTTTTTCCCATAATTGTTTGAGGACTGAGAAACCACATGAATAAAATATTAAAATTAATTCATTGGAATGCTTTGCAACCTGTCGATCAGCAGATTAATGCATGTACATTTTAGTTTGTGACAGTGCTACTGTTGACCATTCCTGTCATATCTTCAGTTAACAAACTGGCCTGGGACTTCAACTGTGATCATATAACTGGGGTTATATAATCATCCCCAGTCCTTATATTATCCATATTGTCTGCACAATAGATGCTTCAAATCTGATAGGGTGTAGGTTATTTTTAATGAGCTATTCGCACTTTCAACAGCCTTGCTGCACTCCCTGCAATCAAACCTCGAGTCACGGAAATACCAACATACTACACTCGAGTTAATTACAGACTCCAAATTGGATTGCTAAGTTTATTAACGACACTTTTAACAAAGAAAGCCATTTCAATACAGTGATCAGCAGTAACGGATGCAACTATTGCACCACAAGTCTGTCTTTCACTCCAACGCTGGATCCATGAGAGTTCCCTGGACATTCTCCATGCCTCTTCCTTTGCTTTCTTGTTCACCCCAGCAAGCCTCAAGACCGATGCTTATAGAGCCTATTCCCCTTTGATTTGTCCAGAGATCATTAGTGAATTCAATTATGGACATAAAAATGCAGATTTGTCTTCCGGTGTCTTGTTTTCTCTGGCAATGTTTGTTCCAAGGTGAATTGAACATGACTCGCACAGAACAGATATTGTTCACACCTCTGAAACCTGCTCCTTCTGGCTTGATTAACACATCAAGCTGCTCTGAGGATCGAGAACAAACTGCATCTCTAGCAGTTCAGATAACCTGGCACCTATCGACCGTCTTGAGGATTTTAGGCACAAGACAAACCCTGCCTTAGCTTTTAATTTACACAGAGAAAATAAGATATAAATGCAAGCATAGTTTTACCCCGATATAAAGTTACACAGTGAGAGGACCACTGAACAATTAACTTGTTATTTTATTCTCGATGATATTGCTTCTGTTGTCACCCTGTAGCAGATTCACAGTTATTGAAATGGCTGCCCTGTGACTTCATCTGTGGGCCACATCCTCACGTCTAGTCTGTTTTATTATTACTATGTTATCTCGACACTTAGCTTTACATCGATCTTGTCGACGGATGCGGAATGGTTTTTTGTGCCATTGACGGCACTGGCATGGATCCGACCTCCATAAGAACGTAAGAAATAGGAGCAGGAGTAGGCCAATTGGCCCCTCGAGCCTGCTCCGCCATTCAATAAGATCATGGCTGATCTGATCCTAACCGCCAATCTACTATCACAGAACCATCTCCTGAACCTAACAGAATTGGACACACAAAATAGGAGCAGGATCAGGCTACACGACCCCTGGGCCCGCTATGCTACCCACAGGGCCATGACCGATTCGAACCTAGACTCATGTCCAAATTCCTGCCCGCTCCCCGTAACCCTTAATTCCCTTTACTTCTAGGAAACTGTCTATTTCTGTTTTAAATTTATGTAATGATGTAGCTTCTACAGCTTTTTGGGGCAGCATATTCCATGGACCTACCACCCTCTGAGTGAAGTAGTTCCTTCTCATCTCAGTTTTGAAAGAGCAGCCCCTTATTCTAAGACTATGCCCCCTAGTTCTAGTTTCACCCATCATTGGGAACATCCTCCCCGCATCCACCCGGTCCAACCCCTTCACAATCTTATATGTTTCAATAAGATCGCCTCTCATTCTTCTGAACTCCAATGAGTAGAGTCCCAATCTACCCAACCTCTCCTCATATGTCCATCCCCTCATCCCCGGGATTAACCGAGTGAACCTTCTTTGTACTGACTCGAGAGCAAGTATGTCTTTTCTTAAGTATGGACACCAAAACTGTATGCAGTATTCCAGGTGCGGTCTCACCAATACCTTGTACAACTGAAGCAATACCTCCCTATTTTTATATTCTATCCCCTTAGCAATGAAAGCCAACATTCCATTGGCCTTCTTAATCACTTGCTGCACCTGCATACTAACCTTTTGAGTTTCGTGCACCAGGACCCCCAGATCCCTTTGTACTTCAGTACTTTCCAGTTTCTTGCCATTTAAATAATAACTTGCTCTACTATTTTTCCTGCCAAAGTGCATAACCTCACACTTTCCAGTATTGTATTCTATCTGCCAAATCTCTGCCCACTTACTTAGCCTGTCTATGTCCCCTTGCAGATTTTTTATGTCCTCCTCACTCACTACTTTCCCTCCCATCTTAGTATCATCTGCAAACTTTGATATGTTACACTCGGTCCCCTCCTCCAAATCGTTAATATAGATTGTAAAGAGTTGGGGACCCAGCACGGACCCCTGCGGAACACCACTAGTTACTGATTGCCAGTCTGAGAATGAACCATTTATCCCAACTCTCTGCCTTCTGTTAGATAGCCAATCCTCTATCCATGCCAGAATATTACCCCCAATCCCGTGATTTTTTACCTTAAGCAATAATCTTTTGTGTGGCACCTTGTCAAATGCCTTTTGGAAGTCTAAATACACCACATCCACTGGTTCCCCTTTATCCACCCTGTGTGTTACTTCCTCAAAGAACTCCAGCAAATTTGTCAAACATGACTTCTTCATAAAACCATGCTGACTTTGTCCTATTAAATTATGATTATCCAAATGTCCCGTTACTGTCTCCTTAATAATGGACTCCAAAATTTTACCTACCACAGTTGTTGGGCTAACCGGTCTATAGTTTCCAGCCTTCTGTCTACTGCCCTTTTTAGATAAGGGTGTTACATTAGCAGTTTTCCAGTCTGCCGGGATCTTTGCTGAGTCCAGGGAGTTTTGGAAAATTATTACCAATGCATCCACAATCCCTACCGCCACTTCCCTCAAGACCCTAGGATGTAAGCCATCAGGTCCAGGTGATTTATCCGCCTTGAGTCCCATTATTTTACCGAGTACCACTTCCTTAGTGATTTTGATCGTGTTTAGCTCCTCCCCCCCATAGCCCCCTGTTTGTTCAGTGTTGGGATATTCTTAGTGTCCTCTACTGTAAAGACTGATACAAAATATTCATTCAGTGTATTTGCCATCTCCATATTTCCCAGCATTAATTTCCCGGTCTCATCCTCTTAGGGACCAACATTTACTTTAGCCACCCTTTTTCTTTTTATATAACTATAAAAACTCTTACTATCTGTTTTTATATTTTTTGCTAATTTACTTTCATAATCTATCTTCCCTTTCTTAATCAATCTTTTTGTTATTTTTTGCTGTCTTTTAAAGTTTTCCCAATCCTCTATCCTCCCACTAGATTTGGCTACCTTATAACCCTTGTTTTTAGTCGAATACTATCCTTAATTTCTTTACTTAGCCACGGATGACTGTCTTTCTTTTACACCCTTTTCTTCATGCAGCCGATGACAGCGTTGCCCCATTTATTTGTGAATTCTTGTGATCTGCCCTGCTGTAGACGTGAGCATGAAATCTTCAGTGGAGTACTGAGGTGATGCTGCATTGCCCGAGGGTCTGCTTTTGTATGATTAAAATAAACCAAGGTCCTGTCTACCTGCTCATGTATATGTAAAAGATCCCATGCCACTATTTAAAGAAGAGCAGGGAGATCTCCCGGTGTCCTGGCCAATATTCCTCCCTCAACCAATATCGTCCTAGAAACAGGTCATCATTCATTTGCTGTTTACAGGGCTGCTGTGTTTCCCCACATAATAATCGTGGCTGCAGTATAAAAGTAATCCATTGGTTTTAACGTGCTTTGGGATGTCCTCAGAATGTCAAAAGCGAGTTCTTCTCTTTCTCTGTTCTACAGAGAAGAACCAGTTTCTGTACATCCAGTCAGTTTCTAGAAAACCCAGAGGAGACTGGCATCAAACTTTAACTTAAAAGAAAATGGGAGGGTGACTGAGGAAGGTAAATTTGACATCGTTCTCCCAGGGTTTGAACAACAGCGAGCTGTTACTGTAAAAGTACCTTTACTTCACTGAAAATTGTTTTAATGTTTACCTTTCAAAGGCCATTGAAGTTTTGTTCTGTGTGTCTTAGATGTCTACCAATGCCAGTTTGGAAAAGGAAGTGCAATTGACAGAGTCTGGATGTGCTGGAATAATAACGCTAAATCGGCCAAAGGCCCTTAATGCTCTGAACCTTTCCATGATTAGACTGATCTACCCCCAGCTAAAGGTTTGTGTCATTGTTTTGGAAAATGTCACTGTCTGTCTGATTTTTAAAATGGAAGGTCGACAGTACCTGGTTTTAAAATGGAAGGTTTAAAATATCTGTTACTGTGTCTGGGAATGGGTGAATTGCCAATACATTCACTGCTTTAGTAGTCTGTTCATCTTATAAATGCCTTGAATACATTAACCTCTGCTCCAAACCCAAGCAGACAGTGGAAACATTTGGAAAACAAATGTTGATTTTGTGCAAGCAATACTGCCTTCAAACAGCTGTCTTGCATTATTATATAAAACTCTTGTCCAACAAAAGTTGCTGTTCTGGTTGTTTGTGCAATTGGGTTGAATGTCACTTTATTTGATTTATAGCCCTCTTAAAGGGGAAAGCAGGAATGGAGAGGTGCTATATCAATGCAAGTACTGTCTTCTTTCCGTGTATAAAATGAGGAAGAATTTTGAACGGAAGCTACTCCCCTTCAGCCTATCTTCCCCTCTAAATCGCCTGTGGCAACCTTTGCAGCCACTTGCCTGAGATATTGCCTCAAGGAAATATGAAATACTGGTTGGAACCGTAGGGGTATGACATCACTGCAAACTGACTCTCTGGCCCCTTTTCAACTTTCTTTGCTCTCCAGACTTCTTCCTCCTCTTCCCCTGCCACCCCCAATTTTCACTTGTGTTGAGCTGTGGCAGTTGACAGCACTCTGGTACATCACTCAAATGGCCCTTCTTCACGTGTGGGCCGAGACATCATGAATATTGGCAGGATGCCCAGCAAAGAGGGGCATCGCAGCTGAGCCACGTTGGCAGCTCGCCAGTGTGCGCACGTGCCCTTACCAGCACGAGTCACTGAACAGTGATTAGGAACAGGATCCCCAGCTGTATTTTTTTTTTTTACCTTCCTAGCTCAGGGGCACAGGGGCAAATTGTAGTGCCCTGACGTGGTGTTTTCACTCGAGAAACAACTGCATCAATTGTGCACTTTATTTCCCACAACTAGATTGTTTAAAACTCCGTGTTGAGATTTTCTTCTCACTGTGTTCTATAATATTCATGTTGAGAAAGTTTCTATGGCAAACATAGAAACATAGAAGATAGGAGCAGGAGTAGGCCATTCGGCCCCTCGAGCCTGCTCCGCCATTCGATGAGATCATGGCTGATCATCTAAACTCAGTACCCTGTACCTGCCTTCTCCCCATATCCCTTGATACCTTTAGCTTTAAGAAATATATCTAACTCATTCTTGAATATATTTAATGACTTGGCCTCAACTACCTTCTGTGGTAGAGTATAAGCAAAATGGAAAAATTCTAATTTTGTATAATTTTCAAACGCGCAAAGAACTTTGTTAGTAGACCCAAGCTTAAATCTCCTGACTTTGGATGACACGACGTGTTGGGGATTAAATTGGAAGCAAGAGAGGAAAATATCTACTGTTTGGTGTTGAAAGACGGTCTGAAGCTATTGTAGCTATAAATTGTACAATACCCACAATTTGTGATTCATTTCTAAATTGTTTATACCACAAACGTGGGCAGAAGTAATCCAGAGATAATTGCAATGTGATGCTAAACATATCTGGCTTTATGTAATAGCTTTAGTTAGAGTGGTGATGTGATATGATTGGTTTGTCAGTTACAGTACACATCTACCCGACAGATATGGAGATGTCAAAGACGGCGAATACACATCGCTTCAGAAAACCTACAGTTTTGATCTGTGTTATCAGTTTGAGTGTCTTGTTTTCAGCAATGTGTAAAGATTACGCATTTTATGGCGATTTTAATTGAAGCTTTTTTAAATGTTACATATATGCAGTCATATACAGGAAACTCTTGTTTAACCGGCACCTAAATATCCGGAATTCTCTCTTAACCGGCAAAAATCATACTCCGAAAACTCCTCTCAAATAACCGGCAATGTTGCCGAGTCCGAGTCTCCCGCGAACACCGAGTTAGTCAGTGGGGGTAGTTCTCCAAAGTGCCACTACTCGGCCTCCTGGTGCTGTCGGAAGTCCGAACACTGCAGTAACAGGAGTCTGATTCTCCCGCGCTGCCGGGAGTCTCACTTACTGTTAAGTAATTAAAGAGTTATGGATTACCCTCAACTGGCAGTACTGTACTTAATCAAACATCTTCCACCATCCATTTAACACAACATTCTGTAGGTGAGTAACCAAATACTGTATACTGCACATTTCTTGATTTTTTTTATGTTAAAAATAGCCTTGGTAGATATAACTCTCCGTTATCCGGAACTTTCGATCAACCGGCACCACGCCGGTCCCGTCGGTGCCGGATACCAAAGAGTTTCCTGTAATAGATTGAAATAAAAGCCATATTTCTTTGGTCAGGAACACTGCTGTTTGAAAAGCGTCTTGGAGGAATGGTACATATTGTGATGCATATGGGAGGCATTACTTAACTGAAGAAGTACTTCTGGCTTGCGTTTCCCACAGACTTGCTTTATTAATTAACTCCTGCCTGTGAGGATTTTCTGTTTTGAAAGGCCGTATATATCTCTTTAGCTTCTCTCTCATCTCCCCCCATGTCTTCTCCGAGTTGATCTTGTCCATGGGACCCACTTCCTGCTCCCTTGATTGCATTCCCACTAAACTGCTGACCACCCAACTTCCCTTCCTGGACCCATGTCAGCTGACCTTGTAAATGGTTCCCTCTCCTCGGGTACTATCCTCCCTGACAAAACTGCCATGATCACCCCCTCCTGAAAAAACTCTCAGTCGACCCATCTGTCATTTCCAGTCCATCTCCAATATCCCTCTCCTCTCCAAAGTCCTTGAAGGTGTTGTAGCCTCCCAAACTGTGGCCACCTCTCCCGCAACTCCGTTTAAACCTCTCCAGCCAGATTTTCACCCGTTCGTTTCTCTCCCCACTCCACACCGTTACCTCTGAAGTCTCCATCCTCTTCCTAATCTCCATGCAGCCTCTTGGCAGCATCATTCGTAGACATGGTGACAGCTTCTACGTGTACGCTGATGACACCCACTCTACCACTTCGCATCCTCTCTTGATCCCTCCACTGTCTTTGTGTTGTCCGACATTCAGACTTGGTCTTCAAACTTCATACCCTTGCCACCGATACCATCCCCCTTCCGGTCACTCTGTCAGGCTGAACCGGACCATTTGAGTTGTTGATGGCATATCCTCTCCATTAGATAGTCCACCTACTTCCAGATCCATAACCTCGCCAACCTCTGCCTCTACCTCAGTCCATCTGCTGCCTCAGTCACCTCCAGCATTGACTATTGCAATACCTTCCTGTCCGGCCTCCCATCCTTCATCTTCCGTAAAATTCAGTTCATCCCAAACTCTGCTGCCAGTATCCTATCCTGCACCAGGTCCCACTGTGTCATCACCCCTGTCCTTGCTGACTCCTTGAACCCAAATGCCTCCAATTTTAAATTCTCATTCTGTGTTTAAATCCCTCCATAGCCTTGACCCCTCTTTATCTCTCCAGCACTACAACCGCCCCAATTCTTACTCTTCGTTCCTCTGACTCCGGTCTCTTGTGCATTTGGCAGATGAAGGCCCAGAATTCCCTCCCTAATCCCTCCACTTCTCCACCTCCTTCTCTTTCTTTACGACCCTCCTTAAAAACCCACCTCTTTGACCAAGCTTTGGACCACCCCTCCTAATATCCCCTTCATTGGTTCTGCATCCATTTTTTGATTACATCTCTGTGAACTTCCTGCATGAAAGACGCGATATAAATATGCTGCAGCTCCCCCTTTCCAGAACTCACCTCAATAGCTGTACGCATCAGGTAAAATGGGGACTGCATGAATTTGTTTCTGAATGGTGATTAGGAACCAGATTGCGCACCTCAATGCTTTTGTGGCCCATGCCAGTTCTTTATGAATAGGTTAAGCAGGTGATCTTTGAAAGTCTAACTCTTGCGTCAGATGCTACAGGTGCTATGGGTGATTTGCACCCCACTTGGCACCTCTATCTAATGGCATGGCAAAAATCATCAAGTTGTTGTGTGGGGGACCATGGGCAGAGTTATGTATCCGTGCTCTCCATAACACAGGGCTGCGGCGCTCAGCCTGTTGTTTTAGTTTTAAATGTAGATAGCTCTGTAATAATGGGCTCAACAGCTACTGATCAGTATGAACAGAGATTGTTAGTGAATGTGTGTCTGTACTTGATAGCTGGTTCACTTTTCGCACATAGCAGGCAAAGTCTGAATAAGGGGATCAATGATTTGCATGGAAGAGACGGCATACATTAATGAGTTTGACCCGTGCAGATCGAACTCACGATGGACTGTGAAGGGGTTGGATCGGGTGGATGCGGGGAGGATGTTCCCGATGACGGGTGAGACTAGAACTAGGGGACATAGTCTTAGAATAAGGGGCTGCTCTTTCAAAACTGAGATGAGGAGGAACTACTTCACTCAGAGGGTGGTAGGTCCATGGAATATGCTGCCACAAAAAGCTGTAGAAGCTACATCATTAAATAAATTTAAAACAGAAATAGACAGTTTCCTAGAAGTAAAGGGCATTAAGGGTTACGGGGAGCGGGCAGGAATTTGGACATGAGTCTAGGTTCGGATCGGTCATGGCCCTGTGGGTAGTGGAGCGGGCCCAGGGACCGTGTAGCCTGATTCTGCTCCTATTTCGTGTGTGCAATTCTGTTAGATGCAGGAGATGGTTCTGTGATAGTAGATAGTAGATTGGCGGTTAGGATCAGATCAGCCATGATCTTATTGAATGGCGGAGCAGGCTCGAGGGGCCGATTGGCCTACTCCTGCTCCTATTTCTTATGTTCTTAAATTAGTATTCCACCTTTCCTAAATTCAGCTTGAATTTTTTTGTGGCAGAAATGGGAGCAGGACAATGAAACCTCGTTAGTGATCATTAAAGGAGCTGGAGAGAAAGCTTTCTGTGCTGGTGGTGATATTAGAGGTAAGTGTCGGTCTAAATTTATTTTGTATTTTATTACTTGACATTTTTAGAATTTCTGATGTACACTATCATATTTAATGTACGAGCATGGATGAGTGCGATATACATATAGTAGTGGCCTATGTTAATGACCATCAGTCAGTATTAACTACAAAACCACGGAGCCGACTAATTCTCTGCCGACTTTCATTGTATCAAACCCTATTAGCAACTGCCGATGAAATGCAACTGTGGCCACACACTTATGGTGCCATGGCTGGTTTTCCTATTGGAAAAAAAAAAGATTGCTGACTGCACTAATGTATTTAATTCCAATGTCCTGTAGCTGCTGCTGCTGCTGAAAGCATTTTTTGTGCCCATCGTTCAGAAAGTGCTTATCCTAAGCCACTCATCTCCAGTTAGATCACTGAAACGGCAGAATTTTTTTAATGTGTACATTCTTCTTCAATAAAACATGGCTTCTGTACGGCTTCTACCATTAGTAGCATTGCAGAGCTTAATAAGAATGAAAATTGACCCAAAAGCCAGTGGCTTTGCAGTTTAGCTACAATTGTTAGAGATTAGAGATCCTCTATAATCTGTGTTTTATGATAGAAGACAGGACCAGAATGCCTTGACTGGATGAAGGCTAAGTGTTTATCTTGTGTTTCTTTTAGTAACTCCTTGACTTCCTGACTGATTTTACTGCTTCCTATTTAGCTGTTACAGAGGCAGGAAAAGTTGGAGACAGACTGGCGGAAGATTTCTTCAGGGAAGAGTATATTCTAAATAATGCAATTGGTATGTAAACTATAGTGCTATAATCAGTCTTCTGCTAAAATACCCTTAAAGGACTACTATTTATGCACTTCCTCCATCACCGTTCTCCTGGTTCTTTACTGCTTTGACCCTTCATGTGTTATTCCCTAGCTGAGACAAGTAACCTTTCTGGGCTTCTGTCACTTTTCTGCTGGGCACCGGGAGGTATCTAAGAGCTTGAAATTCATTTTTTTTTTAAATTTCCCCTCCCTCCTTTCTCCAGAGGTAGGGCCAAGATTCTTCTCACACCATGGCCGAGTGTATGAGCTAGCCATTGTAGAGGATGGCAGGCCTAAACCTGCCTGCATCTTCACACTCTCAAGTGGATTCATTACAACTCCAACCCAACAGTTTTACGCAGCTTTAACACAAACAGCGGAGCTCAAGTATGCTCCTTCAACCCATCTAATATTATTGGAAATCTTGTGCCTGCTCGCCCTGATCCAATATGTTCCCCGCCCCCCCCGCTCCTCCCCCCCCACTCCCTGCTCCTCCCCCCCCCCCACTCCCTGCTCCTCCCCCCCCCACTCCCCACTCCTCCCCCCCCCCCCCACTCCCCGCTCCTCTCCCCCCCCCCCCCCCCCTGCTCTCTAACCCCGTTTCACTTGAAGTTGCACTTGGTTGCAACTCCTTGTGCACAATGTGGGATTGACTAGTGCATAATTACAGTTGATTTTATGTTTTAAGTCTGAATATAATACTGTGGGGTGCTTGCTGCTAAATGCAAAAAAAAAAAAAATGGTTCAATATTTTGTTTAGGAAGCTGCCGGATTCCATACGTGGCCCTTATTGATGGGATAACAATGGGAGGGGTAAGTACTTTCTCCTCTCTGTTGATTTAATAATTTACTTCTGCACTTTAGGCATGTAATCTCTGTCATGTGGCCAGATATATAAATAAATAGAAGTTGAAACATGGAAGCAAGCCATTTGTCCCAACCCAATCCTTGTTTGCGTTTACCCTCCATGTAAGGAAATAGTCCAAATCATATTTATTCCTCCTGTTTCCATATGCCTTCTGTAAATATAGTTATAAATGTGCTTTCAAACATCCTTACATCATTCACCTCACCACCCCACCCCACATCCAAGTGTATTTTATTTTCTAGCTTAAGATTTCATCAATTAACTGTGCATTGTAGAAAGAAAATGGATTCAGGAGTTTGGCCACTTTACAAGAAAAAATGGTTACAAAACAGTTAATAAAATCTGGACACAGCTAAACAACCTATCTAAAGAATTCCTTCTGCTTGGTCGAATTTCTATTTCAGATTGTTGCTGCGTAAATATGCTACTGTGATATGCCTTGAATAACCAACAGATGGAGACATCCAGCAATTTTGGTGGCTGTGCGTTCTTTTGCTTTTAGTTTCTCCATTAATGTGGGCGTTCCGGAAGTGGGGCCAGAAGTACTCCACAATAATACATGCCAGCACAAGTCAAAATACACTGGACTAGAGGTTTGGGGCTATTGGGTTGAAGAATTGTTTACTTTTAATATTATTTCACGCACTTGACTGATCATCAAAACAAATCTGTAGAACTATTAGTGCAGGAGTTAAAAAATTGAACACCTAGGACTAAATTATCTAGGATGTTAAAATAAGGTCTAAATTAGTTCGAATAGAAGAGTTTTATTTTACCTTTAGGGCATGTATTTCTGTGCCGTACAAAACAAGAACATCACAAGTTGGACAATAAGAGTCTCAGGTTTCAAAAGATGGAAATGACACAGTGATTTGTTCAACAACATGTGGGAGCAGTAACCGAGATGTTGCATATTACATCCAATCTATGCTTTTTATAATTGGTTTCACAGGATTCAGAGGCCGGAGGGAGGGAAGTTCCATTTCCCTAGCAATCATCCTGAATTCTTGGCATAGGGGAGCTTTTCTTGCTCATCCCGAACATGCCATTTAAAAAAAATAAATAAAGACCAACTTAATTTTGTGGTAGCTCAAGAATCTGTTTCAGACTTCGGAACTAAGCCAATAGTTTTGAGATTTCCTTAACCCTCATCAATTTTATTTTTTCCCATTGATTTGGCAAAATAAAAATAGTATTTGAGATCTGTTTCAGAATCTTGTTCCATTGTTGACGTCTAGTGCCTGCATTGAGTATTTCCATGTCAGAGTGATCTTGCCTGTACTTTGCTCCAGCAATGTGAATTAATCTGAACTCCACAAAACTATTTTGATTGCACCAGTGGGACTGTTTCCATTCCCACACCAACCATCCTCATTATCTATATGAGTGAGATTATCAATTTGTGCAGGTTGTTGGGCCTGAGTTTATTAGTCACTGAGTAGAGTCCAGTTACTTTGGATTGGACCCTTTTAGCTTGCAAATTCATTCGATTTGAGCTGGATTTAATGCCAAGTCCCAGAGTTGGAAAGGCAGCATGCTAACCCCTTACGTCATCTGGGGGGCGATTTTGTCAATGGGGGCGCGTTGGAGGTGGGACTGTTGCTTGTCGGGTTTTAGTCCCGCCTCCATCAACTTCTGGCCCACCCACGCTATTTTCCCTTGATTGACCTTGTTAAGCCCGCCCAGCGGGTTTAGCAGGCCAATTAAGGGGAAGCAGGTTACAGAGAACGTCAGCATATGACGTTTCATCTGTCAAAAACTTTTGACAGATGAATTGTCATCGTTTGGCAGCTCTGTGAAGCTGTCAAACACTGACATTCTATGTTGTTTGATGAGTTCTTGTATTCAAGACTCATCAAACCTTTTTTGTGAGCAGAAAGCAGATGGCTGTTGCATCGGAGAATGCAGCAGCCATTCTGTCATCCCTGCCGTGGAGATGCCGGAGCCTCCGGATCCCCAACGATTGAAGCCTGCAGGAAGAAACAAAGGTAAGGAAACTTTTTCTATCACTTTCCACTCACCTCACACACTCACCTCTCCACACTTGCACCCATCACTCACCTCCACAGCGCACTTTTGGACCCCTCCGACCCCCGCAGACCCACTGCTCGCCGCGGGGTTTCCCGACGTCAGGAAGCCCGCGCCTCTGCTGGAAAATGGGGATAATCCTCTTAACTGCCTATAATCCCTTTCCCGCCTCCAGGAGACGGGTCCCGGCGCGGGTCGGCTACCTGCCTCCAGGGAAGATGGGTTGGGGGCGGGTTGGGTACCCGTCCCCAGATTCTGCCATTTTCCTGGCAGTCCCGCCTCCCCAGGGCTGGCAAGATCGCGCCCCAAGTGTCCACAAGCACTTTCACACTTGAATGTTGCTATCTCAAACTTGACGCACAAGCTAGAAACGATCAGAGTGAGAACCAAGACTTACTTCTACAAGACTGCTGGTTTCTGAAAACTACTGATGAATATGAATGAGATTATCCACTTCAAAGAAGGCTTCTGAGCATGTATGACCTTTTTGAAATTTTAATCCTATGTTTGTGGTGCATCATTTGCAAGAGCAGTAAAACATATTCTGACCTTTTTTCGTAGTCATTTTGTCTCCATTTGGATACGGGTAGATTTGAGACAAAATTGAAAGTGTTGCTGGACTATTAATGAGAATAGGCATGGTGGTGAAATATATTAATGTTGTAATGTAATGTGCTGCAGAACATAATTTGTATCTACAATCCATCATGCGGTGATCTATCAATCCCAATTTTGTTCTTGGAAGTGATAAATTGAGGCAAGGTGCTTTTATTGTGTTCTGAAGGAAATTGGTGGGTGACTCAGCCTAATTCTCTGAGATTGACATTGTCTGATGCTGGGATACAGTCTGCTTGTCTCCTCAGCAGGGTAATTGTGCATGATATGAATGAGGACCAAAAGGGGTGATTTTCTTTGAGACCCCATTTTGAGTGCAAGCCTCAAAAGAAAAGACAGGTGCAATTAAAAGGTGTATATTTGAGAGAAGAGTGAACTTAAAGAGCATAATAGTAAAAATGCCAGCAATTCAATTCATGACTGCATTTGTTAATTCAAATTATAATGGGTGCTGTAGACTTATTAGTCATGAAAGTTAGACTCAATTGTTGGTTTGCAAATGACCTGAAATGCTAAAGCACCACCAGTTTACTAAATATGTTCTAAAAGGATTTATAATGTGTGATCGAACACAAGTTACTCGTGACTATAAATTAGATTCTTTTTGTAGCCATTTCCTTTAAAAGTCCCAGATAATTTGTGTTTTTTAATGGAGGACAAATGTCAGGAAGCATCTGCTTTCACATTGCAAAAGATCTCTTCATACCAGTGTATCTAGCTTTGAAGTATATGAGCACATCCCATTTAAGTCATAGGTTTTCTAATGGGCATCCATAGACCTCCAAGAGCTCTACAAGGAGATTCCATGAGGTCATGAGATTTGTGTCATTTTCTGTATTTGTTAACTAACTAACTAACTAACAAGCTGTTTTTGTTGCCATAATAACATTTTCTGCAATGAAAACATTCTTTGCTTTGAGTAGCTGACACTGTCAGAAGTCATGCCAAAGAAATTGAAAACTACTAACTTAAATAAAGGAAACCTATAATCTTCAACAAAATGAGAAGAGCTCTGTTAAAGATGATAGTGTATTCGCCTTTTTAATTGCACATTGTTATGTTGACTAGAAAAGTGTTAAAAGGTTCTAATTGGTAATTAATTTTTGGTGGGAGATCACTGTTATTTATTATTTCATTCCATGCAAGTCCTTATTGAATAGCATCAACTTTGCTCCATTCACAGATTTCTACAAGTCTACTAACTTCCGTGATTGTTAAAAGCAAGAAAGTGGCAGTGGAAAATTAAATGTAGGTTAATACCATCCTTGAGCACTTTATTGAGATTTAAGAGGTCAGTATTGGTCAACGGGGAATTATAGACCGGTAAGCCCGACATCGGTAGTGGAGAAAATGCTAGAGTCCATTATAAAAGATGTAATAGCAGAGCACTTGGAAAACAGTGACAGGATTGGACAAAGTCAACATGGATTTACAAAAGGTAAATCATGCTTGACTAATCTACTGGAATTTTTGAGGATGTAACTGGTAGAATAGATAAGGGAGAAACAGTAGATGTGGTGTATTTGGACTTTCAGAAGGCTTTCGATAAGGTCCGGCATAAGAGATTAGCGTGCAAAGTTAAAGCACACGGGATTGGGGGTAAAGTACTGTCTTGGATAGAGAACTGGTTGGCAGACAGGAAGCAAAGAGTTGGAATAAACGGGTCTTTTTCCGAGTGGCAGGCAGTGACTAGTGGGGTACCGCAGGGATCGGTGCTAGGACC
Organism: Squalus acanthias; assembly: GCA_030390025.1. NCBI lineage: Eukaryota > Metazoa > Chordata > Chondrichthyes > Squaliformes > Squalidae > Squalus > Squalus acanthias. The sequence goes on from CM059427.1 coordinate 10,288,360, forward strand.
CAGCTATTCACAATATATATAAATGATCTAGACGAGGGGAACTAGATGTAATATCTCCAAGTTTGCAGACGACACAAAGCTGGGTGGGCGTGTGTGCTGTGAGGAGGATGCAGAGAAACTCCAGGATGATTTGGACAGGTTGGGTGATTGGGCAGATGCATGGCAAATGCAGTATAATGTGGATAAATGCGAGGTTATCCACTTTGGTGGCAAAAACAGGAAGACAGATTATTATCTGAACGGCAATAGATTGGGAAAAGGGGAAGTGCAACGAGACCTGGGTGTCCTTGTGCACCAGTCGCTGAAGGTAAGCATGCAGGTGCAGCAGGAGGTTAAGAAGGCAAATGGTATGTTGGCCTTCATAGCGAGAGGATTCGAGTACAGGAGCAAGGATGTCTTGCTGCAGTTGTACAGGGCCTTGGTGAGACCACACCTTGAGTATTGTGTGCAGTTTTGGTCGCCTTATCTGAGGAAGGATGTTCTTGCCATGGAGAGAGTGCAGCGAAGATTCACCAGACTGATACCTGGGATGGCAGGAATGATGTATGAGGAGAGATTGGGTCGATTAGGCTTATATTCGCTGGAGTTTAGAAGAATGAGAGGGGATCTCATTGAAACTTATAAAATTCTAACAGGACTAGACAGACTAGATGCAGGAAGGATGTTCCCGATGGCGAGGAGTCCAGAACCAGGGGTGACAGTCTAAGGATAAGGGGTAAGCCATTTAGGACTGAGATGAGGAGGAATTTCTTCACCCAGAGAGTGGTGAACCTGTGGAATTCTCTACCACAGAAGGCAGTTGAGGCCAATTCATTAAATATATTCAAGAAGGAGTTAGATATATTTCTTAAGGCTAAAGGGATCAAGGGATATGGGGAGAAAGCAGGGACAGGGTACTGAATTTGGATGATCAGCCATGATCTCATTAAATGGCGGAACAGGCTCGAGGGGCCGAATGGCCTACTCCTATCTTCTATGTTTCTATGTAACGGGTTAGGTGCACATTCCACTAAGTGTAACAAACAAACTACATTATAGCAAACTTGGGGCAACAAGATATTCCTCTTATCAAAGATTTATTTCATTGAATGTTGATACAGTTTCATAATACAGAACCATGGGGGGAGGGGTTAATCCAGTTTGTTTATATAATACCAACAGGACTTTCCCAGTGGCTCAATAGATCTTTTACCGAGTAGCTGAGCTACACATACAAGGAAGGTCACAGGTTTGATCCTTGGTTGCGATGGCTGGAGGCAAAATTGGGAACAGCTGTGATTTTTATCTTTATTTTTAGTTTATTCCTTTTGTCTTATCCCCCCGCAGTTGAATAGTCTGCTGATGCTCTCTGTCAAAACGCACAGATAAATAATGGCATTTAGGTAAGGTACTGGAGAGTGCGTGGCACCTTTGGAGTCCAGTAAATGCCTTTAGATGAGAAGAGGAGGAACGAAAACTGGAGAAAAAAATACTTAACATACCATGTTAGCAGAAACTGCTTAATCCAGGTGCAAGTTTCAGTAAATGATGTTGCAAGGCTTGGACAACAGTATTGAAGACAAGTAACTATTAATCAAGGTGACCAGAAGGGTTTGGGGGGGTCACTGAATGTTTATGGAAACACCTGTTTAGGCAGTTAATGTAGCTGAACTGTCAGAATGATGGATTATGAGTAAAACAAAATGTTGTGTATGAATGTAACCCTTGATCGCACGAGCTGTTTGCAGTATTTAGCAATTCAGCGCTTTTTTCTCAAGTGCACAGGTGCTACTTTGCTTTCCATTTCACTTTGGCTGCCATTTTAAATTTTGTTGCAGCAGAACTCAGCTACTATTGGGCTCATAAGTGCACGGCTTGCCCACGCTAGGATTCTGGTTCGTGTGCATGTGTGACGTTCCTGCTCACCTTGTGGTTTGTGATGTCAGACCTTTAAGCTGACCAAGTGAACTTGGGCAGACAAAGTGTACAGGGCTTTGCATAGATCAGTAGAAGGTGTGCGAAAGTCCACCAGTCGATAACTTGTCCCATCAGTGAGTGCAGTGGTCGAGCAAATTCTATGAAAGCAAAACCTAAAAAAAGTATTTTTACATTTCTGTGAAATAGGTGCATATTTGTGTAACACTGATATGAAGATCAAACATTCTAAACAGTTGCAGGTGCCCATATCAGAAAGGTGTGGGTTTCAGTATATAACTGTTACAAAGAGAAGGGCACACATCGCTGGTCATTTTTAGATCAGTTAACAAGTGAGAATTGATTTCCCAGTAAGAACACTTTTTTTCCCCCTCAATTAATGATTTCTGTAGGGCGACTTTAGAAGCTAGAATAGAAAGTTTGATGCATCTCCATTCTAATAGCATGATTTTATTTTTCATTAGATACAAGATGTCACACATAACACTTGATTGATTTTAAGTTGCTATCTTTCTGTTTGACTTTTATCTCTATTAATTGCCACTTCCATTAGAATGGGGTAAAACAGCTGAAAGAGATTCAAGAACCAAACTGTAACATCTGCTTTGCATTGTCTTAGCGAAGCCTGTTGGAGATCATTTACCCTTTAATGCTTACCTATCACTATACCACGGTGGAATATGAATATATACATATACAGTATATGTATATAAAATCACAGCAAAGGAAACCTGATGAAAGTATACAATTAATGAAATTAATTTCAGTGCACAGATAAATAGGAGAAGTAACTAGTGGCATCTAAAGAAGTCATCTTAAATACAACTGAATAATAAATAGAAAAATGATGCATACCCAATGTGGATGAACCTTAGTTAGATTCTCAGCTTCAGTCTGTCTGCAAGAAAGTTAAAGAACACAGCAATCTTACACACAGTACATGCAATCAGTTCTAAGAATATATAAAGGTCTGATTGATCTGTTAAGTGAGGCATTTTAGTATCTGTCAAACGGCACGTAACAATAAACTGCTCACTGATGCTCAGTCTGGGTTCCATCAGGACCCCTTGGCTCCAGATCTCATTACTGCCTTGTTCCAAATATTGACAAAAGAGCTGAATTCCAGAGGTGAGGTGAGGGTGACTGCCCTTGACATCAAGGCAGCATTTGACCAAGTGTGGCACCAAGGAGCCCTAGTAAAACTGAAGTCAATGGGGATCAGTTGGAAAATTCTCCAGTGGCTGGAGTCAGACCTAGCACAAAGAAAGATGGTTGTGTTTGTTGGAGGCCAATCATCTCAGCCCAGGACATCGCCTGCAGGAGTTCCTCAGGGCAGCGTCCTAGGCCTATCTATCTTCACCTGCTTCATCAATGACCTTCCCTCCATCATAATGTCAGTGGGGCTGTTTGCTGATGATGGCACAGTGTTCAGTTCTATTCACAATCCTAAGATAACGAAGCAGTCCGTGCCCGTATGCATCAAGACCTGGAAGTATCCAGACTTGGGCTCATGTGTAGGAAGTAACATTCGTGCCACACAAGGGCCAGGCAATGACCATCTCTAACAAGTGAGATTCTAACCATTGACATTCAACGGCATTACCATCGTCGAATCCCCCACCATCAATATCCTGGGGGTTACCATTGACCAGAAACTCAACTGGACCAGCCACATTAATGTCGTGGCTACTAGAGCAGGTCAGAGGCTGGGTATTCTGTGAAAAGTGGCTCACCTGACTCCCCAAAGCCTCTCGACCATCTACAAGTCACAAGTCAGGAGTGTGATGGAATACTCTCCACTTGCCTGGATGGGTGCAGCTCCAACAACACTCAAGAAGCTCGACACCATCAAGGACAAAGCAGTCCTCTTGATCGGCACCCCATTCACCACCTTTAAAAATGCACTCCCCCCCGCCCCCCACCACCGGTGAACGGTGGCTGCAGTGTGTACTATCTACAGGATGCACTGCAGTAACTCTCCAGGGTTTCTTCGACAGCACCTCCCAAACCCGCACCTCCATCACCTAAAAAGACAAGGGCAGCAGGTGTATGGGAACACCACCACCTCCAAGTCACAGGCCATCCTACTTGGACATTTATCGCTGTTCCTTCATTGTTGCTGGGTCAACATCCTGGAACTCCCTACCTTCACCACGCGAACTGAAGCAGTTCAAGAAGGCGGCTCGTCACCACCCTCTCGAGGACAACTGGGAATAAAGGCTAGTCTTGCCAGCGACGCCCATATCCCAAGAATGAATTAAAAAAAACTTGTTGGACTTGTATCTTAGAAAAATTCTGGCTAAGATCAGTTAGATATTTTGAGGGAGTGGGAGAAGAAACTTCTAGAACAAGAAATAAATAAATAAACTAGGTTAACTTTACTTGGGAGATGGCTGGCACTGATTCCGAGGACTTGGAGTTAATGCGATTTAGTAATCACTACTCGAGGTTAGATTTGGTTAACTTCCAGTTTTTCCTAGAGTTTTACACTGGTTTACATGTTGATGTAGTTGTATATTTTCCTTTATATGGTATTTATAAAATGAGTCCTGGAATTGTAATACTTGCATTTATATAGCAACTTTTAAAATGTCTCAAAGCACTTAACACAATGAAAGTAAATGAAAACTTGCATTCATATAGTGCTCAATCATGTCTACTAGAAATGTCTCCACATATAGTGAACTACCTTAACAATGCAGTAAAAGTTGTGTAGGTAACTTGCATGTAGCAAATCCCACAAACTGCAACGAATTACTAGTTAATTTGTTTTGCGAATGTTGATTGATGAGGATGAGTAATAGCTGAGGGAGGAATGTTGGCCAGGGCACAAGGAGACCTTCCTGTACCATTAGAGCCCCAAGGGTTTTTTTTAATCCTCCATCTGCACTACCAAAATAGGCAGATAAGACTGTGGCTTAATGTCTCATCAAAAGGACAACACCTCCGATAATTAGCAGTTCTTGGTATTGCACTGGAATGCCAGCCTAGATTATGTACTTCAATCCTAATGTGGAACTTGAATCCAGAAGCGAGAGTGCTACCAACAGAGCCATACTAACATACCTGTAAGTATGGAGATAGCCTTCTCAAGGGCAATTAGGGATGGGCAATAAATGCTGGTTGGCAGACAGAAAGCAAAGAGTTGCAATTAACGGGTCTTTTTCCGAGTGGCAGGCAGTGACTAGTGGGGTACCGCAGGGATCGGTCCTTGGACCCCAGCTATTCACAATATATATTAATGATCTAGACGAGGGAACTAGATGTAATATCTCCAAGTTTGCAGATGACACAAAGCTGGGTGGGCGTGTGTGCTGCGAGGAGGATACCGAGAAACTCCAGGATGATTTGGACAGGTTGGGTGATTGGGCAGAAGCGTGGCAGATGCAATATAACGTGGATAAATGCGAGGTTATCCACTTTGGTGTCAAAAACAGAAAGGCAGATTATTATCTGAATGGCAATAGATTGGGAGAAGGGGAAGTGCAATGAGACCTGGGTGTCCTTGTGCACCAGTCGCTGAAGGTAAGCATGCAGGTGCAGCAGGCGGTTAAGAAGGCAAATGGTATGTTGGCCTTCATAGCGAGAGGGTTTGAGTACAGGAACAAGGATGTCTTGCTGCAGTTGTACAGGGCCTTGGTGAGACCACACCTTGAGTACTGTGTGCAGTTTTGGTCGCCTTATCTGAGGAAGGATGTTCTTGCCATGGAAGGAGTTCAGCGAAGATTCACAAGGCTGATACCTGGGATGGCAGGAATGACGTATGAAGAGAGATTGGGTCGATTGGGCTTATACTCGCTGGAGTTTAGAAGAATGAGAGGGGATCTCATTGAAACTTATAAAATTCTGACAGGACAGGATAAACTAGATGCAGGAAGGATGTTCCCGATGGTCGGGGAGTCCAGAACCAGGGGTCACAGTCTAAGGATAAGGGATAAGCCATTTAGGACAGAGATGAGGAGGAATTTCTTCACCCAGTGAGTGATGAACCTGTGGAATTCTCTGCCACAGAAGGCCGTAGAGGCCAATTCATTAAATAGATTCAAGAAGGAGTTGGATATATTTCTTAAGGCTAAAGGGATCAAGGGATATGGGGAGAAAGCAGGGACAGGGTACTGGATTTGGATGATCAGCCATGATCGCATTGGATGGCGGAGCAGGCTAGAGGGGCCGAATGGCCTACTCCTGCTCCTATCTGCTATGATTGCCAACAATGCCCACATCCCATAAACAAATAAAAAGTTATGTCGCACGCTTCACGATAAGGTGTTTTAACTTCCAATTTTTTGTAGGACTCTTGAATTACTAGCAAATGTCTTGTTAACTTGTGGTTCATAGTGTGGGAGACTTAATAAAAAAACATTTGGCTAAAGTATCCAGCAGCACTCTAGTACATTTTAGCTGTTGATGTTTTCATAAAATAGATTTTTAGATGCTGTTGTTTCAAACCAGTGCAAGATTATTGACAGAAACCAAACTGTGATTCAAGCCTTATATTTTAGACTGCATGGGATTCAGTAAATTGCTTTTAAGTAATTATAGTGGTTGCGTTTAATTTTCAAATGTGCATTACAGGAAGGAATCATAACCGGAACCAATAGCTAAATAATGTAGCTTTGGGGGTAATAAATAAGGAGCTTGTCAGAGATCCAGTGAAGAAAGTAGTATCAATATTTTTGTCTTTGGGAGGTTTCGCCTGGCTTGTTACCGAACTTTTTAATAATCGGTTTAAACAATTGGGGTTTAGGGTATAAAGAGCACTCATATAAATTTTGCTTCCTATACCCTATTCATGTTCTTTGTGTTTCTTAATCAAAAATCTTAAATCAGTGCCCTTCATTTACATTTTGACTAGATTATACGTGAGTTATTTTGTTCTTGTTCATTTGTAGCATTCAAGAACTTCACGTCCAGTATCCTCTCTATAACCATAGGTGTCAATTATGTGGTGAGTAGCTATGTAAACTTTGCAGAACAAATGTCTGTGTTTATTTCCAACACCAGATTTCTGATAGGTCACCTTGGAGGACAAGACCTGATTGGTCTCCTTGGAGGACAAGACACACCCAGCAGTTTCTCTGGACTGTGTAATTAGATCCTACCTGCCTAAGTAATCAATTACTTTGCAAAGTGTAATTTGAGCCATTCTGACTACCAGGCTCCAGACAGAACAGAGCTCACATAGAACAGACAGGGCTCACCCTCATGGGTTAAGACCTTCTCCCACCCCCCCAACAAGTTCCTAACCTTCCTCCCACCCCCCCACCCGAGTTTTTGACCTGTTCCTAACCTTGACCTTCCCTCACCCCCACCACAAGTTTCTGACCTTCTGCCCAAGTGCCTGACATACCTCCTCCCCGCCCAAGTTTATGACTTCCTCCCCCACCCAAATTCCTGACCTCCCCCCTAAGTTTCTGACAACCCCCCCCTGCTACCGCACACACCAGTAAAACGTTGTAGCCCTTGCACAAGCAAAGCTTAAGGAATAGATATTCTAGTCAAGAAGCTGGATGGACGCGTTTATCTCGGGCCTCAGCTTTTGTCATTCTGTAACCCACAACAACTTACATTTAAATAGCATGTTTATCGTTAATAAAAAATGCCTTTAAGAGCTTTACATGAAAGGGAGGAGAAGGAGAAAAAATAGGATGTAAGCAAGTGGGACTGTTTTAGCTGTCTCTCAGATTTTATTGCCTACTGTGAAGAAGTGACTCTTGATGTCACGCCGATTATTCAAAAGTGACCGCTGTGTTTAAAGTCCTACAAACGGATAAATTAAAACTGATTTAAAATCGAGACCTCTGCAAGTACATGGAAACAATGCAGAGAGGAAAGATGGTGGAACTGCTTACGTTTCTAGTTTAAATTGATCGTGACTGTAATTCTGATTAATGATGCATGGCCTGCAAGTATTTCATCATTATATGTAATCAAGCTTCTGCTTTGAACATTTGCAGAGCTGGTACCCAGCAGATGCTTCTGTGTTTCCACAGATGACGCTTGCATATGTTTTCCCAGTTTCAAACGCTAACCCATTATTTTCTTTTATCCTTTTTGGCCTGAATGCTATTCTTTTGCTTCAATCAGTTGCCCTTTTCCAATTATGACGGGAGTAAAGCTCACTTGAATCAACATTTCTTAAAAATCAGCTCAAACAAACTGTGCTGTAGCACCAAGTTGGCTAAACAGTTTGCGTGGATTTGTACTCTGTAGCAGAACAGTTAATGAAGGAGGATAATGATTGCACAACATCCAGTCTATTGAATAACAATCGCTGCTGTTGGAGAGCCATTTTAGCTCACAAAGTATGTGCTGATTCTGATCAAAACAAGCCAAGGGTGGTTGAGCAACCAAACCCACAACAGCCATGAAACTGTGACTTTCAGAGCTCTGGAGCCCCAGAAACATCTTTGTTTCTGAATGTTTCAATATTTACAATCACTTTTAAAAAAAATGTGTATATCAGTGTTTTTTAATCATAGATGTTATATGTACATGATTGACATTGTGCCACAACACTCAATTTTTACGATGCAAGAACTTCAGTAAGCTCGATTCAGGTCCATCTGTGGGTTCATTAAGAATTCATGCCCTCATGCTGTGGACCTGTTGGCTCTGGGGAAAGTGGGGAAAAGGAATTTATGGGGTAAAATTTCATCCTGGGCTGAAGTGCAAAATGGACAAAAAGCCCATTTTAAATTCTGCCCGATTTTCTTTTCCAATGACTACAGTGGAATTTTCCTTGATTGAACCCTAACAGTTAACTAGAAATGTTTGTGTAAGGACAAAAGAGAGACCACTAGCCTCCAGGCTGACATGGCCTCTCTTGATCAGAAATACAGGAGCTGATAGTTGGTTAAGAGGGCAAACAAGTTACCTCGGGGTGATGTGAAAGATGACTGACTGTATGATCTATCTAGATATTGAGCTTGACTGTAATCTTGTGATCCAGACAGCAGTACAGTAACGAATAAGATTGCATCTTGAGTGGGAGCGAGTCTCCTTCCTTATTGATGTTGCGAACCACCACGGTGTTCTCTGGCCACACGCCCACTTACCCTACGCTATGGTGTGGGAGCGTTCCAGAGCTAGCTGTACCAACCTTGATTCTGATGGATAGCTAGATGTATGAAAGGGATTGCTCTATCGTCCACTTGCATATGGATGCCCTATCCTGTTGTGATGCATCTGTTACCAATAGCAACTGTGGATGGGACTATTGAATGACATTTCCCTGTAATACATTGAACCTTACATGGTGGTTAGAGAAGGGCAGAGTGGAAGCATGGTAAATCCTTACTGCTTGGTAAAGGGACACTCTGTATTTGGCAGACGAACAGTATTGTCATTGGCTGAGCAGCTTCCACTGAGGTGGTTTATGGAATATCTAAAGTAAAGGTTGCACTCCAGAATCGGTGGCGGGGGGGATCCCTGGAGCCAGTGCATTGAAACTTTGGGCAAATTAATGTTTTCTATGTATTTGGAGCTTCTGTGTAAAAAATAAATAAATAAATAAATAAATAAAAATGACTAAGCTTCATTGATCAATACCTTCTTTTTTCCATCCTCCCCACTCCCCACCAACCCTGCCCCCTCAGAGGAGTCCTGATTCCATTTGGTTATAGGTAGATGATGACCTTTTTGAAATGGGCCCATGGTTCTGTGCTGATTGTGGAGGTCTAGTTTGCCCTGATATGAATGAATGGCTCTTATTGATTGCACAAAGTTACTAACCTCTTGTTCAAGTAGTTGAAACAATTGAGATCTGTGTTTTGTGGCATATTCTGGTGCCAAATGAGCCTTTGGTTCCTCCACTCTTTCTCCCAGACAGTTTCTGAATATCTGAAAGATAAGCCTCCAATGAAAGTGATGCACACAGGACCATACCTATTGCCCATCCCTCACACTGGGGAGCTAGGAGTACATATTGGGCTCACTTATAGATATTGTCTTGGGTTATGGTTTGGGAGAGATCTCAATATTCCTCTGCAATATTTATGCTCTCTAAGGGCAAATAATGTAAAGGGTACCTGGTGCCAAGTGGTATTGGATTGTTTCATGAAATATCTCGGGTAGTGCTGAATTCCTTGTCTGAAGACTATCCCATGGTACTAGAGTGATAGGACATAGTGTACGCTACTCTTGATTTACATAGATTGCAGTACCAATCAGCGATGTCTCGATGCCAGCACTTCCTCTGTGTGATTACCACTGAAATTATCAAATTTTTGGCATCAGTGTTTCCTTAACACCAATTCTTACCAATGTGTTTTCAGTGATGTCGGAGTGGATATGGCTAGATTTGTTGGGCTTACTGTGCTTCTCTGTCCTGTTCTGAATAATGTCCCGTAAATTCCGATGCCTACGGACCTCTCAAGTGCTGGTTTCAGGCATGCGAAGTGCATGCGCTGAAATCCTCTTGACAGATCCTCCGCCTGCCCTGGAGAAGGGCCTCTGCGGGTGGAGAATTCCGCTTTCTGCAGAACCTCCGCCTGCTGAAAACCTTTAAAAATCTTACACCTGGTAAAAGCAGTCGTAAGGCCTGCTTTTACCAGCATAAGAGTTTGAAAAAGTAAAAAAAAAAAATTTTTTTTACTCATTTAATCATTTATAATTTTAAAATACTTTTTTTAAAAAAAAAGGTAATACGATAGCAAAATACTGCGGATGCTGGAAATCCAAAATAACAACAGAAAACGCTGGGAAAAACTCAGCAGGCCAGGCAGCATCCGTGGAGAGATGTTAACTCTGTTTCTCTCTCCACGGATGCTGCCTGGCCTGCTGAGTTTTTCCAGCGTTTTCTGTTGTTATTTAAAAATGGTAAGTTTATTTTTAGCCCTGTAAAAAACTTTAATTTTTTTTCAAAAAATTTAATTTTTGTTTAAAATATTTAATTTAATGTCATTTTAACTCATTTTTAAAATATGATTAAAACATTTTTTTATTTAATGTTGTAGTGTCTTTTTTCAGTGATCCCCATTCATACTTTTGACAGGTCTACCTGTCAAAAGTATGAAGGGGATTCCCTTCTCCCATTGGCTCGCCTGGCCCACGTGATCCCAGGGACGCTTGCGAACCGCCTGCGCCCCTGGGATACCTGGGCCTCTGCGTGTGCGTACACCAGGAGAGGCCCAGGATCGGAAGTGTCGGGACCTCGGGAGCCCTCGGGTAAGGGCTTAGCTTTTTCCCGATAGGAGGCATCTGCACGCAGGAAGCCTCCTATCGGAAATTACGGGCCATTATGGGAAACATGTTGTATCCAGTTTTTTATGGACATGTTTTGTGAGCTTGAGGCAAAGTCACAAAATCCTGTTTAGTATTTTACACAACAATTGCAAGTAACCATGATCATGAATGGAATATTCCATTTGCACAGGCATTGTTTGTCCTTAGCCCTTTTATAATACTGTTGTTTAATTTTTGCCTGTTTTACTTGCTCTCTATATAGGTCCATCTAGTGAACAAAGTATTAATTGCCAGTGTTATCATAAAATGATAGAACAATACAGCACCGAAGGAGGCCATTTGGCCCATCGTGCCTGTGCCGGCTCTCTGAAACAGCTATCCAATTACTCCCATTCCCCTGCTCTTTCCTCATAGCCGTGTAATTTTTTTCCCTTCAAGTATTTATCCAATTCCCTTTTAAAAGTTACTATCGAATTTGCTTCCACCGCCCTTTCAGGCAGTACGTTCCAGATCACAACAACTCGCTGCGTAAATATTTTTTCCCTCATGTCACCTCTGGTTCTTTTGCCTATCACCTTAAATCTGAGTCTTCTGGTTACCGACCCTTCTGCCACTGGCAACAGTTTCTCCTTGCTTACTCTATCAAAGCCATTCATGATTTTGAACATCTCTATCAAATCTCCTTTTAACCTTCTCTGCTCTACGGAGAACAACCCCAGCTTCTCCAGTCTCTCCACATAACTGAAGCCCCTCATCCCTGATACCATTCTAGTAAATCATACAACCTATGCTTGTCCTGAACGGGACAGCCTAGTATGATACTGATCGTCATCAATACTTTAGGCTCCAGGGAAACCTGAAAATTAAACACATAAACCCAGAGATGATAATTTCAATAAACCAAATATTTGATACTCTGACGTCTGTCTGATTTAACCTACTATTGTAGAGAAGCTGGAGATTGTGTCCTAAACTTTACTGATGAGAGGTTCATTATCAGTAACAAAGAAGCTATCAGCAGGGGGGGAAACAAACTGGTGAAATGGCACATCTCCTAGGGCTTTTAATGATGCAGAAATTGAAATTGTGTGTGGCACCTCCTAACTGCAATGTCATGGCATTTTTATGTGCGTGCTGATCTGATCATCAGGTTTCCACAGAATCTAGGCTACACTCCTGTGGTGTGTGGAGGATATAAAGAAGAATTAAAATTGTACAATTCTGCTTATGTTGAACATCTGCTTTTTGTGTCTTAACATCTCCCATCATATTTTACTTTTATTGTTTGAAAGCCGATTCGCAGTCAGATGATTGTGCTCTGTATCTGTAGTCTTCCTCCAAACACCCATTGATCTACATCTAACACTGATTGTCTAAAAGTAATCCAGATGATGAATAAAATGTTATTAAGACCTCCTACTGTGGTAAAATAGTTAACATCTCCACTCAGATGGAAATGCATTAATATTCCACTACTTGAGCAACAAATGGATCCATTGTTTTCGTAGGCAGAATCCCGAGCATCCAAGACATTATGTAGATGGTGCTGTAATAAGCTAATGGCACAGATGATTCTGCATGCTGTGTATGGGTACTTAATTATCACAAAGGAGCCATTGGAAAGGAAAAACTTACTTAATCTGCTTACTCTGGTTTTTGATGTAACCACTTGAAAGCATTATTATCCAAGCTTCATTTTCAGTGCACTTTGTTCCTAATTTATATTTAAAGGAAACCCTGGCAACATCTTAATGATATCAAATAAAAGGCACCCAGTATTTCTTATCGGTTTATTGAAATAACCTTTCTCATTGTTTCTTATTGGCATTTTCAAGATCTTTGTACATGATTCATAACTGCGTGAATGTGATTTTTTTTTTTTAACACTGCCGTTCATGGTTAAGTAAATATTGAATAGTGGGAAGTTTGGGTTGGATAGATTATGATTTCCCTCTCCCGCATCGCTTCTGATGGCACAAAGTGGATGTGGTAGTAAATGATGAAGCGAACAAAGGTAGATATAAATACATAAGCTTAGTTCATAATTAATAAATGAGCAGAGTTGTTAATCTATACAGCACATTTGGATCTGTTGATTGGGACAAGAAACATTTTATTTTTCTTTCATTTACAGCAAAAAGATTTTTGAAAGCCACTAGTCAGAAAGACATTTGCATACATGTGACTTAAGTTATTATGTTCTGATCAAAGTGTAAGCAAACACTTGTGTCTATTGGGGAATCATTTATATTTGATAAAATGAAATTTTACAAATTATTCATAATTTTTGAATAGAAACAACATGGACATTACTTGCAAAATAACTGAAAATTTTGATGATCCCTAATGTCTGTGCACATATGTGCATGCCTGTTTTTGGTGGGGGGGGGGGCCGGGGGGGAGAGCCTCCATGTCCCTGACAATCGTTTGTTTACACACTTGCTTTTACTTCAAGCACAGTAAGTGATTGGAATTGTATAAACAGGAATGTATTTCATTCCAACAAATACTCTTTCTGACATGTCAGAGATACATTAAAACAGCAAATATTGTAGAGACTAAGGATCATACGTCGTAGTATAGGCATAAAGATAATCACTGGTACAGTTTTGGAGGCAGACGACAAATTCATACACTGCAGAGAGTGTTGATTAAATGTAGACCATGGAATCCAGCATAAAAATAGCAAACTTATCTCAAATGGTCAAGTAAAGAAATTGAATGTTGCTACGCTTTCTAAAATACAGCAGATTTGACTATGAACAATCAAAGCAATAGCATTACAATATCACAGATGACTTTGAGTCTTATCCATGCAATAATCACAATCGAAAAATAAAATTTCAGAACATCACTGAATTGATTCTGAAATGTGCAAATGAACAGATTGGTGCCATCCAACATATGAATTTAATCAAAAGACAGGATGAAGGATCATTTTCCAAATGTTCTCTGCATTGGTGCTCTGTACATTGTTCAGAGCAGCTGCTGCTTTATTTCAGCACTGTTGTTTCAGTATTGACTGAAGGCAGTTTGTTCAAATATAACATTTCTATTAAATGTTACTTAGGCCATTTTGTGCTCTTACGAATCAAAGACTGGCTCTATTGTGAGCATTTCCTGGTACTTGGGAAACATTGAACTGCAGTGATAAGGGAGGTACGTACACATGTCTTGGAAATTATTTGAAAATGATGACCCCCAAGGAATAAATGTTCCATTAAATGAAAAAATATCCAAGCATACTTCATGATCTCAGGACTTAACAGTTTATAACTAAACTGCTACCTGTAATCAGGTTATGCCTCAAACTTTACTAATGAGAGGTTCATTACTTCTTAAGAAAGGTGTCACACTGCAAACAATATCAAGTTGTATTCACTCTTTGAGGATTAAAGCCCTTTGTTTATTATTCTTCTGCTGCCCACTCCAAGTTGTACTCTCCTTTTCCTGAAGGCACTAATGTGGGATATGTTTTCCTGATTGGCACTGTCTATTTCCTCACTAAAGTGGTGATTTGATCCTTAATTTCTGAAGCTGAATCTTAAACCCAATCACATTTGAGCCAATCTTGCCCTTACCTGAGGCCTGTGCAATATCCAGCAGGAATCACCGATAGCGGTCAGGAATGAAAACCCTTACTAAAAGATTTCCCTCCTCCCCACTCCCACACTTGCCAGTCTGTTTTCCACTAATTCAGAGCAGATCAGGGCCTTTCAGGACTTTTCACACTGAGCAATGTACTTGACAACTTAGCCTTGTTTACATCACTTTAAAAGATCCCTTTCTTTGAAAAATGGTGTCAATATTTCAGAAGACTGAAGCATAAGTATTGGCACATCCAAGACATTTTGGATAGTTCCCCAAAAAAAGGAAAGATTTGAGTGTAGATTGTTGTTTTGCCATAGGACAAAAATGCCGTTGCATTATTCCAAAAGTGAAGTAGACAGGAGGCTGAGGTTTGACTGACCAGATGTGCTATGTAGATTGTAATTGTAGACACTGGCATCACTCCAGGGCTACAGAGTTGGAAGAAAGAATCATTACCATTGGAATCTCATCAGATGACGTTGTAATTTATCAGGTAATGAGAATTTGTCACGAATTTCAGGCTATTTTTATTGGCTGTGTTTATTTACAAAACCAGATTTCTGATTGGTCCCTTTGGAGGACAAGACACATCCAACAGTTTGTCTAGAATGTGTAATTTGATCCTGCCTGCTGTAGGCAACCCTGCAATGTGTAATTTGATCTGGTCTTGCCAGACTACAGAATGTGGAAGTATAGTTAGCTTTGTGAAGATCCTCTGTTAGTAGTATTCTGCAATTGTAATTATAGTTGTCCTTGGCTGGTAGAATAAAAGACTTTATACTCTAATTAGTGGGTTAATTACTTCTTTGCAGTTTTATGGTTTTTTTCCTCTGGAAGTGATAAAAATTCTTCAATTCTGAATGAAGGGTCCGTGTGTGGGGGGTTCCGTGTGTGTATCCAACCTTCTGCACACCAGCGAGTTCACACTGGGGAGAGGCTGTTCACCTGCTCCGTGTGTGAGAAGGACTCACCTGGTTGGAAGAATGTGATCCACGTCTAATGGAGGGGGAGTCATGATTTGTCTTCCCATCTGGATCACCTTTTCGCTTTCATCCCCCCCCTTTAGATCTGGATCACGTTCTTCCTCCAGCCCCACTGTTCTCTCAATGCTCTAACCCACCCCTCCTGCTGCTGCTGCTGCTGCTCCTCCTCCTCCTCCTTCTTCCCGCGCTCCCCCCACCGAGCTTCTGACCTTCCTTCCCCCCCCCCCCCACCGAGCTCCTGAGCTTCTAACCTTCTCTTTCTCCTGCCCCACCCCTCAAGCTCCTGACCGCCCCCATCCACCCTGAGTTCTTGACCTTCTCTTCCCCCCCCCCCCTTCCTGACCTTTCCACCCCCCCAAGCCCCTTTCTCCCCTCTCTGAGCTCCTCTTTCCCCCCGAGCTCCGATCTCCTGACCACCTCCCCAAACACGTGCAGCACAAATAGGCCGAAACTTTGGCCCGGCGTCTTGAAGCCTCGGCCCCGTGACTGCACACCACACCCAGACTTTCACCCCGAGGCTGCAGCCTACTGCTCAGGCCTGCGCCCGCCAGCCTGGCCCACTGCCCAGGCCTGCTCCCGCCAGCCTGGCCCACAGATCGGCCTACTGCCCAGGCCTGCTCCCGCCAGCCTGGCCCACAGATCAGCCTACTGCCCAGGCCTGCGCTCGCCAGTCTGCCCCATAGATCGCTAGCGATTGGAGGGCAAGGGCCCTTCGGTGCGCATGCGCGGTTCCGGTAGGGCGGAACGGTGTTTCGACCCCGTCTCCCATGCACAGAAGGACGCAGAAGACCCTGTGCAAATAATCACTCTTTTATTTGCATGCATACAGTGTAATTGTATTGCCACATTATAGCAATTAGAGCAGTCTCCTTGTAGCAATTCTGAAACAGTTTTTGTTTTGGTAACTACAATGACATAGGAGAGTGAATGGCCGTATGTTGAGCAACGGATGAAAGTAATTTTTGTTTGACTTTCTGCCTTAGTAAGTAGTCGGACTGAAACAGTGTCGACCTGTTTGGTGTTTGCCCTGTAAGATGCTGTATTGTAAATGCTGGAGTGATTTCCACTTTCGCTCCAGGGCTTAACGTTAAACAAGGTCATATTTATAAAGGGCGTTGTATTTTTATTCTCGCACTGAGACTTCAGTTAACTTCCATACTGCAACATGTTACTGGTACACAAGCAATTTACTGCAACCTGTGGCAAATATACACAACTGAGGGCTGCTTGATGTTGATGTGCACATCCTAGAGCATGTAAATTCTATTGTTCGTCTGTATAGCAGCATCATTTCTTTGGACATCTTTTTGCTGCAAGTGCAC
Organism: Squalus acanthias; assembly: GCA_030390025.1. NCBI lineage: Eukaryota > Metazoa > Chordata > Chondrichthyes > Squaliformes > Squalidae > Squalus > Squalus acanthias. The sequence goes on from CM059427.1 coordinate 10,305,356, forward strand.
AGCATATGGTCACTGTTTGAAAGAGAAAAATAGGTTGGCATTTCAAGTGTAGTCCTTCACCAAGACTTAAATCAAACACCAAACCACCACCTCCACCTGAAATGTTAAGCTATTTTCTCTCTTTCAGATACTGATCAACCTGATCTGCATTTTGAGAATTTTCATAATATACTAATGTGATTTATACAGCACGTAGTATCTGTGCCTTTTATACAAAATTGGCTTTTGCATTTAGAAAATGGAGTGTAGAGTGCTCTCCAAATATCCCCTGTAATATTATATCAATAAAATTGTATTTTGCCTTTCCATTATCTAGAGTATAGTGCAGAAACTCTTAACAGGATTGTGTGGCTTTTGTAATGGGGTTGAGTTCAAGATCCATCCAGGACTTTGACCACATAATCTACGCTGACAATCCAGTGCGGTGCTATGGGAGTGCGGCATTGTTAGTGGTGCTGTCCTTCGAAGAGACATTAGACCTGTCTGCCTGTTTCAGTAGTTTCGCTGGATGTAAAACTATCTTGTGACACTATTTGGAAAAGGGTATTGAGTTTTTCTGTTGTGGTAGCAAAATTTCCTCACTCAACCAGGACTGATAAAAAACAGATTAACTGGCCATTCATCTCATTCCCATTTATGGAATCTTGCTGTTTGTGAAAATGATTGACGCAATCCTACTTAACGGCCATTAGAGAGGAAACTTTGGAGTCAACAGTTTTGTATGAATCTGGGTATTATTGAAATATATATTGTCACACCTGTTTTTAATCAAGACAGTACTAATCCATAGCCATGTGTGTGTCTAACAAATCCATAAACAATGGTAATGAAACGGCTGAATTAAAGGATAGATTGTAGCATTTTTTTCTGGTGGGGAGTGATTCTAGTGAATTTTACTGATGTCATGTGGAATTATTACAAAGAATTGTACATAATCCTAAAAATCGAAATGGTACCCTTTTTCTGACTGAAATCCCTTCATTACAGGTCAGTTACATTTTTTTACTGCAGTGTTTCAGATGACCTCACTAAGCAGACTAAACAATACATTGGAAAGATGATCAGAGAGTGGTGGAGGACTAGTCCAGTCTCGACTATTTCAGTGCTCTCCAGGCTGGCCTCCCATCTTCCACCCTCCACAAACCTCAGCTCATCCAAAACTCTGCTGCCCGTGTCCTAACTCGCACCAAGTCCCGTTCACCCATCACCCCTGTGCTCGCTGACCTACATTGGCTCCCAGTCCAGCAATGCCTCAATTTCAAAATTCTCATCCTTGTGTTCAAATCCCTCCATGGTCTTCCCCACTCCCCATCTCTGTAATCTCCTCCAGCCCTGCAACCATCCGAGAATTCTGCGTTCCTCCAACTCTGACCCCTTGCGCATCCCCGATTTCCTTCGCCCCTCCATTGGCCTTCAGCTGCCTAGACCCTAAGCTCTGGAATTCCCTCCCTAAACCTCTCTGCCTCGCTACACCTCTCTCCTCCTTTAAGACCCTCCTTAAAACCTACCTCTTTGACCAAGCTTTTGATGACCAGTCCTAATGGCCCAGAATTTGCTGGAGCGGGGCATCCCACGGCATTGCCAGTTAGTTGTACATTTTCCCTCACCCTTCAGCTCAAAATTTTGGGGCCACAAATTGCTGGAGGTGCGAGCTAAAGAGCAAGATCAACGGAGCATCTGGGACCTTGGTGAGCGACGGGACCAAAAACCTAGCTCCTTAACTAATGAGATTTAAGGATTGAGAAAGAAACAGAGGAACGACAGAGAAGGAAGTAGGGTGAATGAGAGTCAAATTAGGTACAGAAAGAGAATTAAAGATAGATTGGATTAAGAGAGAGAGAGAAAAAGAACGACAGAAATTAAAATGCAGAAATTCAACATGTATTCAACATTCAGAAAGGATAGAATAAAAGGAAAAGGGGGTGGGGTAGCATTGCTGGTTAAAGAGGCGATTAATGCAATAGCTAGGAAGGACATCAGCTTGGAGGATGTGGAATCAATATGGGTTGAGATGCAGAACACCAAAGGGCAGAAAACGTTAGTGGGAGTTGTGTACAGACCTCCAAACAGCAGTGGTGAGGTGGGGGAGGGTATGAAACAGGAAATCAGAGGTGCGTGCAAAAAAGGCACGGCAGTTATCATGGGTGACTTTAATATGCATATAGATTGGGCTACTCAAACTGGAAGCAATACGGTGGAGGAGGATTTCCTGGAGTGTTTAAGGGATGGTTTCCTAAACCAATATGTTAAAGGAACCAACTCGAGGGGAGGCCATCCTGGACTGGGTGTTGTGTAATGAGGAAGGACTAATCAGCAATCTTGTGGTACGAGGCCCCCTGGGGAAGAGTGACCATAGTATGGTGGAGTTCTACATTAGGATGGAGAAGGAAACAGTTAAGTCAGAGACCATGGTCCAGAACTTAAATAAGGGCAACTTTGATGGTATGAGGCGTGAATTGGCGAGGTTAAATTGGCAAGCGATATTTAAGGGGCTATCAGTGGAAGGGCAATGGCAGACATTTAGAGATCGCATGGATGAACTACAACAATTGTACATCCCGGTCTGGCGTAAAAATAAAAAAGGGAAGGTGGCTCAACCATGGCTAACAAGGGAAATCAGGGATAGTATTAAAACCAAGGAAGTTGCATACAAATTGGCCAGAAGTAGCAGCAAACCCGGGGACTGGGAGAACTTCAAAACTCAGCAAAGGAGGACGAAGGGTTTGATTAGGGCAGGGAAAATAAAATATGAAAGGAAGCTTGCAGAGAACATTAAAATGGACTGCAAAAGCTTCTATAAATATGTAAAAAGAAAGAGGTTAGTAAAAACAAACGTAGGTCCCCTGCAGTCGGAAACAGGGCAAGTCGTAATGGGGAACAAGGAAATGGCAGATCAATTGAACAAGTACTTTGGTTCGGTGTTTACTGTGGAGGACACACACAACCTGCCGGAAATAAAAGGGGTCAGAGGATCTGGTAAGAGGGAGGAGCTGAGGGAAATCCTTATTAGTCGGGAAAAGGTATTGGGGAAATTGATGGGACTGAAGGCTGAAAAATCCCCGGGGCCTGATGGTCTGCATCCCAGAGTACTTAAGGAGGTGGCCTTGGAAATAGTGGATGCATTGACGATCATTTTCCAACATTCCTTAGACTCTGGATCAGTTCGATGGAGTGGAGGGTGGCCAATGTAACCCCTCTTTTTAAAAAAGGAGGGAGGGAGAAAGCAGGGAATTATAGACCGGTCAGCCTGACATCGGTCGTGGGTAAAATGATGGAAGCAATTATTAAAGATGTCATAACAGACCATTTGGAAAGTGGCGACATGATAGGTCCAAGTCAGCATGGATTTGTGAAAGGGAAATCATGCTTGACAAATCTTCTGGAATTTTTTGAGGATGTTTCCAATAGGGTGGACAGGGGGGAACCAGTAGATGTGGTGTATTTGGACTTTCAGAAGGCCTTCGACAAGGTCCCACACAAGAGATTGGTGAGCAAAGTTCAAGCACATGGGATTGGGGGTAATGTGTTGACGTGGATTGAGAACTGGTTGGCACACAGGAAACAAAGAGTAGGAGTAAATGGGTACTTTTCAGAATGGCAGGCAGTGACCAGCGGGGTACCGCAGGGTTCGGTGCTGGGACCCCAGCTGTTTACATTATATATTAATGATTTGGACGAAGGGATTAAATGTAATATCTCCAAATTTGCGGATGACACTAAATTGGGAGGCAGTGTGAACAATGAGGAGGATGCTAGGAGGCTACAGAGTGACTTGGACAGGTTGGGTGAATGGGCAAATGTATGGCAGATGAAGTACAATGTGGATAAATGTGAGGTTATCCACTTTGGTGGTTAAAAATAGAGAGGCGGACTATTACCTGAATGGTGGCAGATTAGGGAAAGGGGAGGTGCAACGAGACCTGGGCGTCATGGTACATCAGTCACTGAAGGTGGGAATGCAAGTGCAGCAGGCAGTCAAGAAAGCAAACGGAATGATGGCCTTCATAGCAAGGGGATTTGAGTACAGGAGTAGGGAGGTGATGCTGCAGTTGTACAGGGCCTTGGTGATGCCACACCTGGAGTGTTGTGCGCAGTTTTGGTCTCCTAACTTGAGGAAGGACATTCTTGCTATTGAGGGAGTGCAGCGAAGGTTCACTAGATTGATTCCTGGGATGGCCGGACTGACATATCAAGAAAGATTGGGTCAACTGAACTTGTATCCTCTGGAGTTCAGAAGAATGAGGGGGGATCTTATAGAGACATTTAAAATCCTGACTGGTTTAGACAAATTAGATGCGGGCAGAATGTTCCCAATGTTAGGGAAAACTAGAACCAGGGGTCACAGTCTAAGGATTAAGGGGAAGCCATTTAAGACTGAGCTGAGGAGGAACTTCTTCACCCAGAGAGTGGTGAATCTATGGAATTCTCTTCCACAGAAGGTTGTTGAGGCCAGTTCGCTAAATATATTCAAAAGGGAGTTAGATATAACACTCACAACTAGGGGGATCAAGGGGTATGGCGAGAAAGCAGGAATGGGGTACTGAGGTAGCATGTTCAGCCATGAACGCATTGAATGGCGGTGCAGGCTCGAAGGACCGAATGGTCTACTCCTGTACCTATTTTCTATGTTTCTATGAAATTTTTTGACACTCATGGGGAAACATAGAAACATAGAAACATAGAATCTAGGAGCAGGAGTAGGCCATTCGGCCCGTCGAGCCTGCTCCGCCATTCATTACGATCATGGCTGATCATCCAAATCCAGTACCCTGTCCCTGCTTTAATCCCCACAGCTGAGCTGCCATTTTCACGAAACTAGCGACGGAGCGGCACGAATTGTCCAGCAATTTGCGGCGATTCACAACTCATGGGGTATCTCTCCCTCGCCACAAATTGCTGGGTTATTTACACACTAATAACGGCGTACAGATTAAATTCACCGTCATTGCGCCAGCAACTTCTGGCTCAATGTCACCTTATGTGGCTCGCTGTCAAATTTTGTTTGATAACGCTCCTGTGAAGCGCCGAGGGACATTTTGCTATGTTAAAGGCGCTATATAAATAACAAGTTGTTGTTTCTGTTCTTTTTCACATTCTGGCGTGAATTTTTCTTTCCAAATGTGAGAACGTTTAATTTTTCATTTGCATATACAATATCTGTTCTGTGTAATTTAACGTTGATTTGTCTCATAGAGGCGTCAATGAAAGCAGATGTTATTTTTATGTGGATCGTTTTTCCCCTCCAAAAAAGTTTGCTTTTTTGAGATGCAATTTCTGGTGTCTGGTAATTGACACGATTTCCTAGAATTAGGATGAAACAGCATCTCCCCTGCGTCTGACCAACAATTGTAATGTTAATTTATAGAGTAGAGTTTAAATTTTTTAAAAAAAATTCATTCTCCGGATGTGGGTGACGTTGGCAAAGCCGGCATTTTTCAGAGTGAAGTAACGTATGCAAAAATGTCTTTACCACCTGTCGCAAGAACCAGTGACCCTGTAGTACTGTATAGTGATAGGAAGGAGTACAGGTCAGAACTAGCTATTATGTAGTCTGACCTGAAACATTTGAGATAATTGTGTGTAAAAAGCAAGGCGGCTCTGGTATCGTCAAGGTCATTTTATTGGGACAAATGCTGAGGATTTACAATTGACGCAGTCCTTGTGCAGATAAAACTGCCGTTAGACATGTTATTGCTACAAGGCTCCTGATTACTGATACCAGCAGTAAAAAAACAGATTTTTTCTCGAGGAAAATGTTATTTCATAGTTACTAAGCTGTTATGAACAAACAATAAAAAAAATCTATTTGTTTGTCTCGAGGGTGTAAAAGTAATAATAGTGCAGTGGTTAGCCTTTGGGTTCTAAACTCTGTTTTCAAAAGCTGAACCAAAATAGTAATCTCAACAGTTTCTGCTAGTTGTGAATGATTGTTTGTGACATGAGCTTTGTCAGAACATCTCTGATGTCCACTTTTAGTACTTGCCCTCGGTGAATGAAATTTGTAGCCTTTATACAGTGTAACAGGTTTTTATAAATGGCCCGAAATTTCCAGCAGGAATAATGTGAGGCTATCAGCGCTCACCGTTATTATGGAGTAAATCGGAAAGCAACTTCTGGCGTCCACACATGCGCAGTTAAACATGGAAATATAAGAACATAAAATAAAAATTAGGAACAGGAGTAGGCCGTATGGCCCCTCGAGCCTGCTGCACCATTCAATAAGATCATGGCTGATCTTCTACCTTAACTCCATTTTCCCGCCTGATCACCATTACCCTTGATTCCCCTATTGTCCAAAAATCTATCTATCTCAGCCTTGAATATCAACAATTCAGAATCCACAGCCCAGGAAATTGCTGTTCAATTTGCCCAGCTCCTCCACAAGCTTTGTTACACCGAGAGATTCGGCATTAAAATACACAAAGGGTGTGAAGTTGCGGTACTTACCTACTAGTTCCCCACTAAACACGGCAGAAAAAGTTAGGGCGTGATAAGCAATATATTCTCTCAAAAAATTTTTGTGTGTGTGCAGTATCTGCATGGCCGCGATATCTTAGAGGGAACAGCTTGTGAGGGGCCTGTGCGGTACCTTCCCAATTGCTCCACGGCCGTGCACGCGCGCAGCTTAGAGGGAACATTGGTGATATGTTTTAATTACTGCCAAACAACCTCTTTGGCACTAAAAATTTAATTTTACAAGTGTGGAGTCTCATTCCTTCAGATTTTAATTATTGTTGGAGATTTTTTTTTAATTTAAATTTTTTTTTACTTTTTCTGTCTCTTTTATCTCTCTCTCTCGTAATCCCATCTTTCTTTCCTTTTTATTTTGCTTTCTGTACATGATTTTACATTGAATTAAATATTCTAATTTATACTTCCTGGTTTAGACTTTGCGTGTCTCAGTGAGAATTCTTCACTCTGATTGGTTGAAGCGACACGCTGTTGCTTGCTCTGTTCACACAGGTCCCAGATCACCTGTAGATGGCGCCGCACTGAAATGGATCTCTAATTACCGTAAGTTGCTGCGCAAAAGCCCACGGAAAGTGTGTGGGCAGCTGTAAGCGCCGTTCCTTAACCGCTGACAGCAAAATCTGGGCCATTATCCATTAGTTCTATTAATATCATGCTAATCTAATGTGTATTAAATGACGAGATTATTTTGGGTATGGCTGGGCTAGACATTATGCATTGCTTAGTACAAGAATATGATGCTTTGAAGAAGCCAAACTCTTCCCAGCATTTCTTTGCTGAAACCCTAAAGTGGAAATTTTAAAGCTGTACAAACACTTGCTGGAAATTGCACTTCACATATACCTATAGAAAGCTGTAATGTCAGCAGACACCAACTCTAATGCTTTCCCCTTTTATCCCCATCCTCCCAGGACTATTTCCTTGTTGCGTCAATGACGTTATGGAAACACAAATGAACGCATGTGATCTAACAACGGTGACAACAACTTCCACTTTTATTTAATACTTTTTAAACAACAAAATGTCCCAGTTGTTTCACAAATGGAAATAGAAAGGGAAACAAAAGCTGAGCCATGGAGGGAGAGATTAGGAGGGGTGCTTGAAAGCTTGGTTAAAAAGATGGGCTTTGAGAAGGTTTTTAAGGAGGAGATAGAAGCATAGAAGATAGGAGCAGGAGTAGGCCATTCGGCCCCTTGAGCCTGCTCCGCCATTTAATGAGATCATGGCTGATCATCCAAATTTAGTACCCTGTCCCTGCTTTCTCCCCATATCCCTTGATCCCTTTAGCCTTAAGAAATATATCCAACTCCTTCTTGAATATATTTAATGAATTGGCCTCAACTGCCTTCTGTGGTAGAGATTTCCACAGGTTCACCACTCTCTGGGTGAAGAAATTCCTCCTTATCTCAGTCCTAAATGGCTTACCCCTTATCCTTAGACTGTGACCCCTGGTTCTGGACTCCCCCGCCATCGGGAACATCCTTCCTGCATCTAGTCTGTCTAGTCCTGTTAGAATTTTATAAGTTTCAATGAGATCCCCTCTCATTCTTCTAAACTCTAGCGGATATAAGCCTAATCGACCCAATCTCTCTTCATACGTCATCCCAGGTATCAGTCTGGTAAATCTTCGCTGCACTCCCTCCATGGCAAGAACATCCTTCCTCAGATAAGGCGACCAAAACTGCACACAATACTCAAGGTGTGGTCTCACCAAGGCCTTGTACAACTGCAGCAAGACATCCTTGCTCCTGTACTCGAATCCTCTCGCTATGAAGGCCAACATACCATTTGCCTTCTTAACCGCCTGCTGCACCTGCATGCTTACCTTCAGCGACTGGTGCACAAGGACTCCCAGGTCTCGTTGCACTTCCCCTTTTCCCAATCTATTGCCGTTCAGATAATAATCTGTCTTCCTGTTTTGCCACCATAGTGGATAACCTCGCATTTATCCACATTATACTGCATCTGCCATGCATCTGCCCAATCACCCAACCTGTCCAAATCATACTGGAGACATGACCGGGTTTGTGAAGGGAGTTCCAAAGAGGAGGGCCAAGATGAATTGAGACTCAATGATGGGATGAAGGGAAGGGGGATACACAAAAGGACAAAGTCAGAGGACCAAAATTTGCATGGCGAGGGGGTGGGGAAAGAACATAAGGATGAGGTTGCAGGGATAGGGTGAGGCATGGTCATGGAGGAATTTAAAGATGAGGAGTTTAAATTGATTATGTTTGGGAAGAGGGAGCCAGATGCACTGGCCCGTATTTTCCGATCCCTACGGGTGTGTACGAACTGTGTACACACCCGTAGGGACATCGGAAATGCTGGTTTCAGGCATGCACAGTGCATGCGCTGAAAACCGGCATTTCTGATCTGTCAAGAATGCTCTTGACAGATCAGACGCCTGCCCTGGAGAAGGGCCTCTGGGGGGGGGGGGGGGGGGGGGGGGGGGGAGAGAGAGTTCCGCTTTCTGCAGAACCTCCGCCCGCAGAAAACCCTTCGAAATCTTACGCCTGGTAAGGCCAGCTTTTACCAGCATAAGAGTTCAAAAAAGTTTAAAAAAAAAAAAAAAATTCACTCATTTATAATTTTAAAATACTTTTAAAAAAGGTAAGTTTATTTTTAGCCCCGTAAAAAACTTTAATTATTTTTTTCAAAAATTTAAATTTTTGTTTAAGATATTTAATTTATTGTAATTTTAACTCATTTTAAAAATATGATTTTTTTTACAAAATGTATTTAATGTTTTACTGTGTTTTTGGGGTGCTCTCCATTCATATATTTTCAGGTCTATCTGTCAAGGGTATGAAGGGAGATTCCCTTCTCCTATTGGCTGGCCTGGCCCACGTGATCCCAGGGATGCTTGCGAACTGCATGCGCCTCTGGGATACGTGGGCCCTGCGCATTTCGACTTTGGAGAGGCCCAGGAGCGGAAGTGTCCGGACCTCGGGAGCCCTCAGATAAGTTCGGAGATTTTTTTTCCGATAGGAGGCATCCGCACGCAGGAAGCCTCTTATCGGAAATTACGGGCCAATATGTTGAATAATCCTACCTGTCCTACCATCTACGCCAATGTTATGAAAAGATCTGATATGCAGGAATTTCTGTTTAACACAGGCAGGTACATAGTATCTTACGGCCACAGCTGAACCTTTACATAGCATAGATGTACCTAATCTGACACAATATGCCTTCTGCATCTAGTTTGTGTTATCATACAATTTTATTTTTGCTGTGATTCTTGTAAGTGAAAGATACATATGTGCAAATGAACTGGAAGTGAAGCTTGCACTTACCATGGTAATCCAACTGATAAACAATCAAAGAGCCCTGAATGTAGTGTGCTACCGTTCGAGTAACTACTACACTATAGCCATGGACTCCTAACCAGGAGACCTGTGTTTGAGTAACTATCCTGACTGATAATTCTCCTTCACGAGGATAAGAATCCTTGGTCTTGATGAGTATCCATGTTGGCAGCCAATTAAAGATTGGTTCCGATGGGCCAACTTCATTGCCCTGACTTCTTATGACCCCTTTTATACTGCAGGTAGCAATTTAACACCAGAACTGCTTTAGACCAGCGAAGTGCAACATCGAGCTATCCTGCCAGATGTGTGCACTATTCTACCCTGAGGCAAAGTGATCCTCTGTGCATGTATCTGTGCATAGTTACATTTAGGATTGTGCAGAATATGGTTAGCGAGAGCTCTTCACTAACATTAATGATGTGAAAATGGTCCTAAAGTTTTTTTTTTAAATAAAAAAAAAAGATGGCTTGGCATCATTTGCATGAAGCCCGCGTGGTTTCACACGGCTCCAATTTGCATCAACAAATCAATGTTATCGGGTAGCTTCTGTGTTGAATCCTGTAGTGTGTTCTATAAATACTTAAAAAAAAAGAATGTTACCTTTTCAGTGACCACTGATTTCTAAATTGTCCATGTTCGTGCACTCTTCTGCAGTTTCTCTTTTTATGCCAATTTGGACTGCAGATGTATTAAACTTGACAGCAGAAACAATTAGAGTCCAGACTACGTTTTCAATTGAATTTAAAAACAGCTTCAGGAAAATTGCAGTGGGCTCTCTTGTTCATGTTGGACTTTGCCATTCATATTAAAGTGTCAGCTGCTGTTGGCTTTAATCTCTCTGATTCGAACCACCATGGTGTTTGCTTGTTACAAACTGATGATCTTCCCTCTCCGAGCGTAAAGGTCGCTGTGATCAATCACTGTACTGGAATGGATGGGTTACTTTCCTTCTGTCACATAGTAGTATTACTGTGTAAGCTCCAAAGGAATATTTCTGCAATGTCTAGTTTACAGATATCCTGTCTGAGGCACTACTTTCTTCAATTGCTACACGGTGCCAAATATAATCTGTTGCCTAAATCCACAGGAACGCTATTAAACCATAATCTATGATCAAACAATGCAATTTGTTTTTGTTTTCACCAGATTTATCTTCTAATAATATAAATGCTTGAAGGTAATTCATTTGCATCAGTGGTAAAGCTGATCTTGATATGCAAGCCTGACCCACGTTATGATTACTCTTGTGACAACTTTTCAAAAGTAGTGACTAGTAACAAAACTTTCAAATTCATGTGAACTCACGAACTAAACATGTTTATTGGAAAAGGAGGACGACATTTAGGAGTGCACACCAGAGTAATGTTGCTGCCATTTTCTTGTGGTTTATCTGGAAAATCTGTCTGTGGTGCCTTTTGGCCATTGCTGTTGAGTTTTACTCAACAGTGGACTGTGTCTATATTATGGAGACCACACTTCAGGTGATTTATGGATAATAGGTTGAGATTCTACAAAATTGCACAACTTCTTTGCTCATTTTTTTTTAGAAACATCAGGCTCTCCTGGCTTTTACATCTGAATTGTTGCTATAATTGTGGAATCTATGATCAGTAATTTCAAAATTTTCAGATGACACAAAACTTGGAAGTATAGTGAACAGTGAGGAGGATAGGGATAGACTTCAAGAAGACATAGACAGGCTGGTGGAATGGGTGGACAGATGGCAGATGAAATTTAACACAGAAAAGTGCGACATGATACATTTTGGTAGGAAGAACGAGGAGAGGCAATAAAGGGTACAATCCTAAAGTGGGTGCATGAACAGAGGCCTGGGGGTATATGTGCACAAATCGTTGAAGGTGGCAGGGGAGGTTGAGAAAGTGGTTAAAAAAGCATATGGGATCCTGGGCTTCATAAATAGAGGCATAGAGTACAAAAGCAAGGAAATTATGATAGAAACATAGAAGATAGGAGCAGGAGTAGGCCATTCGGCCCCTCGAGCCTGCTCTGCCATTCGATGAGATCATGGCTGATCATCCAAACTCAGTACCCTGTACCTGCCTTCTCCCCATATCCCTTGATACCTTTAGCTTTAAGAAATATAGCTAACTCATTCTTGAATATATTTAATGACTTGGCCTCAACTACCTTCTGTGGTAGAGAATTCCACAGGTTCACCACTCTCTGGGTGAAGAAATTCTTCCTCATTTCTGTCCTAAATGGCTTACCCCTTATCCTTAGATTATGACCCCTGGTTCTGGACTCTCCGACCATCGGGAACATTCTTCCTGCATCTAGTTTGACCAGACCTGTCAGAATTTTATATGTTTCGATGAGATCCCCTCTCATTCTTCTATACTCCAGCGAGTATAAGCCCAATCGACCCAATCTCTCCTCATATGTCATTCCTGCCATCCCAGGTATCAGCCTTGTGAATCTTTGCTGAACTCCTTCCATGGCAAGAACATCCTTCCTCAGATAAGGTGACCAAAACTGCACACAGTACTCAAGGTGTGGTCTCACCAAGGCCCTGTACAACTGCAGCAGGACATCCCTGTTCCTATACTCCAACCCTTTCGCTATGAAGGCCAACATACCATTTGCCTTCTTCACCGCCTGCTGCACCTGCATGCTTATTTTCAGCGACTGGTGCACAAGGACACCCAGGTCTCGTTGCACTTCCCCTTCTCCCAATCTATTGCCATTCAGATAATAGTCTGCCTTTCTGTTTTTGACACCAAAGTGGATAACCTCGCATTTATCCACGTTATATTGCATCTGCCACGCTTCTGCCCACTCACCCAAACTGTCCAAATCATCCTGGAGTTTCTCGGTATCCTCCTCGCAGCACACACTCCCACCCAGCTTTGTGTCATCTGCAAACTTGGAGATATTACATTTGTTCCCTTATCTAGATCATTAATGTATATTGTGAATAGCTGGGGTCCAAGGACCGATCCCTGCGGTACCCCACTAGTCACTGCTTGCCACTCGGAAAAAGACCCATTAATTCCTACTCTCTGCTTTCTGTCCGCCAACCAGTTCTCTATCCAAGTCAATACCTTGCCCCCAATCCCATGTGCCTTAACTTTACACGCTAATCTCTTATGCGGGACCTTATCGAAAGCCTTTTGAAAGTCCAAATACACCACATCTACTGTTTCTCCCTTATCTATTTTCCCAGTTACATCCTCAAAAAATTCCAGTAGATTAGTCAAGCACGATTTATCTTTTATAAATCCATGTTGACTTTGTCCGATCCTGTCACTGTTTTTCAAGTGCTCAGCTATTACATCCTTTATAATGGACTCTAGCATTTTCCCCACTACCGATGTCAGGCTTACCGGTCTGTAATTCCCCGCTTTCTCTCTACCACCCTTTTTGAATAGTGGGGTAACATTAGTTACCCTCCAATCCATGGGTACAGTTCCAGATTCCATCGAATGTTAGAAGATGATCAGCAATGCATCTACTATTTCTAGGGCCACTTCCTTAAGTACCCTAGGACGTAGATTATCAGGCCCTGGGGATTTATGGGCTTCAATCCCGTCAATTTCCCTGACACCATTTCCCTGCAAATACTGATTTCTTTCAGTTCCTCCCTTTCATCAGACCCTATGTTCTCCAACATCTCTGGGAGGTTATTTGTGTCCTCCTTTGTGAAGACAGAACCAAAATATGCATTTAATTGGTCTGCCATTTCTTTGTTCCCCATTATAACTTCCCCCGCTTCTGACTGCAAGGGACCTACACTTGATTTCACTAATCTTTTTCTCTTCACATATCTATAAAAGCTCTTACAGTCAGTTTTTATGTTCCCAGCAAGCTCACTTTCATATTCTATTTTCCCCTTCTTAATTAATCCCTTTGTCCTCCTTTGTTGAATCCTAAACTGCTCCCAATCCTCTGGGTTACTGCTTTTTCTGGCCAATTTATATGCCCTCTCCTTGAATCTTATGCTATCCCTAATTTCCCTTGTTAGCCACGGTTGAGTCACCCTTTTTGTTTTATTCTTATGCCACACTGGGATGAACAAATTCTGTAGTTCATCCATGCAGTCTTTGAATGTTTGCCATTGCCTATCCACCGTCAACCCTTTGAGTGACATTCCCCAATCAATCCTACCCAATTCGCGCCTCATACCATCGAAGTTTCCTTTATTTAAATTCAGGACCCTTTATAAAACACTGGTCCGACCTCAACTGGAGTATTGTGTCCAATTCTGGGCACTGCACTTTAGGAAGGATGTGAAGGCTTTAGAGAGGGTGCAGAAAAGATTTACAAGAATGGTTTCAGGGATGAGGAACTTCAGTTATGTGGATAGACTGGAGAAGCTGGGGTTGTTCTCCTTGGAGCAGAGAAGGTTGAGAGGAGATTTGATAGAGGTGTTCAAAATCATGAGAGGTCTAGACAGACTAGAGAGAGAAACTGTTCCCATTGGCGGAAGGGTCGAGAACCAGAGGGCACAGATTTAAGCTGATTGGCAGAAGAACCAAAGGCGACATGAGGAAAATCTTTTTTACGCAGCGAGTGGTTATGATCTAGAATGCACTGCCTGAGAGGGTGGTGGAGGCAGATTCAATCATGGATTTCAAAAGGGAATTGGATAAGTACCTGAGGGGAAAAAAAATTGCAGGACTACAGGGAAAGGGCGGGCAAGTGTTCTTGCAGAGAGCCGGCACGGGCTCAACGAGCCAAATGGCCTCTTTCTGTGCTGTAACCATTCTATGATTCTATGATCAGTTGACATTTTGTTGTAGTTCCATTCTTTGCTTCCTGAATGTTCATTTATGGATGTTTATTTTTCAAAATAATGAAAGGATGCCTGAAAGTATTTGTGCTACACTCACCCAATGACTTAGTGGGCAAATACATTGCCTGGTAAGTTAATGAGCCCTATGGACCAGGTTCAATTCCTAGTTTGCACTGTGTTAGGGTAGTGGAGGCGCCCCAGTAGGCTGCAAAAAGTCTTAACTGGAGTGTGGAAGCATTGAGGCGATCATTATCCTATGACCCGTGCTGGAGTGTGTGCACTCACACATACACCTGTGTGTATATGAGCATTGAGGGCAGGATCGGGCTGAGCTTTCATGTTGTCTCTCTCTTCTTTTTCCCTCCCTCCCTCATTTTTTCCTACGCTCATTCTCCTTCCTCCATGATAAGCAAATGGGAGAATGACCTGCAATCATGATCTAGGCTTACATACGAAAAGTAACCCCTTGGGTGAGCTAGTGGACATCTCCTGAGGTTCATGGAACAACCACCCGGCAGACTTTTGTATATTCACAGGAGAAAACTGGGGAGGCAAGGTGTTCCTGTGTTAATACTTTAAGGAAAGAAAGAACTTGCATTTAAATAGCGCCTTTCATGACCACCGGATGTCCCAAAGCACTTTACAGCCAATGCAGTACTTTTGAAGTGTAGTCACTGTTGTAACGTAGGAAACGTGGTAGCCAGTTTGCACACAGCAAGGTCCCACAAATGACCAGATAATCTGTTTGTGATGTTGATTGAGGGATAAATATTGGCCAGGACCCCAGGGATAACTCCTCTGCTTCTCTTCAAAATAGTGCCATGGGATCTTTTACATCCACCCGAGGGAGCAGACGGGGCCTCGGTTTAACATCTCATCCGAAAGATAGCACCTCCAACAGTGCAGCACTCCCTCAGTATGTTCCAAATATTTTTTTCTTGTTAAACACAGTGTTCAAGGTTCCCATCAGGTAAAGCATTGCAATGAAGCCCTACAAAACCTAAGTAAGCCGATCCTACTTTAAAGGTAGCCAATAACCAGATTATATCAACAGCAGAAATAATGTCCGATAGCAAAATACTGCGGATGCTGGAAATCCGAAATAACAACAGAAAACGCTGGAAAAACTCAGCAGGCCAGGCAGCATCCGTGGAGAGAGAAACAGAGTTAACGTTTCAGGTCGAAGACCTTTCGTCAGAACTGGAAAAAGCAGGAAATGAAATAGATTTAAAGCAAGTAAAATGCTGGGAAAAGGGGGAGGGGATGAAAGAACAAAAGGCAAGGTCAGTGGTGGGATAGAAAGCAGGAGAGATTAAGAGACACAAAGAGATAATCAAGGCAAGAGGAGGTGGTAATGTGACAGGTTGAGGCTAGATGAAGTGTGAACTGGGCTGGCAGAATGAAGGACAGCTGCATAATGTAAACTGTTTTTGTGCAGTTATGTCACCTATTTTATTAAGTCAGATCAGTTTCTCCTATACCCAGTGGCTCAGTTGGTAGCACTCTCGCCTCCTGAGTCAGAAGGTTGTGGGTTCAAATCCCACTCCAGAGACTGGAGCACAAAAATCTGAGCTGACACTCCAGTGCAACGCTGAGGGAGTGCTGCCCTGTCGGAGGTGCCGTCTTTCGGGTGAGACATTAAACCGAGGCCCCGTCTGCTCTCTCTGGTGGACATAAAAGATCCCATGGCATTATTTCGAAGAAGAGCAGGGAAGTTAACCCCGGTGTCCTGGCCAATATTTATCCCTCAGTCAACATAACAAAAACAGATTATCTGGTCATTATCACATTGCTGATTGTGGGAGCTTGCTGTGCGCAAATTGGCTGCCGCGTTTCCTACATTACAACAGTGACTACACTTCAAAATTACTTCATTAGCTGCAAAGCGCTTTGGGACGTCCAGTGTATATAAATGTAAGTCCTTTCTTTATACCAAATGTGGTTGTCAACAGTCTGCAGTAGGAGACACTTGGGCGGCATACAGGCAAGCAGGACCACCCACTGGGAACTGGCTTTTTTTTTCTCTTCCCCCTCTCTTGATGATTTCCGATAGACCGACCACTGGTTTAGTGGGATAGTGGAATCCCTTCTATCTGGTGAGGTGATACAATCGGCTGACATTTCTATCGGCTGTGAGATTGCTCTGTTTGCGCGCCTGTAGGACAGCTGAGTCTCGCAGCTGAACGTTTTGTTTCAAGCCTCCCCGACTCGACGGTCTCCTCAGCAGACCAGTAACTCAGCCAGTTGTGAGACTCGGCTGCTCTACTGGCACCCAGACAGCTGAGTCTCGTCGCTGACAGAAATGCTGCTGGACTGGAAAGATCACAGATGGGAACCGTCTGATGTTACTTTAGTTTGTCAGGATGATCGGTTAAGCAAGGCGTCCTGACTAACTGCTACTGAATTTAAAAAATAAATCATCATAAATCTCTCCGGATTGAAGAAACAAAACTTATGACAAAACCTGATGAGACAGCACTAGTAAAGAAATTCCTCCCTGTCTTTAAAAACAGGAGAAAACATTAAAAGCAAGCTGAATTTAAACTGGTCACCTTCTCGTGATGCAAATGTTTCAGTGTGTCGCTGAGGGAGTGCGGTATTGTTCGATGCTGGCCGGAATTTTCTTTACCTGGGGGTTGTGGGGCGGTGGCCATGTCGGGTCGCGACCCCGCTGCTGGCTGCATCCCACTGTTGAAAATGAACTTATCTTAATGGGGCCTATTTAAGCCCCGCCCAGCACGTTACCTGGCCCAATGAGATGGAGCGGGTCTGGTGATGTCATTCATGACGCGTTTTCAGCCAGTATCTTTAAAGGGATCATGGCCACATTACATTTGAAGTTTTATCTAACATAGTGCTGTCAGTCCACTACAGCATTGGAGTGCTGCAAACACTGACAATGACTGCAGAGAGGCAGAGGGCTGCACCCAGGTTCTCCGATGACTCCCTCCATATGCTTATGGAGGGAGTCAGAGCGTGCAGAGAGGCTCCTCTTCCCTCCCAAAGGGCGGAAGAGACTTCCCCAGGACACCAATACAGCCTGGTTGCAGATTGCAGAGGAGGTCACAAGCAGGGATGTGGTCAGGAGGACCAGGCTGCAGTGCCGCAAACATTTCAATGATCTCAGTAGACCTCGAAACGTTAGTGCAAAGCCACACTCAACTTCATCCTGCTGTGCCTCATCACATCCCCATCACTCTGCCTTCCGTCCTCGACTCCTGCACATCCTTACTCACACCAACATACCTTGCACCTCCACCCATCCCTCTCTCTCTATCTACATTATCACTTCCCCATCTCACTAGCCACCCCTCACACTCACCCTCATCCTAGTGCAATCATACCAACTAACAACACAAAGGTAGCCACTTGGGTGATTTATCCAATGTTTATGTAAAGTTTCTGTTAATGTGCTGTGAAACATAAAAATCTTTATTTTCAACACTTTCCGGTCTTGGACAGATTTGTGTGCACCTTTGAAAGTGGCTTAGTGAGCTGCAGTGAATGTTGAGACATAATGGTACCCCCCGCAATGGTGATGAGTGAAAGGAATGGCTTGGACATTGTAGGGATGCTTTATGGTGTTGGTGTGGAGTGTACCAACCTGGCGCATCATGTGGCAGGCATATGGGTGTACAGCATAAAGTTAACTAAATCTGGCCATGATGAGGCCATCCCTGGCCATCCGGATAGCAGTGTGCTCGGGTGCTGATGCCCTGTGTCCTGTGCAGCATCAGGTGATTGCGGAGAAGGTCGGTGGTGTTGTTGGTGCTGCTGGTGTTAGGGCTCATCATCGTCCGATTCTGTTGATGGAATAGATGGCAGGTGACGTACAGATGACAGAAGCATTCTGTCAATAGTGAGAGAGTTCTCCAATGAGATGACACTGGGTGGAGACTTTGCTGGAAACACTTGCAGCCTGCAGAATCTGTGCTGGAAATGAACTGAGCAACAGCTTCTACCTGAGGAAAGTGATCATCTCTCGGGTGGGAGCTTTTACTGTACATTTGATGCTGTCAAGTAATCAGCTGGAGCAATGGCCACTGAACTCCCGCCTCAGATTGACAGACGTGGTTCCCGAGCTGCGTGAATCCTGTGGCCATGCAGGGAAATTTAAAAGGTAAGTGGGGGGAAAAAAAGGCTCTTAAGTGCCTGTAAACTACATGATAATCATCTCAATTGGGTTCCCCCGCCTCTGCCGGCCAGGTCGGCTCCGCGATGACAGACACGCCCGGGGGAAAGGCGTGTGGAAGTGAGATGACAGCAGGTTCCTGACCTGCTGTCAAAAATTTCAACTGTTCAGGTGGGCGTAAAAGATCGAATGGCACCATTTGAAGAGAGCAGGGAGTTCTTTCTGAGGGATGAATATTGGTCGGGACACAATCAGCACCAACAAAATCAGATTAACTGGTCGTTCATTCTTTCATTTGCTGTTTGTGGAACCTTGATGTGCGCAAATTGGCTGCTGTCTTTACCCAGATAACAATAGTGATTCCACTTCAAAAGTATTTCACTGTTAGTAAAGTGCTTTGGCATGTTCTGAGGATATAAGGTGCTTATTTAGCCACTTTCGGCTGCCGTGAAAATGGGGCGAGTGTTGGTCTTTGTGTCCCTGCACAAAGAAGTAGAAGGATGCAACAGGGTTCACAGAATTGCCAAGATACTTATGGACGAGGAGGACATTTGGCCCATCTTAGTTTGTCATTCCAGAAAGACTCTCGAGACTCCACGCTCCCCCCGCCCCCCCCCCCCCCCCCCCCCGCCCACTTCTGCGTCTAATTGTTTCTTAAATTATTCTAGGGATTTTACCTCTACTACTCTCTCTGGCAGTCCATGGTCAAAGATCCCTAGCTGTTCAGGTTCCAAAGAAGAATTGATCACTTGGTCAATCGACTGGAGAGCTGCTGGATTGCCCTCCTTGCCTCCTTTGAAGTGCATCAAAGCAGCAGTTGCTGCCTTCAGGAGGGGAGAGTTAAAGGGGACAAAAAACTGAACATAAGAACATAAGAAATAGGAGCAGGAGTAGGCCAATCGGCCCCTCGAGCCTGCTCCGCCATTCAATAAGATCATGGCTGATCTGATCCTAACCTCAAATCTAAAGAACACAAGAAGTAGGAGCAGGACCCGGCCACTCAGCCCCTGGGCCCGCTCCGCCACCCACAGGGCCTTGACCGATCCGAACTCAGGCCTCATGTCCAATTTCCTGCCCGCTCCCCGTAACCCCTAATTCCCTTTACTTCTAGGAAACTGTCTATTTCTGTTTTAAATTTATTTAATGATGTATCTTCCACAGCTTCCTGGGGCAGCAAATTCCACAGACCTACTACCCTCTGAGTGCAGAAGTTTCTCCTCATCTCAGTTTTGAAAGAGCAGCCCCTTATTCTAAGATTATGCCCCCTAGTTCCAGTTTCACCCATCCTTGGGAACATCCTTACCGCATCCACCCGATCAAGCCCCCTCACAATCTTATGTTTCAATAAGATCGCCTCTCATTCTTCTGAACTCCAATGAGTAGAGTCCCAATCTACTCAACCTCTCCTCATATGTCCACCCCCTCATCCCCGGGATTAACCGAGTGAACCTTCTTTGTACTGCCTCGAGAGCAAGTATGTCTTTTCTTAAGTATGGACACCAAAACTGTATGCAGTATTCCAGGTGCGGTCTCACCAATACCTTATATAACTGCAGCAATACCTCCCTGTTTTTATAATCTATCCCCCTAGCAATAAAAGCCAACATTCCGTTGGCCGCCTTGATCACCTGCTGCACCTGCATACTAACTTTTTGATTTTCTTGCACTAGGACCCCCAGATCCCTTTGTACTGCAGTACTTTCCAGTTTCTTGCCATTAAGATAATAACTTGCTCTCTGATTTTTCCTGCCAAAGTGCATAACCTCACATTTTCCAATATTGTATTGCATCTGCCAAATCTCCGCCCACTCACCCAGCCTGTCTATATCCCCTTGTAGGTTTTTTATGTCCTCCTCACTTTCTACTTTCCCTCCCATCTTTGTATCATCTGCAAACTTTGATATGTTACACTCGGTCCCCTCCTCCAAATCGTTAATATAGATTGTAAAGAGTTGGGGACCCAGCACCGACCCCTGCGGAACACCACTGGCTACTGGTTGCCAGTCCGAGAATGAACCATTTATCCCAACTCTCTGCTTCCTGTTAGATAACCAATCCTCCACCCATACCAGAATATTACTCCCAATCCAGTGATTTTTTATCTTGATAATGTATTGACTGCAGACTAAATAAATCTTTTGATGTAGTAGAGTAACATTCTTGATGCCGAGGCCACAACTTGGTATTGCATTGTACTATTGTTGCCGTTAATTGCTTTTTGCACTTTCTTTTCAGGGTGTTGGCTTGTCAGTGCATGGAAACTTCCGGGTGGCAACAGAGAAAACGCTATTTGCTATGCCAGAGACAGGAATAGGTAAAACTGGGAATCTGTTCACAATGTTTAATATGTCAGAGTTTTCTGTGTGCTCATGAAACAGTTTCACTAAAATACATTTTGAAAATTCCAGAAGTACTTACAGTTCTTGCAGGTGTATTCTTCTGTAAATGTGTTGTATTTCTTCGTCCAGGATGGATCTGTTCTGTCAAATACGAGTCAATCTCTTGTGGTTTTGTTGGTGGGTACTGTGAGGAAGACTGTGACAAATTGGCAGAAGGGACATTGCTGTATCAAATCTCCAAATGCACAGGCATTTAACGTGAGATTCAGTGTGCTGGCTAAAAGGTACCCTGACCCAGGGTGGAACCCTTCTCCTGGATCTCAGATGGACAACATCACGTGGTTCTTCTGTGATTCCTCGTGGCTGCATCCCTGTGAACCATGGTCACAAAGTTTGGGGCCAAGTTATCTATATCTAACCCTCAAATAGGCTCAGCATACCGGGTCTACCGACACTCAACAGATCCCTTGTATAATATACTAGCTGTAGACTTGGTTGTATGTACACAGATCTTTGAAGGTGGCAGGACAAGTTGAGAAGGCTGATTTAAAAAAAAAATAAGCATACAGGATCCTTGGCTTTATAAACAGAGACACAGGCCCCGCTACTTACGGGGAGGGTGTGGGGGAGCGCGGTAGTGCGGGGGGACTCCTGGAGAGGAGGGGGGTCCGGCCGAAGTTAACGCAGGAACACATTATAATTTTCTTCTTCTGTTTCCCGCCCGGTAGCTGGCAAGATTGACAGATGGCCAGCTGCCGGGCGGCAGGAAAACCAGCGGCAGGAGGCCGTAACCGGGGACCCGGAAGGCCAGCCATGGCGAGGGAGGGAGGAATCGGGGCTTGGTGTGGGGTTTGGGGAAAGTCCGGCAATGGTGAGGAAAAAATCAGTGCGTTGGAGGGGGGGGTGGAGGGGGGGGTGGGGGGGGGGGAGTTGTCCGATTGAAGCAGCGAGAAGAGGCTATAATTGGCAGAAGGGAGGCCAAAGACTTCTTTGAGGGGCTGGGGGTAGCACTCCTGCTCCTCCTGGCCCCCAAGGACTGCTCTAAAAAGCACTAACCTGCTGGAGCTGGCTGCTCTCGCCTCCATTTTGCTGCCTGGTTTCCCGAACCCTGGGAAATCCGACCGGCAGCTGTTAAATTTAAATCAGGCTCCCAATTGCACGGTGGGAGCCTGATTTAAATATGATAATGAAGTGTCCCGCCTCTCCACAAAGGGACACACACACGCCACGCAACCCGCCACCGTAAAAATGGCAGCAGGGGCGTATTCGGCGGATTGGGAACACCTTCCCTGATTTTTATGTTTTAACCCCCCCCCCCCCTCCCCAACCCGATACTCCCCCGCCCATCATAGGAGGATAATATCGAGGTCATAGAGTACAAAATCATGGAAGTTATGCTTAGGCCCCAGCTGGAGTATTGTGTCCAATTCTGGGCACTGCACTTTAGTAAAGATGTCAGGGCCTTAGAGAGGGTCCAGAGGATAATTACTAGAATGGTATCAGGGATGCGGGACATCAATTTCGTGGAGAGACTAGAGAAGCTGGGACTCCTTTCCACAGTGGAGTGGGAGGTAGCTGTGGGAGTCAGTGAATTTATACTGGTCTATCCCTAGAAGTGGAGGAACCCAAACTGTGCATCGGTGAGCAGATTATTGCTGAGTAAGTGCCACTTTTTTGATAGCATTGTTGACTGCTCCCTTCATCACTTTGCTGATGATTCAGAGTAAATTGATGGGGTGGTAATTGGCCGGGTTGTATTTGTCCTGCTTTTTGTGGACAGGACATACTTGGGCAATTTTCTATTGTCAGGTAGATGCCAGTGTTGTACTGGAAGAGCTTAGCTATGCACGGCTAGTTCTTAAGCACAGGTCTTCAGCACTACAGCCGAGATACTGTCGGGCCCATAGCCTTTGCTGTGTCTAGTGCACTCAGCCATTGATGTCACGTGGAGTGACCCGAATTGGCTTACTTTCCCTAAACGTCATTAGTGAACCAGTTGGGTTTTTATGGCAACCGACAGCTTCATGGTCACTTTTATGGTACCAGCTTTTTATTTTTACTGGTCCAGTAACATAATCGCTACACTACCGTACTCTTGTATGCAATTGGATGCAGTGTACATGGACTTTAGGAAAGCTTTTGACAAGGTACCACACAGGAGATTACTAGAGAAGATTAAGGGGTTTGGAATTAGAGGGAGGATAACAAACTAGATGATAAATTGGTTAATTTAAAACAAAAATTCTGAACGGGTGATGTCTGCCCTTTTGGAGAAACCTCATGTTCAAAAAATGTTGCTGCTGTTAAAATGTCCAAGGAATTGGATATCTGTAAGAGAGCAGTGACTTTGCCTGATTCATATTCTCCATATTGAGAGAGACCAAAGCATTGTGAAATTAATGTAATAAAGGTGGGACAGGAAAATAATACTGAAGTTTCTGATTGTTAGCTGACTTTACAGCATTTTGAAATCTTTGAGCAGTAGTAGAAATTCTAGATTGAATCCCAACGCAACCCCCCCTCCTCTGTAAAAGGCTGTGTTGTACTGAGAGAAAACCACGAATGATAATTTGTGGTTTAAGGCATATTTTGTGGTTTCATATTTTTCTTTGAAGTTTATAACATTTAATATCTGAGCACATTCCATTCTAGTTAACATTCTTTCATTAAAAACTGTGCCCATTGAAGGATGCCAAAATGACTGGAAATGAAAATACAATAGATTTAATAGAAATCCAAATTCTATCTCTCCTACATTAACAACAAAGAACAGTTCCACAAGCTTCATAACTAAATGCTTATGTCTTACATTTTTTCTAATTGTGATGAATGGAGATGGGAAATAAGCAGCTTATGGTCCATTATACAATTTTTCTGCTTTTATGGGCTCCAGCATGAACAAAAGCTTATTTGATTTTGTTGCATGACTCACATTTTAACCAAGATTGTTAGTTGCTTCTTGGTGCCATTCCTTCTATTACAGTTCTCAGTGGTGATGTAGACCCGAGAGCATTGGCTGTCCTGGCTTTGAACTCTCTGAAAAGTTTTCCTCGAAAAATTAGCATACACAGTGTAATGGATTTGTTTTATAACATTGTCTCTTTTAATGCAGCTTAGCTCTGTGTGTAGCAGACTGATACACAGCTGAAACCCGATAAAGACATAACTGGTTTGGCAGGAACTTTGGTGCTGCAATTAGAAAGATACTTGTAACTTGGGAATCAGTCATTTTGCATCTGAATATCAAATGTTACAAAATACACTGGCGATGGATATCAGTTGTGTGTCCCAGGCATGTGCAATTCAGTGCCCTAAGTACATTGAGGCATGTGGGATGGCCGGTGAATCCATCGGACTCCCTAATAATTTCAACGAGAGGGCCAGGCGCTGAAAATAACGCAAAATTGTCTTCTGGAGCTCACTGGGGAGCCTTAGGAGAGGAATTTGTCAGAGATTTTCTGAAATTGGTCAAGCTTTTTTCTCTCTTGGTTTTTAGCTTCCGTTAAGAGACCCTTAATACAGCTGTTTCTGCCTGAAATAAACAGAGCACTTAAGATGCTATGGGGGAAAAAATTCAGTTGGTTGCGCCACCCGTTAGCGCCTTAAGAGGGCGCTAATGGGGCGGAAAGCAACTAGCGCCCGGGCGCAGCGATGTTTGCGCCGCTCGCGAAATTAACTAGACATTTTGCAGCGGCGCTAAACAATACCGCCCCGATCTCCTGCGCACGCAGATCTTGACGTCATACGAGGGTGCAACGCGCTTGTGGCGCCCCGGAGCGGAAATTGAGTGGCGCCCCCATCCTTTCCGCCTGGCGCAACCAACAACAGGAAGACTGGAACGCTCCCCAGTCGCTGTGGGGCTGGGGGTGGGGGGCGCTATTTAAAGGGGGCCTCTTCCTATCTTTCTCTGTGGTAGACATTTTTGCACCACTCGTTCTGAGAGAGAGAGAGAGATTCGAAGAGAGAGAAAGAGAGACTTCTGCATTGAGTCAACGCTGTGTGAGGTAGTTTTGGCTACTG
Organism: Squalus acanthias; assembly: GCA_030390025.1. Taxonomy (NCBI): domain Eukaryota; kingdom Metazoa; phylum Chordata; class Chondrichthyes; order Squaliformes; family Squalidae; genus Squalus; species Squalus acanthias. The sequence continues at coordinate 10,330,385 of CM059427.1, forward strand.
ATCATAACTTTGCAGGTACTTTGGTTTTTGACCTTCATAACTTTGATTGCCAAGTGACTTTGGGGGCTGCACTGATTGGGGGCGTCGTCCTGCGCCACCAGAATCGGAAGACACAGAGACGCAGAGAGAGAGTGGCAATCATGGCCAGACGGAGGAGGGCCAACAGGCCTCTGTACAGGAGACCTTACCCTCCCAGGGTATTTCGCCAACAGTTCTCCTACATTCATATGTCTGAGGAGCAGTGTTTGCGAAGGCTGCGCTTCAGCAAGGAGGTGGTCACTGAGCTCTGCCACCTGCTGCAGCCAGATCTGCAGCCTCAACTGAGGAGCAGGACACGTCTGTCGGTGGCAGTGAAGATAACAGTGGCTCTGAACTTTTATGCCACCGGCTCATTTCAATCAGCTACTGGGGACATCACCAATATCTCCCAGTTCACGGTGCATTGCTGCATCCGTCAGGTCACAAATGCCCTCTATAAAAGGAGACGAGAGTACATCTCTTTCCCCATGACCCGGACAAGCAGCAAGAACGCGCAATGGGCTTTGCTAGGATAGCGGACTTCCCCATGGTGCAGGGCGCCATTGACTGCACGCATGTGGCTTTGCGTGCTCCGCATGAGAATGCCGAGGATTTCCGCAACAGAAAGGGGTTCCATTCCTTAAACGTTCAGTTGGTCTGTGACTACAGACAGCTGATACTCGCTGTCAATGCCCACTATCCTAGCAGCTGCCACGATGCATTCATCCTGCGCCAGACTACTGTGGCAGAACTTTTCCAGGCACCGCATCAGCCAGTTGGTTGGCTTCTCGGGGACAAGGGATATCCACTGTGCACCTGGCTGATGACACTGCTCCGTACGCCCAACACCCCTGCTGAGCTGCGGTACAACGAGAGCCATCTCGCTACCAGAAACATCGTTGAGCACACAATCGGTGTGCTGAAGCAACGGTTCCGCTGTCTGGACCACTCAGGAGGAGCCCTGCAGTACTCGCCTGAGCGAGTCTCCCTCTTCGTAGTTGTGTGCTGCATGCTGCATAACCTGGCAATCGTCAGGACCCAGCCAATGCCACCAGGCCTTTGAGCACCACCAGAGGAGGAGGAGGAGGAAGAGGAGGAGGATGATCATCAGCAGCACCAAGGCGGGAGGGAGGCCCACAATGTAGAAACTGGAAGGGCCGTCCGTCAACGTCTGATAGCAAGCCGCTTCTAGGCCCCTGCTGAGGAAATGGCTTCTGCCATTGAGAACAACATGAATGAAACCAACCCGCAACCCCTAAGCCGGCCAAGGCAACAATGATTCCAAAGACCAAACCTGTACATTTTGAATACAAAAACTTATTTATTTTACAAACTCTGTGTGTGTCATTTCTTCATGACAAACTAATAGAAAGAAACACAAAAAAACAGTCATTAACATAACTGGTTCTCACAACCTGGAGATAATGTCCAAAACACTAAACAAATGTTTGACCACGAGCCTCGGCCTTTAATAAAAAAATGACCAACATTTTGTCACACCTCCTACTTTTTGCCCTTCGAGGGTGATCTCCTTCCCTTGCACACTTCCCCCCTTCCCACCCTACTGCTCCTCCGTAATTGGACCTCAGTGGCTGCAGGAAGGCTGCTGATTGTCAGAACCTGAGACTGCAGATGCCCTTGAAGGACGGCCTCGACCAGCTCTGGGCCCAGGAGGGCCCGGCTGCAGACTGCACCAACTTTGCATGGGCGGCAGCAGTCTGTCCTACAGGCGGTGGCAAGTGCAGTGGAGAAGTGACAGTGGTGGCAGCAGGAATGCTGTCATCTTGAGAGAGGACAGCAACTCCCTGCTCGACCGACACACTGGCACACCCACAGGGCAGCACTTCAGCATCCGGAGCAATCTGCTGGAGCACAGATTGCTGGCCTGCTGCGGCGCGGTGAGAGCCCCGGGGAAATGTGTCTGAACCAGCAAGGATGGCAGCAGTCAGTGCTCGCGTGGCCTCAATCTGAGTCTGCAGGAGAGCAGTCAGAGATGGGGTCATGGCAGCCACTGACTGAATTGCAGCACTAAACATTTGCGTGGCATCCGCCTGTGCTACAGCGAAGTGCTCCACACTCCTTGCCAGTGATTCAATGCATTTGGGCACCCTTCCCACTGCACCCATGAGCTCAGTGTGCATGTCTACCGCCTGGGTGTTCATTTCAGCTATCAGCCGCTCCTCCTCTGCCTCCAGTGCAGTAGGACTCGCTGTCATACACTCCCTCCGGGGAGAAGGCCCCCGAGCTTCCCTAACCCCATCGTGTTGCTGCAGCCCGCTGGGTCCTGGAGCTTCACCCTCATCAGACCCTTCCCCCCTGTTCCCCTCCAGGGAAGGCATGTTCCCAGTGTGGGCATGGGCTTCCTCGGGAGAGGGTGGCGCTGATGCTCCGCCTTCATCCTCCTCGCCTGCAGCTTCACTCCCACTGGCAGCTTGAGGGCCCGTCTCCTCAGCTGGTGACTCACCATCTGAAAGCAGGGAGGTACAAGAGTGACTTTAGCGTGAGGACAGGGGGGCAGTAAGGGAGGAATGAGTGCAGTGATTTAGTAAGTTGGATTGAAAGTGTCAAAGGCTGGTGTTGTGAGGGACAAGTGGAAGGAGAGAGGAGAAAAAGGTGATGACCTTACCATTGCTGTCCAGAACGGGGTCGGCGTCTCCAGTGGCGACGGGACCGATCACCCGGCTTGCCACAATCCTGTGGACGCGCGCCTCAAGATCGCTGAGGGGTTGCAGCTGAGGCCGCCCTCCACCCGCCCATTGCTGCTGTCTCCTATTATGAGACGGCGTCTCAGTAAATATACAGCCATGGTCTTGCCTGATGTGCCTCCCATAGGTGAATAGCCCTTGCACATTCCACACTTTGCATAGAGTGTGTGTGTTTCATGAGAGGGCCATGACTGTTGGGCATTGGGGTTTTAAGACCCTCTGGCCATAGAGTGAGGTTGAGATGGAGGGATGGAGAAGTATTGAAAAAAAGCCACTCACCCTGACGACCCGAGTGAGGTCATTGAACTTTTTTCGACATTGTATATGGGTCCTGGGCACCATGCTCCTGGAGGAGACGCTCTGAGCCACCTCCCTCCACACTCTTCTGTAGTCGCGCGGCAAAGGGCTCCTGCCACTCTCAGGGAAGAGTATAGATTTTCTGCGCTCCACCGCGCCAACCAGAGCATCCAAGGCCCGCTCGCTGAAGCGCTGAGCTCATTCTCTCAGCCTCTCCATAGTCCATGGCTGGAAGATTTAGGCACAGGTCTCTCCAGGCCGAGATTCAAGGCTCCAATGAGCAGGGTGTGGCTGGAGTGCAAGATCGACCCTCCACTTTAAGAACTGTCCGGCGCCAGTGTGTCTGTGTTCTATCGCTAACTGACAGCACCTGCGCTGCGCTGCGCCCGCGCTCTGAGTTAGCGCCTCGCCCCTCGGCCTTTGCGCCTTAAGACAGATGTGTAGCGCCTGATTTAGCGCTCCAATCACCTCCAGGGGCGATAAAAGTGAAGTATGCAGTCGGAGGCGATAATTAGCGCCAGGCGCTAATCTTTGCGCCCGGCCGATAATTGCGCCCCAAATGGGGCGATACTGAATTTCTCCCCCTATAACCGGCAACTTTGAAATTGACATCAATGCAAATGGATAATCATTATTGGTTTTAGGGCAATATAAGTGACTGCCCGTTTTAGACATGGATGTTTTAAGTGGTGTGGACTGTTTTGTACTTTTAAATGAGGAGTCTTATGTCTAGATCAAAAGCCCCAGATTATGAAATAACATGTGGAGTCATGCAGTTCTTTGGAATTTTAGTCTCAAACACCATAGGGGTAGGATTTCTGTCGTTTAATAAGTGAGACCAGTGTTCTAGTTGGGACTTCTGTGAGCCAGTTGATACTGATGACACAATTTGGGTGAAGTCAAACATAATCTAAAATTGTACTTAGTTAAATAGCTTTACTGCTCCACGAGACTGTTGAATTCAACCACGTGGAATATATTTGGGCTTCTTTTCCGCTTTTAATAGAGGAGTCTATAATGCCAAGTGGCACTACCTTGTTTAATGGTACTGTTCCACCCCATTATAAGACGCTCCAGTTCATGGGGAGCCAATCTACTGTATATCACAGCGCAGGCTGGCTTCTGTTAAAATCCATGCTCTTGTCTGTCTACATTTAGGCAATATTGGCCCAAAAATTCGTGAGGAAGCCTTCGTGCGAGGGTAAGGCCTCCCCGCGATCTCTCACTCCGCGTTGGCTTTTTCAGTTCCAGCTCGCACGAACTTGATGTTCTGGACAGCTGCTGTGCTGGGCTTGCGTATCCCACCGGCGTAGTTAATTCGTGCGAGCTGTGGGATCACGTGACTCAGTTAGAGCCAATGGCAGCACACCATCTTCCATTCATAACTTTCACATAAGTGCTGTGAAAGTTATGAATACTATAGCCCCCCAAAAGAACCGCTAAACCTCAATTAAATAAAAAAAAAACATCACATTAATAAAATAAGTATAGTTAAATAAATTAACCATTTTAAATAAAAAATTAAATTTTTGAAAAAATTTAAAATCTTTTAAAAAGTTATAAAAATAAACTTACCTGTCTTTAAAGTCTCTAAAAAAGATATACCTGTTAAAAAAAATTCAAAATAATACTTAATTCACTACTTACCTTGTTAAAAGTGGGTCTTACTCCTTTTTTTATGTGTAGAATCTTCCGTACTTACCTGCGCGTTGAAACCACTAAGTGCACAGCGTGCGCGCAGCCTGTAGCGCGCACGCGGTTCACCTAGGACCCGCCCCCTTTTCCATTCACCAAGTGCCGGTTTTCAGCGCATGCAGAAAACCGGCAATTGGAGACAGAATACGCGAGAGTACGCAGTGCGTACTCTCGCGTAGCGGCACTAATTTTTGGGCCATTATTTTAGACTCCATCCAGAGAGGAACTCTTAAATTGTGCAGTTTAAAAGACATCAGTTCGAGCACCTGCATTAAGGAGCACACATTGTGAAACCATTAGATTGTCTGAGCACTCTCACATTTTAGAAATTATTAAAAAGTCACTTTAACAGAATTCCAATCTGCCCCATGCCACTGCGGGAGATTGGTCTTCTCAAAATGAAAGGTATTGAAATTCCCACTGGCAGCGACAGTGTCTGCATATCTTATAAATGATGTGGAGATGCCGGTGTTGGACTGGGGTGGACAAATGTGAGAAGTCGCACAACACCAGGTTATAGTCCAACAGCTTTATTTGAAATCACAAGCTTTCGGAGCGCTGCTCCTTCATCAGGTGAAGTGAAGAGATGCATATAGGCACAGCATATATAGTCAGAGAACACTGCCAGATGATTACAGTTGATCTTTCTAACTGCCCTTTATCACACCTCGGCAGAGAGATAATCACGGCAATCAAAGGTGTGGATGGTGTCCAAACAGGTCAGTCAGGAAAACATTACATCGAAGACAATGAGGTGGGGTCACAAGGGGTCAAATGTGGCAGATGCTGGGGTCTGTATGGAAAACAAAAAACTTTTTTTGCTGGAAATCACAGCAGGTCCGGCCGCATCTGTGTAGAGAGAACAAGCCAACGACGACTTGAGTCTGGATGACTCTACGTCAGGTGGGGTTACATGTAGCGTGACATGAACCCAAGATCCCGGTTGAAGTGGTCTCTGACTATATATGCTGTGCCTATATGCATCTCTTCACTTCACCTGATGCTCCGAAAGCTTGTGATTTCAAATAAAGCTGTTGGACTATAACCTGGTGTTGTGCGACTTCTCACATTTATCTTATAAATGGCAGGATTAATAATAACTATTATAAGCCAATGTTTGGCTGTAGCCAGGGAGGGTCTAATGTATTTGTAATATATACTATTTCTTAATAATTATCACATTTTTAGTAATTTGTGTCAGTTAGTTCAAAGTGTGGATTTCCTCATGTCAACAAATGGAATGCACTCCCCATCAGTTGCGGTAGGACTGTGTGGTTTTAGTTCTCTACAAATATTTGAAGATGTCCTTTTCTAGGTATCTTTTTCAAACATTAGAATAGGTGTCTGTATGCAACAGTGAAGATCTCTAATGTAATATAAAAACAGAAAATGCTGGAAATACTCAGCAGGTCGGGGCAGCATCTGTGGAGAGAGAAACAAAGTTAACGTTTCAGGTCGATGACCTTTTATTGGAACATACAGTGAAGATCTCTGTCTATTAACTTATCAATTAAAATATAATTTTTTAATATTCATTTGCTACCCTCTGCATAAGTTAGGAGAAGTCGAAAATCCACCCAGGGAGGGGGAGGGGATAGAGAGTAGAGAAAGAGAGAACTTAACTAAAAGTCTGAAATTAAATTTCAATTTGTAAAACATTATCATCTTCATCTTTACTTGTTTTGGAAAAAGCTTTAGAAGTGATGTATATTTCTTCATTTGTGTTTTATTGCAGCATTCTATTTGTCCATGTATTTAGTTGGATTTCCTTTTTCTTTTGCTGTGGATAACTGCAATGATGGTGGACACAGCAAAATCTTGTTAGAACATAAACATCTTAATATCTGAAAGAATGGATTCCTGATGTAATTGAGAAAAGAATCTGAAAGCAATGCAACTTTAAAAAAAAAACTGCTAGGCAATAAAGAATAATAAGAAAGTGGAGCCAAAACATTCCTTACCTTGAATGTATGGCACGTTTCCCAGGAGCAAAGTCCTGATGTGTACCTGAAAGTGGGCGAAATGCATTGACAAACTAAGATTAACATTATTACAAACTTGCCCTTTATGGCATGGAGGAATATTGAAAATGTAGATTGCATTTTGTAATGCTTGCGTACTTAACAGTAGCTGAGTGCAAACTATTGGCACCAGAGAGAGAGAGCACTGGGGGAGGGGGCACTGTCAGGGCGACGAATGGGCACTTATCTCCGGGATCTTCTGTACGTGACACAGCCATGCTGAACGCTACCATTTTAATTGTTACTTGCGAAGTCTTTCCTCATCTTGCTAAGCAAACTTACAAAACCAGCTGGTGCGGATCTTTGAGCTTCAGGCATGTTTGTTGGCAAAGACTATTGTATAGAGATTGGTGCGTGATGAAATGGAGGATACAAAGATTGGCAATAATATCAGTAAACTACGAGCTCAGCACTGGTGTGGGAAATGTTCCAGTACTTTTTATTACAGATTTAAAACATGGTATTCATGTGCTAGCAATGAGGGTCTAAAACATTTTTGATATTAACAGACATTATAGTGTTGAGGGTTTGCAGAATACTGTGCAGGTCTGGTCTTCCACCTCAGTGTGCATTCTGGCATTTCACCAATTACAGAAGTTACAAGACAAAAAAAAATGCAATTTTTTTTTAAACAAACTAAAAGCTGTGTAAAATTAAATACTGTGTTTTTAATGGTGCTACGCTGAGAACAGGCCGCTCAATTTGCAATAAACTCACCACAACACTGAATAAAAAATATGTAGTGAAAGCAAAAATCAAATAACAAAACATTTGCGTAGACGATGTATCTTAATTTGATTTTGAGCACCTAGTATATGTGGGAAAACCTTATTATTTTTAAAGGAAATCTTTTAAATGGTTATCTATTTAAAACTGCATATTTTTACACTTTAAATTAAAAAATATATATATATATATTCAAAACTATTTTCATGGTTAAATAGAGAACCGTTGTTGGTCTGATCTATTTGTTACATTCCAAATTGAGATGGTGCTTTTAATTTCCCCCCAAATGAATGCATTTATGCTAAAATGCAACCAATGTCACCATAATAATTTGTTTCAATTCCGGTAATGAAGTGAATCACTATTCTATGTAGTAGGGAGTGCTAAGTTCTGGAACTCTCCATTCCACTGACTCTGGCACCTCTGCAATCCCCCCTCCCCCCCCACCTCTGCAACCCCCCCTCCCCCCCCACCTCTGCAACCCCCCCTCCCTCCCCACCTCTGCAACCCCCCCTCCCCCCCCACCTCTGCAACCCCCCCTCCCCCCCACCTCTGCAACCCCCCCTCCCCCCCACCTCTGCAATCCCCCCCTCCCCCCCACCTCTGCAATCCCCCCCTCCCCCCACCTCTGCAATCCCCCCCACCTCTGCAATCCCCCCTCCCCCCCACCTCTGCAATCCCCACCTCTGCAATCCCCCCCTCCCCCCCACCTCTGCAATCCACCCCTCCCCCCCACCTCTGCAATCCCCCCTCCCCCCCCCACCTCTGTAATCCCCCCCACCTCTGCAATCCCCCCCACCTCTGCAATCCCCCCTCCCCCCACCGTTGGCAGTCGTGCCGTCAGCAGCTAATCCCCACGCTCTAGAATGTTCTCCCTAAATCCCTGTGGCTCTTCACCTCTTTCTGTTCCTTTTTAAGAGCTTCCTTCAAACCCAGTTCTTTGACCAAGCTCTTTTGGTCACCCATCCTAATATCTTTTTTGGCTCGGTGCCTATTTTTTCCCTTACACTTGTGTAAAGTGTTTTGGAAGGCTTTTCTATGATAGAGGCTATCTGTAAATGCAAGATTGTTGTTGTCGTCATCCACGTCTATATTTTTCTCAGGTTCAGCATCTCACCATAGGTGAGCGCTCACCTCCATGACATGGTGTGTGCTTTGACCTGCCCAATAGGTAATTTTAGTGATCTTGGGGATTGAACAGAAAGTCCTTGTCAGTGTAGTTTGGTTTGTCTTCCTTGACTTCGGAAGGCAGTAGAATAAACTCTTCACTCTTCCGTGACTTCGGCTAAAAACTACCAGTTAAATTAAACAGTAAATGTGCAAATTAACAGAACTAATAATACACAGTAGAGACAGGCTTAACAATCTCTCTCTGTGGGATAGAAAATCTGCAGCCACTGTAAACTGGACTGGACACGGAATATTAATCTTTGCATGCCTATTTGTTGTTGACCATCCACGGCATCTCTCTAGCCTATCTATTACTTCATTTTGAATCAAACGAGTGGAGAAATACTTTTCAGAAATTGGCTGGGGTGAATAATATTTAAATTTGTGTCGCTTAAACTTCAAAGGAGCAGCAAATGAAACCTATATGCACACAATATAACCCACAAGATGCTTAGATTTAAATTGAATGGTTTGGGCTTTCCCTCAGATCCCTGGCCAGATACAATATCTATATCCTGGTTGTTCTTCATTTGATTGTGTGTCAAAACAAGGTAGGCCATTTTCTGTGAGCATATCTAGTGTTTGACCCTATATATACCACAAAAAGAAAGAAGCCAATACCATGATACATCATTGACTAAAAATTGTCACCAGGAGGTTGAACCTGTTCTCTGAGGTCATTTTCTCCCATTCTCTTCCCTCTGCATTTAATTTTTTCATCATTATTTTAATTGTGCCAGCGAGGGGTTAAGTGGACTTAGTCCCATCAGTAAACTGATCTGACTTGAGAGGCCCTTGAACATTACACTCATGGCAACTGTGTCCTGCTTTGGGTTCTCCTTGTAAAGAACTTTTAATATTTATCTTGTTGGTAGGTTTATCCTACTTTTAATCTCTCTTTTGTGGTGAGTCTCTCTTGTCTTCTCTCAGTCATGGATTAGGCATGTGTTACCAAAACAGCATTTGGATTAGAAAGATCAAGAAAGTCACACAATTTGCAGTGTTCTTGTATACCGCACAAACTGTCTTCAATATCTTCCTGTTTTGTTCAGAAGTGCATACAAATTTGAGTTTTAATGATGTACAATTAAAGTTCCCAGCGGTTTAATACTGTTTTGTAGCTACCTTCATTTTCTGCGCGTGAAACATCAAATAATGTATGAGTGTGTTCTACAAGGATTTATGATGTAACAAAGTGATACTGTATGTATTTATTTACACTTCTAGAACTGTAAATGGCCAAGTGGGATCAACCAAAATGGGATTCATGTAGATAGGATTGTCAAGCGTTTGTCTAATATAATTGGTAAATGTAAAAAATTTAAGAATGTTCATTTAACTTCAAAAAATTGTCAATTGCCGCCAATGATTTGGGGTGTTCCACAAAATAAAACAACTTGCATTTATGTACGCTGCAAAATTGGGATCACGGGCGCTACGAGTGCCCTTAAAGCTCCAAAATGGCGTCTGCGGCACGTGTGCACACTAATGGGGCGAATCGCGCCGAATGCCATATTGGTGAGGGCGTTAGTGTGCGCGTGCAGTGAACGTCTGCTGGAAGTATGCAGAGCAGGCAGATCATGACGTCAATTGCTGACTTCAAGGCTTCTGCACAAACCACTTGCTACCAGACATGGGTGCATTAGTAGGAATTCCCCTTGGAATACAGCATGACTTAGAAAATGAACAGAGGCCAGGCAGAGCGGACATGCTGCCAGAAATGGGAGGGGGAGGAGGAGGGGGTGGCGGGGGGGGAAGGGCTCTCAGCAGGAGGCCATACCTGCCCAGGGTGTTCAGGGAACAATTCTCCTACCTGAACCTCAGTGAGGAACAATGAGTGCGATGTCTGCGCTTCAGTAAGGATGTCCTCACTGAAATCTGCCACCTGCTGCAGTCACAACTGCAACCTCAGAGCAGGACGAGGGCCGCATTGCAGTGGCTGTGAAGGGTGACGGTGGCTAGGAACATTTATGCGTCGGATACCTTCCAGGCTGGAGCTGGCGATATTTGTAACATCTTGCAGTTTGCCGTCCACTGTTGCATAAGGGAAGTCACTGAGGCTCTGTAATTCAAAGAGAGATAACTACATTTGCCAGAGACCAGCAGGGAGAGCGAGCACGCAGCTTCGCGAGGATTGCAGACTTCCCCATGGTGCAGGATGCCATTGACTGCCCGCACATCGCTTCCTGGGTGCCGCATGTCAACTCTGCCATGTCCCAGAACCGAAAAGGATTCTACGCCCTCGACGTCCAGCTGGTATGCGACCATAGGCAGTGAATCATGCAGGTCAATGCCCGTATCCTGGCAGCAGTCATGATGCCTTCATTCTGCGGCAGTCCGCTGTGCCAGCTGCATTTCAGCCACCACGGAAAACCAAAGGGTGGCTACTGGGTGACAAGGACTATCCGCTGACAACATGGCTCATGACTCCGGTGCGCAACCCACGGACACGTGGACAGCATAGAAACATAGAAGATAGGAGCAGGAGTAGGCCATTCGGCCCCTCGAGCCTGCTCCGTCATTAAATGAGATCATGGCTGATCATCCAAATTCAGTACCCTGTCCCTGCTTTCTCCCCATATCCCTTGATCCCTTTAGCCTTAAGAAATATATCTATCTCCTTCTTGAATATATTTAATGAATTGGCCTCAACTGCCTTCTGTGGTAGAGAATTCCACAGGTTCACCACTCTCTGGGTGAAGAAATTCCTCCTCATCTCAGTCCTAAATGGCTTACCCCTTATCCTTAGACTGTGACCCCTAGTTCTAGACTCCCCCGCCATCGGGAACATCCTTCCTGCATCTAGTCTATCTAGTCCTGTTAGAATTTTATAAGTTTCAATGAGATCCCCTCTCATTCTTCTAAACTCTAGCAAATATAAGCCTAATCGACCCAATCTCTCTCCATACGTCATTCCTGCCATCCCAGGTATCAGTCTGGTGAATCTTCGCTGCACTCCCTCCATGGCAAGAACATCCTTCCTCAGATAAGGTGACCAAAACTGCACACAATACTCAAGGTGTGGTCTCACCAAGGCCCTGTACAACTGCAGCAAGACATCCTTGCTCCTGTACTCGAATCCTCTCGCTATGAAGGCCAACATACCATTTGCCTTCTTAACCGCCTGCTGCACCTGCATGCTTACCTTCAGCGACTGGTGCACAAGGACTCCCAGGTCTCGTTGCACTTCCCCTTTTCCCAATCTATTGCTGTTCAGATAATAATCTGCCTTCCTGTTTTTGCCACCAAAGTGGATAACCTTGCATTTATCCACATACTGCATCTGCCCAATCACCCAACCTGCCCAAATCATACTGGAGTTTCTCTGCATCCTCCTCACAGCACACACGCCCACCCAGCTTTGTGTCGTCTGCAAACTTGGAGATATTACATCTAGTTCCCTCGTCTAGATCATCAATATATATTGTGAATAACTGGGGATCCTAACACCGATCGCTGCGGTACCCCACTAGTCACTGCCTGCCACTCGGAAAAAGACCCGTTTATTCCAACTCTTTGCTTCCTGTCTGCCAACCAGTTCTCTATCCAAGTCAGTACCTTACCCCCAATCCCATGTGCTTTAACTTTGCACGCTAATCTCTTATGCGGGACCTTATTGAAAGCCTTCTGAAAGTCCAAATACACCACATCCCACTGGTTCTCCCTTATCTATTCTACTAGTTACATCCTCAAAAAATTCCAGTAGATTAGTCAAGCATGATTTACCTTTTGTAAATCCATGTTGACTTTGTCCGATCCTGTCACTGTTTTCCAAGTGCTCTGCTATTACATCTTTTATAATGGACTCTAGCATTTTCCCCACTACCGATGTCAGGCTTACCAGTCTATAATTCCCCGTTTTCTCTCTACCACCTTTTTTGAATAGTGGGGTTACATTAGCTACCCTCCAATCCATGGGAACTGTTCCAGAGTCTATAGAATTTTGGAAGATGACCAGCAATGCATCTACTATTTCTAGGGCCACTTCCTTAAGTACCCTAGGATGTAGATTATCAGGCCCTGGGGATTTATCGGCCTTCAATCCCGTCAATTTCCCTAACACCATTTCCCTACAAATACTGATTTCATTCACTTCCTCCCTCTCATTAGACCCTATGTTCCCTGACATCTCTGGGAGGTTATTTGTGTCCTCCTTTGTGAAGACAGAACCATTTAATTGGTCTGCCATTTCTTTGTTCCCCATTATAAATTCCCCTGATTCTGACTGCAAGGAGACCTACGCTTGACTTCACCAATCTTTTTCTCTTCACACATCTATAGAGACAGCATGTGTAGAATGAAAGCCATGCTGCAATACGAAATGTGACCGACCAAACCATTGGCTTGCTGAAACATGCTTCCTCTGCAGTACTTGGCAGAGTGGGTGTCAAGATTCGTGGTGGTCTGCTGCATGCTGCACAATCTCGCCATCATGAGGGCACATCCCTTGCACCAGCTATACGGCGAGCAGCTGAGGAGGAGGAGGTGGAAGGGAGGAGGCAACCTAGACAGCTCCTATCTGGCCAGGCTGTCTGTGGAGAACTCATCGGAGTGTGATACCAGTAACCCCAACCCCAACCCCAATTCCACATTCACCAACAGTACCACACCTTGCCTTCCCTCTGTCACTGACTAACACAGCATCCACTTGGCCACAATGCAAAAATAAAAGCCTCCACAAAATAAACATTCCAATCTAAATTTATAAATCAAATCATGCCGTACTGCATACAAACGTAAACTAGTCACCCTTGTGCATTCCCTTAGTGCCTGTCTTCCGTGTGCCTTTGCTTGTCCTCGTGCTCCTACGCAGTGCTACCCCAGTGGCTGCAGCATAGCTGGTGGAAGGCTGATGACTTTCAGTGGAGGGGACTGCAGATGGCCTGGCAGGACGACCTTGAGCAGCTCTGGGCCCAGAAGGCTCCACTGTGGACTGCACCAATTCGACATGGGTGGCAGCAGTCTGGGCTGGCTTGCTGGCTGATGGGCAACAACAAGGACACTGGTGGAGTGGCAGTGGTGGGAGGATGAATGCTGTCATCCTGAGAGAGGACAGCAGGTTCGTGCTCCAAGCTGCCACTGCCACTCCACTGCGGTGGTGCCTCAGCATTCCTAGTAATCTGTTGGAGGACAGATTGCTGGACTTCTGTGACACCCTGCAAGCCCCTTTGAACACTGGAATCCAGAGCCATGATGGCAGCAGTCTGAGCTTCCACTACAGCTCCCAGATGTTGGGTGGCTGCTGCTTGTGCTGCAATGGAAGCTGAACCATTGGCCATCAGATGCTGCATCATGGTTGGGTCCACAAGTGTGCTAATGGAGTTGGCCACCTCTTCCATGCTGGAAAGGATGGGCTTCAAGCTCTGCGCAAAGCCCTGTGCCAAGTTGGTGCCGGACTTCTCCATGCTTCTTGACATTGCACGCAGGCTTTCCGGCAGGCTTCCCAATGCACCAAGCATTTTGTTGTGTACACCCATCAGCGTTCTTCTGTAGCCTGCCCCATCGAAGTCCTCATCTGAGTCCTCTGCAGCATAACTTGTGTGCGACCTTGTCCTTCGGCGAGCTGGCACCTGTGCTATCCTTGCCCCCTGCCCTGGCTGCAGGCCACTCGTGCCCGGTGTCTCACCACGTGCAGATCCCGTCTCCATGTTAGCCTCTAAATTACGCAGAGTGTCAGTATCTGAGCTGGTGGCTCCGAGTGTGAAATCAAGTGACGTTGTGTCTTCATCATCACTGTCTTATTGCTCTTCCACTATTGCCTGGCCAGGTTGCAGTTCTTGGGTATCTGAAAGGAGAACGGCTTAAGGGTGTGATGGGGGGGGAAGTAAGAAGTGCATGCTTACACCATCTGTAGCTTGTAAATCAGAAGAGATTGTGGGATGAGGAGGAAGTGGCATGTAAGAAGGAGGATTAGGTCTGTGGATATTGGCTGCACGCATCGGCAGTGGGCCCAGAATTGTAACTTGCGAGCACCAGTTAAAGCTAGCCTGCACTGCTTAAAGCTAGCCTGGACCAGGTGCTGGCAGTTGTTCAGGAAGTGAATCTGACCTGGGAAACAGTGAAGAATTGCACAACATGGGAGAGAGCGGGCTCCAAGGTTTTCGACGTGCTGCCTGCATTGCACTGAATGGGCACGGGTTCATCGCGCATCGCGATCCCCGCGCCCGTTTTCGGGGGCTGTCGAATTTAGCCCCCATAGTGTCTTTAATGTGGAAAAGCATTCCAATGCACTTCACAAAGGTGTAATAAAAAAAAGAATGTTGAGCCAAAGATGGAAATATTCGGAGGGTGACCAAAAGCTTTGTCAAAGAGGTGGGTTTTATGGAGGGTCTTAAAGTAGGAGGGAGAGGCGGAGGGAATTTCAGAGCTTGGAACTTAGACAGCTGAAGGCACAGCCACCAATAGTGGGGCGAAGGGAGTGCGATGCACGAGGCCACAGTCAGAGGAACAGTGTTCAGGGAGGGGGGGGGGTTGTAAGACTGGAAGAGCTCACCGAGATAGGGAGGAGAGAGGCCATGAAGGAATTTAAACACATGGATTAAAAAATGTATATTTGAGGCATTAGGGGACTGGGAACCAATCTAAGTCAGTGAGGATGGGTGAGTGAGGCTTGGTGCAAGATAGGATACAGGCAGCAGAGTTTTGGATGAACTGAAGTTTTCAGAGGGTGGAATTTCGGAGGCTAACTAGGAGAGCCTTGCAGTAGTCAGGTTTGGAGGTGACAAAGACATGGATGAGAGTTTCAGTGGCGAATGGGCTGAAGTAGAGGCAGAGGAGTGGAAATAGGCTGTCTTTGTGAAGGAGTGTATGAGGTCAGATGCTCAGCTTGACCGACTAGGATGCTGAGGTTGCGAACAGTCTGGGTCAGTCTGAGATGGTGGCCGAGGAGGGAGATGGAATTGATGGCAAGAGTAGGAGGATAAAGATGATGGTTTCAGTCTTTCCAATGTTTAGCTGGAGGAAATTGCGGCTGATGCAAGACTGGACGTCAGGCGCGCATTTGACAACACGGGGATTGGAGGGGGTCAAAAGAGCTAGTGGAGAAGTAGAGGTAAATGTCATCAGCGTACATGTGGAAGCTAACCCCATGTATGTGGATGATATCGCCAAGCATGTGGATAAGCAAGAGGAGGGGACCAAGGATCCTTGTGGAGGTAGAGGTACGGGAACAGGAAAAGAAACCATTGCTAGGGACGCTCTGGCTACTATCGGTTAGGTATGAGTGGAACCAAGTGAGGGTAGTCTCATTGAGCTGGATAGTGGAGGAGAGGAATTGGAGGAGGATGGTGTGGTCAGCTGTTTCAAAGGCTGCATAGGGGACGAGGAAGGATAAATCACCACGGTCACAGTCACAGACAATATCATTTGTGACTTTGCTTAAGGCCATTTTGATACTGTGGCTGGGGTGGAAACCTGATTAGAACATTTCAAAAGGGAAGGATGGGCACGGATTTGGGAGCTGACAACACAATCAACGACTTTAGAGAGGAAAGGGATGTTAGAGATAGTGGTAGTTCGCAAGAACAGGGGGGTTCAAGGGCGAGTTTTTTCAGAAGGATGTTAATGATGGCGGCTTTGAAAGAAAATAAGGAGAGTACCTGAGGAGAGGGAATCATTTACAATGTTGGGTAAGTTGGATGGTCAGCAATTTAGTGGGAATACGGTCAAGGGAGCAGGAGGTGGGTCTCGTGGATGAGATGAGCTTGGAGTTGGTATGGAGTAAATGGGAGAGAAGCTGGAGAGACACATGGGATCAGGGCTAAGGTAAGGGGGAGCCTGAGGAGAGGTTTTGGCTTAGTGGGCAAGGGGAGGTAGGGGGGAAGCAGAAGAGGCAGCTTGAATGGATGGGCTCAATCAAAAAAAGTAAACAAAGCTTTGGAACTGGATGACAAAGATCAGAATTTGAAAAATTGAATCCCCAAATCCTTTTAAGGTTAAACTGTACAATTTTAACTGTAATGCAGTTATATAAACATCAAAGCTTTTCAAAGTAACTCTGGAATTGTCTTTAATTATATGATTGCCAGGTTGACTACAAGTTCAACTAAAATGTATTTGTACGCAGGTCTGTTTCCAGATGTAGGAGGAGGTTTTTTCTTGCCAAGACTGGAAGGGAAACTTGGCTTGTACCTTGCCTTAACAGGATTTAGAATTAAAGGAAGAGATGTGCATCAAGCTGGAATTGCTACTCATTTTGTGAAGTCTGAGAAGGTATTTTTGTTTCTTTGCTACATCTGCAGACTAATGCTCACAACCATAGCTGCCTACAGTTAAATAAGACTAGAGCATATGTGACTGCCTGATTTGCTTTCAGAAACCAAGTGGTAATTGCTGTTCAAACATCAAATTTGGCAATTCACACACACACACTGCTTAAGGAAAACTAAGCAGAAATGACTGGATGTCTGCAGCAAGCACTGTGTTAAAGAGGAACTCACGCAATGCACTAAATTTAACAAAAATACAACACCTACAACTTTTGTTTCAAAATCTGTGGTTTAGTCATTTTCAGTTTTTTTTTATTTGTAAACTTTGAAGCAAGTTCCTGGGACTTTAAAATTGGGGGTGGGACAATATTGCTGGTTCTTGACTGCAGAGCAATGGATCATGGGATCTGTGATTTTCTTGGCAGAAAAATAGTTTGTGCATTCAGCTAACAGAGCACGTAAATGTCATATTTTTATCTGACATGTGACTTTGACAAATGTTTTACAAATGCTAACTGAGCAACAGCCTAAAACACCCTGGAAAAGAATGTGCAGTCCTTATGTTAAAAATCTGGGGTCATTCTTTCAGAATTAATGAAATGAAGAAAGACTTGCATTTATATAGCACCTTTAACGACCTCAGGACATCCCAAAGCGCTATACAGCCAATGAAGTACTTTTTTGAAGTGCAGTCACTGTTGTAATTTAGGAAATGTGGCAGCCAATCTGCGCACAGCAAGATCCCTCCAACGGCAATGTGATAATGACCAGATAATCTGAATTTAGGTGTTGATTGAGGGATAAATATTGGCCAGACCAGGGCTAACTCCCCTGCTCTTCTTCAAAATAGTGCCATAGGATCTTTTATATTCACCTGAGAGGACAGACGGGGGCCTCAGTTTAACGTCTCATCCGAAAGACGGCACCTCCGACAGTGCAGCACTCCCTCAACACTGCACGGAGTGTCAGCCTAGATTTTTGTGCTCAAGTCTCCGGAGTGGGATTTGAACTCACAACCTTGTGACTCAGACGAGAGTGCGACCCACTGAGCCACAGCTGACACCTAATTGACGGATGCAAAGAATGACTGCAACTTCCTGCTGGAACTTTGCATTAGCGTGCTCCCGTGTTGAACCTAGGGGCCACAACGTAGTTTCTTAAATAATTGGTTTCTATTTGGAACCAACTTGTTAGAAGCAGCGCCAAGCAGAAATCATAACTCAAGTCAATAAGACCTACTCTCAAGCGCCTTTTAAATAACCAGTTACAGAACAGCATCAGTAAACATCGAGAAGCTGGCTGCTTATCCACTCTATTAACTGGGGAATGGTGTGTGATGTGAAGAGACTGGAAAATGGGGAATAAAAATAAAAATTCAAATACAACTTTTGAAGTTGTAGGTAGGGAATTCTCCAAATTAGTAAAAACTGTGATTGTTATAACATTCTGTCAATATGTAGAGTGTTTTAATAGCCCATCCTGCTGCTATTGACTGCACAGGGTAATGTACAGTACATTTTCACTTTAGGACACTACAGGAGCTACTGAATAGCCTAATGTGAAATTTGAACTGTCAAACTGCTTTATCATGCTGTGTTAGGAATACAAATGTTTGCCAAGTCATACCCAATGCTTCATCATCAGATTTGTCA
The DNA here is from genome assembly GCA_030390025.1 of Squalus acanthias. NCBI lineage: Eukaryota > Metazoa > Chordata > Chondrichthyes > Squaliformes > Squalidae > Squalus > Squalus acanthias. The sequence continues at coordinate 10,348,876 of CM059427.1, forward strand.
AAATCTATCTCGTGGGAGTTTGTACATCAGAAATGCATGGAGGAAAAAAAACTTTTAGATATATTTTGCACAGGCATAGCAGAGATTTGTACTCCATTTATAGAATGGAACACTTTTTCCTGGATGGGTAAATCCCGATTCTGCATGTTATTCTGGCAGATAATGGTCAATGTCTGAACAAGTTTATTAAGAGACAAGTTTATTGTTCAGCAGTCAGCTGGATTTGGTCCAGCATATTTTGAACTTGTGTAGTTTTAACTCTTTCCTGCAAGTAGGTGAAAAATTATCATTAATACAGCTGTTTCCTTACACAAATCAATAGGAGGTTGGAACTGATCAAATTTACTGTTAATTTATTTTTCATGCTTCAGAACCATTAAATGATACTTCGGCTAAACAAGACAATGCTGTGTGTATATGTAAGACAATTTGAACTGTGTTTTGAAGTTTGAAATAAAATTAGTTATAAAAGCTTTTGGTCATTCACAAACTTAAGCTATTACCTGAATTAGATTTCTTCACCACCTGTTTCATAATTTATTGGTATTCAATCTCTTTTTTAGATCCCGGCTCTGGAGAAAGATTTGGTGTCTTTAAAGTCTCCTTCAAAAGATGATGTTGCAGATGTGATAAATTCATATCACTTCAAGGTACAGTGATCTATAAATATGTAACAACTTGACACCTGAATGCGCGCGCCTCTCATTTTGATCTCCTGTTTCTCTCCCAGTGGGTCTTTTTGGGACACTCATTTTCTGTGGCCAAGATGGCAGGGTATCTATCCTGCTCTTGGTTGCTAGCAGTGCCGCTCTTAGTCGAATGCCATTAGGCATCTGACAGTGCCCTGCATGACTGAGTTTGGGAACTCTGGAGTGGGGGATTGAACTATTGCTCCAACGCTGTTATGTTCTGTGTTTGTGCCTCAACACCAGGAGCGTGAATTTGGAAAATCATGCCTTATAATTTCATTTAGAACGACAGGGTTATGCACTGATGTGTTCTGATCTCTATAATCCTCCCGCAGGCTTTACAGTTACTGAAAGGACTGAATAATATAAATTGTATTTTTAATCAAAGACTTAGGCCGTGATTTTATCATCGGTGTCGGGATGGTGGCGGGAGAGCTGGTTTCCGGGTTCCAGTCAAGATCCTGGCTGCAACCGCTCTGTCAAAGTGATTTTTTCCTTGATTGGCCTTGTAAAGCCCGCCCCGCGGGCTTCCCGGCCAATTGAGAGGAAATAGGACTGATGACATCATTTGGTGACGTGTCATCAGCCGGTTTCCTTAAAGGGATCACGGCCACATTGAGTTTGACAGTTGTTCTGTCAGTGTTTGACAGCATTGAGGTGCTACAAACACTGACCAGCACTGTACAAAGGCGGACGCTTGCACCCAGGCTCTCAAATGACTCCCTCCATACGCTTGTGGAGGTAGTCACAGCACACAGGGAGGTTCTCTTCCCTTCCAAGGGCGGAAGAGACCTCCCCAGGACACCAACGGAGCCTGGTTGCACATTGCACAGGAGGGCAAAAGTAGGGATGTCGTTAGAGGTCCCTGGCTGCAGTGGCGCCAACCTTTCAATTATCTCAGTCGATCACGAAATGTTACTGCAAAGCCACACTCAAACTCACCCTGCTGTACCACTCAACACATCCCCATCACTCTGCCTTCTATACCCTTCCCCGGCACATCCTTACTCACCAACTTACCGTGCACCTCCACCCAACCCTATCTACTTTATCACATTCCCATCTCACTAGCCACCCCTCACACTCGCCCTCATCCTACTGCAAGCATACCAACTAACAACACACAAGGGTAGGCACTTGAGAGGTTCATGTCAATGTCCATGTGACGTTTATGGTAATGTGTTGTCATTCAGTGAAATCTCTTTTTCCAAAAGTGCCCCTTATTGGACAGATCTGAGCACACCTTCAGAAGTGTCTCACTGAGTTCCAGTGTTTGTTCAGTCATAACTCGCTCAGATCCTAACCACTCGCTGAGTAAAAAAGTTTTTCCTCATGTCACCTTTGGTTCTTCTGCCGATCACTTTAAATCTGTGTCCTCTGGTCCTCGACCCTTCTGCCAATGGGAACAGTTTCTCTCTATCTACTCTGTCCAGACCCCTCTTACTGAGTTCCAGTGATTGTTCAGACATAACTCCCCCCCCGCACCCCCCCCTGCTATAGTGATGAGTGTGCATGGAATGGCTTGGACATTAAAGGATGCTTCACGGTGCTGGTGTGGGATGGAGTCAACCTGGCGCATCATGTGGCAGCCAGGGTTTACAGCGTCAAGTGATGTAAATCTGGCCATAGCTGGCCTCCCGGGCAGCAATGTTGTCAGGGGCTGATGCCCTGTGGCCTGTGCAGCATCAGGTGATGGCGGAGAAGGTTGGTGATGATGTTGGTGTGACTGGTGATGTTGGGGCTGATCGTGGAAGGATTCAGAGGACCAAGGTATGATTTTTCCAAAGGCACTGATGTTGCTGCAATAGATGGCAGCTGCAGGTGAGAAGACAGAAGCGATCTGTCAATGGTGAGAGAGGTTCTCCCAATGAGGTGGCACTGGACATGCAGTTGGCTCTAAACACTGTCAGCTTATCAGAAACATCAGAACAGGCTCAACTCATGCCAGGTTGAGCTGGTGTCGGGTCAGTTCTCCGCTGACAGACCCGACAGCTGGGAGACTCGCGTGGAGGCGGGTTGACAGTGGGTTTCCTACTCGCTGTCAATCTTTGCGATTTTGACAGCGGACCCGTCTCCAAACCCGCCCTCTGAGCGCCGGCAAAATCACGGCCTTAGTGTTGCTGTAGCTTATGAATGTGCCCCTTTTAACTCTGAATATCAATGCACTGTTACCACACCCTGAACTTCAAATATTTTCTAACATTTATATCATGCTGACCTAATTGCATGATGCTTTACCAGTTTTTGTTTCAATATTGACTTGTAGATTTTCATATTTACATTTTCTCACAAGTAGAATATTTCTGTGGTTGGTAGCATAGCAATCTCCTAAAGGTCATATATTCAAAAACCCATTATTTGTTTATATATTGCAAAAAAACTTTTGAACTGGAACTTGAAGGTGGCAGGGCAGGTTGAGAAAGCGGTTAAAAAAGATTATGGGATCCTGGGCTTCATGAATAGAGGCATAGAGTACAAAAGCAAGGAAGTTATGATGAACCTTTATAAAACTCTGGTCCAACCTCAATTGGAGTATTGTGTCCAATTCTGAGATTTATGAGAATGATTCTAGGGATGAGGGACTTCAGTTACGTGGATAGACTAGAGAAGCTGGGGTTGTTCTTCTTAGAGCAGAGAAGGTTGAGGGAAGATTTGATAGAGGTGTTCAAAATCATGAGGGGTCTGGACAGAGTAGATAGAGAGAAACTGTTCTCATTGGCAGAACGGTCGAGAACCAGAGGACACAGATTTAAGGTGATTGGCAGAAGAACCAAAGGTGACATGAGGAAAAACTTTTTTACTCAGCGAGTGGTTAGGATCTGGGGTGGCGGGGGGCGGTGGGGGGCGGCGAGTTATGACTGAAGAATCACTGGAACTCAGTGAGACAAGGTGCGCTCAGATCTGTCCAATAAGGGGCACTTTTGGAAAAAGAGATTTCACTGTATGACAACACATTACCAGAAACGTCACATGGACATTGGCTAAATCTCTCAAGTGCCTACCCTTGTGTGGTGTTAGTTGGTATGCTTGCAGTAGGATGAGGGTGAGTGTGAGGGGTGGCTAGTCAGATGCGGAAGTGATAAAGTAGATAGAGAGGGTTGGGTGGAGGTGCACGGTAAGTTGGTGTCCTGGGGAGGTCTCTTCCACCCTTGGAAGGGAAGAGAACCTCCCTGCGTGCTGTGACTCCCTCCATAAGCATATGGAGTGAGGCATTGGAGAGCTTGGGTACAAGAGTTCACCTTTGTGCAGTTATTGTCAGTGTTTGCAGCACCTCAATGCTGTCAAACACTGACAGAACAACTTGTCAAACTCCATGTGGACGTGGTCCCTTTAAGGAAACCAGCTGATGACGCGTCATCAGACCGGCTTCCTGTTAATTGGCCGGGAAGCCCACAGGGCGGGCTTAAGAAGGTCAGTCAAGGGAAAATCACATCTACAGAGCGGCTGCAGCTGGGAGATGGACCGGAACCAGGAAACCAGCTCTCCCGCCCCCATCATTAAATTCGCGGCCACTGTTTCCAAACAGTTCTCTTTATAGTACAAGTCGTCATTTGTGTAATCACTGCAAGATTGCCAGAGCTTAATTAAAGCAATCTACTCCTGATAATTCAAAGGTCATTTATTGCCCTAAAAAATGTCAAATTATCCAATGACTTTGAATTAAGAGTAGACTGCAGTGGATTGCCAGGGAGCAGCAGCCCTCTGCACCTTAATATGTTAATTGATAGAATGAGGGCTGAATTCAAATAGTGATCACTCCTTCAGAGTGTATAGATTTCTGAGTCAAATGTGTCTCTGTTGTCAATCTGAAATGCCTGACATCTGTTGTGGATCATGATGAAAGTGTATGCATTCTCAGCTCATCACAGGATATGTACAGCGAGCATTGTATCCTTGTGTCAGAGGAACTGGAGAAATATTGGCTCTAGTTAAAGGAATAATTATTGTGCGGTCAATTTGTCTTGCCAAATGACTGTGACAACCTGGCAGCAATCTCCCCTCCACTGAAATGTTGTGATCTTTGTTCTGATGACAAAGTGAGTCATAAAATGGCAATTGCATTATGTTGCAAATTAAAGTCCAGAAAATATGATCTTTGGAACAAATAACTAATTGAAGACTCATATACCAGAGAATAATGGAAACTGCTAGTTTCCACATTTTGTGGGAATGTGTTTCATTGTACTCTCATGGTTCAACCTTTCCTAGTACTAATTTATTGAGGATATGATTCGAGGACTGTTTCACCTCAGGGATTTTTTTCCCCTCGAATAAAATAGGAACAATAAACTTTTACAACATTGGGCTGAATTTTCCAGGGTGGTAGCGGACGCGATCGGTGGCGGGTCGGGTGGGCAAGTTTTTTTTTGACCGGGTCGGGAACCCACTGTCAACTTGCTCCCACGCATCTTTCCCACAGGCCCATCTGTCAGCGTGGACCTGACCCGACCTGCAGCGGCGGGGACCCAATTGAAATCATTATGAGGTACTTTACAGGCACTTAAGAGCCTTTTTCCCCCTACTTTTTAAATTTCTCTGCATGGCCACGGGATTCACACAGCTCGGGAACCACGTCGGTCAACCTGAGGCGGGAGTTCCGTGGCCATTGCTCCAGCTGATTACTTGACAGCATGGAAAACAAACCAAAATAAAACCATGTTGATTACATCAGCTAACAGATTGATGGAGATTCTGTAGTACATGTTAATTTTTCACTGGCCATTCTTGGCTGTTGCCTTCCAACTGAACAGTAATTGCAGTGAATTGAGCTTCAGTATAAAAATGACATATACCATTTAAATACATTTTTGTGTTGTTTCTGGTCGGGTTTTTCTCACAGTATACTGTGATTGTCCAGTTACACATTAAATCAAGTCATCAATCGTAACAATTTTATTCTCATCACTCATTCCACTGGCTCAATTTGCTTTCAGTCCCTGACTATGACTAATTTAATGTTTCAGTCTGAGACTTTAGGGTGAATTTCTGCGGAGGTTCCCTCACTTGTCCATTGTTAACTTCAACGGAAGAGCTGCAGAAATCCCAGAAACACATTGTAAACACCACTTACTGTTTGTCAGGGATTCCGCAGCTGATTCCCTGAAACATAGAAAACATAGAAGATAGGAGCAGGAGTAGGCCATTCGGCCCCTCGAGCCTGCTCCGCCATTCGATGAGATCATGGCTGATCATCCAAACTCAGTACCCTGTACCTGCCTTCTCCCCATATCCCTTGATACCTTTAGCTTTAAGAAATATATCTAACTCATTCTTGAATATATTTAATGACTTGGCCTCAACTACCTTCTGTGGTAGAGAATTCTACAGGTTCACCACTCTCTGGGTGAAGAAATTCTTCCTCATTTCTGTCCTAAATGGCTTACCCCTTATCCTTAGATTATGACCCCTGGTTCTGGACTCTCCGACCATCGGGAACATTCTTCCTGCATCTAGTTTGCCAGACCTGTCAGAATTTTATATGTTTCGATGAGATCCCCTCACATGCTTCTATACTCCAGCGAGTATAAGCCCAATCGACCCAATCTCTCCTCATATGTCATTCCTGCCATCCCAGGTATCAGCCTTGTGAATCTTCGCTGAACTCCTTCCATGGCAAGAACATCCTTCCTCAGATAAGGCGACCAAAACTGCACACAGTACTCAAGGTGTGGTCTCACCAAGGCCCTGTACAACTGCAGCAGGACATCCCTGTTCCTATACTCAAACCCTTTCGCTATGAACTTGTATAAGATTGTAAATCTACCCCTGTACAATTGCATTTCAAATCTGCATAATTTTATGTATTACCTATACACACACACCTTTTATTTGTACCAGTTACTGATACAAAAGTCTATGGATTTGTGACTAAAGCACCAATAACTTCACAATTATTGTACTTTTTTAATTATGTTCTTGATCGTATTTGTAGATGGAGTCATATTACTTAATTTTATTTAAATATTTCTTTGTCACTCATATATAACTTATTATATGATTGTACAGTAAAGATTCAACACCCACTATGTTAGATTGAATTTAAATTTTATGTGGCCAGGGTCCCTTTAAGGATCCCGGCTTAAAACGCCACCAGACCCGCTCCCTCTAATTGGGCCGGGTAACATGCTGGGCGGGGCTTAATAGGCCCCATTAAGGTAAGTTCATTTTGTACAGCGGGATAGAGCCAGCAGCGGGGTCGCGACCCGCCAAGGCAAGGAAAATTCTGGCCATAGTTGGTGTAGACCTGGAAAACTGAAAAAAGCAGAGATATTTATTTTCCCTTTTTCTTCTAACAGTGCAAATCTGATGATCAATTTGTCTTGGCAGAGCACATGGACAAGATTAATAGGTACTGTACTATTTGGGATGCTCTACTTGTATTTGTACGTAACTGAGTGTCACAGCTACTGTTTATTACTGGCATCACTCTAACTCTTCAAAGATCTTGTTAACTATAAATTCAATTTCTACATGTTTGACATTTAGTGCAAGAACTATGTAGCCAAAATAGGTATTTTATATATATATTATAATCAGTAAATCCAATGCTCCATACAAGCACTGTGGTTTTTCTGATAAATATTAACACTCAGTGACAAATGGACATTAATTAATTATTGATTTGCGTACCTACGTGCAAGGAGTTGTTTTTAAATTAAATTACCATCTTAGTTTCCCTCTCAAGCTCCATTCCGCCTTTTCCTCGGGGGTAGGGGAGAAGAGAAACAAACTAACTGTTTTTACCATTTCAAGTGCAGATAAGTGTAAGAATTTTCACAGTAACAATGGTTTTTTTTCTTCTGTTGGTATGGAAGCAGAGCACCACACAACAGAATTTAGTGAGTTGGTCCACTGCAAACGTTTGTGGACTATTTATTTACCCCACAAAACACTATCGCACCTCTGGGCAGGTCTGCTTAATGGTGTCATGTAGACTTTTCCACGCCTAATATCGGTGCTGCTTGGAGACTTCCTAATGGAAAGATGCCCCTTTGTATGCCAGGGCTGATCATGGCAGTTTTCTCCCTTCCCCTGCAAGATAAAGCTTTCCAGTGCACTCAGAGCTCCATGTAGTGGCCTGATTTGAAGAGCTAGGACGACAGATAAATTAGAGCATGAATGTAACAAAGCCACCTTGATAACCCAGTTATGATAAAGGCACTACAAATTGTTACACTAAGAAATGCAGACCAGAAAGTCCTCGGTTCAGTTCCTGGTCTCTGCTGAATTAGCTGATTTCAGCTGGAGCAGCCATGGAGGCGTTACATTTGGCTTCATTGCTCATAGCTAGGGAGGGAAAAGCCAATCAAGGTTCCCTAAGGAGAGGGGGAGTCCTTTTTTTTCCAAAGCCAACGAAGAGTAGAAGTTAAACTCTGAAAACTTTGAATGAAAGTATCCAACTGTTGCAGCTTGACCATCACTCACACTTCCATTCAAAATACTTTAAAGCCATTTTTTGATTGCAAAAGTGTCTGGTTAACTTTTTTTTTAGTTTATGCAATGCTGAACTAAGTGTTTTTTAAAAAGGAAATCTTCCCAATTAAAACCACAGTCAAGACAATTGCAATGACTCACAGCATGTTAGTTTTACATAAAAACTTTTAGCAAACATGGGTCAATCTCCAAACAGCAGGTGGCATTTTGATTTGTAAATCAATTTGTGGGGAGACAGGATTTGCACACGTTGGCCCGTAATTTCCAATAAGAGGCTTCCTGCGTGCGGATGCCTCCTATCGGGGAAAAAAATCTACGCACTTACCTGCGGGCTCCCGAGGTCCGGACACTTCCGCTCCTGGGCCTCTCCAAAGTCGAAATGCGCAGGGCCCACGTATCCCAGAGGCGCATGTGGTTCGCAAGCATCCCTGGGATCACGTGGGCCAGGCCAGCCAATAGGAGAAGGGAATCTCCCTTCATACTTTTGACCGATAGACCTGAAAATATATGAATGGAGAGCACCCCAAAAACACAGTAAAACATTCAATAAATTTTTAAAAAACCATCACGTTTTTAAAATGAGTTAAAATTACAATAAATTAAATATTTGAAACAAAAATGTAATTTTTTGAAAAAAATAATTAAAGTTTTTTACGGGGCTAAAAATAACCATACTTTTTTTTAAAGTATTTTAAAATTATAAATGAGTGAAATTTTTTTATTTTTTTTTACTTTTTTCAACTCTTATGCTGGTAAAAGCAGGCCTTACGCCTGCTTTTACCAGGCGTAAGATTTCTAAGGGTTTTCTGCGGGCGGAGGTTCTGCAGAAAGCGGAACTCTTCCCCCCACCCCCCCCGCAGAGGCCCTTCTCCAGGGCAGGCGTCCGATCTGTCAAGAATTGACAGATCGGAAATGCCGGTTTTCAGCGCATGCCCGAAAATACGGGCCATTATTTTATTTCATGGCAGAGGATGGCTACAATGTAAGTAAGTAAACATTTTGTTTTTAAAGTATTTTTAAATTGCTTACTGCAATTTGATGCATAAAATGTTGAATTTGTATTCAAAAACTTTTATTTTCCTTCTGCTATCACAAGCTGCTTATCGGGAAGATTTACTTTCAAATGCTATTTGAACACCAGTGGTTATTTTTGTTTTACATTAACTATTCATACAAACTGTTTTTGAAGTATTCCCTGATTTAGTATAGAAATATTCTGTCAGACTCATTCAGATTCACAGCTAACACATTTTAATTAGTCACATCGAAATAGGGCTGGATAGCTTCCCAAGATTATCTGCAGTAAGCTAAACAATAGCCCTAAGTATCATCGTAGCTCAGTGTTGTACTGTGTATTACTGTATTTTACAGATCATCAGTCTATTTCAAAACTACTTTTTATGTACTTCTGTTTTACAGGCTGTTTAAATGCAACAGTGTAGAAGAAATACTAGAAAATCTGAAACAAGATGGTAGTCCATTTGCACTTAAACACTTGGAGGTACAGTACTTTAGATAAATAACAGAAATTGAGCGAAGTCAGTGATTCATACAGATCCTTCTGTAATTTAACACTAACACTGAGCTATAATGCAATCAGTTCGAAAGGCTGCTGGTACAGTGGACAAACTTCTGAAGGTAATCATTCGTCACTGGTTAGGAACTGTAGCACTGCAAAAATGTAACCCTATAGCATACAATAATTGCTTCATTGTGTATCGTGAAATTAAACTATTAAAGGAATTACTGACCTACTACTAGATAGCTCAGTATTAATTCTTCTCTTTCCACCCAACCTAACCTAACTTATGCTGAAATAACAACAGAAAACGCTGGAAAAACTCAGCAGGCCAGGCAGCATCCATGGAGAGAGAAACAGAGTTAACGTTTCAGGTCGAAGACCTTTCATCAGAACTGGGAAAAAAGCAGGAAATGAAATAGATTTAAAGCAAGTATAATGCTGGGAAAAGGGGGAGGGGATGAAAGAACAAAAGGCAAGGTCAGTGGTGGGATAGAAAGCAGGAGAGATTAAGAGACATTAAGAGATAATCAAGGCAAGAGGAGGTGGTAATGTGACAGGTAGAGGCTAGATGAAGTGTGAACTGCGCTGGCAGAATGAAGGACAGCTGCCAGCTTCTGGAAGGGAATAAAAAATAGGGTCAAACAAAAGGGTGGATGAAAAAATAAAATAAAAATATTTTTATATATGTGATAGGGGCCAAGGTTATGATCTGAAATTATTGAACTTATGCTGAAGTAGGTTTCCAACCCTCCAGCATCTTCCAAGTGACCATTCATTTATGTATGATCCCAGACAGTGTGAGTTCAATTATCGGGTGGCATCATAGCTAAGCCAGATCCTGTCAGCAGTGGGAACCTTGTGTATTGTTTTCTCTTCTATGCCTCCCTCCCCACCAACCTAGGGACAGTGATGCCAATATTTGTGCTTAATAGCCACTGAAATAGCTCAGGAGGCGACATGAGGGAAAATAAATTATGTAGCGAGTTGTTATGATCTGGAATGCACTGCCTGAAAGGGCGGTGGAAGCAGATTCAATAATAACTTTCAGAAGGGAATTGGATAAATACTTGAAAGGCATGATTTGCTGGGCTATTGGGAAAGAGCAGGGGAATGGAACTAATTGGATAGCTCTTTCAAAAAGCCAGCACAGACATGATGGACCGAATAGCCGCCTGTGCTGCATCATTCTGTGATTCTAAAAACAGGCCATTCGGCCCAACTGGTCTGTGCCGGCGTTTATGCTCCACACGAGCCTCCACCCACCCCTCTTCATCTCACCCTATCAGCCTATCATTCTGTTCCTTTCTCCCTCATGTACTTATCTAGCTTCCCCTTAAGTGCATCTATGCTACTCACCTCAACTACTCCTTGTGGTAGCGAGTTCCACATTCTAACCACTCCTTTTGTTACGAGTAGTATAGTATGATTGAACCTTGTTTGGGGGAATGATGCAAAGATTTAATTTAATAGTTAAATTGAAGTTTTGACAATTTTTTTTCCTTTTTCTGCCAGTTCCCCTTTCTCTTCTCGTCAGTCCCTCGACTTCCTCAAAGGCATTGGGTCCATGCTGGAATATGGTTCCTCAGGCAGCAGATAATTACAGTTGAGGAAGACCATTCAGCCCATCCTAGATCATCCATCCAGAACGATCTGATAGTCCCAGTGTCATAGCTAAACTGGAATAGATTGGCAAGGGCAGCAGCTAACTCTGGTGTGCAAGTCTTCAGCACCACAGCCGGGATATTGTCAGGGCAAAGTATCATGGGGCACTCAGCTGCTTCTTAATGTCCCATATAGTCTTGGCGCTTTTGGCTGAAGATATTTTACAAATACCTGAGCCTTGTCTCTTGCGCTCGTTTGCTGAACTCTGCCATAGTTGAGAATGGGGAATTTTATGGAGCCTTATCCTCCTCCTATTAGTTACCTGATTGTCCACCACTATTCTCAACTGGATGCAATAGGACTGCAGAGCTTTGTTGTGGAACTGCTTAACTCCATCTATCGCCTGCTGCATTTTGTGTAGCGCATGCAGGTAGCCCTGCGATGTATTTTACCCATCTTAACACAGGCCCAGTCTGGTGACTGAGGCTTGGAGTTTCCACTCGATTGGGCTATTTTTTTTCTGTGCAATTCCCCAATATTGGCGTAACTGGCGCAACAGGTGATCAATGAATGGAATGTTGGCTTTTATTGCTAGGGGGATAGAATATAAAAACAGGGAGGTATTGCTGCAGTTGTATAGGGTATTGGTGAGACCGCACCTGGAGTACTGCATACAGTTTTGGTGTCCATACTTAAGAAAAGACATATTTGCTCTCGAGGCAGTACAAAGAAGGTTCACTCGGTTAATTCCGGGGATGAGGGGGTGGACATACGAGGAGAGGTTGAGTAGATTGGGACTCTACTCATTGGAGTTCAGAAGAATGAGAGGCGATCTTATTGAAACATATAAGATTGTGAAGGGGCTTGATCGGGTGGATGCGGGGAGGATGTTCCCAATGATGGGTGAAACTAGAACTAGGGGACATAATCTTAGAATAAGGGGCTGCTCTTTCAAAACTGAGATGAGGAGAAACTTTTTCACTCAGAGGGTAGTGTGTCTGTGGAATTTGCTGCCCCAGGAAGCTGTGGAAGCTACAACATTAAATAAATTTAAAACAGAAATAGACCGTTTCCTAGAAGTAAAGGGAATCAGGGGTTATGGGGAGCGGGCTGGAAATTGGACATGAGTTTGAGTTCGGATCGGTCAAGGCCCTGTGGGTGGCGGAGCGGGCCCAGGGGCCGAGTGGCCTGGTCCTGCTCCGACTTCTTGTGTTCTTTAGAGTTGAGGTTGGATCAGATCAGCCATGATCTCATTGAATGGCGGAGCAGGCTCGAGGGGCCGATTGGCCGACTCCTGCTCCTATTTCTTATGTTCTTATGTTCTTAAAAGATTGCACTAGAAGCAGGCCCCGCCCACAAAACTGGCCACGCCCCCAGGGTGAATTAATCACCATTGGGAGTTTCCGCTAATTGCGCTCGTTTGCAGGCCTTCAGGGAGGCTCCAAAATTAAGCTCGAACCTATTGCGCAAGAACACTAATAGTAACGTTTTGAAAGGTTTTGAATGATTTTTTTTTTAATTTACTTAGGAACTCACTACTGCACCCCAATCTAACTAGATAGAATATAGTTTTGTATAGTTTTGAAAAGTAATTTTCAGTCATTTAAAATCAGGTTACTCAACAGATTGACACTGTGATTTAAAATTCTTATTTTTTGTGATAAACCCATTTTCAGCTGTATTAAATCAAACTTTACCAACCTACCACTCTTAAATATATCAAGGAATATTTTTTAAAGCAAAATTTTTTTTTTTGAATTACTTTTTAATACGCTGCCCGATTGCGCTGGTTCATGGCAGATTTTCCGTTTGGCGAAATGCAAGTGAGTTTGAGCAGAAACGCGGGGGAAATGAAACACTTTACATTTTGCGCCAAAATCGGCAGTTGCGCCCAAAGCGGAAACACTACCCCTGTGTCCTTTAGGGCTCGGTTACCTTGGTTATTGCTGGTATTACCGAACCACTCTGTGCCCTTGCGTCTCTCAGTGTTCCTCCAAGTGATGTTCAAAATGGAGAAGTACTGATTCAACAACAACTTGCATTCATATAGCGCCTTTAACGTAGTAAAACATCCCAATTCATCATTTGAGGGGGAGTGGTAAGAGATTTCATGGGCTTCAGAGTCAATTTAAGGATTCCCAGGGCCAAGCCGACTTGACTGTACACCACTGTTGGACAATTCTCCCAACTTGGACACCAGTCCCCAGTCAATCAATCATGTGGCTGCAGGTGTGCAGAGAACATTTCCCAATGCGACTTTAAAACCAGAGCTGATTTTTGTCCACAAACATTGACCAGTGGACACTACCTGGGAAATAGTGAGTGAAGTCCAGCCTATGTGGAGCTTTGCCAGGTGAGGCACAGAAAGTAGGCAGAGAAAACAACATAGATAAAGTTAGTCAAATGAACAAGTAAATGTGCCTGGTCAGGATCAAGGTTATCTCCTTCTGGTTTGCATGAGGGAAAGAAATGATTTCAGATGGCTGTCAAGTCATTAATAATTTATGACTTAGTGATTTACTACACTAATTCTGGTTATATGGTTAAGTGTTCTATTATTGATTCTGGGATCTACAAAAAATTCTTAAGTGAAGAATGGAGTTAGTAAGGAATATTCCTTTTTAGTCCTTTTGGGTTTATGCTTTCAATGTCATTCATCAGTTGCTTAAACATAATAGTACAGCATTAGGACCATCTCTATATTTCTTCTCATGACTGCCTGTGCCTTTAAGTTTAGTAATGATTTGTAAATTATTTTTGGTGCATTCTATATTGGCGTACGGCTCAAAGAAATTGACTTTCCTTGTGCCACAACTCCGCCTCATCGGAGACCTTCCATAAGGAATGAAGTGACTGAGGTGGTTAGTTTTTACCAGTGACTATTTTCCATATGATTGAAGTGTGTCATCACAAAGATGATAGTTATACCAACGTACTGTTGTTATGAAGAAGTCAACTTCCAGTGTTTTGACTAATAAAGAAGATCCCAAGTGCGTTACAACCAATTGATTACTTTTGAAGTGCAGTCACTGTTATATAGGCAGACATGGCAGATAACTTGTGCACAGTAAGGTTTCACAGATAGCAAACAAATTAATTGCCAGATAATCTGTTTCTGGTGGTGTTGATTAAAGGCAGAATGTTGACCACGTTGCTTTTCTTTGACTAGTGCCATGGGATATTTTATGTCTACCCAAGGAGGAAGATGAGGCTTTGGTTTAACATCCCATCAAAAAGACAGCACTTATGATCAGTACTACACTGAAGTGTCAGCCTAGGTTGTGTACTGAAGTTCGTAGTAAGACTTGAACCTTCTGACTCAGAAGTGAGAGTGCTACAATATGAGCCAAGCTGACACTAATAGATATTGTAAAAATGTTAACCTATTCCTTGAACTGATTTTTTTTGTCTAAAATTTGGTAGCACAAACAATACAGAATAAATTTTGAATGTAAAAATAAACTTACTCCTATATGTTACTTGACTGTGTCGCTTTACCATGTACAGCTTGAAGTCACGAACAGAAGGGCAGGGGATAATGTTGGTTCTGTAAGCCAATGCATTACAATATTTTAGTTTCAAGGAAGTTTGCCAGGAAATTTGATGAGGCCATTGGGGAAGTAAGTGAGCCTGACTCTGAGACGGCTGATTTAAAGTCCTGGGTTGATGATCAATATACATTTGTGTTACCCATTAGCGGCTGGAGCAGACCTTCATTTGCTGCTAGTCTGATTTTAGTGCACAGCTCCAGCACCTATGTCTATATCTATGCTCTGGACTGCTCCACTGTAAATGAACTCCTTTTCAAAGGAGATAGTCTTGGGACCAGTTCCAAAGCAGCACAATATATAAACTGCCTGATCTGCTGCCAAAATAACCTGCTTATTTGATGATCCAATTGCATAGTCAGAGGCAGTGGGATGGCTGAGCATTGTGGTGCACAATGTCTCCATTAACAGGATCTTCTCCTAATGGATTTCTGTATGTCAACTCAACAAAAGATTGATAATATAATGGTATCAACATTAATGGTGTACTTAAAGCTTTATACAGTGGTCAATGACATTACTAACTCTATCCAGTAAATGAGGTGCTACCAGTACATAATCCTGTATGTCTGTGACCAAACTCTGCCTTGTATAAAATCATCATCTTCCCGACCCCATATAGGTTTGTGCAATTTTTTAAATATTTGTGAGAGAAATACCTGTTGGCTTGGAATCTACAGTATTCCTCAATTATCAAATTATTCTAGCCAGCATGCTGTACTGATTATCGTACTAGACTAGCAACCCAGAGTTCATTAATTCATATGGCTATCATGCCAAGTTGTGACACTAAATTCAATAAATCTGATTATTTGTAGGCTAGCACCAGAAAAATAACCATGAAAGATGCTGGATTATTGTAAAAATCCAACTGGTTCACTAATGCTCTTCAGGGAAGAGAACCTGCCACTCATACCCAGTCTGGGCTACATGTGATTCGAGTCCGCACAAGCCACTCAGTTGTGCAGACTCTCACTTGGCTCACCACCCAGTCGGGGCAACTAGGGATAGGTAATAAATGTGATCTTGTCAGTGTTTCCCAGAACAAATGTCAGTGTTTCTGAGAACAATTTTTGAAAAAAAAAAAAATCTCTTCCCAGCAGTTCCCACATATCTATGCTAGCTGGATGTGGTGACATTTCTGAACTGGACATTGTGTCATTGCTCAAACATGTAGAGTTACAGATAGCAATTGTATATACTCATAGGCAAACTGCCATCTGCATTTTCTCCAGTCACTAGCATCCCCTTACAGAAAGTCTACTGTAGAACCAGGGTGAAGTCCAAATTCAGAAACCGGATTGGCAATTCAGTCTCCCTAAGAATTTAACCTCTTTACTGGTGATGATAATTCAGTTTCCTCACACTAAGAAACATAGCAAGTTCTCTAAACCAGTGACCCTAATGCTGTCACCAGCACCCATGCATTACAAAGATAGAAAAAGACTGGAAGTAATTCTTTGAAGTGTTTTGAATTTTAACTTGAATACTGACGGACAAAATTTTCTTGCAAACAAAAATCCCCACTGAGTTCAACTCCAAAACAAAAAAGTTGTTTCCTAATTAAGGTACTATTACCTGCTTAAGCAATCTTCGGCAAGGCATAGTTAGGGAATGCGCTGTAGTTCGGTCCTGTCACAGGCTTGATCCTTGGTCTATGGTTAATCAGACAGGGTGGAGGTGGGTGTTATAATTGACCTCAGCAACCCTGGACAAGAAAGGGATAAAATCAGGTAGGGTCCCCCTCATTTTCTATCTAGTGAACCCCACTGGACAGAACGGGGCTCAACAGTGATGTTCTCCAGTAGGCTGCTGGCACTCACTTACTAGGCTTGTACATGGCATGTATCACAATGGCTAGTTAGGATGGGTATGGTTCCACAGGTGCTTGTAGCTATCCAGTATCTTGCGTTTCCAGGATAGGGAGAGAACTCAGAAACTAAACAACCTGTTCATCTGAAGTATAATATAAAAAGATCTTGTGCTAAACTGTATTTATCATAACAATCTTGCCTGAAGTAATTTTCTCCAAAAAAGAAAACTGCATATTCAATGGTTTAATTATATTTAAACAGATACCCAATAGTTTCATGCATTTATGCTTTTCTGTATAGATACTGAAGAAAATGTCTCCCACGTCCATGAAGATTACTTTTCAACAGCTTGAAGAGGGAGCCACAAAGAACCTGTCAGAAGTTTTAGCTATGGAGTACAGACTTAGCCAAGCTTGTATGGTAAGATAATGTCAGAGATGCAGGTCCTGTTGTTAAAGGTCAATTAAGCAACAACTTTGTTGATGTTTTATTGTATGACACAGTAAGTAAGAAAGACTTACATTTATATAGCGCCTTTCACGACCACCGGACGTCTCAAAGCGCTTTTGGAGTGTAGTCACTGGGAAATGTGGCAGCAAGCTCCCACAAACAGCAATGTGAGCAAATGGGGCCTCGGTTTAACGTCTCATCCCGCATTCCCTCAGCACTGCACTGGAGTGTCAACCTAGATTTATGTGCTCAGGTCCCTGAAGTGGGACTTGAGCCCATAACCTTCTGACTTAGAGGCGAGTGTGCTACCCACTGAGCCACAGCTGACACTAGCTGCTACATACTGATTAAATGTAATTATTAAATGGTGGAGGGAGAATCTACTTAATTGCAATTGGGTCTGACAAGCTTATAGTTCATATTCAGTTTTCATAATAAATGGAAAACAAGACATCTTTATAAGAATCAAAGCAACTTATTAAAATAGGCACATAGCCAAGGATATAATTGTGTTCTTTATACAGTATGATGCATGTTACTTTGCAGGCAATTCATCCAGGTACTTGAGGTAATAATATAAATAATAGTCTTGAGGGTTAAATTATACTATATTAGAATGAGACATTGGTGCACTTAATACCATGATTGTTTTGTTACATTGACATTAACTGTTTCCACCGACATTTATCAGCACAGAAACTTTGGAATGCTGCTCTGTGTAAATGTAAAATGAGTTGGAGAAACATAAAGTTTTAATATTATACCAAGAAAAGTTTGTACTGTATTATTCAAAAGTTTATTTTGCCATTCATACTTTGCAATTTATCCGTTTCAGAGAGGCCATGATTTCTATGAAGGTGTGCGAGCAGGTAAGCCATCGTCAGTGAATCCTGTTCACTGCACTGCAGCTTTAAAGGTAGAAGGTAACTCTGTGGCTAAGCCGAATCTCCCTTGGTGGCTAAGTGGACAAATGGACTGCTTGGTATTTACTGGGTTAAATAAGTCAGAAAGGTCCCAGGTTCAATCCCTGCTCTCTAGTGATTTTGATGCGGAGATGCCGGTGTTGGGCTGGGGTGGACAAAAGTGAGAAGTCGCACAACACCAGGTTATAGTCCAACAGTTTTATTTGAAATCACAAGCTTTCGGAGCTGCTGCCTCTTCGTCAGGTGAAGTGAAGGAATACGAATCGGCAAAGCAATGTGTACAATGTCAGACGACTACAATTAATCTTTCTGACTGCCTTTTATCACACCTCGACAGAGAAACAATCAGGTCAGTCTTGCTATGTCTTTGATGTGGTGCCTTCCTGACTGACCTGATTGTTTCTCTGCCGAGGTGTGATAAAAGGCAGTCAGAAAGATTAACTGTAGTCGTCTGACATTGTACTCTGCACAGGCATTGTTCTCTGTCTATATATGCTTTGCCGATTCGTATTCCTTCACTTCACCTGACGAAGGGGCAGCAGCTCCGAAAGCTTGTGATTTCAAATAAAACTGTTGGACTATAACCTGGTGTTGTGCGACTTCTCACTCTAGTGATTTAGCTGACCTCAGCTGCCAGCATTAGGGCACTACAATTGCCCTCTACCTCTCTGGGTTAGGAAGGGGGAAACAAATCAACCAGCACTCCCATTCCTGATAGCTATTCCAATAGCCCTTTTGAGAAGTAGATATCAAGTGAGAATTGGATCACCTTTGGCTGTGATACCAGCCATGCGCAAATAGCCTGATAACATTTACACAGACAGAATGGCCACTTGGGACAAATATGTCAGTTGTTGGCACATGTAGAACCTAAAAGATCATTGAGAGGAGAACAGAACAGGGAGGAGAATCTTTCTGCGTTTAGATTTTAAAATGCTTTACATTATTTTTTTTTAAATCTGTATGTGCAACCATTTCAGATAGCACCAACTGGATGCCCTCAAGTGATCGGTTAAGAAAAGGTTCTGCAGAATATCCACCTGGACTCATTATTGCTGATATTTTCATTCTCCATGGAGACTGATCATATCCTGGTTTGGTTTTTGCCCATCTTCCCCCTCTGCAATTTCTGCCAAGTATTTGTCCATTAGAGTTTGTGGAACACCAATGTAACTGATCAGACAGAACAAAATGTGACACTAGTAACAGATATGATTTTTTGAAATTTTGAAGTTCATGAATGATAGAAGTATTGCTGATGAGTTCATGATCTAGTCATTTATAATATTTACTGGTAACAATTACTCTTTTATACAAAAGCAAAATACTGCGGATGCTGGAAATCTGAAATAAAAACAGAAAATGCTGGAAATACTCAGCAGGTCAGGCAGCATCTGTGGAGAGAGAAACAGAGTTAACGTTTCGGGTCGATGACCCTTCGTCAGAACTGACGAAGGGTCAATTACTCTTTTATACCTATTCTCAAATCAAGTATATACTTTGAGTCCCTTGAATTTCTGGTCCTTTTGAGGTTCAGTAATTAAAACTGTTTGGAAGAATTTAATACTTTAAAAATGAAACTCTGCTGAACATTACACTTAAAAACAATTGACACTTTACTTTACGATAGCAAAATACTGCGGATGCTGGAAATCTGAAATAACAACAGAAAATGCTGGAAAAACTCAGCAGGCCAGGCAGCATCCGTGGAGAGAGAAAGAGAGTTAACGTTTCAGGTCGATGACCTTTCGTCAGAACTGTGAAGAGCTGGAAATCAAATAGATTTAAGGCCAGAGTAAAGCTGGGAAAAGGGGGAGGGGATAAAAGAACAAAGGGAGAGATGAAGAGACATTAAGAGATATGCAAGGCTAGAGGTGGTGTTAATGTGACAGATTAAGGCTGAAAGAAGTGTGAAATCCACTGGCAGAATGAAGGACAGCTGCCAGCTTCTAGGAGGAAAAAAAGGTGGGGGGGGCAAATAAAAGGGTGGAAAAAATAAAATATAAATGTGATTGGAGCTGAGGTTATGATCTAAAATTGTTGAACTCGATATTGAGTCCAGAGGGCTGTAGCGTGCCTAAACGAAAGATGAGGTGCTGTTCCTCGAGCTTACGCTGCGCTTCCGTGGAACAGTGTAATAGGCCGAGGACGGTGAGGTCAGAGTGGGAGTGAAGCGGTGAATTAAAGTGACAGGCCACCGGGAGCTCGGGGTCCCCCTTACGGACTGAACGGAGGTGTTCCGCAAAGCGGTCACCCAATCTGCGTTTGGTCTCCCCAATGTAGAGGAGACCACATCGTGAGCAGCGAATACAGTATACTAAATTGCAGGAAGTACAAGTAAATCGCTGTTTCACCTGGAAGGGGTGTTTGGGGCCCTGGACAGTGGGAAGAGGGGAGGTGTAAGGGCATGTGTTGCATCTCCTGCGCGTGCACGGGAAGGTGCCGGGCGAAGGGGAAGGGGTGCTGGGGGTGGTAGAGGAGTGGACTAGGGTGTCGCGGAGGGAGCGGTCCCTGCGGAATGCTGAAAGGGGAGGTGAGGGGAAGATGTGTTTGGTGGTGGGATCACGCTGGAGGTGGCGGAAATGGCGGAGGATGATCCGTTGAATGTGGAGGCTGGTGGGGTGAAAGGTGAGGACAAGGGGAACCCTATCGTGGTTCCGGGAGGGAGGGGCAGGGGTGAGGGCAGAAGTGCGGGAGATAGAACGGACACGGTCGAGGGCCGTGTCGACCACGGTTGAGGAAAAAGGAAGACATGTCGGAAGCACTGGTATGGAAGGTGGCATCATCAGAGCAGATGCGGCGGAGACGGAGAAACTGGGAGAATGGAATAGAGTCCTTACAGGAGGCGGGGTGGGAGGAAGTGTAGTCCAGGTAGCTGTGGGAGTCAGTGGGCTTGTAGTGAATGTTAGTCAATAACCTATCCCCAGAGATGGAGATGGAGAAGTCGAGGAAGGGAAGGGAAGAGTCGGAGATGGACCATGTGAAGGTGAGGGAAGGGTGGAAATTGGAAGCATAGTGAATGAAATGTTCTAGTTCAGGGCGAGAGCAGGAGACGGCACCGATACAGTCATCAATGTACCGGAAAAAGAGGTGAGGGAGGGGACCCGAGTAGGACTGGAACAAAGAGTGTTCCACATATCCCACGAAAAGGCAGGCATAGCTAGGACCCATGCGGGTACCCATAGCAACACCTTTAATTTGGAGGAAATGGGTAGAGTCAAAGGAGAAGTTGTTCAATGTGAGAACAAGTTCAGCCAGGCGGAGGAGGGTGGTGGTGGATGGGGACTGGTTGGGCCTCTGTTCAAGGAAGAAGCGGAGCGCCCTCAGGCCATCCTGGTGGGGAATGGAGGTGTAGAGGGATTGTACGTCCATAGTGAAGAGGAGACGGTTGGGGCCGGGAAACTGGAAACTGTTAAAATGGCGGAGGGCATCGGAAGAGTCGCGGATGTAGGTGGGAAGAGACTGGACAAGGGGAGAAAAAATAGAGTCGAGATAGGAAGAGATAAGTTCCGTGGGGCAAGAACAGGCTGAAACGATGGGTCTACCGGGGCAGTCCTGTTTGTGGATCTTGGGAAGGAGGTAGAAGCGGGCTGTGCGCGGTTGGGAAACTATGAGGTTGGCGGCCGTGGGGGGAAGATCTCCAGAGGAGATGAGGTCAGTGACGGTCTTGGACACGGTGGCTTGATGTTCAGTAGTGGGGTCATGGTCCAGGTGGAGGTAGGAGGAGGTGTCAGAGAGTTGGCGTTCAACTTCCGCTAGGTAGAGGTCGGTTCGCCAAACAACAACAGCGCCACCCTTGTCAGCAGGTTTAATGACAATGTCAGGGTTGGATCGGAGAGAATGGAGTGCTGCAAGTTCAGAGGGAGGTAGGTTGGAGTGAGTGAGGGGAGCAGAGAAATTGAGCTGGCCGATGTCACGTACAATCCCTCTACACCTCCATTCCCCACCAGGATGGCCTGAGGGCGCTCCGCTTCTTCCTTGAACAGAGGCCCAACCAGTCCCCATCCACCACCACCCTCCTCCGCCTGGCTGAACTTGTTCTCACATTGAACAACTTCTCCTTTGACTCTACCCATTTCCTCCAAATTAAAGGTGTTGCTATGGGTACCCGCATGGGTCCTAGCTATGCCTGCCTTTTCGTGGGATATGTGGAACACTCTTTGTTCCAGTCCTACTCGGGTCCCCTCCCTCACCTCTTTTTCCGGTACATTGATGACTGTATCGGTGCCGTCTCCTGCTCTCGCCCTGAACTAGAACATTTCATTCACTATGCTTCCAATTTCCACCCTTCCCTCACCTTCACATGGTCCATCTCCGACTCTTCCCTTCCCTTCCTCGACTTCTCCATCTCCATCTCTGGGGATAGGTTATTGACTAACATTCACTACAAGCCCACTGACTCCCACAGCTACCTGGACTACACTTCCTCCCACCCCGCCTCCTGTAAGGACTCTATTCCATTCTCCCAGTTTCTCCGTCTCCGCCGCATCTGCTCTGATGATGCCACCTTCCATACCAGTGCTTCCGACATGTCTTCCTTTTTCCTCAACCGTGGTCGACACGGCCCTCGACCGTGTCCGTTCTATCTCCCGCACTTCTGCCCTCACCCCTGCCCCTCCCTCCCGGAACCACGATAGGGTTCCCCTTGTCCTCACCTTTCACCCCACCAGCCTCCACATTCAACGGATCATCCTCCGCCATTTCCGCCACCTCCAGCGTGATCCCACCACCAAACACATCTTCCCCTCACCTCCCCTTTCAGCATTCCGCAGGGACCGCTCCCTCCGCGACACCCTAGTCCACTCCTCTACCACCCCCAGCACCCCTTCCCCTTCGCCCGGCACCTTCCCGTGCACGCGCAGGAGATGCAACACATGCCCTTACACCTCCCCTCTTCCCACTGTCCAGGGCCCCAAACACCCCTTCCAGGTGAAACAGCGATTTACTTGTACTTCCTGCAATTTAGTATACTGTATTCGCTGCTCACGATGTGGTCTCCTCTACATTGGGGAGACCAAACGCAGATTGGGTGACCGCTTTGCGGAACACCTCCGTTCAGTCCGTAAGGGGGACCCCGAGCTCCCGGTGGCCTGTCACTTTAATTCACCGCTTCACTCCCACTCTGACCTCACCGTCCTCGGCCTATTACACTGTTCCACGGAAGCGCAGCGTAAGCTCGAGGAACAGCACCTCATCTTTCGTTTAGGCACGCTACAGCCCTCTGGACTCAATATCGAGTTCAACAATTTTAGATCATAACCTCAGCTCCAATCACATTTATATTTTATTTTTTCCACCCTTTTATTTGCCCCCCCCACCTTTTTTTCCTCCTAGAAGCTGGCAGCTGTCCTTCATTCTGCCAGTGGATTTCACACTTCTTTCAGCCTTAATCTGTCACATTAACACCACCTCTAGCCTTGCATATCTCTTAATGTCTCTTCATCTCTCCCTTTGTTCTTTTATCCCCTCCCCCTTTTCCCAGCTTTACTCTGGCCTTAAATCTATTTGATTTCCAGCTCTTCACAGTTCTGACGAAAGGTCATCGACCTGAAACGTTAACTCTCTTTCTCTCTCCACGGATGCTGCCTGGCCTGCTGAGTTTTTCCAGCATTTTCTGTTGTTATGACAATTTACTTTATTCACATCTGGTGAGTCATGTTCCAAAGTTAATCCTACAAGTGTTCCCGAGAGTTATTTTCTCATTGTGCTACAGTTGTCCCTATAACCTTCACTCTCTCATAGACATATATTTGTACAGCTGTAGTTATCAACATTACATATCAACTTTGCAAATTTATTTTACATATCTGCTGGAGAGAATGGAATTCTGCTCTAATAATATTACAGTGCAGACCAAGACAGATTGGATGCAGGATGCTATCATTCAGGGAGTTTCTTTTTAGTAATACAGTGAAGGGTTGGGAGTGATTACAAGAAAATCTGATCAAAGGGTTTGGATGACATAACAAATCACATGAGTAATGTCTAAGTAATTATTTGTTTTCTAAACCGTGAAATTGTTATTTTTCTGTAATCAATTCCTCCTAACTCTTATATTCTTTCATAAACATATTGGGCCGGATTTTGCTGGAAGATTAAAGGCGTGTTAACGATTCACATCGTTACTAATGTACAAATCGGCCAGCAAGTTCAGGAGATTAAAAGATATGCGGTGAGTTGCAAATCTCCAGAATTTGCTGGTCAATTTATACCGCTCCGCCATTTGCTTCACACATGGGGCATCTCGCCCTTAGCCTCCCCATTAATTCGCCAGAAAGTTAAGTCTGGTAGTTAACAGCGTAAGTCCCTTTTTAATGACGTGATAATTGTTAATGCAATGCCAATCAACCTCTCTGTCCCAGAAATTGAAGTATTTAAACTATGGAGTCTCATTCCTTCAGGTAGTGAATTATTGTTGGAGATGTTTTAAATGTCAAATTTTCAATTTTTTTTTAACTTTTCCTCTCCATAGTTTAAATAGTTCAATTTCTGTCTCTTTTCTCTTTCTCTTAATCCAATCTCTCTTTCCCTCTCATTATTTCTCTTTCTGTATCTGATTTGACTCTAATGCACTCTCCTTCTCAGTTGTTCCTCTGTTTCTTTCTCAATCCTTAACTCGCATTGGTTAAGGAGATACACTGTTGCTCTGGAAGTTCATTAAGGTCCCAGATGCCCCGTTGTCCTTGCCCACGCCGTTATCAGCTCGCGCATCCAGCAAGTTACAGCGCTAAAACATTTTGAGCTGAAGGATGCAGAAAAAGGTCTAACTAACTGGACATGCGGCGAGATGCCCCACTCCAGCAAGATTTGGCCCATTAGTGTTTCATTGTAGCACTGTTATTTTGAACAATAAAGATCTGCCTTGCAGCCTGTGTGCATTTATTTTTTGCTGCAGCATCAGCATGTGTTGTGGCCATCTTCGACCAGGGCACTCTCCACATAAGGGACTGTTAACAAAAATGAGAGCGCATGGAATTGGAGGCAGCCTATTGGCTCGGATAGGGAATTGGTTAGGAGGTAGGAGACAGAGAGTAGGGATAATGGGTATGCACTCAAATGGGCAGAATTTGACTATAATGGGGGCACAGCTTTTCACTTTATTTATAAATGACTTGGATGAAGGAATAGAGAGCTGTATACCCAAGTTTGCTGATGACACTAAGTTAGGTGGCACCGTAAATAGTGTGGAAAGGAGCAGAAAGTTTCTAAGGGACATCGATAGATTAAGTGAGTGGGCAAAACTGTGGCAGATGGAGTTCAATGTGGGGAAAAGTGTGAGGTCATCCACTCTGGGCCTAAGAAAATAGATCAGAGTATTTTCTAAACAGCAAGAAGCTGGGAACGGTGGAGGAGCAGAGAGATTTAGGGATCCAAGTACAGAAATCACTAAAAACTAGTGGACAGGTACAAAAACTAATTTAATATTTTAATGGAATGTTGACCTTTATCTCAAGGAGGCTGGAATACAAACGGTGGAAGTTATGCTATAGTTATATAAAGCTATAGTTGGACCGCATCTGAAGTAACTGCATTCAGTTCTGGGCACCGCAACGCAGGAAGGATATATTGGCCTTGGAGGGAGTGCAGCGCAGATTCACCAGAATGATATCGGGCCTGAAAGGGTTAAATTATGAGGACAGTTTGCATAGACTAGGCTTGTATTCCCTGGAATATAGAAAATGATGGGATGATCTAATTGAGATGTTTAAGATGATTAAAGGATCGAGAGAAACTATTTCCTCTGGTGGGGGGAGGGGGTGGGGGGAGGGGGGGGCGTCCAGAACATGGGGGCATAACCTCAAAATTAGAGCGAGGCCGTTCAGGGGTGATGTCAGAAAGCACTTCTTCACACAAAGGGTAGTGGAAATCTGGAACTCTGTTGAGGTTCGGTCAATTGAAAATTTCAAAACTGAGATTGATAGATTTTTGTTAGGCAAGGGTATTAAGGATTATGGAACCAAGGCAGGTAAATGGAGTTGAGCTACAGACCAGCCATGATCTAACTGAATGGTGGATGGCCTACTCGTATTCTATGCTCCTATGTTTCGTTGATGTGTCAACATCAAGGCCTGCTCAGAAGCCAGCATTTGCATTGCTTCCTGGACTTCTTATGCAAAGTTTCAGTACCTTCACAAATCACACTGCACAAAGAAAGTGCATAAATTCACAGGATTTGTTGCAGGATATTGTGCTGTGCAAAAACATAGGCTCAAGCGATGACTTCCTCACTGAAGGATTGAATCTGATGGTATCTCTGCAAGATTACCAGAATCTAATCAACAGTGGATTACTGGAAAAGAACATTGCTTTATACATTTTTCACTCAAATTGTAATTCTTAACGAGGAGCTTTCAATCAAACAATTTTAGAGCCAGTAGCTTTGATAGATTTAGAGACTGAGTCTCTGGTGGCCATATATCAGGGAAACAGAGCAATGGTATTGCTGAGCAATTCTCTGTTCTTCGCTTCATATTTTAGTGCAGAATGGCTACAGATTCATGTCGAATGCAAATGTGATGTTCTGTTATAAATGGGCTTAGTTTGTACTAAAGAAGTTCTGGAAAGTGCAGCAGATTACATTGCTATTTTACAAGTGAGAGGAAAGTTGTACCTTAAGGAGAAATATTTGTGATAAATTAGTATACTTGAGACTGACCTGAAATAGCAATTAATAAATGAACAGAAACCAACAATAATAAATACATTTAATATATAATTCTGTAAATGTAAAGGAAAGTAATCAGTAGCTTCATTGCTGTGTTAAACTTGTTCTGGTTCAGTTGGGACAGGGAAAGATGAGTGAAAATAAGCAACGTAAATTGCCAATATCAGACTTCTGATCAAGAAATACGAGAAAGGAATACTCCAGAGATCACAGTACTTTATCAGTACAACCTTTCAGTGTAAAAGTCACCTGTTTGCATCATATTCAACCACTGAAACTGCACAACTCTGGTGAGAACAGAAAAAGGGGCAGCCAGTGCATTTAGATGCTGACAGTATATTTTATATTGTGAATATTGTGCTACAGATATATATCAGAGCAAGTACTAATGTAATCAAAACTATATGGCAGAGGTGCAGAATTAAATAACCATTGAGATGCTTGGACAGTGCCAATGGGTAGAGTTTTCTCCCAGCACTGAACTGTTGGTAATCACAACTGTTGGCTAGAGTTACCAGATGGTCACTTCACTTTATAATCAAGATAGTGGTTAATGAATTGGCTGATCATAATGTAAAGACAACTAAATGAGCAGTATGGCTTCAGCTAACTGGAGGTGTCACTACATTAAAGTGTAATGAAGGTTGCACTTTTATATCTCTGCTCCTAATCTTGTGCACTGTATGTGTATTATTGTTTTAAAAGTATTTGTAGTTCTCTGATTCCGAAATAACCAGTACCATTTTAATATTTTATGGGAATAATCTGTTTTCTGTCCTAACAGTTCTGATTGACAAGGATCAAAGCCCAAAGTGGAAGCCAGCAACCCTAGAAGAAGTGACGGCAGAGTACCTGAATAGTTGCTTTAAGTCACTCGGAAGCAAAGAACTCCAGTTGTAAATGGATGAATGGTTTGAGAATTTAAAAAGAAAATTATGAATGTGTTTCAAGTGTGTTTGCTTTTCTCTTCAAGCAATTAACATGATTATCCACATATGATGTATTTGACAAGTGAAAATTTTGTTGTACAAGTATAATAAATATACCAGAACACTGTAATTGTGTTTTTTGGGTGGGGCAGCTACCAATTTTAAACAACTTGGGGGTGAAATTGGGTGCCTTTGCGCCTCCCGTTAGCGCCCCTGGGGGGGGGCACTAACAGGGCGCAAATGGCTTTGCGACTGGGTGCGGCGCTGACATTGACTCCCGCTATATTTGGCAGGAGTATTGCGGCAGCGCTACGGTGTTGCGCCCCGATCTCCTTCGCCCGGAGATTATGACGTCATCGCTTGTACACATCGCCCTGGACCTGAAATTGACTTCCGCCCCCTGCAGCAGCGCCAGGCGAAAACACCGACAGCTGCAGGAGGCGTGCATCGGGTGGCCGGCCACTTCGGGGGCGATGATTAAAGGCGAGGTGGCCGAGGTAAGTTTTTTAAAAAAAACTCACCTTGTTCCGCTTTTTTTCGCGGGTTCCTGCCCGCGGCTGCCTTGGTGGTCCAGGTAGGTAATTTTGCTATTGCAGAGCCTACAGCGATGGCTCTTCCCTTTAAGGGAGGGAAGGAGCCTCTGAACGCGGCAGCGCTGCCGAAGTCTCCGCCCCACCTGCTGCCGATTGCGCTCCAAGAAGGAAGTGCAGTGCTTGATTGAACGCTCCACTTCCTTCTTGGAGCGCAAAACCGAATTTTTTAAAAGTTTAGAAACATTAGCGCCTGGCGCTAATTTTCCAAACCTTTAAAATTTAGTGCCCCAAACGGGGCTATAATGAATTTCTCCCCCCTTGTAGTGCCTTTAATGTAGAAAACACCCCAAAGCACTTCAGAGGTAAAAAGAAAATGGCTGCCGAGGCAAAGAAATAGATATTAGGAGGAATGACCAAAAGCTTGGTCAGAGAGGTGGGTTTTAATGAGGGTCTTGGTGTAGGAGAGGGATTTAGGGAGGTGAATTCCACAGCATTGGGCCTCATGTGGCTGAAAGTACAGCTGCCAGTGGTGGGGTGAAGAAACTGGGGGCGGGGAGCAGGGTGCTAAAGAGGTTGGAGTCAGAGGAACAAAGGGTTTGGTCGGGGCAAGGTTGCAGCACTGGAGGAGGTAGCAGAAATGTGGAGGGCAAGATAATGGCGTGATTTAAACAAGGCTTTTGGGGACCTGGAGCCAGTGTAGGTTAGCAAGGGGAGGGTTAATGGGTAAGTGGGGCTTGATGCAGGATAGGATACAGGTGGCAGAGGTTTAGATGAGCTGAAGTTTACAGAGGAGGGGAGGCCAGCCTGGAGAGCATTGAAATAGTTGGGTCTTTTTTTACAAAAAAAGATTGAGTAGAAAATCTCCCAGATTTAGTTGTAAGCATTTCATGTTGCTTAAACCGATTTATAATTTTCAGTTTTAAAGAAACAGATAAAGAATTGATTTTTTTAAACTGCTCAGCAATTTCATATTCTCTCGAAAGGAAATGGAGGTAATTCAGTGAAGAATCAATCCAAGAAGGGGGATTACTAAGTAACATTGAGACTATTCGGTAACCCCCTTGAAATGATGAATTTGTATCTGTTGTCATGAGGTGTGAAACCATGCCATCATCAATCAGATTTACTGATGCGTATGGAAAATGACATATTTCCTTTTGTGGATGATCTGATGAAGTGGCATCATCTACCAAGGAGAAGGTGAAACTCAACAAACAAAAGTGGGTTCTGATCTGGATGAGCCCAGTGTGAAGCACAGCACAGCTAGGGAAAGAGTAAAAAGTCTGATTCGGCTTTTCATCTAAATCTTAATGGTGCCAGCATCCAGGCAGTGGGTATGCCAATGCAGAGATGTTATAAGTTATGATTTTCTGCTTTCTGCCATGCTTTTTGAACTAATGGAATGGATTGACCAGATCTTTATGGAGACAGGCTTCTAGACTGGTATTAGTCCACTGAAGATCTTATAATGGTCACCCTTGCCAAGTACCCAGTGCCAGATTGACTATGAAAATATATGGTTTATCATATCTTTTGTGGATGTGAGGCTCTGTGAGCATCAGGCAGGGGCACAGCAGACAGCGGAGGTCCATGTGAAGAGAGCAGTGATGAGATATATCACTGGGAATTTATGAGTCATTGATAACACCTTCACAAACACAAGAAATTCTTATTGGAACTAGGGTACACAGTCAGTACAAGGTTAGCTAAGAATTGACTGGAACCAAAACAAATATATCACCATGCTATGAAGGGAGAAACCTTGTACAGATCAAACATTATGAGAAAGTATCCACAGTGGCAATGATGAGATGTACTGAGAGCATAAGGTGTGTGTTTAAATTCTGAAGCACCCAACCCCATTTTCATTTTTTCATTCCTTCCTCCATTTGTCTTGTGCTGAATTTGATTTTTCTCCTTTTACTCACCTCAAATTATAATTTATGGTATAATTAGCTATTTTCCTAGTGTTCTGTTGGATATGATTTCCAGCTGTTGAAGGAGGATAGTACATAGGAACATAGACGGAAAAAAGGCCACAGTCCATCCAGTTCGCCTTCTCCCATCCTGCTAGTCTCATGATACGATGATAATGTAGTTGTTGACTCCACATGATAAAAAAAAATTGTGTATTTGAAATAAAAAATCTCCTACCTAAAGGATATATGCTAATTTACAACATTGATTTTTCCCTGCTGTGTTCGCAGCTGGTGTCAGCTGTTTTTTTCTGGCTGGAGTGCTATCTAGTCAGCATTCTGGCTGCCGTGGTGCCAATTTCCAAGTTTCCCCAATTGAGCACTTCCTGGCCTGTAAAAGAGACTCTAAAACAGTAAGGGCTGGATTTTCAATGACCCGTGGAGTCGGGTTTGGAGGCGTGTGGGGGGTTAAAGTTGCAGATTTGGGGGTCCCGACCCCAACCCGCCTCCATGCCAGTTTTGCTGGCGGCGGGTACCCGACCTGTGCTGAGACCCGACTCCCCGAGGCGGGAAGGGATTAGTGACAATTAACTGCCTGTTAACAGGCAGTTTTTTGCATAATCCCTATTTTAAAAACAAAAGTGTGGGCTTCCCGACAGGTGGCAAACACTCCAAGTTATCGGGTCGGGCCGTGGGTCTGCAGGGGTTGGAGGGGTCGATATGTCTGGTGGGCAGGTGAGTGATGGGTGCATGTGTGCAGAGGTAAGTGTGTAAGGTAAGTGCTAAGTGTTGGAAAAAGTTTTACTTACCTTAACTTCCTCCTGCAGGTGTCAGCCCTTCAGTTCTCGGGAGTTAGAAATCTCACCGGCACAGAAAGCAGGAAAGCCGTGGACCTGTCAAAAACAGCAGCCTTCTGGTTTCTGTGCTGGAATGATTTCTAACTCAGCCTGAAAGGAAGGACTGAAGTTAGAAATCATACTGTCAGTGTTTGACAGCTTCACAGAGCTGTCAAATGCTGATATTTCATCTGTCAAAAGCTCTTGACAGATGAAATGTCAATCTGTGACGTCACCTGTTGCCGGGTGGCCCTTAATTGGCCTGCTGAGCCCACTGGGCGGGCTCAACAAGGTCAATCAAGGGAAAATACAGTGGGTTGGCCACATCTCGATGGAGGCGGGTTTACAAGCCAAAATGTGGGATTCACGACACCAACCCGACCTGAGTATCAAAATCCAGCCCTAAGTCTCCATGGGGAAGGGTAGAGTCAGATTCTTCAGGGTGGAGAAGATTGTCTTGTTCAGGTGTAAGGTGAATGAATCCTTTTCACTAATGATTCTTTAAAGACCAGGTTAAAATAAGTTATATTTAAATGTATATATAAATATACATACATCAAACCATTCTCTTTAAATTTTACATACATCGGGGAGAAAAAGTTTATATATAGATACTTACAGACATGGGCAAAGTCAGCCAACCATAGTAATTCTGTACTGAGGATGGTTTACAACAAAAGTAGTACATTATAATGTCACACAGACTAACCAACACTGACATCTCTCCAGAATATCCACCCTCAGCAGACAGTTCATTCTGATAGAGACTGGGGGTGAGTTTTTGTCAACCTATTTTTATCCTAGAAAAGTGTTTTTCTTTAAAGGAGATCCTGAATCAGTTTTTTTTTGGTTGAAATGGGGCTATGCAACTTTAATTGAAAACCTAAATCTAATTCGCTGAGTGTATTCTGCTGATGTCGACCCCTGTATATGAATATATCCTGAGACCAAGTCCGGTTGATACAGGAGATTCTTCATGCATCGTAAATCAAATCACAGGTTTGCAGTTTTTTTTAATGAATGACGTTGTCAAATGCATTTCCAAAAAATAATGGTGAAAATCCCAGTTTACTATATATAAAAAAAGAAGAATTTGACTTATTCAGGCACTGTAAACCACTCCCCCCCCGCGCAGGGAGTGTTGAATTCCCCCAATTTTTAACTCTCTGTTTATTACTTTGGTTATTACTTTGGAATGTGATGTTTGTAATAGTTGTAATTCATAGGAATGCTGTGATCTCTACAGTAAATGAAAGTAAACTCAGTAATGATAGTTATAGGTGTCACTAATGAGTTTGAGCTATTCATATTTTCTGGATTTGTAGGAAATCATAACTTCCTGTTGGATAATGACAATAACTGGAATTTACAAGTTACTTAAATGACAAATAAATGAAACCATAAAATACACCCTATATATTTTAATAACTTTGAAATGAGTTGTTTGGTTAAAATTGCTATAATGCAAAAACAAAACAAAAATACTACTAATTAAGTTACATGGCTAAAATAAAGCAACCAAACCATCAACCTATGAACCAAATTCCACTTTTGAAACATTAAAGCTTAAATAGAATTGAGGTTTTAAAAGTTAGAAAAAACCAAGATTCGCCATTTACCACTTCTTCTTCATTTTAAAAGTAAAGAATATCTAACCATAGAATGTTCAAACAAAATCAAATTTTTTTTTTTTTGTGTAACGCTTTGTTCCATCAACAAATACGTAAAATTAGAAATGAATCATTTCACAGAAAACATTTACAAAAAGCACAAACAACAAAACTTGTAACAAACTATCCTAACACAGACATTTCTAAGAATCCACGATGAGAGTAAAGGGAGTTGAAACATGAATAAACAGGAAGGCTGGAGATATGGAATATTTTCATATGGAGTTTTCAATAAAACAAAGTATTGACTATTGTATGTGCAGAATTATCTTAGCAAATATGGATGTTTTTGATACAGATCTAGTGCATGATATGTGGCCAGAGTAAAATGTTTCTATCCTCTTAAACTATGAAATTAAGCAACACATTTTAATTTATCTTTCTATTTAAAACATGATCTAATTTGTGCTTCTGGAACAAAGCTAACCTTCAAACTATCTTTCCAGCTTTGCATTTAATGCATGAGTGCTTTGAAAATGACATTTCTTTACAAAGTAATTTTTCTGTTGGAAATAGTTATCAGTTTATATATTGTAATGTAAAAACAAGTTTAGGCACTGTTACATTACTCATGGAATGTCACTAGATCCTGAATGGGTATATAGCAATATCCCTTTAGGGTTTGGTCTATACCCAAGGCTAAGATGTACACTTGGTTAGAGCAGGATCTGTAACCTAGACTTAGCCGTTGCTTTCTGCAATGATTTATATTTTGTATTGTGTAAAGTTTGATTTTTTTTTAAGTTTGGAGTCATAACCCTTTGAAGGAGTGTAAATAACATTTCATTGTAATTGGCCATTTCAAAATTTCAATTTTAATGCATCTCTTTAAATTTTATACAAGCTAATTAAAAATTCAGTTGCTGTTAAAAATGTTGCATTAGTAATTATAAAAAATACAGTAAAAATAATTGTGCACAAATCTGCTGCCTCATTCAAATAGATCATTACATAGCCAACTAATTTGCTACACTCACGATACGAACTGAATTGTTTGGAGATTATTTCAAATAATGCATTCATTTTGGGTTTTACATTTCAATTGACATTAACATTACCAAAAATAGGTGAAGCTGAATGTTCAAGTGTGAAGAGGGCAGGCCCCCAAAAAAAAAATTGGGGTGAAGTCCACTTTTTGGCTTTGACTAAAATTGTTTTTGGACAATCTAAAAATAATACTAAAGGAGAAAATAGAAACACATCTAGAAACGAAAAATGTAATAATAAATAGTCAGCATGGGTTTCAAAAGGGAAAGTCTTGCTTGACCAAACTAATTAAATTTTTTGAAGAGGTAACAGAGAGAGTAGACAAGGGTAATGCAATAGATGTAATTTATCTAGATTGTCAAAAGGCCTTCGATAATGTACCACATAATAAACTAATGAATAAGGTCAGGGAATGCAGAGTCAGGGGACAAGTAGCAGAATGGATAGCTAGCTGGCTTCAAGACAGAAAGCAGAGAGTAGGGGTAAAGGGTAGCTATTCAGAGTGGCAGAGGATGGGAAGTGGTGTTTTACAAGGATCAGTGCTGGGACCACTGTTGTTCACAATTTATATTAACGATTTAGATCTTGGAATCAAAAACACAATTTCTAAATTTGTGGATGGCACCAAATTGTGGGGGGATAGCCAATACTGAGGAGGACTGCAACAAATTACAAGAAGACATTAATAAACTTGCAGAATGGGCATATAATTGGCAAATGAAATTCAACACAGATAAATGTGAGGTATTACATTTTGGTAAGAAAAATAAGAAGGTCACATATTACTTGGAAAATAAGAATCTAAATGAGGTAGAGGAACAAAGGGATCTCGGAGTACAAATACACAAATCACTAAAAGTATCGACACAGGTTAACAAGGCCATAAAAAAGCAAACCAAGCACTAGGGTTTATTTCTAGAGGGATAGAATTGAAAAGTAGTGAAGTTATGCTAAACCTGTATCGAACCTTGGTTAGACCACACTTGGAGTACTGTGTGCAATTCTGGTCACCATATTATAAAAAGGATATAGAGGCACTGGAGAGGGTGCAAAGAAGATTTACAAGAATGATACCAGAAATGCGAAGATACACCTATCAGGAAAAGATGAACAGGCTGGATCTCTTTCATATTGAAAAGAGAAGGCTGAGGGGTGACCTAATAGAGGTCTTTAAAATCATGAAAGGTTTTGATAGAGTAGATACTGAGAGAGTATTTCCACTTGTTGGGAAGAGCAAAACTAGAGGCCATCAATATAAGATAGTCACCAAAAAATCAAATAGGGAATTCAGAAGAAACTTCTTTACCCAGAGAGTGGTGAGAATGTGGAACTCGCTACCACAGGGAGTGGTTGAAGCAAATAGTATAGATGCATTTAAGGGACAGTTAGATAAACATATGAGGGAGAAGGGATTAGAGGGTTATGCTGATAGGGTTAGATGAGGAAAGACGGGAGGAGGCTCAAGTGGAGCATAAACACCGGCATAGACTGGTTGGGCCGAATGGCCTGTTTCTGTGCCGTATATCCTATGTAATTTGTTGATAGTGAAATTATAGTGTGAAAATGGATTTAAAGTGTGAAAATTAATTTTTATGAGCATCAAGTCAGTGTTCCCAATTAGTTAGACAATAGACATGGTATTTTTTTTTTAGGTAAATAGCACTGTAGCTGTCCAGAACAAAGTGATTTGGTTCTTAAAAAAAAGTGTTGTAGCATAAATGTAAAAAATCTTTATCTTTCACATACCCATATCCTGTATGACATAATCCATGCAACTGAGAAATCATAAATATCTATGCCATAAGAGATTATATATCCAAAACCAAAGTGGCTGCTCCTTTATACAAGAAAGAAAGAAGTGCATTTATATAACATCTTTCATGACCTCAGTACATCCCAAAGCACTTTACAACCAATGAAGTACTTTTGCAGTGTAGTCACTTGTAGGAAATGCGGCAGCCAATTTACATACAGCAAAGTTCCACATACAGCAATGTGATAATGACCAGAGAATCTGTCTTTTAGTGATGTTGGTTGAGGTATAAATATTGGCCAGGACACTATATGTTGATGAGTACATCCTTCCTTAGCCCACATGCATTTATTACCATCGTCCATTCTTTTTCTCCTACTCTTTGTATTTGCTCTTCGCTAGAGAGAATGTTTTTCTTTGCAATTCTGCATCTGTTTTTACTCATTGGGTTCAAGAATTTGGTTTTGTTGAGTTCTGGTTCTATTTTATTGAACAGTTTGATTTACGCCAACTCTTGCATTTCAAAATTTGAATTTCAGGAAATGTCTTTCCTGTAAGAGGCTATGAATGCTGCCTCTGAATTGTGTCATTACATCACTTCACTTAATGCAATACAATAAAGATAAGTCAGATCCAAGAAAGGGAATTACATTTTTTTGATCAGACTATCAGAGCCAAGATAGCCAATACTGAAGTTTCAAAGCCCAAGTTGCTGCTGCACAATTCCATATGGAGACATTCAAATGCTGGCTGAGCAATCAAGACAGAGAGGCATGTACAATTGGAAGATGAGTTTAACCCATAGTGCTCTTACACACTTGTGAATAGATAGTTGGTTCAGGGAGTGTCATTGTCAGAAATCTGGAACTGTTTGCCTACTTGCCCTCTTAGTCAGGGAATGGGTTATGTTGCAAAACAAAGAGGCCCAAAAATGGGAAGATTGAACCAAGAATCTGCAGAATTGTGCACTGGATTCTTCACCTCAAGTCTCTTCTATCATTTGTGGGACCCCTAGAAACCTTAAATACTAATACAGAAGAGTTTCAAGTTTTACCAATGGACCACATGCTAATTATTTGTGACTGCTCATCCAAGATCCTGCCAAGCGATAACAAATGCCAGAGTCTTCACAGCCCAAACCCTAAACACACACCTACTGATTCTCCCTTACGGATTGAAATGACAGACGACACAGGAGGGAAAGAATGCCACATCTATGGAATGAGTCTCCTGACATCCCTGGAGGTAATGCAAACAATCCAGAGGGAGGCAAGACAGCCAATTCCATTGCTGTGGATTTGGGAGTATGAGGTTGTATGAGATCAAGGAATAATGTAGTTACAGCTATGAGCTTATTGGCAATATGCTAGACTTGTATTTCAAAGCTGTTAACTTGTCAGCTAACCAAGGAATCCAACCTTAAATAGCCTTGCTGATTTTGTCAATCTTGGACATTTGAGTATAATTTTATTTTGTACTAGTAGAGCTCATCGGATGCTGGGTTATTGTGATGCACTTAAATTGCTTCTGGCCCATAGGATTTCTAATTTTGTTAGTTAATATCATATACTCAAGTACCTTCTGTCCATCACTGTGGTCTGCCCTAGGGCAGGTCTTAACTCGAGTCTCAAACACAAGTTTCTTGTGCCATGCATTATGGAACAGGAGCTGAGGTGGTTTCCCATTGCCTTTTGCATGGTTTTTCTCTTTGGAGTACCTTCTCCTAGGTGGGATGCAATCAAAGTTAAAGAGCCCCACCTACCTTTTATAATGGGGGAGTGGGTACCCACACATATCGGACACAAGTACCCCAGCTGGATGGCAACCCAATATTCAGAGCTGGCACTGCGGGTCTGTCTGGAGTGGGGCTCAAACGCAACCCTTGTTACTCCGAGGCAGAAATACTACTACTGAACCATTGGTCACTCCGTCTGGACGAACGTACCCCACTGGATGTCAACCTAGTATTTCAAGACCATATTCCTGTCTCC
Organism: Squalus acanthias; assembly: GCA_030390025.1. Lineage (NCBI taxonomy): Eukaryota > Metazoa > Chordata > Chondrichthyes > Squaliformes > Squalidae > Squalus > Squalus acanthias. Next base: position 10,386,138 of record CM059427.1, read on the forward strand.
ACTCGCCGGGATTGTCTGGAATGGGGATCGAACCGTTCCCTCAGCCTAAGCAGATCTCCTTTGAAAAAATGTAATACCAAGATGGCTATACGGAGTGCACTTCCACAACTGGAGTTTCCAAGCCTCTCAATACTATTTTTCTGATAGACACACTATGTGATCAGTCCTTTATACTGAATCTACTGGTGTCCATGATTTTCTACCAAATTCAAAGCCGTTTTCTGAACATCTTGAAGCAGCTAAAGATATCCACATCAGACACCATAGGTATGGCAAAACTCTTATCTCAGAAGTCAGCTTTGCCTCAGGGTCTACAAGGATAATTACTGCCACCAGTCACTTTTTATAAGACTACAATATTTCAATCTGCTGGTACAATGGTCCTCTAAACACTTTGCCTTATATTGTGTAGCATGAGTAAATTCAGCCTCAGCTAGAAACCTATCAGTGGTAAATGCTAGGTGGTTACTACTGTTACCTTCTTGTCTGTCTTAAGGAAACTAACTAATGGAGGGTATAAAGTTGCAAATGAGTCATCAACAGACTGGAATTGAAAGACTAAATATGACTATTTAGTAAATTCAGATTTCTGATGCTTTATTTGTGAATAGCCATTAGTTAGCTGGGAGTTCCTTAAGAGATGAGTACCATTTTACAAAACAATAATAGTGTTTTTATTCCAATTGTGAGCTAGTTTCAAACGTGTGGACATGAACATTTAAAAGGAGTTAACTGAAATGGCTTTCACTCCTTCACCAAATAATAGTTTTTTTCAATCAGCTAAGGAAACGTGCACTTTGGCAACAAGGCTATTGTTTAGAATTGATTCCAAGCAGGATTTTAGAGAGGTAATACACTGGAAGAGTTGCTTATAGTAAAGTCAGATAAAATCAAGAAAAGTAAATACAAAAGCAAAATACTGGCGGATGCTGGAAATCTGAAATAAAAACAGAAAATGCTGGAAATACTCAGCAGGTCAGGCAGCATCTGTAGAGAGAGAAACAGAGTTAACGTTTCAGGTCGATGACCCTTCGTCAGAACAGTAAAGAAAAGTAAATCATTGATTTTAGTTCCATTCATTTTCATTATTGAAATGAAGTTACCTGAATATCATAGAATCTCTTGGCCCTTGAGCTTAGATCTGGGGTAATGTCTTGGTTCTTCCATTTTACTTTTTTTGTGAATGCCTTGACTATCATAAGACCATTATTACTGATGATATACAGCCAGTTAATTCTCAGTTTGGCATGTTCAATGTTATTAGACCAAATGGTCAGCTTGGCTTGGTGGTATTATTCTCACAACTGAGTCAGATGGGTCATGGGTTCCAGGCCCCAGCCCTATTCCAGGATTTGAGCATATAATCTAGACGGACACTTCATTGCAGCACTGAGAGTTCTGCATTGTCAGGGAGGCTGTCCTTTGGAGGAGGCTCTAAACTAAGGTCCCTTCTGTCTGTTTAGGTGGATAAACAACATCACAATACAAAGAAGAACAGGGCAACTGTCGTGGCCAACATTAATCCCTCAACCAACACCACCAAAACAAATTAACTGGGTATTTATCATCATTTGTGGGATTTCACTGTGCAAAAAATGGCTGCTGCGTTTGCCCACAAAACAACAGTAACTACACTTCAAAAATAATTCATTGGCTGTGAAGAACTTCAGGATGCCCTGAGGATGTGAACGGTACAATATAAATCAAAGTTCTTTCTTTTTTCTGGCTAATATATTTATTTTCTTCTTATGAACTGCAAATGCCTTACCTGAAAAATGCATACTGGAAATCGATAGTAGGGTCCAGCTTTGTTGGTCTGTTTCAGTGGGAAAAAAAACAAACCCAGAATGGTCCTACAAGAAGAAAACACTTGCGTACAATTGAGCAACGTTACTTTGGTTTTGGCTATTAAAAAAAAATCTGAGATCAGTGTATCTGAGATGTGTCAGTTGCATGGCTTTTCTTCACAAGATATGTGGAGGATAAACATCAAAGAGTGAGAACTGAACGCAACTGTAATTTTCTACTGATACTGAAAAACAAAATGCCCTGAGAAGTGATTAAACCGTGTGCTACTGTGTTGTGGCAAAGTGCAGGTTGTATTGCAGTGTTTTGTCACCTTCATGCGCTGAATTAATGAAAGGATTATATGGTTGTGGTAAGCTTGACTTTAGTTGTATTCTAAGACTTTACACAGAGGTTTTGGCCATATAATCTGATTTGTTCCAGCTAGCCTTTTGTATAAAGAATTACAGTCCTCCCTTCTCTCGAATGTAAAAAGCATGAGGCTTGGAACACTTGGCAGAAGATTTTGTCCTCGAATAAGTTAATTATTTAATTATTTATTTGAAGTGAGTTTCCTTTCAGTTTTATAGAATGACCATGTTCCTGGTGTAGAAACGGGATTCCTCCTTGAAATGGATAGAATAAAATATCAATTCCCTTTTAATAATAGAGTATGTATCAGTTTGGCATCGAGCTTTGGATCTAATATTTCTGCTGTCAATGTTGTCCACCCCCCTATCATTGCATGGGCACATCCCTCCAATTTCACAGAATTGCATATACATTCCTATTCTAATCAACATCTTTACGGGGGAACACCTTCACGAAAAATGTTTTGTAATTTCCTTGTTTGTAAACATATGCCCCATCCATACAAATCGCCTTGAAATGTATCATTGCGTGATGTCATGTGATGAAAACGAGGCACCCCGTCCTTCAGAATAATTGCTAAACGCTCCCATGAAACTTATGCCAATTTAAACTTTTGAATATCTGACTTGTCTGACTCAAGCTAATCTACGACCTCTGGATTTGTTTTTACACACATCTTAAAAATCTGCCCAGCTCCTAGAATAAACACAGATATATGCAGCATACCCAGGATTGTGTGTGTGTGTTTTTAGGGAGGGGGGAATGTCCTGATACACTTGGCAAAAAGCCAATCCAAATTGTACAACGGAACATTCCGCACTAAAAATGATTTTCGTTTATCATTTATTTGAGTTGGGTTCCTAATTACTTTTCAAGTACGTACTTCGGCCACGATTTAACAGATCAAGGGCAGAGAGGAGAGGAGAGGGGAAGACAAGTCCTGCACAGACCGCCATTGGAATCGTAGCGTCGGATGCAGGATTTCCTTGTTTGCCTACCCCACCCATACACACACACACACACACACACACACTGGTGGGAGCTGCCAGCGCTGGAGATTCAGGGCGCATCACTTTCAATGTAGGGAATGTCACTGTATCGACTCTCGATTTCTACCCACTGTTTCACTGCTGTGCTGACTATGTCCTCGGAGAGGCGCTGCGCGTAATCCAGCAGCGCCGCGTTCGCCAGCAGCGCGTCCTCCCGTATCTCCACCGAACTGGGCTCGACCATCACGTTCTCAGCCCCATCACACTTCTTCCTGTCCTTTTGCTCTGCGGTGTTGGCATTCTGCACCGCGTACTTGTGTTTTGACTTAAAACAGCCCATAGTGCAATCAACATAAAAGGAAATGTTGAAAATATCCCAGTTTGTCTTTACTTCAATAACCTCAGTCGGTCTTCAGCGCTCGCTCTCCTCCGTTTCTCGCCAGTCGAAACGCTGCCTGTCCTGTTTACAGCAATGCAGATCATTCGCGCAGCATCGCAGATTTTTGAAAATTCTGAGCTACCATATGCTTTTATCTTTCTGAGAAATCCCCCCTAGTTAATTGTCATGATGACCAGTCAATGGGCAATTTCATCTGTGGAAAAAAAACACGCGAATAAATATATTATACCGTAAAAATGTTTTTTTTTAAATAGTCTATATGAAGAACAATTGCAATGCGATTTACACAGCAATCCATTAACTATTACAACCTCTACAGTGGCCAGAATCTATTCAGACACGTACACAGGTAGGCTAGCTTAGCCCATCCTTGTAACATTTCCACAGATCCGCGCCAGTTTAAAGACGAGAATTGGCAATTCAATTAAAATATTTTGTCTCGGTGTGAATAGTATTACTTTGTAACAGCGATGCACTTATTTTCACTAGGTGACAACAAAACACATGCGTTCGAAATAAACAACCGGGGCAGAAGAAATGTTCACAAAATTCACCAAGACTGTTAATGTTGTCATATATCAAAGTGAACAGTCAACACTCACCCTGAAAGCTGGGAACCGACGATTTATGACGGGCATCCCTAATTGCAAAGATTATTGCAGCACATTAATCTTCATGGGGCGCTTTAAGTATCCTATTTTCCTTCACACTGCTCATGATTTATGTTTTGTGAATGTAGCGGTTTTTTTTTCCCGCTGTCAGAGGCGGCGGTTCTTTCCCGTGTCAGACGTGTCGATATTTTGCTCAGACAAATCTTCAAACTCCCAGTCGCGACAGCAGCTCACAAATCCGAAAGCTGCACGACCCGCCGGTCTTTTGAAAACACATCCCAAACCGTTCATTCTTTGCCTTCCAACATTTCTCCGCGCCGATTTGCAGCCCTGAGTTGGGTATTGCTGAAGATTAGTGTGCTAGAAATGAAACTGCCGATGTTTGGTTGGGTTGTGTCGTTTGTGTCCACTGGTTTTCGGTTGATGTTTGGGAGCATTTCCTATTCGAAAAAAAAATAAACAAAAATATTCGCAGTTTCTAATGCCAGGAAATAGTTCCGCACTGATTTAAATGCTGCTTTACGTTGCTTCGTTTACCTGCAAAATGTTACAATCATTTTTTTGAAAGGAAAAATAAATATAGGTACTCTTAAAAAAAATGTTAGTGGTTGCAGCTACAGAGCGCCACCTCCTGGCCGCATCGTACAACAGGCAGATGACCCACCAGTTATTTTTTATTCATTCACAGATGCAGTACCGTCTCAAATCATGAGACAAACTCTTAAAAACCATGAGATTTGGTAAGAAATCATGAGTTGCTATTTTTTGGTTTATAACCCTTATTAGTGGCTTTGTTTAATCTCTAACAGGTCACAGCTCTTTACAAAAACTATATTACTGCATCTGAAAATGTTTTACAAAAAACTTTAAAAAAATCCTACCTGTTATCACCACCCCTTCACCTGGTGCCCAACACAACCACCACGCAAGGCAGTCCCTACAGCTGCCAACCAAAAATAAGTTTTGGGGGGGAAAAAAATCAAAAACGCCTTCCCATGGAGACAGGAGGTGCGAGCACCCCCAGTAAACATTGATGTGACTGGTGATATGAAAACTTTTATTTTCCCTGCAACTGAAAGGTAACCCTGCAGGTTCAGCAACATGCCTGTTGAATACGTCACTGCACAACATCTCCCTGCTCTTACGATAGCACACTTCACCTTTTGTTTCTTAACCTGTCCCATTACCATCTCGTCTTGCCTTGAGCATCTCTTAATGTCTCTACTTACCATAGTTATTCCTCCCCCCCAGCCTCCCCCTCGCTTTTTTATCTGTTTCATTTCCTGCTTTTTTCTCAGTTCTGACGAAAGGGTCTTCGACCTGAAACGTTAACTCAGTTTCTCTCTCCACGGATGTTGCCTGGCCTGCTGAGTTTTTCCAGCGTTTTCTGTTGTTGTTTCAATCTCCCTGCTCTTCCTGGAGTGGGATTAGGCTCGGTGGCTCCTGCTGGGAACACTGGCACCGTTTCTGGTGTAACCCTTCACTGCACAGCTGCTGAGTGTTTCAGGGTTTTTTTTCCCTCCCCCCTCTGCTGTTTACCGGGCTGTCTGCACGGACCCCAGTTTGAGAAACACTGGATTATTTTCTCTCTTTTCTCGCCCAATCTCTCCCACACACCTCTCCACCCGGCTGCATCAATCTCTTCCTTTTGTGTCTCCATCACTCTCTCCCCCCTCCAGTAGTCTCGATCTCTTTCCCCCTCCCCTGCGTCTCATCCTCTCTCTCTGTACTCGCATCTCTCCCTATCTCTCGCATTCCTCTCTCTGTACCCCATCTCTCTCTCCCATTCCTCTCTCTGTACCTCCATACCTCTCCCCATTATCACTCTTCCACATCTCTCTCTCTCTGTACTCCCATCTCTCCCTTTCCTTTCTATACCTACATCTCTCACTCCCATTCGTCTCATTGTACCCCCATTTCTCTCCCTCCCTGTCACTCTTCCCCAATCTTGCTCTCTCTCTCTACCTCCACTTTTCTCCCATTCCTCTCTCTGTACCCCATCTCCCTGTCACTCTCCACCATCTCTCCTCCCCCCACCCAAGTCTCACCCTCACCAGATCGCACTCGCTGACTCTGCCGAACTGCTTAAACAATGGTGGGACCTCATCCCGCTGCACCGCTGGGGGCAGCTTCCACATGAAGAGCTTCACCATCCTTGCCATGCACAGTACCGTCACAACACAGCTCAACCCGGGGCAGGGAGAAATGCAGATTCACAAAATGGCCAGGGCGCAGCCTTCCTTGCTCTTCCATTGGCTGCTCCCCATCATTTCGCTTTGTGATTGGCTCCCTCTGCTATCAATTAACTGCCAGACATTGAACAGCTGTCAATCATAGAATCTTACAGCTGATTGCCCTGATCAAACACACCTGTCCCAGAGCAGCCAATCACCAGGAGGTGTAACAAAGATTAATAAATTAGGGGAAAAAATCATGACTTTTCACATTTAAATTGCAAGATCGCGAGTTGAGATAAATTTTCATTAAAGGTCGCGTGTCTTGCGATTAATTCGCGAGAGTTGGCATTACTGTGGGATCTGGGCATCGCTGCCAATGCCAGCATTTATTGCCCATCCCTAGTTGCCCTGGAGAAGGTGGTGGTGAGCTGCCTTCTTGAACTGCTTCGGTCCATGTGTTGAAGGTACTCCCACAGTGCTGTTTGGGAGGGAGTTCCAAGATTTTGATCCAGCAACAATGAAGGAACGGCAATATATTTTCAAGTCAAGATGGTGTCTGACTTGGAAGGGAACTAGGAGTTGGTGGTGTTCCCATACGCCTGCTGCCCTTGTTCTTCTAGGTGGTAGAGGTTGCGGGTTTGGGAGGTGCTGTTGAAGGAGCTTTGGCGAGTTGCTGCAGTGCATCTTGTAACTGCAGTCATGGTACGCTGGTGGTGGAAGGAGTCAATGTTTAAGGTGGTGGATGGGGTGCCAATCAAACGGGCTGCTTTGTCTTGGATGGTGTTGAGCTTCTTGAATGTTGTTGGAGTTGCACTCATCCAGGCAAGTGGAGAGTATTCCATCACACTCCTGACTTGTGCCTTGTAGGTGATGGAAAGGCTTCGGAGAGAAAAGAGGTGAGTCACTCGCCGCAAAATACCTAGCCTCTAGTCTGCTCTTGTAGCCACAGTATTTATGTGGCTGGTCCAGTTAAGTTTCTATAAGAACATAAGAACATAAGAAGTAGGAGCAGGAGTCGGCCATATGGCCCCTCGGGCCTGCTCCGCCATTCAATAGGATCATGGCTGATCCGAACCTAGACTCACGTCCACAGCGACCTGCTGTAATTTCCAGCAAAAAAAGTAAAAAAAATTTTTGTTTTCCATCCAGACCCCAGCAGCTGCCACATTTGACCCCTTGTGACCCCACCTCATTGTCTTTGATGTAATGTTTTCCTGACTGACCTGTTTGGACACCATCCACACCTTTGATTGCCGTGATTATCTCTCTGCCGAGGTGTGATAAAGGGCAGTTAGAAAGATTAACTGTAATCATCTGGCAGTGTTCTCTGACTATATATGCTGTGCCTATATGCATCTCTTCACTTCACCTGACGAAGGAGCAGCGCTCCGAAAGCTTGTGATTTCAAATAAAGCTGTTGGACTATAACCTGGTGTTGTGCGACTTCTCACTTTTGTCCACCCCAGTCCAACACCGGCATCTCCGCATCATATCCCAATTAGCACAGTGGTAGTGCCACACAACATGATGGATGGTGTCCTCAGTGTGAAGATGGGACTTTGTCTCCACAAGGACTGTGCCGTGGTCACTCCTACCAGTATTGTCATTGACAGATGCCTCTGCAACAGGTAGATTAGTGAGGACGAGGTCATGTAGATTTTTCCCTCGTGTTGGTTCTCTCATCACCTGCCATAAGTCCAGTCTGGCCATTATGTCCTTCAGGACTCAGCCAGCTTGGTTGGTTGTGGTACGACCAAGCCACTCTTGGTGATAGACATTGAAGTCCCCCACCCAATGTACATTTTGTGCCCTTGCTACTCTCAGTTCTTCTTCCAAGTGGTGTTCAGCATGGAGGAGTACTGATTTATCAGCTGAGAGAGGGCAGTAGGTGGTAAACCCATAAAGCAGGCAAGTTCAGAAGATCCTTATGAATGAAGAAAGCCATTATGCCCATCCATCCAGAAAGACCCACCCCTCCCCAATTCCTGCATCTAATTGTTTCTTAGATTATATTTACCTTCAACAGTGAAGCTCACTGCAGTTAAACATAGGGTGGGGGAGGGGTGGGGAACGAAGGTGAGGTAGAGAAATTGTTCATAATAATAACATCTTCCTCAAATAGTTTGATTTGCAGCCACAAAGCCATTCAGTGAACAGTTATACTGGCATTTTTGTGGCAATGTGAAATGTATTAAAGCCAAGCAAGTGTAACACTGCTCAAAAAGGCCACTTCACCCCTGCCCTACCTCAGTCCATCTGTTGCTGAAACCCTTATCCATGCTTTTCTCATCTCCAGTCATGACTATTCCAATGCTTTCCCATCTTCCACCATCCATAAACTTGAGCTCATCCAAAACTCTGCTGCCCAGGTTCTAACCCGTACACAATCAGCCTGTACTCACTGACGTACAGTGGCTCCTGCTTCACCAACACCTCAATTTTAAAATTCTCTGTGTTCCTCCCACTCTGGCCTCTTGTCCATCCTACCCCTTCCTTCACCCCACCTTTGGCAGCTGTGCCTTCAGCTGTCTCGGCTCTAAACTCTGGAATTCCCTCCCTAAACCTGTCCTCCTCTCCACCTCTGTTGTACCAAACCGCTACGGAAAACAATAAGAATAAAACCGGATGGACCACCCGGTATTGACCTCTGCACCGGCTTCGGACACAACAATGGCACACCCAGCCCAGTCGACCCTGCAAAGTCCTCCTCACTAACATCTGGGGACTTGTGCCAAAATTGGGAGAGCTGTCCCACAGACTAGTCAAGCAACAGCCTGACATAGTCATACTCGCAGAATCATACCTTTCAGCCAATGTCCCAGACTCCTCCATCACCATCCCTGAGTATGCCCTGTCCCACCGGCAGGACAGACCCACCAGAGGTGGCAGCACAGTGGTATACAGTTGGGATGGAGTGGCCCTGGGAATTCTCAACATTGACTCCGGACCCCATGAAGTCTCATGGCTTCAGGTCAAGCATGGGCAAGGAAATATCCTGCTGATTACCACCTAACGCCCTCCCTCAGCTGATGAATCAGTGCTCGTCCATGTTGAACACCACTTAGAAGAAGCACTGAGGGTAGCAAGGGCACAGAATGTACTCTGGGTGGGGGACTTCAATGTCCATCACCAAGAGTGGATCAGTAGCACCACTACTGACCAAGCTAGCCGAGTCCTGAAGGACATAGCTACCAGACTTGGCCTGCAGCAGGTGGTGAGAGAACCAACATGAGGGAAAAAACTACTTGACCTCATCCTCATCAATCCACCTGATGCAGATGCATCTGTCCATGACAGTATTGGTAGCAGTGACCACCGCACAGTCATTGTGGAGACGAAGTCCCATCTTCACGCTGAGGACACCCTCCATCGTGTTGTGTGGCACTACCACCGTGCTAAATGGAATAGATTCAGAACAGGTCTAGCAGCTCAAAACTGGGCATCCATGAGGTGCTGTGGGCCATCAGCAGCAGCAGAATTGTATTCTACCACAATCTGTAACCTCATGGCCCGGCATATCCCTCACTCTACCATTACCATTAAGCCAGGGGACTAACCCTGGTTCAATGAGGAGTGTAAAAAAGCATGCCAGGAGCAGCACCAGGCATACCTAAGATTGAGGTGCAACACAGGACTACATGCATGCTAAACAGCAGAAGCAGCATGCTATAGACAGAGCTAAGCGATCCCACAACCAACGGATCAGATCAAAGCTCTGCAGTCCTGCCACATCCAGTCATGAATGGTGGTGGACAATTAAACCTCAGGAAGAGGAGGCTCCATGAACATCCCCATCCTTAATGATGGCAGAGCTCAGCACGCGAGTGCAAAAGATAAGGGTGAAGCGTTTGCAACCATCTTCAGCCAGAAGTGCCGAGTGGATGATCCACCTTGGCCTCCTCCTGAGGTTCCCACCATCACAGAAGCCAGTCTTCAGCCAATTCAATTCACTCCACGTGATATCAAGAAATGGCTGAACTGGATACAGCAAAGGCTCTGGGCCCCGACAACATCCCAGCTATCGTGCTGAAGACTTGTGCTCCAGAACTAGCCGCACCTCTAGCCAAGCTGTTCCAGTTCAGCTACAACACTGGCATCTATCAACAATGTGGAAAACTGCCCAGGTATGTCCTGTCCACAAAAAGCAGGACAAATCCAATCAGGCCAATTACCACCCTATTAATCTATTCAAATCATCAGCAACAGTGATGGAAGGTGTCATCGACAGTGCTATCAAGCGGCACTTACTCACCAATAACCTGCTCACCAATGCTCAGTTTGGGTTCCGACAGGACCACTCGGCTCCAGACCTCATTACAGCCTTGGTCCAAACATGGACAAAAGAGCTGAATTCCAGAGGTGAGGTGAGAGTGACTGCCCTTGACATCAAGGCAGCATTCGACTGAGTGTGGTATCAAGGAGCCCTAGTAAAATTGAAGTCAATGGGATCAGGGGGAAAACTCTCCTCTGGCTTGAGCCATACCTAGCACAAAGGAAGATGGTTGTGGTTGCTGGAGGCTAATCATCTCAGTCCCAGGACATTGCTGCAGGAGTTCCTCAGGGCAGTGTCCTAGGCCCAACCATCTTCAGCTGCTTCATCAATGAACTTCCCTCCATCATAAGGTCAGAAGTGGGGATGTTCGCTGATGATTGCATTGTGTTCAGTTCCATTCGCAGTTCCTCAGGCAATGAAGCAGTCCATGCCCACATGCAGCAAGACCTGGACGACATTCAGGCTTGGGCTGATAAGTGGCAAGTAACATTAACGCCATACAAGTGCCAGGCAATGGCTATTTCCAACAAGAGAGAGTCTAACCACTGCCCCTTGACATTCAACGGCATTACCATCACCGAATCCCCCACCATCAACATCCTGGGGGTCACCATTGGCCAGAAACCATAAATACTGTGCCTACAAGAGCAGGTCAGAGGCTGGTTATTCTGCGATGAGTGTCTCACCTCCTGACTCCCCAATGCCTTTCCACCATCTACAAAGCACAAGTCAGGAGTGTGATGGAATACTCCCCACTTGCCTGGATGAGTGCAGCTCCAATAACACTCAAGAAGCTCGACAAAGCAGCCCGCTTGACTGGCATCCCATCCACCACCTTAAACATTCATTCCCTCCAGCACCGGCAGACCATGGCTGCAATGCGTACCATCTACAAGATGCACTGCAGCAACTTGCCAAGGCTTCTTCGACAGCACCTCCCAAACCTGCGACCTCTACCACCTAGAAGGACAAGGTCAGCAGGCGCATGGGAACACCACCACCTCCAAGTTCCCCATCCTGACTTGGAAGTATATCACCATTCCTTCATCGTCGCTGGGTCAAAATCCTGGAACTCCCTCCCTAACAGCACTCTGGGAGTACCTTCAACACATGGACTGCAGCGGTTCAAGAAGGCGGCTCACCACCACCTTCTCAAGGGCAATTAGGGATGGGCAATAAATGCTGGTCTTGCCAGCGACGCCCACATCCCAAGAACGAATTAAAAAAAACCTCTCTCTCCTCCTTTAAGAAGCTCCTTAATACCTATCTCTTTGACCATACTTTTATTTACCTGTCCTAATATCTCCCTCTTTGGCTCAATGTCAATTTTTGTCTGATTACGCTCCTGTGAATTTCCTTGGGAGGTTTTATTACATTAAAGGCGCTATATACAGGAAACTCTTTGGTATCCGGCACCGACGGGACCGGCGTGGTGCCGGTTGATCGAAAGTTCCGGATAACGGAGAGTTATATCTACCGAGGCTATTTTTGACATAAAAAAATCAAGAAATGTGCAGTATACAGTATTTGGTTACTCACCTACAGAATGTTGTGTTAAATGGATGGTGGAAGATGCTTGATTAAGTACAGTACTGCCAGTTGAGGGTAATCCATAACTCTTTAATTACTTAACAGTAAGTGAGACTCCCGGCAGCGCGGGAGAATCAGACTCTTGTTACTGTAGTGTTCGGACTTCCGACAGCGCCAGGAGGCCGAGTAGTGGCACTTTGGTGAACTACCCCCACTGACTAACTCGGCGTTCGCGGGAGACTCGGACTCGGCAACATTGCCGGTTATTTGAGAGGAGTTTTCGGAGTATGATTTTTGCCGGTTAAGAGAGAATTCCGGATATTTTGGTGCCGGTTAAACAAGAGTTTCCTGTAAATGCAAGTTACTGTTGTTGTTACAGTATTTTACAATTGTGGCAGTTCATTCCTGCAAAGTAAACAGGAGATGGTCCTGTGTGAAAATGCTGAACATCTAGGCCAATCTTCCTGGCCCCAGCCCCTAGGAATACCTGCAGCAGAGGTGCAGTGAACTGAAGATATGGGTGGAGACCCGTAGCGCCAGGTTTCCACTCCAATAGCGCAGCCCACAAACTTCCTGACTTGATACATAAAGGCCTCCATAGCACTGCGCCTCAGGAAAGCATTGCCATGCAAATTTGTTATTTTCATCGTGTTCATGACATCATGAGGATCTGCAGCCCAATTGCCAGAACCAGTAACGGCCATGGATTGTGGGCAAGCTGCCCCCATAAAAAGGAAGTGCTGTGAAATTTTAAGGAGCTGTTCGTGCGCTGTGAGTCCTGAGTCAACAGATTGTGGAAGGTGAAGCAAATTATCTGATATCGGAGCTTTGCATTGTCGTTAAAAGAGCCATTTTGTTTTGATTATTTGTGGCTGCTGGGGAAACATCAGGTGCAGGATGGAGCTGCCCTTTGGGATATGTTCAAGGAGGAGATAGTGAGGGTTCAGAGCAAATATGTTCCCTTAAAGAAAAAGGGTGTGACTAACAAATCTAGAGCATCCTGGATGTCAAGGAGCATACAGGGTAGGATAAAGAAAAAAAGGGAAGCTTATGACAGATACCGAGGACTCAATACTGCAGAAAGCCTAGAGGAGTATAGAAAGTGCAGGGGTGAAATTAAAAAGGAAATTAGGAAAGCAAAGAGAGGGCATGAAAAAATATTGGCAAGTAACATCAAGGAAAACCCAAAGATGTTTTATAAATACATTAAGAGCAAGAGGATAACTAAAGTAAGAGTAGGGCCTATTAGGGACCATAAAGGTAACCTGTGTGTGGAAGCGGAAGACATGGGTATGGTTCTTAATAAATACTTTGTGTCTGTTTTCACAAAAGAGAATGACGATGCAGACATTGCAATCAGGGAGGAGGGGTGTGAAATATTAGATGAAATAAACATAGTGAAAGAGGAAGTATTAAGGGGTTTAGCATCTTTGAAAGTGGATAAATCCCCAGGCCCGGATGAAATGTATCCCAGACTGTTAAGAGAAGGTGTGGTGCCAGAGGACTGGAGGACTGCTAATGTGGTACCCTTGTTTAAAAAGGGAGAAAGGGATAGACTGAGTAATTACAGGCCAGTCAGCCTAACCTCATTGGTAGGGAAATTGCTGGAAAAAATTCTGAGGGACAGGATAAATCTTCATTTAGAAAGACACGGATTAATCAGGGACAGTCAGCATGGATTTGTTAACGGAAGGTCGTGTCTGACTAACTTGATTGAATTTTTTGAGGAGGTAACAAGGAGGGTCGATGAGGGTAGTGCGTTTGATGTAGTCTATATGGATTTTAGCAAGGCTTTTGATAAGGTCTCGCATGGCAGTCTGGTCACGAAAGTAAAAGCCCATGGGATCCAAGGCAAAGTGGCAAGTTGGATCCAAAATTAGCTCAGAGGCAGGAAACAAAGGGTAATGGTCGAAGGGTGTTTTTGTGACTGGAAGGCTTTTTCCAGTAGGGTTCTGCAGGGCTCAGTACTGGGTCCTTTGCTTTTTGTGCTATATATCAATGATTTGGACTTGAATGTAGGAAATATGATTAAGAAGTTTGCAGATGATACAAAAAATGGCCGTGTGGTTGATAAAGAAGAAAGCTGCAGACTGCAGGAAGATATCAATGGGCTGGTCAGGTGGGCAGAACAGTGGCAAGTGGAATTCAATCTGGAGAAGTATGAGGTAATGCATTTGGGGAGGGCTAACAAGGCAAGAGAATACACTATATATGGCAGGACACTGAGAAGTGCAGAAGATCATAGGGACCTTGGAGTGCATGTCCACAGATCCCTAAAGGTAGCAGGACAGGGAGAGAGAGAGAGAGAGAGAGAGAGAGAGAATGAATTTTACAGCAAAGGCCATGCAGTCTCTGAAGACATTCAATGCAGCAGCATCAGAGGCGACTTTCAGACCTAATACTATCTTCATCACATCTCCGTTGTAATAGTGGACCTGCAGCTGATAGTCAGCTATCCACTTGTGCTCCCGCCAGGTTTCATTGGAGTGTTTCACATCAGGCGTACTTCACGTCAGAAAAGGGTTAAACTAGCTAAAACATTTCAAAATGGCATCACCGACCCAATTTAGGGCTTGTCACACCTCTTGGAGGCGGGACGGAGTCGGGAACCCCGACCCTGCAAATTTAACCCCCCACACGCCTCCAAACCCGACTCCACGTGTCATTGAAAATCCAGCCCATAGCCTCTAATTATGAAGCCCAGGATTCCATATGCTTTTTTAACCGCTTTCTCAACCTGCCCTGCCACCTTCAATGATGTGTGCACACATATCCACCTCCAGGTCTCTCTGTTCATGTACCCCCTTTAGGATTGTACCCTTTAGTTTATATTGCCTCTCCTCATTCTTCCTACCAAAATGTATCACTTTGTACTTTTCTGTGTTAAATTTCATCTGCCACATGTCCGCCCATTTCTCCAGCCTGTCTATGTCTTCTTGAAGTCTATCACTATCTTCCTCACTGTTCACTATACTTCCAAGTTTTGTGTCATCTGCAAATTTTGAAATTGTGCCCTGTACACCGAAGTCCAAGTCATCAATATATATCAAGAAAAGCAGTGGTCCTAGTACCGACCCCTGGGGAACACCACTGTATACCTTCCTCCAGTCCGAAAAAAACATTCACCACTACTCTATGGTTCCTGTCACTTAGCCAATTTCGTATCCATGCTGCCACTGTCCCTTTAATTCCATGGGCTTCAACTTTGCTGGCAAGCCTATTATGTGGCACTTTATCAAACACCTTTTGGAAGTCCATGTACACCATGTCAACCGAATTGCCCTCATCAACCCTCTCTGTTACCTCATCAAAAAACTCGATCAAGTTAGTTAAACACAATTTGCCTTTAACAAATCCGTGCTGGCTTTCCTTAATTAATCCACACTTGTCCAAGTGACTGTTAACTTTGTCCCTGATTATTGTTTCTAAAAGCTTCCCCACTACCGAGGTTAAACTGACTGGCCTGTAGTTGCTGGGTTTATCCTTACACCTTTTTTTGAACAAGGGTGTATCATTTATAATTCTCCAGTCCTCTGGCACCACCCCCGTATCTAAGGAGGATTGGAAGATTATGGACAGTACCTCCACAATTTCCTCCTTAACTTCCCTCAGCATCCTAGGATGCATCCCATCCGGTCCCAGTGACTTATTAACTTTAAGTACAGACAGCCTTTCTAGTACCTCCTCTTTATCAATTTTTATCTCATCCAGTATCTCCACTACCTCCTCTTTCACTATGACTTTGGCAGCATCTTCTTCCTTGGTGAAGATAGATGCAAAGTACTCATTTAGTACCTCAGCCATGCCCTCTGCCTCCATGCGTAGGTCTCCTTTTTGGTCCCTAATTGGCCCCACCCCTCCTCTTACTACTCGTTTATTATTTATATGCCTATAGAAGACTTTTGAATTCCCTTTTATGTTAACTGCCAATCTATTCTCATACTCTCTCTTCGCCCCTCTTATTTTCTTTTTCACTTCCCCTCTGAACTTTCTCTATTCAGTCTGATTCTCACTTGTATTCTCAACCTGATATCGGTTATACGCATTCTTTTTCTGCTTCATCATATTCTCTATCTCTTTCATTATCCAGGGAGCTCTGGCTTTAGTTGCCCTACCTTTCCACCTCGTGGGAATGTACCTCGACTGTACCTGAACCATCTCCTCTTTAAAAGCAGCCCATTGTTCGATTACAGTTTTGCTTGCCAATCTTTGATTCCAATTTACCCGGGCCAGATCCGTTCTCAACCCACTGAAATTTGCCTTACTCCAATTAAGTATTTTTACTCTAGATTGCTCCCTGTCCTTTTCCATAGCTAATCTAAACCTTATGATACTATGATCACTGTTCTCTAAATGTTCCCCTACTGAAACTTACTCTACTTGACGCACCTCATTCTCCAGAACCAGATCCAGCAATGCCTCCTTCCTCATTGGGCCGGAAACGTACTGATCAAGAAAGTTCTCCTGAACACACTTCAGAAATTCTTCCCCCTCTCTGCCCTTTACACTATTATTATCCCAATCTATATTAGGATAATTGAAGTCCCCCATTATCACTACTCTATAGTTCTTGCACCTCTCTGCAATTTCCCTGCAAATTTGCTCCTCTATATCTTTCCCACTAGTTGGTGGCCTATAGAATACACCTAGTAGTGCAATGGCACCTCTATTATTTCTTAACTCTAACCAAATAGATTCTGTCCTTGACCTCTCCAGGACATCCTTTCTCTCCAGCACTGTAACATTCTCCTTAACCAATACTGCCACACCACCTTGCATCTCTCGCATTGACATTGCATGAGTAACTGATAATAATTCTGAAGGTCTAACAGATTGACTTATGATCATCTGCACAATTCAATATACATGCAAACTTTACCTCACATCTCCAACTCTTTCCTTTACTCCCCCACAGGACCATCGACAGCCCCCATCCCCACTGTCCAAGAGGAAGAGCCTGAGCTTCAAGACTCCTCAGAGGAAGCTGCAACCTTTGAAGGCGTAGCGTCAGCAGAATTCAGCGCACCCAGCACCAGCGCAGACACTCACACCTCGGTGGGAACTGTGCGAGATAGTGTAGTGTTGTCACCTGGTGTATCACAGCTCACAAGTGAGCATCAGCAGATGGTGGAGACAGGGACAGCAATGGAGAGTCCTCGTCGCCAGGTCCATCCAGAAGAAGAGCGGTGCTGGAACTCCAGGAACAGGTGCAGGAGTCTCTGGCAGGTTTAGACTCCAGGGTCGCTGCGAGTGTGGAGCGAATGGAGGAGTCCATCGCTAACATGAGCAGAGCCTTTGTGGAGGCGTTGGCGCATGAACGCATCACCACGGAAAGGATGGCAACCTCCGTGGAAAGGATGGCTACCGTAGAGGAGAGGATGGCTACGGCCATGGAGGAGCTTAGTCGCCAGGGTCGTGAAAACATGGTCATTGTTCAGAATAGACTGACATCGCTTGAAGAGCGATGGTCAGCTATTGAGCAGAGAAACCAGACCTTCATGGAAGTCCTCTGGAGTAGGACTTCCAGTGCAGAAACGGGTCCTCATGGCCCCCCTGAAGTGCAGAAAGGGGCTGTCCAGCCACTTGCTAGGTCTGAAGTGGGGCTGACCCATGAGAGGGATGTTGGTGGCAGACAACAAGGAAGTGGGGGCTCCTCTCCAAGCACTCACACAACCATGCCACTGCAGAGCCCTCGGTCAGAGCCCCACCAGAGTCCCCACCCAACTAAGATGGGCGTCTCAGCCCCTGCACAGCCGCAGGAGCAGCAGACTGTTGCCGAGCCCTCACAGGTTCGCAACCCCAGAGGACGCCCGCCAAAGGTGTCGAGACAGGAGCAGCAAGAAAGTGAGCAAGGGGCCTCCACATCTGTTGAAGCCACAGGGGAAGCACCACGTAGGAGCACGCGTAAGAGGAAGATAATGCACAAGTAGTCACAAGGGTAGTCACTTGGGTGTAATGTTGTGTTTAATTTTGAAAAGCCATCAGTTGCTTATTGTCATAAAAAATTCTGATGGCAAACTGTTGCAGTTGTGGCGTTTGTCATTTCGCTAATGGGACTTCCACATTGAGGGCTTAGGGCGACTTGCAATTGTCAGTATGGTGGTCAGAGTGATAGGAATCCGCAGGTTCTTGGCCATTGTCGATGGTCTGATAAGAAGGTGCGAGGCAAAAGTGTTTGATTGTGCAGGCTAAGCAAATCTGGCCAAGATGAGTGCGTCCCTTGCATCCCGGGCAGCAATGTGATCGTGCGCTGGCGCCTTCTGGCCTGTGCAGCTTCAGGTGGGTGAGCAGCAGCTTGGCGCTCCTGTTGTTGCTGCTGCTGTTGGTGCTGCTGTTGTTCCTGGTTCTGCTGCTGCCACGGCTGGTCTTTGTCCGAATCTGATGTCCAGGAGGAAAGAAAATAAAGGGTTCCCATGCTTCTGGTATATGTCTCAGTTCAGGAAGCGCTCAGTCAAGGTGGGGAGAGGGGTTTCCCAGGAGGTCACACTGGAGATGGGTGTCAGGCTCCAAACTTCCACAACAATGGGTAAGCCTGCTAAAAGTTCCCCCAGACCTGAGACAACAAAGTTCTGCCACCTGCAAATGATGATTGGTGAAAACTCCTTTTTAATGGTGGAGCTGCAGCTGTTAGTAAGCAATCCAATTGTGAGGCCGCCAGGATTCACTGGCGTGTTCCAGAGGAGATGTGCAGGACGTGGGAAAAGTGGTAAAATCAGAAAGGCCTCTCAAAATGGGATTATAGAGGCACTTAACTCGTTGTTAAGGGCCTTAAGGGCCTATCCCGCCTCCTGGAGGCGGGATGGAAATGGGGTCAGAAAACACGCATTTGGGAAAATTGCTCAGAAGCTGATGGAGGCGGGATCGGGCCCGCCCGCCATTTTTTGCGATTTTACCACCTCACACGCCTCCAATCCCGCCTCCTCGGGCCTGGCAAAATCGAGCCCCTTATATCCAGGAATATTTAGTACCCAATCCTGCCCATTTTTTGAGCCAGGTCTCAGTTATCGCCACGACATCATATTCCCATGTGGCTACTTGCGCCTGCAGCTCACCAACCTTATTTACCACGCTTTGTGCGTTTATACACATGCACTGTAAACCTACCTTAGCCCTTCTTGTATTCTCGCTTAGTCTGACCCCACCTAATACCGTACTATTTCTCACTCTAGTGCTATCTGTCTCTCCCAATCCTTTGTGCACTTTGTTTCTCCTTTATAATGCTACATCCTGGTGCCCAACCCCTGCCAACTTAATTTAAACCCTCCCCAACAGCACTAGCAAACCCCCTCACGGGGATATTGGTTCCGGCCCTGTTGAGGTGCAACCCGTCCGGCCTGTACAGGTCCCACCTCCCCCAGAACTGGTCCCAATGTCCTAGGAATCTGAAGCCCTCACTCCTGCACCATCTCTCCAGCCATGCATTCATCTGCTCTATCCTCCTATTTCTATACTGACTAGCTTGTGGCACGGGGAGTAATCCAGAGATTACTACCTTTGAGGTCCTGCTTTTTAATCTCTTTCCTAGCTCCCTAAAATCTGCCTGCAGGACCTCATCCCTCTTTCTACCTATGTTGTTGGTACCACGACCTCTAGCTGTTCACCCTCCCCCCTCAGAATTTTCTGCAGCTGCTCGGTGACATCCTTGACCCTGGCACCAGGGAGGCAACATACCATCCTAGAATCACGTCTGTGGCTGCAGAAATGCCTGTCTGTTCCCCTAACTATCGAATCCCCTATCACTATTGCTTTCCCTATCTTCCTCCTCCTCCCCTGTACAGCTGAACCACCCGTGGTGCCATGGACTTGGCTCTGGTTGTACTCCCCAGAGGAACCATCGCCCTCACCAGTATTCAGTAATACTGGTTGGAGAGCGAGATGCACTCAGGGGACTCCTGCACTACCTGCCTGGTCCTCCTTGTCTGGCTGATGGTCACCCAGTTCCTCTCTGCCTGCACACCCTCATGCTGCTGGTTGACCTCCTCCTGAAACATGCTATCCACGTTGCTCTCAGCCTCACGGATGCACCGCAGTGACGCCAGCTGCTGCTCAATCTCCAAAACCTGGAGTTTGAGCTCCTCCAGCTGACGAGACTTCCCATACACATGGTTGTCCAGGACACTGGAAGCGTCCTGGAGTTCCCACATGGCACAAGATGTGCATTCCACGGGACTGAGGTGCCCTGTTATGCCTCTACTTAATAGATTATTAACTAACTTAACAGAAATAAACTCAAGACTTAAAAAAGAACAATCACCAGCTACTCACCAATTTGTTGTTTTCCTCTTCAGCTTCTTCTCTTGTGCTGGTGTCACTTACCTCGCTCCCTGACGCTCGCACTACCTCCGGGCTCTCGGGCCCACCTTTAACTCCGGCCGCTCCTCTCGCTCTCTCCTCCTTCCCCCACTGCTCTGAATTACCACTCTCTCCAAATTCCCAATCTAGCACTCTTTCTAGAAGCACTCTGTTTAGGATCACTCTGTGTAGCCCACTCTGTGCGTCAGCAGTTACTCATGCTTCCACCAGAGTCACCATGGAGAACACCATTGGCATAACAAAGCTGGCTGGATCGGTCAGGGGGAGTCCTGCAGCACCATTCAAGATATTGATGAACTGCTGTGTTCTCCATAACCTGAGTATCAACGGGAACATCCACCTGCATGAGGTAAAAGTGGAGCAGGCTGAGGAGGAGCAGAATGACTTGCCAGATGAGGAGCTAGGAAGAATAGAAGAGAGCAAACCTCCTCTTGGTAGATACATCTGGAGAGACTTTAACATGGAGATGTTCTCCTGACCATTTCAGCCATTGTAACACAGCCTTTCCATATCTCCTTCCTAATCATCTTGTATAATAAAAACATCTATGAGAAGCCAACCCATTATCCACATATATTACCAACATTACACATAGTACAGAAATCTGACCTTCCAGATCTTTAAAAAAAAATACTCTGCACCAAGCACCATCTATTTCACAGAATTCCAATGTTTCACAATCAGTCTAGCTCTTCCCAACACAATGTTTTCTCTTTCCAATAGTGGGTGTCTTGGCTGTCTAGTTTGGTGCTTCATTTGCTTGGTTCTCCTGAGGCAGGATGAGGCAGGATGATGGCAGTTGTTAATGTCATGTTCCAGGATCCGAGGTGGCTCTTGATCTCTTTGAGCTTGCATACTAAAGAGGCCTGCTTTAGATTACAGCACTTTCGCTGTTACAGGGGCTGCCTGGCCATACATGATTTCAGGCCCCTATACAATCCTGGGGGGGGGGGGGGACTGAGATTTGCATAAGTAAAGCCACCTGGAGAGAGAGCACCAACATCCACTGTCTGTTCCAAATTTCCCCTTCTCCCAGTCTCGCTGCCATTCAGACTCCATAGCAGGTGCTCTGGCAACATCTATCCCACAACCAGCACCACTAAAACATATTATCTGGTCATTTATCACATTGCAAATTGGTGGAATTATTTCCCTGCATTACAACAGTGACTACACTTCAAAAGAACTTCAATGGTTATGACGTACTTTGGGACATGAAAGAAGCTATATAAATACAAGTTTGTTCTTTTTCTTAAATGCAGGGCCATGGAGGTCTGAATCCACATCATCCTCTGATGAGAGGTCTCTTCTACTTCTTTCTCCTATACTCCCTTTTCCTGTTCTCCAATGCCCAATGCTTCCATCCCAGTGGTTCCCTCATACTGTCTATATATATCCCCAGAAGTGGATGTAACTGGGCTGCATGCCGAGTCTTGGGATTGTGACCGGGTGCTTGATGAAGTAAGTACTTCTTCAGAAGGCAGGCCACGGTTTTGCATGCCATGGCCTCCATGACCTTCCTTCAAAGGCAGGGAAATAGGGCATCCCTCCTCTGTTCTACTTCTTGCAAACAGCTACTCAATGGCCTTGTCATTAAATCTCCTATGCAGCCATCCCTCTTTACTGGCATGCTGATGGATTGCCTAATGTTTGTTCTCCTGCTGCCAGGAACTCTTGTTGCTTTGTGCTCTCACTTTAAAAATTATCTTCTGGCAAAAGTCACTTTTCAGAAGCACTCCAAGATTATTTGTAGACTTCCACACTAATCACACAAGCTCAAGCTTCCCTGTTCCCTTCACAGGCTCCCCAAAATGTCAAGACGCTCCAGAGTCCAGCCCATTTAAGCAGCCTTTAGGCCTGCAGCAGCACTTGGCTTTGCTGTGGCGAATAGTGCCTGCCCACATAACCCCCACAAACATACAAATTAGCCCCGAGAAGAAATTTTAGTACTGGCAAATAGTTAAAGTTCAAAAGAGTCCGGTTACTGTGAGCCTTGTCACAAAACACTGCGCCGAATCTTCACATACCTGCTAAGTTTCGTGAAGATTTCATGCCATTTCTCAACTTAGTACAAAGTGCCGTTCCTCAACGTCTCCGATTGATTTCATTGAACTCGTCAACACACACACAACAAAAGCTCCGCGTGGGCCTCTATGCTCCAGGTGGACTTCGACCAGAAACCTTGAATTGTATCAATGTGAAGTCCCTTTCAATGTTGCGCAACGTTTTTGATAAGATTATATTCACCGAAACAAGAAAGCTGTCCCTCGGAGCTCCCGTGGATCCTGTTCTAGGTCTAACTGCATGTGGTGCTGATTCTATTCCAGGCAGAGTGATGTTTTTTCTGACGAAGGGTTTCGACCTGAAACGTTAACTCTGTTTCTCTCTCCACGGATGTTGCCTGGCCTGCTGAGTTTTTCCAGCGTTTTCTGTTGTTGTTTTGATGTTTTTTTAAGCTTACTGTATTCATTTCATTTCTGATGATTCCAGAAGTTGGACAGTTTTCATCACAATGTTCACCTCTGAATGATTGCATTGCTTCGGACGCATTCACACTGTAACGAGCATTCGTGCAAAAGAGTTTCACTTTCACGCCAATACTGCAGTTATAGTGTAAATGCATCCTGAATGCAGAGTCAAGGCCCGGCCTGACATTGGAGTGAAGCGGAGTAGAGTGAGACCCCCACTTCACTTCTGAGTTAGTTCGGACTTTAACACCCAAATTACACGACACCAATTTAGTGCAGGTGCAAGCTGAAACTGCTTCACACCAACACCAAGCTTGTAGTGTAAATGCACCTATAATTTACACATGTCAAATCTATAGCAGCATATCAGGTTATAAATCACACCTCAGCAGTTCAATAGTAGTAGAAGGTATATTTCAGTTTTTTAAAAAGTGAAAATGCAATTTGTTTCCTAACCTGGTGTTTATCCAGCTGCTGTTTGAAGGGGTTAATCCATACAGCATCAAGTGCATTTACTGAGAGTTTGTTCCATATGTTCACTAATATAGCAGCTTGTAATTATGCTCAATCTTTAATTTTAAAGCTATATCCTTTAGTTCTGTACACAAAGTGCAAGTCAAATCACATCTCTTTTTATTCATTCACGGGATATGGGCTTCGCTGGCAAGGCCAGCATTTATTGCCCATCCCTAATTACCCTTGAGAAGGTGGTGGGAAGCCACAGTGTTGTTAGAGAGGGAGTTCGAGGATTTTGACCCAGTGACGATGAAGGAACAGCGATATATTTTCAAGTCAGGGTGGTGTGTGACTTGGAGGGGAACTTGGAGGTGGTGGTGTTCTCATGCGCCTGCTGCCCTTGTCATTTAGGTGGTAGAGGTCGCAGGTTTGGGAAGAGCTGTCGAAGAGGCCTTGGCAAGTTGCTGCAGTGCATCTTGTAGATGGTACACAGCAGACATGGTGCCCCAGTGGTGGAGGAAGTGAATGTTTAAGGTGGTGGATTAGGTGCCAATCAAGTGGGCTGCTTTGTCCTGCATGGTGTTGAGCTTCTTGAGTGTTGTTGGAGCTGCACTCATCCAGGCAAGTGAAGAGTATTCCATCACACTCCTGACTTGTGCCTTGTAGATGGTGGAAAGGCTTTGGGGAGTCAGGAGGTGAGACACTCGCCACAGGATACCCAACCTCTGACCTGCTCTTGTAGCCACAGTATTTATGTGGCTGGTCCAGCTAAGTATCTGGTCAATGGTGACCTCCAGGATGTTGATGGTGGGGGAATCCGATGATGGTAATGCCATTGAATGTCAAGGGGAGGTGGTTAGGCTTTCTCTTGTTGGAGATGGTCATTTCCTGGCACTTGTGTGGCGTGATTGTTACTTGCTACTTATCAGTCAAGCTTGAATGTTGTCCAGGTCTTGCTGCATGTGGGCACGGACTGCTTCATTATCTGAGGAATTGCAAATGGAACTGAACACTGTGCAATCATCAGCGAATATTTCCACTTCTGACCTTATGTTGGAGCAAAGATAATTGATGAAGCTGCTGAAGATGGTTGGGCCTAGGACACTGCCCTGAGGAACTCTTGCAGTGATGTCCTGGGGCTGAGATGACTGGCCTCCAACAACCACAACCATCTTCCTTTGTGCTAGGTATGACTCCAGCCAGTGGAGAGTTTTCCCCCTGATTCCCATTGACTTCAGTTTTACTGGGGCTCCTTGATGCCACACTCGGTCAAATGCTGCCTTGATGTCAAGGGCAGTCACTCTCACCTCACCTCTGGAATTCAGCTCTTTTGTCCATGTTTGGACCAAGGCTGTAATGAGGTCTGGAGCCGAGTGGTTCTGGCGGAACCCAAACTGAGCATCGGTGAGCAGATTATTGGTGAGTAAGTGCCGCTTGATAGCACTGTCGATGACACCTTCCATCACTTTGCTGATGATTTGAGTAGACAGATAGGACGGTAATTGGCCTGATTGGATTTGTCCTGCTTTTTGTGGACAGGACATACCTGGGCAATTTTCTACTTTGTCTGTTAGATGCCAGTACTGGAACAGCTTGGCATGAAGCACGACTAGTTCTGGAGCACAAGTCTTCAGCGCTACAGCCGGGATGTTGTCGGGGCTCATAGCCTTTGCTGTATCCAGTGCGCTCAGCCATTTCTTGATATTATGTGGAGTGAATCGAATTGGCTGAAGACTGGCTTCTGTGATGGTGGGGCCCTCAGGAGGAGGCTGAGATGGATCATCCACTCAGCACATCTATAACATTTATACCATAGAATTTTGAAGTCCTGGATTATCATGCTACCCTCAGCTTCAGTCATTTGTGGGTCCAATTTGTCTATTTTAAGACCATCTAATCTATCCATAACCTGTTTATAACCATATTAATTATTATTTGCATACTGTACATCTACTGCTCTGCACTTCCTGAAAATCTAATATCTAGCAAGCAACTTACCCTACTCTTCCTGAGTGAAGATGGATGTAACGTAACTAATTAACTTTATTTCTTTGTCCTTGGATTCCACTTCCAACTATAAGTTTACAAGAACCAATTTTTTGTACCTTTGTTTATTGCATAAATATTCCAAAAAATCCATTATTAATACAATATATTTTCAGCAATCCTTTTTCAGTGTTCTCTTTGCTTTATAATGTTTACCCGATCTCCCTTCTGAAAAATTCCTTGTCTATTTTGAAAGCCTTCTCTTTGCATCCCTTGGGTTTGTACAATGGGCCAAAAATTCGGCACTTGCCGGGTGAGTACGCGCTGTGTACTCACCCGTAAGGCCTCCTGAAGTGCCGGTTTCCTGCATGCACTGCGCATGCACGGGAAACCGGAACTTCCGGTCTCGTGAAGGGAGCGGTTCAGAGGTGAACCGCGTGCGCGGTAGAGGCTGCGCGCACGCAGCGAACTTAGGTTTTTTTTCAGGTTTCTCCGGGAGGGTAAGTATTGAAGAAGCTGTGCTTTTAAAAAGGAGGCGCAAGACCCGTTTTCAACAAGGTAAGTGGTTAATTAATTATAATTTAAAAACATTTTCAACAGATTTATCTTTTTTAGATACTTTAAAGAAAGGTAAGTTTATTTTTAGCACTGTTAAAAAGTATTTTAATTTTTTCAAAAATTTAAATTTTTGTTTAAAGTAGTTAATTTATTTAACTTATAGTTATTTTAAAAATGTGATGGTTTAAAAAAAAAATTATTTGAAGTTTAGGTGTTGTTTTGGGGCCGATTTCAATTCATAGATTTGACAGGTTTCCTGTCAAATCTATGAATGAAAGATGGTCTGCTGCCATTGGCTCTCCATGGCCCACGTGATCCCAGGGGACGCATCGCACTAACTACGCCCCTGGGATACACAATCACTGCGTGCCGGCAGTTGGGGGAAGCCCAGGAGCTGAAGTCCCCGTGGGCCCAGAGGTCAACGGCAGGCGCGGTAGGTAGGTGCGCGCGGGATCCTTGCACCCGCGGGAAGCCAAATTTCTGGGCCAATATGTTCTCAGCAATCTTATTTTTCATGTTCTTTTTGCTTTTGTTTATGTTTACAATTGTTTGGGTTGCAAAGTGGAAAGTAAATTCTGCTGAAGCTCCATGCTTCCAACTGTTAGAACCACTGTTTGATGGAATATGGTACATGCTATAGTCAGGAGGATGGTTGCAATGCACTCACAGATTTTAAGGCAAGTTATGCTGCTCACCATGTAACTCATGTACCTGCTGTCCTTGTGAGGGAAATGTAAGCAGGTGCTCTTTGGAGCTGAGGTAGCTCAAGATACTTGGCGATGGAAGTTCAGAACCAGGTCAATCATCAATGACAGACTCAATAATATGTTAGAAGTGTCAGGCAGGAGCATAGCACTCTAGGGCACTGATGATCGACCAGTAAGTCAGGAACCTGGAGGGGTAGGCCTGTCACTGAGGACTGGAGATCTTCCCATTCAGCTCCAGATAACCTTGCAAGTCAATTCCCTAATGGATAGCGCGCTGCTGGACAAGCAGCAGGAAGCTTGCAGGACCCTACCTGTTAAGGCATTGACTTGCGAGGCTCTCTGGATCTGTGTTAATTTTCTGCACAATTTTAGCTGGTTTAAGTATTGCAGTACCCCTTCTCACAGTGAAGAGGTCCCGAAACCTCGACTCCACCAACTGTATCTATGTTCTCTGAAATTGTGTAAGTGGAATGTGACCCTTAAGTAAGAGAGACAGTGCACCCAATATCAAGCAAACAGGAACTCTTAAACATGATGATGGGTTTCCACGCATGTCAGACAGTTAGCTAACCAAAAACATACTCCAGGGCTAACTCTAATCCCAGGTTCTCTGCTTTCGGGCGATCAGTCTCACTCTTTCTGATATCTTGCCATCTCCTGCCTGCGCCATATGTCCCTCGCCACTCCATTGTCTCTCGCCATCCATGTCAGACCTTCTTACCTTCAATGTCTATGCTCAATTCTAAGCACCGACATCTGCTTCACTTTCCATGAGCAATACCATGAGTATTTTGGTTCTAATGATAATCTCATTGAAAGTGCTTTATTTTTGTGTTAAGTGTAAAAGTAAATGCCACTCTGGAAGATAGGATGAAAATCGCAATCAAATAAATTCATGCATACATCAGGAAAAAAAACTGTCCAGTAACTGGGCAATATGGCTGTAATTTCAAAGGGGCCTTCTGAAAAACAAATTAACTTAATCTAACCTTCAAATATTTGGTTTGTGTCAATGTATCCAGTTAGTCTTTATTTTCCATTTTAATAAGAATGATCGCTACTCAGCTTTGTTAAATATTTATAAATTGTTTTTAACCCTTTCTTTTAATTGTGTAAGCAAAAGGTTGTGGTATACAATAACCATGTATAGCAATACTTAGTATAAAAGGGTCGTGTATGACATCTAAGCTGTTTGTGCCCTTGAAGGAGAATAGCTGTTTCACCCTATAAAATCATGAGCAAATAAACACCACAGATGTTGCCAGTACTTACGCCAGATTTTGTGTTTATATGTGGGAAAAAAAGGAGTTGCTGGAAATGCATTGCAATATTCCTTATCAATGCAAAACACATCATCATTAGCAAAGTTTCAAAAGCTTCGCACGTTGCTTTTCTTACCTGTTGATCCTTCTTCTAAACAGAGTTGTTGACTGGAACTCAATCCCTTGGAGAAGTAACCATCACTTATTGAACAAGAGTTGCTAAAGCACATCTTAAGATGTTGCAAATCTGTTGTTCTTTGGTTTCATCGAATTTTTCCAAATTCTTCTGTGCTTTAAGAAATCACAAGGATCAGTTTTGTGAGACTGTGCTACAGTGATCTGCTGCATCCTGTTGTTATGTTATATCATTTTGTTTATAGCATATTCCCTTTTGGTGTCAATTTAAACCCAATTCATCGCCGAGGTGAGTTTTATTCTAAGGCTGATTCTGATACATGTTAGTACAACTTAGTGGTGGACTTATGACTGGCTCCACCTCCCAGCCAATCAACTAAATTTTCTGATCTGCCTGTCATATATCCTGCATCACTTTATTCTGTCTGTTGTTCACCATTCACTGATTGTGCTCCTTAGGTGATAGATGTCAATGGTGTGGAAGGTCAGTATCAAGCACTCCCAATAAACATAAAATCACCAGATGCAGAGTAAAAATCTGCCTATGCTCTGCCTTAATAAGTTTAATGGCAAACTCAGCACCAGTAATGAATCTGCCCACTTCTGACACCAAACATCATTATGACTTATCTGAATAAAATTACCTAATTAGTCCAACTTGTGCGTTATTGAGGACAGTTTTGTCCCACAGGAACTTGATTCAGGATGCTTTAACACTACTGTTACTAAACTCAGACCAGTAGCTGCAGTTCCAGTTCCAGCAAGGCAGGACCCTGTTTACGTTGCTTGGTTCCTGCCTGGTTGGAACTTCAACTGTTTAGGAGAGAAGTCCAACAGACCCCCTGAGCACACTGTAAATCAGGTCTGACACCACACACCATACGGTGTCAAACTAAAGCAATGTGAGACTACCACCTGCAGGGAGTTTCATTTGGGCCAACACTTGCGATCGGAGGCTTCCCTAGGGAGGACGCCTCCGACCTGCAAAATGTCTACGAAAGTACCTGGTGGCCCAGGTGGAATGGCAGCTTGCGCTCCTGGGCCTCTCTGGGTCCGCGCGGGCAGAGCCCCACGTATCCCAGGGGCGCAAGCGGTTCGTAGGCGCTCCTGGGATCATGTGGGCTGGCGGCCCAACCAATGAAAGAAGGGAATCCCCATTCAACCTTTTAACAGTTCTGTATGTACAGAACTGTCAAAAGTATGAATGCGGATCACCTAAAAAATACACCAACACATTAAATAATTTTTTTAAAAAACATTACATATTTAAAATGAATTAAAATGCCAATTAATTAAATATTTTAAACAAAAATTTAATTTTTTGCAAAAAAAATGTAAATGTTTAAATGCTTTTACCAGGCGTAAGAATTTGACAGGCATTCAGTGGGCGGAAGTTGTGCAAAAAGCGCAACTCTCCACCCGCAGAGGCACTTTTCTTGGGCATGCGGATGATCTGTCAAGAGAATTCTTGACAGATCGCAAGTGCCGGGTTTCAGCGCATGCACTTCGCACGCCTGAAACCGGCACTTGCGCGGCCCCTACGGGCGCGTACGCACCTCGTATGCACCCGGGTTTTCTCCAGAGTCACGTCAGGCTCTTGTTTCCGATTTACACTGTAAGTTTAGTGTTGGTGCAAAGCTGAAATTAGTTGCATCAACACTAAATTTGCAGTGTGTGTGCACGCTGATACTCCTAGATTCATTTAGAAACATAGGAATTGCTCTACGATAAAAGACAAAAGGTCCAACTAGTTCGCCTTCTACCATCCTGGTAGTCACATGATACAATGATAATGGAGTATAACGGATTTAACTTACAGACAACAGAGAAAAGAACTTCCATTCTATAAATCAAGACAGGGAGTCAAGCCTACATTCTCCGAAGTGTAGTGTTTGGTCTTAAACAAACACAAAGATGCAAAAATAGTTTGCTTATATTAAAGTAGACATTATTCACCAAGTGAGCATCTGTGCATAGGAAAGGAAGATAAAATAATTTGCAACCATGCAGCACAGTTTTGTGCGGAAGTACTAGGCTGCATCTTGACATTTTCCCCTAATGGTGTGGTTTTGATTGGGAACTTGCTATGTGGGGAATTGTGGGTATGAAATGGGATCCTACTAGTCAAAGCCACAGAATGTTGGAGCATCAACACCCTGTGGCTGATTTTAAGCTGGTAAAATGTAATTAATACGTTGGACAAATAATTTAATGTTTCTCAGTCCATCAAGTAAATTCCATTTTGTTATCCTGGGTCAGTGAGGGTAAGGCGACACTGAGCTTTTCTAAAACTGCTGTTAAGGTAAAACTATAAAGTCAAAACAACTTCTTTGAAATTCACAGAAAACTCCTCCAATATCCAGCTCCTAACAATTCATTTCAATAATTTCAAAATCAATGTTATCTATTTCCTAGCACCATTGCCAGTTGCAGGGAGATCAGTAGCAGTCTTTGGTTACCAAATCATGATATCGCATTGCTTACTGTAGGTGGCAATACATGGCAATTTGAAAATTCTGCAGATATTCAACCTGGCCCTTCCTGCTCTGTATGGCTCAGTACTACACCAGACATCACAGGTGCCAATTTAAGAACAGCAGGGGGAGCAACTGAACTTATTTTTTTGGGAGTGCAACGCAATCCCATTTTAGATCATTTCAATCAAATTCTCATATGGCTCGGCTCGCCTATTGAATTTGATTGGACTAGCGTGGTTTGGATAGGACTATTTTCTGCATTTCCCCCTAAAAGAAGAAAGACTTGCATTTATATAATACCTTATCACTTCTCGGAGAGCTGTCCCAAAGTGCTTCATATACAATGAATTACTTCAAAGTACAGTCACTGTTGTTATGCAGGCAAACATGGCAATCACTTTGTACATCGCACGATCATATAAACAGTAATGAAATTAAATGAATGACATTGGATGATCTCCCTATTCTTCCTCAAAATAGTGTTGTGGGATCTTACGTCTACCTGAACCACTGGAACAGATAGACAAAGTCTGAGTTTAATGTATTATCTAGTTGGTGAATTTAGGATCTATCCACCAGTGAAGAGGTGGCATTGAGAACAGACCTTTCTAAACTACCAGGCCTAGCAAATTCAAACAGGCGAAGCCAGAGAGCTATTTACAATTGCCAATACAAAAAGAAAATACTGCAGATGCTGGAAATCTGAAATAAAAACAGAAAATGCTGGAAATACTCAGCAGGTCAGGCAGCATCTGTGAAGAGAGAAACAGAGTTAACGTTTCAGGTCGCTGACCTTTCATCAGAACTCGAAAAAAGCAGGAAATGGAACAGATTTTTAAGCAAGTGTAGTGGCTGGGAAATGGGGGAGGGGATGAAAGAACAAAAGGGAAGGCCTGTGATAGGCTGGAAGGCAGGAGAAATTAAGAGGCATTGAGAGACATTAAGAGATATTCAAGGCAAAAGGGGATGGTAATGGGACAGGTTAAGAAACAAAGGATGGCTCTAGATGAAGTGTAAATTGCGCTGGCAAAATGGAAGACAGCTGCCCTGTGGGAGAGGAGAACAGAACAGAAGTGTGGATAAAAAATATATATATATGTTATGATCTGAAATTGTTGAATTCTATGTTGAGTCCAGAGGGCTGTAAAGTGCCTAATCGAAAGATGAGGTGCTGTTCCTCGAGCTTACGCTGCGCTTCCGTGGAACAATGCAAGAGGCCGAGGATGGTGAGGTCTGAGTGGGAGTGGAGCAGTGAATTAAAGTGACAGGCAACCGGAAGCTTGGGATCCCCCTTACGGACTGAACGGAGGTGTTCTGCAAAGCGGTCACCCAATCTGCGTTTGGTCTCCCCAATGTAGAGGAGACCACATCGTGAGCAGCGAATACAGTATACTAAATTGCAAGAAGTACAAGTAAATCGCTGTTTCACCTGGAAGGGGTGTTTGGGGCCCTGGACAGTGGGAAGTGGGGAGGTATAAGGGCATGTGTTGCATCTCCTATGCTTGCACGGGAAGGTGCCGGGCGAAGGGGAAGGAGTGTTGGGGGTGGTAGAGGAGTGGACTAGGGTGTCGCGGAGGGAGCGGTCCCTGCGGAATGCTGAAAGGGGAGGTGAGGGGAAGATGTGTTTGGTGGTGGGATCACGCTGGAGGTGGTGGAAATGGCGGAGGATGATACGTTGAATGTGGAGGCTGGTGGGGTGAAAGGTGAGGACAAGGGGAACTCTATCGTGGTTCCGGGAGGGAGGGGCAGGGGTGAGGGCAGAAGTGCAGGAGATAGAACGGACACGGTTAAGGGCCATGTCAACCACTGTAGAGAGGATTCCTCGGTTGAGGAAAAAGGAAGACATGTCAGAAGCACTGGTATGGAAGGTGGCATCGTCAGAGCAGATGCGGCGGAGACGGAGAAACTGGGAGAATGGAATAGAGTCCTTACAGGAGGCGGGGTGGGAGGAAAAGTAGTCCAGGTAGCTGTGGGAGTCAGTGGGCTTGTAGTGAATGTTGGTCAATAACCTATCCCCAGAGATGGAGACGGAGAAGTCGAGGAAGGGAAGGGAAGAGTCGGAGATGGACCATGTGAAGTTGAGAGAAGGGTGGAAATTGGAAGCAAAGTGAATGAAATTATCTAGTTCAGGGCGAGAGCAGGAAACGGCACCGATACAGTCATCAATGTACCTGAAAAAGAGGTGAGGGAGGGGTCCTGTGTAGGACTGGAACAAAGAGTGTTCCACATATCCCACGAAAAGGCAGGCATAGCTAGGACCCATGCGGGTTCCCATAGCCACACCTTTGATTTGGAGGAAGTGAGTGGAGTCAAAGGAGAAGTTGTTCAATGTGACAACAAGTTCAGCCAGGCAGAGGAGGGTGGTGGTGGATGGGGACTGGTTGGGCCTCTGTTCAAGGAAGAAGCGGAGCGACCTCAGGCCATCCTGGTGGGGGATGGAGGTGTAGAGGGATTGTACGTCTATAGTGAAAAGGAGGCGGTTGGGGCCAGGAAACTGGAAACTGTTAAAGTGGCGGAGGGCGTCGGAAGAGTCGCAGATGTAGGTGGGGAGAGACTGGACAAGGGGAGAAAAAATAGAGTCGAGATAGGAAGAGATAAGTTCTGTGGGGCAAGAACAGGCTGAAACGATGGGTCTACCATGGCAGTCCTGTTTGTGGATCTTGGGAAGAAGGTAGAAGCGGGCTGTGCGGGGTTGGGGAACTATGAGGTTACATAGATACATAGAACAGTACAGCACAGTACAGGCCCTTCGGCCCTCGATGTTGTGCCGAGCATTGTCCGAGACCAAGATCAAGCTATCACACTCCCTATCACTCTGGTGTGCTCCATGTGCTTATCCAATAACCGCTTGAAAGTTCCTAAAGTGTCCGACTCCACTATCACAGCAGGCAGTCCATTCTACACCCCAACCACTCTCTGAGTAAAGAATCTACCTCGGACATCCCTTCTATATCTCCCCCCATGCACCTTATAGTTATGCCTCCTTGTAACAGCTGCCTCTACCCGAGGAAATAGTTTCTGAACATCCACTCTATCTATCCCCCTCATCATCTTATAAACCTCTATTAAGTCGCCTCTCATCCTCCTCCGCTCTAAAGAGAAAAGCCCCAACTCCCTCAATCTTTCCTCATAAGACCTCCCCCCCAAACCAGGCAGCATCCTGGTAAATCTCCTTTGCACTCTTTCCAATGCTTCCACGTCCTTCCTATAGTGAGGTGACCAGAACTGCACACAATATTCCAAATGTGGTCTCACCAAGGTCCTGTACAGTTGCAGCATAACCTCACGGTTCTTAAACTCAAACCCTCTGTTAATAAACGCCAACACACCATAGGCCTTCTTTACTGCTCTATCCACTTGAGTGGCAACCTTCAGAGATCTGTGGATATGAACCCCCAGATCCCTCTGCTCCTCCACGTTCCTCAGAACCCTGCCGTTGACCCTGTAATCCTTATTCACATTTGCCCTACCAAAATGAATCACCTCGCACTTATCAGGGTTAAATTCCATCTGCCATTTTTCGGCCCAGCTCTGCATCCTATCAATGTCTCTTTGCAGCCTACAACTGCCCTCCACCTCATCCACTACTCCACCAATCTTGGTGTCATCAGCAAATTTACTGATCCACCCTTCAGTGCCCTCCTCCAAGTCATTGATAAAAATCACAAACAGCAGAGGATCCAGCACCGACCCCTGTGGCACACCGCTGGTAACTGGTCTCCAGTCCGAAAAAGTTCCAAAAACCACCACCCTCTGCCTTCGATGAGATAGCCAGTTACTTATCCAATCGGCCAAATTTCCCTCTATCCCACAACTCCTTACTTTCTTCATGAGACGACCATGGGGAACCTTATCAAACGCCTTACTAAAATCCATGTATATGACATCAACTGCTCTACCTTCATCTACACACTTAGTTACCTCCTCAAAGAATTCAATCAAATTTGTTAGGCAAGACTTACCCTTCACGAATCCGTGTTGACTATCCCTGATTAAGTTGCCCCTTTCCAAATGGTCATAAATCCTATCCCTCAGGACCTTTTCCATTATCTTACCAACCACCGAAGTAAGACTAACCGGCCTATAATTACCAGGGTCATTCCTATTTCCTTTCTTGAAGAGAGGAACAACATTCGCCACTCTCCAGTCCTCTGGCACCATCCCCGTGGACAGTGAGGACCCAAAGATCAAAGCCAGAGGCTCTGCAATCTCCTCCCTTGCCTCCCAAAGAATCCTAGGATATATCCCATCTGGCCCAGGGGACTTATCGACCCTCAGGTTCTTCAAAATTGCTAAAACATCTTCCCTCAGAACATCTACCTCCTCCAGCCTATCCACCTTTATCACACTCTCATCCTCAAGAACATGGCCCTCTCCTCGGTGAACACTGACGAAAAGTATTCATTCATCACCTCTCCTATCTCTTCTGACTCCATGCACAAGTTCCCACTACTGTCCTTGACCGGCCCTACCCTCACCCTGGTCATTCTTTTATTTCTCACATAAGAGTAAAAAGCCTTGGGGTTTTTCTTCATCCGACCCGCCAAGGACTTCTCATGCCCCCTCCTAGCTCTCCTAAGCTCTTTTTTTAGCTCATTCCTTGCTACCTTGTACCCCTCAATCGACCCAACTGAACCTTGTTTTCTCATCCTTACATACGCTTCCTTTTTCCTCTTGACTAGACATTCAACCTCTTTTGTGAACCATGGTTCTCTCACTCGGCCATTTCCTCCCTGCCTGACAGGGACATACCTATCAAGGACACGCAGTAATTGCTCCATGAAAAAGCTCCACTTTTCGTTTGTGCCTTTCCCTGATAGTTTCTGTTCCCACCTTATACTCCCTAATTCTTGCCTAATCGCATCATAATTACCCCTCCCCCAATTATAAACCCTGCCCTGCCGTATGGCCCTATCCCTCTCCATTGCAATAGTGAAAGTTACCGAATTGTGGTCACTATCTCCAAAGTGCTCTCCCACATACAAATCAAACACTTGGCCCGGTTCATTACCCAGTACCAAATCCAACGTGGCCCCACCTCTTGTCGGCCTATCCACATATTGTGTCAGGAAACCCTCCTGCACACACTGTGCAAAAACTATCCCATCCGAACTGTTTGACCTATAAAGGTTCCAATCAATATTTGGAAAGTTGAAGTCACCCATGACAACTACTCTGTGACCTCCACACCTATTCATAATCTGCTTTGCAATTTCTTCCTCCACATCTTTATTACTATTTGGGGGCCTGTAGAAAACTGCTAACAACGTGACCGCTCCTTTCCTATTTCTAACTTCAGCCCATATTACCTCAGACGGCAGATCCCCCTCGAACTGCCTTTCTGCCACTGTTAAACTATCCTTGATTAACAATGCTACTCCTCCACCTTTCTTACCAACTTCCCTACTCTTACTGAAACATCTATACCCCGGAACTTCCAACAACCATTCCTGTCCCTGTTCTAACCATGTCTCCGTAATGGCCACCACATCGTAGTCCCAAGTACCAATCCACGCTCCAAGTTCTCCTACCTTATTCCGGATGCTCCTTGCATTGAAGTAGACACACTTCAAGCCATCTTCCTGTCTGCCGGTACATTCCTGCGACCTTGATACCCTCCTCAGTACCTCCCTACACTCACCACTGGCTCGTGGACTACAGCCCTTTTTCCCATCGCCAAGGTTGGTGGCCGTGGGGGGAAGATCTCCAGAGGAGATGAGGTCAGTGACAGTCTTTGAAACGATGGCTTGATGTTCGGTAGTGGGGTCATGGTCCAGGCGGAGGTAGGAGGAGGTGTCGGAGAGTTGGCGTTCAGCTAGGTAGAGGTCGGTTCGCCAAACAACAACAGCACCACCCTTGTCAGCAGGTTTAATGACAGTGTTGGGGTTGGATCTGAGAGAATGGAGTGCTGCAAGTTCAGAGGGAGGTAGGTTGGAGTGAGTGAGGGGAGCAGAGAAATGGAGACGGCCGATGTCACGCCAGCAGTTTGCAATGAAAAGATCTACAGAGGGTAAGAGGCCAGAGGGAGGGGTCCAGGTAGAACGAGAATTCTGAAAGCGGGAGAAAGGGTCAGCCGTGCGGGGGGAAGAATCCTGGCCAAAGAAGTGGGCACGGAGGCGAAGGCGGCGGAAAAAGAGCTCAGCATCGTGCCAAGCTCGAAATTCATTGAGGTGGGGGTGTAAGGGGATGAAGCTCAGGCCTTTGCTAAGGACTGATCGTTCGGGGCCAGAGAGGGGAAGGTCAGAGGGGATAGTGAAAACGCGGCAGGGAGTGAGATTGGGAGAAGGGATGGGGTCAGAGGAAAGTGAA
This sequence comes from Squalus acanthias, assembly GCA_030390025.1. Lineage (NCBI taxonomy): Eukaryota > Metazoa > Chordata > Chondrichthyes > Squaliformes > Squalidae > Squalus > Squalus acanthias. The sequence goes on from CM059427.1 coordinate 10,422,946, forward strand.
GGGGAAGAAGGTTCCGGAGGGGCGTTGGTGTCCAAGAGTTGTTGAAGCTTGCAATCTTTGACACCTGAAAGGAAGAAAAAAAGTTTTTTGTTAAAGCGCCGGATGAGGCGAAGGATGAAATGGAACTGCGGACCAGGACAGCATTGAGATAGAGTGAGTCGGTGCTGCTGAAGAGAGAGGTCGAGAGTGTTCATGTGGCGTCGCATGGCATTCAGCGTGGATCTCAGGATATGACGAGAGCAGTGGTTCGAGGAACGCTGAATATCTTGGAGCGTTCCTCGAATCTCCAAGATATTCACCTCCTCCTACCTCCGCCTGGACCATGACCCCACTACCGAACATCAAGCCACCGTTTCCAAGACTGTCACTGACCTCATCTCCTCTGGAGATCTTCCCCCCACGACCACCAACCTCATAGTCCCCCAACCCCGCACAGCCCGCTTCTACCTCCTTCCCAAGATCCACAAACAGGACTGCCCTGGTAGACCCATCGTTTCAGCCTGCTCTTGCCCCACGGAACTTATCTCTTCCTATCTCGACTCCATTTTTTCTCCCCTTGTCCAGTCTCTCCCCACCTACATCCGCGACTCTTCCGACGCCCTCCGCCACTTTAACAGTTTCCAGTTTCCTGGCCCCAACCGTCTCCTTTTCACTATGGACGTACAATCCCTCTACACCTCCATCCCCCACCAGGATGGCCTGAGGTCGCTCCGCTTCTCCTTGAACAGAGGCCCAACCAGTCCCCATCCACCACCACCCTCCTCCGCCTGGCTGAACTTGTTGTCACATTGAACAACTTCTCCTTTGACTCCACTCACTTCCTCCAAATCAAAGGTGTGGCTATGGGAACCCGCATGGGTCCTAGCTATGCCTGCCTTTTCGTGGGATATGTGGAACACTCTTTGTTCCAGTCCTACACAGGTCCCCTCCCTCACCTCTTTTTCAGGTACACTGATGACTGTAACGGTGCCGTTTCCTGCTCTCGCCCTGAACTAGATAATTTCATTCACTTTGCTTCCAATTTCCACCCTTCTCTCACCTTCACATGGTCCATCTCCGACTCTTCCCTTCCCTTCCTCGACTTCTCCATCTCCATCTCTGGGGATAGGTTATTGACCAACATTCACTACAAGCCCACTGACTCCCAGAGCTATCTGGACTACACTTCCTCCCACCCCGCCTCCTGTAAGGACTCTATTCCATTCTCCCAGTTTCTCCATCTCTGCCGCATCTGCTCTGACGATGCCACCTTCCATACCAATGCTTCTGACATGTCTTCCTTTTTCCTCCACCGAGGATTCCCCTCTACAGTGGTTGACACAGCCCTTAACCGTGTCCGTTCTATCTCCCGCACTTCTGCCCTCACCCCTGCCCCTCCCTCCCAGAACCACGATAGAGTTCCCCTTGTCCTCACCTTTCACCCCACCAGCCTCCACATTCAACGTATCATCCTCCGCCATTTCCGCCACCTCCAGCGTGATCCCACCACCAAATGCATCTTCCCCTCACCTCCCCTTTCAGCATTCCGTAGGGACTGCTCCCTCCGCGACACCCTAGTCCACTCCTCTATCGCCCCCAACACCCCTTCCCCTTCACCTGGCACCTTCCCGTGCAAGCGCAGGAGATGCAACACATGCCCTTATACCTCCCCACTTCCCACTGTCCAGGGTCCCAAACACCCCTTCCAGGTGAAACAGCGATTTACTTGTACTTCTTGCAATTTAGTATACTGTATTCGCTGCTCACGATGTGGTCTCCTCTACACTGGGGAGACCAAACGCAGATTGGGTGACCGCTTTGCAGAACACCTCCGTTCAGTCTGTATATATTTTTAATTTTAGTCCCTGATATTTGAAGCCTTTGCAATAATAAACAATTCATTTTGATCAATTTTTAAAATCTTTTTCATAATCTTGATAACTGCAATTAGTCTCACTTCCAAAGTGGACAAGCCAAACTGCTTCAGCTTAGATTGCTGATATATAGGGGATTTTGGTTTCTTGCTTTCGTACTCTAAAGAGCAATAACTGCTTTCATATGATTTGATGATCTGAACGTCAGACAGTACCAGACAGAATGCGACCAATGCTTTGTAAAGTAACATCATAACCTTTTCTGAATTATACTATGTCCCTCTGCTGATATAACCCGGTATCTTATTTGCCTTTTTACTGCAGTCAAGTACCAGGTTGGTGGCATCATAGATCTATCCACATTAATCCCTAAATCCCTTTCCTAATCAGCATACTATATTTAACTGGGGAGTCTAGAACTAGGGGACAAAGTCTCAGAATAAGGGGTTGGCCATTTAGGACTGAGATGAGGAGAAATTTTTTCACTCAGAGGGTTGTGAATCTTTGAAATTCTCTACCCCAGAGGGCTGTGGAGGCTCAGTTATTGAGTATATTCAAGGCTGAGATCGCTAAATTTTGGACTCTAAAGGAATCAAGTGATATGGGGATCGGGCGGGAAATTGGAGTTGAGGTTGATGATCAGCCATGATCTTATTGATCGGCAGAGCAGGCTTGAGGGGCCATATGGCCTAATCCTGCCCCTATTTCTTATGTTCTTATATTCTTAACACACACCATTTTGGTTCTTTGTTCTCATACTATTTATAGAAAGAACTTTCATTTATATAACAACTTTCACAGCCTCAGAATATCCCGACACACTTCACGACCATTGAAGTGTATTACTGTTGTAATGTAGGGAACTGCATTTGTCAATTTGTGCACAGCAAGATCCCACAAATAGCAATGAGATAAATGACCAGAAACTCTGTCTTAGTGATGCTGGTTGAGGGATAAATGTTGGCCTGAACACTAGGAACACTCCCTTGCTCTTCTTCAAATGATGCCTTGGGATCTTTTAGATCCACCTGAGAGGGTAGACAGGACCTTGATTTAACATCTCATCTAAAAATAAAGCACCTCTGACAGTCCAGCATTCCCTCAATACTGTATGAAGTGTCAGCCTAGATTACGTGCTCAAGTCCTGGAGGAGTGGGGTTTGAATTCACAACCTTCTGACTCAGAGCCAAGAGTGGTCCCACTGAGCCAAGGCCGACACGAATTATATGTATCCACATGGAGCTGCATCTACCACTTAATGCCCAGCTACCTAAAAGATCCAAGTCCGTCTGAATCTGATTGCACAGTTTCTTATTATTTGCATAGTCTCCTATTTAGCTTTCATCTTCAGACTTGGAGATTTGGCTTGCAATATCCTTAACCAATCTACATATATTATTTTTTATATTGTAGAGCAAGGGTCCTAAGATTGACACCTTGGAAACTTTTTTGTTGGCTCTTTCCAGTTTGAAAAGCTTCTATTTATGGCGATCCTTTGTTTGCTGATTTAAGCCCATTTTCGGTGCTGTTTCAAACTTTACCCTCTTCTGTTTCCTTATTTTAGTCATGACTATTATCTCCCTTGTGCACTATGTCAGTGATATCTTTTAAAAGCATCAGTTTAGGTTGCCCTCACATTTCGGAATCTATGCTGATTGTTTTTAGTAAGTTATTCTTTTCTAAGTATTCACGTACTGGATCCTATTTTCCCTAAAATTGATGTAAAATTTCCAAATTGATACTATCGGGTATATAATAGGTTTATGTTAAGCAGTTTCCAAACCTTAGGATACTCTCCTAAACTTAACAAACTTACAAGATGTTAGAAAGAAAGAAGAAAGACTTACATTTATGCAGCACCTTATCACATCTCTCCAAAACATCTCAATACAATTGCTTCACATACAATTAATTACTTTGAATTGCAATGATTGTTAAGCACCTTGGGATGTTTTCCTGTGTTAAAGGCACTCTATAAATGCAAGTTGTTATTGTTATTATGTAGGCAAATTGTAATGAAATACTTTATGGAACATAATAGTTTTGTATACTTCTGGGGCTGTAGGTCTTCTCTGTGGAAAGCAATTGAGCTGTACTCCAGAAACACTCACCGCTCCTCCATACTTGATGAACTCAATTTGACTAGCTGTCTCCCCACATTTGGATGGCCTATGTAATGTCACTGATGTAAACAAATCAAACATGCATGCTTAGGCTTGCCAGCAAAGTTGAAGCACATGGAATAAAAGGGACAGTGGCAGCATGGATACAAAATTGGCGAAGTGACAGGAAACAGAGAGTAGTGGTGAACAGTTGTTTTTCGGACTGGAGGAACACAGTGGTGTTCACCGGGGTTGGTACTAGGACCACTGCTTTTCTTGATATATATTAATAACTTGGACTTGGGAGTACAGGACACAATTTCTAAATTTGCAGATGACACAAAACTTGGAAGTATAGTGAACAGTGAGGAGGATAGTGATAGACTTCAATAGGACATAGACAGGCTGGTGGAATGGGCAGACACGTGGCAGATGAAATTTAATGTGGAAAAGTGCGAAGTGATACATTTTGGTAGGAAGAACGAGGTGAGGCAATATAAACTAAAGGGTACAATTCTAAAGGGGGTGCATGAACAGAGAGACCTGGGGGTATATGTGCACAAATCGTTGAAGGTGGCAGGGCAGGTTGAGAAAGCAGTTAAAAAAATATACAGGATCCTGGACTTCACAAATAGAGGCATAGAGTACAAAAGCAAGGAAATTATGATGAGCCTTTATAAAACACTGGTCCAACCTCAACTGGAGTATTGTGTCCAATTCTGGGCACCGCACTCTAGGAAGGATGTGAAGGCCTTAGAGAGGGTGCAGAAAAGATTTACGAGAATGATTCCAGGGATGAGGGACTTCAGTTACGTAGATAGACTGGAGAAGCTGGGGTTGTTCTCCTTAGAGCAGAGAAGGTTGAGTGGAGATTTGACAGAGGTGTTCAAAATCATGAGGGGTCCAGACAGAGTAGATAGAGAGAAACTGTTCCCATTGGCAGAAGGGTCGAGAACCAGAGGACACAGATTTAAGGTGATTGGCAGAAGAACCAAAGGCAACATGAGGAAAAACTTTTTTACGCAGCGAGTGGTTAGGATCTGGAACGCACTACCTGAGAGGGTGGTGGAGGCAGATTCAATCATGGATTTCAAAAGGGAACTGGATAAGTACCTGAAGGAAAAAAATTGCAGGGCTACAGGGAAAGGGCGGGGGAGTGGGACTAGCTGAAGTGCTCTTGCAGAGAGCCGGCACGGTCTCGGCGGGCCGAATGGCCCCCTTCTGTGCTGTAACCGTGCTATGATTCTATGATTAGGAATCCATGTCTGTTGTAAAAGACCACAAATCCCATGAGCCACCACACAGCCAAAACTCTAACGTATGCATAGGAACATACTTCTTCCTAAAAAGACCAATGATAGCTCTAATCTGCGCAAGCACAGAAGTCTATCTCTGATGAATGAACACCTGACTTTATTTCAGTAGTGCTATGACCTGGGAAATAGGAAGAGGGGAGAGAGAAAGAGAAAGAGAAAGAGAAAGAAAGAGGGAGAGAAAATAAACAGATGCCATAGGGGAGGGGTGGGAAGGAAGAGGGAGAGAGAATATGGGAGTGATAAATAAATGAGAAAGAGAAAAGCAATTTTTGGGATGCGGTTCAGAGGGGCAGGGAGGTTGTTGAGGTTGAAAGTTTGGGAAAGATGCTTTGAGTGAGGGGTGAGGAGAGAGTGTAGATAGCTTGTTATGTGAGTGGCAAGAGGGAAACCATGTTGAGGAGAGAAATAGTAATGGAGAAAAAGAAAGAAGCCATGTTGGGGTGGGGACATTTCTGGCTCTGTTGCAAGCAGGAGGATGGTTACTGTCATGGCTTAATGGTCTTATGTTATAAAATAGAGTTTCCTTTGACTCAGTGTGAGTAAAACTGTGGGAGATCGAAGTTTATTTTAAATCAGCAGATTTGCTTTACCATGATTCTGAATCTCTATCCGCTGTGAGACTTCCATAGAATCAATTTAATGTTCTTAACAAACATAATAGGCCCTAGTCTAGGCTTCGTTTGGAACTGTTAACCATCAATATTATTTTAACTGTAAGTTATCTAAAGCCAGTACAAATAACGTTTGATTCATCATTAACTCGTTACATTACTAAAATAATTGTTACAAGATAGTAGTTAACATTCCTACACTCAATATATTTTGTGTATTAATTTCATAGTGGTAGCCAGAATTATCTTTTAGGTTTCCTGTTGCCCGCATGGGACACATTTACATGACGGAAATGTTGCTTGTAGTTACAAGTATATATTAATTGTGAAATGACAAATTAATGTTTGATCATTCCCAGTAGAACTATTGATTTCGATGTCTAAATGAACAGCATATATGCTTTATTATGTTTCTGCTGGAAATCTTAACCGTGGGTGTATGGGGTAGAAAGGATATTGTTGGGGTCCCATCACGATTTTCGAAGAACGGATGGCTCATACGAGTCTGTTAATAATGAAAGGAGATACCGGATTTAAATGATAACCTGCGGTTAATTAATGTAAGTAATCATGCAACACAATTTTGCATTTTTCATATTGCTATCTTATGATACGTGATAAGTATAATGCTACTCTAACGGAAGACCTGGTTTATTTATACTATTGCTGTGTCAATGCTCTGATAAGGCGGTGGGGTAGGAAAGGAATATAAATGGAACTGCAGGTTTCGCCTTTGTCAAGTGAAATTATATATCAAAATTAATTGGAATAAAATTCCTGCAGAGAAACACGTGTTTCTTATATATTTATTTATTTCACTGTTGTTAACGTTAAATAAACATTTCAAGTACATTTAACCATAGCAATAATTTAATAAGATGAATTGATTCGCCACATATGCTTGTTGAAAAAGGACTGTGATCTTGTAGGAGATGATATACACAGTCAGCATTAAAGATGAACTGCTTGAGAAACAATTGTATGTGAACTTGATTCCAAGGCCAAAGTTAACGCTATTTGTGCTCAGCCTGCCTGAAGCGATTTAATCAGTGTAACTTTTTTTAATACGATAAATCAATTTCAATAATGTTACCAGTATCACGGAAACGAGCTGAAATGCACAGGACTTGTATTTCAGCGTTTATAAAGGAACGATATTTTCGTCACTGTCATTACATTTTGTTTGCTTTGGCAGTAATTGTTTTAATTCTGTCTTTACGAATGTTAAACTTCTTTGGAGAGTATATCATTACTGTCCTGTGCATCAGACATAAATGACATTTATAAAGGAAATAAATAATCCGTCCGCTCCATATGCACCAAAGCCATAAAGATTTACGGTGCGGCATTAGCTGCACAATAAAATGAAAGATTTCCAGTGAGTCGTTCCATCCTTTAATATTAAGTGATATATTGCAATAAAATTGGATTTTCCAAAAGTGCGATTCTATAATAACTGATTGTAAAGAGAGTTTTTAATTAATTCACATAATGCGCAAGTGGGGCGGTTCAGTGACAGCAGCATAGATGTTTTAGAGATGACCGGAGTGCTTGACTCTAGTCCATCCGTGTGTGTCTGTTAACTGGACCCGGAAAAGATCACGCTATAAATGCTTTTTGTTGAATTGATGTACGCAATCAAACTCGATTTTAATAAGAACACAAGAAATAGGAGTAGGCCAGTCGGGCCTTCAAGCCTTCTCCGCTATTCAATCGATCATGGCTGATCTTCTACCTCAACTCCACCTTCCCACACTATCTCCATATCCCTTAATTCCCTTAATATCCAAAAAATCTATAGTTCTCTGTCTTGAATATACTCAATGACTGAGCATCTACAACCCTTTGGGGCAGAGAATTCCAAAGATTCACAACCCTTTGAGTGAAGAAATTTCTCCTCATCTCAGACCTAAATGGCCGACCCCTTACTCTGAGACTGTGACCCCTAGGTGTAGACTCTCCAGCCAGGGGGAAACATCCTCCCAGCATCTACTCTGTCAAGCCCTGTAAGAACTTTATATGTTTCAATGAGATCACCTCTCATTCTTCTAAATTCTAGAGAATATAGGCCTAGTCTACTCAATCTCTCCTCATAGGACAATCCCGCCATCCCAGGACTCAGCCTGCGTTGCGCTCCCTCTAAGCAAATATATCCTTCCTTAGATAAGGAGACCAAAACTGCACACAGTACTCCAGGTGTGGTCTCACCAGGGCCCTATCTCATTTCAGTAAGACTTCTTTACTCTTATACTCCAATCCTTTTGTAATAAAGGCTAACATACCATTTGCTTTCCTAATTGCTTGCTGTACCTGCATGTTAACTTTCAGTGATTCGTGTACAAGGACACCCAAGTCCCTCTGAATACCAACATTTCCCAATCTCTCACCATTTAAAAAAATATTCTGTTTTTCTATTTTTCCTGCCAGAATGGATAACTTCACATTTCTCCACATTATATTCCATCTGCCATGTTCTTGTCCACTCACTTAACCTGCCTATATCCCTTTGCAGGCTCTTTGCATCCTCCTCGCAACTTACCTTCCCACCTAGCTTTGTATCATCAGCAAACTTGGATACATTACACTCGATCCCTTCATCTAAATCATTGATGTAGATTGTGAATAGCTGAGGCCCATGCACTGATCCTTGCGGTACCCCACTGGTTATAGCCTGGCAACCGGAAAATTACCCGTTTATTCATACTCTCTGTTTTCTGTCCATTAACCAATCCTCAATCCATGTTAATATATTACCCCCAATCCCATGAGTCCTAATTTTGTGTAATAACCTCTTGTGTGGCACCTTATTGAATGCTTTCTGAAAATCCAAATACACCACATCCACTGGTTCCCCCTTAACTATCCTGCTAGTTACAACCTCAAAAAACTCTATTGGATTTCTCAACACGACATCCCTTTCATAAAACCATGTTGACTCTGCCCAATCATATTATGATTTTCTAAGTGCCCTGTTACCACGTCCCTAATAATAGATTCTATCATTTTCCCTACTACTGATGTCAGGCTAACTGGTCTATAGATCCCTGATTTCTGTCACCCTCCTTTCTTGAATAGCTGGGTTTCATTTGCTGACTTCCAATAAATTAATGTTAATAATTATTTATGCTGGGATCTTGCCTATTTATCGTAAATTTACGGCGGGGTTTTTAATAGCACCATTAGCAACATCAAATTACCGATCACAACAGGACTTATATGGGTGATGCCATTCCAATTTATTCGTTTTGCTTCTTTCAATGGATCCTCTGTATTAGAGTTGAGTGTGCCTCCCAAGTTTCAAACAGGTTCTACTGACAACTGATGTTGGCGTTTCCTATTTGCTCTGAAAGATCTCGCTCAAGAATGCCTACAGAAATGTAGAAACTGTCGCAGGGATTTGAAGATACACGTTTCCTAAATGATGTAGTTCGCCCAATTGCCAGCAGATGGACATGTTATCCATGCTCCAATCTCACACTTTCCTCTATAATTCCGCACGAGGCATAAATTTCGATTCGTGAAATAAAAATGTAGTTTTTCAAATCAAACAGTGTGTAAAATAATCGTTGGTTAATTGCGGGGGGCACGATAACAGTGTTAGACCGGCGTTCCGCCAGAAATGTAAACATCAGTCACATCATATATTCTGTGAGGCAAGAAAATGCAGAACGATGAATAATCATAAGAAATGCATCTAAAAGTTTCTGATTTGTCCTTACCTTCAATTACATGTCTAATTAAACACGGAGTTTATATTTCCCAAATCAGAGTTTATTTATTGTTTGCATTTACAAAATACTGCTATGAGATTTTGTCTTAAACCTAAAACATTTAAAAAGGGAAGATTATAGAAATACCTGAATTTTCTTATTGGACTATATTCTAAATAGTTCTTTCGGTAATATGCGTAGATGCGCTCAATGAGATACACAGAACAAATACAGGCGTTTTACAGGCGTAACCTTTCCGTCCATTCTTACATTGGAGCACGTGGTATTTTTTCAGCGGAAAAGAGAAGCTTATGGAGAAAATAACCATCAATAATTGTGTGGTAATTCCTTCGAATCGTGTTGCCTTCTTTTAATTCTGCGTGAGATACGCCTGTGCTCACACTATATCCAACCAGTACTTTTCGGATTTCTTTTAACAAAAGTGGCGGTGCAGTGCCAACAAATCTAATTAAGTTAATAACTTTGCTTGTTACATATTGTAGTTTCAGACTAATTGCATTTACGTGCGGGAATGAACAAAACGTTTGAAACCACGAAAGTGTACGCAGTTCCTGCAATTAAACAGCCATTTTAAAAAAAAATTGGTATTTAACAATCTTGTATTTTAAAAATGGCATGCCCTTTTAAGTGATATCCTTCACGTTTTGCCTTTCCTTACTGCATTCTTTACAGTTACTTCTGCAATAATCTTCGAAATTGATAATAAAGAAGGGCAATTGGCTGTGAATGGGAGAGAATGACGTCACTTTTCGGGCTCTTTTTACTGCGTGTGTAATTGAAGATTCTATAATAATCGAGCGTTTAGTGTAGTGTTCAGACTTTAAAGGAGGTGTAAGTTTATTACCAGATGAGGAGAGCTACGCAGCATATTGTGACCCTTAATGGTTCCGATCAATTTGTTCGTAACTAAAACTGTAACAGCATGAGTATTTTACAGCACTTAATGGTTGACTCCAGTCTTGCACGGTTTTCTTACATGATGTATAAATACTGCGGAGCATTATTGAGAATACTGCTTCTATTGCTTCATGTTATAATTTCCAGACCGAATGCATGTTTGTGGGGATAATGCACGTGAACATTAACTGTCATTCCATCTGCGTTTCACATAACAAGATAACAGGCTTAAAAGATTTCATGTTACTTCAAGATTTGCTTAAAACATAAATTTATCACAGGAACTTAAGTTTAGTTTCTCACGGGCTTCTTGTTTCGCCATAATGTCCATTATAGCATTAGTTGTATTTTATGCGTCATGTTTTGATTCATTTTTGTGTCAGTAAATGCCGCAATTACAACTCATTTTTTAACGAGCTGGAAGCGTGGAATACAACTAGTCGCCACTTTTCTAAAACAGATACTAGCTGGAGATTTAACGCTGTTCTTCAATCCAACTGCGTTAAAGCGCGCCAAACTACCCCGGCCAGTGGCGATTTGCAAAAGCTCGCACTTAGAAATGGTTAATGGTTGTCGTGTTTGTATTATTATCCGTTTTAACTCGATTTTAACACACCGAAGAAAAAGACGCTGGCAAAAGTTGAGGGAGTGCTTGGATAGTGCCCAGCTGTTTATCGAAAGCGTGCAGGAATTGTTACCCAGTAAATGAGGTCAAACTTTCATAATTACTAGGGGAGAGAGAGAGAGAGAGAGAGTGAGTGAGTGTGTGTGTGTGTGAGAGAGAGAGAGAATCGGTCACAATTGGGAAAGATGTTCTGTGAAAGCTGTAGAAAATTGGAAACAAAGACTACATATTACGCCTAGCAGCAGGGAATCGTGAGATTTGGCGTTCTGAAACCAAACAACTTCCTGAATCCGAGAAAAGGGGATCGCCAGACTATGCTTTGTGTGAACTGTTTCGGTTAACGTTCATTGGAATAAACAGGCGATATAAACACACGAGCGAAGTTGAAAATAATGACGCTACGTTGCCTGTGAGTGACAGAGAAGGGTCTCAGTTCTGACAGCTAGATTCTTTGTTGGCACAGCAGCCAATCGTTGATTTTTACGACACAATAGTGTAGCCAAAGTTGTGGTATAAAAAGCCGTGTTGGAATATATGAGATTTACCAGTGTGCTTGGCCATATCCCAGCCCACCAGCCTCTAACAAACTTTTAACTGGAGGCAGAAGAGGATCCAGCTTAAGACGTGGGAACATGCAAACATCACAAGTACTCATTTACCTGGCTCTCTTTGGTGCACTTGGTCGAGTAGGTGGCAGAGATGGTGCTCACGCGAATTTGACAGATATTAAAACGGAATCGCTAGAAAAAGGGCCAGATAGTGACTATAACGTGTCCGAGTGTTCGGCTTGTAGATGGAGGAAGGAGAATAAAGCATTGAGACTGGAGTCTATCAAATCGCAAATTCTGAGCAAACTGCGCCTCAAAGAAGCACCCAACATTAGCCGGGATACAGTGAACCAACTTTTACCGAAGGCTCCTCCTCTGCAACAACTACTTGATCAATATGATATCCAAGGGGATGACAATAATGACGCCTTATTAGAAGAGGACGATTATCATGCTACAACTGAAACTCTCATCACCATGGCCACGGAGCGTAAGTAGGCCAGTATAACTATAAGTAACATATCAGCAGTAAACTAACTATTCTCTGCAAATAACGACTGATGTAATACAACATTTCAACTTGTGCGCTGCCATAATGTTTACACCTTTTGCTCTCAATTGATAGACTAATATCGCTGGTTGTAGGTTATTATGCGAGTTGCACTTAAAGCAAACGGCTCGACAAAGATTTTATTAGCCATGGAAATCGCGACCTCATTGTGATCTTTTCATCTATTCTGTTTCAAAAGGCTTCCCTTTCCTTTACAATACGCACCAGCATACTAAGGTCGTAACTCACTTAACGAGAAGTGTAAACTTTAAGGAAAAAAGAATCTTTATTTGTCCACGTTATAGCTATTCAGAAGAATTCACAAACACGCTCTGTTGGAGTTAAGCAAGGACATCTTAACTAGCAACAGTTTATATTTCCTGTACACCTGAAACTTAGGAAACCACGTTTATAACCTAGGACTATAAAAACACCATTTTTAAGAGCCAACAATGCAAAACTTAATTTGCTCTATCAAATTATATTTTAGATAGCTGTTTAGTTGAGGAGAAATTATTACTCACTCTAGGTGACCCTATGAACCTTAGCCGAGTTAGGCCCTTGCAAACGGTTCCTCAAGCTATTGCAGTGAAACAAATGAATGTAACTAATGAGGATTACGTGAGCCCTTCAGAAAGAGTTTTAATTACGCGTTTGAGCAGTTTATATTCTAACATAAAACGCTGTGGCTTTCCATCACTGTTTCCAAAACAATACTTTATGTTTCTCGATATAGTTAACTGGTTTTCTTCTTGCTGAGAGAGTTGGGAAGAAAGATTCTATTGTCCCAAAGGCATATTAGTGTTCATTGTAGAGGAATAACTTAATAGCTACTAGCAAATGGTGTCATGACCTCGGTGTGTCATTAGGGTCATTTTAACTGCAAAGCATGTGACGGGTAACTGCAGCTGCCTAACTGCTCTGTCAGCCCGCGTTGGATAATAAATACTACATCTGCAAAAATGGGGGATTAATATGCAGTCAGAAAGATAAGATTGAGACCAATTTACAGTGGATCTCTCAAATTGTTTCTATGAAATAAATGATGACCAAAAGGGCATATAAATCTGCTCCAACGTGTGTTTTTATCAACTATTTGTCAAATATACATATTTAACACATTACCTGTATATTATAGTGTGTATATTTTATTGTATACTATTGCATTAAACAACAATTAACAGCTAGCATGTTGCAAGTGAAAAATATAATCCAGCTAGCTTTTTCACAAAGTTTGATGTATATGGGGAGTAGGTCTTCCAACATAAACAGACATTCATTTTCTACCCTTGCATTCACTCGTCTCCCTTTAAAGTCAAAATTGTACCAATCGCTTGTTTCCAACAAACGCATTTCCCTAATCGGATTTACTGTTAAATGTGCATATGCAATTGCTCTAAAAATGACCACAAAATACTATCTTGACTTTTCAGTGTATGGAATTTGTTATGTGAGGTTGAAATAATGTATGGTTTTATTTTTTATTTGATTTATAATACTTGAAGGATTGAAGTAACATCATTCACGTGCACCTATTTTTAAACCTCTTTGTTTAAGCTGAACCTAGTGTGCAAGTCGATGACAAACCGAAATGTTGTTCCTTCAAGATCAGCCCCAAAATGCAGTTCAATAAAGTAGTCAAAGCCC